>JASPKZ010007366.1:0-1477275 GCA_030220185.1 Diploptera punctata | reverse complement strand
GAATGTGGATATAGTGGTGGTATGACGATGATTATGGTGGTTGGTGCTGATGATTATGGTGGTGGTGATGATTATGGTGGTGGTGATGTTAATGATGATTATGGTGGTGGTGATGATGATTATGGTGGTGCTGATGATGATGATTATGGTGTGGTGGTGATGATTATGGTGGTGGTGGTGCTGATGATGATGATTATGGTGGTGATGGTTATGGTGGTGTTGGTGATGATGATGATTATGGTGGTGGTGGTTATGATGATGATTATGTTGGTGGTGATGATGATGAGTATGGTGGTGGTGGTGGTGATGATGATTATGGTGATGGTGATGATAATGATTATGGTGGTGGTGATGACAATAATGATTATGGTGGTGGTGGTGATGATTATTATGGTCATGGTGGTGGTGATGATGATTATGGTGGTGGTTATGATGATTATGGTGGTGATGATCATGATTATGGTGGTGGTGATGATGATTATGGTGGTGGTGGTGATGATGATGATTATGGTGGTGGTGGTGATGACGATGATTATGGTGGTGGTGGTGATGATGATTGTGGTGGTGATGATGATTATGGTGGTGGTGGTGATGATGATTATGGTGGTGGTGGTGATGATGATGATGATTATGGTTGTGGTGATGACGATGATTATGGTGGTTGTGATTGATGATGATTATGGTGGTGGTGGTGATGATTATGGTGGTGGTGGTGATGATGATGATTATGGTGGTGGTGGTGTTGACGATGGTTATGGTGGTGGTGATGACGATGATTATGGTGGTGGTGATGATGATGATTATGGAATCATCTCGTCCTTTTTAACGGATAGGAGTTTCGTAGTCAGCGAGGGGGTACTACCCCTGATAGACGAACTATTCTAGCTGGAGTGCCTCAGGATCCGTACTTTCACATTTGTTATATAATATTATAGACGCGGACGTTCCTGGGAGGACCACATACGCAACTAGCCCTGTATGCCGATGATATTGCGATTATATAGTTAAAGACAGATCCTTAATATGTGTGTACTAGAAAGTGCAGAGAGGCCTACGAGATATTGAGTGGGGGCTGGATAAGTGGAGAATCAAAATTGGGTAAAGAGAAGAATCAAGGAATAATTTTTACGCAACGACCTTAATATTAATGGTGCTTGCAGAAAATTAGAATATGACGGAACTCTAATCGGATATCAGCCCCACTGTTCAGTATCTCGGTATACTAGATCGTCGTCTCACATGGGAATAAACATGTCGAGAAGATTCGAAATAACTTTATAAACGTTTTTCACAACTCAAGCCCATGTTGAGAGCCCACTCTCTGACCACATGAATCACGTACGTTGGTATACAGGGCTTGTATACGCAGCCAAATGATATATGCATGTCCCGCATGGTTGACCTTATCAAAGGATAAGATAAACTTGCTTCAGGTTCTTCAGAACAAGTGTCTACGAAGTGCAGGAGAATATCCAATTAGGACGAGAATCACCAAAATTCATGAAGATTTAAACATTGACTTTCTTCAGGAAGTGATGACTAAATTGGCAAGAAACTTATATCAAAAAGCGACTATGAGCGAAAATGCTCATACTAATAGCCTAGGGGCATACAACGAAAAGGAACAGACGAAATATAAATTGCCAAAGTTCTATCTGGCCTAGAAAGTTAGAAGCTCCTAGGCCTACCACAAAAGTATGAATAACTGATTGAACTTAACACTTCCTAAAGAAGAGATTAAGGTGATTACACCGGTATCCTGGAGAACCTGAAGCGAGCATACCTCAGAATTGCCAGATACATGTCTGCTTGAAGTGGGTGTGGTCCTGCAGCGAAAATTTTAATAATAAGTGATTTTAATAGTGATTTTATATGTTTTTAGTGAAAATATTTTTAACCCTCCTAGAGCCAGGCCTGATGCATGTGCTAGGGGTTTAAATGCCAAAGCCGTCACGGCCGGTTTTAAAGTTCCAGCATTTAAATTGCCAGAAACGATTTGATCGGCCGTCTAAATTTTGCATAGTTTAACTAATTTTTTGGCATCCTATAGTAAAGGAATGCAACTTGCATGTTAGGGGAATCTTTCGACCTTGCTTTAATATATTTATGAGGGTGTTTTGGCTTTCACTAGAGTAGTTTTACAAGTTAAAAAACAAGTTCCTTCAGTTAGTTGCAGATATTAAGTGTGGATTTTCAAGTCACAATGGCAAGCGGTTCTAGTGAAATTTTTAAAGCTGGTGTAGATGACGAAAATTTAATTTAGTAGTGAAGTTTATTCCGATGGATTATTTTCCGCGAGTGACAGTGATGATTTAGGCTCTGATAGTAGTGACGGAACTGTACCAGACACACCCCCGAATCACGACATATATAAAAAAAAAGGCATTTACATGCTTCTAATGGAGCTTCCTCGGTTCAATTTGATATACAGGTAAATTAAGATAATGGTAATGTTACCTGTGATAACGACGATGGCGATGAAAACGTTATTCAAAATTTCAGAGAAATATTTCCTACCGAACCTGACCCAAATCCTGAGCCTCCTTTCACATTCATGGAATTGCCTGGACCAAAACATACGCCTCCTCCTGATTACTCTCCAATATCTTATTTCAGATTGAAAGGTTATTTATTATTAATGCGAGATTTATTATTAAGGCTTAAAAATCCATTGTAATATATGTTTCTCTATTAGGCTAAATTTATTGATAGGTTTACACTTTTTTCATTAGTGTTGGTGTTAATTTTAGTGTCTAGAAAACATTAGTGTTAATTAACAGTTACGAAAATAAAGATTGAGTTATTCAGCAACAAGTCTTCTTTCCAGAAAGTTTAGGTGAGTACCATAAAAATAATTATTATATTTAATTAACTCATAGATATTTTTCCTTCTCTCTCTCTCTCTCTCTCTCTCTCTCTCTCTCTCTCTCTCTCTCTCTCTCTCCTTCTCTTTTATTTTTTTTGCTAATCGTATTCGATGTAGATTCGATGTTTTATGTGATTTCGTAATAGAATGAATGCACTTCGTTATAGTATTTTTTTTACCGTTGTAATATCAATTTTAAAACAACTTTTTTAAGTTAAAAGTATTAAAAAATATTTCACCGTGCACAAATATCACGTTTAGTTAAATGTATTAATAGTACTTTACAATAATTAAAGACAATATTTTCATTAATCGATTGTGTTATGTACGGGCACTCTATTCCATAAGTTTTAAATTATAATTCGTTATACTTGTTTATTTATTTGCAAATATTCAGAGTCATGTATTTTCAGCCAAAAAGGCGTGGCATTTCACAGTATGCTAGTCTAGCGGATCGCTGGCAGCCAACAGCTGACCGCAACTAGCCGACAGGTTCGGCACTCGGCACTAAGAGGGTTAAATTGAGCTAGTGCAAAGCGTCTGTGCAAGTCTGTGGCTTAGCTGGAGTTGACCAGTGGGACGTGACTGGTGCTGCATCAAAATTCAGGTTAGTGGACTCCTAATAGACCCGGCCCTTGGGATGTCTGCAATTATTATTTTAAGAATTGTAACCTATCGGTTATCTTAGGTTTATACTGACTAAGCTTTTTGTGTTTGTTTTAAAACTTGTGATATCTTGTGAGCTGCAGTATTTTACTCAATTTATTCTAACCTGTTCCTATTTATTTATTTTAAAATTGGTGTTTTTAGGTTTTATATTGGTTTTTATTTGTGTCCTCTCTTGATATTTTTTCGTGTATTGGTTTTTGAGTACACGTAATAGGTACTGCCGTTGCTGTCGTGGGGAGGTGCTCATCCCTCTTTGTTTTCAAAGAGGCGGTTGTAGCTGATTTTAGGGGAAGACATGGCGAGGAGAATAATCCCAGATGACGAAGGTTTTATTATACCCAATAAAACTGTTAAAAGTGTCTCGAAATAACGAGCCTGATCTCCTTGCCACTTCGAACGCTTTTGACGTATTGCAAAATAATAATAATATAACAAATGAACCTAATGAGGAACAACAGATAAAGAAAACAAATTTTTTTGCTCCCATCATAATACACCTGAAGGCAATTAACCATAGTATATTGACTCAGCTTACGAAAATTATGAGGGGGGAATACATAGCAGAAAACATTTCTAGTGGATTAAAGATCAAAGCTAGTACTAAAGAGGATTGTGATAGATTTGTATCCATACTTGACAAAGATTCTGTTGAATATTATACATACGACAACGACGGCAGAAAGTTTGCCAAATTCGTTCTAAGGGGTCTACCGCCCATATTTCATAACTTAAAAATTATGGCTGAATTGTCTAGGTTGGAAATTTCAGTGGTCCGGGTCCGCCAGTTACCTAAAAGTAGCATTGATAATATAACTAAGAAAAAAGAATTTATTCCATTAACGCTCTGGGTGGTGACCCTACCGAGGGCACAAGACGATGTAGACAAATTGAAAAAACTAACTGGTCTTTTTAATTTCAAAGTAAAAATTGAAGATTATAGGGGTTAACCAGGACTCCAACAATGCTTCAGATGTCAGAGGTTTGGCCATAAGGCAAACTTCTGTCATCTGTAGCACGGTGCGCGAAGTGCGCCGGCCTACACAATACTCGCGAATGCAGGAAATCTTTGACCGAACCAGCAAAGTGTGTAAATTGCGGTGAAGCTCACCCTGCTAGCTACCGGGGCTGCAGAGTAGTTGAACAAGTTAGAGCAAAAATAGTAGACCAACCAATATGCCTCGGGTTACAGTGAAACCGGTGGACTTCCCGCACTTACCCCAACGGGATGGGATTCCTGGAATGACCCTTGTAGCACAAAATAATATACCAAATGCTAAATTTAATGTAAATCGAGTAGAAAACGATTTAAATGATTTTAAAGATATTTTTTAATGGATTCGTAAGGGAAACATAAAATGGTATATCCAGCAGATTAAATCTATTTTTGAAGATGTGAAAATTCAAACAGGCACATTTGTGAGAGTCGCCACATTATGTCTCGGTTTATTGCGAATTTTCGGGGTCGAAAATGGCTATTAAGCCTTTAAAGATTGTTTCAAAAAACATTAACGACTTGACCCGCGATTATATAAATTTACAAGAATACATTTTTAGAGACGAAATTGACATCATATTAGTACAAGAAACGCGAAAACCAGTGTGGTTCGGCTGGCCAATCCCGGGCTACAAAATTTATATCACGGATGGACCCAATCTGGCACATGGAGGTACGGTTGTGGTGGTCAGGTCCACATTAACACATTTGGAAGTTGTCCTCCCTCGACTTGAGAATCTGCAAGTCACTGCCATCACTCTAATGTTAGAAGATGAAGAGGTCCTGGTCTGCTCGGCTTATCAGCCTCCCAGCAAAAGAAGTGTGTTAAACGATTTTGAAACCATCATAAGAATTAAAGATAATTTTATAATTGGAGGAGATTTAAATTCTAAGCATACCATTTGGAATTCGAGGCTGATATCGCCAAGGGGAAGAATTTTACAGGACCTGGCAGAGAGGGAGGACTTTGAAATTATTGGACCAGACACGCCGACCTATTTCCCAAGTACACAAGTGGGAAACCCCGATGTTCTGGATGTGTTCATGGTAAAAATAAATATGGCGGTGGAGTCATTGGAAACTAGGGACGAATTGAATTCTGACCACTCCCCCGTGGAATTAATTTTAACGTAGAAAAGACGCTTTTCAGATCCAGGGCCTCGGTTACTAATTGGGGTGCGTTCACAGAGAATATGAGAGATTGTATTTTCCCGGATAACCGCGGAAATGAATCAACTGAGGCTCTGAATCTGGAAATAGATATTTTAACTAATACAATTGTAAACAATTTTAGAGAAGTGACTACTGTAGATGTTAGTAGTCACACCACGGAGAATCTGCCGGAAGTGGAGGCACTTGTCCTGCAGAAAGGAGTGGTCAGAAGACACTGGCAAAGATACCGTAGGAGAGAGGATAAGATTCTTTTAAATAATCTGACTAATAGCATTCACGATATTTTAAGAAATTTTAAGATAAGGAAATTTAACGTAGATCTGGAACAGGCTGAGAGATCAAATAATATTTGGCCCATTTTGAAAAAATTAAAAAGTAACGTAATTAATAATAAACCTATTCATGGACCAAATGGTCTAAAATATAAAGCAACTGACAAGGTAAATACTATTGCTGACTCCCTAGAGGATGGGTTTAGACCCCATCTCCAGGATCAATATGACGATGACTGGATAGATGGGGTGGAATCGGAGGCGGAGCGGATCTCTGAGAGAGCTCCCCTACAGAGGTTGCGGTTGGCCTCCCTCGCTGAGGTTAAGAAAATTTTTAAGACGCTTCCTAAGAGAAAAGCTGTTGGTACAGATTATGTATCAAACGAGATGATTCAGCACCTCCCATCTGGGATGGCGCGCTATTTAGTTACTATCTTTAATAGATGTTTAAATTTAAATTATTTTCCGCGTAAATGGAAAGAAGCAAAAATCATAACGTTACCTAAAGAAGGAAAAAATCCTATTTTTGTTTCTAATAGGCGACCTATCAGTCTGCTAAGCAATCTTGGCAAATTATTTGAAAGAATTGTGCTGGGCATACTGATCGGTATGACTACTGATCTGCGCGTCATCCCACAAGAGCAATTCGGGTTCATGCCGGGTCGTTCCACAACACTGCAACTGGTAAGACTCACGGAATATATAACATCAGGTTTCAATTATAGAGAGAGCACAGTTGCAGTGTTCTTGGATGTCGAAAAAGCCTACGACACGACCTGGCATGAAGGCCTGATATGGAAGATGGATTAAAGGGCTTTTCGGATGGGATGGTGGGAATCATCTCGTCCTTTTTAACGGATAGGAGTTTCGTTGTCAGCGAGGGGAGTGCTACCTCTGATAGACGAACTATTCTGGCTGGAGTGCCTCAGGGATCCGTAATTTCACTATTGTTATATAATATTTATACCGCCGACGTTCCTGGGAGGACACATACACAACTAGCCCTGTATGCCGATGATATTGCGATATATAGTAAAGACAGATCGTTAATTAGGTGTACTAGAAAGGTGCAGAGAGGCCTACGAGATATTGAGCGGTGGGCTGATAAATGGAGAATCAAAATTGGTAAAGAGAAGAATCAAGGAATAATTTTTACGCAACGACCTAATATTAATGGTGCAGAAACACTAGAATATGACGGAACTCAAATCAGATATCAGCCCACTGTTCAGTATCTCGGGGATATACTAGATCGTTTTCCCACTTGGGCTAAACATGTCGAGAAGATTCGAAATAACTTTTATAAACGTTTTTCACAACTCAAGCCCATGTTGAGAGCCCACTCTCTGACACCTGAATCACGTACGTTGGTATACAGGGCTTGTATACGCAGCCAAATGATATATGTATGTCCCGCATGGCTGACCTTATCAAAGGATAAGATAAACTTGCTTCAGGTTCCTCAGAACAAGTGTTTACGAAGTGCAGGAGAATATCCAATTAGGACGAGAATCACCAAAATTCATGAAGATTTAAACATTGACTTTCTTCAGGAAGTGATGACTAAATTGGCATGAAACTTAAATCAAAAAGCGACTATGAGCGAAAATGCTCTTATTAATAGCCTAGGGGCATACAACGAAAAGGAACTGACGAAATATAAAATGCCAAAGTTCTATCTGGCCTAGAAAGTTAGATGCTCCTAGGCCTACCACAAAAGTGTGAATAACTGATTGAACTTAACACTTCCTAAAGAAGAGATCAAGGTGATCACACCGGTATCCTGGAGAACCTGAAGCGAGGATATCTCAAGAATTGCCAGTCTCAAGACAACCCTTGAGGATGCCAGACGCAGTCTCTGGCGAAACGTCGGGGAAATACAAGCCTCACGACCACGGCCTACAGCCCGAAAATCTTCTTCAAGATCGTCATAGCAACTCCGGCCATGAAAATCTAAGTGAATACATAATAATAACAATAATAATAATAATAACAATAATAATAATAATAATTATAATCATAATAATAATAATAATAATCATAACAATCATAGTCATCATCATCGCCATAATCATCGCCAATCATCATCGTCAATCATCATCGTCAATCATCATCGTCAATCATCATCGTCAATCATCATCGTCGTCATCGTCATCATCATGATCGTTATTATTATTATTATTATTATTATTATTATTATTATTATTATTAAATTTCTTGGAAATCAGTTTTACGTATGTCAACTGTATATGCATATTTAAACCCTGTGGTTCACCCAACTCAAATCGTTGTGGAAGCGTTTCGCGATTCAATAAGGGTTGGGAACCGCTGCTATAAGGGATAAGAATGGAGGGAGCTTGAACATTCGTTTGTATATATTTATATATATAAAGGAGGCTTATTAAAACTTGTTCACTATGTGTGAAAGAACGCCCCATCATACCCTCATGCAGGTACACTCCCAATGAAAGAACACATCTGACAAGTGAGTAGCAGTGTTTTATCTTGTCAACCTATCCGACGCAGGGTTGGATAGGAGGACATACTGAGCACTGTTTGACGGCCCTGGTGTAGATGGATTCATTCAAAATTTGATATTTTCCGTTGTAAATAAAGTGTTCATGAAATAAAGCATTTCAACATTCCAACTTATCATCATCATCACTCCGACTTCATAATTCATCTTGCTTGATAATAACTTCTAGCTAACAATCGATATCTCTCCTCACTCTTTCCATTCATGTGATCAATCCACTTTTGTCTTTATATGAAGGGCTTAGGACAATAACATGATAAGCCACATATTGTTTTTCTGAGATACAAGGATTTTAATGTTACAAAAAATTATAAATACTAATTGTGCATTATTGTTGTTAATACATTGTGTGTCTATATATTTCTTAACAGAATGTGGCTTATCATGTCAAGTCAAGTCATGACTTTATCCAATGCTGTATGAATGGAATGATAACAGAGGCCAGTAGATTCCATGTCCAAGATGTGATCGAAATTGAGAAGAAGATGAGCTAAATACATGCATTTTTTTCTTTTGTTTGAATTTTCTAGAGCAGACGGCAGTATGTTAGACAGACGAATGACGAAGACTACATAAAAGTGAGTTACATGATCTTTATGGGAAACCAGACATACATAATAACATCAGTGTGTCTGCGATGGGCAGGCAATGTGGCATGATGCTTATCCAAATCTTACACTCGAAAGAAGATACGGGGTTTTGATCGATGTATAATTGCCTTCTCCGAGACGATTGTTTGTAACATAGCAACGATTGAATGGTTAAAAATTTCGGATGAATCATTCTAGAATGTGGATTGTAAAATATTATCTCAGGTTAGCGATATATAGAGGATGTTTATTCAAAATTATACCATATTTGACGTACAAAAATTATGACAACATAAGTATAGACGAACAAGTAAATTTGTAGGTATCTATCCATTATTGATTAGATTTAGATTTTAGATTTATTTATTTAGCTTGGTGGAGTTAAGGCCATGTGGCCTTCTCTTCCACTCACCAGGACAAACATATACTACATCAGAATATAACAATCTCAATTAACTCTAATATTAAATACTACAAAAAAATTTGATCAAAAAGATAATATCTATTATATTACGATCTATAATGCAACAAGTTAATGTTAGGTAAAATTAAGACTAAAATTAATAATAAAGTGTATACAAGCAAGCCATATTAAATTGTCCCTCTCTAATGTATATAAAAAAACAAAGACATATAATGAGATATAGAAAACTAATTTTACGTTTGTACAATATTTAAAACAAAACAAAAGTAAATATTTGTTAATCTTAATATTATTTTCATAGATAATTAAATGTATTAACTGTTAAAAGAATACTATCAGTGATGTGTATAAGTTAGTTTGCTATTAAATAATTCTTTAATTTGTTTTTGAAGGATGTTATAGTTTGACAGTCTCTGACATAGGTGGGAAGGGAATTCCATGTTTTGGCAAGTGAGACTATAAAAGATAATGAATAATATACAGTGTGATGAGGAGGGATATAAAGGACAATGTGCTGATGATATCGAGTGTCAAGAGTATGTGTGTCGGATAGTCTGATGAAGCGGTGTGATAAATAATTAGGCGATGATGTGTGAAGTATTTTATGGACAAGGGATAGGGAATGGACAGTTCTACGATCTCTTAGACGAAGCTACGATAATTGTTCCAGGGGCGGTGGAACATGGTCAAATTTGCGAATACCACAAATATGGAAGTCAGGTAAGTTTAAATACATTCATTACACAAATAATTAATTTTAGAATAAATATACTTGTTACTAGCCACTGGAAAATAAATTAAACATAGGCTTAATTCTTAAAATGCGTGCTATTATACATTACAGACACTCTTGTCATCCCAACTTCTCTCAAAAAAACTTTAAATTGAAAATATATAAAACTGTTATTACACCAGTTATATTATATGGATGTGAAACATGAACTCTTACTTTAAGGGTGAAAAGGAGATTACGAGTATTTAAGGATAAAATTCTTAGGAAAATTTTTGGACCAAACAGATATAAACAGACAGATGCATGAAGAAGACTACATAACAGTAAACTACATGGTCTTCGTAAGAAGCCAGATATAATAAGAACAGTTAAGTCCTATAGATTTCGATGAGCAGGATATGTGGCACGAATGGGGGATTGAAAGACATGCATGGAAGTTTTTTGTAGGAAAACCTGAGGGAAAACGACCATTTGGTGGACCAAGATTGAGGTGGGAGAATAACATTAAAATGATTTGACTGAAGTAGACAATACAGCGAATGATTGGAAAACATTAGCTCAGGATAGGGATGTATGGAGAGCTAATGACCGCGCGGTCATGAACCTACGGGTTCGATAGTGACAGCGAGTTAGTTAGTTAGGTGAACCTACTAGTTTCAGACCATAATAGATAGCGGCTAAACACTGGACGTAATTGAAAACATGTGTGTACAAATTTTCATGAAGATCGGTTGAGGGGTTTAGAAGTCACAAACATATGCAGGCTGGATTATCCAGTCTTGTAACACATCTAATCTTATGTCTCACTTGGAGTCTAGTTGTTAAAGGTTTGACTGGAAATGTTTTTTTGACAATAAAACTCTTTCATGG
The DNA here is from genome assembly GCA_030220185.1 of Diploptera punctata. Taxonomy (NCBI): domain Eukaryota; kingdom Metazoa; phylum Arthropoda; class Insecta; order Blattodea; family Blaberidae; genus Diploptera; species Diploptera punctata. The sequence continues at coordinate 1,466,148 of JASPKZ010007366.1, read as the reverse complement.
CACATTCTGCATTCTTCACCAAACCAAATTAATCTTTGTACTCTTATGAAATTGATGTCCCACGCCGTAGCCGAGCGGTTAAGGTAAGAAGCCTTGGCGCAGAGCTACGGGACTTGCGCTGGTTCGAGTCTGCATGGGGGAAGAAATTTTCTCATGGTATTTCGGCCAGTATGGGACCGGTGCCCACCCAGCATCGTGAGGCAATTGGGTAGCTAAAATAAGTAGCGGCTCCAGGTTGAGGAACCAGCTATAACGGCTGGGGGACTCGACATGCTAACCACATGTCACCCCTACACTGGCTGTTGATCATCTACCTCTGTGATTGACACATGTGGATGTGAAGGGCCAGCAGCCGACTGATAAAAGGGCAACCGCTGAAAAGTGGAAAGACCCTCAATCGAATCGGATGAAATTGATAATATTTATATGTTTTGCACGAAAGTGCGTTCTCTCGTACTTACAGGAATCACGACCATGATTGAAAGTTCAATTTAATAAATTTCGGGGTTCCCAACCTAAATAACTATTTTTATTTATAAACACATTTTTAATATTTACACGCCTTTCTGTGCTTAAAGTTTTCTTTTTCTTTTCCATTCGTCTCTATCCATCCACTTAATCTCCTCCAGTCACTTTGTTCTAATTCCCGTCCTTATTTCTTGCGTCCACGAGTTTCAAGGTCTTCCTTTCCTTCTTCTTCCAGGTGGACATTCCAATGTTTTTCTGGGTAACCTTTCTTCTTGCATTCGCCGTACATGCCCGTACCAATTTAATTGCTTATATCTTATATAATCTACTATTGAATATCTAATACTCATTTTTTCTCGCATGACAGTATTTATTTTTTCAAACTTTGAACATCTTGTTGCTCTACTCAACAAATCCATTTCCATCGACATAAGTACTATACTGTAATATTATTAATCACCTACCTAGGGCGGAAAGGAAAACCACTGCCCTTTATGAATACCACATAAAATGTATATACAATAATATATCCAAATGTAGTGTTAATATACATTATACGAAACAAATCACTGCATTTTAAATGAACGAAACTTTATTTGAGGTAACATAAAACAGTAAATACGTATTTGTCGCCATTTTATCTCTGATTGATGTCTCGGCCTGCTGTAGCCTGAACTAAATTAATTTTAGCATTTAGCGTATATACAATGGCCTAAAGCCAGTCTATTGTTTATAATGAAAGCAAATATTTCCAACAAATATATTATTTTATTATTATCTTATATTTTGAAAACACCATCGCACAAGAAAATAATGTACAACACACGTTTGCGAAGTGTTTTACAGAATCTCTGAAATTGAAATCCTCGCTATCACTCGGTTGTTAATAATTTCTTTGGAAGCTTCCATGCACCCATTCGTGCCACATGTCCTGCCCACCACAGTCTTCGAGACTTAACTGTTCATATTATATTTTATTTCCTATAAAGACCATGCAGTTCACTTGCCTGTTCATCTCTCTTTGGTCTAAAAATATTCCTATGAAATTTATTCTTAAATACTCTTAATCTCCTTTCATCCCTTAAAGTAAGAGTTCATGTTTCGCATCCATATAATATAACTGGTAGAATAAGAGTTTTATATATGTCGAGTTTAACGTTTTTTTGAAAACAGTTGGGACGTCAAGAGATCTTGAATTGCATAATAGCATTCATTTCCAGAATTGAGCCTATGTTTAATTTCTTTCTGCATCTCATTCCTATTCGTAATTATTGATCCTTGGTATTTGAATTCGGACACTTCATCAATATTTCTCTCATTTGTCATTAGCTGTCCATTTCCATTATATAATCTATTTCTGTGCGCGACCATATATTTAGTTTTATAGATATTTACTTCCAGTCTCAGTTTCTTAGTGTTACTCAATAGTGTGTGCGTGTTGGCCTAACAGAGGCAATACAGTAACTTCATGTTATTATCAGGCTGATTGCTGCTCCACAGACTCACACTATGGATACTACAGGCTACAGTGTTACTTCTACATTGACTGTACCAACCGCTAGTTCAAACTCTGCACCAGATCCATCATCCACGCCGCAGCAACCTACCATGCGTACACTCACAAGGCTGGAGGACCTGAAGGGTAAGATTTAATCAATTTTACATTTACGTGTTTTTAAAACTTTTTCTCTGAAATTTGGAGTGTGTGTGTTACTTATTCTGTTATATCATAGTCAGAAGAATCATGGACTCTAAACAACGAAAACGAAAATGAGTGGGCGTTTTGTATAATTTAGTTATTCCTATTTTCCTACAAATGTCAGCTCAAAGAGACATCTAGTAGGACATTGAGGTATTACTTGGATGGAGGAAGGCAGATTATATTTTGCTCAGAGGCACTAGTTTAGGCCTGAGGTCCTTTTATGGAACTATCGGAGAACTGGTCCCTTGGATTCTTCCATTCTAAGAATCCATCGACCTCGGCAGGTTTGATCTCGCGACCCTTGGGGGAAGAGGCAAGTAACATAACTCATAGACCACCGAGGTCAAATATGAACCAACATAATTAACAGACAAAACATAGAGTACAGTACGTCTTTATATTTCGTGACAATTAAAATATTGCATTTTATTATATAATGTAATGCCGAATGGCAGGTCCTTCACAGCAATCATAGGATTCTTACTGATTCATTTTTCCACTATTTATTAAGATAATTAAATCAATTAAACCGGTGTGTCTTATAGGATGCAGTGTCAAATTAAGGATAACAAATAAAGGAAGAAATTTCGTAATTATTTGCACAGACAGGTTATTTTTAACAATTTGTTCGCTGAATTGTAAACTATATATATATATATATATATATATATATAGCTAAAGTAATTTCACTTTCAATACAAAAAAAAATCAAATTAAATAATCGAAGAAATTTCACACCTGAAAATGATAATATTTTTCATCTGAGACCGTGAATTCCTTCGTCAAATTACTTGGAATACATAGTGTTCTGCCCAAGAACAGGACTTCCCCTGCAAACTCAGCATTCTCCATTCTTTCCTTAACTCACCCTTCCTTATAATATCCGCGTACAAATCATTTAATTTAATTTTGTCTATCATCTGACGTCTTTTTCCGCCTCTAACCTTCTTTGTGTTGACCATTCCTTCTATGGCATCCGTCAGCAGGCAGTTTCTTCTTAGCCAGTATCCAATCCAATTTCTTTTCCTCTTCTTTATGAGTTGTTCTTCCTTCACCCACTCTGTCTAGCAAATTTTTATTTTTCATTTTGTCTGTCCATTTCATACGCTCTGTCCTTCTACATATCCATATCTCAAAAGTTTCGAGTCCTCTTTTCCTCATTCCGTCGTAATGTCCAAGTCTGTGCATCATACAATGCTACACTCCACACAAATCACTGCAAATCCTGAAGATAAAATAATAATTAAGTTTGTTTAACGCTCCTCCATAACCTGTTTTTTTTATTCGTCTGATATGAAATGACAAAAATCTTTATTATTTTTGTCTTATTTAGCGTAAATCGTGAAGTTGTTAATAAATTACTTGTAAAATTCATAATAAATAAATGATTTTCTTGCTGCCTACATTGCTACCGGCCTGTTGCACTACATATAGAACTCTTTATTACATGTTTTGAAAGATAATAATGCGAAATATCACTCAACAAAATAAGCTATGACGTCGCTGTTCAACAATAGCAACACGGTCCCGTGGTTACAGCATGAAATAATATTTTAAAATTTGTTTTGCTATAAAAATAATTACAATTTTTCGTTCTTTAAATTCAAGCAAATCGGGTTTAACATGAACACCATCAAAATATTTTGTTTTACAACATAAAGCGCTAAATGTGGCTGAGAATTCAAAACATTGTGCGATAAATTTCGCTATAACACAAGGTAAGTTAGTTGTATTTACGTAATAGATAAAACAAAAATAGTGTGTAGAACTAGAATCTAGGTGTAAGAGTGCAGTAGAAGTTCATTAGAGAACTGGGAAGATAGGTGAGAAAGATTCAGAAAATCGAAATTATATTCTATTCTATAGTATTTTGCCCTAGGACAGGTCTTTACTAGGCATTTATAGGTGTGGTAGCGTCCCGTTGCTTTCCATATCGATGAAGGATAAAGATGATGATGGCCAGATGATGTGCAGGGACATTTTGGGCCTTAAACCAACCTGACATTTGTCTTATAGGTGAGGAAAGAACTTCACCGAGGAAGCTTGTCCCGATCAGGAATCGAACCCAGGCCCGCTGCAGGCAATGCAGCACCACAACGGTAGACTATAAATAATGTTTATTGATTCATTTTCCCACTAGTTACTAAGAGTTTTAAATGAATTAAACTGGTGTATTTTATAGGATACAGTGTCAAATCAAGGATAAGAAATAAAGGAAGAAATTTGGTCATTATTTGCACAGACAGGTTATTTTGAACAATTTGTTCGTTGAATAGTAAACTAAACTATTTCCATATCTATTGTTCTACAAACACATCAGTCATTTTCATGTTGTGTTTGTTAAACAGGGTTCTTCATTCTTGTTTTCTAAACACGAACCTAATCCTATTCTAAACTATCAACCGTACAATATGTCTGATGTATAGCAAAAATATTTTCACTTTCAATGTAAATAAGTGTAAATTAATTAAATCGGAGAAATGTGATAACTGAAAATGATATATTCCTCATCTGAGGCAGTGGGTACTTTCCTCAAGTAAGTTGGGTAACATACATATTGTTCTTCCCGACAGCAGGTCTTTCTCTGCAAACTCAGTATTCTCCACTCTTTCCTTAACTCAGCCTTCCTTTTTGTATCCACATAAAAAACATTTATTTTAATATTGTCTTTTTTCTGCCTCTAACCTTCTTTCCGTTGACCATTCCTTCTAGGGCATCCGTTAGCAGGCAGTTCCTTCTTACCCAGTGACCAATCCAATTTAATTTCCTCCTCTTTATGGGTTCCAGCATTGTCCTTCCTTCACCCACTCTGTCTAGATAATCTTCATTTTTTATTTTGTCTGTCCATTTTATATGCTCCATCCTTCTCTATATCCACATCTTGAAAGCTTTCAGTCCCTTTTCCTGATTCCGTCGTAATGTCCAAGTCTCTGCACCATAGACCTACAATGCTACACTCCACACAAGGCACTTCACTAGACTCTTCTGTAATTATTTTGCCAAATGTCCGCAGAAATTTCTTCTCTTCTTGTTAAAGATGGGTTAATAGATGAAAAAAAGCTAATCCAGGGAAATCCTAGAGATAAAATACTAATTAAGTTTGTTTAACGCTAGGGGCGCTGATGTCAGAGTAGGTTATATTATATTCCTCCTCCATAATCAGTTTTTTTATTTTTCTCAGATCCCTTAGATATGAATTGATAAAAGTCGCTAATATTTTTCTCTTATTTCAGATAATTTGTGAAACTGTTAACAAATTACTTGTAAAATTTTAATAAATAAATAATTTTCTGGCTACCTACATTACTATAGACCAGTTGCACTACATATAGAACTCTTTTTACGTGTTTTGAAAGATAACTATTCGAAATATCAGGCAATATAATAAGCTATGACGTCGCGGTTCAACAATAGAATCACGGTCACGTGGTTACGGCATGACTATTTTTTCAAAATTTGTTTCGCTATAAAAAGAATTACAATTTCGCTTCTTTTAATTTTAGGAAAATCCTGTTTATATTAAACACCATCAAAATACTTTATTTCAGAACATAAAAGCGTCAAATGGGGCTGTGAATTAAATGTATTGTGCGTAATATTTTTTTCTAAAATACAAGGTAAGTTAGCAGAATTTAAATTATAAGAAAGTTAGTGTGTAGGTGTAGGAGCGCAGTAACAGTTCATTAGAGAACTGCGTAGATAAATAAGAAAGAGAGAAAGGTAAGGAAACGGGACCCAACAGTCTAACTTAGCGTTTACTAAATTTTCAAGATTATTTACTCTATTAATTTATACAGACAGACACGGATTAATCTGAAAATGTTATATGACGCATCATAATTAAAAAGCGTTGATATTTATTTAATGTTTTGATAAATCATTGATTATAACATTCACATGTCATTCAAGTGCAGAAAGTTATGGTCTTTGAGTTTAGTAAAATTACAAGCACATTAAATAAAATTAATTAAGCGAATGATTTTTACATATTGCATTCTTATTCATAAGATATACGTATTCAGGTAAAGTGGACCCAGGCCCTCGTGTAGGGTCCACATTAACCTAATTGCTTTGTTATGTTTAACTATTTTATACAGCCACCATGTCACATAATATCAAACCAAACTTGTCAGCATATTACAACAGCATCTACATAATATAACATATTAAGGAGTTTTTTCAACATTTGTATTCAATAGCAGAAATTAAGAATTGATCTTGGCTTGAAAAACTTTCAAACTGCTCATTTTCATAAATATCACATATAAACCCTTTTTCGCACAAATAATAATAAAAAAACTAATCTCGAACCCGTCAAAGTTGATAAGGGGAAAAAGTTAAAATATTTTATATTCGAGGGCAGCACCAATTAAAGAAGATATTAACAGGGTCCACTCAAAGAGAAGGACCCACATTACCCGAAGTTCCCTATATATATTATTAACTAAACATTTTTTTAGAGAATTTGTGACAACAAGAATTTCCGCTGTGTATAATACAGCCTATATCATGCGTTTCCAATGATGATCTCCGATGCATATTTTATTTCTGTTTGTTACTGTTGCAAGTTATTTGAATTTTGACACTTCATTAAAATGTCCATAATTCGATGTTGATAATTTGCACATATAGGACGAAGAAACAATACAATTATCACAATCACTGTGAAAATGTACTAATCAGTTATAACTTTTATCTTTCTAGGTAACTACGTTTCAAAATAAATTTGATGCAATAAAGAGAAACAAGGCGAAATTGAAAACAATATTACATGTAAGGCGTTCAAATAATCCCAGCACTATGAGTGTGTAAAATAAATTATATGAAGAGAGAAAACTATAGAGGGACTGTTCGGTAAGAATATTGTAGCCTGGATGGATGCAACAAAATGGGTGATTTCATTACGCAATACATAAATTGATTGTATGAACTTTATGGTACAAACAGGTCATTTTACATCAATTTAAATGTAAAATAATTTAATGTACATATATTTATTAACATGATCAAGGAAACACAACTTCGAACAAAATCACGTACAGGACGTTTCTGTATTTAATTGAAAATGTCTGCTAGGAAAAAAAAACTATTTACAGAATTAACTCTGTGTGCAGCTACCAATTTTAACACCTTCATAGTGTGACACTAAAAATGAGGTTTTTTTTATAAATGCAATATACAGATGTAAATAAAAAAATCATCCCTCCACATAAGCAGATATTATTTGGCGTAAAATTATATGAAATTGTATTTAAGGTACGGACCTGCCAATTCTTGACTCTGAAAAGTTTCACATTGAGTCCAATCGAGTCTTGTGGATCAAGATAGTACTTGCCATGTTTTCGGGATCTCTGAGTGTTGTGTTTTCTTGTTTTTCAGGATATTAATGTGAACGTGCGAATGAATTCAAGAATCAAGAATGACGGGTGCCAGCTTTGTCAGGTATGTAGACTGGGCTCAAGAACCCGGGCAACCCAACACTGGGGGACCTACAGTAGAGACTGGATGTTATGGAAAATGCCCGTAGTTATCTATTATAGATATTGGTAAAAGTGGCTTCATATAGCCACATAGAGCCATATATAGTTGTTTCCCATTAGTTTTTAAGTGCCTAACATCCGGACTCTATTACAGAAAAACCGGTAACCCGTGTGTTGGCGGGTATTCCAACACAGCGGACACGCGTAAATGTACCCATACGCCCGGTTAAACCGGGCAAACCCATTATCGGGGGGATCTTACAATTCTATTCAGATATGTATAATAAAAAGCACCGGTGAAATTTCACATCCCTGTCTTAATCCAGTGTTATCTTTTTTCCAAAAAGATACTTTCCTATCTTGTTTAACACAGATTTCATTATATTTATAGATGTTGAAGTTATTAGTAACATATTGTTGTGGAACGTTATCATCAGCTAAAATTTGTAATAATATATTTCGGCCTACTTTGTAAAAGCTTTTATGAAGTCAACAAAGGCGATATGAGTATCTATATTAAATTCCTTGTGCTTTTCTAATAGTAGTTTTAGAATGAAGAATCCATCTGTACAAGATCCACCCTTTCTGAATCCATTCTGCTCTTCTCCAATTATATTTTCATTTTTTTTTTCAATTTATTCTTAACTATATTAGCATACATTTTATATCCAGAGTTCAATAAGCTAATATTGTGTATTTAAATTAATTATTGTACTTTCAAACGAAATTGCCCCGAGAAATTGTTTTGATCTTGTAATTAACAGCTGCATATTTTCAATGTCCAATATCATGGAATGCAGTATTATTACAAATGTGTGATAATATTTCAGATTGCAAGTATCGTGTTGGAATCGAGTGAACACCGCAGATTACAGGAAACATCCAAGGTAAGATTTCTCTTAAGTTTATAAATGTATAATCAGTTATAATGTCATTTAGAATTTTGAAGTGATTAAGTTTATTATTTGAATTCAATCATCCTGCACATTTTTTACCTCAGCCACAAGACTCTTTTGGACGAACCGTTATTAAACTTATGTTAATAGAAGGATGGGGATGTACCTTAACTACAACATCAACCAATTTTACGCCAAACAATATCTACTTATGTGGGTGATGATTTATCTCTATATTACTTTTCCAGAAAACCTCACAATTACAGCAGACGTGACGATGAATGTGGTGTACTACATTTGTAAAAAGAACCTATCAATTCTATTCCGTAAATTGATTTCCAGTGACAAAATATATAAAATGACAGCTGTACTGAGAAATTAGTTCCCGTGTTACATTTTTTCTTCCTTAAAAAAAATTTCAATTGAATATTAATAAAACCAGTACGTGATTTTGTTTCAAGTTGTGTTTTGTTGAGCAATGTAAGTCTTAATGATTGTTTATATATTAAGTTTATATTCAGTTTACATAATATTTTGGAAACGTAATTTTTCAAAGTGAATTCTATAGTAAGGTTCTCTATTTTTCTAATTCATAATACCTTTCTTTGGATTCTTTTGAAAATATTAATTTTTATTCTTTCATTTACAGAAGATAGTTATTTTGCTAAAAATGTATGTAAAAGGCAAATTTATCCAACAACACTATGAAGTTAGCTGAAACGTGGTGTGGAAACAAGCCAGCAAATGAAGAACTTCTGATATGTGTGGTCACAACAGCAAATCATGCTGCTTGTTTTGTCGAGAAAATGGAAACGAGTGACTAATTTTCGAGGGAGGACAAATATCGGAATCATCGAGTGTTACTGGAGCACTTCTAATTTTATTTGTTATTAATTTAAATATTATTATTGACAAATTTACAACATAGTGAAGCATGTTACAATATTTTTATAATATTCAATTATGTTTCAGGTTGAAATCATGTGGAAAAACAAGAAACTAATTTCCATTATGAAAAACTTAGTATGTACCGTTCATGGAACAGGACTGAGAAGGGTAGGGAATGTGGCACGAATGGGGAATGAAATAGGGACATGTACGCTTCTTGTAGGAAAACCAGAGGGAAAACGCCCAGTTGGTAGACCAAGTATGAGGTGAGACAATAACATTATGATATGAGAGAAGTAGATTATACAGGGAATGTTTGGAAAACATTAGTTCAAGATAGGGATGTATGGAGAGCTCATATCCGCGCAGCCATCAACCTACGGGTTCGATCGTGCCAGTGAGTTTAGTTAGTTAGTTAGTAGTGTTTGAGATAATATTCTGAAGGTCACGTATTCAAATCCCAGTTTCAACCAATCTGATTTCTTTCGTTGCAACAATTGCAGTGGTTAACTGACTTTCGCCGCAACTTGTATTATAACAGTGGCGGCTGGTAGGCTGGAAAGCTCACAAGGTTACAAGGAGATTTAGAATAATCAAGACAAGACTAGATCCTAACAGCACGCGTTTCAAAGTTATTTGAAGTCTCATTAAGTTATCTTATTATACAGGGTGTAAGGGATTGTTTTCAAGATGCCGGACGCACACTGGCGAAACGTCGCACAGTGTGCTATTTTAACAATCAAGGGGGATTTAATTCAAAATTCCAAGGTTAATTAATAAAAGTGATATTTTGCACGTCCAAACAAACCTGTTAGCATATATGTGTAATTATTTTGTTCCTAGGCATGCGCAGGGACTCATAAATAAGGTTTAACACAACAGTCTCGCGCAGATGCGTAATCTGTCTTATTGAGTAGATTGATCAGACGAGCTGCTTTGTGCAGAGAATAAAGTCGGTTTACATGGTATTCTGATGCGTATGTTTAGTTTAGGGTTCTGTAAGTTACCTAAGCTAGGTTTCATCTGTTTCGATTTATTAGAATGTTAATATGAAAGAAGACTTTTAACTGTGTTCCAATTTAAGTTTATTATCCAGATATTTTAGACTAGAACTTTCTTATATGGGCTTATATGGCTTTCTAATTGCATTATTTTTATTTATAGACATGCCTTCTGTTGGAAACAAAAGAGAAAAATTGCGTTCATCTGCGTTTCTTTAGCTTATTCTTCTTTGTTTGACAATGGTTCCCCTTACTTCCCGGCAAGCAATTTTCGAAGCATAGTCCGGAAATAATAAAAGGGAACATTGTGATGCAGTGTATGAATTTGTTTAAACAAATTAAGCATGTAGCAGTCTGTGATGTCGTTAATAGGAATTTAAAGGCCTGCATGAGAAGTGTGTGTTAGAAAATTGATATAGATGGAACAAATTTTATCGTCATTGTGGCAGATTCCTGGAAAATTATCCAGACTGGCTACAAGAAAATATTAATTTTCCCGTGACCAATTGCCAATCTCTGCCTTCTACTTCTACAGATCAACCGCCTTCTAGTTCTGGTAGGCCATCAAAATCACTTGAAAAATGTGAAAAGGCGGAAGCTGAGAGAATTCGTTCGGTCAACAAGCCTAGAAGAAATATCTACTGCTGCAGAAATGAAGTTGCGTGATAAGGGAAAGAAATACTCTGCTACGATAGTCAAAGAATTATCCCTTACATCACCTTCACGAGGCACCAGAATGAAAAAGAGTTGACGGCTGTTTTTAGATAAACCGAAGAGTTTATCAGCTGATTGAGCCCGAGCGATGATGATAGATGCCAGTCTTTCAACTCATCAATATATAAAGACTAAAGTTGAGAATAGGAAGAAGTACATTAAGAACAGATTCAAGAATGAGGCAGGTCTACTGGTGAAAAACTTCGAGGGTCGACACAAACACCGATATTACCACAGACTTTTGATATATTGTGATCCTTTCTTGGCCAACTTGTAGCATAATCTTAAAAGAAAACGCGGTAAAATTACACAGGAAGTTCTCTCATTGCTCTCAGCATCTACTTTAGATACAGGGGCAACAGATTCCGATAAATGTGACTCAGATTATGCAGATTAATATTTTTGTAAAACATTACTATCTGTCTTTTTTCTTCATATGTGCAAAATAATGAGAATAAAAAATTCGTAACATATTTTTCTGTAAGAAATGGAAAAGCAATTGTGTTTTTTTTATTTATAGAATAATGACAATATTGAAATCATAATATACTTTCTAATAAATAGAATATTTATTTTTAAAATAATAAAATTAAAAAAATACTTAATAAATTCATATGTTCTTACACATATATAATCATTAGTATTTTTTTATATTATTTAAAATTATATAAAATGACGGATTTTGTAAAAAAACAATAATATTTAATAATTTTCAATTTGGAAAATAATGATAAACAATTCATAATAATTATCGGTTTGTGCATGAAATAAAATACCATTTGCTCTCTATAATACGTGAAATGTTTATATTAAAAATATATAATATAAAAAATATAATATGCACATGTGATATTTTTAATTTGTAAAATAACGATAAATTAAAAATATTTCTTTTTGTAAGAAATACAATATATTTGTATTTTAATAATATGTAAATCAATGATATATTATTCAAAATAATAAATTGAAAGTTTTAGTAAGAAATAGAAAATCGTTTGTGTTCATTAATTTTGTAAAATACTGGGAATAAAATAATACATAAAATTATTTTTATGGAAAATATTAGTAGGAATAATTTAAATTGCCAAGGGCGTTATTCAAATAATGTTACAAGTGGCATAGAAAACAATAAAGACTGAAAAACAGTAAAATTATCGAGCCAAGAATTAAATCCCCCTAGAATCGTCAAATATCACACTGTGCGTCGGGGCCAACAGCCCAGAAATCTTCCACAAGAACATCAAACTAAATTATGCGTTTTTTTTTTAATTTGTTATGGCATGGATACCAAAAATATTAATCACTTAAAATACAATATACAGAACGAAGAAAACTATATTTCAAGTTCTGTTGCGAAGCATGTTATTATATGGATCTGAAACATGGAACCCTAAGTGGATAAGCTGTTAGCTGTAGAAATGGATTTTTGAAGGCTATCGATAAGAATTTAAAGAACGGATAAAGTCAGAAACAGCACAATAAAGGAAATTATGCAAGTTGAAAAAAGAAATTAGAAAAAACAGAAGAAAAACGTTTAAAATGGTATGGACACCTCATCAGAATATAAGAAGATAGAATACAAAATAAGATCCTTGATTGGAAAGCTAATAGAAGAAGTGGAAGAGGCAGACCTAGAGAAAGTTGGATAGATGCAGTGAGGAGAAGTATGGAAGCTGGAGATTTGATGAAAGAAGATGCTTCAGACAGTAACCTCTGGCGACAAATCACTTTGGGATTTAAGGAGAAACACTGTATTGTGGATTATTCAGAATTAAAAAATGACTAAACACATACTTTACATTGAAGATAATTATAGTGATTTTAGGTTACTTTGTGCTCAACTTCATTTCTCACATATTTAGAAAAAATCAACATATATATTTCTGTGAGGTAATTATTCACATATTGCAACAATATATTGTGTGTGTGCCTTTCTAAAAGTAAAGTAGTCCCACTACAGGCCTCAGGAGGCCCTTGGGGTAGTAGGAGGTTAAGGCTCCCCTTTTTCTAGACAATCGGCACTTGATGTTAGCCGGATTGTCAGCCCTGCGTGATGGCCACCTTTACCCCCAGAACAAGCATCTGGTACTCATTTACGTTAGAGGCTGAATCGACCCCAGGGCCATAGTGCCGCCAGAAGGTTTGGGACAGTTTAAAAATCATGACCCCCCGGGACTTGAACCCTTGACCTTCCGGCTTGTAGCGCAGTGCCTTTAATTTTCTACTTGTATTTATAGTTGGAAAATAATCTCCAAAATATTAATCACATAAATTAATGCAAGTAAAATTATTTCTCAGTTTAAAGTATTTGAAAACAAGATTCTGGGCCGAATATTCGATCCTATAAGGCATCGTTTCCCAACCTTGTTGTTCGAAAAATGTTCAAGGCATTCGCCAAAACTTTTCAATAATGGCAGGTTTCAAGATTACGCCTATATAGTTTTCTTTATTTCTGTGGCATTGTCATAATAATAATAATAATAATAATAATAATAATAATAACAATAATAATAATAACAATAACAATAACAATAATAATAATAATAATAATAAAATATATCCCTGAAAAAAATACTAGTTATAATAAAAGTTTAGGAATTATTAATCAAGTTATGAAACCATCCCTTGTACAAAAAAAAAACAGATTACGTTTATATAACACTTTGGCTAGACCAGTGTTGACCTATGGTAGTGAAGCATGGACACTAAAAAGACAACATGAAAGCAGAATAACGGCTTGTGAAATGAGATTCATGCGCAGAACAGCGGGTTACACCAGATGGGATCGGAAAAGGAACACCGATATCTTAAAAGAATTCAAGACTACGCCAATTTTGGAATATATTAAACAGTACCAACTAAATTGGAAACACCATCTTGAAAGAATGAGTTCAAATCGGATACCCAAAGCTGTTTATAATTATATACCAAGAGGACGAAGATCACTGGGCCGTCCTATGAAACGCTGGAGGGAACATTTTCTATAGGATCGTAACAGGCCTTGGCCTAATACTTGGAAGGAAGAAGAAGAATATAATTTTATATTTTGTATACATAGGCCTACATACATACATAAAATTTAATTCCAAGCAACAGGTTTAATAACCTTAAACTAATTTAACCCTTAACGGTTAAAACCTAACGTTAATCTAGTTACGAATTAAAAATTACACAACGTGTAGGCCTATTTGCAATAATAAATATAAGTTTTCATAAGTAATGCCACGAGTTATTTCCAAATTATCGAAAAATTCACGACTCACGAAGTCAGGAGTGAATTTATCTAGAGAATTTTGAAATCAGGTGTGGCATTTGTTAGGACTGTTTCTTCTTCATCCTTCCAAGTATTAGGCCAAGTCCTGTTACGATTCTATAGAAAATTTTCCCTCCAGCGTTTCATAGGACGGTCCAGTGATCTTCGTCCTCTTGGTATATAATCATAAACAGCTTTGGGGATCCGATTTGAACTCATTCTTTCTAGATGGTGTTTCCAATTTAGTTGTTAGGACTATTTAACTAATAAAATTAAGCTGTTCACTCACAAATCATGGGGGCACGCCGTAGCGTAGTGGTTAAGGCACTGAGCTACAAGCCGGAGGGTCGAGGGTTCAAGTCCCGTTGGGGTCAGGATTTTTAAACTGGCCCAAACCCTCTGGCGGCACTATGGCCCTGGGGTCGACTCAGCCTCTAACGAAAATGAGTACCAGACGCTTGTTCTGGGGTAAAGGCGGCCGTCACGCAGGGCTGACAACCCGGCTGACATAAAAGTGCCGATTGTCTAGAAAAAGTGGGAGCCTTAACCTCCTACTACCCCAAGGGCCTCCGGGTCTGTTGTGGGATCACTTTACTTACTCGCAAATCATTATTTAAATATAGTTATTTTAAAATATTTATATATTTAATGTAAACGGCGATGTTTGAAAACAAATGAGAAACGATTGGTACGCTTCATTTCCTTCTTTTGTTCATCACTGCAACGAGATCATATTATTCATTGCCAAAAGATCGAATTTTTTTTTTCAAATGCCCCTGGTTGTCTTTGGACATTCCTGGTGTTTTCTCCTGGCATGCCGTACTTGTAACCCACTTCTGAGGTTGGGGCGCCTGGAAGGCGGGGTTAAGTTGCCCCGATGATATGACGGGTGATAATGATGATGATAGTGGTGCGCCAGGAGAGTCCCTAATCCTAAGCTTAATGTAAGATGAATACGAATGATGATGATGATGATGGTCATATCATTTCGGGGACCGTTTAGGCCTTAAAGTTTTCCTGACATTTGTCTTACAGGTGAGGAAAAACCCCGATGAAAACCTCACCTAGAAAAACTGTCCCGACCGGGGATCGAACCAGGGCCCGCTGCGTGACAAGGCAGCACGCTACCTCGAGACCACAGCGGTGGACAGGATCGCAATTTTGTAAGTTATATTTTTCTGCAACGTCATTTCCTGGAAAATAATTCGTTTAAGTATGTGCAAACAATGGTTTCTTTTTTTGTGGTATAATCAATTGTTACAAATGTTTTTATATTATCTCTCGCATGCGCTTTATGTTGAAATTCATGCACTATATATACAATCTGGTAGCCGTATTTCTTAGAGAGTCAGTCACTGCAAAATAATGTTATGACCTATTCAGAATGTTAAAAAGGAAGTGCTTTCTTTATTATGATAAACTTTAGTTGGTAAAATCTAGGCGAAACCCGATTGTGATTGGTTTAAATAAAAAATCATTGAAATGTAATTGGTCATTGACTCCCATCGGGGCATGAGTTAAATAGTCATTGTAATTACTCACCTCTTCCTTGAAATTCAGTGAGAAGGTTGTGCTTGCTTTCCGTGGCACAGAGTCTTGAAGTCAGGAACCACAGAAGTTAAATAAAGTCTCAAATCACTTTCAGCACAAAGTCTGTTTCTGTGTTTATTTTTTAAATAGGCATATGAAGAAAACGACTTTTCGCACAAATACGTGGATGAAAAGGGCAATAAAGCCTTTTAACCAATTATTGACGAAGGTTTATAACTTTTCTGTAACTAAAAACCACTGGAAATTTCAAGAAGCTGCTCTTTTTCATTTACGCTTAATGTGGATTCTAAAATTGTTGACTTTTCGAAGCGATTACGAATCCAATTTTTTATTATTATTATTATTATATTTATTATTATTATTATTATTATTATTATTATTATTATTATTATTACTACTATTATAATTATTATTATTATGATTATTATTATGATTACTCTTGTGATTATTATTATTATTATGATTACTATTGTGATGATTATTATTATTATGATTACTATTGTGATGATTATTATTATGATTATTATTATTATGATTATTATGATTATGATTATGATGATGATGATCGTCATCGTCGTCGCCATTATTATTTTACTATTTCAGGATTGTTTCTGTTATTTACACAGGTATCCTCAACCAAAATATAATTTTTTTTTCTTCCGCACTTCCCGTCTTGCGTGTCTGCTTCTGTCATATTTCTCTTCTTCATGTTGTCTCATATTCCATTTATCCACGTAGGCTTTGGTCTACCACATTTCCTTTTTCCTGGAGGTATGCATTTCAATACTTCTTTCTTTGTTTCTGTGTCCGTTCTTCTCATCATATGTCCATAACATCTTAGTTGGCTTTCTTCAATCTCTTGTACAGTATCCTTTTCTACATTAATTATTTCTCTTATTGTATTATTTCGTACTTTATCCAATTTTCATATTCTTGCCAATCTTCTTAAAAAGTCCATTTCTGTGACTAATAATTTATTTCTGTGTTTTTGCTTCAATGGCCATTTTCTGCTCCATATAATAAAATACTCTTCACAATTGTGTTACGTATTAATGATTTAGTCCTCTTGATTACATGCTTATTATTATTATTATTATTATTATTATTATTATTATTATAATTATTATTATCATTAAAATTATCATTAAAATTATTATCATTAAAATTATTATCATTAAAATTATTATCATTAAAATTATTATCATTAAAATTATTATCATTAAAATTATTATCATAAAAATTATTATCATAAAAATTATTATCATAAAAATTATTATCATAAAAATTATTATCATAAAAATTATTATCATTAAAATTATTATCATTAAAATTATTATCATTAAAATTATTATCATTAAAATTATTATCATTAAAATTATTATCATTAAAATTATTATCATTAAAATTATTATCATTAAAATTATTATTATTATTATTATTATTATTATTATTATTATTATTATTATTATTATTATTACAATGTCGCAGAAATGAAGAAAACAATTACAATCTTTGCCTCGAAACCCGCCATTACGGAAAAGTTTTGGCGAACCCTTAGAAGTATTTTGCGAACCCCAGGTTGGGAAACGATGCTGTTTCAGATTGAACCCATCATAAGAAGATCTACTGGCTTTATAAAGTAATGGTAAATTCCCATTAAAAATCTTCTTAAATAAGAAGCCACCATTTGCATGCCGAGCTACGGTTCATAGCCTTTGACTTTTTGGGAACTGAAATGTATAAGAGAAAAATTTGCATTTATATTGGAAGTCTAGTATAGTCCAGTGGCAAAAGCATTATTGTATAAAGCTGAAGGTCCTGGGTTCGAAACACAGTTTAGGCATATATTTTTCTTCAAATGCCATCATAAATTACTTTCCTGTTTTCAAAGGTTATGAAAGTAACAGTTGAGAAGAATGCAGTAACAAGTGCAGATCAAAACATTCCTTGGATACAAGACCGATATTTTTTTAAAAGTCCCCACGATTTCGATAATGGCAGTCAATCCTTCAGCAAATCTTGCCAAAGGATTGGTCAGAGAACAACGCTAGAGTCAGTTCCATGAACCCAAATAAATATAAAAGAAATAAATCTTAATAATTAAATTTGGTCTGTGTTACTCTTATCCCTTATGGTTGTTTCAGTTAACCATATGTTTCAAGGCCCATCTTCAGTTGGTACAAACTAATTTTTCCCAACATGTTTTCAAACATATGTCTAACAGTAACAACCATATGAGGCAACAATAACACAGACCAAACTTAATTAAGTAAAACCTCATAATGTTATTGTATTTTCAAATAAATAAATAAATATATATATATATATATATATATATATATATAATAATACATATACATATATATATATCAACGAATTTATGTCTAAGAATTAAATTAATGTTTTTATTACCTCACCTCACCTCATATCCTTTTTCTTCTATACTGCAGTTTCGGAATTTATCTCCATCATCAGTCGACTGGTGTAATGTCGTTTCTTGGCGGTTTTCTTCTTACTTCTATCGGTGAACCGAAACTGCAGTATAGAAAAAAATGATATGAGGTGAGGTAATAAATACATTTAATTCTTAAGCAAGATAAAAATGTATAATGTTATGGCGGTTCCCACAATATTGTATGGATGTGAAACTTGGGCTCCAGTGAAAAAACAGAAGGATAGAATACAAACAGCGGAGATGAGGTTCCTAAGACAAGTAAAAGGATGTACAAGACTTGATAGAATAAGAAATGAGGATATAAGAGAAGAATTGAAAGTACACCTTTATTGGATAAAGTCACGAATTACAGACAGAAATGGATTGATCACATGGATGGAATGAGTAAGGAGAGATATCCATTGTTAGCAAGAAATTATCAAGCAAGAGGAAGACGTGATGTTGGAAGACCTAGAAGACGTTGGGCTGATGCATTATGAAGTCGGAACGGGCAATTGCCTAATCCCTGGAGTGATGATGATAATGATGATAATTCTTAAATTAAACCTCAGAGTTCTTTCCCTGTGAAAGTTAAATTAATGTATGTCTGTCTGTCTTTTATGCATTACTACACCATTCATCCGATTGTGATGGGTTTTTTTGCAAAATGTTCAGGAGTTTCCCGGGAGGATTTTAAGAGAGTTGTAATACTCAAACTCCCTCACCATTAAAAATCACCCTTTGTAATGAAAAGTTGTTTTTTTGGAACTTTTTTGATGCTTAAATGATTTAAGCTGCCTAGCCTAAACCATAACATTTACACCAAATTAAAGTACACAGAATTGAATATCTCAAAAATCTTTAAAAAATCCACAACAGCATATGTCTGTCTTTTACGACTAACTCATAACCATTATTATCTTTCAGCTTATTGATACCTTGAAGATCGGAATAGCTTGAACCCCGGGCAAGCGTAGCAGCACGCGGCAGGTATTCTTTTAAGGACTCTCAATAACAATTATTTTTTCTTTCTGCTAATTTATGCCACGAAGATCGGGATAAAAACAAGGAAAGATACGAAACTTAAATTATATAAAACAATGGCTGTTCCTTTGTTGTTGTATGGAAGTGAAAATTGGATAATGAAATCAAGGGATAAAAGCAGGATACAGACTGCGGAAATGCTGTTTTTACGTAATGTGAAAGGATGCACAAGAGCGGATAGAATAAGGAATGAAACTATATCCTACGAGAAGAATTAAATATATATAAAATTGAAGATAAACTCAGCGAAAATAATAAGAAATGGACAGAACACTTAATGAGAATGAACAACGAAAGAATACCAAAAAGAACCTTCCTGTATAATCCCAGAGGAACAAGAGATGTTGGCCGACCACGTAGAAGATGGACTCCACTATTAACTTCGCCGGAACAGGCTGCAGAGCCTAAACCTTGTAGTAGAAGAAGAAGAAGATCGGGATAAGTAGATTCCAGGGCAACGATGGTAATGAGCACGGGGTATCTAAAAATAATTACAATTTAAATGTATAATTATTTTCCTTTCTACTTATTCAACTAAACATAGAAACACATTTAATTTATTAGACGTAGCTGTGCACGCCGGGTATTAGCCAGTTTCAAATTAAAAAAAAATAAGTCTGCGGTTGGTACAAGGACCCACATCCCATACCTGAAAATAAGTTAATATCATCATCAGCAGCAGCATCAAGGATTAGATCCGCTGGTCTGTTCTGATCTCATGTTAGAATTGGTCTATCCATCTTCTACTGGGTCTTCCAATATTTCTTCGCCCTAGTGGTTTGTAGTGAAGAATCTGTTTCGGAATTCTATTATTATCCATTCTTGATGTGGTCCATCCTTCATCTCTGTATTGTGTAATTCTATCTAATAGTTTGAATACATTCAGTTCTCTTCGTATATCCTCACTTCGCCTTTGATCCATTATTCTATAGCCAGCCACACTCCTCAGGAACCTCATTTCTGATGTTTCTATTCTTCGTTGCTGGTTTTTGGTTAAGACCCAATGTTCCGATCCATACAGTAGTGTTGAAACCGCCATTGTTTAATAAAATTTTAAAAGTGTCTCCTTTCTAGTTCCTTTGAGACTTCGTTTTATGGTGCCACACATTTAATTAAATTTATTTATTTTGTTTCCAGTGTCTTCACTTTTACTATATGATACATTGTATCCCATTGAAATAAGTTAATATAATTTTATTAAAGGTTGGCATTAGAAAGAATAGTTTCATTAACCTGTATCTTTGAATCATTGTTATAACAGGCCATAAACTTATACAAAATTGAGGCGAGTTGTACTCATTCAGAATAAGAAGATAATTTGTATTTGTGATACCATTTTATACATAATATACAGTATGTATTTCTTTTGTAAATAATAAATCCACTAATTTTATTTTTACCTATTTTGTGTGTTAATATTCGAGGCAGGTAAATATTATCTTAAAATCTGATTCCTAGAAATCTTGTCCATTTTATAATGATTAGTTTCTGCTATTTTGTCCTTATGGAAAATCCTTTCAAATGAAAAATATCCTTTTTGTAGTCATTTCTCTTTCCAGAAACCCTTGACAATTTGACTAAAAGCATGAACAATTACTCCAGAGAGGGGATATGACAATTCCTGACTTTATGTTAAGAATACCATAACGATCAGGAAGTCAAAATATTCAAATGCTCATTTTGGGAAACTTTATAAACTTTCAAATCTGTTAGTCTCAAAATCAACATTTTGGAATTAAGTACTTTACATATATATTTTTTCTTTCCAACCCTGCTGTGGTGACAAAATTTCATTTTTGTGTATCGTGAACTTTTTGAACAAATAATTAATACTTTTGCAATCAAAAGTTGATCCAAGTGAAATATAATTATACCCAAACATACGCTTTATTTTAACACATCACCTCATATTCTTCTTAAACTGGTTTTGGAACTTTCTTCTTCAGTTTCATCCTCAGTATTTTCATGGCAATTGTTTTGTCTTGAAGAGCTGCCTCCTTCCCCCTCTGTTAGTAGACTGAGGAATCTTTAAATCAAATCACTTTCCACGGGATTTTCAAAGTTTATTAATTTCTCCTTTCCATTTTTTGATTGTAGATTTTTCCCAAACCATGAGTTTTGTGGGGTTTTCTATTTATTTAAAAATTAGGCTTTCTTTCAATAAGATGCTTTCTGACAATGCATGGGCTGTTACTGCAGATTTTTCTACTTCCCCATTCTTGTCATTCGGAGATGTTCTTTCGCTCTGGTTTTCAAATGTCTCTGTTTTCGCTATGTAGACTATTTCACATTCATCTCATTTAATATTTGTTTTCTTCTATTTTTTTTTATTTTTGTTGGATCTAAGTAATCTAAAGATGCTGAAGTTGTTTTTAGGCGCCAACTGTATGTTGAATTATACTTTTAATTTTTTAACTTATGGTGCTGCAATGGAATATATGTTAATTTCATGAATTCTATGTTTTCTTTTTTGTCATTTAGAAGTGAACTAGCTTAATAATTGTTTGTCTTTTTTTGTTTTTTATACTATTAATTTTCAAGAGCTAGCTTTGTAACAAACTTATAAAAAGACATGCTAAAAAGAAGTGAACGCTGAAATAACCTGCTCATTTTACAGTTGATTAAAAGAGCTAGCTTTGAAAATTTAACGCATTTCATTCATTCATTCATTCATTATATGACGTATCAAGCTATAGTTGATAAACGAGCCCATTGCATAGTTATAATTATTTAAGAGGTAACTGATGATTTTATATGTAAACTATATGTAAGTTCTGCTATAGTAAAGGAAAAGTGATCCCACTACAGGCCTCAGGAGGCCCTTGGGGTAGTAGGAAGTTAAGGCTCCCACTTTTTTCTGGACAATCGGCAGTTGATGTCAGCCGAGTTCTCAGCCCTGCGTGACGGCCGCCTTTAACCCTAGAACAAGCATCTGGTACTCATTTCCGTTAGAGGCTGAGTCGACCCTAGGGTCATAGTGCCGCCAGAAGGTTTGGGTCAGTTTAAAAATTCTGACCCCACCGGGACTCGAACCCTCGACCTTCTGGCTTGTAGCGCAGTGCCTTAACCATACGTGCTACATGTCCTGCCCATCGCAGTCTACTAGACTTAACTGTTATTATATCTGGCTTCCTATAAAGACCATGTAGCTCATTGTTATGTAGTCTTCTCCATTCACCTGTCTGTTCATCTCTCTTTGGTCCAAAAATTTTCCTAAGTACTTTATTCTCGAATACTTGTAATCTCCTTTCCTCCCTTAAAGTAAGAGTCCATGTTTCGCACCCATATAATATAACTGGTAGAATAATAGTTTTATATATTTTCAGTTTAACGTTTTTAGAAAGGAGTTGGGACATCAAGAGTCTCTGCAATGCATAATAGCACGCATTCCCAGAATTGAGCCTATGTTTAATTTCTTTGTGCATCTCATTCCTATTTGTGATTATTGTTCCTAGGTATTTGAATTCAGCCACTTCCTCAAAATTTCCCTCATTTGTCATTAGCTGTCCATTTCCATTATATAATGCATTTCTACGGGTGACCATCTATTTAGTTTTATTGATATTTACTTCCAGTCCTAATTTCTTAGTATTACTCAATAGTGTGTGCGTGTTGTCCTTTAGTATCTCCTCGCTATCGCCCAATAGTACTACATCATCAGCATAAACTAACAGCTTATTAATACCATTGAGTTGTAAGCCGTCCTCATTCTCTAAAGATTTAATGGTATGCTATAGTACAAAATTAAATAGTAGTGGAGATAGTGAATCTCCTTGCTTCAACCCATTCTGGATTTCAAAGTGTCAGAAAACTGTTTGCCTACACGCACCCTACTCTTTGTGCCATTTAGACACATTCATATAAGTCTAACTTTTTTAGGAATTCCAAACTCCAGCAGGATACTATATAACTTCTCCCTCTTAATTGAATCATATGCTTTTATGAAGTCTACGTATAGTTGATGTACAGTACCATTATATTCCCATTTCTTTTCTAAAATCTGTCTTATACTAAAAATCTGATCTGTTGTAGACCTGTTTCTTCTAAATGCACATTGATGATCTCCTAGAATGTCATCAATATGGGGAGTAAGTCTGCTTACTAATATATTTGTTAGAATTTTGTACGAAGTTGAACGTAATGAGATGCCCCTGTAGTTGTTGCAATCAGTTTTATCTCCTTTCTTATAAATTGGTACGATAATTGATTCCTTCCATTCATCTGGAAGAGCTTCTTTTTTTCCAAATCATACTAAGCAACCAGCGTATTATGTCCAATTTTTCTCCCCCTGATTTTATCAGTTCTGCTGGGATCTCATCTGAACCTGATGCTTTATACATCTTTAATTTTTCAATCGCCATTTCAACCTCTAATGCATTTGGTTCTGCGACTAGCATTTCTGCTGTCTGTAAATTATCCTCCTCAATGTCCTGTTCTGTATGTACATTTAATAGCTGATTAAAGTAACTTTTCCATCTATTTAATATACTCCTGGAATATGCAATCATATCCCCATTTTCATTCCGAATTATGCTTGTTCTAGCCTGAAAACCTTTGTTCTCTATACTAACTAATTCCCTGATGTAATTCTCTAATGTTCCTATTTTTTGCGTTCATAATCTTCTCTCTCAAATATTCCCTCTTTCTACTCTTTAGTAACTTCGTGGTTTCCCGTCTAACACTACCCAATTGATCTAAATTTACCTCATTTGGCTCGTGTAACCATTTCATTTTTGCTAGCTTTCTTTTCTTTACAATGTCGGCACATTCCTCATCAAACCATTTCTTGTTTTGCCTTTTTTTTAAACAACCAATACTTTCTGATGCTGACAATTTAATAGTATCTCTTATAACCTCCCATTCTTTATTTATATCAGTTTCTTCTTCTTTGCCACATTGTCATCTATTAGCAATTTTGATTTGGTATTCTTGCCGCATTTCATCATTTTTCAAGTTTTTTAATTCAAATTTTACAGAATCATCTTTAGCATTTGTTCCTCTCATAAGCGATAGCCGTTGTCTGATTTCCACCCTGACCAGATGATGATCCGAATTGCTGTCTGCACCTCTAACTGATCTAGCATCGATGATGCTACTGTGCCAGCATTTGTCCACTAATACATGATCTATCTGGTTCCGAATTTCGCCATCTGGAGATGTCCAGATGTACAAATGTATTTATTACTTTACAAAATTAATATGTAATAAAATACCTATTCAGAAGTTGCCGTCATCAATTTTATAAGATTCTTTTTTGTCTCCTGAAAAGTGATGCTTTTGCACATAGGAGATATTGTCGTGGCAGCGACGATATGTTGATTTCCCCAAAAATGAATTTTTATTTTATTTTATTGATAATACATTTAATGCATCTGGAAAATGTGGGAATTTAAACATCATTCTACCTGCTAAAACTGTGTACATTTGCACTTAAAGAGTGCATTCTGGGCTCTCAATGTGGTACAGACATGTCCATAAAGTATTCTCACCCATAAAGCAATAGGGCACTGATTGTCAAAGCCCTTTGTGCTTTGTCACTCAGCGGGCCTGGCTTCAATACTTGGTTGGGACAAGGCCCAAACGGTCCTCGGACATCATCTGGCCATCGTAATAATGATCATCATCATATTCACTTCATTGGATTAAGTTTAGTATTAAGGCCTCTCCTGGTGCATCGTCACCATCTTCCTGCCTTCCAGACGCCCCAACCTCAGAAGTGGATTACAATATGCCAGTACCAGGAGAGAATACCAGAAATGTTCAAATGACAAACTGGTGGCATTGAATAAAAAAGTAATATATGGATTAGCCATTGCTGAAACAGCATAGCCAACTTATCATAAAAACACGTTAAAAAAAAGTGAACGCTAAATAAACTCGCCCCTTTTCTCACCCAAACTTTCCCACTGATGTAGGTGGACTCCTGGAATAGAATATCCTTATATATGAATAAATATGTTGGCAATGGCACTAGCGGGAACATGTGTTATCACGTTGGTCAATATGACCCTAGCAATCACTTGTTCTCTAATCGAACATTCACAGGTGCACTACCTAGGTGGTATCCTGGCATAGAATCAGTCTTCAACCTAAAACGCGAATCAAAATAACTCAACATAACCTTACGTTTGTTCTTTTCCTGTAAGATATGTTATTATTAACCCTTAAATTGGTAATGTATCCTATAGGAAACATCAATTGGTTTATAGAGCCAGCAATAACCCACCATCGAACCACATATCGGTTATCATCCTCGATTACTATCAATAAGCGTACTAAAGTTAAAAAATATTATGCGATGGCAGCATCTCGCTATGAAGTTTAAATGACAAATCTTTGCAATAAATCCCTAAATCTATGTAAAAAAATGGCTAAACTGCACTTCTACTATCGCTTGATTTTTCAGTTATATTGTTGTAAACTATGGCTCTTTTTCTGTATTTACTAACATTATTTAATATTTTAAAGTTTTTTTTTCAAACAATGTTTATAATATTATTAGACAATTGTGAAGTATTTATTTAAATATGCGAATCACATTATTATGACACTGTTAGACAATATTGTGATGCTAATTGCTATTTTCTCCACAGAGTATATTACTTAGTCTAATGCTTTGATTTAAGTTTTATTTGTACTTGTACTTTATTGTAAAAATTTGACGTGTCCCATATAATGTATATGATCAGTTGGATGAATAAATTGAATCGAAATATGATTTTTCTATCTCTGTTTTGGTTTATCGCTGGTTGGACCAGCTTAGGGAGTAATAAGTAAGTGTACAACCATTTTTAATAAACGTTTGGTAATTTTAATATTAATATATTTTTTAACATAGATTTGGGGATTTATTGCAAATATTGGTCATTTAAATTTCATAGCGACGGATAGTAATCGAGGATGATAATCGATATGTGGTTCGATTGTGGGTTATCGCTGGCTCTATAACTTCTGGCGCATGCACTGTTGTTCTAAAGGACAAAATATTTCACGCTAGTTTAAGTGCAGTTTTTCCTGATTTTCTTTCCATTCTAGTAGATCGGTAAAACCAAGGTTCACAGTTTATAGCCTATTTCAGCCAATAAATAAAATCAGAGGTAAAAATTTCGACAATATTACCCAGTTAGAGCCCGAAACTTCAAAGAATAGAAAGTATGACGTCACCGACAAAAGCTATACAAGACGCGAGTATTTCGAAAGCTCCTATAAACTATAATTCGTAAGGAAAAAGGAATGTAGACCTACCTTTGATGAGATGACGTGAAAAATCTATATTAAAACGGAACGGGCCAGAGGGCCTTATCCTTGATCTCTATGATATTGACTATTAAGGCTACGATTTTTATGTAGGCCCCTAATAAAAGGTAAGGTTGCAATGCAAACAGTATATATTATTCAACTGTTATGCGAAACCAAAACAAAAGAATGTGATAAGTCTAACTTCTCATTATACTATGTTGCAATCTTAACTTTTATTACGTAAGAATCTTAGCCCTATTGATTATACATAACATTGCGTCGACGTATTTATTTTCTTATTTTTATCACGGTTTAGGATTTATTTATAAAAAAAAACAAATTTCATACACTTGTGTTTATTACTATCTATATGGATAGAAAATGCTTGTTTTTGAACATTTTATAATATCAAAGCCTAAAGGGTAAATGTAAATGGTACCGGTAATGTAGATTTTCATAGCCATTTTTTGTAAATTCTTCTACAAGAATTTATGAAAATTTATAACTCTTAGATCACTAAAGTTTAGAATTTTATAATTTCTATTTTACATCCAAAATAGGCGTAAATTGTATCTGTTTTACAAAGATAACTAAGGATAAAAAAAAATCATGGAACTTACAGTATATCTACCTCCCACCAAACAGAACAGTAGACTGATTTAAATTTTTTAAAAAATAAATAAAATAATTCTATGAACTTACTCTATGACCCATGACGTCACAGCGTAAAAAAGACGCCGGTAAAAATATAGTCATGCACCGTAAAAACGAATACTACACATTTTTTAAAGAGAATCTTAATGTCAATAAACATTACATGTTTGCTTTGTTAAGCATTGTTATTTAAATTCATTAACAAATATAACTCTACTCATCGTATTTTTTATTGATTGAGCACGTTCACAAAAATAAAGAATGCAACATTGCATATCATTGGAATTATACGTTTTTTATAAAATGTTACAACACTAAGTGTGAATAATATTAAAATACATTATTTCAGTATCGGTACATTATAATTACAACATAAATAAGAACGCTAATACAATAACAATAAACTTTAAGTTCAATAATATTTTTCTTTGAATTTGATTATCATGATCTATTTAATCATTAATTATATTTCATAATTATCTCTATAATTAAACCAGTAAATTTGTAAAATAAATACTACTTTTAAAGTTTTACATTACTTCATTTGTATGGACACTGGGCACATTTTAATGTACAATAATACATTCTCTAGTAAATCTAGAAAATAAAAATATGTTTATTATTCCCTGTTCTAACTGTAGTGTAACAATATCCATTATATTTTAACTTAATTAGCCCTATCATTACGTCATCTATACCTCTTCCTATGTAAGTTCCAGTTGTATGGACTGCTTTTTCATTGATTGAATAATGTTTTTACCTTCAAGCGTATAACAAAACAATAAAAATATGTATTATCTAGCACATGTCCATATAAGTTATTTATTTACAATTTTAATATCCTATATATAACAATGAATGTTTGTTTGTTCGTATTTTATGCGCTGCCATACCGTTTTTTTTTCAAAATGTTCACGAGATTCCAGGGATGAACACAGGCTGTAAGAGAGTTGTGATAATCAATACTTACACCCTTAAAATCACCCATTGTAGTGAAAAAGTGAAAAAAAGTAGCTTTTTGGACGCTTAAATGGCTTAGGCTGCCTAAACCATAGCAAATACACAAAATTAATGTACACAGAATTGAATATCTAAAAAACTTACAAAAATGTCCGCGAAACCATATGTGTATCATTTACGGATAGCTCACAATAAGCATTTTTGTATTTCATTGATGGCAAGAAGATCGGGATAAGTTGATTCCCGGGCACACATAACAGTGCACAGTGGGTATTCTTTTACGGATAACTCAGAATAACGAATTTTGTCTTTCAGCTAATTTATGCCAAGAAGATTCTTGGGCAACGCCGGGTAATCGGTAGGGGTACATAAAAATAATTACGATATAGTTTTTTTTTTCTTTTATTTGTTCAACTAAACATAAAAACACAATTTTCGTCTTTCAGCTCATTTATGCCAAGATGATCGGGATAAGTAGATTCTTGGGCAACGCCGGGTAATCAGCACGGGATATTTAAAAATAATAACGATATAAATTTATAATTATTTTTCCTTCCACATATTCAACTAAACTTAAAAGCATATTATCATTTATTAAGGCGTAGCAGCGCACGCCCGGTATTAGCTACTGTAGTTTAATATATAAATATATGAATGTTTGTTTATTCGAATTTTATGCGCTGCCATATCGTTCATGCGATTGTGATCGGGCTTTTTGCAAAATGTTCAGGAATTTCCCGGGATGGTTATAGGCTATAAGAGAGTTATAATATACTCTACTCCTACACTCTTAAAAATCACCCTTTATAATAGTCGCTTTTATGGACGCTTAAATGCTTAATCCATAACAAACACACACAATTAAAGTACACAGAATTGAATATATGGGAAGGACAAGAACCACCACAAAGCTGGAACAAATCCATTGTAATACCAATCTTCAAAAAAGGAAGTCGCCAAATCAAAGATAACTATCGTGGAATTAGCTTGTTGAACTCTGGATATAAAATTTATGCTAATATTGTTAAGAATAAATTGAGGAAAATTTATGAAAATATAATTGGAGAAGAGCAGAATGGATTCAGAAAGGGTAGATCTTGTACAGATGGATTCTTTACTCTAAAACTACTATTAGAAAAGCACAAGGAATTCAATATAGAAACTCATATCGCCTTCGTTGACTTCATAAAGGCTTTTGACAAAGTAGACAGAAATATATTACTACAAATTTTAGCTGATGATAACGTTCCACAACAATATATTACTAATATCTTCAACATCTATAAAGATAATGAAATCTCTGTTAAACAAGATGGCAAATTATCTTCTTGGGAAAAGATCAACACTGGAGTAAGACCGGTGGACTTTCACCGGTGCTTTTCATTATATACATGAATAAATTAATAAATGAATGGAGGAAAACACAACGAGGATATATACCCATCAATAGGAACCTCAAACTCGATGTTATTCTTTTTGCAGACGATTTAGCTCTCCTGGCACTTTCCGAAAATGATTTGCAACGATCAATTTATAATTTACAAAAATAGGTGCCAAATTTAATATGGAAATATCAATTAACAAAACTAAAATTATGGCATTTCATGGGAAGGACCCCATACAAAGTAAAATCTGTCTCCAGAATAACATTTTAGAGAGATCTAATCAATTTAAATATCTTGGATATTATCTCTCTATCTGGGATGAAAAGGATATCCCTGAAAAAGTTACTAGTTATAATAAAAGTTTAGGAATCATTAATCAAGTTATGAAACCATCCCTTGTACAAAAAAAACACCAGATTACGTTTATATAACACTTTGGCTAGACCAGTGTTGACCTATGGTAGTGAAGCATGGACACTAAAAAAACAACATGAAAGCAGAATAACGGCTTGTGAAATGAGATTCATGCGCAGAACAGCGGGTTACACCAGATGGGATCGGAAAAGGAACACCGATATCTTAAAAGAATTGAAGACTACGCCAATTTTGAAATATATTAAACAGTACCAACTAAATTGGAAACACCATCTTGAAAAAATGAGTTCAAATCGGATCCCCAAAGCTGTTTATAATTATATACCAAGAGGACGAAGATCACTGGGCCGTCCTATGAAACGCTGGAGGGAAAATTTTCTATAGGATCGTAACAGGCCTTGGCCTAATACTTGGAAGGAAGAAGAAGAAGAAGAAGAAGAAGAATTGAATATCTAAAAAAAAACTCTACATAGTCCGGGACAGCATATGTTTATCTTTTACAGATAACTCACAATAACCATTTTCGTCTTTGCCAAGAAGATCGGGATAAATAGATTTTCTTGGCAACGCCGGGTAATCATTAGGGGTACATGAAAATAATTACGATAATTTTTTTTCCTTTTACCTGTTGAACTAAACATAAAAGCACAATAATTTTCGTCTTTCAGCTCATTTATGGCAAGAAGATGGAGATAACTAAATTCCCGGGCATTGCTGGTTAATGAGAACGTGATATATAAAACGAATTACGATATAAATGTATAATTATTTTTCCTTTCACTTAATCAATTAAACATAAGATCACATTCATTTCCTTTTCTTTTTTTTCGACGTAGCAGCGCAGGCCGGTTGTTAGCTAGGGTTTTATACAATCTGGTTTTTGTTTCACGTGTCGGTTATTTTGAATTTAAATACTTTATTTATTGAAAAATAATATTTCTTAGCATTTTGTATTCTTTTATTTATGTCCTCCCGGATATTAATATGTTTATATAGTTCCTTTAACAGGAGTGAATACATTTTTCAGTTATTGAAGTATGTCAACGTTACTGTTTGGTACTTGCTGATAGTAAGTCTCAATTCTAACGAAACTATCGCAATCTTATTCAATTAGGTGTTCGGTATTACCATTAAGCAATTAACATAACGCTAAATTGGCGAAAGAATAATTTATCTTCCAGTTTTTAAATGTTCCGGACCGCAAGGAAAACAAAATCATATAAAACTCTAACTTATTATTATACATTATTGTATAATTTGATGCAAATGTAAGTAATTTCTAGCCATTTATTTTTCTGTTGTTATATATATATATTATAAAAACGAATGTATGTCTCTCTGTTTGTCGGTCTGTTTGTCCTTTATGCATTATTATACCATTCATCCGATTGTGATGGGGCTTATTGCAAATTGTTACAAGAGTTTCGCGGGAAGGTTTTAGGCTATAACAGAGTTGTAATACTCAACCCCTTCACCTTTAAAAATCACCCTTATAGTGAACAACGTGTTTTTCGGATTTTTTTTAGATGCTTAAACGACTTACGGTGCCTAAACCATATATATATATGTGTGTGTGTGTGTGTGTGTGTGTGTGTGTGGTTTATATGTAAACCAAATTAATGTACACAGGATTGATTTTCTGAAAAAAAATCTACAAAAAAAGTCCGCGACAGCATATGTCTATCTTTTACGGATAACTCATAATAACCATTTTTATCTTTCAGCTCATTGATGCCAAGAAGATCGGAATGACTAGATTCCCGGGCAAGCGTAGCAGCGCATGACGGTTATTCTTTTACGGATGACTCTCAATAACCATTTTTGTCTTTCTTCTCATTTATACCAAGAAGATAAGTAGATTCCCGGGCAACGCCGAGTAATCGGCACGGGGTATCTAATAATAATTACGATATAAATTTATAATTATTTTTCTTTTTACTTACTCTACTAAACATAAAAACACATTTATTTAGGCGTAGTAGCGCACGCCGGGGGCTCGCCGTAGCGTAGTGGTTAAGGCACTGAGCTACAAGCCGGAGGGTCGAGGGTTCAAGTCCCGTTGGGGTCAGGATTTTTAAACTGACCCAAACCCTCTGGCGGCTCTATGGCCCTGGGGTCGACTCAGCCTCTAACTGAAATGAGTACCAGACGCTTGTTCTGGAGTAAAGGCGGCCGTCACGCAGGGCTGACAACCCGGCTGACATAAAGTGTCGATTGTCTAGAAAAAGTGGGAGCCTTAACCTCCTACTACCCCAAGGGCCTCCTGAGACCTGTTGTGGGATCACTTTACTTTTAGTAGCGCACGCCGGGTATTAGCTAGTATTAAATAATTAATAATTTCATTTTTTTATGTTTTTATTTAAATAACACTTTCCAATCCTGGATATAATTTTATTCAAGAAATAATGGCATTGTTTCTTATGCACGCACAATGCATATAGTCCGGTCAAAATAGACATTTCAATTTACAAAAATTCGCATAGAGCTGGTTGGGAACACCATTATAAATAAAATGTGAAAAGTCCCCATCGATTCCGCATCTGCAAAAAAAGTTATTCAAGGTAAAAGTTCGCGAATATGGTTTTTTGCATTTTTCAGCCAAACGGTAAGTTTTATCATAAAAATAGGTCAGACAAAAGTTGTAGATCATAAAATTGTCTACAGAAACTGTTCTTATACATTTTTCAAAAGAATCACCATTTTTTAGATATCGCGATTCTAAAATGTGAAGAAGTCGTATTCTACATAATATCCACACATTTCCGCACCACCTATGATGTAGTGTACTTGGCGCAATTTTTTAATGTGATGTATTCGATAGGTGTACTCCACGATCTATTGTGATTAAGTTTTATTAAATATTCTTCTTCTTCTTCTTCACGGATTAGGCTTATTTACTAGCCTGTTCCGGCACCAAATTGGTGCTCTTTCCATCTTTTCCTTGGTCTTCCCAAGCTTCTTCTTCCTCGTGGTGAATAGTTGTATGCTGCTTTTGGTATTCTATTCTCAGTCATCCTTGCCAAGTGTTCTTTCCAGTTTGTTCTGTATTTCTCTATTGTTAAGTTTAATTCCTCTATTTTTAGTTGTCTTATTTCTGTGTTATGTTTTTTGTCTGTTTTTGATATCCTGCTATTGGTCTGAGGAATCTCATTTCAGCAGCTTGTATCCTGGCAGATTGTTGTGCTGTCACTGTCCATGTTTCGGATCCATAAGTAATAATAGGCACTGCCATTGTCGTGTATAATTTCATTATAGATTTATTAAATAATATTATATTAATGAAAAATGGTATTATTGGGAATTATTTAATTAACAAACAATATTCTTAATTTCGGGTAGTGTTAACTGACTGATAATCTTCGAATTCTACTTCGACAGTAATGTCTTCTTTGATTTCTTCTTCTTCTTGCTGGATATTTGTTAATAATTCTGAGAAAGATGTATCAGTTGTTTTCTCATTGAAATCATATAAATGTTCATCTGTTCCATTTGATTTAATATTGGAGCAAGACTGGCTTTGACAATTGGTACATACTGGTGAACAAAATAATCCCAAATTAAATAAAGTTGAAGAGACGGACCTTTTAGGTAAATATTTCATAATTTTATATTTTAATTTTGAATAATACCTCAACGAAACTTCTTCATGAATCTTATTAATATTGAAAATAATCCGACTTTTTTACAGCCACATTTTGCACTACAACCCTTTTTGCAATTGCAAAAAATTGTGTTAAGAATATTTGTGGAGCAGGTGGGAGTAACGTTTGAATTGGTTCCAAAGTATTATCTATTAATTGACGCAATTGACTAACAGCAGTCATAATACTGTGGCTGATATTAGTACATACTAATTTTAATAGTTCTAGTTTAAATTGTTTATTTTTAAGAATTACTTGTTCTAAAAAATAAGTCAATGACTCCGGAATATCGCTGATAATATTTTCAAACATTCGACTAGGTGGGGAGTAATTGGCGTTATCAAATATTAAAGATTGAATGTAATTCTTCCAATGAAAACTGACAGTCGTCACTTTTTTCTCCATCGCAACATTAGTAGATTCATCTTGAGAACGACCGATTTTGCCCCCAATGGTGGGTCTCAAGAAGGAATCATAGCAATTATTATGGTACCTAGCTTCGGCAGCAACTAAATCACATTCGTACTGAATACGTGCAGTAAATGTTTTTGCTACGTCATCAGAACGAGTCCGAGCTACCTTCAGAATTGATTCTTTAATTTCAAGTGTAACAACTTTATGAATTTTATGCCTAACATTTTGCGCTTTTTTTTTTTCTCAGTCTCATCATTCGCTGCATCTCCACAAAATAAGCAATATTTTTTTTACCAAGAAACGGATTCACTTACGCATGCTCTAGTACGAGGTGGACTGACTTCAGATGTACTGGCTTGCTCCATCTCATACTGTTTTTTAACTTAGCTCGGATATAGCATAGGCGCATTTTAATATCCAATTGTTTCATTAAGGATGTTAGGCTAAATCCTTGACATTGACATTGCCATCAGTATTTGTTGAGCTGTCTTCTATAAATCTAAAATAATTTTACTGTGTGTTCATCGGTTCATAATTGCAAAACAAACTGTTCAAATATATATATTATACATGTACATATATTACAAATAAAGATTTTTGATTTAATTTCTTTCTCTAAAACTTTACAATATACTCAGCATCACCATCAAATGGGCTACAGCCCATATCGAGCCCTGACATCCCCAATACTCTTCCTCCACACTTCTCTACCCACCGCAGCTGACTTCCAATTCCAGATACCATGCATCTGGTTAGCGTCGCATCTTCCCATCTACTTCTTGGCCTTCTTTGAGATCTTTTCCCGTCAAATGTTACGTTCATTACCTTCTTCGGAATTCTTTGATCCTGAATTCTATGCACTTGTCCTGCCCATTGTAACCTTTTAAGGCGGATTGGTGTCTCAATTAGACATTCCATACAATTGTTTAAGTTCTAAATTATTATTTCTAATTCTCCATACACTGTTTTCATTAATAGCTCCATATATTCTTCGTAATATCTTTATCTCGAAGGTATTAACCACATCAGCACTCTTTTGGAAAAAGTTCCAGGTCTCACAGTCATATGTCAGAACTGGTTGGATCATTGTTTTACAGGCCTACATAAGGATTTTTGTTTTCCTATAGACCATCATTACATTAATAAGACTAAAATATGTTTTATTTGCTGTATTGTTTTTTTTTTAATTTCTGTCATCTCTTTGCAATATGAAAGTCTTCAGCATTCAAAGGGATTGGCGATAATTGATTTTTGAAGTACTGTCGCAAGTTGCCGTGGGATCGGTTTTCACATTTTTTTTTTGTAATAAAACAATACAGGTTATGGAGAAAAACTCCACAATAACTTTATTTAATTCTATAAACTATCGGGTGACATTTCACTAACAAGTAGCGTAATTATTGATCTTGTTTTAAAGTTTATCTATCACAGAATTATTTTACAGTCTTTAAACGAGTCCACTTGCCGCAGTTTCTTGTCACTGTATCGCTGTCATTTCACAACTGACTCGCTCCCCATCCCTGGCTATAGTTTATGTAGGCTGGGGACGGAAATTTCTTGGCTTCCGATCGATACATTTTTTAGTATGGAAATTTCTGGCAACAAACCTTCCCAACAGGGAGGGTCGAGGCTTGGAGGAACCTCCGGAAAGGAAGTCCAGACGCATCGTTCATCTGCGAGGGTCATTCGACTCGCGAGCCGGCGACTCACAAATATATTTCTAAGTGCGAGAGCATTATTCTCGCCTTCAACCGTGAAATGCAAACATCGTTATTACGATGCGTCACAATATATTAAAACAACTATTGATTACTAATCTTCATGTACTTCGTAGATTTTAATTTGTGATATATTTAAGATGCTTTAAAATGTATGATGGCCTAACGTTGCTATATTAGGGTAAGTGTGGGTTAGATTGCGCAGTTTTAAAATATCATAAATAATTAAAAAAATCAGGTGTGTCATACAGTATTTAATTTAAAAAATATACTTTACATACATTTGATAAACGAGTGTAACCATTTTACAACAAATTCTACATTTTATTTAAGAAAAAAAAAAGGCTTGGAAAAATATGGAGCGCTGTGCCAATTCTTGGACCAGGGTGGGTTAGATCACGCACTTCATAATAACGTATTCTTTCTTTTTTTCCTGGTGTCTGATTCTTGTATTTTCTTTCCTGCTACATAGGGAACACAGATTAGCATGAATGGAACACGTTTCATGTAACCATTTGAAACATGAGATGAATTTAATCCAATCTGCTTTTGATGGATAATAACTAACTCAATGCTCGACAGATCTAGAATGCCCTTGCCCTACCAGCCGGCTGATGGCCTCACATCCACATGTATTGATCATGGAGGACTGTCATCTAGCCAGTATATGGGGACATATAGTCAGCATGTCAGATCCCTAGTCGTTATAGATGGTTTTATCAATCTGAAGCCACTACTTAGGTTGGCACATTTCGTTTTAATTCAATTTACATTATTTTATTCTCATTTCATATTTTAAATATAGTTTAATATATTGTATTTAAGCCGAAATCAATTTAGGCCCTACATATTAAATTTCTTTAATAATAATTTGCAACTAAAATTAAATTAATATTTTTGTATTAATGTATTTTTATATCATTTCAACCCCAACATTTCATTGAGGCACAAAACATACAGGAAAGTAGAAACAGTCTGAGATGGAGTGGAAAGTGTCTGGACGCGCAGTCTCAACCCCGTTCCAGTGCGCGAATCACCCCTTTTGCACAAATACTTTTGTGAATTGTCTAGATGTTGAAATTTTTGTAAGAGTGCAATGAACTCTGACATTATGGACAAGGATAAGTAGCTTTGTATACAGAAAAGATAAGTATCTACCTAACGGTATTCAATCCCTTAGAAACTTACAGGCAAAATAGCCCTTTACAAATTGTTTCACTAACTAAAAGTACTTTTTCTTCTTCTTTCTGTTGGTGATACAGACACCAAAATTGTACAAGTGAGCCTTCTCTGTTGACTACATAAACACGAATAGCAAAAACCGAGATTTTTCTATGAATACAGGGTAAATCATGAAGTGCGGGAACTTTCCTCCTGCGCAGACTCTACCCCTCTTACCCTAAATGGCCCTATGAATAAGTTTTTAGCTTTTTTAATTAACTATTAACTTACTGTTTTCAAATATTCAATTTTATGCTAAAATTTAACAGGAACACTGAATAATAGAGTAAGTTATTTATTTAAAATTAATAATTAATGTATCCTTGTATTAGTATTATACTGGTTATTCCATACGGCTGAAGTGTCGCACTATTGTTCCTGAAATTTATGTAAACAAAAAATAATGTTGAATGTTTTGTGTGTTTCCTGTACATTGTATTAATACAAAAATAATCAAATAAATAAATCCCATTTGAATTCATAATTTGACACTGAAAGAGTTAAATCTTAAATTAGCAAAACACTAATTTATAATACCCGACATAATGTGAACAGTTAATTCTCAAAGACTTGCGATGGGCAGGATATGTGACACGATTGGGCAATGAAAGAGGGGCATGAAAATCACTGTAGGAAAACTAAAGGGAAGTGCCCAGTAGGTTGGTTAAGAATGAGGTGGGAGAATAACATTAACCATGATTTGAGGGAGGTAAATTATACAAGGGATGACTGGAAAACATTAATTCAGAATAGGGATATATAGGAGCTTATGTCCGCGCGGCCATGAACATACGGATTCGATAGTGACATTTAGTTAAATATGTCAGACCAAATATAAGTTATTGTTGTAATCCAACACAAATTTAAGTAATTTCTATTCGTTCATTTTTCTATTGTTTTATTAAAAATATGAAGTGACACGATCTGTCTAGTGAGGGATTTTATCTGTGGATCATTTACATACTTTTTTGATCACACACAGGACATGGAGGACCTCCTTGAATGAGCGAGGGAAAACCCTGAGAATAACATCACCCAGGAAACTTACCCCGACGGGTGATCGAACCCAGGCCCACTGCATACAAGGCAAGCAACACTACCGGAGACTACAGCAGAAGAAATATATACCGGTATATACAATTATTGAAAGTCAAATTCCAATGTAGTTGGCCATGTGTAATAAACAAAGAGAAGAAGAAATTAAGTGTGATGCATCTAATTAGCTCGACGTCATCACTGTAGTCAGACTCAGGGATAAACATAACAGTCTGTCTAAGTCTCAGGAAGGCTACTATTTTATGGAATTTTAATTAGGTTTATTTTGTATATTTTTTGTCTAATGCCACCAGGTTGTCTTTTATGACATTTCTGGCTTTCTCCCCTGGCATTGACGGAATTGTAATCCATTTCCAGGTTGAGGCACCTGGAAGGCGCAGTCACGTTACCCCAATGATATCCATCCATCCATCCATCCATAGTAATTCTGCCCGAAGGCAGGTCTTCACTGCGATCATAGCATTTTCATGCTATGCTTGCAGCTTTACTAGGGAATTGTAGGTGTGGTAGCTTCCCGTTGCTTTCCACACCGGTGAAGTATGATGATGATAATGATAAGGATGATGATGATGACCATATGATTTCGGGGACCGTTTGGGCCTTAAAGTTTTTCTGACATTTGTCTTACAGGTGAGGAAAAACCTCATCCAGAAAAACTGCCCCGACCGGGGATCGAACCCGGGCCCGCTGCCTGACAAGGCAGCACAGCGGTGGACTTCCCAATGATATGATGGGTGATAAATGATAATGAAGCGCCAGGAGAGTTCTTAACCTAAACTTAACCTAAATTTCAGACCATGGGCAACCATAATTCCTTTTAAGAAAATATTCCTATGGTTTGACCGGGAATCGAACCCGGGCCTCATGAACTGTATACAGAGACGCTGACCACTAGCCCATGATGCAGGTCTCTTTTTTTTTCTTCTTATTGTGCCTCAGATCTGTTGAAATTTCCATTTTCAATATTTTAAGCATGATACAGTACAACCCAAATAATTAGTAGCATATCTGTCATTTGTTCAATTAATTTTGATCCGATTAAAATTTTTGTTCTTTCATATTGAGTTTCAAAGAATAAAAAATATAAAAAAACGAATGAATAAAAAATTACTCAAATTTGTGTAGAATTACACAATGATATAGTCTTTTTCTTGTTTCAGCCAAGTCTTAGGCCTGTTACGATCAAACTGATGAATTTTGTATCCAGCGTTTCCTTGGACGGCCCAGAGATCTCTTCCCTGTTGGACAATAATGAAGCATGGCCTTGGGAACTCTATCTGAACTCATTCATCGCAAATGATTCATCCAGTTGTTCTGGTATTCAATGACCGGTTCTAAACATAGTTCCTTCAAGATATCATCATTGCATTTTTGATCCCATTAGGTGTATCCTGCTGTATATGTCATGAATCTCATTTCACTAGAAGTTATCCTGCTCTCTTCTCCTTTCCTCAAAGTACATGCCTCACTGCTGTAGTAAAGTGCAGGTGTTGCTAAGGTTTTGTATAACCATATTCTGGTATCGCTCTGGACATGGTTTTATTAAAATTAATTTTATTTGCTATGTATATTTCATCCAAATACGTTGATGTGTATCCAAGGTAGGTAAATGAATTTACTCTTTCCAGTACTTACACAATATACAGTAATAAGTATAATTTACAGTTGTATAGAATTTGTTTTTTACTGTGGTTCAACACTTTTAAATAACAGGAATAAGAAATTAGTGTTTCACCAATCTAAAGGTTTATATGCAATATTATTACTTTGCTATTATGGACAGACAGTCAAGATATACAGAGTATGGGATAAGTCAGTTAACTACTGCACATGGTTACAAGGAAAAAAATCAGAATGGTTGAAACTGGGGTTTGAATACGGGATCTTCAGAATATTATCTCAAACACTACCTACTGCTTAAACAACAATGGAGATCACTATGAACAATTTTGGTAGTTGTTTTTTGTAAGCTACAGAAAATAATATTTGCATTTTTGGTTTACTGACTTATTCTGCACTCTCTACATCATTATTAATTGCCTGTTATATATTCTGAAGGACCAAATATTCCCCGAACACCATCTGGCCATCATCATCATCATCATCCACAAGATGTATAATGTGAATGGAATCACCTCAAGTAATGCCAGCAGACTACATATTTTTTATAGTGTTGAAGCAAATCATGACCACTGCGAATACGTCTTTAGAAATCTGTGTTGACTGCTGGAAAATCGCAGAGGCAATAACAACCCAACTGAAGAATATGCGACAACTGAAAATATTTACAATGTTGAAAAAAAAAACTGTTAGGAGCTAAGTCAGGTGAGTATGGGGCATGAACAACTACTTCAAACTTGTTTCCATGAAGAAACTCCTGCATTATTTTTGCAACACCTACCTGGAAGACACTTTCTGAATTTTCAAGTCTTCATGCAGAATTATGTGCACAGATCCCATGGAAATGTTCAACTTCAGAGGCGATATATTTTACACCAGAGATGAAGTTGGTCAGAGAGACCACATTCCTAGTGAAACAATTAGGCAAGAACTCAACATTTTTAATCTAAATGAAAAAAATACAAAACTATAAACAAAAATGGCATGAACATATTTTAAGAATGGACTTTTCTAGGCTAACAAAACAAGCACTGTTGTACCAACCTCAAGGCTATAGATCCGTCTTGTATCAGATTTCTACAGGGAGATGAGTCTGTAGCTCACTATTAAGAAAATGTAAAACATTAACTCTTGTTTTTGGTAAACATTTTACAAAACTTTCAACTGTTCCTATTAGCAACCTTGTACAGTTTATTAAGAACATTGGACTGGTCAACTGACGGGGTTTAATTATGGGAAGGATTATATATCTTTTAGGTTGCAGTGCTAGGGCCCTCCCAATTTAAATAAATAATAAATTTAATATGGTACAGTATCGTCCATCCATAGTAATTCTGTCCAAAGGCAGGTCCTTCACTGCAATCATAGCATTTTCATGCTATGCTTGCAGCTTTACTAGGGAATTGTAGGTGTGGTAGCTTCCCGTTGCTTTCCACACCGGTGAAGGATGATGATGATGATGGCCATATGATTTCGGGGACCGTTTGGGCCTTAAAGTTTTCCTGACATTTGTCTTACAGCTGAGGAAAAACCCCGATAAAAACCTCACCCAGAAAAACTGCCCCAACCAGGGATCGAACCCGGGCCTGCTGCGTGACAAGGCAGCATGACCTCGAGACCACAGCAGTGGACACAGTACTGTATGGTCATGTAAAAAGAATTACAGAAAACAGATTCCCACGAAGAATTATAGAATGGGTGCCACTTGGTAGAAGAAGAAAAGGATGGCTAAAAATAAAATGGATTAATGTTCCAATGTTTTTATTATTAATTTAATACTTCTCTCTGAATGACAAATTATATTTGAAGAAAAAAATATTTGCTCAGACTGGGGTTTTGAACCCAGGACCTTTGGCTTTATATGCTAATGCTCTACCATTTGAGCTACTTGAGCACTCCAATCTAAATGCAAATTTTTCTCTTATGCTTTGTTAATTCCGGAGAGCCAAATGTTATGAACAGTTTCTCGATCACACAAATGATGGCTTCTTTTTTAAGAAGATTTTTATTGGAAACTTTAAACATTACTTTATAAAGCCAATAGGTCTTCTTAGGGAATTAACAATGTATAAGAGAAACATTTGCATTTAGATTGGTGTGCTCAGGTAGCTCAGTTGGTAAAACATTGGCATAGAAAGACAAAGGTCCTGGGCTCAAACCTCAGTCTGAGCATATATTTTTCTCTTCAAATATAATTTGTTCTTCAGTGAGAAATATTAAATTAATAATAAGAACATCCAAAGAAGCCCTACTGACTTTATAAAACAATGTTTAAAATTCCCAAAAAAAGTTCTTAAAAAAGATGCCATCATGATCAAGCAACAGTTCTTGGGAATTAACAATGTATAAGAGAAAAATTTGCATTTAGACTGGAGTGCCAAGGTAGCTCAGTTGGTAGAGCATTTGGCATAGAAAGCCAAAGGTCCTGGGTTCAAACCCCAGTCTGAGCATATGTTTTTTCTCTTCAAATATAATGGATTAATGGTGTTTTGAGCAGCATGAAGAAAGAAGGATTGGATGATGGAGATTGGAATGACAGAGAGATGTGAAGGAGAATGACAGTAGATTAATTGGGTGCAGGAAGATATTGTGAAACATTGTAAAACCTGCTAAATAAATCAATTGTGGTACCAATGTGCATGTAATGTAATTGATTAATTACCCTTATGGAAAATGGAAACATCCTATAAAGGAAGAAGTAATAAAAAAAAGTCTGTTTGTAATTCAGAAAGTTATATTGATCTTGTTATGACAGTCAGCACCTTTATATGGTCAATTGTTTTAGGTACAGTCATACAAAAAATGGAATTCACACTCTCCATTTATAACTTCACTCATTTATTTTAGCATCTTCCATTTAATATCAAAATTCAATTATACAGAGTATTCTGAAAAAAAAAAAAGGTTTCAATGTCTATAGAAGAGGCAGTATTTGACAGATCAAGAAGAAAACATTCTTTATCCATGGTTCCTAAACTTAACATCTTCTGGATTATGGTCTTATTTTAAAGAGCAGCATATATTCTACTCTGAGCACTTTGGCAAGAAATAATGAAAGAAAAAATTATACACATATTTTTTACTACTGTTACAGCAGTGTTACACAAAACATGCACCAATTGAGTGTAAGGCCCACACCATACAAAAATAACCTGCCTGAATGATAGAACAATATTGTTCCATTCTATGTAGTATGAGAAATGTATTTATTGAAGTATGATAGGCCATGTCCTAGTGGTAGCTGCATATATATATGCAGAAAATGGATTAACTTTAGTTTGATTTCCACCAAAAATGTTCTAAGTCATACAGAATAACAATATCTGTGAAGTCTTACAAAAAAGTTTATAGAGTTGTAGATGGCACACTCTAGCTGCACCTTTGCAATAAATTCCCAAATGTTTATTAGAAATGGATGTACACTAACTCCCCCCTGCCTAACCTAACAAATTTAATTACATGTATTCCATTCCATAGTAATTCTGCCCGAAGGCAGGTCC
This sequence comes from Diploptera punctata, assembly GCA_030220185.1. NCBI lineage: Eukaryota > Metazoa > Arthropoda > Insecta > Blattodea > Blaberidae > Diploptera > Diploptera punctata. The sequence goes on along the minus strand of JASPKZ010007366.1, from coordinate 1,422,934 downwards.
TTCACTGCACTCATAGCATTTTCATGCTATGCTTGCAGCTTTACTAGGGAATTGTAGGTGTGGTAGCTTCCCGTTGATTTCCACACAGTGAAGAATGATGATGATAATGATAAGGATGATGGCCATATGATTTCGGGGACCATTTGGGCCTTAAAGTATTCCTGACATTTGTCTTACAGGTGAGGAAAAACCCTGATAAAAGCCTCACCCAGAAAAACTGCCCCGACCGGGGATCGAACCCGGGCCCGCTGCGTGACAAGGCAGCATGCTACCTCTAGACAATATTATGAAAATATTCACTCACATCATAAAACATAGATTGTATAGAGAATACAAAGATATGGAAGATCAAAGTGGGTTTACTGCAGGCAATTCATGCACTGATAATATATTGATACTGAGACAGGTGTTAATGTGACACCTTACAGAAATGTTGAAAAGGCACACAGTAATGTACCCAGAGTCTTGCTCTGGAAAGCCTTAGAAGAGGTGAATATAAATGACTTACTTACTTACTTACTTACTCACTGGCACTATCGAACCCGTAGGTTCATGGCCGCGCGGACATACGCTCTCCATACATCCCTATCCTGAGCTAATACTTTCCAATCATTCCCTGTATAATTTACTTCCCTCAAATCATAGTTAATGTTATTCTCCCACCTCATTCTTGGTCTACCAACTGGGCGTTTTCCCTCTGGCTTTCCTACAAGAAGCTTCCATGCAAGTCTTCTGAATATAAATGACAACAATTAGTATTATAACATGATTATATTCAGAGAACAAATGCCAAATTAAGATGGGAAACAGACTTTCAGAAAAATTCCAGACATCGAAAGGTCTGCTACAAGGATGTTTATCATCATCATTGTTAAAAATATATGGTATATTGATAATTGTACAAAGAATTGGTCAAGACTCTGCAAATATATGGGAATTCAAATAGAAGATAGTTATTACCTCCCCCCTTTACTTTTCACAGATGATCAGGATCTGGATGATGCATCTTTCATGTTAAGGAAGTTAGAGGTAGAATACAAAAAAAAAAGAGGATTATAGATAAATTATAATAAAACAGACTATCTTTCATTGGATACAACAGATGAATTAAAATACAATTCAAGTAGAATATGCAATGTTAAAAGTTTTAAATATTTAGGATTTATTTTGGATAAAAATGAGAATTCAACTACAGAAATTGAAAGAAGTATAACTGATGGAAGAATAACTATTGGTATCTTGAACTCAGTGCTTTGGAATAGAAATATAATGTACATAACAAAGAAAACTATATTACAAGTTCTGTTACAGCGTATTTTATTATATGGGTACAAAACCATAACTGTAATTATACAACAAGTCAACAAGCTGTTAGCAGTTGAAATGGATTTTTGGAGGTGATCAACAAGAATTTCAAGAAGGGTCAGAAACAGCACAATATGGGAAATTATGCAAATTGAAAAAAAAAAAAAACATGTTAGAAAAATAGAAGAAAAAGTTTGGAATTGATAGACACTTCATAAGAATGGAAAAAGATAGAATACCGAAGAAAATCCTTGATTTGAAAGCTAATGGAAGAAGTGTAAGAGGCAGACCTAGATAACATTGGATAGATGGAGTATGGAAGCTAGAGATTTGAGGGAAGAAGATGCTTTAGACAGAAACCTCTGGTGAGAAATCATTTTGGGTTGAAGGAGAAGCACTGTAGTGTGGATATTCCTAATAAAAAACTAATCTTGTATACACTAACTTATCCCATCATAACCTAACAAAATGAAGTTAATTTCTTGAAATATAATGTGGAATTAATTGCAAATGTTGGCAAAACTGGCTTCAATTGTGGAAGTTACATTATTTATTCGAGCATCTAGCACATGTGCACTGCAGTTCTGTAGAACTTTGAAGAAATCATTGTATGCAGATAAATATTTAATAATTATAAAAAAATGTTATAAGTATCGTTGTAAAATGTTTAAAATAGTATTAGATATTAATAAAGACAGAAGAAGTACATAGAGCAACAGAATTACAAGAATATAGTATAAAAAAATCAAGTGGAAATTAATCTAAAGTTGAATGCAGAAAATATATTGTATTATAGACAATATTAAATGAAAACAATAATCAACAATGGAAAGAATGGAGTCACAAACACAATCAAAAGAATAAAGATAATGAAAAGAATTAAGTTACAATAACAAAAATATTTAACAAATTAATAAGGAAAATGAGAATAGATTAAAAATTTAACAATAATGCATAAGATGGAATTCAGATCACTTTTTTAATGATTTGCTTAAACTGCTTCAAAGAGAGAAAACACCCATTTAAGATTGTTCCAGCAAATTATTCGTTAACTATAGTCTTATTTACAAAAGAAAATTTTCTTATATCCCTATATCTGTTTTTGATTATTCTTAATATTGACGTGAAGCATGGGACAAATCTTATGATTTTTTTCTTCCAACTAGAATTAATCAATTTACCCAAGTCACCCCTAATGGAGAATCTTGGAACAAAGGCGACATGCCACAAAACCCTCATTAGTGTCAGTCACTGAAATTTTGTGAGGTTGTCAGTGTTTCTCTTTTAAGTATATTTCCTCAGTATTTATTTGCATACTGGGAAAAATGGCAACTCTGTCAACAATTTTTTCACCACATGTTTACAAGGGGTGAGATGGGTTTAACTAGTGGAAAGGGAGCACTGGAAAGAAAATATTTTAAGATTTTTCTTTTACTATAGTAGCAAAGCCTATGTAGAATCAGAATATGCTAATTGCAAACACAAAAGTCCACAAAAGTCAAAGACAAGAATCTGCAAAATCATATTTTCGTAGAGCATATCATAATTACTTATTTCTATCAAACTCTACTCTATCCTAGGGTAACACTGGCCATGTTGTCAGACTCAAACTCCCTAGCTGAAGAGGCAAATTGAAGCCAAAACAGAGAATGAACAACAAAGATTGGACAAATTTGTCTATTCTTACAAGTTTGTATAATCTTCCTGAGTTCAAAGGAAGTCCTTTATCAGACACCAAATCCTCAGAAAATAAGTTTGAGCAAATTCTGCATTTGGGCAGTGAGTGACTTAATCTCAGCTTGATGCACAAAATGGGCATTGATATTTTTTTCCCAGTTTGTCATTGTATTGTTCATCTGTTGTTTTCGGACTTCTGGTCCTCATGAGCAAGGAGAAGAATGTAGAATGTTTCCTCTTTTGTTTCTTGCCAAAGTGTTCACAATAGAAGATATGCACTCTTACAAAATAAGACTGTAACTCAGAAGATATTAACTTGGAGAACAAGATTATAGAAACTTTTTTTCTTGTATTGTCAAATTCTACCTTAAGTATTGCAGCATTTTTTACAGAACACTCTGTATGAATTAGCACAAATGTTTAAACAATACATTTCCATCATATCCTGCCTTTATTTTTTCTCACTTTTTTTTAACAAAAACCTTTGCAATTTTAAATTGTTTGTGAGATGCAATTTTTTTTCTACCAGAGGGATTATAACTAAAATGTGCCAATCTTCTGTACATGATACCGTGAACAATGTGTCTGTGGGCCAGATGCCAGGTTCCTTCTGATTTTTAAAAAAAGTAATGTGAACAGAACATGAAGTGATAGTGTGATTTTTATTCTATAAATTATTCAGTTGATTGCAGAAACAAAGTCTTCACAGGACTGGGATTCACAATATTTTATTGTTTCAATAATAATTTTAAAAAATTATTAATGAGTTGGTTATTTTAACTCACCTCATATTTCTTGATTTCTATGCAGACCAGGTTTTGTCGCTTTTGCGCGGCATTGTCAATGCATTCCAACTCAATATCACACAAAAGCAACGAAATCAGGTCTGCATAAAAATCAAGAAATATGAGGTGAGTCAAAATAACCAACTCATTAATAATTAAAGGCAACCTCAGTGTTATTTCCTACATATATTAAACTTAAAAAAAAATCTATCATGCAGAAACTGTGTAAACAAATTCCTCACCAAATTAAATTTATGGTCCGATTTTACTATTTATGGAATATATCATTCTTTTGTTAGCCTTTAAATTGGAGAAACTCAATTTCTGATGCCAGCTAATGTGTTGGACTGCAGAGAAAACAAACCATGCATAACCATAAGTTATTAATTATTGCATATTCATGAATAATTTGACACAAATTTAAATAATTTCTGCTGATTCTTCCAGTCCTTTATTAAATAAATTACACCAATGTATCTTGTAGGATACACCACCAATTTAAGGGTTAGTTAAATTGTATGATATAAATTGTATGATACATTGCAATGAAGTAAATGTGGCAGTTGCTATAGTCTAAAAGGAATAATCTATATAATCATCTCCCTTCCAATATTAAACTTTTTACAGGCAGACAATTTAAACTTGCTGTAAAGAACATTTTATTGTCTTACATACCATTAAGTATGGGTGAATACCTAAATTTAAAATTGTAAGTAATATTAGATTGGAATTGTATCGTTATCCTTTCTTGTGAAAGTGCTGCCCCTTGATATTATGGTGTATTTTAGTTGCAATGTAAATTGGTTTTATTATGTATTTCATATTATTGTTTATAATCTGGACACATCCTAAAGCATCTACAATGCTCTAATGGATGTTAAATAAAATTTAAAAAAAACAATCTGAGACAGGATTTTAGAAAGAAACAGCAAGAGGTACTCACCCTCTCTTTCACACAGGGGGTGCTTTTTGGGGTTGATGACATTGGTACAATACCTTTCATGTCCAGAAGACAATGACAAAAGATCAGTGGTGAGGCATGAATTTGATGAGAAAGGATGCTCCATAGTGAAAAAAAAAAAGAAAACAGGATTATATAAAAAAAAAGAGTGTTAGACGTAATTCAATTATAGTTTTGAACTGTTTCAATTGCTTAAGGCTTCTTATGTGAAAATATGAGAGTTTGAGTCTTTGCTGGGCTTTATGAAAATTATTTAAATATTTAAATCCTCAAACCTGTCTTCTTCCAAACATTCTTTGCAGATGAGATCAAAACACACGACCAGCAGAACAATTTTTTGAGATTATTGCAACCACATAACCAGGGGATAGTTTGATAGGAATTTTGATTGAAATGTCATGTGAACATTTTACGACCTTTATATTGAGTATTTAATTCAGTGAGAGGCTGTGTAGATCCACAAATTTCTATTAATTTTATTTTGTCTTGAAATAAAAGTGAATTAAACGGGTGTTGTAAAAGTTTTTCAATAGCACACTCACATATTACAGGTTCATGATGCTGTTCCAACTCCGTTTGAATGTTCACAGTAGAGCTACTAGCATTAGATGATTCTTGGAAGTTCTTCGCTAGCTCGCTCTTATACGATTCACTCATGACAAAATGCAGAATAAAATAAATTACAAGAAAAGCTTAAAAATTCACTATATATATTCACGCTATTTGTCTAGTGACAAGGTCACAATAAAATATAACATTTAAACTATGTATTATAAACAAATAAACTAAATAAAATGAATAAAACTGATATTTCAATGAACTTAATTTTTTCTGTCAACATAGATTGTCGGCGATAAGATGTGGCTATGCTTGGTGCATCCAAGTCATCAGAAACAGAAGATGTAAGTTGGGAAACCTCTGACAGGTAACACTAGCATACAGATTTAACTTATAAATTATTTACTTATAAATTCATTTAAAATAAATTCAACTTTTTAACATATGAATTCTATAAATTTAAATTATATTTAAAATAGTTTATTTTTGTAAAAATTATAGGGAAGCACTGCTTCCAGCACTTCCATTGATGCCTTGCCACTACAAATGACAAATTCTACCCCCATCTCCAGGCAAACGAAGCAAGTAGCCATCTCAAGTTGTTCCTCAGAGAGTGTAGAGCAATTTTTAAATTTTGGGTTTCATGTAAACCCCCACTTCTGATGATCAGATTTCACTGATTTTTGGAGAATACCTTCCTCATTTTATTTCAATAGTATACACTCAGTTTTATTGAAAAAAATAATTAAAATTGTGACTGGTAGAGTGATTTTTAAATTTTTGTTTCAGGTGAACTTGCACTCCTAATGGTTCAATTTTACAGGTTAATGAATTCGATCTTACTTTTTTAATTGATTGCTATATGCCAAGTTTGGTTCCAAAAAATGTGGTCTGTAAGACCATTAACAGGCACACACACTCATATGGGGGAATTTACCAAATTAGTTGCAATGAAGCGATAAAGTATACAAAGAAAAGACTAAAAGCAACTTGGATACTCGTACTAAAGAACACTAGAAATATTAAAAATGGTGAAACTGAAAAAATCGGTAATTGCAGCTCATAGTTTGATATTTAATCACATAATTGGAAAGGAAACTAAACTATAAAATATTTTTAAAAAACCAATGGTATTAACAGTTTGGGAAAATATAACCATTTAGAAGAATAAGTACAGATCCATAAATTTTGAAGTTTCCGGCAAGCAAGATTTTATTTCAAAATTCATTCAATGTGCACTAGATAGCAGGAGAAATGCTAGTGTTAACAAGTCAATTTCAAACAGTTGGAATACAGCTGATGATGATTTCTTTTTTATTTGTTGAAGTTATGTTACAATCATAAGAGTTCAGTTTATTGAATGGAGCAGAAGACATTCTTTAGGAAGTTGGTTATCTGTATCGTGTTGATGTGCAACTTAAAATGAATGACTTCAAGACAGCTGGTCTTTCTTTCACAAACTTAGAGCACTTTGTTAGCAGGTGCAGGGCCATCTGAACTTCTTTCTTGCAAGTTGGGGAATTAATTTTAAATAAGTAGGATTCAAAACAATCATGATTGGTTAGAAGTCGGGTAAGAATGAACTTTGGCCAGAGGGATAGGGATAACCTGTGGAAGATGTTTGGGATGAAACAGTTTGATGTGAGTTGCAATTTCGGAGTTTGTGTAAACTGCATTCCACAAATTGATGCAGTAGTCTTTAAGTAACTTTTTGCCCCTGGACAAGGGAATTTCATTGTATTCGATCTTGGATTTGTAACTTGGTTACAAATCCATCATTACATCATTTGATGATGGGGTTGATAGGCTTCGAAACTAGTCAGGTGACAAATATATATTTTTATTATGTGAGGTGTAAACATTTCTGATTAAATGATATAATATTGATAATTTGTCTCATAATGTTACCTACTATTAGAATTTTTATTCAAAAGACTTTTAGGCTCAAATCTATGAACACATTAGACCGTAAAAGGCGTTCTCTGCTGAGAAAGTTGTATCCTAATATGATTTTGCTTACTCAGAAATCTGTTCATTTGGTAATAATTGTTGAAATTCGTAAGCTACCTGACAAGGTGGGGCATGCCGTAGCGTAGTGGTTAAGGCACTGAGCTACAAACCGGAGGGTTGAGGGTTCAAGTCCCGTTGGGGTCAGGATTTTTAAACTGACCCACCCCTCTGGCGGCACCATGGCCCTGGGGTCGACTCAGCCTCTAACTAAAATTAGTACCAGACGCTTGTTCTGGGGGTAAAGGCGGCCGTCACGCAGGGCTGACAACCCGGCTGACATAAAGTGCCGATTGTCTAGAAAAAGTGGGAGCCTTAACCTCCCACTACCCCAAGGGCCTCCTGAGGCCTGTTGTGGGATCACTTTACTTTACCTGACGAGGTGACTTAAGAGAGAAACGAATTGTGAGAATCCCGAAGGGAACTGATGGGAACCGATGATAACCGATGTAGTTTGAAACCTTGCCGCGTACCTTGCTGCTTTATCCAAGATGTCGGACCTTGAAGACTTCGATCATGTTTTCGGTATACGCAGAGAAGGGGGATTTGATAGAATCTACCAAAGAATTCAATTGGCAGAACAGGAGAATCAGCATAATATTGCACGATGCAGATGTCGTTGTATACGGTATTATTTGCGGGACGCAAGCGTAAATGCATTCCTCTAGCAGACGAAAATAACGGAAGTGGTTTTATCGCTGAGAATTCTGGGTAGTTTCTTGCCAATATTACGAAAACGATGACCTTCATGCATGACCAGTTAGTGGGTAGCTAATTCAATCTTTGCACTTGCTCACGGTGAGTCACCTCACCAGTGATTGGAAATAATTTGAGTAGAGACTAATGTATTTGCATGCGGCCCTTAATCTCTAACATATAAGTTGTGTTTAACTTCAACTCAATACCTAAGGACGAAAAATTCCAACCAGATGAAGTGTGTTTCAACCATCAGCACATGTCTAGAATTCCCAGCTCCTGCTCATATTCTACAACCAATTTCAATTGAATTTCACCAAATGAGTTCCACAATATGTTGGAACAATATGCTGAGAGTTCAAAACTAGTTCTAATCAGATAAAGTCATGTTGGAATACATCCTGACTTTCTGAGCATGAACAGGATATTCTAAAATGATTCTTTATGTTGGTGGAACAAACCTATATAAATATAAACATAGTTTATGGAACTGAAAATAAACTAAATAACATTGAAGAAAATAATAATTTTAACAACTGAGTAGTGTATAAAGTAATGTGTAGAGATTGCAACACATTTTACAACTGAAGTTTTAATTTATATTTGAAGAGAAAAATTATATGCTCAGACTGGGGTTTGAACCCGGGACCTTTGTGCTCTAGGTAAATGCTCTAGCAACTGAGAAAATACACCTAGGTTCAAACCCCATTCTGAGCATATAATTTTTCTCTTCAAATATAATTTATTCATCATTGAGATGTATGAAATGAATAATGAAAACAGAGAAGTTTTAATATTATATTTAAACAACATTTTAAATATATGAAAGGGAAATCTAATTTGCCTAACATATTGTTCAGGTAGGACATTGTATGTAAGATATAAACAAAACCCTTATAATACTGCACAGAGACAGGAATCCAGCAAAGATAAAACTGGAAAAAATAGAGATTCTAAAGGATTTTTTATTTTAGAAAAAATCTGCAATGGCTGCCCATGCATGTCAGAAAACACCTTATCGAAACAAAGGCTAAATTATTAAAACAAATAGAAAAACCCAAAGAACTCACTGTTCGGAAAAAAATCTATATTCAAAAAAATGAAAAGGAGAAATTAATATACGTTGAAGTTCCCAAGGAAAATGACCTGATTTCGAGGTTTTTCAGTCTAACAACAGAGGGAGCGAGAACTCTTCAAGACAACAGAACAGCGGTCATGAAATTACTAAAGATGGAACTGAAATGTACAATTCCGAAACTAGTTTAAAAAGAAGAAGAATATGAGGTGAGTGATAAAAGTTTACCAAATGAATATACCTCATAGTGTGAATTCCTAAAAAAAAAGTAATTCTAAAAGAAATCAACGATAACCTGATTTTAAACGAGAGTTCACCCAGTACATATGATCCTCTCTACAAAATAATCACAAACAAGCCAGTACTTCTTCTATGGCCAGTAACAACAAACCAACCTTCTGCTGATAATGGAAATAGTCCCAAAAGACCTACAGTAAATTTTACCAATTGAGGAGATGGACTTACAAGGTGTATAATTTTTTATATTGAAACCTACAAAAGCATAGTTGGGGATCAAGCATTGTTGTCATAACTAACAACCAGACTATCTGTAAACATTTTTTTATGGTTGTTATGAAACGGTAAAAAAATTACATTTTTTTTTTTGTGTTTCAGACTTCATTTCTGCAATTAACGGAATGTGTAAAAAATTAATTTCAAACAATAACTTTAATTTGGTGAGAGGGAATTACAACGTATATAAGAGAAAAATTTGCGTCTAGATTGTAACTCGCCTCGGTAGCTCAGTTGGTAGAGCATTTGGCCCGGCAAGCCAAAGGTCCCGGGTTCGAGTCTCAGTCTAGGCGAAAATTTTTCTCTTCAAATATAATAACTTTAATGATTTTCCAGTTACAAGGAAGTGTTTTTTTTTAAACCCATTCGCTTCAGATTTAAATGTTGGACAATTCCTTTAGTAAAATTGGAAAGGTATTAAGTTTTTCTTCATTTTCAAAATTAAAAATTATACAAAAAATAGGGTGAAGAGCAAATAAAATTTTCTACTAGTTATAAATGTCAACTAAAGTTACTATTTTTATTTAGCAATGCACTTTAACAGCTTAGGTCATTACAAAAAGAAATGTGATTAGCTGATATGGTACAGAATAAATCCCATTAAAATGTCTTCTTAGTAGAAGCAACTCTGTTGTAATGTGAATACAAGTTCACTACTAAGGACGTGAGGGGATTTCAAATAGAGAGAAATTTGTGTCTGCCCCAGGATTGCCTCAATAACACAATTAGTGTGCCAGCACATGAAGCTGGAGACCTTGGGTTGAAATCCCAATTCAGGCAGACATTTTTATTTAAAAATACAATAAGAAGTAACATTATGAGATTTTACTTAATAAGTGTGGTCTGTTTAATTCTTACCTCATATCATTGTTTCTGTTAGACATATGGTTCAAGACATGTTTGCCTCATCTTCAGTAGTACCAGACTGTAACTAGTTGAGTCTGTAACTACTGAAGATGAGGAAAACATGTCTTGAAACATAAGTCTAATAGAAACAACATCATGAGGTAAGAATTAAAAAGACCAAATTTATTATTTAGAAATTTTTATCTCTAGATCATTAGTGTCATAATTCAAATCTGGGTTCGAGAAAGCTAACAAATTTCTTTTACATTCCATAAATTTATGACACAGGACCCATGGCTTTATGTCCCCCCTGAAGGGAATTTTACCTTCCTTCAAGTATTCATTGACTTCCGTTGGGTTTGCAGGTTCAAACATTAGAACCAGAGGTGAGCTCTGATATGTTAATTAAAGGACACCCTCTCAAGGGATATACAATTATTGTAGAATACATTTAGATTTATACAGCTGTGATCATGTTCTGAATTTATAGCCATATATAAACTTAGGCAGAACTTGTCCTCTGAGGCGAATGGGTCCAATAGATAGCTTGGAAACTGTATAAATGAACTAATTATAAAGCTGTGTGCTGCAAGATATCAGTCAGTAAATTAAGGTATAAAATATAACTTATTACAACAATTGTACATAATAATTTTTTACAATAAAATTTATAACATAGGTTATTCTCATATTCAATTGTTCATCACATATAAAGCACAGGGTTGATATCTGTAGGCCTATATTTCTAATGAGAATTAAAGATTTTTAAAATTTGCTAAAAAATTTAGCTAATTCTAATGATTAGGTATTACTGATTGCTTATTTATAATATTTATCCTGCACTATTTGCAAGGTTCTAGAGTTAAATATTTTATTAGTATATGGGAGAACATATTTCTTAGTATTACTTAATTTTTTCTGAGTCATTGTAATGCAGATATTTAGCGCCTACTTTATGTAAAATCAGCAACAAAGTAGATGCATTTTTCATAATGTTGCAACCTGAGGAATATACTGGTATATACAGAACCTCACTGACAAAATGATAGGCCATGCAGAGAGGATCATATATATATACAGAGTGTAACAGGACCTAACCGACAAAATGATAAGGGAATAATAACCATGCAGAGAGGATAATTTTTTGTGAAGGAAGGTATAGTCGCAAACACATCGTTTATGAGTTATGTGCAGATGAAGGTGTTCATCCATAAGGGTCGGAATTGATTACAAACAATTGTACATGTATAATTTTATTGAAAAAGACATGTTTTTACAATAAGTGTTCAAACAATCGAACCTGTGCATGTTTGATATCGTCGCAGCAACGATTGGTCAGCATGGCCGAGCCCGAGCATGGCAGGATTCTTTTTGACATCATCAAAACACTTACTGATTGAACACTTACTGTAAAAACATGTATTTTTCAATAAAATGATACGTGTACAATTGTTTGTATTCAATTCCAACCCTTATGGGTGAACACCTTCATCTGCACGTAACTCATAAATGACGTGTTTTTGACTATATGTTCCTTCACAAAAAATTATCCTCTCTGCATGGCTTATTATTCCCTTATCATTTTGTCAGTTAGGTCCTGTTACCCTGTATATATATATATATATATATATATATATATATGTGTGTGTGTGTGTGGCTTTTGGTCCAATGAAAATATGAGAAGTAGAAAAAAATGAAATAGAAATGAAGATAGAAATAGCTTAAAAGATTCACTATTAAGAGTAGAGAATGTGAAAGAAAAACTATTAATTATGGACAGACCAGGACTTCTTTCTTTTTCATTTTTATTTTGATAGCATGATAGGCCCTTGGCCTACCACTCAGCAGTGCACCATCATTCAGCCAGTATAAAGTTAATATGTGGTCAGAATTGCAAACATACAAACCTAAAATGATATAAAAATAACTAATCCTAACCTTGAAATGTTCCACCTAGTGGAATGGAATTGTTCATTTCATATTAGACTGACAATACAAGATGTAATCATAGATAATAAAAAAGAATCACAATATTTTATAACCAGTGGCCTGTTCTAATGTAAAAAATCTAGATATCTGCATTACAATAGCCTTTTTCTGGAAGTAATCTCAAAGAAGAAGACACCCAAAATCAAAACCAGTAATTATTATTTACACAAAAACCTAAAAAAGTATTATTTGGCATACCATCACTGTTGTTTTAAAAACAAAATGTAGTCTAATAGAACAATGATCTGGCCCACTGTTGTACCGCTAATACCGTGTATGAATAGTGAGTATTAAATAGGCTCTGTTTCCTGTGGCATCATTTAACACTAATACAAACATTCTTTCAATATCAACAAGGGTTTGCTGGAGAAATTTAGCTTCCTGTCTTACAAGGTACAGAGATTCATACTATTTTCTATAAAACTGTGTGCAGTATGAGTTTTTCAAGCATTTAAACACAAGCATTAAATGAAAATTATTTTCAAAATGTTGCTTGTCCATCTTGTACCCTAATTTGTTGTATTTCTGAATTCTTCTTAGATGTACAAATGAATTATCAAACATGAAAAGCTCCAACTCCAGAAAACTAAATTTTACAGGAGAAAGTTTTTTGTTTCTCTTTCCTCCATCGTCTCACTGAATTGAGTTTGTTTTATATGTGTAATTTAACAAAGTTGCAGTTAGATTTGGACTACTTCTAACAAGGAGTAAGTATAGTATAAAGCAATAAAACAAAAATGGAAACATTTGTAGTTGGAGTCTCTTCAGATTAGATGCTTTAAATATCAACATTTGACTTCAGAATATATTTTAAATCACTACACACTTGCATTAAAAATTGCTATTGCAATCAAACTTGAGTCTTGCTTATGTTAAATAGTGATTAATTCCCACAAATGTATGAAACTGGACAAGGAACTTTTTGTTAATAAACTCCTCAAATGATTTCTCAAAAATCTTTGAGACATACTTTTCTCATAATCATAGATTTCAAACAAAATTCTTCTCCTGAAACCAAGAATTCCATGAGGGGTTACCAGATTGCCGCATCAGGTGCCTTCTCAAACAGTGGATTGGGAAATGCTTACCAAATGGAGGGAATCAAGGAAATATAATACTAATGGCAAACCAAAACTAACAAGACAGACCAGGTTCTTTAACCATAGTGAAAGCAGGTGTTCTAAGGGAAAGAAAACTGAAATAAAACCCATCAACACATGACAATAATAATGAAGATACAAACAGAGAAAATTAGAGCAATAATATAGGAAAAGAAAATTCTATGGAATTTCTGAAGACCCTGCAGAGACATTAATATATTGAGCTTTGCACAAAACTTTATGTTTATTTTAAACATATAGTCAATTAGATACAAAATATGTTATATATCTGTAAAAGAACACTTTTAAAATTCCTATAAGTTGCAATAATACATAATGGCTAAAGTGACTGCTCTGTGGTGTAAGACATGGAGGGAAAGTCTGATTCTTTTTAAATAATTTAATTGCATCACTGAAAGGTTGCAATAAACTAATAAATCCAACCATATTGGGCAAAAAATTGCTCTGTTGCTATTAGTCCCTTATACAATTCATTTTCTTGAATTTATTGTAATTATTCTTACTTTGCTCTCTACTACTACAGATCCTGAATTTGATTCTCAGTCACTATATGCAGGTTTCTGGTGAATGAATCAGAGCCATGGCAAGATTTTCTTGGGGATTCTCACTTTTCCCCTGCCAAAAACTTAATTCCATCACTTCTCCATTTTCAAGTCATCCATTTCCATCTACTCCCTGTGATTATGTGACAGGCCTGTTAGCCTTCAAGCATCTTTCAATTAATCAAACCTTTTTGATTAATAATGAAAAGAAAAACAGTGAAAATTTCTGTATATCATCGTATCTTCAAAAAATAGAGTCTTTATCTCAGCTCGTCCCTTGACCTGGCATCGGGTTCAAGTGTAGAGAGAGGGTCAATGCAACTTAAGTAAATTGAACTTTTATAGGAAAAATCACTATGAGGTTTAATTTAAGATTTAAATTGAATTCTTTACACCTCACCTCATATCCAGTCTTCTAATTAAACCTGTTTCAAAGCTTAGGCGGCTTCATCTTCAGTAATTTCTTGTCGATAAGAAATGTTTGAAGAAAAAGCTGTCTAGGCTTTGAAACCAGTATAATTAGAAGACTGGATATGAGGTGAGGTATCTATATCTATAATGGCATAGCCCATTGTTGAGCCATAGCCTCTCCTTTGTAAGAAGTTACTAGACCAAGTTAATTTTTAGTTACCTTATTTGCTCATAGATATCATGGATGGCATGCAGTCAACACACTGACCCAATGAGACATCTAACAGGTAACTAAGGTATTACTAGCATGGTGATGTCGGTAAATTTTGCTTCGAGGCCTCTTTATTCAGGCTTAAGGATCTTTTACAAGCCTGAAAATCTTCAGACTCGGGACTCATGGCTTAAAGTCACTTCCAGTGGACAATTTCCTTGGATCTTTTCCATCCTAAAATGATCCATCAGCTGCGGCCATTTTTGAACCTGCGACCCTCGGAACCAGAGACAAGGAGCATAACCACTAGTCCACCGTGGCCAATAGGTAAGGTATAAAGAACTTAATTTAAATCTTAACTCAAGTAAAACCCTCTACTTGTGTCCGGGAACATGCCAGGTAGGGGGATGAGATGGGATGAGGTATCTATATAATTATTGAAAGTCGGATTTTACATGGATGCTAGATGACCAATCTTGTTGAATCATCAAAGAGGAGATGAAATTAAATAAAACAAAATGGATGAGTATGAAAAGATGTAGAATGCCCGTGCCCTGATTTGACCATCACAAAACTCACATAAAGTGATTGAGATGCGAATTCAGGACTCCAAGTTGGAGAGTTAGAGAGATTAACTACTTGTTCAACAGAGCCACCTCAAAGCAACTTTAATAAAATTAATTTAAAAAATCAGAAAAATTCACAAATAATAAACAATCTTTTCAACAATATTAACATTCTCATTGCTACCTTGTTTCAACAACAAAATGATTGCCACAAGAAACGTTATTGCCAACTTGAAAACACATTGCTCCCTATCCAACTTTGAAACAAATTAACATGGAAACATAAACTAATTGATAAAAACTAGTGTCGTACTCATGCTATGTCGTCTTCATTTCATTAAAATCTTTTTGATATGCAAGTCTGCCGTACAAACTACGTAACAGTATATTTACATAACTATATATATATATATACTCTTATATACAAATCCATTGTTATTATGTATATACGTAATTATTAACATTACTGCATAAATTTTAGTAATATAGTATAAATATAATAATGTTTTTATAATATATCTAGACTTTCATTAGACTAATATTTAGATTTGGTCTTTGTCGTAGTGTAGGCTATATTAATTATTTTGGGAATATCTACATTGAGTTACCTTTGAATTTCTTATCATCTTGTCTAACTTCAAAGATGATACATAGTTTATAAATAGGAGTAAACCACAGTGTTAATAGCATGTAGTTAATTAATTATATTTTGGTTCAAATTCATGCATTGCTTGGCATTCTGATAATGTTTTAAAAAAAGCCTAAGAAATTAGTTTTTAATTAACATTAAATTTACATACAGTTAGGTAATTATTTAGGGACTTAACTATTATGTGCTAAAAGATTGAAACATAGCATAATGATTATTAAAGTCATCAAGCTTTATGAATGCAGTCAAGATCCATTCACACAGAAACATTAACGTAAATGTGGTGACATTAACTTAAGACATGAACATAAGATTATCACTACCATTTGACAGTGCCAACAGAACACTAATACACATTTTTCCATACAAGAAAGAAAGCAAAATAGTTTATACTTACTTACTTACTCACTGGCACTATCGAACCCGTAGGTTCATGGCCGCGCGGACATAAGCTCTCCATACATCCCTATCCTGAGCCAATGCTTTCCAATCATTCCCTGTATAATCTACTTCCCTCAAATCATAGTTAATGTTGTTCTCCCACCTCATTCTTGGTCTACCAACTGGGCGGTTTCCTTCTGGCTTTCCTACAAGAAGTTTCCATGCAAGTCTTTCATTCCCCATACGTGCAACATGTCCTGCCCACCGCAGTCTACGAGACTTAACTGTTATTATATCTGGTTTCCTATAAAGACCATGTAGTTCATTGTTAAGTAGTCTTCTCCATTCACCTGTCTGTTCATCTCTCTTTGGTTAAAAATTTTTCCTAAGTACTTTATTCTCAAATACTTGTAATCTCCTTTCCTCCCTTAAAGTAAGAGTCCATGTTTCGCACCCATATAATATAACTGGTAGAATAATAGTTTTATATATTTTCAATTTAACGTTTTTTGAAAGGAGTTGGGACATCAAGAGTCTCTGAAATGCATAATAGCACGCATTTCCAGAATTGAGCCTATGTTTAATTTCTTTGTGCATCTCATTCCTATTTGTGATTATTGTTTATAATCCATAAAATTCCTCAGAACATAGACAGATACTTATAGGAATAATATGAGTTTGTGTATGTTCTAAATGCCACTTTATGTGCTTCAGGTTCTGTGCTAGGCAGATAGATGACGTTAATATGGTTTATTTTCAATTAACTCACCACTTTGGCAGACCATTTTACGCAGATGATGTATTCTTATACAGTAAAAGCTCCTAATTTGCAGGGGATATGTTCTGCAAATGTGCCATGAATACAGAAATCGTAAATATGAAATGGTAATTTGTATGGGTATATAGGGGATACATTCCAAGGTTCCAAAATAAAATAAAAATTATCAAAATAAAATCAATTAATGAGAGATTTTGAAAAATTTTCCTTTTACTTAATATTATATATTGGCAATAAAGCAGAAGAGACACATGTTATTCAATCAAAATTATTGCAATGAATGACAAGTTGAAACAATAAAACGCCGATCGTGGCGAGGGCGGAATTTATCAATGGACATAGAGGCACATGAAATACAGCTGTGGTGGCTTTTAACAATGAACTTTCGGCTTAGTGACAATAAGGTTTGTTTTACTTTGATATTAATTTGTACATTTGGTTTGAATCGCTCTTTGTAAAAGCTGCCTTGACACGTTCCTGCAGTAAAAAAAGAAATTGTCAATACGTTAATGAAGGATACTAATCTTTCTCATATCGACTAGATCCACAAATATAGAAATTTTCAGCCACAAATACAGGAAATGTGTCGCATTTTTTAACCTGCGAATAATGAAAATGTGAATAAGGAGCTTTTACTCTATTGTGTACAGAGAGGGGTATAGAATGAGTGCATGTTTGTGAAATGTAAAGTGTTTTGTATGAGGGATAATGAGGAGAAAGGAGAAGGTGAAACCAGGTGCCAGCATGTAGCCTACTCCTAACAAACAACTCCAAAGGACCCACCAGGCCACATCCAATGTCTTCTTAACACTTGAACTGTGGAGACATTTGCAATTTAATGCAGGAATCTGGTGCACAATGAAGTGATTAAGAATTCAATGTTTTTCATTATTTATTTCACACATCTCAATGATTGATAAATCACATTTGAAGAAAAAAATTATACACTCAGACTGAGACTCGAACCCAGGACCTTTGGATTACTAGGCCAATGCTCTACCGACTGAGCCATCTGGGCGAGTTCCAATCTAAACGTAAATTCTTCTCTTATATACACTGTTAATTCCCGCACCAAATGCTATGAAACCTTTGCTTCTATCTTGCAAATGGCGACTTCTCTATTAAGAAAACATTTTATTTGAGAATTTTACATTACATTATAAAGCCAGTAAGGGTTCTTTCGATTATGATTAAGAATTGTTCACTACCACCTCACCTGGCCCGAAGATTAAAATATTATAATTAAATTAATTTAATAATTAAAATGTTGAACCCAGGTCTGCTAGTCAGGAAGAAGGCGTACTGACACCTGAGACAGCACAGTGAACCAGTAATAATATGAACACCTTGACATTTTTGTTAATTTACTGTTTGTTTCCAAATATTTCATTAATAAGATTATCTTTTTTATAATTTATTTTTTTTGTAATGATCTTTAAAGGAAACCAGATAAAATAAAAACAGTTAAATCTCACAGTTGTGAAGGGCAGAACATATGGTACAAATTGGGAATGAAAGAGGGCATAGAGACTTCTTATAGAAAAACCAGAGGGAAAATGTCTAGTTGGTAGACCAATAATGAGGTGGGAGAATAATTTTAACCATGATTTGAGGGAAGTAAATTATACAGAGGATGAATGAAAAACATTAGCTTAGGATAGGGATGTATGAGAGCTTATATCTATGGGTTCGATAATGCCAGTGAGTTAGTCGGTTAGTTCCACACAAAAATTGACATTTATGTGATGTATACACAAAGCTTGCAATCAGCTTATTTAATGGAGTAATCTACAATGATTTTCGTTAACATTAACACAAAAATGATCACCAGATCATAATGCCAAAGCTTGCAAACTCCAAGCTTTCATGTCAGAATTAACGGGATTTGAGAGGGGGAAAAAGAAACACTATTGCATTGGACAGTGAGACAAAAGAAGAGATATGGAGCCATTTGATGAGAATTTGATTATTTTGTTCCAAAACAATCTTTGTCTTTATGATAAAAAACTGCCCCATTGTTCTCAATTATCATAATTTCTACTTTTATTTGTTTTCACATTTCAATTGTTTTAGTTTTATGTTGGTATTCAGTTATTATTGTGAATGACAATGTAAATCTTGTGTTCATGTCATATGTTTATGTTATCATCTTAATGTTTCTATATGAATGGGCCTTTATACATAAACATTATACTAATATGTAATAAACAAGGTGAGTCTGTTGTATCTTACCTTATAAAAGTTGAGTTCTTTGAGGACATCTATACTTTTAATATTAATTCTTTTTTAAATTTTATATCACACCGTTGAGGTTATATCTTTTATTATAAAACTTTTATACTTTTTTTTATTTTTATACTCAGTCTTCCTCAACTTCAATATTTCATGTATTATCTCCGTAAAGCTTTTCGAAGTCTTAGCTTCATCTTCATGACTCTTCTTGTTATTAAATTTATTTATAAATTTTATATAGGGGGCTGTGGTAGCTAGGCATATTTTCATTTAATAAATTTTTATTCTCTGCCTCTTTGACAATTTCCATTTCTTCCAAAATATTAATTTTTTGTTTGCTGTTTTCTTTGTGTATTATTGTTAGTGTTTCTTCTATTTTTCCAAATTGATGGTTGGTTTCTGAAATGTGTTCAGCAAAACTTGATTTTCCTTCATTTTTGATATCAACAAAAAATGAGTACCTTCACAAGCTTTAATAAATGGAATGATAAAACTTCCCTTAAATAAAAAAAATACCAAAAAGAAATTAACTACATAAAACATTTAGCTATAAAAAATGGATACAATTCACAAATAATCAACAAATTAGTTAAAACAACAAAGAAGAAAAAACAAATTTAGAAAATTAACAAAACTTGAAAAGGAAGATAATTAAAAACAAAAAATTGGATCACATTTACTTACACAGGTAATGTAACAATAAAAATGGCAAAATCTATCAAGAAATTTGACAAAAAACATAAAAATAGCTTACAAAACTAGAAATAAATTAAATAACCTAATACCTAATGAAATAGAAGAAAATAATAAATATGAATACTATATGTATATAAACTAAAATACTTAAAACATTTCCAGAAATTCGTAAATAGTCTAGACTTTGACTCTCTAATCAAATAAAAGCATAATACAGACTAAAATAGTGCAGACAAAAGATGTGACTGCCACAACATGCATGTAGTATTGCACCATGCAATGGAGCACGCAGTAATTAATCATTATAAAAAAAAACTTAAATGTAACGACTGTGAAAATTTTTATATAGGCAGAACATCAAGAAGTTTTAAAATAAGATTTAGCGTCATATCTATGAACACATTAGACTGTAAAAGTCTTTCTCTGCTGAGAAAGTTGCATCCAAAGACGTTTTTGCATACTCAAAAATCTGTTCATGCGATAATAATTGTCGAAATTCCTAAGCTACCTGGCAAGGTGACGTTGCAGAGAACGAATCGTGAGCAACCCGATGGGAACCGATGGTAACCGATGTAGTTTGAAACTTTGCCGTGTACCTTGCTGCTTTATCCAAGATGTCGGACCTTGAAGACTTCGATCATGTTTTCGGTATATGTGGAGAAGAGGAATTTGATAGAGTCTACCAAAGAATTCAACTGGAAGAACAGGAGAATCGGCATAATATCACGTGATGCAGACATCGTCGTATACGTATATATTATTTGCAGGACACAAGCGTAAATGCGTTCCTCTAGCAGACAAAAATAACGGAAGTGGTTTTATCACTGAGAATTCTGGGTAATTTCTTGTCAGTATTACGAAAACGATGACTTTCATACATGACCAGTTAGTGGGTCGCTAATTCGATCTTTGCACTTGCTCACGGAAAGTCAGCTCACCAGTGATTGGAAATAATGTGAGCAGAGACTAATGTATTTGCATGCGGCCCTTAATGAACATTTATCAGATTTTATTAAAAATGAAGGAAAATCAAGTTACGCTGAACTCATTTCAAAAACCAACCATCAATTTGGCAAAATAGAGGAAACTCTAACAATAATACACAAAGAAAACAGCAAACAAAAAATTAGTATTTTGGAAGAAATGTAAATCATCAAAGAGGCAGAGAATAAAAATTTATTAAATGAAAATATGCCTAGCTACCACAGCCCCCTACATAAAATTTATAAACAAATTCAACAACAAGAAAAGTCATGAAAATGAAGCTAAGACTTCAAAAAGCTTTACAAAGATAATAAATTAAATATTGAAGTTGAGGAAGATGGGGTATAAAAATAAAAAAAAAGTATAAAAGTTTTAGGATATGTTTCAAAACACACTTGTGTTTCATGTTCAGTTTGTCCAGACTGTTGATTTTTAAGTTGTTGGCCCTGGAGGTTGACTCCTAGTCTGACATCAAGGGCCGACAACTTCAAAATCAACAGTCTGGACAAGCTGAAGATGAAACACAAATTTGTTTTGAAACATGTCCTAAAAATTATATTATTTTTAATCTGATCATCTTACCTCAATATTAATGTTGATTTGTTCTTGTTTTTTATTTATTTTGACATGTTTCAAAACAATTATGTTTTATCGTCAGCTTGTCCAGACTGGTTTGATTTATGTTGCATTATGTTGCACACCCTGGATGTCGATGTCAACTCCATCCTGTGGTTGGCCAAAGAACCTCCAAACAAGGTCATGCTCCGTCTGTATTTCAAAATTCATAACTCTGTTTTTGTTCTTCTGAATATAGATTTTTTCCCAAATAGTCAGCTCTTTTGTATTTTCTAACTGTTTTAATAATTTAGTGTCTGAATTTATATTATGTTTTTCAGACCAAACATGAGCAGCAACTGCAGATTTTTCTATTTCCCCATTTTTAATATTTCTTATGTGTTCTTTGGTTCTAATTTTTAGGTTTCTTTTTGTTTTTTCTATATATATATATATATATATATATATATATATATCTTCACAACCCATGCATTCAATTTCATATATTCCTGACTTTTTATTTTTAGCAGTTTTTTTTATTTTTGTTGGTTTTTATTAGTTTATTTAAACTGTAGTTATTTTGCAGTGCTAATTTAATATTAAACTTCTCAAATATCTTTTGAAATTTATTGTGTACCCAAGGGTGATATGTGAATTTCCTATATTTTTTCATAGGTGATTCTTCTTTTTCAAGAGTACTTCTGTTTATCATTTTTTGTTTTTATACTTATCTATCCAATTTTATGTACCATTTTTTCATCAAACCCGTTTTTTCTTGCTACTTTGATTATGTGTTTTTTCTCCTGTTTGAAATCTTCCTCGTTTAAGGGTAAGTTTACCAATCTATGAGTTAAGCTATTAAAGGCTGCTGATTTATGTCCAATTGGATTGAACCCTGTTAATTTAATAACATTTTCTGTATGAGTTTCTTTCCTATGAATCCCAAATTCAATTTTTCTTTTTTCTTCGTTTCTGACCAATTTAAGATCCAAAAAAGAACAAATCAACATTAATATTGAGGTAAGATGATCAGACTAAAAGTAATATAATAACCTCAAAATATCACTTCCTAAAATTAAATATTAACTTTTATGTGGTAAGATGCAACAAACTCACCTTATTTATTAAGAATAACCTGATAATGTTACTTCCTATTGTAATTTTATAATTATACTAATGTGTTAACTTTTAATGGATAAAAATATTTCCCTAGTGGTTGTATACAAAGATTGTTCCATTTGAAACATGATAGCATATTCTAGAAATATCATTTGTTTATGCCTACTGAAATGTTATCTATTGACCTAGGGTAAGTAATTTCTGTTATCTATTTAAGTTTAAGATTTATTCAATTACTATTCTTAGTTGGCCCAATCTTTGTATATAATTACTGCAATTTAATTTTTTAAAAATTATTTCAATTGCCAGAGAACTGAATGGGACAATTTTCTCATTACATTATGTTTTATATTGAGACACCTCAAGTTTTCGGTGTGACACTTCAAGAAAAGGATCACTGATCAGATTTTAGAATAATTTTCTGCATTAATTGATATGATTGCATTATTCAGAACATCAACAATATTTTTAATAAAACATTTTTATTTTACTATAGGGTATACAGCATCTCCGTGCCTTTCCATTGAAATCTGAAAATAAATTGTAAACAAATATTTTCATAATTAATGCAAATCTAAGCAATAATATGTAAAAGAAAAAGTGTATATGTATAAAAATATATGAACCACATTCAAATCCTGGTTCATGCATTCATTTTTCTTTTCATGGCATAGTTGGTTTTCATTGAACGTTAAAACTTTATTGTAACATTGAAATAAAAAGCATTATTGCTATAAAGTAAAAATATTCTTATTAAATTCTTTTTTTTTGTTATAGAAGCTGTAAGATGGCACTGTGGACACTTCCTACTGCCCCTTATTTGAATTGTACACAAAAAAAGTGTTAAAGTGATCCCACTACAGGCCTTAGGTGGTCCTTGGGATAGTAGGAGGTTAAGGCTCCCACTTTTTTTTGGATAATCGGCACTTTATGTCAGCTGAGTTGTCAGCCCTGCGTGACGGCCACCTTTATGCCCAGAACAAGCATCTGGTACTCATATACATTAGAGGCTGAGTCGAATCCAGGGCCATAGTGCCGCCAGAAGGTTTGGGTCAGTTTAAAAATCCTGACCCCACCGGGACTAAAACCCTCAAACTTCCAGCCTGTAATGCAGTGCCTTCACTACTACGCTACGGTGTTACCCTGAATTATATACAAGGAAAGGAAAACTTAATGTTTTTACTGGGATGTCTGGATAGCTTGGTTGGTAACACACTAATGTATAAAGTTAGAGGTCCCGGGTTCAAATCCCAGTTCAGATATTAATTTTTTTCATCATGTATGTGTGTGCTTTTAGATACCAAAAGATACCTAGGAAATAGCTAAAAATGAATTAAAATGGAGATAAAAATAACTTCCAGGTACTGGTACTATTTATTTAAGTAAAATTTTATCAGCTCACCCCATATTCTTCTTCTCCTTAGACTAGTTTCTACCAACACAGGGAATTAGGGGTGACAAAAGAACTATTGTGAATATACAATGATGGAACTGAAGAAGGATCCAAAACTGGTCTAAAAAGAAGAAGAAGAAGAATATGAGGTGAGGTGATAAAATTTTACTTAAATAGTTAGTTAGTATATGTTTCAAAGATTAGATTCTCAGGTATTGAACTTCATTAAACAAATGATAAATGACCAAAATAATTTAACTAAGGTATACATTACGTTAAAGCAAAATAAATAATGAGTATTGTGTGATAGGAAATTGCCTTATTTTTAAACATGTATCAGAATGCCAATATGGAGGGTTGAAAGACACTAGGTGTTCTTTTAAATTTTTTTCTAGTAGGAATTGCCAAGCACCAACATATTTCTTTCTTTAAATCTGTTTACAGTTTCGCTTTTATTATTTTTTTGGAAGATTCATTTACTGTATAATAATTAGACATACTTTAAAGTTTAAATTCCAAGGACAACAGATAGAGTTGAGCCAATCTTTAGACAAAGTCATACCACAGTTTTAAAGTTTTGTTTTTATATGAAACATTATAATGAATATTTATAAATTAAAAAGAAATATTTCCTGTAAAAATTATATTGATTTATATGAATTGTAAATCAATACTAATAAAATTCATTGTTTAAAACCGTTGAGGTGGATAGTCACATAATAAAATAAAGTTAAAATATGTACCTTCTTAGATTAGTGCCGTCGTCTTCAACTTTTAAAAAAGATATGTATGCTTTATTGTCTGAAGGCCTTTCAGAATCTCTATTCCATCATCAGCAGGTCTTTGCTACATTTATTGATGTTCTTGATGCTGGTTGATGGACAACACTACATGAAGACCAGCATCAAGAACACCAACAAATGTAGCGAAAAAAGACCTGCTGATGTTGGAATAGAAATTCTGGAAGGCCTTCAGACAAAAAAGCATACAAATCTTTTTTAAAAGTTGAGGACGACGGCACTAACCTAAAAAGGTACATATTTTAACTTTATTTTATTTTATGAATTGTAAAATAACAATGATAGACTTCTGTTCTTGAAGTTAATACATTTGTATTATGAGAATTCATACCTTATCTTCAATTTATTGCAAATTGTTACTGTATATAAAATTAAAATTTGAAAAAAGAATCTTGATAAAATGGCAGTTCTCACCTTATAGAAATGATTCTTCACTATATGAACATAATTAAAGTCCTCCTTCAAATAAGGGTGTAATTTTCCTCGTGGAATTTTGACTGGTATGGAACCAGTGCTCACCCAATGTCATGAGAAATTTGGGTAGCTACAATAATAAGCGGCTCCAAGTTGAAAAAAAGCCAGCTGTAGTAGCTGGGAGTCCTGACATGTTGAACATGCTGAACACATGTCACCCCTGTACTGGGTGAACTTCCACCTTTATAAAAAGCAGCACATATGGATGTGAGGCCAGCAGCCGGATAATACACCAAGAGATTTCTAGACCTGTCTTGCTATGGAGATTTTTATCTGTCAAAATGTAATTTATATATAAATTTTATATTGTAACTGATGGGGGCATGCTGTAGCATAGCTTGTTAAGGTAATATGCTACAAACCAGAAGGTCCCAGTGGGGCCAGGATTTTTAAACTGAGCCAAACCTTCTGGTGGCACCATGGCCCTGGAGTCGACTCAGCTTCTAATGGAAATAAGTAGCAGATGCTTGTTCTGGGGTAAAGGTGACCGTCATGCAGGTTGACAATCTGGCTGACATCATGTGCTTATTGTCAGAAAAAGTGGGAGCCTGAAGCTCCTACTATCCAATGGTCTCCTGTGACCTATAGTAGTATCACTTTCACTATATTGTGGCTGATATCTCAATGGAATTTTATCAGATATGTGGGCTGTAACAAAAATAGTGGCAACACTGCTGTAGAAGCGAAACCAGACAGAGTTAATTGTTGTAACTTCTGTCACATGTTAATATGCATTTAACCTATCTTACAGTAAATGGACTTGTCCATATGTCTCAAAGCACATGCTCTTTGGAGAGAGCACATTAGTATCCTCTGATTTGATGCTCTAAGCTATTGTATTTCTCCATGTTTACAAAGCAGAATCAGCGATCTTGGTTGAAAATTCAATATGCCCGTGGCTGTACAGCATGACAATGTCATGAAGGTTTCATGGAAGCATGTGGGGAGACAGCATTACCATATAGGAATGTAGCGAAGTGGGTTAGAGCTGTACCATCGCTGGGGTTTGGAAGTGCTTTTCCATTCACCACATTCACTTGACTTAAGCCCCTGTGATTATGATTTGATCCCTAAGATGAAGGAACCAATTTGTGATATTCGATTCCAGACTATTCTCAAGATTCTGCTGACATTAAGGCGATCCATCAGAAACATCAATAGAGCAGGAGCTGCTACAGGGTTACTGTGACTTCCACATCACTGGAAACAGGTTTTAGACAATGCTGGGCACTTCAGTAAAGGACTGTAGAAGTTTCACAGGTCTGTCACTTGTACACTAGTAATAAACAAATAGTTGCCACTATTACAGTTACAACCTAAGAATTTTATTACTGGTATATAGACTCATCAGTCTACAAATAAAATACAGGCCTAACAACTTTCTGCTGAAGATAGAATTGGTTTCCAAAAGACCTTCAAGACTAAAAAAAATAGATAAAATAAACAAGTTGAGGGTGATAGTACCTTGCAGTTATAATTTTTTAAAAATATATTAAAAATTTATATTGAGACTGATAATACAATTTTTACCATGCATAGAAGTTCAGAGTTTGGTAACAAATGTAATACTATGTAATTAATATCTTCTTAGAAAAATATCATATTAATACGAGGGGCTGTTGAATAAACAATGTCCCAGCATTTTTGCCAGTCTTATGGAGCATTTCTTTCTAGTAAACATATCCTTTTATGAGATTTATTAGATAATTAATTTTAAATAAATAATTAAGTTAAATAGTTTCACTCATAAGTTTGCCTGATTTATAAAAAAAATACCATTATGGAACATATAATTATAATCATCATCATAGTACATTCACGAATTTAGGCCATTTGTTGACCTGTTTCGGCCTCAAAGAGAAACACCATCCAAAAGTCTTTTGAATAGACGTCCTGGTCTTCTTTTTCCTGCAGGTTCATAGCATAACATTTGTTTGGGTATCCTGTGATCTTCCAATCGATGAACATGTTACATCCATCTTGACTTATAATAAGAAATTTTGTTTTCTAAAGGTTCCATGTGTAATTCTTCTAAGATGTCTTCATTTTTTTTTGTGATCTAGTAGTGTGTATCCTGCAGTCCTCCGAAGGTATCTCATTTCAGCAGATCTAAGTCTCTGTATATCCTCTTTCAATGTCTATACTTTGCTACCATACAAAAGAGTTGGAAGAGCCAGTGTTTTATACACTTTTAGTCTTGAATGTTTTTGGACGAACTGTGGCTTGAAGATGAATTTATGAATCCTAAAATCCTTAAAAATTTTGATATTTTTTGCATTTACATTCTTTTCTTCTTCATATGAGATATTGCATCCTAGATATGTAAAATTATTCACCTGCTCCAAAATTTTATTGTCTTCTTCTTCTTCTTCCTTCCAAGTATTAGGCCAAGGCCTGTTACGATCCTATAGAAAATTTTCCCTCCAGCGTTTCATAGGACGGCCCAGTGATCTTCGTCCTCTTGGTATATAATTATAAACAGCTTTGGGGATCCGATTTGAACTCATTCTTTCAAGATGGTGTTTCCAATTTAGTTGGTACTGTTTAATATATTCCAAAATTGGCGTAGTCTTCAATTCTTTTAAGATATCGGTGTTCCTTTTCCGATCCCATCTGGTGTAACCCGCTGTTCTGCGCATGAATCTCATTTCACAAGCCGTTATTCTGCTTTCATGTTGTTTTTTTAGTGTCCATGCTTCACTACCATAGGTCAACACTGGTCTAGCCAAAGTGTTATATAAACGTAATCTGGTGTTTTTTTGTACAAGGGATGGTTTCATAACTTGATTAATAATTCCTAAACTTTTATTATAACTAGTAACTTTTTCAGGGATATCCTTTTCATCCCAGATAGAGAGATAATATCCAAGATATTTAAATTGATTAGATCTCTCTAAAATTTTATTCTGGAGACAGATTTTACTTTGTATGGGGTCCTTCCCATGAAATGCCATAATTTTAGTTTTGTTAATTGATATTTCCATATTAAATTTGGCACCTATTTTTGTAAATTATAAATTGATCGTTGCAAATCATTTTCGGAAAGTGCCAGAAGAGCTAAATCGTCTGCAAAAAGAATAGCATCGAGTTTGAGGTTCCTATTGATGGGTATATATCCTCGTTGTGTTTTCCTCCATTCATTTATTAATTTATTCATGTATATAATGAAAAGCACCGGTGAAAGTCCACATCCCTGTCTTACTCCAGTGTTGATCTTTTCCCAAGAAGATAATTTGCCATCTTGTTTAACAGAGATTTCATTATCTTTATAGATGTTGAAGATATTAGTAATATATTGTTGTGGAACGTTATCATCAGCTAAAATTTGTAGTAATATATTTCTGTCTACTTTGTCAAAAGCCTTTATGAAGTCAACGAAGGCGATATGAGTTTCTATATTGAATTCCTTGTGCTTTTCTAATAGTAGTTTTAGAGTAAAGAATCCATCTGTACAAGATCTACCCTTTCTGAATCCATTCTGCTCTTCTCCAATTATATTTTCATAAATTTTCCTCAATTTATTCTTAACTATATTAGCATAAATTTTATATCCAGAGTTCAACAAGCTAATTCCACGATAGTTATCTTTGATTTGGCGACTTCCTTTTTTGAAGATTGGTATTACAATGGATTTGTTCCAGCTTTGTGGTGGTTCTTGTCCTTCCCATATCATATTAAGGAGAATAAGAAATCTGTCTAAAAAATTTTTAGTTGAAAATTTAAATAATTCTTCATTAATGTGGTCTTCTCCGGGAGCTTTGTTACTTTTTAATGATTTAACAACATCAGTTAATTCATATATAGAAATTTGTTCCAAAGCAGTGTTATTAGAGATTGGTATTTGTAATAAATCATCCTTTTGTGTCCATAAATGATGAAAGTAGGTAAGCCAAGATTCTTTAGATATACAATTTAAATGTGCATTTTCTCTTGAATCATTATTTAAATTTTTTTAAAACTTTATATATTTTTGGTTGAGGCCTAGTGATATCATTTTCCAAAAAATGAGACAAATTGTTCCCAGCTTTGTCTATTCCCCGGAAGGATCAAATTTTATTGTCAAGTACAATTTTACTTCTGACAGGATCTACACCTTGAAATGCCATATTTATTTTTGTTTTCTCTGTAGATATCTTCAATCCATATTCTTCTGTAATTTTATTAAGTTCATACAGACCTTTCTGCAGATTATCTTCTGAATTTGCAATTATTATTTGGACCATTAACCCATCCTAAGGAATCTTAACTTTACTTGCAAGTCTCAACATCCAGAAGGAATTGAAATATGATATATTATTATCACACAGTTATACTATTAAGAGATTCCAGACTATGTGGCCGTGATCTATGACTGGTGTTTCTTCCAAACTTTTTCTCTCAACTGCGGAGGGCATCTTCAGTGGCGAGTGCTTCAGGTAATGTTACCTGGTTGGAGGCTCTACCAGGGAACGCTACTTAGAAGTACTCACACTGAAAATGTCCTCCACATTCAAGAGAAAGTCTGGCAGAAACACCAGTCATAGAACATAGCCACATAGCCCGAAATCTCTTAATATTATGATTACGGCCATGAAAGACTGCATTCAACTGTCACACTATTATTTAATAAAATTTGGAGGGGGTGAGCTCAATTATTAGAACAACAGCTAGAGAAGATGCGACTGAACCATTCCCTTTTAATGAAACTTATTTTGTCACATACAGGCATGGTCAGAAAAGAGAGACAACTAATGTATCACGTTGGTTAGATTGTTCTGAAGACACTGGCATTTCTGTAATCACAATCTATAAAATTCCAAATGTTAATTGTTCTTTAGAAACCACATTAAAATGGTCACGAATTAGATTTAGTAGTAGTAGTGAAGATAATTGTGCCATAAAATTATATTGGTGCTGTACTTATGCTAGGAGGAGAAAAAAGAGTTATATTTCCATCTCTGTCACTCAGCAGTTTCCCCATAAGAGCATTCATCATTCATTCTTCATTGCATGTTTCCAGCTGTAGCTGAAGACATGATTCCATTGCATAATTACACTACTTGAAGAGTTGATTGGTGATTTTTCCTATAAGTAAAGTGATCCCACTACAGGCCTCAGGAGGCCCTTGGGGTAGTAGGAGGTTAAGGCTCCCACTTTTTCTAGACAATCGGCACTTTATGTCAGCCGGGTTGTCAGCCCTGCGTGACGGCCGCCTTTACCCCAGAACAAGCGTCTGGTACTCATTTCAGTTAGAGGCTGAGTCGACCCCAGGGCCATAGTGCCGCCAGAGGATTTGGGTCAGTTTAAAAATCCTGACCCCAATGGGACTTGAACCCTCGACCCTCCGGCTTGTAGCTCAGTGCCTTAACCACTACGCTACGGCGTGCCCCCGATTTTTCCTATGTAAACAATATATAAGCTCTGCAATAGTCCATAGCTTAGGTGTGGATAAAATGAATTGATATGTTTTACCCAAGGTTTGAGGTAATAGTGGCTTTAAAGTATTTCTACAACAATTTATAGATGTACAGTTGAGCAGAATATGTTCTAAATCCTCCTCTTCAGCTTGGCACAGTGGGCACATAGGGAGTCATTTAGGTTGAATCTATATTTTTTAAGGTAACATTTTTTATCACTCACCTCATATTATTCTTCTTATTTAACTATTAACTAGTTTCGAAACTTAGTTTCTGTGCCATCCTCAGTATTATCACAACCATTGTTCTATTATCTTGAAGAGCCGTCCTTCGCTCCTTCCATTGACAGACTGAAAAACCTCGAAACCAGATCATTCTCCCTGGGAATTTCAAAGTTCATCAATTGCTTCTTTCCACTCTTTTGAATGTAGATCTTTTCCCAAACAATGAGTTCTTTTGTTTTAATAATTTAGCTTCCTTCTCAATAAGATATTTTTCAGACCATGAATAGGCAGCCACTGCAGACTTTTCTACTTCCCCTTTCTTGACATTCCTGAGATGTTCTTTCACTCTAGTAACAAGTGAACATCTCAGGAATGTCAAGAAAGGGGAAGTAGAAAAGTCTGCAGTCTAGAGTGAAAGAACATCTCAGGAACGTCAAGAAAGGGGAAGTAGAAAAGTCTGCAGTGACTGCCCATGCATGGTCTGAAAAACATCTTATTGAGAAGGAAGCTAAATTATTAAAACAAATAGAAAAAACAAAAGAACTCACTGTTTGGGGAAAGATCTACATTCAAAAGAGCGGAAAGAAGAAATTGATGAACTTTGAAATTCCTGGGGAAAATGACCATGTTTCGAGGTTTTTCAGTCTGCCAATGGAAGGAGCGAAGGACGGCTCTTCAAGACTACAGAAGAATGGTCGTGATAATACTGAAAATGGAACAGAAACTAAGTTCCGAAACTAGTTTATAGTTAAATAAGAAGAATAATATGAGGTGAGTGATAAAAAATTCTACCTAATGAATATACCTCATAGTGTGAATTCCTAAAACAAATAATGAATCTATATAAATATGTTTTAGTCACTATGTGACCAATTCTTGCTCTTGATGTAAATGTCTGCACATTCCATGTGTTGTCATACAGTTGTTTTAAATCATATGGTTTCTTCATAATTGTTTCAGTGTTTTTCCATTTTCAGATGTTAACCACTTGCTTGTCCAATATTTTGTGAAGTGCATATTTATAGATGCTGTTGCTTTATTAAGGGATATCAATTTTTTAGGTTGTGGAAATAATTTTGTGGCAGTTTTTGCAATTTTGTCTGACATTTCATTACCAAATATGCCACAATGGCTGGGAATCCATTGAAATGTTATTGTTTTCCCCTGGTTATTTAACCCATTGGAGACTTTTAACGAGTCTCCCTCGTGAGCAGGTAGTAAGTCCAAACAGCTCAAGCACGACCTAGACTCGTTATTGTGTTAAAACTCACCACTATAAGAAGTTGGCTCTATCTTTACTGATTAGAAATATATATTCGCCATCTGTAAAATTTGTTGCTCGTTTATATAAAGCATATATGTAGTCCTAGTATATTGTATAGTTTATTATAGATATAATTTATAGAATAATATATTTTAGGTATTTATTACGTAAAAATATATATATTGTTTCAATGTTTTTTTTTTCGAATATCATGGTTGTAAATGTAACTTTTTTAGAAACACGTTCAGTTCAAACTCTCTAAATGGAATAAAACGGCGCGATTTGGATTAACACATTAGAAATTGTACTCTTCAGGATATGATTCAAATAAACACTGGACAAGATGCACATGAAAATGCAGATTTTACAGCAAATGAGAGTGTAGTCCTAGAATTAGCAAACCCGTTCGTAGAGAAAGGTTACACATTATAATTGTGTTCTCCTAATTTATTTTTAGAGCTGAGTAGACGAGAGACATATTAGGGACAGTAAAATCTAACAGAAGAAATATGCCTATGGATTTAGTGAACATCAAATTGGAAAGAAAAAAAAAAGGAGAGGTAACAACATAATCTAGTCGGAGACTTCTAGCATAGAAGTGGAAAGGTAGGAAAGACATTTATTTATTATCATCCAAACACGAAAATGCCGACATGACTGACACCAGTAAGAAGCTATGGAAGAATAAAGACGGAGAACAAGAAGAAAAAATCATAAAGGCTAAATGTATTCTAGAATACAATAAAGGTATGGGAGGAGAAGATCGACATGACAAGGTTGTGGCTTTGTTTTCCAGTAATGATGAGATTTGTAAAGTGCTATAGAAAAATTGCTTATTACATTATCAATAATTTGAGAAGATATATAGCAAGAACTTTCTATGATTTGATAATGTATATGCCTATGCTTTTATATGTTTAGTTTAATTAATTTTTACAATATGCAGTATTATATATTTTGATTTGTGTTTACTTTAAATATAATGACCGAGAAATTTTAGTAAAATATGGTTTTTGAAATATTAGTCAACTTTCATAGCCTTCAAACTAACAATAGATAACGGTTAAATTGCAAAAAAGAGGGTTGTAGCCAGGCCACATTCCTTTCCTATTCATAAAAGTACAAAATACTGCAAGAAAAACAGGGGTAATCTAACTATCTGAAATCCATTTGTGATAGAACGCAGTATGCATGGTCTGGGAATAATGATTTAAAATCCAATGCAGCCGGAGTAGCGCTGGGGAGATTTAAATGGGTTTCCAGTGAACTTACCTGGTGCTTTAAACATGTCTTCAATGGGTTAACTCGAGCCGTTTTTTCTGTATTGGTATTATTTTTATGTGTGTATGTCGTTGGGGTATTTTCTAGACATGAAAAACTCTATAAAAACCATTTTTGATAGGTCTATGAAAACTGTCTCAGCATCCTTCACTACTGCTTCTGAAGATTGAAAACGCCTCCCACAAGTGTGTTTCTTCAGGTTAGGGAACAGAAAAAATTCACATGAGGCTAAATCTGGACTACAGTGAGATTGAGTGACACACTACACTTTGATTTTTGCAAGATATTCAGCAATAACTGTTGCAATGTGGGCGCATACTGTAGCATAGTGGTTAAGGCACTGTGCTACAAGCCAGAAGGTCGAGGGTTCCAGTCCCGGTGCGGTCAGGATTTTTAAACTGGCCCAAACCTTCTGGCAGCACTATGGCCCTGGGGTCGACTCAGCCTCTAACTGAAATGAGTCACGCAGGGCTGACAACCCGGCTGACATCAAGTGCTGATTGTCCAGAAAAAGTGGGAGCCTTAACCTCCTACTACCCCAAGGGCCTCCTGAGGCCTGTAGTGGGATCACTTTACTTTACTGTTGCAATGTACGGGCTTGTAATGCAGCATCCAGCTTGTTGAATGGAAACGTGACATGATATGGTCTTGCAGAGTTATGAAGATATGCCTGGTTACTGTCATGTATGTATGTACAATCAACCATTTCATCAATATATAAAAAAAAATGAGATGACTATAACTTTCCTAGCAGAAGAAACTACTTTTATTTTTTTATGGGACCCAGGACTTACTTGGAGCAACCAAAACCTTGCTGTTAGCCATTTCTAAAGTGCTAACAGGGCAGCTACAGAGTAGCATTGGGCAGCCTGGTACTCACCTTGAAATGCAGCACGATGTACTACCGATCAGCTTGAATATGCCTATGCAAAAATCTCTCAAGATCTCATTCCATGTTAGTCTCGGGAGGACAGCTAACAGTTTGAGCATAGATAAAGAGGGGATTTAAACATGTTGAAGCACATTGTAATGCTACAGTATATACGCAACGCATACAATGTATATTATTATGTTACTATTGTTTACAACATTTAGACTGCTATTAATGCATTGTTGTACCTCGTTCCGGTATTATCTTTTGTTTTAATTAAATATCAAAGAGTTTAATTCTAATTTTTTAAAGTGTTAGCCAGGCTAACAGTGCTAACATGAACCCTCCGCTATTGAAATTCATCGATAATGTTATCATGTCCCCCTGAAAATGTCTTCACATTGCTTTCTGATGGTTGGGCTTGCATATTATCCAATGATTTTTAGAGCTTTGCTGACAATCGCATTGTTATTAGTAAGCCCTCCCTTGCTGGAGAGGTTGAGAAGGAGGTAAAAATAAAGTGTGAAATCCTGGTCCTCCAGGTTGAGGGTTGGGTGTGAGGCTGACAACCTTACCCCATAAAAATAATTTTAGTTGAGAAACAAAATGACCCAGAATTAGATGGAGGAGTGAAAAGATGGATGAGGAAAGCTGTAGATCGGAATTAGGCATCTCTCATTTGAGAAGCTAAGGGTAGACTCAAATGAATGTATTGCTAAAGAAGATGAAGGTTAATATATTTATTGGATTATCTTTGCTCTCCATTAGCTACTCTGCTATGCTCTGTGCTTAGTTACCTTTTACTGATAATAAATTATAGAAACAATTCATATTTGTTATGACTTTGTTTAGATATTGGCTGTTTATAAAACATTTGTCTTGAAAACAAAGAACGATGTAGATTAGAAAGTAGTTTGTATTAATAATGGCAATATTATTTTAAGTATCACTTTTTCTATTTTTTTTTTGTAATCTCAATAGAAAATTTCCATTATTGAGTCCCTTTATATTTTGTTAATTATCTTCATTGTTACGTTTTCCATTTTGCTTGTCACTTGCAGTTCTAAGGCCATTAAGGATACATTAACAGTGGGGCATCAAGTCACTCTGTAAATGTACCCCAGAGACAAACTTTTAAAAATTTTATCTATCACCATGGCTTTCAACGTAGGATTCAAAATTATCACTTTATGTCTTTTTGTTCACTTTAAAACAGGCCATGAATATAACAACCTGGTAACACTTTACAATTTCATAAATATTCTTAGTTTTAATCTCATTTGATATGGGAATATTTTTTTATGTTTATGTACATCCATCTTTAAACATATGGACCAAAGATACTAGAAAGTGAAGATAGGAAATTTTTCTCTATTTTCTTTTGAACATGAACTTAAAAAAAAACTATTTTAGATGTTTGATTAGGAAGTCTATTTTTTCACATGCATTCAAAATGTCCACTTATACAACACTTCACTCCTTTCCACCACAAAATATTTTCATTTTACTCTTTCTACACTGTAAAAGGCATACAACTGAAGAAAGTGTTGCAATCCAGCGGCCATTCTTCCTGGTCGTGGGTTCA
Source organism: Diploptera punctata (assembly GCA_030220185.1). Lineage (NCBI taxonomy): Eukaryota > Metazoa > Arthropoda > Insecta > Blattodea > Blaberidae > Diploptera > Diploptera punctata. Next base: position 1,386,989 of record JASPKZ010007366.1, on the reverse strand, counting down.
ACACCGGACGGCACTAGCCACAGAAACAGCTGAAAGACAGATTTGTATCATGCTACATTTTGTGAGAGCCCTTTATTTGATTAATGATATTGAACAAGTCAGCTTCAGTCAATTTAGAATAATATACTGCGCACATGATTAGTATTTAAGCATATTCATTTTTAAAAATCAGGATTTTTTTTTATATCTGTTGAGATGAAAAATGTAGTAAATAGTTCCCCAATTTAAATAAAAGAATTTTTTTATTTTTTCCAAGGCCATGCCTGAATGTCAGTTTCTAATTACTAAAATCAGGAGAGAAGTATGTCATTCTCTCAATAGGTAGAAAATGTAGTACTTCTCTTCCTAAAGGAGAGAATATTACCTTGGAATGAAAACAATAAAACAGATTATTATTGTATATATTCTACACTAATGTAGAATTTATGAAACATTGCAAAATAAAATAATAATGTAATTCAAATATTCTATGAAATATCACTATGAGGTTAAATTTAAAATTTAAAATAAAATTATTTACACCTTACCTCATATCCCATCTTCTAGTTAGACTGGTTATGTAACCTTAGTGGTTATATCTTCAATAATTACATGACAGAATATTGGTTGTGTATTTATAGAAGATGTAACCACTAAGGTTATGAAACCGATCTAATTAGAAGACAGGAGATAATGTTAAGATATCAACCTGCAGGAAGAAGAAGACCAGGACGTCCACTCAAAAGACTTCTGGATGGTGTTTCTCTTGAGGCCGAAACAGGTCAACAAATGGCCTAAATTCGTGAATGTACTATGATGATGATGATGATGATATGAGGTGAGGCGAAATGAATTTTATATTAACTTCATTATTGAACAATCTTCTTCTTCTGCTTCATGAAATTAGGCCTTTTGACCTGTTTTCACATCAAGTGGGATTTAATGAATCCTCCCGTCTAGTAAATGGGCGTCCAACATTTCTATGTCCTATTGGTTTGTACTTTAGTAACAGCTGAGGGATTCTATCTGTAGGAATTCTCTTGACATGTTCATACCAGTTGTTTCTCATGCTGTCAATTCTATTTGTTAAATTAAAAATATGTAAGTCCTTCCTAATATCCTCACTTCTTTTCTTGTCCAAAATTGTCACACCCGCTACTGAACGTAGGAATTTCATTTTGACAATCTATTTTCTATAAATATTTTCACTTATAAGCATTATCCATTTTGCACATCTCTTAAAAATGCAAACATACTATTAATATAAATATAAAAAAGGGTGTTATGACAATTTCTTTGCATGACTGCATATGCCCTCAATAAAAAGAGCTCCAAAAAACTTCAATTAAGAATAATAAAATCAAATGTGACAATTTGGCCATAGCCTTGCAAAAAATAATATATACACACTGGATTGAAAAAAAAAATGTTTCCTTTAGGTACATTTGTAGCCCTTGGAATTTCCAATTACATACATAATGAAAAATCATGTATTTCTCTCCTATAATGTACAATATTGTTACCAAATAAAAATTCAAACAACAAAAATATAAACAATATATCAAGCATGACTTGTCTGAAATCAATAAACAGATGGTAAGGGCTCCCAAAAAGCCTCGTGAAGTTCTTGTATAGTCATGTACCATCTTGCAAAATTAACATTTACACTATAACAACTATTTAATTATCAAAACTAATAATAATTTTTCTCTAAAAAGATTTTAGTTTATGAACATATGGCAGAAAAAAATGTTAAACTGATTTTGTAATTAAAGTAGGACTAATGCAATTCTACAAATTATTATTATTATTATTATTATTATTATTATTATTATTATTAATATTATATTTTTATAATTTTTATGTAATGAAGTTGTTTAACATCCAAGGTCATTAGCATTACAATTCAAATCTGGTAATGTAAGGAATGGAAAATTTTGATCAGAGATCTCTTTTTCATGCTTGAGGTTCTTTTATATGCCATAAATCTATGACATGGGACTCTCAGCCTCAGTTTCCTTCCAAAGGAACCCATGCTGATAATTTTTACGCTCTGAAAAATCCATTGAGCCTGGTAGGTTTAAACCCAAAAACCTTGGAATCAGAGATGAGTATGGCAATCCTGAATAAATTAATTTCAGCATTATATTTCACCAGGAATGACACAATTCTATACAAAAATTAATTTTGGTTAAAAACAAATTATTTTAAAAATAGTCATATTTATTGTGAAGTAAATTCTTAAGAGAGCATAGGTTCATTTTTTAAAACTAAAATCAAAAAGTTGTATTTTTAAAAATTGTCTTAGATCATTATTGAGGTTACTATGCTAAATAAGTGATAAATATATACTTCATAAATTCAATCTTCCTCAACTAACAATTTTTTTAATTTTGCTTTAAGTTTCTTGGCAATTAGTTTAGATAGTTTGTAGCAGGGATCATTGTTAATTAAGGAACAGTGAGTTTATCAGGTACATAATAAATAAGGTGAATCCAGTTATGTCTTGTCTCATAAATTCATTGTGTTTTATTTGAACATGTTCCTGATAAGTTATGTGTATCGTAATCAGTTTGTCTGGACTAGTCTGTACAAGCTGATGATGATATGCATAGCTTATCGAAACATGTTCAAATAAAACACAATGATTTATGAGGTTAGATGTAACCACACTCAACTTATTTATTATGAAGAACCTCATAATGTTACTTCCTATTGTAATTTATTAATAATATTATCAGGTACATTTTTATCATTTATTTAAAATTAAAGAGACCAATAATTTTAATTAATTTTTTCATAAAGTTTATATAAGTTACTGTAAACTGAGGTGAGTTTATCCCATTTTTGAGATTGATAATGGAGTAAGAAATAAGATATAGGCTTACCTAAAAGATATAGGCTACTATGCACTATAATCTATGTATAAATCTGAAAGTGTACATCCACAAACAACAATTATTAGATTATCCATCTATCTATAGTAATTCTGCCTGAGGGCAGGACTTTCACTGCAGTCATAGCATTTTCATGCTATGCTTTGTAGCTTTACTAGGGAATTATAGGTGTGGTAGCTTCCCGTTGCTTTCCACATTGATGAAGGATGATAAAGATTGATGATGATGATGGCCAGATGATTTTCGGGGACCGTTGGGCCCTAAACTTCCTGACATTTGTCTTACAGGTGAGAAAAACCCCGATAAAAACCTCATCCAGGAGCCTGTCGTGACCAGGAATCGAACCCGGGCCCGCTGCATGACAAGGCAGCGTGCTACCTTGGGCACAGCAGTGGAATATTAGATTATAAAAATCTATAATTAGATTGATACTAGTATAAATAGAAGTGAAACATGGTTTGTATAATAAAGGAAATTAAATATATGTTAAATAGATTTGAAAGCAAAATATAAACAAGTGTACATTAGGACCTATCTGTGACAAAAGAAACTGGAGAATTAGATATTTTTATTTATATACAGATTTTCAATGTTCATACATCTTTCTGTGCCTAAAGTTTTATTTTCCTTCTCACTTGTCTCTAGCCATCCACTCCATTTCCTGCAGTCTTCTTGTTCTCATTCCAGTTCTTATTTCTTGCAACCATGAAATAGACATAATTATGATTATATAACTTGTTATAGGGAACCAGATGTGTGAACCACACTAAGATTACAATGGACTTTACATGTTACATGACAGACAGAGCATTCCTAAAATGGTCCTACTTTACATGTATATGACAGACAAAGCATTCCTAAGATGGTCCTACAAGGACAAATGTTTGTTAAACAACCTGTTGGAAAAACTTAAGAAAATATATAACAATTATAAGAAATATCACTATGAGGTTTAATTTAAAATTTAAAATAAAATTCTTTACACCTCACCTCATATCCTATCTTCTTTTTAGAATGGTTTTGTAACCTAAATGGTTACATCTTCAGTAGTTTCACGACTGATGTTCTGTTGTCCAATAAGAAGCAGTGCTTTGGACAACAGAACATCAATCGTGAAACTACTGAAGATGTAATTATTTATGTTACAAAAATGGTCTAAAAATAAAACAGGATATGAGGTGAGATGTAAAGAATTTTATTTTAAATTTAAGATTTAAAAAGTTTAAATTTTAAAAAAAGATGTTTGGATACTGTAAAAAGAGTAAAGTCAACATATGTTGAAGTTGAAGAATTAAAAGAAAAAGCTATGGACAGAGAAAAATGAAGGCAGATATTGAGGAAGGTCAAGACCCGTCTTCATGATGAATAGGTATAGTGCAGTCTATACCCATAAACCCCCATGTGGGGACAAGGCTGCTTCCTAGCAGGAGTTACTTAGCCAAATTAGTTATGCTTATTTCTCTACAGATGTCAGCAAGTGACATGTGCTATTAATTGGATGGAAAAGGCAGATTAAATTTTAGTCATATAGGATCTAATTTAAGATTGAAGTTCTTTTACAAACCAAAAAATCTTCACACCTAGTCCCATGGCTTCAAGTCCCACCTTGGATTCTTCTATTATAAAAAGTGCATCTACTCCATCTGGATTTTAACCTGTGACCCCTCACGATCAGAGGCAAGGAAATTAACACCTAAACCAAAGAGGATGAATGGACATGGAACTTCATTTTGGTGTACAGCATGAGGAGATTCCTGTATCTATATTAACCTCAAAAAATAACAAATTGTTTTTTCACAGATGGGATAAACTCAATTCAGTTTATGGCAACTTATATATATATATATATTTATTTATATGTTTATTTTTTATCTGTGTGTACTGTCACATTTCAAATCATGGCATGAAATAGTTTCAAATTTAACTTTAAGGTCTCTCTTTTATAGGCTTGATGTTATTTTACATACCATAAATCTATGAACAGGATCAACAGATTCACTTTTCTATCAAAAGAGGCCATATTCACGATTTTTACTACCTGAAACATTAAATTTTAGTTTAACACAATCATATAAAAGGGTCAATTTAAAATGACTTAGTAATGAAACTGATAGATGAACTATTGCATATTGTTACTGAAGATGTACATTCTTGAACTGAGAAAATCAAAATTTTACAAGTGAATAAAAAAAACAGTCCAGTTCTGTTAGGAGTAAATACCTGAATTAATCAAATTTTATATGAACAGATTTTTAAAATTTCTTAAACAATGTGTATGTGTTCTAATGCCATCCAATGTAGTTTTGTGCTTTGGATTCCAATTTTGGCAGATAGATGGCATTTTTTGAGTAAACAAAAGTAAAAAAAGGTAAATAATCTAAGAACAAAAAGGAATAAACAGTAAAACAAAGTAAATATATAGTAAGACAAAACAACCTGTTCTGTGCATTTACACAAAAAATAGGATGCTGTAAGAAAGGTTAAGTTTGTTTCAAAAGGGCAGTAAAATGTTAGTTTTTGCAAGATGTTTGTGATACACAAGACTCATATCAAGACATGAACTTGACGAGGTGCAACAGAGTCTCTTCTTCAGCTGGATGTAGTGGCTGTGGTAGCTGTGGTCGTCTGAGTTGTGGTTGTAGTAGTGGTAGGCCTCATAGGCTCGGGAACAAGATGAGGCGTCCGGCTGCTGATTGGTGGTAATATGGGGCTGGGAGGCCAGGGGTTGGGCACGCTGCGGGAATGCGGTATGAGCAGTGGACTTGTTGTTGGGGTTGAGCCGAGCATAGGCGCTGGTGTCAGCGATGCTGCAGACTCGGGATGAAGGAAGTTTCGTCTCTGGTCCATGCGTTCTGCATGCTGGGTGAGGCACCTCGTCAGTACATCAGGTAGCATTTCCACCTGCTCCTGTATCGCTACCAGCTTGTCTTCTAGACTCGATAGTCTCTCTTCCAGAGCATCCTGACGACTGCTCATGTCTGACACTATCTCGTACACAGTGTTTTGTGTCTGTAATTTCATAACAAAACAAGTTTAATACTTATAAATTACAAAATTACAATACGAAGTAACATTATGAGGTACTTCTTAATAAATAAGGTGAGTCTGTTTTCATCTTACCTCATAGAAATTGAGTTTGTTTAGGACATGTTTCAAAACAAACTTCTGTTCCATCTTCAGCTTGTCCAGACTGGTGATTTTTACATTGTCGGCCCTGGATGCCGATTCCTACTCTATCTTTTTGTGGTCAAAAGAACTTGAATATTAAATCTCTCTCCCCAGGAATTTCAAAATACATGATCCTATCCCTATTCTTCTGGATGTAGATCTTCTCCCAAATGGTGAGTTCTTTAGTATTTTCTAACTGTTTTAATAATTTGGTGTTTACATTGATTTTATGTTTTTCTGACCAAAAGTGAGCTGCTACTGCAGACTCTTCTACTTCTCTACTACTTGGCCAGAAAAACGTAAAAACTCACAATTTGGGAGGAAATTCACATCCAGAAAAATAAAAGGAAAATCACAAACTTTGAAATTCCCGGGGAAAAAGATTTAATTTGAAGTCAGCCAACAGAGAGAGAGGGAGAGCTGGAAGTAACCTACAGTATTGCCAACCACCAGTTCAACAATTAGATATAATTGAAAATGATACAAAGAAGTATCAAAACTAGTTTTTGAGAAATCTACAATTAAGAGGTGAGGTGTTAAATCCAACTGTATTTATTAATTAAGCTGGTTAATATTTTGAAAACAAATTTACCTTTGCCATGTCAGTAATGGTATTTGCATTGTCCATTAATTTTCGTTGGTCCATTTTTACTTTCCGCAAGCTGAAATCACAAATATTGAAATAATTATTATTATGGTTAATTAATTTTTTTAAATATTTTTAATTTATTAGAATTTCATGTCTTAGGAGGATGGGGCATGTAAATAGAATGTTATCAAGCAGAAAAATTAAACTAATTTTTAATAATGATCCTGAAAGATCCATACAAAGAGGAAAACCAAGAAATAGATGATGGGACAATGCTCAGTAGAATCTGAGAAGATTTATTAGAATTGAAGGATAAAAGAAGTTACTGAAAGATAAGGATAAATGGAAGAAAGTCACAGTTGAGTCGAAGAGTCGCTATTATTCAATCGTATGTATTTGCAGTTCTTAGAACCTTATATTCTGGTGAAGTAAATTAATAAATGACAAACTCTCTTCACATATTAGTATCATTGAAGAAGAACAAGTGACTAAGGTATACAATTTTGTATACTTACGCATAGATGGCTAAGAGGAACTTGCGTTGGTGCGTGCGCACACGTCCTGGGTTCACTCGCTTTACCAGACGGGTGTGCTTATAGATGAGCCATGTTTCACGTAAAACGTTTGCTGCTGCATTTTTTAGCTGTCAATTAAAACAATGCAAGAAACATAACTTATGGTACAATGAAAGTTATTAAATATATTTATCATTTTATCACATCTAAAATTTTTACTACTTGCTGTAGATTGTTTACAAGTCTTTAGGAAATTGCCAGATTCCAAATTTAGATTTTTTGTGTGTCTATATTGTACATCCATTCTAAAAATCCAATGACTGGGGCCAGGTTTGAACCTGAGGTTTTAGAACTAGAGCAAGAAACTTTACTTCTAGAGCACCAAGGTCAATACACTTTCTTTTATAAGAAGTAATTTTTTTTAAAGTTATTGTGGATTTAATACTGATTAATCTTTTTTTTTTTGTTCAGTGCCCCAGGTTGTCACTTTGGCATTGCTGGTCTTCTCTCCTGGCATTGGCATAATTATAATCCACTTCTGAGTTTGGGGCGTCCCAATGATATGATGGGTGATGAGTGGTGCGCCAGGATAGTACTTAATCTAAGGCAATATGAATGATGATAATTATGATGGTCATATGATACTCGGGGACCATTTGGGCCTTAAAGTTTCCTGACATTTGTCTTACAGGTGAGGAAAAACCCAAAACAAATCTCACCCAGGAAATTTGTCCTAACTGGGGATTGAACCCAGGCCCTGCATGACAAGGCAGCATGCTACCTTGAGTCAGAGCAATGGAGTGATTAATAATATATGTATGCTAAAATTTTATTTAAAATATATATTATGAACATTAATTTTATACTAATTTAATTAATGTTTATGTATTATTATAAATGAATTGGAGAGAAATAGTTATAAATTAATAAATGTTTTTCATAAGAGAAACATAGAGTTTCTATGGCTGAGGCTGGCTTTCCCACCCCTAGTCCCCACTTATTTCAATTTAATACACCGTGTCCACAAATATAGCATCATACTTTAAACTACTACTACGTCGCTTTGGATAATCGTATCTAAATGAAATTGGTGACAATAAAAGAGAAACTCAAAAAGTTTTTGCTACACTCATAGACATTGAATGTGGCCCCCACGAGTCATGCTGCAGACATTGATATCTGCTAAATATCCAAAAATGAACCCATATCAACCACAAAAAAATTATTAAATTTAGTTTAGTTTCTGTATTGTTGTCCATTATTCTCCATTGTTGACATTGTTAACATGCACAAAACTTTTTGAGTTTCTCTTTTGATGGTCACAAATTTCATTTAGATACGATTATCCAAAGTGATGTAGTAGTAGTTTAAAGTATGATACTATATTTGTGGACACGGTGTGTATCTTCCAAATTTAGTCCTATGGTTTTCATTCCTCTCAGCTCAGCACATTTCCTTCAACTTAGATCTTGGACTTCTTCTCTTTGTTCTGCCACGGTTTTGCCAATTGAGATCTTCTTCAGCAACCTATACTTCCTTATTCTCAACAATGTTAATGATTGATGTTTTTATTATTGATTTAACACTTCTCACTGAAGGATAAATTATATTTGAAGAGAAAAATTTTTGCCTAGACCGAGACTTGAACCCAGGACCTTTGGCTTGCCGAGCCAAATGCTCTACCAACTGAGCTACCGAGGCAAGTTGCGATCTAGATGCAAATTTTTCTCTTATATACGTTGTAATTCCCTCGTGCCTACAACATATATAAGAGAAAAATTTGCATCTAGATCGCAACTTGCCTCGGTAGCTCAGTTGATAGAGCATTTGGCTCGGCAAGCCAAATGTCCTGGGTTCGAGTCTCGGTCTAGGCAAAAAATTTTCTCTTCAAATATAATGTTAATGATCTTTGTTGAATTCATTCAACGATTATTTCCACTGTATCCACACTATTTCTTATTTCCTGGCATAGGATATTGTCCATTTTCAGTAATCTTAAACTTTTCAAATAGTACATTTCCAGTGCCAAGATTTTCTTCTTTATTGATTCTTTAATGTATTATGTTTAACTCTCATAGCAGACAACTGTTTTTACTATAGTTCTTACCAATCCTTTCTTCTTATTCATCCATACAAGTCTTCGGCCTATATGCCTATTACGATGTCACTGATGAATCTTATATCTAGTGCTTTTTTAATCACTTTAAATATGCTTAGGGCATTTGATAAGTAATGGCAATTCACTGTTGTAAATCACCAATCCTAATGGTGACCATTGTATTTTTGTAGGCTGTATTGTTGAGCAGTTTTTGTTGTAGAAATCTGAAATACTGAAAGTCTCAAAATAGTAATATTTTGTGAATACATTCACTGTTTCTCACATGTAACAAGTTATACCACCCTAAGAAAATGTTCAGTAGAATTTGTTTAGAAGGTAAAATTGGGAAGTATTCGAAAATTCACCAGACATGAGCCCTTGTGACTATAACTAATTCTCAAAGATCAAAGAACCTCTACAAGGCATTCAATTTCAATCAAGAGTAAATATTCAGAAAGCTCTGGATCTATCAGATGAGAGAGATATCCAGAAATGGTACTGCAGATGGAGTGAGCCATATTCCAAGGATTTGGCAACAAATAGTTGACTAAACAAGAGACTATAAATGAAGTTCATAATATCAAAAGTAACCTAAATTTTTTTTTGTGATGTTATATCAGTGTTGCCATTACTTATCAAATGCCCTAGCATTACTGATATATTATCATTATTAATATTAAAACCTTACCCGTTTTGTTAGTTGTGTGTCCATCATGAAGTTATGTACATGTTTCTCAGCTCGCGTGAGCTCGAGTTTTCGTGACACAACAGCAACCAGCAGAGCAGTGCAGCCAGCACCCTAAACAAATAAAAACGTATCATATTAGTATATAAACCCAGTGACTAACTAACTAACTCTATGTGTTATGGAACTTGTTTGAAATAAGGAACTTCCCTGGTTCCCAATTTCAGTCAACTGAATCCAGTTCATTGTTCTGATATCCAGTTCCCTACCATCCATCCAAATATTATCTTCTCACCTATATCTAAGTATTCCAAAATGGTAATCAGTAAAGAATTGGAAATTAACATTTCACCTCATAATTTGTTAAATTCCTCTGAAGTGGAGAATTTATTAGTTCCAAGTTCAAGCTATCCACGTTTCCTTGGCATAAAGTTTTCTTTACTATAAGGATAGTGCTCTGTACACCCTTGAAAACTAATTCTAGAATTTTTACAGAACCATTACCTAACATTCCCTTGGTTACTTGGCTCTTAATAAAATCAGCAAGTGTGCTGCTATGCCTAAATAAATTACATTTTTGTAAGGATTAGTTGAGCAGTTTAAATAAATTAAACTGTTTCCTTATGTCCTGTGCCTTAGCTATGTGGTTAAGGCAAGATGTCTTTCTGCAGAGCTACAGTTTCAGTCTCCATGTGGGAAGAAATTTTCTCAAGGAATTTTGGCCAGTATGGGACCAGTGTCCACCCAGAAACATGAGGCATTTGGGTAGTTACAATAAGTAGTGGCTCCAGGTTGAGAAAACAAGATATAATACTGAGGAACTCGACATGCTGACCACATGTCACCCCTACACACAGGCCATCAGTCTGCTGGTAGGCCAAGGGCCTTCTAGGCCTGTCGCACCATGGAGTTTTTAATATTTCTTTTAGGATACATTGCCAATTTAAGGGTTGATTAAATTATATGATATACATTGTGACAAACCAAACATGGTGGTTGTTAGAATCAGTTTTTAATTTCAAGCTGATTATTATCCGGCACTGCACAGTATTTTTTTGTTTCAGATAAACTCATACACTAATGGTTTTAGAGTATAATAGATAGCGGCTAAACACTTGTTATACCTGAAAACCTATATGTACAAAAGTATACATTGCGACAAACCATGACAGTTGCTAGAGTCAATTTTTAATTTTGGATTTCAGGTAAATTCCCATTTCTAATGGTTGTACTTCGCTGATTTTTGGACAAAATACCTACCTCAGTTTATTTTAATATGATATATACCGAGTTTCGATGTGAAACATAGGAAATTGCAATTGTAGAGTAATTTTGTAATTTTTGTTTTAGGTGAACTCCTACACCTAATGTTTTAAAGACTAAGAGAATAATAAATATACTTAAAAAACTTGTATGTATAAATTTTCATGATTGGTTGAGCGGTTTACAAGTATATAATGACAAACATAACACACAATCATTTATATACCGGTATATATATATGTTATAATTAAATCTTTAACATTGAGCAATGCAAGCTTAATATGGTATGATAAGAAAAATAAATGCCTGGACGGGATTCGAACCCGGATCTCTGAGATCTCAGAGATCCGGGTTCGAATCCCGTCCAGGCATTTATTTTTCTTATCATACCGTATATATATATATATATATGAAGGGCTTGGGGCAGTAACATGATAAGCCACATTCTGTTAAGAAACATCATTTATTACAATGATATCAAATAAATATGTTGAAATATCCATAAAATCATTTATAAGTGCACCAGTGTGAGTTAAAACATATAGACATATAATGTATTAACAACAATACTGCCCAATTAGTATTTATAATTTTCTGAAACATTAAAATCCTTATATCTCAGAACGAACAATATGTGGCTTATCATGTTATTTGCCCTAAGCCCTTCATATATATATTAAAAAGTATTATGGATTTAATGCTGAAATAAATAATTTTTTGTAAGTAAAAACTTATCATGATTAGTTGGCTGTTCACTTAAATAAAAAAAATCTATATACAGAACTCCAATTTGCATGTTATATAAATATTGAAAGGAGATCATTTCACAAAATGCTCTGCACTTAAAAACTTTAGTATCAGCTTTTACCAAATTTGTACTTGGAGCAAGAAGGAGAATGGAGATTATCCAAGGTCCTGGCATTAAAGTGCTACTATTATATTTTTGTGATGATAAAATGTAGCATAAATAAAAATATATTTAAGATATATGCAAATATGAATGTGTATACAACAAAATGTTACAATATATGTATAAACCCTTGAAAATATGCAAAAATATAAATATATGAAATAATTTCTCAATTTTCATTATATCAGATATTCAAAGCACATATAAAAACTTAATTTTACAAGTTTAAAACACAAATATAAAGAGATAGACTATATAGCAATGAAGCAGGAAGTTGCTGCCACCACTATATTATAAAATCTTAGTTTTCCTGTATGGTTCCAATTCATTTCTATTTAGTTTTCACTATTTTCCAAGCCTAAATAATCCATTTGTCAGCCACAGTTTACTAATGGTTATGTGGGTTCAAACCCGGCTGGGATCGATGGATTTTTTTAGGATGGAAAAATTCAAGGAGCAAGTCCTCCAGGAGGGATTTTAACCCATGGGTCCTGAGTCTGAAGATTTTCAGGCTCGTAAAAGATCCTTAAGTCTGAAAAAAAAATACCTTTAATCAAAATTTACTGACCTCAACGTCCTAGTAATACCTTAGTTGCCTGTTAGATGTCTCATTGTGTCGGTGTGTTGACCACATGCCATTCATGATATCTATGTGCAAATAAGGTAAGTAAAATTTTTATTTTAGAAAGAAAAATTAACGCTTGGGCTGGGATTCGAACCCCGGGTCTCTGACTATGCATGTCAGAGATTACACCATCTGAACTCTGATACGAACATTCACAATTCTTTCCACTCATACAATTATCTTTCATCAGAAAGCCGGTAGCAGTTGCTACCAACAACACCATCTGATGACTTCTATTCAAAGTATTTTTTGAGAATTTATACATTATTTTTAAGTGATAAAGATTTTTATTTTTTATGTTATTTTTAAATTAATATGTTCCAGAATTGAACATAGTTTTCAGTTGAGAAAAAAAAATTCTGGAACATGTTAATTTAAAAATAACATAAAAAAAAGTAACTAAAAATGAACTTGGTTTAGTAACTCCTAACAACGGAGAGGCTATGGCTCAACACAGGCTAGGCCATTAATAAGTAATTATAAATAATCCATTTAAATGAAAGAGCAAAACATATAACAAAAAAATCATAATAAGCAATTAAAATAAATACATAATAATAAAATTAATTTGGTATTAATACATGGTGGAAGAAATGTATGTGAGTAGATTTTGAGCAAAAAACTGTATATAGGGTGGCAAATGTTGGATGTATGCTTTTTTTTTTAATGACTCCACAGGACATTTGTTATAATTCTGATATCTGATAACATTTTTTAATACATTTATTTATCCAATAATAATGTTCTTGTACTTCATAATATTCTACATTGATGCATGATGAAAACTTTTATATTTTCATGGCTCAGACAATAACACAGATTTAGAAGCGGTAGGTTAGGTTAGGATAAATTAGAATACATCAGATTACTTTACTGCTTATTGTCTATAAAGTACTCTATTTATTTTGTTAGGTTAGAAAATGAGCAAGTAGGTGGGAAAATGAGCAAATAGATGAGAAAATGGATAAGTTAGAGTACACTAAGATAAAATCAAATGTTTCATACCTCTCCTCATAATTAATTTTCTAAGCAGATCGCGATTTTGGGTTCATGGCGAACCCATCCTCAGTACCATTTTGCCGAACTGGTATTATATCAATCAGAAGTGGTTCTTCCGATCGACATAACACCAGTCGGCAAAATGGTACTAAGGATGGGTTCACCATAACCCGAAATCGCGATCTACTTAAGAGATTATTTATGAGGAGAGGTATGAAACATTTGATTTTATCATAAATTAAACCTCATGGTGATTTATTCCTATAAAAGTTCAACAGTATACATCAGATTAGTTTACAGTTTGTAGGATAATAACTAGCTAACTCACTTGCACTATCGAATCTATAGGTTCATGGTCACGCAGACATAAGATCCCTATCCTCAGCTAATATTTTTCAATTCTCACCTGTATAATAGTCCCGCGCCGTAGCCGAGCGGTTAAGGTAGGAAGCCTTGGCGCAGAGCTACGGGACTTGCACTGGTTCGAGTCTCCATGGGGGAAGAAATTTTCTCATGGTATTTCGGCCAGTATGGGACCGGTGCCCACCCAGCATCGTGAGGCAGTTGGGTAGCTACAATAAGTAGCGGCTCCAGGTTGAGGAACCAGCTATAACGGCTGGGGGACTCGACATGCTAACCACATGTCACCCCTACACTGGCTGTTGATCATCTACCTCTGTGATTGACACATGTGGATGTGAAGGGCCAGCAGCCGGCTGGTAAAAGGGCAACCGCTGAAAAGTGGAAAGACCCTCAATCGAAAACCTGTATAATATATTTCCCTCAAATCATATTTAATATTATTCTCCCACCTCATTCTTGGGCTTTCTACTGGGCACTTTCCATTCTTTACCTCCAGAAAATTTAGTGCAGTGGAACCCATGTCTGTATTTCTTGATGGTTGTATTTTTCTAGTGAAAGATTGTCACTCTTTCGACCAAGGTACTTCTTTTGTCTGGATTATTGGTTTTTTACCTGTCTGGCACGGGTAATCCTTCCAAATTATATCGCTGGCATAGCTCTTGCGGTCATTTAAGCATGCAAGCCACTCTATCACGACAAGGTAAAGATACCATGAAGATCTTATTGGATAATATGAATACAATTAATTTTATTAGAGAATTTAATCATAAACCAGTTTGAAGACCGTTGTACCATATACTGAAATTTTGATGAAAATTTGACATGAATCCAGTTTTAAATAGGAAGTTTTTGTTAATTGATACACCTGTCACCAGGCCAAGGATTTATATGAAATAAAAATGGCTGAATATATACACATCAGGGGTTGCAGCTCACTTTGTACTTTTAAGTCACACTTATACATACAGTTACCTGTTGTCAAATAATTAATTCTTCTCTAGAGTTAAATTTATTCTACGTCATTAATAGTTTTTTCATTTTTCTATCTTGTATATTTCATATTAAATCGTTAAATCTAGATGAAATAAAAATATTTTGTAAATAATAATTATATTGAAGAATACTATGTAATATTTATTTTTGTTGTAATTAGATGTAAGAATTATTTTTGTATTTTTTAAAACCTGGTTGAGTGGTAGACAAGGCCTTAAGGCCTTAACTCTGTCAGGTAAAATAAAGCTGCTATTATTATTATACATATGGACTGAAGATTCTCAAAATATGGAGTAATAAGTACTATTTTTTTTATAGAAATGATACAAATGTTTCCTGGCAGGAATTACAAAAAAAATTACTTTACCATTTGTTGATAGTGCTTTAATTAGATAATCACAAACAATCATAATTTTACAGACAATGATGATGTGTAATCTGGTGGCATTTTAACTGTTTATATACCAAACAAAGAAATATATAAACTGTACTGAAGATGCACTCAAAGCTCATACAGAACTGTTATAGCTTTATGAACTCTGATTAGAAGATGTTAAAGCTAAATCTTTGACCCTCTGACCTATGCGAGTCCACTAATCACATGGAACAGACTTGCTGTGATCAGTGTAAGAAATTCTATTATCACAGGGAATTTACTGACAAAGCCTAAGCAGAGGCCCAATAATGAAGAAAAGAATGTGCATTATTCAACACAACCTGTTTTTAATATTCCATAGAAATTCAAGAATCCAGCTTTGAAATACAGATGCTAGTAAAATAAATTTTATATTATTATATGACAAGAGTCCACCGCTGTGGTCTCGAGGTAGCATCCTGCCTTGTCATGCCACAGGCCTGGGTTCGATCCCCGGTCGGGACAGTTTTTCTGGATGAGGTTTTTTTCGGGGTTTTTCCTCACCTATAAGACAAATGTCAGGAAAACTTTAAGGCCCAAATGGTCCCCGAAATCATATGGCCATCCTTATCATTATCATCCTCATCCTTACCATCATCATCATCCTTCACTGGTGTGGAAAGGAACAGGAAGCTACCACACCTGCAATTCCCTAGTAAAGCTGCAAAGCATAGCAAAAAAATGCTATGATAGCAGTGAAAGACCTGCCCTTGGGCAGAATTACTATGGATGGATATGACAAGAATAACTTTGAAAACCATTAAATATGGAACATATTTAAAATAAAACATTCAGTTAGGTAAAGACATGTGATGTTTTCTGAAATATGTAAAAATATGTACTATTGGGGCAAGCCGTAGCATATTGGTTAAGGCAATATGCTACAAACTGAAATGTCAAGGGTTTACGTCTGGTATGTTCAGGATTTTTAAACTGACCCAAACCTTTTAGTGGCACCATGGCCCTAGGGTCGACTCAGCCTCTAACAGAAATAAATAACAAACACTTGTTCTTGGGGGTAAAGGTAGACAACCCGGCTGATATAAAGTACCAATTATCTAAAAAAGTGGAAGTCTTAACTTCCTACTACCCCAAGGATCTATGGTCTATAGTGGGATCATTTTATCTTTCCTTTTTACATTTATGTACTATATCCTGAAATATAGATAAATATAAAAAAAGCAAACATGTCTTAAAGCACTCCAAATATCCTAATGCATAAACATGTAATGATATTTTAACTTTAAAACTAATGTAAAAACAAAATATGTATTTACTTAGAAATCTAGCCCTGACCATTATCATTCCTTGTACCATATAATATTCTGCACTGATCCTTGGTAAATCATTCACTGTATTCTTTATTGATTCCAGTTTATAGGAATATGTATTTTGTTACACTTCATTTGTTGATGAATAAATATTTTGTTTGTATGTATATTGTGCTTAATAATGATAATCACATCATACATATGCGCTCTGTTAATACATTACATATTAAGAATGGCTCATTTTAGCTGTATTTTAGAAATTTTATAGTTATAATATAATTTTTATTTTCAAAAAATAAATTTGTCCTGGATTAGAACATAGACAAACTTCTACTTCCATTTCCTGGGTCACTAGATCCATTGCATCAAAACAAGAAATTGCCAGTCTACCTCTTTACATCTGTGGTTGTAAAGAGCTGGTTAAATACAAATCATACCCTTATTTAACATAATTAATTTGAATTAGGCACAAAACACTTCAAGTTTAAAGGTGAATGGTAATGTTTAATATCCTCTCAGCAAATTCATGAAGTGAACTTACCATGATGCCAGTGGTGACTGCAATACCTCTACCGCAGTAAGTATTAGGCACAATATCTCCAAAACCAACGCTGAGGAATGTAATGGCTATGAGCCACATTGCATTTAGTAGGTTGGCGTGTCCTCGTCGTGGAACCTAATGATGGAAAAACAACCACAAACAACCCTACCATGAGACACCAGCTTTTCATGTATACTGGTGACCGCCACGTAAAGAGTTCCACACCTCTCTCAACAAACTATCTTCCCGTAAAAAATGTGTTACTTTCATCGCTTATGAATCAAAAGTTAAGCAAACATTAATGAAATCGAACATGGATAAAATAAATATATCTTAATTTAATTTTGTAGATACAGTATTATATCAAGTAGAATGCAATCACCAACCATTAGGTTTAAAAACCACTGATGTGCTTTGACAGGAAAGTTATCATTCTCAAGATGAAGTAATAATTACATTTAAAACCTGCTCTAATTTAAAGAAAACAAGTCATACAAATCTAACATTATATCATGTCACATTACTTGTTTTAACAGTTTGCCTGCTGTTACTGATGCCACAATCATATTTCCCCTTATCCAAGGAAAACAGGATGCTGACAGGAATAGGGCCTTTGTCATTATTCATAATTCTATATTTATTTTTATATAATTCCAAACTTTCTAGAACACTAAGAAAATTACAATTAGTTTGAGGTTATTTATGTCAATAACATGACCATTGTGAAAAATAAGTTGTGCAACAAATTAATTTAAATATTAAAAATTAATATAACTTAGTAAAGTTTTTTTTTATTTAGGCCAAAAGTTGAAATAATGAAGAGGGGAATAGAAAGAAAATATAAATACACAACAATTTTATTTGTTTTGCTTTTATAAAATTATCTGATTTGAAACCTGTAATAATATAAAATTTAAGTTAAATTTTCCAATGAAATAATATCCTTTCATAAAACTTATGCTGGAAATTAATATTATGAGGTTTTCAAATTAATAAAATTAAATAAGTCATAAATCATCTCACCTCATACACTCCATGTTCTTCACAACACAGGACAGTGGTTTCAGGAACAGTTATTTCTATCTTCAGTCCTGTGCTCTGAAGAACGTGAGTGTAAGATGTAAGATGATTTACAACTCATTTTATTTTTACTAAAATTATATCCTTATTGAATTTACAAGGAAAATGATTTGATTATAAATATGGAAATAACTGATTCAAACATACCAATTAATAATATACAAAATTAAAAATAATGCTAATAAAACTAAGTTGATATAATATCTTTAAGAAATATTGTCTAAGATTAAATTAAAATGCTTCATACCTCACCTCATATCCAGTCTTCTAAGTAGATCATGGTTTCAAAGCCTTGGTGGCTTCATCTTCAGTGCTTTCTCATCAACTGATGTTATGTCAATCAGAAGAACTACTTCTAAGATCTGTTCGACATAACATCAGTTGATGAGAAAGTACTGAAGATGAAGCCGCCAAGGCTTTGAACCGCAACCTACTTAGAAGACTGGATATGAGGTGAGGTATGAAGCATTTTAATTTAATCTTAAATTAAAACTCTAGTGATTTTTTCCTATAAAAGTTCAAATACTGTCTAAACAAAGTATAAATGCCAAAAGCTGCATACCTTGCAAAATTTTGTGTTATATATCACATTCCATGGAGAGATGGGTAGAAAAATAACAAAAATGTTTATTTTCAAGGAACTGATTCATTTACTTGATATGATGTTCAAATTACTATCAAAATATTTAAAATGACAGCAAGGAAAAAGTTTGTTATTTTAGTCTGAGAAATTTATAATTTCTTTTAGAGAAAAGGGAATGAGATAATTCATCTTCTATTAGGAGCATGATATAGAAGTGTACATCTCACGTCTCATATTTTGTTTTCTCATCTGGACATGGTTTAGCAAAGCATCATCACCATTCTCAACTAGAATCCAACTGTTGTGTTGAACACACCAGTTAAAACATAGCATCAGTTATACTAGACTTATTTTAATTGGAACAAACCCAAGGGCAGTGCATCCTGTATATTCAGTGGTTCACTGATCTTCCAAGAAAAATTAATTTAATTAACAACAGTGGACACTTACAATAAAAAGACAAGTGTATTTATGATTAAAGATTAAATTAAAATGCTTCACACCTCTAAGAAACTAAAATAACTTACAGTTTGGGAAAAAATTCACATTAAAAAAAACAAGAAAGAAAAACTTATTAACTTTGAATTTCCCACAGATTCTGACTGGATCCAGAGGTTTATTGGTCCATTAACGGAGGGAAGAAGAAGTAGTTCTTCTGATCGACACAACATTAGTCAACAAGAATGTACTGAAGATGAAGCTGCTAAGGCTTCGAAACCGTGGTCTACTTAGTAGATGGATATGAGGTGAGGTACGAAGCATTTTAATTTAATCTTAAATTAAACCTCACAGTGATTTTTTTCCTATAAAAGTTCAATATCAGTATATTTATACCAGTAAATATCTAGATAGTTTGAACTAGCAAATTATTTCTGCTGCACAGACACATTTCAGAAGAGCATAGGTATATAATTTTTCCTCTATGAACTCTTTAAAGTCCATCTAAGGTCACAGAGAGTTTATTTATTTATTATTTAATTTTTAATGATTCTAGGAAATGTTAAATATGATAAAATGGGTCCCGGTACTGCAATTTTAACCCAGAATTTGTTTTGAGGAAAACTAGGAGAAAATCTTTGACAGGTTGGTCCGCACCTAGGTTTGAACCCCGAGACCTCTCAAATACGAGTATCAAACACTACCACTTTTGCATTGTATTAAAATAATTTACAGAAAATTTTGAGAATAGTTTAATGAACACCCAGTTAGTTAAGGCTTGCCCACTGAAAAAAACTGCAAATAATGTCAATAACATAGTATAACACATATGAGCTTTAAGATTATAATAGGTCCACCACTGTGGTCTCGAGGTAGTGTGCTGCCTTGTCATGCAGCAGGCCCAGGTTCGATTCCTGGTTGGGACAGGCTCCTGGGTGAGGTTCTTTCGGGGTTTTTCCTCACCTGTAAGCTTAGGGCCCAACAGTACCCGAAAATCATCTGGCCATTATCATCATCATCCTTCATGAGTGTGGAAAGCAATGGGAAGCTACCACACCTATAATTCCCTAGTAAAGCTGCAAAGCATAACATGAAAATGCTATGATTGCAGTGAAAGACCTGCCTTCGGGCAGAATTACTTTGGAGGATGGATGGAAGATTATAATAAAAATATTAATGATATGTTCAGTGATTCTTTGAAAGCTAAACTAATCATGGGTAAATCTATCACTATTCAAATATTTAAGAAGTAATTTTTGTACACCCTGTAACTAATTAGCTAATTCATTGTAACTATAAAACCAGAAGGTCCATGGCTATGTGAACATAACCTCTCTATACAATTCACCTCTCTCAAATGATGCTTAATATTATACGTTCACCTTACTCTTGATGTATCTACCAGACACTTTCTCTTTGGCTTTCTTAGAAAAAACCTACCAGGGGCTTTATCTCTAGTTTTCCTATAACAAGTTTTCATGCCTCTCTTTCATTGCTCATTAATGCAACAGGTCTTTTCCATCACAGTTTACGAAACCTGATTTTGCTTATTTTGTTGTATGTTCTTTTCCTCTGGTGGTGGACAGACCAAACTTCATGATGAAATACTTTTCCACAGGTACTTATTACTTTTTTCTTTTATTTATTTAGCAGGTTTCAACAATGTTTCACAACATCTTCCTGTGCCCAACTAATTTACTGTCATTCTCCTCCACAATCTCTGTTATTCCCATCTCCATTATCCTATTCTATTTCCCTCTTGCTGCTCAAAACACCATGAATCTACATTATTTTTGTCTGTCCTTTTCTTCTTCTACCTTCTTCACCTGTTTTTTATATATATTTTTTAATTAAACATTTTTCTCCATTTTTTTACATCCAGAAAAATATAGACAAATTAATACATTTTGAAGTTCCCAAGGAAAAGAATTAAATCATGAGATTCATCTGTCTACTATCAGAGGGAAAGAATACACATGACATCCAACCTTATATAAATTAATCGGAAACTTTCATACCTCGCCTCATTTCTCCTGCCATCTGGTGCAGGTTGAATAAACTTTCAGATCAAATCTTGCTTGCCCAGTACTTCAAAATTCATGGTCCTATATTTGTTGGGATGAGGAATGCTCAATCCAAACAGTCTGATTTTGAAGCTGATAATGACAGCAATGGTTTCAAAACTAATCAGGTGAGAAAAGCATATTTTTATAAGGAGACGTGTAAAAGTTTCTGATTTATTTATTTATTTATTTTTCTCTACATTACAGTATTTATTCTTCAGCCCAAATGTATTTTGCTCTACCACAGATTTCTATCCTCATCATCTTCTTCTTTGAGGTCTCTGCTGATCATGTTTCTTCTCACTTCATCCATCCACTGTTCCCTGGGTTTTCACCCTTTTCCTCCTGCCTTCAGCATTCCAATCCAGCATCATTCTTATCCATCCTCTTCATATGTCCATACCATTCCAATCTTCATTCTTCTATTACTTCTATAATATTATGTTTTAACATTCATTATTTCTCTGATTTTCTGGTTCCGAATTTTCTCCTTTCTTGATTTTCTTGATGCCCATCACCAAAAATTTCTGTTGTCAATTTTTTTGCTTGCCGTCTACCTAAAGTCCAGGTCTCTGCACCATACAACATAACACTCTGTACTAAATATTTAAATATCAATGTCTTGGTTTTATTTATAATATTTTTACTCCATATCACTGAATTTAACATTAAAATTACTTTTCTTCCTTCATTAATTATTTTCTCAATTTCACTATAACTTTTCCCATCTGATTTCAAAATTGATCCTAAATATTTGAATTTTTCAACTTTCTTAATTTCCACATTTTCACACTGTAATTCCTCTTCATTCTCCAGTTCTGTCGTGAGATATTTGGTTGATTCATTTATAATAATATTAAAAATAATATTACTAATAATAACAATTCCAAATAGAATTTTTATTTAAAAAATCCACCATTAAATAAAATTTCTAGTTGAGAATGTTGATGAAGCTTCCCTAAAGCATGTTCAGTGAGAAAACAAAATATTAGGTTAGGTGTATATTTCCAATTCAAGCCCTTAATGAAAAACTTCATAGTGTTAATTTCTATCTGTTTTTATAATTCATCTACTGTATTAATGTTCCTCATCATGTGGTGTTTATAGTCTCTATCTTGTGCTTATAATAACTAAACTATTCAATTAAGTACAGATAGGCCTCTGGTGCTGAATGTTCTCCTCAAAATTAAATGAACTGCTTGTCTCCACCTGTCGCTTCCCTCCATGTTATATAAAACATTCAAAATGTAAACCACGTTATCAGGAAAAACACATCTTTAAAGTTAGCCTTTTACAGCAAGATATTATTCGATGGTTATACCAACAAAGAACAAAATCACACACAATTAATTCTGATACCTCAAATTCTGTAGAAGAAGAATGGAATAACATCTGTAACATATTACGAAAAGCAGCTCTAGAAAGTTTAGGGACAAAACTAAAATGGCACAGGAAAAGAGGTCTCAGAAAATGGGATGATGATATAGCAAAAATTATTGCTGAAAAAAGACAAGCATTTAAACAATATATAGCAACTGGGTTGTTGAATGACAAAATTGATTATCATCATAAAAGAGCTATTGCAAAACGAGAAATCAGAAGAAGACACAGAGAAAATTGGGACACTTTTGTCTCTAATCTAGAGAGAGATCTCACCAAACTTAACCCAAAAACATACAAAGTTTTAAATAATCTTAGCCAAGATTGTAAAGAGAGAGTAAAATTAAATTTGATTAATAAAACCACTTGGGTTACATATTTTCAAAATTTATGGTCCACCCCGAGACTAATTTTGGTTTACCCACATCTCAGAACGACAAATTTCTATATATCACTGAAGCAGAACTTGACACAGCTTTAGAGTCCTGTAAAAATAATAAAGCACCTGGTGAGGATGGACTTCATATAGAATTGTTTAAATATTCTGACAAAACTCTTAAACAAAAATTTCTTCACTTACTAAACAAAATAATCTTGGGAAAAGACCTACCTTCATCTTGGCAGAAAGCCATTATCATACCAATTTTTAAAAAAGGTAACCTCAAAGATTGTAATAATTATCGAGGCATTAGCCTTCTCAACAGTGGATATAAAGTTTTTACAAAAATTCTAGCTTCTAAATTACAAAAACACTATGAAAACTTATTAGGGGAAGAACAAAATGGTTTTTGTAAGGGAAGATCCTGTGCCGATGGTTATTTCACCTTAAAACTTCTTATCGAAAGGCACAAAGAATTCAATAAAGAACTACATATAGCGTTTATAGATTTTATCAAAGCATTTGATCGAGTTGACAAACAAAAACTTTTAGATATCTTAACTGATGATGGAACACCAAATCAACTGACCCAAACAATTTTTAATCTTTATAAAAATAACATCATAGCAGTACAAATAGGAACAGAATTGTCAGATTGGAAACATATAAATTGCGGAGTCAGACAAGGATGCCCTCTATCACCACTTATATTTAATGTATATATTAATGCTATCATCAGATACTGGAGATTGACAGTTCATGGTAATATTCCTCTCTCATGACACACAATTTTAGACACACTCTTATATGCAGATGATCAGGCTCTTTTCAGCAATAATGAAGATGAATTACAATATTCCACTCATCATCTTAATATAATAGCCCAACGATTTAACATGGAAATATCAACAACAAAATCTAAAGTTATGGCCTTTCAAGGGAAATTCCCAGTAAGAAGTAAAATTTGTATTCAGAATTCAATATTAGAGCAAGTTAATTCATTTAAATACTTAGGATATAATCTAACTTATAATGAGGAATGTGATATATCCTTTAAAATACAAAACTATAATAAAGCTTTAAGAATTATCAACCAAGTTTTTAAACCATCAAAAGTGCAGAGACACACAAGAATGAAAATCTATAAAATTCTCGCTAGAACCCATAATCTGTTATGGCAGTGAAACTTGGACCATCAGAACTCAGGATGATCGTCATATTACAGCCACAGAGATGAATTACAGCCACAGAGATGAAATTTCTGCGACGAACTGCAGGTTATAGCCTTCTAGACCACCAAAGAAATTCAACAATAGCCAGAGAGTTAAACATCGTACCTATATCTGAATACCTCCAAGAATATAGAAACAATTGGCTAGCCCATATTCAGCGCATGGATCATCACAGAATACCAAAACAAATTCTTCACTACATTCCTCGAGGCAGAAGATCTGTGGGTTGACCTTTTCGGAGATGGCAGGAGACTGTAACGGGCCACTGGGCCTAATACTTGAAAGGCAGATGATGATGAAAATTAAATGAATCACATATAAAATCACAGAAAAGGAATATATAAAATATTATACACAATTTAAATAAACTAGGCAATTAAAAAACAAACTAATTGATCAATGAACAGATTAATAAGGCCATTTTGAGGCCTTTTTCCAATAATTGGGTTTCAGTTTGATTGAATGTTCCTTTAGAAACTTTTTTACATGGCTCCCTGTTTTGTCATTTTTTTAATTGCTATCTTTGGTTCTTGGATTTTCTTTCCTACATATCTGAGTTAAATTTTTTCTTTTTTTCTTTTGTTTTTCTGTTTTCTTCCCCATTCTTACGTTTTGTAGGTTATAAAAGTTTCTTTCTAAGTTTCCCCACATGATATTACCTAATTGTTTCAAAAGTTTTGTGTGTAATAGGTAAATTTCTATGTCCAAATTGTTAATTATGGCATAATGTTTGCTTCTTTCCATTTTTAGTAATTTTTCTTCCAAAATTTTTTGTTTGTTTTTGTTGTCCTTAATGGTTTTCCTTACGAAATTGGGCATTACCATAAGAGATAAGAATGTACAGACTAAATTTCTTAAAGATTAATAAGGATCTATTGAGTATAAAAAAGGAATACTTTGCTAAATAGTGACTTATTTCATGAGAAATGGCAAAAGCTAAGTTAAAAGTAGAACTTCGATGAAAAATATATTAGTAGCTCTTTATATTATAATGTACAGAGTGTGGCATAAGTCAGTTAACCACTGCACATAGTTGCAAGGAAAAAAAAAAATGTTAAGAAATGAAATGATGGTAGAATTAGACAACAGCCCTATGTTTGAAGCAGTACAAAACAACCTTGTTTGGCAGCAAGATGGTGCTCCACCACACTATGGATTAAACGTCTGTGCACTTTTGATTGACCATTTTGAAGAGTGGATTGGAAGGTGTGGTAAAATCGATTTGGTCACCTAAATCACCAGACTTCACGTCATGTGATTTTATAAGTGGGGAATTTTGAAGGACATAGTTTTCAGTACAAAACCACTAAACCTGCAACATTTATGGGATTTGATTGAACAGTAATTTGGAAAAAAAAAAACCTTTGGTAATACTGGGAAATTGTGTGATAACATCTGCAAATCAGTGTTAAAATTATATCATAAATGCTTAAACAACAATGGAGGTCACTTTGAACAATTTCGGTAGTTGTTTTTTGTATAGATGTTGTAAGCAAGAGAAAATATCAAGTTTTTTTGAGTCTAGAGATATCTTACCTCAATTTAATGTTGATTTGTTCTTGAACATGTTTCAATATATTCTTCTATATCATTGTAGCTTTACTAGTAGATGATGATATAGAAGAATATATCGAAACATGTTCGAGAACAAATCAACATTAAATTGAGGTAAGATATCTCTAGACTCAAAAAAAACTTGATAAAAATAACCTCAAAATATTACTTTCTAAAGTAAATAATTAGAGAAAATGTATTTGCATTTTCGATTAACTGACTTAAGCTGCAGCCTGTATTAGGAGAAACTTTAAAAAATATAGTTTTCAAAGTTCTACTTTTAACTTAGTTCTCGCCATTTCTCATTAAATAAAAGCCAGTATTTAGCAAAGTATTGCCTTTTTTATACTCAGTAAATCCTTATTAATCAGTTTAATGATCAATTAGTTTGTTTTTTAATTGTCTAGTTTATTTAAATCGTGTATAATATTTTATATATTCCTTTTCCATAATTTTACATGTGATTCATTTAATTTTGAGGAGGGCTTTCTGCGCCAGAGGCCTTCTGTACTTAATGGAATAGTCTAATTATTACAATGTTAATTACAATATTGTGAAAAATGAAACTAATTCAAGATATTTTTTATTTTTGTAGTATACACGCAAAACTTGTAAAATTCTCATTGGCAGATTTGTAAAATATAAATAAATAAATTATATAAAAATATCATCCACATCTTTACATTCAAAATTAAAATTTCATAAAAAAAGATTATGAACTACAATTTTAAACAATTAACTAACCAATAATCATTAGAGAGTCATAAATTAACACCGCACCCCATAATGCTGATTCTTGAGAACATGTTTGAGAACGGTTCCATTCTCAAACATATTCTCAGGAATTTAGAAATTGTGCAGTGAGGTGTTAAATTTCTGATTCTTTAATGATTATTAAATAAAACTAGTTAAAAATATTAATCATAATTAACAAACCAACTAAAAATATGTATTTTTATTAATAAAATACAACAAGAAGTAACATTATGCGGTTCTGGAATGCAGGCTTTCACGGCCGGTAATCATATTATTAAAAGATTCCGGGCTATGTGGCCATGTTCTGTAACTGATGTTTCTTCCAGACATTTCTACCTCAACGGTGAAGGGCGAGTGCTTCTAGGTGGTGTTCCCTTGTCATTGTGTGAATGAACACCACCTAGTAGTGCTTGTCACTGAAGATGCCCTCCGCAGTTGAGGGAGAAACATCTCAAAGAAATACCAGTTGTAGAACATAGCCACATAGCCCAGAATCTTTTAATAATATTATGAGGATCTTCTTAATAAATAAGGCGAATCTGATACAACTTACCTCATAAATACTTGTGTTTAATTTGACATGTTTCGATATGTTATCTGTTTCATTACCAGCTTGTCCCAGCTTGGAACATGCCAAATGAAAACACATATATTTATGAGGTAAGATGTGCCAAATTCATCTTTTTATTATGTTATTTGAAGAGAAAAATATACACCTGAATCGGGATTTGAACCTGTTGTCCTTGGTTCTGTGCACCATTATTTATTATGTATTTATATTTTTGTGCTATTTTACTTCTGCTCATTCAATATAACTATTTCTTCCTTTGCTAACATTTCAAACACAATGAAGTTGGAGTTCTTGAATAAGTAATAAGTTGTGAGGCATACAAATGCAAGAGGAAATAGAAGCTTCCATGATCTGATTAAATATATCAAATAAGGGACAGTTTAGTCATTTACATTTAAGTGCTCTTCAAAATTGTAAAGAGTTATGTAAAGATTGAAAAAATTGTAACATTATTACAAAATTTATATGATAAAAAGTTGCAGAACTCAATGCTTCTAATGTGTTTGTTTTTTGTTTGTACAATGCCAGGTTGTCTTTTATAACATTTATAGCTTTCTTTCCTGGCATTGGCGGAATTGTAATCCATTTCTTAGGTTGGGGCACCTGGAAGGTGGGGCTATGTTACCCCGATGATATGATGGGTGACAAAATGATAATGACGCACCAGGAGAGTTCTTAACCTAAACTTAACCTAAATTCCAGATCATGGGCGACCATAGGAATAATTCCCTTAAAAAATGCCTATGGTTTGACCGGGAATCAAACCCAGGATCTCATGAACTATAGTCAGAAATACTGACCACTAGCCCATGAGGCTTATTTATAAAGATTTATTATTTTGAAAGTGCTGCACTGTAGTCGAATGGTTTAAGGCATTATACCTTGGTGCAGAGCTATGGGGGTTAGAATATTTTTTAATTAAATTAATTAATTAATTAATTTAGGCTGGTGGAGTTAAGGCCATGTGACCTTCTCTTCCACTCACCAGCACTAACATATTTTACATTAGAATATAGGAGTCACAATTAATACTCAGAGGGTATTTTTCTCATGGAAATTTGATAAGTATGGGACCAGTTCCACACAGGGGCCTATAGAATTTGGGTAGGAGTGAATTCCACATATAATTTGACATAATAGATGAAAATTAAAGTTTCTTTGTGCTTCCCAAAGTGGTATATTAAAAAGATTTTCAAATGCCTTCATTCCAAAATATTGTAGAATATGAAGAAACTCATACAATTGGACAATTGTCCTTATTTTAACTAAAACTCTTACACTATGTGGAAGCATCAGTTGTTACATCAGTTACTTTTATTTTGTGTAATTAGTAACTAAAGTTTATTAGAATGTAAAACTCTAAACATGTATTAACTTCACCTATATATACTACATTCACAACTATTACTTGTTGAAATAAAATTGAAGATCATTATTTTACTCTCACTATGTAAAACATGATGTCATTCTGCAATTATGTCAGTTACTGATAAAAAAACATACATTTTAAATACCATTATTAAAGATGAAAATCCATTTTAAAAATACAGTAGGAAGTAACATTAAGAGCTTTTTTAATAATTAAGATATTTGGTCTGTAATCACTGAAGATGGGACTCAGAAGCCTTGAAACATATGTTCAACAAAAACAACCATAAGAGATATGAATACACAGACTAAATATCTTAATTATGAAAATCCATATTTTCTGTTAAAAAGATTAAAACTTATACAGGGTGCTCTAAAATTCCCCTTACAAACTTCTAGGACTTGTAGAGGTGACTGTGTTGATAATATTTAGAATTGGAAACCATGTCCGGAAACTTACCGTTTCTGTGCTACAGCCATTTGAAAACAAGCATTGCCTGAACGTACATCTAGTGTCTCAGCAAGTAATAGCTTCATGATTCGTCTAAATAAAAAATTTCCCTATCGAGTATTCCAAGACTTGGTGTTTTTTTTTTCAAAAAATGTCAAAATTGTCGAAATTTTGAAAACTGCAAAAATTGATTGTGGAGGGTGTATCCAGGATTATTAATGCAAGTCATGATTCAGTTTCCATTTTGTTTCTTTGGCTATTAATGAGTTGAACTGTAAAACAAGTGATGTACCGGTACTGCGTCACGCCTCATAATAAATTACTTGCAAAAGTGGTTGCATTAAAACATGTCTTCAAACAGCTGTAGCATGGAAATGGTAAGTTTCCAGACATGGTTTCCAATTCTAAATATTACCAACCCAGTCCCCTCTACAAGTCCTAGAAGTTTGTAAGGGGAATTTTACAGCATCCTGTATATAAACATTTTGAAGAGAAAAAGTAGTATCCTACTATATGAAGGCTAAAAAAATTAAAATATTATTTTATTTTGTTGAAATTGTTACGTCAATTACCATGGAATTCACTTAGCTACGATAAGAAGTGGGTCTAAGTTGAGAAAAGCAGCTATAACAACTGGAGAACCAAACAAGCTGTCCATATGTTACAGCTATATTGGTTGGATGATTATCCACCACTGCATTTGGTATATGTGGATGTGAGGCCAGCTTCTGGTTGATAGGTCAAGGGCTTTCTAAGTCTGTTTAACCATGGAGTTTATTATTTTAAAACTTTTATAGTCAGAAAATCATTGCCTCGAAGCAGATTTATGCCTTGGGATAAAACTATCGAAGAAGACATTTTCTCATGGAGTTCTGGCAAATATATTCATGGGACTGGTGTACAACTAGCATCATGAGACATTTGTGTAGCTATGATAAGTAGTGGCTCCAAGTTGAGAAAACAAACAATATAAGTTGGGAGAACACACATCATCTTAAAACTGGCTGAATGATCATCCACCTCTATGATTGTCACAAGTGGATGTGAGGACAGCAGCTCCCTGGTAGCCCTATCATGCCATGGAGTTTAGTACTATTTTTTTAATTATTAGTTATTTACATAAAGTATTGTCATGTTAACCGCATATTATTACTTCTTTTAAAATTATTTTAAGCTATTTATTTATAACATGAATCGGAGAAATAATTTTACATCTTGCCTCATAAAACTCTGTGATTTTTTACAGGACCAATTTCTGGAGTTATTGCTCCTATCCTCAGCCAAACCTGTGACTGTCAGAATTCTTCTGTTAACCATCAACTTCAAAACTCCCACCTGGTATTGATTTTATAAACTTTGAGAATAAATTTTGCTCCCCAGGAACTTCAAAAATATAAGAACAAACATAGATCCATGAAGGTAAAATTTTATCACTCACCTCATACTTTTCTTCTTTTTTTTAATTCAAACTAGTTTCAGAATTTTACACTTCAGTTCCATCCCCAGTACCCCCTGGACTGTTGAACAACAATCGCAGGGGTACTGAAGATGGAACTGAAGTGTAAAGTTCCAAAACTAGTTTAAATTTAAAAAATAAGAAAAGTATGAGGTCAGTGATACAATTTTACCTAAATGAATAAACTCATAGTGTTGTTGTTGTGGTTTTCAAATGGCTGGAGCTTGGTTTACACCATTAGTCCTCTTGCTTCCCAATAAAGTCCTGCAATGTCTTTCCTATCCTTTTTCTCGGGGTCAAGTCATCTGCAATTCAGCAAATGTTCCTTGCTTAGGAGAACATTTTCTCCACACAAGGAGCATCCCATAGTTCTAGTGAATAACCTAATAGTGTGAATTCCTAAAATAAGTAATAGATCCATGAATTAATAAATAACAATGGGAAGAAACAATGAGGTTCTTCTTAATAAATAATGTGAATCTGGTACATTTTATCTAATAAATATTTGGGTTTCATTTGACATGTTTCATTATGTCAATATATATGGACTGCATATTGAAATATGTTAAATGAAACACAAGTATTTATGATATAAGATGTACCAGATGCATATTATTTATTAATAAATCCATAAATTTTGAAATTCCCGGTGAGCAAAATATTAACTATATTTTCATAAAATTAGCAGCAGATGGTAGTTTGGAAGTTGAGGTAACAGAAGAATTTCAAGAGTGAAAGATTTTGATGAGGATAGAAGCAATAGCTTCAGAAACCGTTCATGTGTAAATCATGGAGCTTTATGAGGTGATATGTAAAAACATTCTCTGATTCATGTTATAAATGGTTAATTACCTCACAAGTGTCACTTCTCATTGTAACTTTTATTAAAATTATTTTAAGCTAGTTTAATTATTGGGATGTGTTAAGATATTTTCAAGCATCATTAAACAAATCAGATTTTACACCTCACCTCATATAGTTTGTGTTTATCCAAGACCCGTTTTGAAAAGTCTACTTATCATTGTCATCTGACTCTTGATTTGTTTTGTTGCAGTCCTGTAGTTCTATTCTTCTGCCATCAGTTGGTTGACCAATGACCTTTCAAATCAAATCTTTTTCCCTTGGACTGGCAACCAACAAGTAAACAGTTAGATGTTATCTAAAATTGTAGGCTTTCATAGCGGTGTGTTGATTCTTGTTTAATTGGTCTTTCAGGCTAAATGGCTGTGGTCCAGTTTTGTTGAAACTTGATGTTTCGATTACTATTGCAGTAGACATCCTCAGAAGATTTTATGCAATCTCTGTGAATTCCTGAAGATGTCTTTTGCAGTACATGAAACATTAAGTTCCAACAAAACTGAACAATGCCCATTTAGCCCAGAAGACCAACTAAATAATAATCAGTCAGATGTTAGTTGACAATGAAGAGTAGATTCTTCAAAACCGGTCTTGTATATATAAGAAATATGTGAGGCGAAGTTGTAAAATCTGATCAATTTATTAAATAAAGATCAGAATATTACTTCCTAAAAATATCAATTTTAAGCCTATTTAGAATTATACAAATGTACCTGAGTGACCAGTCAACCTCAATTATAATTTTAAATTGAAGAACAAGGTTCTTAGTCTATTCCTTCAAGTTGAGTTTTACATGGCAAAAGGCTATTAATGACATGTGGACCATTTCCATGTAAAAATTAATTTTGGAAAATAATGGGCAGGTATTCAATTGTAGAGGCCTTTCAAACAATTTCAACGTATAATCTAACATGATAAATAAGGTGAATCCGGCACATCTTACCTCATAAATGAAACACAAATATTTATGAGGTAAGATGTACCAGATTCACCTTATTTATATTATTTATAATATAATTAAAATAACCTCAAAATATAACTTCCTAAAATGAAATATTCACCTTATTTGTTAAGAAGAACCTCATAATGTGACTTCCTCTTGTAATTTATTATTAATTTAATCAAGTACTGATTTGTGTTGTAAAGAATTCTCTCTTGGATCAGTTTTCAAGGATTCATCTTTGTCCTCAGTCAACAACTGAGGATGAAGATTAAATCCTTCAAAACTAGTCCAAGAAAGAGAGCTAATATGAGGTGACATGTAAGGAACCTTTTTAATTTCTTTCATATGATACCTTGTAGTGTGACTTTCTATCAGTTTTGTTTTAAATACTTCCAAAATATTTAATTTGTTTTAAATTATTTATGTATTATTGAAAGCACATTATTAGTTAACACAACTAAAGTAAAAAAGTTTTATGAAAATACAATAGGAAGTAACATTATGAGGTTCTACTTAATAAATAAGTTTGGTCTGCCCTGTATCAACTGAAGATGAAACTAAGAAGCTCTGAAACATGTCATAAAAGAAACAACGAATTATGAGGTAAGATGAAGGCAAATCGACGTTATTTATTATTTATCAAAAAGTTTTGCCTAAATTGGGATTTGAATCCAATATCTCCATATTTAAGTACTGACACATTGGAGTTATTGGGTTCAAATCCTGGTTTAGACAAAACATTTTCTAAAATTTAAAATAAAATTATTTTTACCTCACTTATATCCTTTCTTCTATTTATACTAGTTTTGTAACCTTACTGTTATATCTTCAGTAGTGCAATTATTGAAGATGTAACCACTAAATTATGAAACTGGTCTAAACAGAAGACAGGATATGAGGTGAGTTAAAAATAAATTTTATTTTAAATTTTATATTAAACCTTATAGTGATATTTGCTATAATAGTTAAAAAATTCTCTTTAGTTACATTATACATTGAAATTTAGGACCAACAATGAGTACATTGATTTCAATATTATATTATTAATTATATATATTTGTTAATATGTTTCTATAATGTGTTAAACATTCTTCTGCTTCTAGCTTCATTTAGAATTTCAAATTTTTCCTCAGGTATATTTGTATTATTTTTTTAAAAAGAAAATATTAATTTTCTAAATTTGCCAAGGACTGGAACATGTTAAAATAAATATATCAAAACATTTGTAATAATCTAACTTGAACAGTTACCTCAAAGATGTTAAAAAAATTCCTTAAAACTTGTATTATAAGTCTATTATTAATTAATCTGCTTTTTTAAAATATGAAATAATACATTTTAAAAAGTGTGTATATATTCACAAAAAATAGAAAATAGTTTATAGAATTATTATGGCAACTATAAAAATTAAAGTACCAAAGTAAAATATTAAAATAGATACTTGGCATGTGCCATCGTCCTCAACTAGGTTAACAATGATGGCACCTGCCAGGTATCTATTTTAATTAATAGAGAGTTAGAATTTTCATGACTCATCTCATATTTGTAGATTTCTTGAAGACCAATTTCGATATGTTATCAATTCCTTATAACTCTGTATGTGAGTTAGATAATGAAACTGGTCTTCAAGAAATCTACAAATGTGAGGTGAGTTGTGAAAATTCTATCTCTCTATTAATTAAAACAAACCTCATAGTATCACTTTCTTCAAATATTAAGATCTGTTTTAACATTTTACTTTGTGACTATTTACCTCAACAAAGTTTTAGTATGTATTTTATCAGTATTAATAAAAGTAACATAAACTTTTATTTCCACACATTAAGACATGTATTATTTTCAACTGTTTAACAAACGAAGAGACATTATTGACAAAGAAAACAAACTGAGAGATGTAATTTTATTCAAGAAAGACTGAAGCCCGAAGCAAGTAACTTACAACACAATTTTGCACATAAATTATAAATTATAAGCAACACCGGTGTCAAATTATGTTCAGGGAAATCATTGTCAGTGATAGATACTATATACAGAGAATTCTGTGAAGATATGAACACATTGCTGTGGAATGATTGCTGAATCAGAATGGGAGTGATTCTCAATAAATTAGTGAACATACAAATGCAGACAGGTATAGATTTTCTGTAAAATATTAACAATAATATGATGTGTTATCAGATAAAACAAGTGCTAACGAAGATGGAAGTCAGTCAGTGAGGTGGGAACTTGAGATGACTTACCATCATGCCGCATGTTAGCGTGATACCTCGTCCACAGTAAGTATTGGGGACTATGTCCCCATAACCTACGCACAGGAATGTAATGGCGATCAGCCACATGGAGTTTAGCAAGTTGGCATGTTCTTCGTCGTGGTACCTAGAGAAAACCAGCACGGTGTTGGTTTCAACGGGGACCGTCGTCAAAAAAATAAAACAAGACAACATGCTTCATGCAAAAACTTCCAACATGATCCAAAATGCACGACAAAAAAATTAAAAACTTTCTTTGCATTCACAACACATTGACAGACCAAACAACGAAATTTGTACTAACATATAGAGGGCATGAGGAAATAACAAACATTCATTACAGAGGATAACGAAAATGAGAACATAACTTCAAATATTGAAACAAAGTGAAACAAAATTGGAGCACAGAGAACAATTTCAAATGTATTAAAAGAAGTGAACACATGTTATTTAATGTTATTGGTGAATTCCATGACAACTGACATGACATTTACAACAAAATTAAGTTTTATACTTAATTTTTTTGAAGTCTTAAACCACTTAGAGAGGGTACAATCTGTAATATAGGCATATATGTAACTTATGTGTTTAAAAGTAAAGTAATCATTTCAGTAACTGACAGAACTTTTAAAAAATACATAATCAAGGAAGAAGAACAAAACAACTACCTCTGTGAAGTTTTCAGTTATATTTAAAAACATTAAGTATAGAGAATTATTAGATAGTACTGGTATAATATGTTAAGAACTTAAAAGATTCCAATGAGCTGGTCATGTGGGAAATATGGGCAAACAAAGAAAATCAAGAAAAGTCTTACAGGTGTACTTTGGAGGAATGAAGATAATGGGATGACCGAGAGGATGGTGGGAAGGTGCAGTATGTGCACATACCACTATACTTCTGGGAGTAAGGAATTAGAAGACAATGGTTAACAACTGGGAAGAATGGAAAAGGAGGATTGGGGAGGCCAAAGCCGAAATGAGCTGTAGAGCCATACAATGGATGGATACTTTAGGTTTTGTTATTAAAAACAATGGCTATGAATTAAAAAAAAATGAAGATAAGTCACATAAAAAGAAAAGATAACTGATGTACCATCTGTGTGGAATAATTTTTAATTAGAAAGAAATTTCAAGTTTATTTCAACAATCAGTTTTTAAAAAAACAACTATGCTAAATTTTTTAACACCAAAATGTTATTTAGATTTAGCCACTTGCATCTTCTTAAAAGTATTATAATTATGTAGATTAATCCCAGATATAATAATTTATTGTGTTAGGTTTCTTTAGAAACAAATAATTTTTTAGATATTGCACATTTTTAGATAACATTAGGTAGCAGTATATATATTTTGTATTCAGGTTTGCAAACATCAAACATGAAAGTTGTAAAATATTTTACTAAGGAAAGCAGGTTATTAATTTAATTTTCTTCTGTCATGTCTATTTTTACATGGAATTCACCTATTTTGTTAAATTTGATTTGATGAAGGTGTAAGGAATGTGTTTGAAATGTGTAGCCTGTGCAGAGGTTTGAAATTTGCGCAGGACGATCACAATAGACGGCATTTATCACTGACAGAAAGTGCATCAAAAGAAATAGTAAAAGAGAAGTCACAAGGAAGAGGCAATGTGCAAGAGTTTTGTGTGTTATATTTACTGTTATCACAAGAGTGTTAAAAATGTATTATTAATTATTTACTTTATCAAGTTTATGTTCAAGATATGCAGGTTATTATAATTTTTAAAAACATCTTATGACTTTTTTACCTGCATTTCACATCAATAGTTTAATTATCAGTATTAAAACAAACATTTAAATTAAAACGCCTGTTGTTGAACACTCCACTAGGTAAGTAAATGAATAAATAAATAAACGAATAAATAAAATTTTACTAGGTAAATACTACTTCTAAGAGTTGTGACTGAATTTTGTTATTTAATACCAATTAATGGGAAATAAAATTAATTAGCTGATGAAACATCTTACCATGATTATCTTCCTGTTGGTTGTCTAGATGGAAAATCGAACATAGCACTACAGCATGTGCAGCTAAACAAGCTCTATACCTCTAGCTTATCGTGCAACTGCTAACAATATGTACAAATTCAAGTTTAGAGATAGCTAGGTTTTCAATTATAAAAGTCGTATGGAATCAATAAACCAGCCAATAGAAATTTTATATAAAAAAGTGGAGGCTAGATTCTATAGAATATTGTAAAGGAGGATTCACTATAACTAGTAATTATTTTCAAACACATGTGGATAAAAAAAGAAAGTAAAATACATTTACAAGAGATCTGCCTCGCATGGAAAAATGGGATCACCTTTAAATTTTCACAGTGAATTGTTTGTGTGTTGAAATAAACACAGAGCATTTCAGGATGCGAGCTATGGGGATTCAAAATTTGCAGATTCTTTCGAACACCTGACAATACAAACCCTTCACATACACTCTCATTACAATTAATCTGTAGATACTAGGGCATTTGATATGTAATGACAATATCTTAAAATATAAAACATTTATTTTCCATCATGACCTTCATTCATAGTTTTCTGCCAAGTCAACTATACATTGCCAAATCATAAGAAGATGATGCACTCCATCTTACAGAACCATTTCTGGACATCTGTTTCATTGATAGATCTAGAGCTTTCTGGATATCAACTCTTGATTAAAATTGAATGCCTCGTAGAAGTTCTTTGATCTTTGAGAATAAGTTATAGTCACAAGGGCTCACGTCTGGTGAATATGGTGGATGTTTGAGTACAAGCCAATTCCACCTTGTAAACAAATTCTACTAAACATCTTTTTAGGACGATATTGCTTAATAAATGTGAGAAACAGTGAATTTATTCACAAAATATTGCTATTTTGAGACTTTCAATATTACAGATTTATACAACAAAGACTGTTCAACAATATACTACAAGATTACAATGATCACCACTAGGATCGCTGATTTACAACAGTGTTGCCATTACTTATTGAATCCCCTAGTAATTGTACTAATGTATCACTTTTTGATATAATATCTTCACATGTAGAGTCTTGAGAAAATTTACAAATGAGGAAAGGTGAATATTTCATCAGCAAGTTTTTTATCATCAACTATAAGGATTTGTCTTTCTAATCAAATATATCAAGTACATTTTCTCTTACAAATGTTACAATTATACATATTTATAAACTTATCTGATTCACTGCACATGAAACACAATGTAAAGAGTTGATCAATGGTACCGTACTAGAAAGTGTGCCTCTACTCCTGCACAATTGATATACAACCATAACAAGAAATGACTTACTAACTGTTGTCCTTGAAATGAATTGTGAAGGAAGTACTCCCCTACTCTTTTCACATCTTGGGAGATGTGTTTGAGAAGAACAGAATGCGCTGAAATTGAATGTGATACATTCTGGAACATTCTAAATATAGTAGATGTAACACACAGTTATACAAATATATGGCATGAACATGTGCAGAGAATGCCACTAAGCTGATATTGTACAACTATAGACCTAACCTATATGACAATAAGATGTTGGAAGGCCAAAACGACAATGGAACGAGTTCAGTTAATTATTGGGCCAGAATAGCTCAGATTGTTTAACCTACAATGTTTATGAGATGATATTCTGGAACTCTGTTCGTGTTTCACATGAATGATTCACACACACATGTAATGGCTATATGTAAATGCTAGGAAATCATAAACAAATTTTGGCAAATTTGAGGCCCCATAAATTGCATCTCAAAACACTCTGAAATGTTACATTACACAGGTTTAATTTCAACATACAAAGAATGCTCTGTAAAAATTTAAACATGATCCCATTTTTCCATCGGAAATAGTTCTCTTGTTAGAAACAAAACTTATAAATGCAATGTATTTAAGTATATTTAAAATAACAAATAAGCTACTCTGAAAGTTGTTATTCCTTCAGGCCGTGCACAGATTATTAGATATATCCATACCATTTTGATGAAGTAACTATGAGACTGATGAAACGCGAGTAAAAGAAGAAAGAGTTAAAATTAACAATGAGCTATATAACTTTATTTACATCTACAAGAGAACAATAATAAAAATCATTGCTAAACTCCATCTGGTTATGATCGCCATGCGCTCTGGCAATGTATTTATATTTTATTTATGGTTGTTATTACAGGTCTCAGCAAGATATTGTTTTTAAATATTAAAAAGCCATGCATAATGTTTAAGTTGTTATTTACTTCTTTTAAACAATAGACTGATAACTTTTATAATATTATATCAATATTGTATTATATTTTTCGTGAATATAGCACACTTTATTCTACTGAAATCAATATTAACTGTGAAGGGCTAATAAATAAAAAAAATACATAGCAATACGAATATGGGAACAGAACTCTTTCACAAGACGGTACACCGAGGCATCAACTGAAAACTAAAATAATGTAGGATACCAAAACAGCATTAACCAACTGGAGAGGGCTATATGTATGTAAGAACACTCATCAACAATAACATCAAGAATTGTCCAATTTTTTCTGACGATATTTTCATTTAATTAAGATAAAGTCTAGCAATCAGTATTGAGCTTAATGAAATAAATTTAAAAAATGTAAGAATTTTTCAAAATTTCTGAATGAATTTATAACTAGTTTGATATTTTTGCTACCATGCACATATATATTAAATTGATTATAAAAAAAACAATCAAGACTAAGCTAATGAAAGCAAAAATGGATTAAAATTAATATTGGTGTCTACTTAGGATAAACTACTTTAAAACAAAATTACACAAATTTACTTAATTTGCTTCAGCAATGAATTTGGACCAACAGTGACTTCTACTAATTTAGTCAGTGTTAGTCCAATGGAAGTAAAACTTTTTTTTTAATTTCATGGACCAACGCTTAACACAAAGAAAAAAATATGATTAGAAATATTTTGTCTACAATGTTGAAGCTAACCATAAATTTTGAATATTGTGGATACACATGATGATGATAAAAGTAATAATATTAATAATAATAGCAACATGCACAAACATGATAAACTACCTTCTGCCATACAAATGAAGCTTGTAGTTCCCATATTCAAACCTTGCTATTTATTATGTTTACAAATTCAAAACATTTCAATGAAAAAAGTGAAACAGACCAATAAGAATTGAAATGTCACAATTAAGGGGAGATTAGTAGTGAAGACGGGTACAACGTACAATAAGTAGTGATAAAAATATATCTCTCAATCCAATTTCTGACTTTATTACAATTTTTTGTGTTAATTAAGCATATATTTATCTTAAAAAAAATTTTTAGGTATAAAAATATATCTCTCAATCCAATTTCTGACTTTATTATAATTTTTTGTGTTAATTAAGCATATATTTATCTTTAAAAAATTTTTTAGGTATATCGAACCATTCAGTCCAATTAATTTATTACTACTAAAAAAATTAACGTATTGGTACATTTTTCCAGCAACTACTTGAGGTAGAGCTATAAAATTTTCAGGATCCTTTACTCATTATATGATGAACCTACCACACAATATTCAGTCCTTTATCAATAGCTTATATGGGAAAAAAAATAAAATTCAATCATTTCCTGTATTTAAAATATTCCAAGCACAACATGAAAACTGCTGGGCAGATTTTTATACTGAACAAGAACTTGTAGTTACATTTTCTGTATTTAAGTACAATTCTTTTCATCTCATCTCACGTCCTTCTTCTTCTTAGACCGGAACTGAAGAAGAAAGTACCAAAACCGGTCTAAGAAGAAGAAGAAGAAGAAGAAGAAGATGAAGAAGTAGAAGAAGAAGAAGAATGGGAGGTGAAATAATAAAATTTTACTTAAATAAATAATATCTCACAGTGTTAATTTCTAAAAAAGTAATTTCAGAGAAATTTCACAGAAAAAAATTTATCACAGAACATGAAAAAACTTTTCACTGCTGTGGTCTCGAGATAGCATGCTGCCTTGTCATGCAGCGGTCCCAGTTGGGATAGGTTCCTGGGTGAGGTTTTTTCAGGGTTTTTCCTCACCTGTAAGACAAATATCAGGAAGCTTAAGACCCAACGGTCTCCGAAAATCATCTGGCCATCATCATCATCCTATTTGTTATCATCATCATCCTTCACCGGTTTGGAGGAAAGCAATGGGAAGGTACCACACTTATAATTTCCTAGTAAAGCTGCAAAGCATAGCATGAAAATACTATGATTGCAGTGAAAGACCTGCTCTCGGGCAGAATTCGTA
Source organism: Diploptera punctata (assembly GCA_030220185.1). Taxonomy (NCBI): domain Eukaryota; kingdom Metazoa; phylum Arthropoda; class Insecta; order Blattodea; family Blaberidae; genus Diploptera; species Diploptera punctata. Next base: position 1,346,056 of record JASPKZ010007366.1, on the reverse strand, counting down.
TGGATGGACGGATGAGAAAACTGTAACTCAATATTGATATTGTCATGTTATAGCCAAACTTCAATTATTTAAAAATTAATTTATAATTTTTTAATGGTTAAAGATATCTAAAAAAATACACATACATTTTTAAAGCTAAATTGTTTAATAATAATTTCAGATAATTAGAATCAGAGATATATTTTTTGAACACGATTTACTTTAACTACCAATTCCCTTGAACGACTGAACTATATGAACAGCATATTATTGGCTATTTATGGACTAATTTATATAAAATGGTATTCATCGAATCAATAAAATATTGTAACATTTTACAGGATTTCACTGACAAACTTTTAGGAACAATAGAAGAAATTACAGGATCATTTTTTATTAAGGGAGGTATCATCAGTAATGAAAATATGTAAATATTTTTCATAGGCTTGTGATTAATTAATAAAAATTGTAAACATATTACTTCAAGCTGGGCTTGAGGGGGGAAGAATGTAGTCATCCTTCTTGCATCACCTTTTTAGTATCAAATGGCAGACTCTATTAATCTACTGGCCTCCCAATTTACCTAGACAATGTTTTCTTTTTATTTAACTTTCACATGGAAAAAACACTATGAAGTTTAATTTAAGCTTAACTAAGAAGCCGCCATTTGCAAAGATAGAAGCTATGGTTTCAAGCATTTGGCGCGAGGGAATTACAACGTACATAAGAGAAAAATTTGCATCTAGATCGTAACTCGCCTCGGTAGCTCAGTTGGTAGAGCACTTGGCCCAGAAAGCCAAGGGTCCCGGGTTCGAGTCCCGGTCTAGGCGAAAATTTTTCTCTTCAAATATAATTAAATTAATATTTTTATTTTCTCAACTCATATCCTTTATTCTTCTAGACTGCAGTTTTGGAGCTATATCTCCATCATCAGTAGCCTCTCGTCGACTGGTGTTATGTCGTTTCTTGGCAGTTTTCTTCTCATAACACTGGTTGACGAGAGGCTACTAATGATGGAGATATAGCTCTGAAACTGCAGTCTAGAAGAATAAAGGATATGAGGTGAGGTAATAAAAATATTAATTTAATTCTTAATGTTTTTCTTGTTTTGGGGTTGAGTTTAGGACTTTGCTTTACGTGGGCATCATCTATGAGGGTGTTGACATATGGTACAGCTGGCAGGTGGAAATATGTATATCCTTTGAAAGCCAAACAGTCATGTCCAATGGTCAATCTTAATATTGCAATGGATTCATTTCTTGGTTTGTTTTTGTTTTGATCCCATAGTTCTTTAATTTCTTTTCTCTTTTTCTCTTGTATTGTTTGTTGGATGTGTTGCAAAAATGTTTGTTTTGTTTTCTGTTTTGTCAGCCTTCTTGCAGATTCAAAGTTGAATAGTGATTTTTCTGGAATAATATATGTTTCTTCTTTGCAAGGGAGTCAACTTTCTCATTGCCCTCTATCCCAACATGAGAAGAAATCCATTAGAAGTGAATTTGTTTGCCTAGGTTGGTTGGTTAGTTTGAATAAAGTGCTAGTTTATTTTATTGTTTTAGAGATGGACTAATAATTATTTGTTGTTATGGCTTGTATTGCAGGTTTTGAGTCTACTAATATCATTGCTTGATGGAAAACTTGGGCCTAAAAATCAATTGTTCCACTGCCGTTTGAATTCCTTTAACATCAGTGTCAAAGTTTGTTTTATTTTTTTTGAGAAGTATGACGGAACAAAAGAGACAAATATATGTCTACACCTGTTCTTCCTTCTTTATCATGAATCAACATCTGCGCCATTCAGTGGAAATGTATCTATCTGCTTTATGATGCATCCCATCCTTCTGCATTTTATATTTTTATTTTGAACTTACAGGAAAACAAAATGAACATGACTGTACAATAAATAGTAAAAATAAGTATCTTTTGAACAGATTACTAGTATAGCGTATGAGCTTAATTAGTTGACGCAATCACAGTTCTTTTTTCATCTCACCTCAAGCATTGAGTTATTTTTTCTAAAATTTTTCAGATAAGATATATTCATTCAAAGTTAAATATGGAAAATAACATTATGAGGTTCTTATTCATGAAGAATGAGTCATTTTTTACATCTGACCTCATAGTTTATGTTTCCTTAAACATAGGAACTGCAGTTTTCAAAAGGACACATCCCTTCCATTTTCAACCGACATTATGACTACTGAATTTTCTTTGGAATCTCCATCTATAATGTTTCCATCTGGTGTTGATTTGATAAACTAAAATCTGGTAGTCATAACGTGGGTTCAAAATGGATGGGAGTGACCTTTTGAAAACTGCAGTTCATGTGTTTAAGAAAACATAAACTATGATGTAAGATGTAAAAAATAACTCTTCTTCAAGATATATTCAAGTGATTGAGGCAAGAGTCATTTTAGTATGACTTTATTATCCACTCTCAACACTTTACCTGTAGAAAACCAAGAAATATATCACTTCAGAAAATGCATTAAAATCTGATATGTTTACCATTCAGGTAAAAAGTCATAGATTAAATGCAGTCTTTTGGAATGATGGTTTAAGTCCTGTTTAATTGGTCTTCTGGCTTAAATAGCCATGGTCTAGTTTTTTTTTTGAAACTCAATGTTTTGTCTACTACTGCAGTAGACATCCTCCGGAGATTCTACATGTTCTCTGTGAATTCCTTAACTGAATGAGTTTGCAACCAACAGTTGAGGAGTTCACAGAGAACACACATAATCTCCACAGTAGTAGACAAAATGTTGAGTTGCAACACAACTGCACCCTGGCCATTCAGCCATTATGACCAACTAAACAGGAATCAAGATACTAGCAGCGAAAGCCTACAATTTTACATTACAGTTTAAGTTTGGGGAAATGTTTCTTTTAAAATCATGCTGGTATGTACATTTTGTCACACAGACTTACAGTAACAAATGCAAGGGAGTAATCTGATTAAAAAAAATATTTTACCCACAATTTTAAATTTTTGTCAGATAGGTCTTTTTACATCATGATGATATACTCCCAACATGTCATTTATCATTTATGTGCATTGGTCAAGGTGTATATCACATAACACTCCAAGATTGAAAATTTTACAATTAAATAATTTAATTTAACTTAATTAATTTTACAATTAAAAATTTAAACTCTGTCCGGATTTGAAGTTAGAGCAGACATGCTACCAACTGACCCAGAACTGCGTACTTATGTCTCCATAAATGGAATGAGGAAAACATCCTGTATTCTACTACTAGCATTGCTTCTCTATATAATATTCATTCCTGAAAGTTTGTCGGTCAGGTCCTATACAAATTTCAGAAAACTTTAAATACAAAAAAATGTGTCAATTCAATTACTTCACTTTAATCTTATAAAACATTTGTGGTTTTGTAATGAGTTAAATTAACTACAAGCTCAATATGGCGAAAGTAGTGAGAATAATGCAATCTGTGAGCTTGTGAAGTACATTGAAACATACTTACTGTAAAATTATATAATTTGTAAATATTATAACATGTTTAAATTTAAAAACAAACAAGTTATTAAATAATAGAGATACACTCAGAGACATTTATTTACTGATTGTTTACATTAAAAGTTATTGGATCTGGGATCAATGTAAACTTGTAAACAAAAGACAGAAAGGCAATCTTTTTACAGTGGTAGATTGTGGCAGATTGATGAACTGGGATCTCTTAGGAGGTACCAAGAGCAAAGAGAAAATGTGAAAAATTTTGGACACAATAAGAAAGTTGAGAAATGAACAAAAATTGGGGCTCAATAAAATAATTTATATTATAAGAGAAACATGGGCTTACAAGAAGATTAATAATGAGAACTTCAATATGGTTATTGTTTCCGGTCTTCAATTGGATTATTTATTAGATTGTTTTAGTTGAATAGTCTTAAATTCAATATTAATAAAATCCATAATATGATTTCATTGAAGAAATAGTCATAAAGTAAAATATTAAAATAAATAAATACTTTGGCAGGTGCCGTCGTTCTCAACTATGTTGAAATTTTCCTTTTTAAAACTGTCGGCTTTTAGAAATCGGTTTCCATCTTGAGCAGAAAAAAGAAAATGTTAACCTAGTTGAGGATGGCACCTGTCAAGATATTTATTTATTTTAATATTTTACTTTAAGTCTTAAATTATATTTACTCTTTATGAAGGGAGGATTAAGTTTGTTTTTTGGCCTAAATTTTAATTGTACAAAAGACGAGATTACATTACAATGAAAAGTATATGCATGCTTTAATGGATATAGGGGTGTAACTAAATGAAATTCCCTAACTATTAGGGATGATAGACAATAACAAACTTTTTTTGTTATGTTACTATGGGCCTCAAACTAATTACCTAATGATAAAACCCAAAACTGTGCTTTACTGCAAAGAACAAAAACACTACAGAACTATTCATTTAAATAAAATTTTATCACCTCCGCTCATTGTCTTCTTCTTCTTAGACCAGTTTCGGTTACTTATTCAGTTCTATCCTCAGTATTTTCACGACTGTTGTTATGGCGGGCGTCTTTAAGTGCCGCCTCCTGCCCTCTCTGTTGTTAGACTGAAGAACCTAAATTCAAACCATTTTCCCCGGGAATTTCAAAGTTCAGAAAAGAAGAAATTAAGGACTTTTGAAAATCCCGGGGAAAATTATATGATTTCGAGGTTCTTGAGTCTACCAACAGAGGTAGCAGGAGGCGGCTTTTCAAGACGATGTAACAATGGTCGTGAAAATATTGAGAATGGAACTGAATAAGGTTCCAAAATCGGCCTAAGAAGAATATGAGATGAGTTACAGCAGGGGTATAATTATTAATTCGATTTAGTTATTCTTTTGGGGATTGATTAAATACTTTGATTTTAATTATTTCTTAATTTTACTCAAATATATAATACCTCGTAGTGCTAATTCATAAAAAGTCAACTATATTTCTAACTTTGCTCAAGACATTCTAGTGAAATCAGAGAACATTTGAATCGAAAATGGGCCCATTGAATGACCTGGTTGTTCTCACGGCCTCATCCCACTTGACTTTGTGTGCGGTGGGCACTTGAAGAGACTCCAATTGAATCGGAGGAAGAGCTCATCACTAGAGTCATTGCAGCGAATGCCTGGTGTCTTTGAACGTATACGACATGCAATGACACGTCACACAGTTTGAATTGAAGCAGGAGGGCGCAGTTTTGAGTTTTTTGTAAATGAAAGTGAAATGGCATTGAAATATGTGTTGTAAGTAACGTTACAACTGTAGTATTTTTTAATAATGTTGAGTGATTCCGGGTTATGTGGCCGTGGTCCATAGTTGGTGTTGATACCAGACGTTCTAAAGTAGATCTTCCGACCAGGAAACACGCCTAGAAGCACTCGCCACTGAAGATGCCCTCCGCAGTTGAGGGCGAAACGTCTGGTATCAACACCAACTATGGACCACGGCCACATAACCCGGAATCACTCAACATTATGATTACCGGCCGTGAAAGCCTGCATTCAACATGTAGTATTTTTTGTTTGGTTATAGTATAGCACAGTTTCCAGTTTTCTTATTCAATAATTTATTAGTTTCAGACTAATGATCACATAAAAAAAGTGCTTTAATCTATTCTATCATCCATAGAATCTAGGATATTGGATGTAGTTACACATTTTTAGTTACTTCCTTTTCTTTCTTTTTTTTTTTTTGTCTTCGTGATATGGTTTAATCTGCTGGCATTGGTGGAATTGTAACCCACTTGTAAGATTTGGATGCCTGGAAAGCAGAGTCACGTTACTTCAATTATTTGATGGAAGATAAATGACAACGAAGCACCAAGAAAGTCCTTAACTCTTGACTTAATTTGAGACCATTGGTATTCACAGGAATAAGAGAATTGCATCCGGGACATCAAGAACTATAAACAGAAATTCTGACCACAAGACCAGGAGACACATTTGGTACGTGGTCAATGTAAAATATCCATTATTAGACGGATCTAGTTGTACTACTCTTGTACTGTTAAAACTATTCATCCTTCATGAAAAGAGTATTGCGTCATTTTGACATGACAGAATTGCACAGAGGGCCAGATACGAAATCTAGCTGGAAAAAAAGTATTTTACTAACTTTCACCAATTCATCTTTCTTCACTCTAATATGATTTCCAGATGACTGTTCTTCACTTATCTGCAAAGGAGGGTAGAATTCTAAAATTTATGTAGACAATATAAACATCGGAAGTTGCCGATAGTTAAGAACTAATCTCTCCGCATCCCAGTTGTGTACCGAGCTGTGGAAATAAATACGTTTTGTATTGAAGTTCAGCTAGTTATTCTTCTTATTCTATATGGATACTTTACCTCAAGCTTTGTACTTTTTATTGATATATTTAACATGTTTCTATACAACCAGATATTGTGTTAAATACACGCGGAATCATACCTTCGAAACACTAAAAAATTTACACAATCATCTTACTTTAAATTGAGCTACGAAGAAAAAAAAACAGTTCTGAACAGTAGTACAAATGTAGTTACAATATAGAGTGATTTATGGACATTAATTCCCGCACACTAACATATGTGCAAATCATTGCGTTTTTTGTAATTAGCTTTTTTATTACAGGAGGCGGCCGGCAGCTGAGACCTACCGTCGCGCGCAGAAAATTGTTTGATTTAATATATGAAGAAAAGTACGTGATCGATAGAGGCAATAAGTGATCGTTTATTAATAAATTAGAGTTAGGGGATGTTCGGAGAATGTTTTAAAATGTATTTTTAAAAACAGTTTTTGAAAAGCTATTTTCTAAAACATAGGAAGTTGTGCGCCAGAAAAAAGTTAGATTTCTACTGAACTATTCTGATTGGCTAAAAGCAAATGTTAACTTTCCCGTTATTAAGAATTTAGAACAATGGCAGTCGTTGGAAAATTCTGCTTATGGAATTGCAAGACCCAAAATATCTTTCGAAGAGGCTGGAATAAAAACTAAAAAAAATATATTCTTATTTCTGCTGAAATGTCTGTCTTGGGAAAGGTAGCATAACAAATTTGCCTTCCTAATAGCATTATAGGGTGGATAAAGTATCACAACCTCTCTTTCTGGCACCTAGTCTCATGTTAATATATCGATGTATTGATATGTTATTATCAAAAAGACAATGCTTCATCCGACATAGAAGATAGGGGAGTGAGAGGAGTGTTTTATAAATGTTTCTTATTATTTTGAAGCTATTTTTATGTTTTTTAATAATTTCTTTAAAACATCAGCAGTATCCCGTTTACCATATGGTTGAAGTGACATTTCAATTGAAAGAGCAAGTTCATCGCGGGGGGTATAAATATTCCTATAATACAGTTAATAATATTATACATTTTTTTAAGGTCCCAGTTCGATTTATAGTACCTATAAAGTTTTATTTTTAAGGGGGAGAGAATTCCTGCGTAAGTGAACATTTTTTTTATTCTAACATCTTCGAAAGTTATTTTGGGTCCTCTAATTCCATAAGAAGATGGAACGGATTTTCTAACGACTGTCATTGTTGTAAATTAATTCTTAATAACGGAAAAGTTAACATCCACTTCTAGCCATTCAGAATATTTCAGTAGATTTTTTTTTTCGCGCACAACTTCGTACGTTTGAGAAAATCGCTTTTCAAAAAATATATTGATTTTTAATATCATTTAAAACATTCTTCTAACATCCCCCTAACCCTAAATTGTTTACTAAATGATAACGTATTGCCTCTATCGAACGCTTTTTTTCATATTACGGGGTGAATCATAAATATGGCTATACGTTTGATCGCGTTGTGTGATGAAAATATTACTATTACAGGAAATATGAAATTACCATTGGAAAGGCAATTATTCAAATTACAACAATGGAATAAAACAAAACAGTGTATAACTTACGTCATTAGTCAAAATGGCGTTGAATATGCAACAGCAAATTACAATTGCTGCATGGGCAATAACGTATGCTAATGATCGTGAGGCCGCAAGACGGGAGTTTAACATAGCATTGCAGCCGTCGACTCCACAGTGGAGAAAACGACTGCTGGAAACGGGAAGGATGCAAAACCTCCTGGAAGGCCTCACATTAGCACGGATGCAGAAACAACGAAGATAATTGTGGAAGCGTTCGACGCTAGCCCACAAAAATCAACCCGCCAAGCTGCAAGTGAGCTTCATATCAGTCAATCGAGTGGGTGTCGTGTTTTGAAGCGTGAGAAGTACCACCCCTTCAAACCGATTCGTGTCCACTGAACTTAATGAAAACGACCCTGACAGGCGGATGGAATTTTGTGAATTTGTTGTCAGGGAATCAGCAAACGACGAACATTGGTACAGAAAATTGCACTTTTCTGATGAAGCTCTTTTCCATGTGAACGGACGTGTTATTCGACACAATTGTCACTATTATGGTAAGAGAATCCTAATGTTATTGAAGAGACACGTTTAAGATGCGGCAAAGTCACTGTTTGGGCTATGATCGGATGGGAAGGACTGATAGGAATGCGAATTTTAGATGAGACTGTTAATGATGATCGGTATAGTGATATCCTTAGACAAATTGTCCTGCCGGTAATGCAAAGTGCTGAACATGAACAATGTTTATTCCAGCAGGATGGTGCGCCTCCTCACTACGCAAGTGCGGTGAGGGAAATTTTGGATGATCATTTGCAAAACAGGTGGGTGGGAAGAATAGGCCCCATTGAATGGCCAGCCCATTCCCCTGACCTCACAGCATGTGACTATTTATTATGGGGTTATTTGAAGGAGAAAGTTTATGCCCGGAAACCTCAAGACGTTGACATGCTGAAATTAGTGATTGAGGAAGAAATTAGAGCTATTCCTCTAAACATGTATCATAACGCAATGAATGACTTCCCAAAGCGTTGCCAATTATGCTTGGATGTAAACGGCGAACAGTTTGAAGCAATAAAGTGACTTGCTTAGTGTTGTTGTAAGTGATTTGTTTTGTCTTGTTCTATTGTTGTAATTTGAAGTATTCCTTTTCCAATGATAACATCATATCTCCTTTAATAATGACATTTCCGTCACAAAATACGATCAGACGTATAACCATATTTCTGAATCACACTGTAAACCAAACAATTATTCTCTCGGCGCAACGGATCAGTAAGCATAAAATATAAACAACAATGTTGCCGATTTCTGTTTATATTCTCAAGGATATTTTAATGTCTCTGAGTGTATACACCTAAAATAAAAACATTTTATTAGTAAATAACTTTCATAGATACGTTTTTCTAGTCAATAACACAAGCTCAAAGATTGTTTTTTATAGTAGCCTGCATGAGACAACATAAACATTTGTTTTCATAATACTTAAACTGTTCATACACACTTAAAAATAATTTAATTATGATAATTATTAAAACTTATTGCCAACTGAAGACAAATATGAAATCTTATACAATTAAAAATAATACTATTATTTCTACATATTTAGTCAAACTATATTGAAGAACCAAGTCCTAATATATTATTTTATAAGAAGTTATTATTTCTAAAATTATTTTTAGATATTTCCCAATATTTCTGTTGCAAGATTTTTCAGTGAAGTGTCCGATGATGATCCTGGTGGACTTGGCTCTGATTGAGGTTCTCAGGTTAAATCCAGCCGGGGTAGATGGATTATTAAAGACGTAAAAATCTTGAGCGTGACTTTCAGAAAGGAAGTAAAACTGTAGATATACGGTATAATAAAATAAATTTAAGCCTAAAATAAGGGTCTTCTGAGCAAAATTTGTCGGCCTTCTTACACTCAAATTTTAATTGGGATGCTAATGATCTGAACTTTTACAGATCATCGTTAAATAAAAATATTAAAAACACCCAAGATTCCTTACATACCTCTAATAGTTTAAAGTCATTCCATTATCTAAAACTGAGAATTCCTCAGTGATTAAGATCTTTCTTTAATAGATATACAGTCAAGAGAACAGAATTTTTAATTACGCTACTCTATTTAATTTTCAAATATCTAGAACCAGTTTATTAGGTTGGTATGCTGTCCTCCTCTTATATCAGCATAAAAGTTTTTGTCTTTTCTAATGTTCAGATTTTCCGTGCTATGTTTGATACTAAAGTTTATATTAAATTTATCTCTTATATTTAAGATTTGAGAGGAATTGCTCACTCTCAAAGTTTTCTTTGAAATATTTAAAAAATATTAACATTTTCTGTCACATTTGTGATCGCTTATATTTAGGATTTTGATATCATTCACTGACATCTATAGGGGAATAAACATACCTAAATTAGCTTAGTCAACCCTTAAATTGGCAATATATCATGTAAGATACATTGGATCAATTCATTTGATATTTTAAATAAAACTATACACAAATGAACAAGTAGAAATCTTTTAAATTTGTAATGTATTACATATTATACAACAATAATTTACAGTTAACATGATTTTTTTTCTTTGCGGTGCGACATATTTAAATAACTGGCACGAGAAATTAGTGTTTTGCCAATTTAAGAAGTTAGTAACTCGTCAGAGCGAACATTTTTCCTCCACATAAGGTGTACGAGTACAGACAAATAATTATTCACATTTAGTTATGCTTGTACTTTTTTTACTTTCCAAATTTACCCTAACATATTTTCAAATTATAAACATTATGTTAACATTGAAAAGTAAAATAAGTTAAATATTTAGGAGACTTTTTTCTAGATAAAAATTTGGATACTGGGGAGCTGCCTCAAGCATTTAGGCCTGTTACTTAATTTATTTATTCTTATGAGAAGTGTTAGATTTTTGGAATAATTAATTAGTAATAATTATTTAAATTATATAGGCCCAGTGTTTAAGTTTTTTGTCTCTGGTCCCAAGCGCCCTAACCCGGTCGAGGTTGACTGATTTTCAGAATGAAAAAATCCAAGGGACAAAAGTTCTCCGGGAGAGACTTCAAGCCGTCGATCCCTAATCTAGAGATTTCAGGCCTATAAAAGAGCCTCAAGCTAAATTGGAGTTTCTGAACAATTTTTTTTATTATATCCAATATAGGAAACTCTTTTTTTACCTTACGGTATATAAGGGTTATAATTATTTAACATTAAGAAGTAAATTAACATAAAACAGTAGAACAAAAGACAATTACATAATGATGTTATAACAAAGATGAAGAGGGCAAAATTAAATTATAGTTGAGAATTAACACAATTTAATAAGAAAATAAGTACGACCTAATTATAACAATTTTTGTTGTTAAGAATATGATAAAGAGGACTGGAATAATCCTTTTTCATTAAAATTCAAATATGTTTCAAGTTTGTAAACGTTCAAACCACAAAAATGTACAATTGAATAGAACATGTTTGACTGTTTGAACAAAATTTAAATGGTCTTTCCCATCCAAGCAATACCTTAGTTGCCTACTAAATGTTTCTTTGGGGAGAAGAGCTAACCTTGACATTTGCTTACATGAGTAGGGAAATAAGCATAACTAAATACTGGTCTAAGAAAAGGGTGTAGTTTATCAGCCACTTTGTTTAATACATACACAGACAATATTCTAAAGGAGTGGAAAAATGTAGTAAACCCAGGAATTAGAGTTAGTAAAAGTATATGTATAAACAATTTCTGTTTGTAGATGACTTAACTGTAATTAATGAAAATGAAGATGATCTACAAAAAATCACTGCACAAATTAAAATAATGAAATATGTAATTTATATGATTTTAAAATATAATTAAAGAAAAAAAAAGGCTTTTAAAGCTAAGAACCCTGTGAGACCCAAATTATTCTAGAAGGTCGAAATCTGGAGCAAGCGTCTAGTTTTAAAAATTTAGGCTGAGATATTAGTTTAAACTAAGAATGATATATATACAAAAATCAATCAATTTGAGGCAGTGTGTGGAACGATTCAAAGAACTTTTTAAAAATAAAATAAGGAAAGATATAAAAAATAAATTCTATTGAGATATGGGTAATACCTACACTGCTTTAAGGTTGTGACAGCTGGCTTCCAATCAAAATACAAATAAATGTAATTCAATCGGCGAACATGAGATTCTTTAGGCAAATAAAAGATAGTACTGAACTGGATAAAATTATAAATTAACAAATAAGACATTAATTAAAAGTAGAGCCACTATATGATAAAATAATAAATTATAGACAAAAGTGGAATGAACTTGTAGACAAAAAAGAGTGAGGAACGATATTCACTACAGTGAATAACTATCAAGCAAGAAGACATAATATATTGGACGTCCTAGAAAACTATAGTTCGACGTCATTTTTAAGCCGGAACGGGCAATGGTCTAATCCTTGAAGTGATGATGATAATAGTCCTGCATTTGCGCAGAAGTACGGGTCTTAGTTTGGTTCAGTCTCCATGGGGGGTAGAAATTTTCTCCTGGAATTTCGGCCAGTATGGAACCGATGGCCACCCAGCATCATGAGGAATGTGGGTAGCTACAATAAGTAGCGGCTCCAGGTTGAGAAAACCAGCTATAACGGCTGGGGATCCCGATATGCTGACCTCATGTCACCCCTACACTGGCTGAATGATCGTTTACCTCTGCGAATAACGCATGTGGATGTTGAGGGCAGCAGCCAGCTGGTAGACCAAGGGCTTCTAGGCCTGTCGCGCCAAGGAATTTGTTTTATTGTTTAATGATGATGATGACAAAATATCATAATTAATGCTATGAATGATTTTCAATTTATCTAGAGGATTTAGAAATCAAGAATGGCATTTGTTAGGACATTTAACGAATAAAAGTAAGCTCAAAAGTCGTAGTTACCGGTATTTTAAAACATTTATGTTTAATGTAAACGGCGATGTTTGAAAAAAATCAGAAATGTGAGGTTATGTATGTTCACTGCAACTTGATCATATTATTTATTGTCAAATAGGATCGCAATATTCTAAGAACACACCCTAGTGGAGAAATAATGAAACACATCAAACTGTATAAACATTATAGGCTATTAATTATTTATTTTTAGTACACAACTCGGTAAAATCAAGGAATCTGTTCATTATTTGCTATATTCAATTTATTTGTTGGAGAAAAATAATGCACTGAACTGTTCAGAATATTAAAAAGGAGGAGCTTACTTTATCACAAAAGCAGGAGCTAATCAAGAGAAATCGAAAAGGATTTTCAATTCTGAAGGAAGAAGTTGAACTAGCAATTAAGGAAAAAATGGGAAAGCAACAGGGGTAGATGGAATTCCCATTGAATTGGTTAAATGCTTGGGTGAACAAAAGAAGGAAATTCTGCGTTTATGCAACAAGATATGAAGAATTGACTGAGACAGTGTTAATACCAATACCGAAGAAAAACAATGCAAAGAAATGTAAGGAGTTCAGGACTATCAGCTCGATATCACACTCTGCAAAGATTCTCCTGCGAATACTGATTCGACGTTTACGTTCTACGATGGAAAGCGAATTGGAAGAAGAACAGTTTGGCTTCAGGAAGGGAAAGGGTACAAGAAATGAAATTGGATTGATACGAAAAATAGGAGAAAGATATATAGAAAAAGATAAAGACGTTTATGCAGTATTTGTTGACCTGGAAAAGACCTTTGACAGAGTAAACTGGAATAAACTCCTGAAGATCTTGAAGAAAATTGGCGTGAACTGGAAGGAGAGGAGGCTCATAAGTAGTCTTTATATGAAACAGCGAATAAAAGTTAAGATAGGAGAAGAAATGACAGAGGGAAGAGAAATTGGAAGGGGGTAAGCCAAGGATGTCCTCTGTCACCTACTCTTTTCAACATCTACCTGGAAGACCTAATGAAGAACTGCTTCAGCAATACGGGAGGCGTAAACATGGGAGGAAGAAGAATAAAGTGCATAAGATTTGCTGATGACATGGCTTTGCTAGCAGAAGATGCAATGACACTGAGGAACATACTGATGGAGCTAAATGATACGTGCGAGGATTATGGGATGAATATAAATATAAATAAGACGAATACCATGATTATAGGAAAGAAATCAAGGAAGATAAACATGCGGATTAAATATGATGCCATTGAGCAAGTGGAGAGCTTCAAATACTTGGGTTGTACTATCAGTAGTAACATGAACTGCGGTCAAGAAGTAAAACAGAGGATAGCAATGGCAAAAGAAGCTTTCAACAAGAAGATAAACATTTTCTGCGGACCTTTGGCAAAATAATTAAGGAAGAGGCTAGTGAAGTGCTTTGTGTGGAGTGTAGCATTGTATGGTGCATAGACTTTGACATTACGACGGAAAAAAGAAAAGCGACTGGAAGCTTGAATGTATAAAATGGACAGACAAAGTAAGAAATAAATATGTGCTAGACAGAGAGGGTGAAAGAAGAAAAATGCTGGAACTCATAAAGAAGAGGAAAATAAATTGGATTGGCCACTAGCTAAGAAGAAACTGCCTGCTGAAGGATGCTCTAGAAGGAATGGGTAACGGAACGAAAGTTAGAGGCAGAAAATACATCAGATGATAGACAATATTTAAATAAATGGTTTGTGTGCAGATACAAAAAGGAAAGCTGAGTTAAGGAAAGAGCGGAGAACTCTGAGTTTGCAGTGAAAGACCTGCTCTTGAGCAGAACACTATGAATGAATAAAGAGCGAGGTGAAACACGACTGTGATTCGTTGTAAAACAACATTATTGAAACATGATTGGTCATTGACTATCATTTGGGGCATGAGTTAAATAATTCCCGTGATGAAGGACCCTTACCAAACATGAGAATGTAGGATAGTTATTCAGAATTACGAAGCGCTTATTACCAGAATGTTTCAAAACATATAACAATAAGGATTTAAGATATACAAATCTGGTGCTCTAGTGCTTATATTTATTGTTTCTAGTTCTGAGGATCGCGGATACAAACTTGGCCGGGATCAATGGACTTTTAGGAAGGGACAAGTCCTCCGGGAGGGACTTGAAGTCTTGGGTCCCGAGTCTCAAGATTTTCGGGTTCGTAAAATATTTTAAAGCTTAAATTAGTGCCTCTGAGCAAAATTGAACCGACCTTCCCCATCCAATGTAATAACTGGTTGCCTGCTAGATGTCTCAGTGAGGCGATATGCTAACCACACCAATCATTGGCAAATATATAAGGAAATACGCGTAACTAAATTAGCTTGGTAGTGAAACTCCCGCTAGGGGATCAACCATTTCCCCACGAAGGACGTGTAGGGTATGTACAGACTTGGAAATAATTGATGGCGTACAGATAATTTCCATGTCCCAGAACAATGCCACTGCGCATGATCAGAGTCAGCAATTTGATTCACAAGTATACAACTATTTGAGAAACTGTGATCTATTCTGTAACCTCATTCACTGGTACTTCCTCCACTAGACCACAACCGTCCCTGCTAGATACTGTCTGTATGAAGCGAAAAGCAATACTCCAGGAATTACTTGCATAATTAAATTAGATATTAACTTAATTTCAATTAATCGGATGCGTTTTGTATTAGTAGTGGAAATAAACAATCTTGTTATGCATTGTGTTTTCTAAACAAAATAATGAGACGTTACAATCGTTATTCATTTTCTATATAATATAATATTATATAATATATATATATATATATATATATATATATATATATATATATTATATAAGCTGTTTCCTTTAACTAATTAATTTCCCTATATACAGTATGCAAATTTATTTATATAACGTGGCCTGGTAACGTGTAGGCATTATGAAAATTAACGACGTTATTAAAAAATAATCCTGTCCAGGGCCGAACCCGGGCCTTGTTCGTCGCAATAGAGCATCTTACCGACTGCTCTACTGAAGCGAACGATACGAGTACTGCATGAAGAAAGACTTACGCCGCCGCGTGAATCGCTCTTCAAAACTTTCCACCATCAAGAGTTGCGCCATCATTTTTTTTCAAAGGCTGTACATATATAATGAAAAACTATCACTATGACTTACGAAACATGCAGCTTCAATGCTCGTTCTCTAAGGCACTCCACATGTTCCTATCCTCAGCCTACTGAATACAGTTCATATATCTGATAACCGGTTTCTTAAGATCCATCCGAATTTTTTTACCCTCCTATGTCTACATCTTCTTATGATCTTTTCGTCAAGGGTTTTCCAATAACTAACAAACTGCCTCCATGGCTTATGAACTTCGATATTATATACGACCCTCCATTTATCCCTATCATCATATCATCAATAGAGATGGAACAATTCCTTCGTAAACACGATATCAGCGTATGGTTGATGCGATCATTGAACATGACATCAGAGGGAAGGGGGTTATAGGCCTAATAGTTTTCTGTATCGTCTGGTTATCGCAACAGTTTAGAATAACATTACATTAGTTATATTTCACTCCAACTGTTCCGAACAGTCAGTGCACAACTTTTAAATTCCACCGAAGTATACTTTGTCTGTAAGTCTGAATCCTGCTCTTGTTTACATGCGTCCGCTGTTCAGAATTCGGATGACCTCTACTGTATGTTGAAGCTTAGTCAACCTCACGTCATTGGAAGGAGATGTTTCATCTCTAGGCCTGTCCAAAAATGTATCTGACGTTTTTTAATTGGAAGATATTAAAATCCAGGGCCAACTATATTATTTAAACTAGGTGTATAAGGAAATGATACAACTGCTGAAATGGTAGATTGAATAATCTAACTAGCTGCCGTCCGCGCCATCTCCCGCCTCACTCCACCCCTATCATATTCAAGCAGGGACATACCCCCTCCATACAGTGGATTGCCATTGCCGGATTTGGGCTTAGATTTCTGTGCCTTGCGGTTAAAAACGACAGATTTTTTTTGACACGGCCTTAGTATATCATAATGCTTCTCTGGGAGAAATACATTTCAAGATAGGTTTCGGCATCCAATGGTTGAAAACTTCCTCGTTAGAAAATCCTATAATCATTCCAGTAAAAAGCAAAATGTGCAAATTTTCATTTTATTTATTTTTTCATAACTCAACATTAAATTTAAGCTAAAAGTATCCTAACTTACTGGGACTATCGAACTCATAGGTTCATGGCTGCGCGGATATAAACTCTCCATACATCCCTATCCTGAACTAATGTTTTCCAATCATCCCTGTATAATTTATCTCCCTCAAATCATGATTAATGTTAACATTTCACCTAATACTTGGCCCACCTACTCGGCGTTTCCATGCCCCTCTTCCAATCCCCATTCGTGACACATGTCCTGCACATCGCAATCTCTGATTTTTATTACATCTGTTTCCCCATAAAGATAATGTAGCTTATTGTTTTGTAGTCTTATCAATTCACCTGTCTGTTCATCTGTCTTTGGTCAAAAACGCTTCCTAAGAACTTTATTCGCAAATATTTGTAATATTTTCTCCTCCCTTCACGCAAGAGTCCATATTAGAATTCTAATATATATACACACCACTAGATGTCAGTTGGAACGATATCCCGCTGTCTCTAGTGTAAATTGAGAATAATACATATAAAAGAAAAATAAATGTTTGTGTTAAGATTCCTGAGTAGCGCAGTTGGTTAGAGCGCTAATTTATAAAGTTCGAGATCTCCGGTTCAAATCCCGATTCAGGCATTTATTTTTCTTTTCATGCCATATATACTTCACTAGTGACTGGATCTTCTTTTTGCCTTTATCTTTAAACTATTTATTACTTTTAATGGTCTTGTTATAACAGTTTCTTCAAATTCTTGATTGGGAGCATGAATGGGCTTGGAAATCAATTTACAGTTATTTATACCCCTCATAACAAGACATGACAGTATCAATAATTTAACAATCACGCCTTAAGTTTGGTTAGGGCTTACAATTTCTTGATATTGGCTTAAAGTTTAACATCCAATTAGGCCTACATGAAAATTAATGCACATAGTTCAGTCGTGCATAGGATGTGCTGAACAGTTTTTCCTTGAGAGTTGTTTCATGCAGGCTTCATCCATTCATATAATATAAACAAACTACCCTACCTTTACAACCCATATGCAGAGACATTATTACAACATGATGCGACAAAGGAGTAGCGCCGGAAATGTGGATACATGCTTACCGGGAACCACACAAGTCGATTTCTCGCATCACGTAATAATAATGTCTCTAGAACTATGCATCAGTTTATTATTGTTTTACTCAATAATAACCAGACTTAACGCAAATTGCAGGGACAACTGACAACAATCATGGAATACATTCGTCATAAGTTATCTCAGATTTTTTGTTTGTTTTAGTTTTGAAAAAATTAGCAGGTATATACAGGATGTTCAGAAGTTCCAATTACAAACTTCAAGAGTTATAGAGGGGAATACGTAGATAACGTTTTGAATAAGAAACTTTGTTCAGAAAAGTATCGTTTTCATGTTGCAGGTGGGCCTATATTAAGCGTTTATCACCCGTGCTTTCCGGGGATATATCAATAGCAATTTAACGTTTTATGACTAAATAATTACATTTACACAACCAAACATTCACTGATTTCGTGACATTTGAGGGGAAAATAAAGAAACTTCACTTTATTACTACAACTGTTTATACGCTAAGTAACCAAACTTCTTTACTGTACTTAACTTATGGTTAGGTACTTATCCACTACAACTGCGGTTCGATGTGGCACCCCAAGCTCTTTGTACACGTTGTATATGAGAATCACGTTCTGATACATGCCTAACATCCTATTCTTACAGCGACAAAGTTAAATTCCTTTATTTTCCCCTTGATATTGGATATTTTCACAAAATCAGAGAATGTTAAATTGTGTAAATATACTTAATTCAGACATAAATCTTTATATTACTATCTCCGGCAGATTCAGAAGATTTAAACGCTTATTGCGAACTTGTAATAGTCTGGTCAAAATAGACATTTCAATTACAAAAATTCGCATAGAGCTGAAAATTGGTATGAATGTTGGGAACACCATTATAAATTAAATGTGAAAAGTCCCCATCGATACCACATCTGCAAAAAAAGTTATTCAAGGTCAACGTTCGCGAATATGGGTTTTTTCATTTTCCAGCCAAACTGTAATTTTTATCATAAGAATAGGTCAGACAAAAGTTGTAGATTATGCAATTGTCTACACAAATTGTTCGTATAGTTTTTTTCATAAGAATCGCCATTCTTGAGATATCGCGATTCTTAAATTTGAAGAAGTCGTATAATACATAATATGCACACTTTTCCGCACCACCTATGTGGTAGTGTACTTGGCGTATTTTTTTTTTTAATATGGTGTCTTCGAAAGGTGTACTCCACGATCTATTGTGATTAAGTTTTATAAATAATATTCCATTAATTAAAAAATTGTAATATTGGGAATGATTTAAGTGACAAAAATTATTCTTAATTCCGAGTAACGTTAATCTGACATAATCGTCGAATTCTACAACGACAGTAATATCTTCTTCGATTTCTTCTTCTTCTTCTTGCTGGATATTTGTTAATTGTTCTGAGAAAGATGTATCAATTGTTTCCTCATTGAAATCATATAAATCTTCATCTGTTCCATTTGATTCAACATTGGAGTAAGACTGGCCTTGACAATTGGTACATACTGGTGAACAAAATAATCCGACTTTTTACAGCCACATTTTGTACTACAATCCTTTTTGCAATTGCAAAAAATGGTGTTAAGAATATTTGTGTAGCAGGTGGGAGTAACATTTGAATTGGTTCCAAAGTATTATCTATTAATTGACCCAATTGCAATTTTGGTTTGAAATATCTAGGCTAACAGCAGTCATACTACTGTGGCTGATATTAGTACATACTAGTTTTAAAAGTTTTAGTTTAAATTATTTTTAAGAATTATTTGTTCCAAGAAATAAGTCAATGACTCCGGAATATCGCTGTTAATATTTTCAAACATTCAACTAGGCGGGGAGTAATTGGAATTATCAAATACTAAAGATTAAATGTCCTCTCGAATGATTGCTGCTGCGGCTTTGATGATTCTAAATCGTTCTTCCTTTTCATTTTGACTTTTTTTCTCATACCAGGCTTGGTTAAGAATATCGTGATGATCATACTTTAACTTCAATCGAATCTTAATTGATTTATTATCTAAAGCTGGATTTTTACTATTATTTTGTAATTCTTCCAATGAAAACTGACAGTCATCACTTTTTCCTCAATCGCAACATTAGTTGATTCATCTTGAGAACGACCGATTTTACCCCCAGTGGTGGGTCTCAAGAAGGAATTATAGCAATTATTATGGTACCTAGCCTCGGCAGCAACTAAATCATATTCGTACTGAATACGTGCAGTAAATGTTTTTGCTACGTCATCAGAACGAGTCCGAGCTACCTTCAGAATGGATTCTTTAAATCCAAGTGTAGCAACTTTATGAATTTTACGCCTAACATTTTGCGCTTTTTTCTTCTCAGCCTCTTCATTCGCTTCATCTCCACAAAATAAGCAATATTTTTTAAAACAAGAAACGGATTCACTTACGCGTGCTCTAGTACGAGGTGGACTGATTTCAGATGTACTGGCTTGCTCCATCTCATGCGGTCTTTTAACTGCAGCAATAGAACTCTTCCGAGTGTACATTTTACGGCACTGCACATGAATTGTCACAGATTTCTTGTCCTTCAGGTATTCAGAAAACCCATCATTTCTTTCAACACTTGAATCAATCAAAGTCTTCATTCCACGATCAACAATAACTGTTTCATTTTCAGTCAAAGGTTTACTACAAACAAAGCAAATTTGCGACATTTTTTAAATTATTGAACAGCACAAATTGTTTTAAGAAATATTATTAACAAGCACGTGTATCAATAGCCACGTGTATTCACTGTAAAGGAACGTTCAACACTATACTAAAAGTCTTTCGTTTATGCCTTCCAGAAAAAAAAACAGGTATACGACTGTCGCCACTAGGACAACAATAGAATAGTCGGCAGATGTTGCTTAAGGTTATATACGGGCCAATTAAATTAGGGACTGAGTTTCTTTTTTATGTATATTCTCACAATCATATAATAATTTGTGTATGTATGTATTATGTATATATAAGTTATTCAACCAATATTTTTATTATAATAAATATCCCATGATGTATAGGAGGTTAACTTGCGGTTGAAAAGCGTGCATATTATTGTTTTCAGTGTTTCAAATGGTGATATCTCAAGAATGATGATTCTTATGAAAAAAGTATAAGAACAATGTTTGTAGATGATTGTATTGTCTATAACTTTTGACTAATCTATATTTATGATAAAACTTACCGTTTGGCTGAAAAATGCAAAAAACCCACATTCGCGAACTTTGACCTTGAATATTTTTTGCAGATGTGGAATCGATGGGGACTTTTCACATTTCATTCATAATGGTGTTCCCAACATTCGTACCAATTTGTAGCTCTATGCGAATTTTTGTAAGCCTACCCCTATTTTTTGAGCTAACTTGACCGGGCTATAAATGATACGTTCCCGGACAGAGAATCCTATTGAAAACGTTATCTATCAATTCCTCTACAAGCCCTATAGTAATGGGAATTTCCGAACATTCTGTATATATATATATATATAATAGCACTCAACAACTCAGGCCGTTAATGTCAAATTCAAATTTGGGCAAGATAGAACAAGCAATTATGCTCATAAGCTTCTTATTTCAAGAATAAGATTTTTTATTTGTCGTAAATCTATGTCACGGGACCTAAGCTTCATTTGCTTTGTGAAAAATACTAAGAAAAAAAACATATTCTGGATTTTACACCCTTAGTAATACATCAGCCTGTACCGGAAGAAACGAAATACTATTTAAGTAAAAATAAATTTGAATTTGTATATAAATTTAATATAATCAATAAACGGCTGAAATAAGCATGCATAAATAATAAGATACTATTAATAGCGTGGATTATCATCAGATTTACAACTTATTACACACTGAAATTGAAAAATAGATTGATTTATTGTCAGTTGTTTTTGCAACATGCTTCCAGAACTATGTCTACATTACAACAACTAATTCGAAACAAGCCATCTGTACCATAACAAGTCTCATGTACAATCTTAGTTAATTCACTCTTTTTTTTGCCAATTTCATTGAGTAGTATACACATAATAAAATAAATACTGTTTACTTTTATTGATGTTTACTTCTAATCCCAATTTATTAGTGATAATCAATATAATGTGTGTTGGTAAAAAAAAATTCTATCTCCTCTCTTTCGCTAATATAATACATCATCATCAGCGTATACAATAGTACGATTACGATAGTACATTACGATGCGAGGTTGGGAAGTGGTTTTTACAGAATCGAGGAAAACACTTTATAAACGTGCGTTGTACATTATTTGTTGCGCGATGTGTTTTCAAAATAATAAATAATAGTCAAATAATAACATTTTTGTTGGGAATATTTGCATTCATTATAAACAACTGACTAACGTTAACAGTGTGGCCAATGTTTATACTATAATTGCCGAAAATAATTTAGTTGAGTCTACAGCAGACCGTGACACCAATCAGTCATAAAATGGCGGAAAGTACGAATTTATTGTTTTATATTGTTTCAAATAAAGTTCAGTTCATTTAAAATACAGTGATTTGTTTCGTATACTGTATGTTAACACTACCTTTTGGATATATTTTTTGTATATACATTGTACGTAGTATACATAAAGCGGACTGGTTTTACTTCCCGCACGCGGTAGGTAATATGCAATATTACAGTATAGTTATATTGGTTGGAAACCCCGAAACATAGAAAGTGGAACTTCCAATCATGGTCGCCATTGTTGTAAGTACGGCAGAACGCACTATCGCACAAAAAAAAAACACACACATTACTGCCTGCTCTTTTAATAATAATACATCCATTTTTCTCACATACTGCTACTAACTTCCCTGGCAAGAACAAATACTTTTACGGTTGTAATGCAGTTTTTAAATACACCCAACTGATAAGTTGATAGTCAATTCATGATTGGTTACTTCATGAACTTCCTCGTGATGATTTTAAAATATTTAAATTTTCTTCACTAATTAGAATACTTCCTTTAGATAGAAAATTAACTCTGTTAATCCATTAAGTGCCAAATTTCTTTTCCTTCACAATGCATACAATAATTAATTTCTCTCATAAATAATGCTGTAACCATTAATTTAGAACAATTTTTTTATGGAAAGTATCTTACAGCCAAGTTCAATTACTATTGAGCAGTGTTACAATGTATAAATGTCGTCCTGAAATCCAATATTCCCAATCTCTTTCTCTAATCTTTTCTTCACAATAGTGGTAGTTTGAACTCTTCAACCTATGTAATTTTTGTTTGACCCTACTTCTTTCTTCCCTGGGAATCCAATTAAACCCTTTTTTTGAGATAATATCTGCCGTGGCATTCTTCTGACACTACCATAACACAATTTTTAGTTATGCGTCTTTCCCTACAGATGTCAGCGAATGGTTAATCGCATCGCTTGAAATATACACTATTAGGTAACTAAGGTATTATTTGGATGGGAAAGGCCACTTAAATTTAGCTCAGAGGATCTAATTTTGTCTTAAGATTCTTTTACGAGCCTGAAAATCTTCGGTATGGGACCCAAGGCTTAAAGTATCTCCCGGAGAAATTGTCCCTTTGGATATTTTCATCCTAAGAAGTTCAATAGATTCTGGCCGGATTTGAACCCGCAATTCTCGGTACCAGAAGCAATGAACTTACACCTAGAAAACCGAGGCCGACAAGAGTAGAGCAATCAATCATAATATGGCTATCACTGCGCAGGGTATAATGTACTAGACAAGAGTAGAGCAACCAATCATAATATGTTTACTTAGGCTTTCACGGCCGGAGTTATTATGATGATCTTGTAGAAAATTTCCGGGCTGTTGGCCGTTGTCTTGAGGCTTGTAGTTCCCCGACGTTTCGCCAGAGACTGAGTCCGGCATCCTCAATGGTTGTCTTGAGACTGGCTATATGAAATAATAGGCAGGTAGTTGACACAATTGCCAGTCTCAAGACAACCCTTGAGGATGCCGGACGCAGTCTCTGGCGAAACGTCGGGAAACTACAAGCCTCAAGACCACGGCCAACAGACCGGAAATCTTCTACAAGATCATCATAATCATAATATAGCTATCACTGCAGGTTATAATATATTAGACAAGAGTAGAGCAACCAATCAAATTACGACTATCACTGTGCAGGTTACAATGTATTAGTCATAGTCAATGAAAACCCAAATCACCAAATAAAAAAAATAAAAGAGTCAACGTTTCAATAGCGACTCTATCATTATCAAGATTATTATTATTATTATTATTATTATTATTATTATTATTACTACTACTACTAGTGGTCACCTAGCGGTCGAAATTCGACCACAATTCATTAAATGTTTAAGTACGTCACAAATATGTCATTATGCATTAATTTTCGATCTATTTTAAAAATACGAAGGATAGGAAATATGTGTTTATAGCTTGGCTAAGCCATATTTAAAAAACAATAACGCGTCATCTTACATTTGTGTACTATTTATACTATTTAAATTTGCATTTGGCCTGTTATTATGTGTATTATTTGTCTCTCACTCAATGTTCTATGTCGAGGCATAGTGGAAGTAGGTGCGAATATGTAAATATAAAAAAAATAAGTAATGAAATTACTGGAACGAAGATTAGACAGGGTTTAATTTAAATTAAAATAATAAAATGGACTCACTTTTTTAAACCACTAATAATAAATACGCGAGAGTAAGTCAATTCACATTGTTGCTGCGCAATTTTTTTACAACAATACACTTTCAGTATGAAGCAAACAAATGAATGAGTACACGAATGAGTAATACACATAAATTCCTTAGAGACTATTTTATTTTATTTATTTATTTGTAACACATATTATACATAAATGTTATTTTTCTGCACTTCTTCTCTATACGAACTTTAATTATGCCAAATATCACACTCTTCCGTGCGCGCAATATGCTTAAAAAAGGGTAGAAAGCTTTTCCTTCACGTATTAATATATAGATTATTATTATTATTATTATTATTATTATTATTATTATTATTCAGTCAATAATCATTGTTGATATGATAGCGTCGCTATTGAAACGTGTTGACTCTTTTAACTTCTTAATTTGGTGATCTGGGTTTTATTGATTATGTACAATACAATGTTATCACCAATAATATCCTATTTATTAATATGTTAGATTCAAGTATACTCAATTTTGCATTTGTTTCATACATGGACATGATTAAGGCATAGAAGGCTTGTATCCATTCACGTAAATTAAAAATATTTAGAGTTGTCTTTACCTCTCACACTGGCGCAGCGTCCAGCTGGCGATGATCCATAAGGACACCATGAACACGAGAAGCACGGTGCCTGGGCAGATGGTCATCAGCGTCTTGAGCACGAATCTGGTGTTGAAGTTTATACGATTAAGAGCGCCTATGCTCCTGGAAGAAGCGTCTGTAAACAATTTACTGTGTAGCAACATCACTCTGCAGATGAGGTAGAGGCGCAAGAACATTGGCAATGACAACGTGACGTCATATGGCACCCATCTAGATCCTATGTCTCCACCCTTGTTGGCTAATTTGGTGGTCCAGAGGAAGTAATACTCTCCAGGGATTGGATGTACCGCACAGATACCCAGTTCCAAACCAATCTGCGAGATCCGCTGCCACGTCATCGCTATCCTCCAGTCGTCCGCGCAGTTATCAATCATGAACAGCTGAAACAATAGTTATTTAAGTTTCAAGGACTGAAAATTAGGTTTTATGGATGAGTTCAGATGTTTGTGGCCGAATCATAAAGGCTGGAATTTCGAAAAGAATTCGTAAAAGACTACTTCTAATATACATAATTAAATTTCATATTATATCATATTTAATTATTTCTAATGGTAATTTATAGAAAGATACCGCCTTGAACGAGTTACTTTAATAATAATAATAATAATAATAATAATAATATATAATAATAGTAATAATAATAATAGTAATAATAGTAATAGTAATAGTAATAATAATAGTAATAATAACAATAATAATAATAATAGTAGAGTAGTAGTAGTAGTAGTAGTAGTAGTAGGACTAGTAGTAATAATATATCATTTACTCTGGCAGAGTTATGCCCATGAGGCCTTCTCTTCCACTCAACCAGTACAAATATATTCTTCTTCATCAATATAAGTCTTAGGCCTATAGGCCTGTTACGATCTCATTGATGAATTTTGTATCCTCCAACACTTCCTTAGAAGATCTAGAGATACCTTCCCTGTTGGACAATAATGAATAACGACTTTGGGAACTCTATTTGAACTCATTCGTCGCAATGATTCATCCAGTTGTTTTGGTATTCATGTATGTACTTAATGACTGACACAAATTTACAAATACATATTTCAGTTTAAATTATATAGGCTGATGTAATTTATTAATTATAGTGAATTAAAAAATACATTAAATATTGCAGTGTAAATTTCATGTATAGGGTCTTTCATATATTATTCAATTTAAAAATGCAATAATTAAGTAAAAAATGCATCGAAATTATTTTTTATTTACATCTACATACACTTCCATTGAAGTGCGGAAAATTATATTAGGCATATGTCCACCTCCACTGTCTCGGTAGACAATTACTCTGTTTATGAAGTTCGTGATGCCCCTTTCACAGACATCTCTGTTGATGTCGTTGATGACATGTTGCATTTCTTCCATAAGTTGGATAATTGTTTGTGGCTTGTTCACCTAGACTTTGGACCTCACATAACTCCATAAGAAACAAGAAGAGGAAAACAATTTAGTAAAAAGAATAATCTTCAATGATGAGGCACATTTTGAATTGTGTGAATTCGTTTACCGACAAAATTGCCGCATTTGGAATCAAGAAAATCAAGGGCGATGCAAGAGTGCCACATGCATCCACTGTGAACCACAATTTGGTGTGGTTAGTGGGCAGGTGATGTGATCGGCTCCTTTTTTGAAGATTTCGACGGTAATACAGTAACAGTTAACGGTGAGCGTTATCATGAAATGGACGGAAAAAAAATATGACCTGCTCTGGGTGAAGTGGTTACAGCCAATGTGTGGTTTCAGCAGGACGGGGCTTACTGTCCCACATCCAGCGAGACAATAACCCTAATCCATGATAAATTCCCTCATTCTGTGATCTCAATTCATGGCGACTTGGAATGACCTCTCAGATCTTGTGACCTTACTCCATGTGACTTATTTTTGTGGGGTTATGTGAAGTCCAAAGTCTACGTGAACAAACCACAAACAGTTCTCCAACTTAAGGAAGAAATTTAACGTGTCATCAACGACATCAACAGAGATGTCTGTGAAAGGGTCATCACGAACTTCATAGACCGAATAACTGCCTGCAGAGACAGTGGAGATAGAAATATGCCTGATATTTTTCGCACTTAAATGGGGTGTATGTAGATGAAAATAAAAAAAATAATTATCTCGATAAATTTTTGACTTAATTACTACATTTTTAAAAATTGCAGTAATATATGAAAAATCCTTGTATGTACATACAATATTTATGCGACAATAATAATAATAATAATAATAATAATAATAATAATAATAATAATAATAATAATAATAATAATAATAACAATCACTGAGCAACAAAAAATAAACTTTTTTTTTGTCCCAGAAAGAAAAATATGTGATTCTGATATTATTTTTTCTCCTGAATTCAAATATGATATAGCTTAGGTTTTTCTCCATAACGCAAGGTTTCCGAGATACAGGCGTTTATAATTTCAAACACTTCAATATTTTCTACATTCGTAACTACACAATATTCGAACAGTCGGACTCACCTAGAAAGTAAGAAATGACGATTTTCTTCTGCTATATTTCACCTATGGAGCATCCCTCTTGATGGTCCAACAATAATCGGCCAGCATATTAGGATTCCATTTGCCTTGATATCTCTTTCCCATAGCTGAAATCTCTTGATGAAAGTAAGTGTTCCCCGTGCTCATCGCTCACTGCGCCAAGATTTTTCCGGGAAGAAATCTAGGTGCGAGTGAAGGAAGTGTATTTTTAAGGACATTTTACTGCCCAAATTTTTATAAGATGTTATATGATCACTGACAATATCACGGTAATTTTTCGCCTTTCGATTTCCCAAAAATCTGTGAGTAACTTTTTTGAATGCTTGCCAAGTTGCTTTCTCCAGTGGATTCAATAGTTCCTCAAACTTCTCGTCATGCATTAGTGATCGTATTTGTGGACCCACAAATATCCCTTCTTTAATTTTTGCTTCACTAATTTTAGGAAACTTCCGTTTTAAGTACATGAAACCAGGAGTATTGCCCTTGGCTTTCACGAAATTCTTCATTAATTCTGGTTTGATATGTAACGGAGGTAGATACACATTTTTAGGATTACACAATGTGTCATGTTTCACATTTTCCTATCCACGAATGAATGATTCGCATTATGCCATTCTTTTCTGATGTAATGGTTTTTTTCTGACCCTACTATCCCAAAGACACAAAAAACAACGTACTTTGTGTAACCAAGCTGCAGACCAAGAATAAGTGCAATTACCTTCAAATCACCACAAATATTCCATTCATACACTGCATGTTGAAGCTCTGCCAATATAAATTGAAAGTTTTCATATGTTTCTTTCATACTAGCAGAGTGAGTCACAGGTATTGGTGGGAAAGTATTTCCATTATGCAGAAGCACTGCTTTTAAACTAGCTTTGGAGGAATTAACGAACAAGCGCCATTCTGTTGGGTTATGTTCAATACCAAATGTCTCCATAAGAGAAGAAATGTCATTACAAAACACTAAGCTATTTTCTTCAGAAAAATAGTGTTTAAATTGAGAATGACGACTACGATAAATACATATCTTCGTATTCTTTTGAAGAAGAATCAAGCATTTCCGACTGGTTTTTAGATAACTTTAAATCTCATATGAGATCGTTAAGATTTTCTTGAGTCAATAAATGAGGCTCAGATGTTCAGCTTTGTTCAAAAGTTGTATCACCAAAATCTGTCTCTTCTTCTTCCTTACTTCAATCAGAATCTGAGCTCTCTCCATCTGTCACATATTCTGGAGGATTTGGTATGGACAATTCTTCGCAGTGTGGAACTAATCTCATTGCAGATTGCAAGTCAGGGTACACCACTGTATGTTTTGATTTTGACGTAATCCCTTTAATGTTTGTTAAGCAGAAATAACAGTCAGAGGAGTGATCTTTGGTTTGCCTCCAAATCATAGGGATAGCAAATGGCATGTGGCGTGTGCCATTCTTCCATGCAGTGAGAAGCCTACTACACGATAAACAACAGATATGTGGGGCCCAGGTCCTTGTTTGGTCCCACACTTTACACCCAAAATAAAGTTCATAACACTTTTTTACTAATGGAGTAAGGATTCGTCTTTGGGAATTGAGCGTCACTTTACCACATATTTAACAAAAGGTGTTAGGATGATTTAAACAAACTCTAGCCATTTTGTAACTAACAACAAATTAAAATAAATAAATTTGTAAATATGTAATATACAATAATCCAGACACAACGCACTCACAATTACGTTTTTATTGGTTCACTGCTATCTCACTAGTGATGGGTGATTCGAGAGTGAGTAGTTTAAAAAGAACGCTTTTCTACTGTGAAGTGTCAAAAAGTTACTCACTTTTAGTGAACTGCCAGTTCAGAGTTCACTACTGCTACTTAAAATTAAAATTTACTTTTTATTTCAAGCTCTAGATGTCTCACTCCAAATCAGCTTTCGCTCATTCGTTGATTACTCTACATTTCTCCGCCCATCGACCTTGCATGTCCTCGCCTCTTTCCTACGTCATCCATATCGTTCGTACCGCAGTGAGTGACTGAGAGGAACGAACTATCTTGCCAGAGTGAACTGCCATAGAGGAACGAACTATCTCGCCTGAATGAAGTTACATAGAAGAACGAACCACCTTGGAAGAGTGAAGTGCCTTAGATGAACGAAGTGGTATCAAAGAATGAACTATCTCAGAAGAGTGAAGTGTTTTAGATGAACGAAGTGGTATCAAAGAACGAACTACCTTGGAAGAGTGAAGTGTCTTAAAGGAACGAACTACCTTGACAGAGTGAACTGGCTTTAAACATTCAGTTGTACTCCAAACTCTTAACATTCGACACGCTCATTCTTTCAGTACATGTATATTACGGCATCTTCCCGCTCTTGCTTACGTCATCACTCATACGCAGCATTACTTACGGATTACTCCTTTTGATCCACGGCATTACTAACGCTACAAATCTAATGTAGTCTAATATTAAAATCACTTTACATTTTATTTACTGGAATTCCGAAAGTATTTAATAAAAATCCATTTTATCCAAGTTTTAAAACATATTTTACTAGGTTTACAAAAAACTGTGGCAAAATTTAGTAAAAATCTTACCTTGCTAAACATTTAGAGCGAATATGCCGTGCAAGTTTAAAAGCATCCCGCCCCCCTGAATGAAACTGTGTTTAGAACAAAATTACCCTTTGCTTTACCATCGCCTAAATCGGCGAAGAAACCCCAAATTTCACTACTTTTTCTTGATCGCGAATTAGAAGCCATTCTGTAAAAGTGCACACACAAGGCTAAATTTTGCTGGCCTACCCAGTATTCACCCTCTTTATATTTTTAGTTTAGGGGTTGTAAAGATTAAGATCAAGTAATTGCCAATGGCACGATTTTGCATATTTCTTTCTTTTTAAAGAACTTTTATGCAAATAATATGTGTAAATAATGATTTGGGAAAAAGAAGCTCTTCCAGATGAATGGAAGGAATCAATTATCGTACCAATTTATAAGAAAGGAGATAAAACTGACTGCAACAACTACAGGGGTATCTCATTACTTTCAACTTCGTACAAAATTCTAACAGCAGAAAATTCTACGCAGACTTACTCCCTATATTGATGACATTATAGGAGATCATCAATGTGGATTTAGAAGAAACAGGTCTACAACAGATCAGATTTTTAGTATAAGACTGATTTTAGAAAAGAAATGGGAATATAATGGTACTGTACATCAACTATATGTAGACTTCAAAAAAGCATATGATTCAATTAAGAGGGAGAAGTTATATAATATCCTGCTGGAGTTCGGAATTCCTAAAAAGTTAGACTTACACGAATGTGTGTCTAAATGGCACAAAGAGTAGGGTGCGTGTAGGCAAACAGTTTTCGGATACTTTTGAAATTCACGATAGGTTGAAGCAAAGAGATGCACTATCTCCTCTACTATTCCATTTTGTATTAGAGCATGCCATCAAATCTCTAGAGGATTAAGAAGGCTTATAACTAAATGGTATTAATAAGCTGTTAGTTTATGCTGATGGTGTAGTACTATTGGGCGATAGGGAGAAGATACTAAAGGCCAACACGCACAGACTATTCATTAACACTATGAAATTGGGACTGGAAGTAAATATACATAAAACTAAATATATGGTCACACGTAGAAAATAAATTATATAATGGAAATGGACAGCTAATGACAAATGAGGGAAATTTTGAAGAAGTGACTGAATTCAAATACCTAGGAACAATAATCACAAACAGGAATGAGATGCACAAAGAAATTAAACATAGGCTCAATTCTGGAAATGTGTGCTATTATGCATTATAGAGATTCTTGACTTCCCAACTCCTTTCAAAAAACGTATAAGCTCAAAATATATAAAACTATTATTCTACCAGTTGTATTGTATGGATGCGAAACATGTACTCTTACTTTAAGGGAGGAAAGGAGATTTACGAGTATCTGAGAATAAAATTCTTAGGAAAATGTTTGGACCAAAGAGAGATGAAGAGATAGGTGAATGGAGAAAATTACATAATATTGAACTACATAGTATTTATAGGAAGCCAGATATAATAAGAACAGTTAAGTTTCGTAGACTGCGAAGGGCAGGACATGTTACACGAATGGGGAATGAAAGACTTGCATGGAAGCTTCTTGTAGAAAAGCCAGAGGGGAAACGCCCAGTTGGTAGACCAAGAATGAGGTGGGAGAATAACATTAACTCTGATTTGAGGGAAGTAGATTATACAGGGAATGATTGGAAAGCATTAGCTCAGGATAGGGATGTATGGAGAGCTTATGTCCGCGCGGCCATGAACCTACGGGTTCGATAGTGCCAGTGAGTAAGTAAGTAAGTAAGTAAGTAATACATATATAAATAAAATAAAATATATCTTCCGTAAAAGTTTTAAAATACGCCACACATTTTTTTAATTATAGAGTTGCGATTTTGTTTTTTATTAACATTTACAACTTGAATTAAAATATGTAAACATTGAAAATCTGCATATAAATACAATTATGCAAATAATACAGTTATAACAGAAATAAAAAGGAGGTATAAATAATTATAAAATAAACAAAAGTATGGTAGCAGTCATATTAGAATTTTTCATACTCAAATAAATTTAAATAGAATTTACCGAGCTATTTCCATTTATCTTTAAAATCCACAGCTATTGGTTAATGTCAAGTCACCCCATGCTCGTGTCTTCGTGTTTCCCCCTCCAGCCCATATTCTTGTTTTTTTTTTTCGCTAAATCTTGTGAACGAACTAGTTGAATTGAATGGTTCACAAAAGTGAGTGCGAGTGAACAAACTACTTCTCGAAATGAACTGGTTGGGCACAACACTATATCTCACAACTAACATCGTTCTAATGAATGCATGCTACACTAGATCTTGTTTGTGCATGTCTGTACATGTCTATACATGCACAACAGTAGCAACGGTACCATTTGAGTTAGCTCATTTGGTTTTATTTTACAATGGACAAATGGACGAAAAACGGTCATTAAAAAATATTTAAATCCATTAATTGAAATTGAAATGAAACAACTGTGGGAGATGGAGAAATTCCGAATACATATATACTTACTTTATTTTATATCATTTTAATTTTATTATATTCTATGTTTTTGTTAGTATTAGATCACATCATCATTGTATTTTGTTTAGTCTGTATTTTAATAATATCTTATTGTAATATGTATGTAATTTTTGTATAATTTTACTATTCGCTGGTTAAGTGGAAGAGAAGGCCTTATGGCCATAACTCTGCCAGCTAAAATAAAGCATTATTATTATTATTATTATTATTATTATTATTATTATTATTATTATCATTATTATTATTGTTATATTTCAAAACACGATAAAAAAACTGCATTAAGTACAACTATTGGTACTCATGAGACAAAAATCATGTTGACCAGTGTAATAATAATATAATATATTAAACGGAAAATATCAAATAATACATGCACGTTACTCGTGAAGGAAACAATTATGGAAAAGTTAAAGAAAATATAAATCTAGATTTCTTTTAAACGATTCTAACGACCGAAAGCCCCTGTTTTCCTTGGTAGGAAATTCCAGTTGCGAGAAGTGGAGATACTATATGACGTGGAGAGATTGGATGTCTTATGTTGTGGTATATAAAGCAAGATAGTATGGTGTGATCGTGTGTTTAAATTGTGGTTGATAGGAACGAGAGGCTAAATAATTGGAAGTCAATGTATCTAGAATCTTAAATAAGAGAACTAGAAATTTAATTTTCTTTCATATTTGAGATGGAATCATGACAATTTGTGAAAAAATGT
The DNA here is from genome assembly GCA_030220185.1 of Diploptera punctata. NCBI lineage: Eukaryota > Metazoa > Arthropoda > Insecta > Blattodea > Blaberidae > Diploptera > Diploptera punctata. Next base: position 1,312,465 of record JASPKZ010007366.1, on the reverse strand, counting down.
GATCATATTTTCGAACATCTGATACACATTAAGAACATGGTGTAGTTTGTTGGACAATCCATCACTTATGTTGATTGGTAGAAAGTCTCAATGTCCAAAATGTGGCATCACTAAAATTCTTTTAAGAACTGGACGAAGAAAATTTTTGAGACCCGTTAAGGAATCTAATATATAAAAATGTATGATTGTTCGTATTTTATGCGCTGCCCTACCATTCATCCGATTGTAATGGGAGTTTTTGCAGAATGTTCAGTAAATTCTATCCGGGATGGTTATATGCTATAAGGGAGTTGTGATACTCTACTCCCTTCATCCTTAAAATTTCCCTTCGTAAAGAAACGTGAAAAAAGTCGCTTTTTGGACTCTTAAATGGCTTACGCTGCCTAAACCATAAAAAATACACAAAATTAATGTACACAGAATTGAATATCTCAAAAAAACTCTACAAAAAAGTCCGCCACAGCGTATGTTTATATTTTATCATTTTTGTTTTTCATTGATGCCAAGAATATCGGGCTAAGTGGATTCCCGGGCAAACGTACCAGCACATGGCGGGTATTCTTTTACGGATAGCTCATAATAACGAATTTTATCTTTCAGCTCATTAATCATGCCATGAAGATCGGGATAAATAGATTCGCGGAAAAACCCGGCTAATCAGCACGATATATCTTAAAATAATTACAATATAAATGTATCATTTTACTTATTCAACTACACTCATTAATGCATAAATAAATATGTTATCAAAATGTAATACCATTAATACTTAATAATTCTACATAACCAAATTAATATATAATGCTATTGTATTATTATTGTTTTCTTTTTTGTTTTACGTTATATTATTACCAAACAGTCCACCGATGTGGTCTCGAGGTAGCGTGCTGCCTTGTCACGCAGCGGGCCCGGGTTCGATCCCCGGTGGGGCAGTTTTTCTAGGTGAGGTTTTTATCGGGGTTTTCCTCACCTGTAAGACAAATGTCAGGAAAATTTTAAGGCTCAAACGGTCCCCGAAATCATATCGCCATCATCATCCGTATCATTATCATCATCACCATCATCATCATCATTCACCGGTGTGGAAAGCAACGGGAAGCTACCACACCTACAATTCCCTAGTAAAGCTGCAAAGCATAGCATGAAAATGCTATGATTTCAGTGAAAGACCTTCCCTCGGTCAGAATTACTATGGATGGATTACCAAACATTACTTTATTGTAATGGACTGTCAACAGCACGTACGGCTTACTGTCCGTACGATCCATATTTGTAAATGACATTGTATGTATCTTAATTTTAGTCTAATAAAGTACTACTACTACTATAGTTATTCAACTAAACATAAAACATAATTTTCGTCTTTCAGCTCATTTATGTCAAGAAGATCGGGATAAGTAGATTCCCAGGCAACACCGGGTAATCAGTACAGGGTATCTAAAAATATTTTTTTTTCTATTGCTTAAACATTAAAACACATTAGTTTTCGTCTTTCGACTAATATATGCCATGAAGATCAGGATAAGTAAATTCCTGGGTAACGCCAGGTGATCAGCACGGGATATCTAAAAATAATTACGATATCAATTTTTCCTTTCACTTATTGAACTATACATAAAACACATTAATTTTCATATTTCATCTCATTTATGCCAAGAAGACCGGGATAAGTAGTTTCCCGGACAATGACGGGTAATCAGCACGGGGTATCTAAAAATAATTACGATATCAATTTATAATTACTTTGTCCTTTCGCTTATTTAACTTAACATAAGAACATACTAATTTTAATTTCTTTAGGCGTAGCAGCGCGCGCCGGGTGTTAGCTACTGTTTATACAATCTGGTTTTTGTTTCACGTATCGGATATTTTAAATTTAATAGTTTATTTATTGAAAAAACATTTTTTAGCATTTTGTATTCTATTATTTATTTCTTCCCGGATATTATTACGTTTATGTAGCCCCTTTAAATAGGAGTCCATAAATTAATCCGTTATTGAAGTAATGTCAATTTTACTGTTTAGGACTTGTCAATTCTAACAAAACCATCAGAGTCTTATTCAATTTATTTGTAGATATACAAAACATTTTGTTAACCTTAAATTGGCGAAATAATAATTTATCTTGCCAGTTATTTAAATGTTTCGGACCGCAAAGAAAACAAGATGATTTAAAACTCTAAGTTACTATTGTACATTATTACGTAATTTGATGCAAATATAAGTAATTTCTAACCATTTGTTTTTCTATTGTTATATAGCATATATATATATATATATATATATATATCCATCCACCGCTGTGGTCTCGAAGTAGCGTGCTGCCTTGTCACGCAGCGGGCCCGGGTTCGATCCCCGGTCGGGACAGTTTTTCTGGGTGAGGTTTTTATCGGGGTTTTTCCTCATCTGTAAGACAAATGTCTGGAAAACTTATAATGCCCAAACGGTCCCCGAAATCATATGGCCATCGCAATCATCATCATTCATATTCATCTTAGCTGGCGCATCACTATCATCATCACCCATAATATCATCGGGGCAATGTAACCCCGTTTGCCAGGCGCCCCAACCTCAGAAGTGGGTTACAAGTACGCCATGCCAGGAGAGAACACCAGGAATGTCGAAAGACAACCTGGCGCATCTAAAAAAACATATACATATAAATTAATAAATTTAAATAAATAAATAAGTATATATATATATATATATATATACACGAATGTATGTCTGTCCTTTATAGACTTCCAAACGTGCAACCGATCTTTGTGAAAATTTGTATATACAGGGCTTCAGATGCGGCGAGTGTTTAGCCGTTATCTGTTATGTTCTAAAATCATTAGATGTAGGAGTTCACTTGAAACGAAAATTTAAAAATCGCTCTAGCAATAGCAATTTTCGATGTTACACAACAAAACCCCGAAATATCGTATTAAAACGGATGTATGTATTATCAAAAAATCAGCGAAATCCGACCGTTAGAAGTGGGGGTTTACCTGAAAATTGAAATTGAAAATTTACTCTAGCAACTGCCATGTTTGGTTCCTCGCAGTGTGTATCATATAATTAATTAACCCTCAATATTTAATTTATTTTGCCGTAGCAACGCACGCCGAGTATTAACTAGTACAATATAGAAAATATCTTTTTAGATTTAGCATTATGAAGTCGGAACGGGCAATTGCCTAATCCCCGGAGTGATGATGATGATGATGATGATCTTTTTAGATGTTTGTTTCATTAGGGTATTCAAATTGAGATTCGAATCTAGATAAAATCCCACGTTTTAACAACACTGGCATATACAATATTTATAATATGACATGTTGCTATTGTTTATGGAGCATAATGACCTAGGACGATGATCGATTTCAAGATGGCTACCTAAATCTACGAATTTTAGTTTCACCTTCTACAGAAAGCTGCAAGGGAGATGGTACCAAACATTCAGCGTACTCGGCATGCGACCGTCACCGAGCAGGAAGTGGCCGTTCTCCGAGACTTGTTGAAGGATTTTGCAGAAAGAAGTAGATCAAAATCTGAACACAATTATTTCACTGAAATAAATAACAGAATAATCTGAGATAAAAGCAAAATATTTTAGTCATTTCAAAAGTAGATATTGGAAATGTTATCCCTCCTGATTTACGCATTTCCGATGTTGATTAATGCATTTCAGAAACATTTTCAGGAGCATAGTTCTGAAATTCCGCCGATTTAATTAATTCAGAGTGTGTGGATTATTATGATTAAGTAAAATATTAAAATCAATAAATATCTTGTCACGTGCCGTAGTCCTTAACTAGGTTAAAATTTTTAAAACTGTAGGCATTCAGAAAACGGCTTCCATCTTCAGCAGAAGGACGGAGCTGGGTCAGTAGCGCATACCCTTCTGCTGATGAAGAAAGCCAGTTTCTGAAAGCCTACAGCTTTAAACATTTTAACCTAGTTAAGGATACGGGAACTGCCAAGATATTTATTGATTTTAATATTTTACTTTATAACTAACTATAAGTTACACCTAACGGAATTTTATAAATTTTATTAATATTGGAGATTATGACTATTTAACTCATGACTACAATGGTAGTCAATGATAAATCATGTTTCAATGAATTTTGTTTTACAACCAATGACAGTCGTGTTTCACCTCGCTCTTTATCGATTTCTCTTCATCAGCTCCTGCTCTTGTGATAAAGAAATCTCCTCCTTTTTTAATATTCTGAACAACTCAGGTCATTATTTTTCTCCAACAAATACATTGAATGTAGCAAATAATTAACAGATTCCTTAATTTTACTGAGTTGTTTACTAAAAAAATTAATTATATTGATTATAATATACAGTTTGATGTGTTTCATTATTTCTCCACTAGGGCGCATTCTTACAATATTGCGATCCTATTCGGCAATAAATAATATGATGAAGTTGCAATGAATATACATAACCTCACATTTCTGATTTGTTTTCAAGCATCGCCGTTTACATTAAATATATATATATATATATATATATATATATATATATATATTAAAATACCGGTAACTATATTTAAATAATGATTTTTGAGTAAACAGCTTAATTTTAGTGTTAACAAATGTCACTCTTTATTTCAAAATCCTCTAGATAAATTCACTCGTCACTTCATGACTCGTGAATTTATCAATGATTCGGAAATCACTCGTGACATTACTTACGATAATCCATACCCTCTGGATTAATTAAATACTGTAATTACACAAGAACTGAATATCATGAGCAATGTTCCAGAAAGTGTTCCGGGAATTTATTAATCGATGTCAGAAATTCCTAAATCAGGAGGCACAACATTTCCAATATCTACCTTAAAAAGCGAGTAAGGCCAGCAAATCAGTTTCCAATCTAATGATAGCCTCTCGCCCCACCTGGGGTCTTAATTCTGGTATACTGAGAATATTGTATCGTGGAGCTTTCGAGCCCCTAGTTCTCTACTGTACTGCCACCTTCCAAGACGTACTACAAAAGAGTTGGTTTGAAAAGAAACTAGAACAAATCCAACGTGGATTCCTCTTGAGAATAATCAGAGGATATCGTACATCAACTGCGGCAGCTCAGGTTGTAGCAAATATTGAACCACTGTACCTCAGCTGCGAAATGAGGGCTAGTATTAGGAACATCAAGAGAGGTCGATGGATACCTAATTATCTTTCTCATTTCCATCTGGAGGAAACAATACCATTAACAAAGTTGGGACATCCATCTGAACATAAACACTACATTATGGACTCCTGCAAAGAAATTCACCAATATTCCATTTTCACAGATGGTTCAATAATAATTAGCGACGGAAGAGAAGAAATTAAAGTTGGATGTGCTTTTGTAGTTTATGAGAACTCGTCAGAAATTTCCTCAGCTTTGTCCAAACTTTCTGCACAATGTTCCATTTTTCAGGCAGAATTATTAGCCAAACAATAAGTTGTTAAATGGTGAGCAACAATTGAAATAAGTTCTCATATACACAGTGATTCACAAACAGCCCTGAAAGCAATTAATTAGAGATATAACAATAACCCAATAGCTTTCGAGATTAGGGAACAAATGAAGCAAAGTTCAAAACATATTTGTCTATCTTGGGTACACGGGCATTGCGGGATATTAGGAAATGAACGTGCGGATATATTAGCCAAGTTTGCAGCAGATTCCAATTTACAGTATGCATATGATCTCTGCCATATTTCGTTCCTAAAGTCACAAATATAACAGCACGATGGAACAATGTGTGGCTCAATAGTACCACAGGTACATTAACAAGACAACTGTTCTTTCCAAGTATTTATGATAGAATAAAATGCAAACACAGGGTTCCAAATTTCATATTAACACTATTCCTCACTGGGCACGGAAAATTTGGCCAATATCTACAGAGATTCAACATAATAGAAAATGAAAGCTGTAATTGTGGAATTAGCACTCAAAGCGTAGAACATATTATATTTGATTGTCCATTGTTCTGGAATGAAATATTTGAAATTGTATGTCTTCTAAATAACAATGCCTGTTTAAGTAAACCACCCATTACAGAAGTGATTATGACAGAAATGAACTACAGACTTTTTAATGTTTTTATAAATAAAATTCATAAAAAACTTTAATTTTAGATAAAAGAAAAATTATATAACGACACAAATTTGACAAAATATAACCCTAATGTACCTTAGGTGAAATAGGGTTTATATGTTTTGGATAAAAAAAGCGAGTAAAATATTTTCTTTATCTTTCAATTTATTCTGTTATTTATTTCAGTGAAGTATTGTGTTCATATTTTGATCTACTTCCTTCAACCAGTCTCGGCGAACGACAACTTCCTGCCCGGTGGTAAATGTATGGTGGTGCCTTCTTTGCAGTCTTTTGTATATACACATAACTTACGTTGAATTTCGCTTCACATATATACATAAAGATGTTTAATTTAAAGAGCTAAGTAAAATTACTAACTTTAAACCTATATTTGTCTCTTTTATCCAGCGTATGTTGGAAATAAGGGGCTGCCGGACATTGGCATCTTTTAAATGAAATATAAATTTATATTTTTGAAGAATAATTAGTTAATTCCATAACATTAGAATGTCAATCTAAAATAATCATTTTATATTTTTCTATTCCTCAAATAGACTTGACTTCATCATTACCCAGTGTAAAAATACATATATTAATTGGCATTTCTCGTATACTTTATCGTATTTATACTATTATTATTATTATCATTATTATGATAAATATCCAGAAGGAAAACGCCCAGTTGGTAGACCAAGAATGAGATGGGAGAATAACATTAACTATGATTTGAGGGAGGTAGATTATACAGGGAATGATTGGAAAGAATTGGCTCAGGATAGGGATGAATGGAGAGCTTATGTCCGCGCGGCCATGAACCTACGGGTTCGATAGTGCCAGTGAGTAAGTAAGTAAGTAAGTATTATGATAAATATTATTATTGTTATTATTATCGTATGAAATGTTGTTTGTACATGAAAGTTTCATTGCAACATTTAATATATTTTAATTCTTTATAATTAGTATAGTATATATATATATATATATATATGTCCACCGCTGTGGTCTCGAGGTAGCGTGCTGCCTTGTCACGCAGCGGGCCCGGGTTCGATCCCCGGTCGGGGCAGTTTTTCTGGGTGAGGTTTTTATCGGGGTTTTTCCTCACCTGTAAGACAAATGTCAGGAAAACTTTAAGGCCCAAACGGTCCCCGAAATCATATGGCCATCATCAACACCCTTATAATTATCATCATCATCATCATCATCCTTCACAGGTGTGGAAAGCAACGGGAAGCTACCACACCTACACAATTCCTTAGTAAAGCTGCAAGCATAGCATGAAAATGCTATGATTGCAGCGAAGGACCTGCCTTCGGGCAGAATTACTATGGATGGATATATATATATATATATATATATATATATATATATATATCATGTTCTACATTGTCAAATATTGTCAAATATGTAATTTGTGCTGGTTGAGTGGAAGAGAAGACCTTATGGCCTTAATTCTGCAAGAATAAATAAAAAAAATTATTATTATTATTATTATTATTATTACTATTATTTTATTATATTAACTTATTAGTTAGGATTAGTTTCGGTTCGTCTGCTTTTAAGATTTCTTGATTCTGAAAAAGGGAAATTTATTAAGACTTGAAGATCGCTCGTAACAATGAGTGACGAAACTAGAATAACGTAAGTGATTTTAAATTGTAATTCACTGAATTGAACTATTTGAAAAGTGGTACCTTAATACAAAATTGCTTTTAATAAATACATGTTAATTTGTAAGCCTATCTCTATCTATTCAACAACTGTCAGAAAATATCAACACTATTACAAATTCTTACAATTACTTGATCGTTAGGAATGTTGGAAGTTATTAGAACTATTAAAAAAACGAATAAAAGTAACAAATCGAATATATGCCATACAAATTAATCATTGCATAAAATTACAGTTATGAAGATGTAGTCATTTTCATTTTTAGGGCTACTTGAAATGAAAGGCATTTCAATCAGTACCTCCAATTAATAAAATTAAATGCAATTTGTATTAAATTTACATATTATACATATTGTGAAATCATTTATTTTTACTTTTATTTTTCTTCTTCTTCCTCTTTTTCTTCATCATCACGGTTTACGCTTTTTGTTAGCCTGTTCCGGCTTCAAATTGCTGCTATTTCCATCTTTTCTTTGGTCTTCCCAAACTTCTTCTTCCTCTTGGTAAATAGTTATATGCTGCTTTTGGTATTCTGTTCTCAGTAAACCTTGCTAAGTGTTCTTTCCAGTTTGTTCTGTATTTCACTATTGTTGTGTTTAATTCCTCTGCTTTTAGTTGTTGTATTATTTCTGTGTTGTGTTCTTTGTCTGTTATTTGATATCCTGTTATTGTATTCTGGCAGATTGTTGTGTTGTCACTGTTCATGTTTTGGATCCGTAAGTAATAACATGAACTGGCATTGTCTTGTATAATTTCATTATATAGTCTTTTCTGGCTTTATTTTTCAAAGTTCATTTTAGTGCTCCTGTTATATAATTAAACTTATTTAGTTTATTATTTATATCTGTTCCCGTTGTATATGATTTTTCGCAACCTAGGAAGTTATATTTTGTCACTTTTTCTATTGGTTTATTTTCTAACATTATCTTTCTGCGAACTGGTTGGGCGCCCTTGAAAGCCATTGTTTTTTTTATATATATTTCCATATTATATTTTTTGATCATTCGTTTAGTCTATATAGCATTCGTCCACCACTGTGGTCTCGAGGTAGCGTGCTGCCTTGTAACGCAGCGGGTCCAGGTTCGATTTCCGGTCGGGACAGGCTCCTGGGTGAGGTTTTTTTCGGGGTTTTCCTCAACTGTAAGACAAATGTCAGGAAGCTTAAGACCCAACGGTCCTCCGAAAATCAACCGGCCATCATCATCACCCTTATCATTATCATCGTCATCATCATCATCCTTCACCGGTGTGGAATGAAATGGGAAGCTACCATACCTATAATTCCCTAGTAAAGCTGCAAAGCGTGGCATGAAAATAAAATGCTACGATTGCAGCGAAAGACCTGCCCTCGGGTAGAATTACTATGGAATGGAATATAGCTTTCTTTGTAATTCATTTTCTGATTTTGCTATTGAAATCCGGTCATCTGTAAAAGCTAATGTTTTTATTATTAGGTGTCATAAGTTAATACCCCCAGTTGTTATATTTTTATTATTTTATTTAAGTTTCACAATGTTCCACAACATCTTCCTGCGCTCAATTAATCTACTGTCATTCTTCTCCACATCTCTTTGTCATTCCAATCTCCATCTCCAATACATCTGCCAAAAATAACATGGTTTGAGGTGTTTTGAGCAGAATGAGGGAAAAAGGATATCTTTTTATTCAGCTTCTCTTCTTCTTCTTCTTCTTCTTCTTCCGAATGCAGTATTGGGTGATGATGCCCGTTCTGCGACTACAAAAACTGATCTTTCCATCGGTTGAAGGGTCTTCCGAGGTCTCTTTTGCCTTTAGGGTTGAGGTGGTAAATCATCTTTGGTAAACTGGAATTTGACATTCTCTGGACGTGTTGGAACCATTTAATCTGATAATTTTGTATATGTTCAACCATTTCCCTACTATTCCACTGCATCCTTATCTCAACACTTTTCATTCTATCCCTTAATGTTACTCCAGTTAGTGATCGGAGGAATCTCATTTGTGAACTATTAATGCGGGATTTATCTTTTGCTCGAAGTGTCCAGCATTCACTTCCGTATAGTAGAGCAGGTTTGGCTATGGCATTATGAAATCTCAATTGGATTTCTTTCCTCATTTGTTTTCCAACATTTCTCCTAATTATACCATTTAATCTGTTATATTTTTCTAAATTTGTTTCCACATCTTTTTGATTATGAAACTGTGATATATTATTACCTAAATAATTAAAGTGTGTTACGTGTTCTATTGGTTTATTATTTATTATTATTTTTACTCTCGAAAGTCCCTTTCCAGTGATTGCCATGGATTTGGTTTTATTTTCAGATATTTTCATGTTGTATTTTTCCAGGGTATTCTGCAATTTAAACACTGATCTCTGCAAATCATCTTCATTTTCCGCTAGAAGTACTTGATCATCTGCGAAGATTATTGTTTGTATTTGATTTCCTCTACATATTTTTACTCCTGGGGGGTTTAGTTTTTTCCACTCCTGGACAATTTTATTTAGATATAGAATAAACAGTAATGGAGATAGTCCACATCCCTGTCTTAAACCTTGGTTAATTTCAAATTTATCTGTTATTTTCCTATGATCTAACTTTACTTTTATAAATGTGGTTTTATATAAACTTTTTATAGCATTTATTAGATTATTGAGCCTTATAATGAAATAAGTACTTACCATGTGAACGTATTATTTATGTCCAAATGGTTTATTGAAGTGAGGTATGGGCAATCAAGAATAGACTAATAGCTCTAGAAATGGATTATTTACGTAGAAGTGCCAGAAAGTCAAAATTAGATCATATCACAAGTAAGGAAATTAGAAACGTAATGGAAGCAGAAGAAAGCGTAATTGAAAGAATTGAAGAGAAGGAATTAAAATGGCTAGGACAGATTTTAAGAATGGAAGATGAGCGATGGCCGAAACAACTATATCAATGGCAACCGACTAGACAGAAGAAAAAAGGGAGACCAAAGTTAACATGGAAGCAAAGCATGAGGATAGTAATGCAAGCAAGATGGCTAAGCATTGAAGATGCCCAAGATCGTAGGCTTTGGAGGTTTGGCACGGGAAGACGGTAGCAGTTGTAAAAACCCGAAGATTATATATATATATATATATATATATATATATATATATATGAATTCTAAGTATGACAGAATAGAAAATGAAGTGATTAGGCAACATATAAATAAAGAAAATGAAATTATAGATTTTCTAAACTGTAGAAAATTACAATGATATGGACATATAAAACGAATGGATGATGAAAATTTACCAAGATGAGTTTTGGATCGGGAAGAAGAGAGAGAAGTAGACCGAAAAAAATGTGTCTGCAGGACATAGAGAAAGCCATGAATTAAAAAGGATTACAAGACTGAGTCTGGGAAGGTAGAGAGATTTGGGGAAAAGGATAAGAGTGTATAACATAGGACACAGCAAGATGTGATAATGCATTCTAAACCCGGTCATGAATGAATAATTTATATCGATTTATCCATACCTGGTAATTTGTAAATTTATTAAGTTTGTCATGGATTTATTCTTATGTTGGCGAAAGTTGCATGAAATCTAGGTGTGAAAAGGTCAGTAAGTTTTGCTCAAAGGCCTCTTATTTCAGGGTTGAGATTCTTTTAAGTGTCGTAAATCTACGAGAAAAAACTCACAGCATGGATGGACCATTGGCTACCGAAGGAAGTGTTCTTTTTAAACACTGACGCCAGCTTGTCATTACGATATTTCTGTTATTCTCTTCTGGCATTGCGTATTTGTAACCCATCTATGAAGTTGCGGCGCCTCGAAGGCGGGGTTACGCTGCCCCAATGATATGAAAGACGATGCTGATGGTAATGATGCGCCAGGAGATGCCTTAATCCTAAACCTAATCTATTGAGATGAATGTGATAACATTGATAACGATGGCCAGATAGTGTTCGGGGACCATCTGGGCCTTAAAGTTTCCTCACATTTGTCTCAAAGGTGAGTAAAACCCCAAAAAACCTCACCCAGGAAACTTTTCCCGACCGGGGATCGAACCCGGGCCCGCCGCGTGACAAGACAGGAAGCCATACACTAAATTTTTATTCCCTTAAAATTCCATTGATTTTTATAAATTTACAGTAAATTTATATTCAGTTCCCATTTTGTATATTTATGTAGCTATATATATTTACAGAAAACAGAATATATGTGTTTGGGAAAGGATGTGGATGACCTCATACTCGAAACAGGGAAAATAAAAAAAAAAGAATTTTTTAATATCTGGGGTCAATAATTAGACCATACATATTTAGGTACACGTGAAAGAGATGTACAAACTAAAATTGCAATGAAAAGAAAATGCAACTAAATCACTACATGGAATAATTTGGAACAAAAATATTACAAAGGAAACTAAAATGAACATTTATAAGAGCATAATACAGAATATTTTGTCATATGGAAGTAAAACTTGGTCTTTGACGGAATTACAAAAGAATAAAATTGGATCAGTTAAATTTGGTTATATTAGAAGAAGCCTTCAAAAAAGAAGTCATGTTTTAATAAATTAATTCCTCTGAAGAGAAATGAATGTCACCACATCTGTTATTAAGAAGATTTAAAATAAAACTCTTAAATGGTATGGCTATGTACAAAGAATAGAAAATTGAAGATGGCAAAAAAATATATACCAATGGTCACCCCCTGGAAGAAGTAAACGTGGCAGACCAAGATAGAAATGGAAAACTTATGTCAGAAGTATAATGGATGATAGGAATTTGGAAGAAGGAGATTGGAATGATAGAAATAAATGGGAACTGAAGACGGCAAACCCATAAGTGAAGAAAAACGAAGAAGAAGAAAAAGAAGAAGAAGACAATTCCATTGATTCAGACGGGTTCTGAATCTGCGAATTCAGAAAATAGAGACCAGCATAGTAACCACTAGCCCATTGATATAGAAAGATATCACAGTCTTATGTATCAGGTTATCCAATGATCGGAGCGTAGAAAAATTTACGCTCGAGAATATCAGTCAAATTCCGTGCCTAAGACTGTACATAAATGCTGCTCTATTGACATTCATGGGTCTTAAACAACAACAACCTTATGAAATACTCGTATAAGAGGGAATGTTTTACTTCAAAAGAAATTAGAATTTTCATTTCATTTTCCAGGAAGATAATAAAAGGGGAATTTTGAGTTCCCATATGATTTATAGCAGATGTCATCCTGCTCCGACTGCTGGACAGACGATAAGAGCACTTTTATAACAAGTATTAAATAAAACAAGAGCAGAGTCTCAGGGGAAGTGTGGTGGCGGAGATAAGCATTCTTATGTGTTCACAACGTATTAAAAACTAATTTCTTCAGCTGTAGCTAATTCGATACTCATTCCAAGCATTACTTGATATATCTCCCTCAGTATTTGGTAGCTAAACATCAAATGTTTCTACCATTAACTGTTATTGTACGGATAGCATCAAGGTTATTATAGTTAGAATTTATTTAAATAACTCAACACCAGTCTCCATATAACTTTTTTCAATCTTCTATTTAATTCATTTACTTACTCACTGGCACCATATAACCCGTTGTTCATGGCCGCGCGGACATAAGCTCTCCGTACATCCATATCCTGAGCCAATGTTTTCTAATCGTTCCCTGTATAATCTACTTCACTGAAATCATAGTTAGTTATTCTCCCACCTCATTCTTGGACTACCAACTGGGCATTTTCTCTCTGGTTTTCGTACACGCCTCTCATTTCTCTTTCGAGCCAAATGTTCGTGTCGAATCTACGAGATTTAACTTTTCGTATTATATCTGGCTTCCTATAAAGACGATGTAGTTCACTGTTATGTGGACTTCTCCATTCACCTGTCTGTTCACATGGTATCTTCATCTTATCGTGGTGGAGTGGCTTGCGTGCTTAAATGATCCCTAGAGCTAATGCCGGCGGTAGCATAGCTGCCGATAGGGTTGCCCATGCCGGACGGTCGAACGTGATAAGACAGACGAAAAAAGTACCTTGGTCGATAGAGTGATGATCTTTCACCGTTAAAATGCAACCGTCAAGAAATGTGGACATAGGTTCCACTAGGGTAAAATTTTCCGGAGTTCAAATTGTACCCCATTCGGTTCTCCGGGCAGGGACTACTTCAGGAAACCCATGCCAAAGGCCCAAACTTAGGGACATGTTTCTAGGAACATGGAATGTTAGGACTTTATACAATAGCGGTGTGCTTGAGGTATTAACGCGAGAATTAGATACATCACCCTTCGATATAGTCGCTTTATAGGAAGTTAGATGGCCAGGAGAAGGTAGTCAGAAATTAGGAAACTTTGCATTATACTACGGGGCTGCAGAAAGATCTGAATTTGGAACGGGGTATTTAGTCCGAATGAGGATCCTGTCCGCTATCCCAGATATTTAATTCATACTAATTATATTCACACACACATATGATTACGTGCATGGAAGCTTCTTGTAGGAAAACCAGAGGGAAAACGCCCAGTTGGTAGACCAAGAATGAGGTGGGAGAATAACATTAACTATGATTTGAGGGAAGTAGATTATACAGGGGGTGATTGGAAAACATTGGCTCAGGATAGGGATGTATGGAGAGCTTATGTCCGCGCGGCCATGAACCTACGGGTTCGATAGTGCCAGTGAGTTAGTTAGTTAACACATATGATTATTCTTATATAAGTCTTTCCACGTTTTACAGTGCCACTAAAAGTTGCGCACTGTAATCTTAATCTTCACAATTATTTTACATACTGTCTTCTAATTAACTACTGGTCTCCTCCCAGGCCATGACTAACGACCGATTCGCATTTATTTATATACGCGAGGGTCAAACTATCTGGAAACCCAGGCTTTATCTTTTTCGAACCGAAACTTCAAGAGGCCGATTTTTTCAGAAAACGATGCATGGACGCATTTTGAAAGCTACCAGCAGGCATTCCCGATTCATAAGTCGCGATGCACGAGTCTCTTATGTCTTATAAGGCGAGATTTGACAGTCACGTTGTAAGTAAAGTAAGTAAAGTGATCCCACAACAGGCCCGGAGGCCCCTGGGGTAGTAGGAGGTTAACGCTCCCACTTTTTCTAGACAATCGGCACTTTATGTCAGCCGGGTTGTCAGCCCTGCGTGACGGCCGCCTTTACCCCCAGAACAAGCGTCTGGTACTCATTTCAGTTAGAGGCTGAGTCGACCCCAGGGCTATGGTGCCGCCAGAGGGTTTGGGTCAGTTTAAAAACCCTGACCCCAACGGGACTTGAACCCTCGACCCTCTGGCTTGTAGCTCAGTGTCTTAACCACTACGCTACGGCGTGCCCCGACAGTCACGTTGTAGCCCATGAAATCCAAAAGCCGGCCTAACAATACGTATTATTATTATTATTATTATTATTATTATTATTATTATTATTATTATTATTATTATTATTATTATTATTAACTTTATAAACCCTATTTCACCCTAAGTTATATTAAGGTTGTAGTTTGAGACAAAGTTGTGATACGTTGTATAATATGATCTACGACTAAAGTTTTTTTTTATGTAGCCTATCTTACTTATAAAAAACATTACAACTTTTTTTGTTGAAAGCACTTTCATGATTGGCGATTCATTTAGACATTTTAGACAGATGATGTTACCGAAAAGAGATGCGATTTCGTAAATTTCACTTCAGAACAAAGGACATTAAGAAAATAATGTTCAACGATCTTACTGCTATTACCACAATAAATTACAACTTGCATTCGCTTTGACATCGAATTTCTGGACTACTGACCAATTTATACGTGATCTGTGAGGAAATAGTCTGAATTCAAATGCCTAGGAACAATAATCACAAATAGGAAAGAGATGCAAAAATAAATTGAACATAAGCTCAATTGTGGAAATGCGTGCTATTGTGCATTATGAAGACTCTTGACGTCCAACTCCTTAAAAAAAACGTTAAATGAAAATATATAAAACTATTATTCTACCAGTTATATTATATGGGTGCGCAACATGGACTCTTACTTTAATAGATGAAAGAAGATCACGAGTATTTGAGAATAAAATTCTTAGGAACATGTTTGGACCAAAGAGAGATGAACAGACAGGTGAATGGAGAAGACTTCATAACAGTGAACGGGCCTTTATAGGAAGCCAGATATAATGAGAACAGTTAAGACTGCGATGGGCAGGACATGTGACATGAATGGGGAATGAAAGACGTGCATGGAAGCTTCTTGTAGGAAATCCAGAGGGAAAACGCCCAGTTGGTAGACCAAGAATGAGGTGGGAGAATAACATTAACTATAATTTGAGGGAAGTAGATTATACAGGGAATGGTTGGAAAACATTAACTCAGGATAGGGATGTATGGAGAACTTATGTCCACGCGGCCATGAACCTACGGGTTCGATAGCGCCAGTGAGTTAGTTAGGACAACGTGTTTGCATTTTATTTTGTCATAAATATTCTAAAAGAACAACGTGTAGTTCAATAGTAGCTACAACGTCGATATTGACACAACTGTTTTCTTATCAGAGGACAAGGGGTACAAGTAACATTTAAAAAAAAATTAGTTGAATGCAAAAATGGTTAGCTAATATGATAAACTGTTTGGTGACCAAGAGGTATATGTGTTATCTTGATAAGTTCTGACATATAGTGGAGTTTTAGAAAATCACTAAGGGTCGGTTTCACCAACAGAGTTAACTGTATTACGCCAGTTTAAGATATGCATTATACACGGGGAAAACTGGCGTAATACAGTTACCGCTGCTGGTGAAATTGACTCTAAGAGAAACAGCTCTTCTACTTGAAGGACAAGGAGTACATATGTAGTTCTACTCATTGGCTTTCAACAACTAGATGGACTCAAGCTTAGAGTGTTATATTTTTTTAAATGTTTTTAACAAATTTTCCATGAAGATTATCATTGTATTATTAGTGATTAATATAGTGCTGGTGATTCTTCGAGGTTTATTGATTTTTCAAATATTAATATGTCTGAATCAGAATCTGATGAACATGAGCATGCATGGTAAGTAAAATATTTTAATTACTTAATCTATATTTTCACAATTATATATTATAAAATAATACTTTTTTGCAATACATTTTGAGATAATTGGAAATTATTTAACAATCTAAAGATATAATATGATTTAGATCTTCAGGATTTGCAATCTAACAATGTTTATAATGAAGGTATGTTTTTTAAAATAAGAAAATTAATCATGGAATTCAAGAAACTGGTATTACAGGACCTACAGAAGAAGAAGAATATGCTCCAATATTGCACGTTGGCAGAAAGGGGATTAGTAAACCAGAAAATTGGGTAAACAATAAAGCAAAAAGAGGAAGAATGAAGGCAAACAGTATTCAGACAGGAAGGGAAACATCCGTGTGGAGAGGCGGGTAAGAGAATGTATCCATGAATGCAGGTTTAAGTGCAATGAACTTTAAGATTGATTTTGTCAATTCATCTGGTCGTAATATGTAACTCTTTGGATAAGTATGTATTTCCAGTCATAACAAAAACTTTGGTATGAATCTACTTTTCTTGGATAATTTATTTCAAAGTATTGCTTGATGGACAAGGGGTACAATTGATTCTTAATCCAAAAAAAGTTATAATATGGACTAATGTTTATATTGAATCTGTTCATATTTTGCGGACTATTTAACTCATGCCCCAAATGGGGGTCAATGATCAATCACATTTCAATGATTTTTTATTTACAACCAATCAGAGTCGTGTTTCACCTAAAATTTACCAACTAAAGTTTATCATAATAAAGAAAGCACCTCCTTTTTAACATTCTGAATAGGTCATAACATTATTTTGCAGCGACTGACTCTCTAAGAAATACGGCTACCAGATTGTATATATAGTGCATGCATGTCAGCAGAAAGCGCATGCGATAGATAACATAAAAACATTTGTAACAATTGATTATACCACAAAAAAAAAAGAAACCACTGTTTGCACTTCCTTAAACGAATTATTTTCCATGAAATGACGTTGCAGAAAAATATAATTGACATATTTACATCATAGGACATTAGAAATTAATTAATACCTATAATGTTGGTTATAATTTTTTCCACTAGGGTGCATTCTTATAACATTGCGATCTTTTGGCAATAAATAATATTAAGATCTGATTGCAATGATCGAACAAAAGAAGCAAATGAAGCGTACCAATCGTTTCTCATTTGTTTTCAAACATCGCCGTTTACATTAAATATATAAATAGTTTAAAATAACTATAGTTAAATAATGATTTGTAAGTATACAGCTTAATTTTATTCGTTAAATAGTCCTTAAAAATGCCACTCTTGATTTCCAAATTCTCTAGATAAATTCACTCACTTCGTGAGTCGTCAATTTGTCGATAATTTGGAAATCACTCGTGGCATTACTTATGATAAATGGACTCATATACACTGCTCAAAACAATTAGAGGAACACTTGTAATAAATTGAATAAGTAATTGTTTTTTAAAGCTGTGATGCTGAAAGTTGGAGAATATGTAAATTAAATTATTAATTTTATCATTGGATACAAATTTTAAAGATCCATGGCCTAAATACAGAGAAATTACCTCAAATAACAAATATAGAGAATTTTTTTATTTTGGAAGGCACTGACCACTTCTAATTGGTAAGCTTCCTGATGTTGCTATAGTGACGAATGTTTGATTATTGCCTTGTTTATTGAAGTCTCTGACAAAATGAGGCATTTAAATGAGTTTGAAGTGTATCATGCTCTACATCTTTTACGACAGGGTCAATCTCTGCGACAAGTGGCTAGAGAGCTTGGGGGGTTCTCCTTCCGTGGTGTCCAGGTTACGCAACAGGCACAGAGAGACAGGTCAGTATTGTAGGAGACGTGGCCAGGGCCGTAAATTTAAAACAAGCCCCCAGGATGACAGATACGTTGTTCTTTCTGCTCTTCGACAGCGTACAAAAACTGCAAAAGACCTGCAGAATGACCTTCATATGGCTTCCGGAATCCGGGTTTCAGACCGAACCATAAGTAACAGATTAAGGAAAGAGAATATTCGTCCAAAAAGGCCCGTTAAAAAACCACGCTTAACAAATGGGCATAAGGCAGCAAGACGTACGTATGCTGAAAACTATGGTGATTGGAACATGAACCAGTGGGAGTCTGTGCTCTTCTCGGACGAATCCAGGTATCGTCTTGCACGTTGTGATGGTCGATTGAGGGTGTGGGGACGGCCAGGAGAAAGATTTTCTGCAGAGGCTGTACAAGAAATTGATAGATTTGGAGGAGGTTCCATAATGGTGTGGGCCTGAGTTATGTACAACAATCGTACGGACCTTGTACTTGTTCCCCAGCGACTGAATGCTGTCCAGTATATCGAGCATGTTCTGCAAGAGCATTTAGTACCTGCTGCCATTGGAGTAGGCCCTGGATTTCTGTTTATGCAGGATAATGCCAGGGCACATTCTGCGGCTGTCACCAGTGATTTCCTGAGGAGGAATGAAATTGAAGTAATGGAGAGGCCAGCGGTCAGCCCAGACCTCAACCCTATTGAACACTTGTGGGATCTTCTAGACAGGAAGATCAGGAACCGACATCAAGCTCCACAAACTCTGCAGCAAGTTGGAGATGCTCTGAAGGGGGAATGGGAGAATATCCCGCAAGAGGAAATCCAGAATCTTATTGGGAGCATGCCACGAAGGTGCCAAATTGTCATCGAATGTCGTGGAGGCCATACACGATACTAACTCTATATAACGAGTGTTTAACTTTGAAAAATAAGCACAAGATTCAATTGCTTACATAGCAGAATTATTTGAAAAGTTAATTGTCAGCGTTATTCATTTGTTTTTACTGACATGAGCAATAAATAAATAAATAAATAACCACAAATATTGTACTTTATTAATTTAATGTTTGTACCTTTATCCAATGAAAAAATATTTCATAGTGTTCCTCTAATTATTTTGAGCAGTGTATAAGGAACATAAACACAATTTATGAGACTTGTCAGATGTTCCTGGAATTTTATATTCTCATTGATCTTTAAACTTAATTTTCTCCAAACTATTTTTTTTTTGTCACTAGTATCCCTTGTCCTCCGACTGCCTCATATGAAGTAAAGTCTAGCTGTTAGTTTTTGTACAGGCGGCTCCGTTGCGCAAGTTAAATTATTCGCCCTCCTTTAGGTTCCGAGTTCGCGTCTCAATGAGTCCATATGGGGTTTGGGGGTGGAAGAATCTCCCGTTTTCCTGTAATAGAAAACTTTACTCCATTATTTCTCTATATTCGTCCATTTCGTTTCATCTGAATTCCTCTGGTACAATGATGGTCTGACTGGCTTAGTCAATCGATATCTGTGTTTATCACAGATTTTCAATATTGTGAGCAACTCATCTCTTGACCTGGCATTACGCCGGTCACGAATAGAGGATTTAATTTATTACGTACTGTACAGGTGGTGACATTTCGTTTAATAGATGAATAACATTTGGGGGCGGTATTTTGAAGGTGGCAGTTAATTAGTCACTTAGATCACTATTTTTATTGTAGTGAATTGTTAATTACCTACTCGGTAGCTAGTCGGTTCCTGTTGTTTCAGGATGAGCGCTGAGATTCTCATCTCATATAGGGGCCGAAAGGAGAGTTGCGTGTGAACAGACAATCGTGAATAAAGAAAACAACTTTATTTAATTTAATTAATTAAACTAGCTTGGTTTGAGACTTGAAAGCAAATGTAATTTTTTTCGCCCAATGGGTTGCTGGCCCAGATGGGTATTATTGTGCGGTTCCCACTAATGTAGCATTTCTTCTACATTAAGATTATGTGGTTATACCGCCAGTACTCGGTCCTCAGAGCCTCATTTGTAATAGCAGGTTGCACCACGAGCAGGTTGAGGATGAGATTTGGATAGGAGAGGTGATGAAATACACGTCACTATCCCTCGCTGGGACGTCCAAAAAAGCCCTGGATGGAAAATTCCTCTTTGAGACCGTAATAGGTCACACGGCCTAATACTTGCACTGATGATGATTATGAATTGAATTAGCACTTAAAATACACTAGATATATGGTGTACCGTTGAATTGGTGTTGACTTTCGATGCCTAACTGCATGAGGACTATCACTTGTAGTTAAAAGATTTATTCTTGCAGTAATTGATTAAGTCCTATGATTTGAGATCCTTTCCCGAGTATCGAACCGGTCTCTATGAAATCTTTGATGTAATCTTCTCTCCACGAACTGTTAAGTGTAAGTTAGCTCATGAGTTTTGCATCGAAGTCAGGACTCTTTATTCTTATATATGGTTGTACACCCTAACTCTGATTTTTATTGGTTAGAATTTTCAATCAAATGTCTCCTGGAGGCGTAATTGTATTTTTATTAAACTCCCACCTATTTCTTAATTTCTTATCACGGCTAGCCAGCATGTTTACAGTTTTGGGCTTTCTGCGGCTGTAAATTTTGAAGCGTTCTCTCTCAAACGTGATTTTTCAAGCTAGACCCAGCTTAAGAATTTCTGGTCTACTTTGAGGGCTACATATTTATGACCTCTTTGCATTTAGGTTTCCCACCGCTACTTGTGGAAACTTTCACCAATAAGATATTTATTTAATTTACTATGTATTGTATATTCAGTTCATTCTTTGTTTATTGATTAATCGTATTTATTAATCACTATACTCAATTAGGGGTCGATTATTCGCTACAAATTAACATTTTTTTAAATACCACCAGGTTGTTTTATGTGCTATTTCTGGCTATCTCTCATGGCATTGGCGGAATTGTAATCCATTTATTAGGTTGGGACACCTGAAGGCGGAGTTACGTTACACCGATAATATGATTCGTGATAAATTATAATGAGGCGCCAGGAGAGTTCCTAACCTAAACTTAACTAAATTCCAGATCATGGACAATCATAGAGGAAAAATGCCTATAGTCTGACCGGGAATCGAATCCGAGACCTCATGAACTGTAGTCACTAGCCCATGAAGCTGGTTATGGTTGAGTGGTAGACAAGGCCTTAAGGCCTTAACTCTGCCAGGTAAAATAAAGCTATTATTATTATTATTATTATTATTATACTATAGTATAATTTTTTTAGGAACAGGAATAAACAGAAACAGGCAAACAGGCCTGTGATATTGTCAATTATACTGACTTTTCATTTTTAAACTTCCTAGTCTAAATAACAATACTTTTTAAATTGAATTTAAATAAAACAAACTACACGCCAGAATTAACTATATTTTAGATTTGGAGGCAAAAGTGAAGCTTTGCAATTTTAAATCGACTGTATTTTTATATTTATATTGGATAGACCAGCCTCATGGGCTAGTGGTGAGCGTTTCTGACTACAGTTCATGAGGTACCAGGTTCGATTCCCGGTCAAACCATAGGAATTTTTCCTTAAAGGGAATTATTACTGTGGTTGCTCATGGACTGAAATTTAGGTAAGTTTAGGTTAAGAACTCTGCAGGCGCTTCATTATCATTTATCACCCATCATATCATCGGGGTAACGTAACTCCGCCTTCCAGCTGCCCCAACCTAGGAAATGGATTACAATTCCGCTAATGTCAGAGGAGAAAACCAGAAATATCATAAAATACAATCTGGTGGCATTTAACGAAAAAAAATATTGATACTTCGTATTCACCTGTTTCACGTCTTTTGTTTTCTATTATCGCCTGTAGCCTGACGAATTAATCGACAATAAAAACAAAATGGTCTATTCTAGCGGAGGATACCAGTAAAATGAAAATGAAATGTATTCGATTGTTGACTAGACAAATTAAATAAATTTATCTACTATTAAAACAACCAGTGACGCTTTAGTTCGTAGTTACTAGGCAACAAAACCTATATTTCATATTCTAACAAAACACAAAATAAGCTATCAAAACATAAAATACAGGTTCAACAAAACTTAAAATACACTTTAATGATGATTTCGTATAAGTTATATAAATAAACTTTCCTCAATTCTTCTGAATGTATATTAATATTTGCATCATTTAAACATTTTTCCTGATGAATCGTGAAAATCACCACTCAGTTCATTTACTTTAAATTCACATAAATGAAACTAAGCACTCAAAAATACGGAATATAACAATGTCTGTTGATTTATCGTGTAAATTAAAATTTCCCGAAATGTATTTCCCAAATTCAAAATTTCGCAAACGGTCAGCTTAACTTGAAAGGGATCGTTTCTGATAGGGACAGCAGTCCTCCCGATCTTGTCCCTTCGGGATCGGCGGCGGCCGTGGCGGCTGCGGTTTTCCTCTTGGCGATCTAGAATATCAACTTAGAACATCAATTATGACCAATGTATCAAGGCTTGCTATTGTCCGACCACTGGCCCTGGGGGTCCGTCGGGCCCCAGCTGTGCTCACAACAGCAACAGGGCGCGTCCCCGGGTGGCGGATAGGGGAACGGTCGGTGGTTTGCTTGCATTCCTCCCGGCTAGGTCCAGACCGGACCCGCGGGCCATTTGTGGGGTCGTCAGGACTCGAGCGACCTGACGTACTATATAGCTCGTGCTGCGCCCACTCCAGCAGCAAAACGCGTCCCCTCGGTGGCGTAGTGGGGAAAAGGTCGGTGGATCTGCTAGTCAGTCCTCCCTTCCAAGTCCGATGGACTCGCGGACCATGAGTGGGGTCAGCAGGAAAAACATATGCGAAAGGGGCCTGCTGTCAAGCCTAGAACTATCCCGGCCCACAGCGGGGGCATGTGCCGCTGTTGGCGTGGCGGTGGGAGACTAGGGGATCGTGCCCCCCTATCTCCTGGTTCATTGAACCTGAGACCATCTGTGGGGGCACCATGGGAGATGAGCTCCCTGGATGCCTACATTGCTCAGTGGGCTACCTCACAGCAGCTATACGACTAGGCCTAGTCTTGCGAACGGGCTGGATGGGACAATACCGGGGCGTAATGCTGGGAATTACCACCAGGTCAATAAGCTCGGGAAAGGAGGAAGCGCGGTCTTTGTTGGTGGGATTTAGCGCCGACTCTGGAACCGAGTGACCCAAGGACAATCTGTGAGGTCGTCAGGAGTTGAGCGACCTGACGTACTAATGCTCAGGCTGGACCCACTTCAGCAACCAAACACGTCCCCAGCTGGTGCACTGGGGGAAAGATCGGTGGATCTGCTAGACAGTCCTCCCGGGTTAAGTCCAAGGGACTCGTGAACCATTAGTGGGGTAGGCAAGAGTTGAGCGCCTTGTCGTACTAGTTGCTCATCTGTTGGAGCTTGCGAGCTCCGTGCTGGCCCACAACAGCTGCAGAAGGCGTCCCTGGGGGCACATCAGGGCTCGGCTCGGACCAGTCCAGAGGGGAGCTACTGTACTGGTTCCTGGCTCGGCCTACGGGCCCGTCGACAAACTGTGGGGTCGCCAGGAGATGAGCTCCTGGATGTACTAAAAGTATCACACTGTTGGGCTTGTAGCCCTAGCCGGTCTCACAACGGCTGCAGGACACGTCCCTGGAGGCAGAACAGGGGAATGGTCGGTGGATCTGCGACAGCAGTCCTCCCGGCTAGGCTCATGGAGCCCGTGGACCAACTGTGGGGTCGTCAGGATTGAGCGACCTGATGTACTATGTAGCTCAGCAATTCCCAGAACTGCAAACTCCAACACTCTCTCCCTAGGGTGTTGGTGTAAGGACCGTGAACTTGAACGTGGACGTGAACATAGAATAGGGAGGACTAGAACTAGGACTTGGGAGTATGGTCAGGACGACCGAGGTATCCCAAGGGGTGGATGGATGGGCCTAGATGTCCGACCACTGGATCTTTATCTCCTGATCTACGGCTAGTTACGAATGGCAGCGGGATTATTGCTCGATACCAACGACAAAAAAAAATATATCAATGGGCTGAAGAGGGCATAGTAAGTCCCTAAAGCAGCCGGAAGGGACAGGCCACGGGCCCTGCATGTTAATTCGCTCAACTGCCGAGTGTGCACCCGGATCAAACTGAATGTGCGCTCGGCTGGTCATGGGAGAACGTGTATGCTCTTCCAACACTTAGTCTAGTACATCGTGTCTTTTTTTCACCAAAGCCAGCATTATTATTTATCTAAACATATCGTTTCCGCAATAAATAAATTTCATTAAATATACTAAATATACGATATGTACTAAAATGCTCTGAACGTAGATAAAATATTATAGACATGTTACAAAATTAGGTTTAGTATATAGGTCTAAAGAACTATATTGAGATATATCAGCAATTTTTTTTTTCAAATTTAAATATTGTAAATGGAGCAAACATAATTGTAACTTGTTTCAATTATCTGGGATGCATGATATCGTACCAGCAAAATTTGGACATGGAGAAGAAATTAGGGAAATTTCAACAGATATGTGGTTCAACAAGAAGATATTTGAGAAATAAGACCACAAGGGAAACTCAATTAAAATTTTACAAAACAGTAGCTGTTCCAACATTAACATACGGGACTGAGACTTGGCCTTTAACGATCTCTGATAAAAATAAAATTGAGACAATAGAAATGAGATTTCTCAGATAAGTTGCAGGTGTATGAGATCAAAAGAGAAGTCAAGATATCAGAGATGAACTACAAATCTATAATATAAACGAGAAAATACATACGAATAAACGTAATAGGTTTGAACATATACAAAGAATGCCAATAATCGTTTATCAAAACAGCTGCTTCATTATAGGCCTCTAGGCCGAAGAAATGTAGGAAGACCAAAACGTCGTTGGAAGGACGACCTGCGCCAGCGGCATGTAGTGCGCCGAGGAGCGGAACGGGCCAACAGGCCCATACCTTGAAGATGATGATGATGATATTTTTTTAATTATTAACTTTCTTAAAATTTATGATTGCCATTACAGAGAAAGTTTAACAGACAAAAAAAAAAGTAAGATATAAAAATATAACATAAAAAAATGTAAAACAACAATGGAGTGAGAAAATACATTTCAATTCCATTTAAAATTTCAACATCTCGTAAGCTGAAGTTTTTTCCACAAACCTAAAATATAATTAACATTGGTTTTAAAATTCCCTTAATATCTAAATTAGCGTGTTTCTGTAAATTAAATTAAATTAAAATGTATAGCTATTTAGTCTGGTAAGTTTTAAAATGAAAGCCTTGTATACATTAAAAAAAAGCCAATTAATTCAACTACTAGAAAGTAGTAGTTCCTGTCACTCCTCTTGGAAGCATAGGTCCTTTGTGAAAGCACGCCACCGGATTCTGTTTTTTTTGGTCAAATTCCTTATGTCATTCCAACTTCTCCCTTGTTCAATTTCTGTTACAGTGCTGCGCTATTCCCCATTTTCTAGGCAATGCCTGTGGATTCCATTCCACTGCTCTCTTTGGCACACTATCTAGTTCTTTTCTGAGAGTTTGTTCTATCCATTTCCATTTGCGATATTTACTTCCCTTCCAGATCTCATCCTGTGATGTTATCTTCCACAATTCCTCGTTTGATATGTTGTTTGGCCACTAGTTCTCAGGCATCTGATTATATGTACTTACAATTTACTATTTATGCGGTTGTGCCCTTCTAAATCTCTCACACACGTGACAATATATATTTCACATTGCTATTAATAGTCTTAATTTAGTTCTAGTTGAGATTTGTTTCGATATCCATATGGGTAATAATTGTGAGAATACAGCTTTTGGCTTTCTAAATCTAGCTTTAATATCTTCTTCTGATTCTCCATTTTTTATATTCTCCAAGCGCGGCAGGCCTAGAAGGCCCTTGGCCTACCAGCCGGCTGCTGACTTCACGTCACATGTGTTAATCACAGAGGTAGACGATCATAAGTGTAGGGGTGACTTGTGGTCAGCATGTCGGGTCCCCCAGCCGTTATAGCTGATCTTCTCAACCTGGAGTCGCTACTTATTGTCTCACGATGCTGGGTGGGCACCGTTCCCATACTGGCCGAAATACCATGAGAAAATCTCTTCCCCCATGGGGGACTCGAACCAGCGCAAGTCCCGTAGCTCTGCGCCAAAGGCATCTTGCCTTAACCACTCGGCTAGGGCGCGGGACTTTTTTTATATTATGATTCCTAAATACTGGAATTCGGCTACCTCATCTATTTCTATACCACTGAGCTGTAATCGCATTTCCACTACTAGAATATATATATATATATATGTGTGTGTGTGTGTGTGTTATAATGCAGATTTTCGGGGGAAGTAGGATTACGAAAGCTTTCTTGGGTTTTCCGCATCATGGATTCCTTGATAATGGCATGTGGGATCATGCCGAAACGTCGGAATCAGTGGCCAGAGGCCAAACCTGAATCCATGACGCGAAAACCCAAGAAAACTTTCTTAATCATATATATATATATATACATTCACAAATTAACAGACATTATAATATAATAATAATAAGGCAAGTGCTCTTAAAGCTAACACAGCCCCAAATACTTTCAACTTAAAGTCGTCAGATTAAGATTAAAACTAACTATATTTAGATTTATCATCGTTGCAGTTGTGTTTGTTATTCTACAATACTGCGATGTCATTACATCTCGAATCAACATGGATTCCAGTACGTAGGGAGATGGTATATAATAAATCGAACTTTTCTTAAATATCTAACATTTTGAAATTAATTATATTGCAACAATTAGAAATTAAAGAATGAAATTAATATAAATTAATTTTAGATGTGAAGATCACAACTGTAAGATAATGGTAAAACTAATTTGTCATTAAATAAATAATAAAGTAAACAAATAACATTTCCTATGGCTGTAACATGTTTATGCAATTTCGGTAAAATATAAATAAGCTATCTAATAGCCACAAATCATCAAACCATAACAAATACACAACATTTAAAAAAATCCACAAAAATGTCCGCGACAGCATAATAGTCTACCTTTTACGGATAACTCAACCATTTTTGTCTTTCGAAATTAAATTAAAAGTAAGGATATAAGTACAAAGACTTTTCCGACAACACAATGTTAATTCTTAGCAAATTAAATATGTTAGTTCCCTTGAGCATTAAGTGAAGGACAAATTTGTCTTTTACACTGTCATTTAAATGATTACTTTAGGATGATTTTATATTTATTTGTGTACACTTAAATCAATTATTTATATATAATCTGTGTAAATCATTTTGAACACGCGAACAATGTCGCGGGTTCGAAAATGAGAATAATTAAGTCTAGAGTGTCGACATTCTGCACTTATTTTCATGGCATAAGTAGAATAGGCTATATACTTGAAACTGAATACAGCTAACAAGAGAAGCGAGATAGTGAATTGTGTAAGTTAATATCTGGGACTTACCTGCACTTCTAGCCCATGGTAAGCGACGATAAGACCTAGGAGAATCACAGTGGATACTGAGATGAGCGTCTTAAGCGCCGTCGAGTAGAAAGACGCCTGCAACAAAACAATAGTACAGTAGTAGATCATACAGTCGTGAAACATCGAAATGGATGTTGTTGACACAGTTAATACAGTAAGATAATAACAGTATTAAAACTAAATCAAATTATTCGGTTGCTCTTCAGGCCATAAGTGCAATTATCAAAACTTATTTTTCTTAGTTTAATGAATGTTTTTAGCTATAAGTAATATTAATTTCATAAGCAGAAGCTGTACTTCGGCTGAAAATGTAGCGGTCTTAACGTGAAATGAAAACTGATTTCTAGAGTTATATTTGTGTTACAAGAGTTACCATCATTGTTGTATATAGCTAAAACCTGCGCTCAAAAAAAAAAAGGTCAGAAATATATCTTATTTCTATCTTAAGCCCTTTTCTTCCTAGAATATTAGCATTAATTCTATTTTCTTTCATTTTTTTGGTAGGTAGTTATGATTTAGGAAATTAGGGCGTTCCCTAATTGAAACTTATTGACCAAGCTAATTTAGTTCCCCTTATTTACTCATAGAAATCAGCGAGTGATAGGGTCGGCCCTAGCGCCTCGATGAAATATTTAGTGGGTAACTAAGGTATTACTGGATGAGGAACGGTCGGTATATTTTTCACATAGGTCTTTTTATTCAGACTTGCGGTTCTTTTTCGAGCCTGAGAATCTTCAGACTCGGGACCCACTGATAAAAGTCCCTCCTGCAGAACTCGATCCTTGGATTTTTCCATCCTAAATAAATAATAGTTTTAAAAAACTAAAACAACACGCTTTATTAGAAAACCGAACTAAAAAAATAATTTTAATTTCCATCACGCTTGGGATAAAATTAAAGTAGTCAACAAAAAATAAATCATCTCCAACACATATAGAATAAAACTAGAATTATCAACAAAAAGAAAATAATTTTACCATCAAAAGCGTGAGGTGCTTTTTATGATTTTTACATTTTCTTTTTAGAGACTTCACTTTTACCAATATCTGTTTATTATCAAATATATTAACTGATATAGAGCACCCCACGCTTTTGATGGTAAAATTATTTTCTTTTTGTTGATAACTCTAGTTTTATTCTATGTGTGTTGGAGATTATTTTTTTTATTGACTACTTTAATTTTATCCCAAGCGTGATAGAAATTAAACATATTTTTCATTTTTTTAGTTCAGTTTTCTATTAAAGCGTGTAGTTTTAGTTTTTTAAAACTATTATTTATTTTTATTTTTTAGTTTTAATATTTTACAGAATAAGATAAAAATGTAAATATCTTTAAATTCGATACTATTGTATTATGAGCTAAAAGTAATACTTTACTAAAAAAATATCTCCGGGCCGGATTTGAACCAGCGACCTAAGGCTTACTGAAATTATATACCACTACAGTCCACCGCTCTACCAACTGAGCTCTTATAACGATTGAGTAAGAAGTAGTTATGTCCGCAATTTGTTAAGTCCACAACCTATTATACCGGTTTTTATTATTTTGATTTTCTGCTGATTCTAGCCAGGATTTTAGAAACAAAATATGAAATTTTTGTATTGTCGTTTGTCCTTTAAAAGTATACAAAGTTTCAAGTCGATCCAATGATTCTAAGTGGGTGAAAATCGTGTTGAAAGATTCCGTTACATAATTACACATAGACCTACTCTTTCTTTGATTTTCTGATGATTCTGGCCAGGATTTTGGAAAACAGTTATGAAATTATTATATATTGACATTGGTCCTTTACAAGTATACAAAGTTTCAAGACTATCGAATGATTTTAAGGGGGTGAAAATCGTGTTTAAAAATTCCGTTACATAATTACGCAGGCACTTTTTTTTGATTTTCTGATGATTCTGGCCAGGATTTAGAAAATAAATATGAAATTATTGTATTGTCACGGGTCCTTTACAAGGATGCAAAGTTTCAAGTCGATCCAATGATTTTAAGTGGGTGAAAATCGCGTTGAAAGATTCCGTTACATAGATAGGCACAGGTCAAGATAATATAAATCGTGTAAAAATCCATAGACCACGGTCGGATTTGAACCAGCGTACCTCGGAATTAGATGCAAGAACATAACCACTAGTCCACCGTGGCAGACTAAGATCTCTTAATAATTTTGAAAATAAAATTTTACAAACATTTTTGATGCTTTAGGGAAAATGAGGGATGGAGAATTAGAACAGAGAATTAAGAATGTTGTATCAAGAGTGATATATGTAGTGAAGTGTAAATTGCTAGTGTCGCTTGGTCGCATATTACTTCAGGAGAACACAACACTAATAACAATGGAACATTTTTAGGATTAATAGTAATCCCTTCGACAATTTCGACTTATTCCCTCGCGAAATTTATTTTATGAAATTCCATTTTACTGGCACTTCATAAAGAATGTAAGATACTAATATAAAATTAATATAAGATTAATGTTTGTTTGTTTCTTTGTTCGTACTTTATGCGCGGCTGACCGTTGATCCGATTTGCAAAATGTTCAGGAGATTCCCGGGATGAACATTGGCTATAAGAGAGTTGAGATATTCAATTCCTACACCCTTAAAAAAACACCCCTTGTAGTGAAAAACGTGAAAAAGTCCCCTTTTTACCCTTGAATGGCTTACTTTGCCTAAACCATAACAAATACACAACATTAATGTACACAGAATTAAATATCTCAAAAAACTCTACAAAAAAAGTCCGCGACAGCATATATTTTACAGATAACACACAATAGCCATTTTTATCTTTCATAGATGCCAAGGAGATCGGGATAAGTAGATTCCCGGGCAAGCAAGTGGTGCCATACCATTCATCCAATTGTCATGGGGCTTTTTGCAAAATGTTCAGGATTTTCCCGGGAAGGTTATAGGTTAGAAGAGAGTTTTAATGCTCAAGCCCTTCACCCTTAAAAATCACCTTTTGTAGTGAAAAAAAAAATACGTGAAAAATATCGCTTTTTGTAAGCTTAAATGGCTTACACCGCCTAAACTATAACAAATACACAATTATTGTACACAGAATTGAATATCTCAAAAAAGCTCTACAGAAAAGTCCGCGACAGCGTATGTTTATCTTTTAAGGATAACTCACAATAACCATTTTTGTCTTTCATTGATGCCAAGAAGATTGGGATAAGTAGATTGCCGGGCAAGCATGGCAGTGCACGGGGAGTGTTCTTTTATGGATAACTCAAAATAACGAATTTTATCTTTCAGATCATTTATGCCAAGTACATCGGGATGCGTAGATTCCCGGGCAACGCCGGGTAGTCAGCACGGGGTATCTAAAAATAATAACGATATAAATTTGTATTTATTTTTCCTTTTACTTATTCAACTAAATTCACAAACGCATTATCATTTATTTAGGTGTAGCAGCGCACGCCGGGTATTAGTTCGTTTGTTATAACATATTAGTAAAGGAAGAACACTTATTTTTATTTCATTATTCTCAATTACATTCAACAATTTTTTAGGTTTATTCCCATATGTACTTACTAGTACTAGACATATAGCAATAACTTTATCATTAGCCCTTCCCCTATGATCCTATCACCCCAACAAAATAATTAAAAAAATTAAGATAATGAACAAACCCATTAAATTAACATAATTATTAAACTCTATAGGGTTTTCTCTTCCCATAAAATCAATTAAGCTTTATTATTCAATAATTAAATTCAATTATATTAAAATAGTACACCGCTGTAGTCCCGACGTAGCGTGCTGGCTTGTTACGCAGCGGGCACGGGTTCGATCCTCGGTCGGGACAATTTTTCTGGGTGAGGTTTTTATCGCGGTTTTTCCTCACCTGTAAGACAAATGTCAGGAAAACTTTAAGGCCCAAACGGTCCCCGAAATCATATGGCCATCATCATCCTTATCATTATCATTGTTATGAATACATAGAGTATTTTACATAGATATTTAATTATTTCATAGATTATTTTAATTATTCAAATAAAACGTTGTTGAGATAAAACTTTAGACATATTATATTTCAGGACAGAGTTTTGATTTTGGCAGAACAAAGTTTTCAAGGCTAACGGTAAAATCTCTGCATTTAGACTATGGGATGTTGGTACAGTTAGGGGAGATGTAGGTCAAACCTTAGTATTTAACCCTGGCAAAGTAAAGGACTCGGCCTGTCTGTGAAAACAAGAGTAGCAGATGGGTAAGTCTACCTACCATTTTTCTTAATTAATTCGCTAGGAACAATTAGAAATGCAGTCAAGTATCTTAAAATATGTTAATACTGTTTTTCAAAGCGTAGGAATTAGTAGATACTTATTAAAATGTAAATTAGGGTAGATTGACAATCCCCCATCTCCCTCTATTGAACCCCAGAAAGTTCGAATGTAGGTTTTCTTAATATAAGCTTAGATTAGTTATTTAGGGATAGAATACTTAGGGTTATTGTAATGATTATTCTCTAGAAATAAAAATAGATAAATTAAGAATCCATTTATTTATGTTTAAAAACACGTATGCCTTTATAACTAATACATCCACATACTAACGCTCGGCTAGAATTCCAAGTCCCGAAGGTCCTAAGAAAACGAGCAGTTCGTAATAATCATCAACCTTATTATCATCATCATCATCCTTCATCGGCGTGGAAAGCAACGGGAAGCTACCACACCTACACAATTCCCTAGTAAAGCTGTAAGCATAGCATGAAAATGCTATGATTGCAGTGAAGGACCTGCCTTCGGGCAGAATTACTATGGATGGATGGATCATACACCATTCATGAAAACAGGCCAATGTTGATCTGTTTTGGTCTCAACTAGAAAGGTCTAAAAGTCGTTTTTGTGGACATCCAGGTCATCGTCGTCCTCGTGAGCGATACCGAAGAACTGCATTAGGGATCCTAGTTGTGACACTCAGGATATATGTCGCAGACATCTGCCTCTGAATTAATTTAAACTTATTCTAAACTGTATGTCCACAAGTTGTGTTTGCAAAATTTTCAGGATATTATTCATATCAGTGCAGTTTTATTTTTTAGTTTTCTTATTTTTTTTTCCCCACTTGGTCATTTTTATTTTGACAGTATCGACTATAGTTGATGACATCAGCTACTTCGTATAAAATAACTTAAACAACTAGAATCAATAATTTTCATATTTTGACGAGAACAATAATTATTTATCGGAGAGAAGTAGAAACCTGTTGTTATATAGAGTCGTCATTCATTTATTGCTGGCTATCTGTTGCCATGCTAACTTAATCCAATTTGCACAATTAGTAGCTCTAAATGTCCTCGGTGATCTAGTGTGCATACACCATGCAATTTACACAATTCTAAATTATCCAACAAATTATCGTTAATTCATGTGATACTGCATTAAAGACAAACTCGTTCTATGATTCTTGATTATGATAGCATCCATTTTCGTTATGTTAACCATTACTATTTGTTCATCTGTGTAAATTTGTTTAGAGGTTAGAATTTGAGTTCGTAATGTTATTACATCTCCCTTTACAATCAACAAATTTAAAGGGAACCAACGTAAGAATAATAAATATTCTTATATACAGTATACGATTTGGAAGCAAGATGATTAAGATTGCTAAAAGGTCTGTCACTATGGGTAGAATAAATTCATTGTATCAGAATAGTATCCATGGTGCATACTAGATTTACACCCAGTAATTTGACATATCTCTAAAAGATAGGTTTCCGGAAGCGGGAATAATAATTTTAGGGGACTTTAACTGTAGGATTGGGGAGGAAAATATCACTATAAAATCGGATGATAATGAAACACGAGGTGAGGGTAGGAGAAGCAAAGATAAGATTTTAAATTCAGAAGGAAACCAATTGTTAGCTTTTTGCGATGCATTTGAACTTGAAATTCTGAATGGGAAATATGGGGAAGATAAAAATGGAGAACTGACATTTATTAATAAAAATGGAAGTAGCGTAATCGATTATTCAATATGCACACAAGACATGATTCCAGTCCTAAGTAATTTCTGTATAGTTTCCAGAATCGAATCACACCACTTCCCAAACAAACTTATTTTAAATATGAAAGGTATTAGTGAGACAGTTAATGATGAGGTGGCAACAATATTGCGGCCAATTACACGTTTCAGGTGGATCGAGGATCTGAGAGAAGAATTTATCAGGAGTTTGGAAACGCTAATACAGGATCTGCAATTAAATGATCTTAGCGGGGAGGAAATTATTAAAACTTTGACAGAATGTTTTCAAAAAGCAGGGGAAAAATTCAAGGTTGAATACGCAATGAACCAGAAGGACAAAGGGTGGTACAATAATGCATGTAGAAAGAAGAAGAAATTTGTCGAAAGTAGTCTTTTAAAGTTTAGAAAAGAAAGCACAGACGAAAGCAGAAAAAAATATGCGCAAGAGAGAAAGGAGTATAAAGAATTATTGGCAGAAACAAAACTAGCATGGCAAAATAAGAAATCCGAAGAAATGAGAGTCGCGACTGAAAGTGGGAACATTGTGGACATATGGAAAGCGTTAAGGGAACTCAAAGTAAAGTCCATAAATCGGACAAGAATAACGCCCGGGGAATGGAGAAGTTACTTTGATAGGGTGCTGGGAAATGAGAGGTTAAGATATAATCAAGGAAATATAGTTGAGATCCCTGACCCAATTCATATTCAGTTACTGGATCAGGATATTTCGAAAAATGAAGTGGTTTCTTCCATTAAATGTTTAAAGAATGGTAAAGTACCTGGAATTGATGGAATACCAGGGGAATTCTTGAAAAATATGATATCATCCAATAAGTTATCAGACGTTTTGAAAACTGCGTTCAACAAACTTTTTAATGGAGGAGATTATCCGGAAGCCTGGGCGACAGGTGTCATCCAACCGCTATACAAAGGGAAAGGTGGGGCACAGATACCAGAAAGTTACAAGGGAATTTGTCTCTTGTCAGTGTTCGGAAAAATATATTGTAAAGTACTTTACGAACGAATAAGACAATGGGCTAAAGAGAACAATAGGCTCTCAAAATATCAGGCAGGTTTTAGAGAAGGGTACTCCACGGTGGACAACGTATTTGTTCTGAGAACATTAATTGATGACAATCTGAAAATGAAGGGGGGTAAATTATTTTGTGCATTCATTGATTTTAAGATGGCATTTGATACTGTGGACCGAAGCGCACTTTGGGAAAAATTAAATCGGAAAGGATTGTCTCATAAAATGATACATGCTTTAATGTCAATTTATAAATATGTTAAATTTTGTATAAAAGTAGACCAAGGGCACATTACAGAGAGCAGTGAAGCCAATCGGGGAGTGAGACAAGGTTGCATTTTATCACGAATGCTATTTAATATATTCGTTGATGATATTGTAGACGTAATGCTAGAAGGAGAAATTGAGGCTCCGGAGATAGGAAATGTTAGAATCCCAGTCCTGTTGTATGCAGATGATTTAATTATCTGTTCCAAGACAATCAAGGGATTGCAAAGAGGTCTTGACCTACTGGAAATATACTGTAGGAATTGGGGATTGACTGTAAATGTTAGTAAGACAAAAACAATGACCTTTAAAAATGGGACGGTTTATGGTAGAGCAGAGGAATGGAAATACAGAGATCAAGTACTTCAAAACGTGAAACATTTTGAATATCTTGGTACGACGTTGAAAATGAACGGAAAGTGGAAAAAACATATTGATATAGCATTATTTAAAGGGAGGGGACAACTTAACAGTGTACTCGGTATTCTGGGTCGAGTGCCTGATATTCCAGTCAGCACATTAGAAAAAATGTATGGAGCTATGGTCAGGCCAGTAATGCACTATGGTAGTGAGATTTGGGGTTTCCAAAGAACGGAAATACTAAATAAGGTATATACGCATTTTCTAAAGTATATTACAGGACTTAGTAAGGCCGTTTCTAACTGTGGAATTTTATATGAATTCGGGTCATTCCAGGACGACATTAACTGTAAAATTCGTGTACTCAAATACTGGTTGCGAGTAATCCAAGGTGAACAAACAATGCTTAGAGCAATTTGTTACGACCACCAAATTAAAAACATAGATGTTAAATTTTGGGCAGACGAGGTTAGGAGAGAACTCCAAAAGATTGGGATGGGCTGGATATGGGAAAAAGGGACTGAAAATCGCAAGAACGTGTGGAGAAAAATAAGGAGGAGGTACTTAGATATAAACCAACAAGATACTTTCGCCGAATGTACAGGAAAACGCTCACTGTGTTTACAAAGAGACCTAAAACACGTCTGGGGAAAAGAATCGTATATACTCAACCTAGGATTTAAGGAGAGATCAGGGCTTGCTTGGTTTAGGCTAGGGGCATGGAAATTTCTAAAAATTAGCGACGATCACGATATGCGAATATGTCCAATGTGCGGGAACTTTGAAGATGAGATACATATATTAGGAAAATGTAATGATTTAGAATATTGGAGACGTCAGTTATTACCGGAAAGATTTCTAAATTCAAATCGGGAAAGATTGGCATGCTACGAATTATTGGTAAATCCAGAAAATTGGATAAACCTCGGTAAATTTCTGGACAAAACGCGAAAAATAAGGACAACACTCATTCATGAATAAATATATGTTATCAAAATGCAATACCATTAATTATTAACAATTATATATAAATTAATTAGTGTATAATGCTGTTGTGTTATTATTTAATTGTAATATTAATGTGTTTTCTTTATGTAATTGTAATGTTAATGTTTTTTTAGTGTATAATGCTATTGTGTTATTACTTAATTGTAATATTATTGTGTTTTCTTTATGTAATTGTAATGTTAATGTTTTTAGTGTATAATGCTATTGTGTTATTATTTAATTGTAATATTATTATTGTGTTTTCTTTATGTAATTGTAATGTTATTGCTGTTTTTGTTGTTTATTTTTCTTTACACTAGTACCAATTATTACTTTATTGTAACGGACTGTCAACAGCACGTACG
This sequence comes from Diploptera punctata, assembly GCA_030220185.1. Taxonomy (NCBI): domain Eukaryota; kingdom Metazoa; phylum Arthropoda; class Insecta; order Blattodea; family Blaberidae; genus Diploptera; species Diploptera punctata. The sequence continues at coordinate 1,275,401 of JASPKZ010007366.1, read as the reverse complement.
GCTTACTGCCCGTGCGACCCATATTTGTAAATAATATTGTAAATATCTTACTTTTTGTCTAATAAAGTCCTACTACTACTACCTAGAGAGTATACGACCTTGAAGCTGGTGATGGATTTTGTGAGTCCAAATGACCCTGAGAGCTATGCTGACGTGAGCATAGCTATTGGTAGGGTCTCCCATGTCGGACAGGTAAAAGGTGAGGGACCAGACAAAGATATACCCCAGAAGGGGAACTCAGCAACAGCTTCGGCGGAGGAGTCCGTCAGAATGGCGCAGCTGGCGGAAGAAGTTCCTCATGGGTAGATCAGACTGAAAAGCTGTGGTCAAAGCAAGTGATATAGGGGACGGAAACCCGAATTCAAATGAGCCAGCCCTCCAGGTCTCTCCAAAGGAATTAATTTCTTATTTTATCCCGTCTTGTTTTTTGGAGGCTTCTTCTAAAATAATCAAATTCAGCTGTTCTAATTTTATTCTTTTGTAATTCCGTCAAAGACCAAGTTTCGCTCCATATGACAAAATATTCTGTGTTATGCTCTTATAAATTTTCATTTTAGTTTCTTTTGTAATATTTTTGTTCCCAAATTACTCCATGTAATGTCTTAGTTGCATTTTTTGCCATTGCAATTTTACTCTGTACATCTCTCTCACAGGTACCTAAACTTGTAATTATTGACCCAAAATATTTAAAAACTTCATTTTTTTATTTTCCCTGTTTCAAGTATGAGGTCACCGTAAAACAATAACAGCTAAAAATTCTGTATCCAAAATAGATCTGAATGGAGAAAATAGTTGAGAAGACAGAAACTTCACTACTGATGTTTTAATGGCCTACTAGATGAAGAAGAAACATTTAACATACAAAAAAAAATATATATGAGGGCTAGTGGTCAGAGTTCCTGACTACTGATGTTTTAATGGCCTACTAGATGAAGAAGAAACATTTAACATACAAAAAAAAATATATATGAGGGCTAGTGGTCAGAGTTCCTGACTACTGATGTTTTAATGGCCTACTAGATGAAGAAGAAACATTTAACATACAAAAAAAATATATATGAGGGCTAGTGGTCAGAGTTCCTGACTACTGATGTTTTAATGGCCTACTAGATGAAGAAGAAACATTTAACATACAAAAAAAAAATATATGAGGGCTAGTGGTCAGAGTTCCTGACTACTGATGTTTTAATGGCCTACTAGATGAAGAAGAAACATTTAACATACAAAAAAAAATATATATGAGGGCTAGTGGTCAGAGTTCCTGACTACTGATGTTTTAATGGCCTACTAGATGAAGAAGAAACATTTAACATACAAAAAAAATATATATGAGGGCTAGTGGTCAGAGTTCCTGACTACTGATGTTTTAATGGCCTACTAGATGAAGAAGAAACATTTAACATACAAAAAAAAATATATATGAGGGCTAGTGGTCAGAGTTCCTGACTACTGATGTTTTAATGGCCTACTAGATGAAGAAGAAACATTTAACATACAAAAAAAAATATATATGAGGGCTAGTGGTCAGAGTTCCTGACTACTGATGTTTTAATGGCCTACTAGATGAAGAAGAAACATTTAACATACAAAAAAAAATATATATGAGGGCTAGTGGTCAGAGTTCCTGACTACTGATGTTTTAATGGCCTACTAGATGAAGAAGAAACATTTAACATACAAAAAAAATATATATGAGGGCTAGTGGTCAGAGTTCCTGACTACTGATGTTTTAAATGGCCTACTAGATGAAGAAGAAACATTTAACATACAAAAAAAAATATATATGAGGGCTAGTGGTCAGAGTTCCTGACTACTGATGTTTTAATGGCCTACTAGATGAAGAAGAAACATTTAACATACAAAAAAAATATATATATGAGGGCTAGTGGTCAGAGTTCCTGACTACTGATGTTTTAATGGCCTACTAGATGAAGAAGAAACATTTAACATACAAAAAAAAATATATATGAGGGCTAGTGGTCAGAGTTCCTGACTACTGATGTTTTAATGGCCTACTAGATGAAGAAGAAACATTTAACATACAAAAAAAATATATATGAGGGCTAGTGGTCAGAGTTCCTGACTACTGAGTGTTTTAATGGCCTACTGATGATGAAGAAGAAACATTTAACATACAAAAAAAATATATATATGAGGGCTAGTGGTCAGAGTTCCTGACTACTGATGTTTTTAATGGCCTACTAGATGAAGAAGAAACATTTAACATACAAAAAAAAAATATATATGAGGGCTAGTGGTCAGAGTTCCTGACTACTGATGTTTAAATGGCCTACTAGATGAAGAAGAAACATTTAACATACAAAAAAAAATATATATGAGGGCTAGTGGTCAGAGTTCCTGACTACTGATGTTTTAATGGCCTACTAGATGAAGAAGAAACATTTACATACAAAAAAAATATATATATGATGGGCTAGTGGTCAGAGGTTCCTGACTACTGATGTTTTAATGGCCTACTAGATGAAGAAGAAACATTTAACATACAAAAAAAATATATATGAGGGCTAGTGGTCAGAGTTCCTGACTACTGATGTTTTAATGGCCTACTAGATGAAGAAGAAACATTTAACATACAAAAAAAAAATATATATGAGGGCTAGTGGTCAGAGTTCCTGACTACTGATGTTTTTAATGGCCTACTAGATGAAGAAGAAACATTTAACATACAAAAAAAAAAATATATGAGGGCTAGTGGTCAGAGTTCCTGACTACAGAGTTCCTGACTACTGATGTTTTAATGGCCTACTAGATGAAGAAGAAACATTTAACATACAAAAAAAAAATATATATGAGAGCTAGTGGTCAGAGTTCCTGACTACTGATGTTTTAAATGGCCTACTAGATGAAGAAGAAACATTTAACATACAAAAAAAAATATATATGAGGGCTAGTGGTCAGAGTTCCTGACTACTGATGTTTTAATGGCCTACTAGATGAAGAAGAAAACATTTAACATACAAAAAAAATAATATATGAGGGCTAGTGGTCAGAGTTCCTGACTACTGATGTTTTAATGGCCTACTAGATGAAGAAGAAACATTTAACATACAAAAAAAAATATATATGAGGGCTAGTGGTCAGAGTTCCTGACTACTGATGTTTTAATGGCCTACTAGATGAAGAAGAAACATTTAACATACAAAAAAAGTATATATGAGGGCTAGTGGTCAGAGTTCCTGACTACTGATGTTTTAATGGCCTACTATGGATGAAGAAGAAACATTTAACATACAAAAAAAAATATATATGAGGGCTAGTGGTCAGAGTTCCTGACTACTGATGTTTTAATGGCCTACTAGATGAAGAAGAAACATTTAACATACAAAAAAAATATATATTGAGGGCTAGTGGTCAGAGTTTCCTGACTACTGATGTTTTAATGGCCTACTAGATGAAGAAGAAACATTTAACATACAAAAAAAAATATATATGAGGGCTAGTGGTCAGAGTTCCTGACTACTGATGTTTTAATGGCCTACTAGATGAAGAAGAAACATTTAACATACAAAAAAAAAATATATATATGAGGGCTAGTGGTCAGAGTTCCTGACTACTGATGTTTTAATGGCCTACTAGATGAAGAAGAAACATTTAACATACAAAAAAAAAATATATATGAGGGCTAGTGGTCAGAGTTCCTGACTACTGATGTTTTAATGGCCCTACTAGATGAAGAAGAAACATTTAACATACAAAAAAAAAATATATATGAGGGCTAGTGGTCAGAGTTCCTGACTACTGATGTTTTAATGGCCTACTAGATGAAGAAGAAACATTTAACATACAAAAAAAATATATATATGAGGGCTAGTGGTCAGAGTTCCTGACTACAGAGTTCCTGACTACTGATGTTTTAATGGCCTACTAGATGAAGAAGAAACATTTAACATACAAAAAAAAATATATATGAGGGCTAGTGGTCAGAGTTCCTGACTACTGATGTTTTAATGGCCTACTAGATGAAGAAGAAACATTTAACATACAAAAAAAAAATATATATGAGGGCTAGTGGTCAGAGTTCCTGACTACTGATGTTTTAATGGCCTACTAGATGAAGAAGAAACATTTAACATACAAAAAAAAATATATATGAGGGCTAGTGGTCAGAGTTCCTGACTACTGATGTTTTTAATGGCCTACTAGATGAAGAAGAAACATTTAACATACAAAAAAAAATATATATGAGGGCTAGTGGTCAGAGTTCCTGACTACTGATGTTTTAATGGCCTACTAGATGAAGAAGAAACATTTAACATACAAAAAAAAAATATATATGAGGGCTAGTGGTCAGAGTTCCTGACTACTATTCATGAGGACCCGGGTTCGATTCCCGGTCAAACCTCATGAACTTTTCTTTAAAGGGAATTATTCCAGTGGTTGATCATGGTCTGGAATTTAGGTTAAGACCTTCTCCTGGCGCTTCGTTATCATTTATCACCCATCATACCATCAGGGTAACGTAACTCCGCCAACTTTAGAAGTTGGTTACAATTACGCCAATGCCATGGTAGCAAACCTGAAATGTCATAAAAGACAACTTGGTGGCATTAGACAATATATATAATAAAATAGGAAAGGGAAGAATTGGCTAAGTATCCCGTCGATGAAAACACTACTTTTCTTCGCGCTGTTCACAAGGTAACATTCTTTCCCTCAACAACTTGCATGTGATTGCAAGACATGAATAGAACACCAGCAATCGTCACAATGTTCTTTTCATAACTCAAGACATAGTGTTAGGGGTACAGAAAACAGCATCAGGGATGTCTCGTGTTTTATCCTGGGTGCAATTTTTAATATAATTATTATTTACGATATTCGGCCGCGGTGGACTAGTGGTTATGCTCCTTACCTCTGGTCCCAAGGGTCGCGGGTTCAAACCCGGCCGGGGTCGATGGATTTTTTAGGACGGAAAAATCCAAGAAGAAAGTCCTCCGGGAGGGACTTCAAGCCGTGGGTCCCGAGTCTGAAGATTTTCAGGCTCGTAAAAAATCCTTAAGCCTGAATGAAAAGGCCTCTAAGCAAAATTTACCGAATTTTCCCGTCCTAGTAGTACCTTGGTTTCCTATATGTCAGTATGAGGCGGAACGCTGACCACGGACCACTCAAAAATGACATGTATACGAAAACAAGTGTAACTAAATTACTATGGTTCAAATTCTTCCCTGTAGGGGGAGAGCGCCTAAATCTCTCTAAAGGGAAAACATGGGCTTACAATACAAAAATAAATTATTTACGATATCGTATATTTAATAATAATAATGATAATAATAATAATAATAACAATCATAACAATACCAATAATAATAACTAACTCACTGACACTATTGAACCGGTAGGTTCATAGCCGAGCGGACATAAGTTCTCCATAGATCCCTATCCTGAGCCAATGCTTTAAAATCATCCCTTGTACAATCTACTTCCCTCAAATCATGGTTAATATTATTCTCCCACCTCATTATTGGTGTACCAACTGGACATGTTCCCTCTGATTTTCTTACAAGAAGCTTCCATTCACCTCATTCCATATTAGTGCCATATGTCCTGCCCATCGCAGTCGAGGAGACTTAACTGTTATTATATCTGACTTCTTATAAAGACCATGTAGCTCACTATTATGAAGTCTTCCCCATTCGCATGTCTGTTCATCTCTCTTTAGTCCAAACATTTGCCTAAGAACTTTATTCTTAAATACTCGTAATTTCCTTTCCACCCTTAAAGTAAGATTTCACGTTCCGCATTCATATAATAAACCGAGAGAATAATTGTTTTATTTATTTTCAGTATAACGTTTTTGAAAGGAGTTAAGTCCCTGTAATACATAATAACATGCATTTCTAGAATTGAATATCAACATTTTCACTCATACCCTCCTTAAGCAATATACTATGTTTCACACACACATAATGTTGTAAATGCAATATTAATTTAATCGGCCAAGACTCCTATAACCGCATTATCTTAATAACAATGCTACAGACATTTATAAAGCAATTTCGCGTAACTGTAATGGGTCTTGCAACTGTTACCTTGGGGAGTGTGTGGACTGTAAAATTGCAACCGAGAAGGGATATTTCAAATGACCTATATTTGTGAATGGTTGTAAAAAGTAATTTTACGTCTCCACTAGCAGGAACAAGATATAAATAGTTTATTTTAAACCCCGTGGAAACGGCGGAAAGTCATAAAACATTTGAGTGACGGAAGTGAGATGATGTCACCCAATGTTACTAGATGTTTCTCGTATGGTAATTTGATTTATGGCACTTACCATTCTATAGTACATGAATATCTTGTCATACGCAGTAACTACACTTTCACTGTGCGTGCGTATACAGGGTGGTCATAAAGTCTCGTTCCATTTTCAAGAAATAATGAACTCAGTTTGATGATTTTTATGTAAGCTTATAGAATAATTAAATATTTAAATAAATCAGAAAAATAAGCTGCATATATACCTACATCAATATCAGAAGAACATTGGATAGAATATTTCAGAGACCTGTGGTACAACGAGAATGAAAACGAAGAAGAGCCAGAGAATTTGAAAGTAGATAAAATACAAATGGAAGAACTGGAAGAATCGCTCAAATTAATTAATAATAGAAAAGCTAGCGGACCAGATGACATCAATTCAGAACTAATTAAATATGCATATATATTCTTTAAATTAAGATTCTTGAATTTTCTTAATGTGTGTTGGGAGAATCATAATATACCAGCAACATGGAGGCAAGGTATAGTAAAACCAATTTACAAGAAAGGAGAAAAAAACCAACCTTCTAATTACAGAGGCATTACCCTCCTAAATAGTGGATATAAAATCTATGCTAGAATAATAGCAAAACGAATACAACGAATTACTGAAGTAACACTAGCAGAAGAACAAAACGGGTTCCGAAAAGGAAGATCTTGTACCGATGGAGTATTTGCCCTGAATCAGATAATAAACAAAAGACAAGAAAAAAACCTACAAACACATTTGTTATTTATATACTTAGATAAAGCATTTGATCGAGTAAACAGGGAAATATTGTGGAATATCCTAAAAGAAAAAGGCCTCCCTATTCAGATTATAGAAACTGTTAAGAGCTTGTACTATGGAACAAATATTTGTATTGACCCTCAGTTGACTAAAAATAAGAATTTTTTTCAAATAAACCAAGTAAACCAAGGAGTACGACAAGGGTGTTCACGCTCACCTATATTATTTAATATTTATATGGACGATATCCTAAAAGAATGGAAGAAGGTTTTAACTACTGAAGGAATATTAATTGATAATAAAGATAAAATAAATGCTTTATTATTCGCTGACGATGTTGTACTTTTAGCAGAATCTGAAAATGAGCTCCAAATGTTAGCATATACATTTAAATTAATAGCCAATAGATATAATTGTAAAATATCAATAAATAAGTCAAAAGTAATGGCGTTTATTGGTAAATATGGAATTAGGTCAAAAATTGTACTGGATAACAAAATAATAGAACAAGTATCACATTTCCAATATTTAGGATGTGATATAACTTATAGAGAAAATAAAGATATAGAAAATAAAATAAATTCATTTCAGACTATATGTGGAGCCATAAAAAGAACCTTAGGTCGGAAAACAAGGAAATATATGAAACTTAAATTATATAAAACAATGGATGTTCCTTTGTTGTTGTATGGAAGTGAAAATTGGATAATGAAATCAAGGGATAAAAGCAGGATACAGACTGCGGAAATGCTGTTTTTACGTAATGTGAAAGGATGTACAAGAGCGGATAGAATAAGGAATGAAACTATACGAGAAGAATTAAATATATATAAAATTGAAGATAAAATCAGCGAAAATAATAAGAAATGGACAGAATACTTAATGAGAATGAACAACGAAAGAATACCAAAAAGAACCTTCCTGTATAATCCCAGAGGAACAAGAGATGTTGGCCGACCACGTAGAAGATGGACTCCACTTTTAACTTCGCCGGAACAGGCTGCATAGCCTAAACCTTGTAGTAGAAGAAGAAGAAGCTTATTGTCAAGGTATGTATACGTGTTCATCGTATTTGAACATGGCCTCCGTCCATTTCGAAGCATTGTTCCAATCGTTCGAGAGTAGCCCGAAAGACGTTTTGAAGCATAGCTGGTGAAATAGCCGTCACTGCATTGCGAATTCGAGTCCTAAGATCCCGGAGATCCGTACCTTTGTCTTTTACATCTTCCCCTTTATGAATCTCCAAGTAAAGAAGTCCAGGGGACATTCTGGTGTAGCTGTGGTTCGAGGAATAACTTGAGCATGTCAAGGTAATTGTTGCCATTAATTGTCTGTTCTGCGAACATGAAGGGTCCATATACTGTGGTCTTCGTAATTCCAAACCATACATTCACTTTCGGTGTGTTTCGGTACCCCATATTTGGATGTTATGTTTATTAACTTTGCCACAGATGTGGAACGTGGCCTCATCACTGAACAGGATGTGATCCATAAGGTCCTCATTGTGTGTAGCCGCTATCAAATCATAACACGCAGCCTGACGAGCTACGTAATCTTCTGCGTCTAATTTGTGGAGCACCTGAATACGATACGCTTTATTTTTTCAACGTAAAGTGTAAAACTTTCATTGATGGCCAATAGTTTTTAACGAAACTGCTGGTCTATTAATTTCATCTATTAGGTCGTATATTTTGGCACATCTAACTCATTGCTTAATCGACGAATTGATGCTCTCGGGCTTCTTTCGATTGATTCTCTGATTCGCTGAACAGTCTTTTCTGGTACAAAAGATCTTCCGGAGCGTGGTTCATCCGCAACGTTCCCAATTCTTTGAAATTTATTGTAAAGTAACTGGTTGTTTGCTCGTGTTGGTCCTGGTTTGTGAAATTTTCGAGTGAACGCCTGTCGCACCTCGGTATAAGATAATCCGCGCAGTCGCGCACTTACAACATACACACGTTCTTCTATTGTCAGCATGCTTTTAGATTATTCTAAAAGAAAAAGAAAATAATTACGTTAACACAGAAATAGATCGAGACTTTATGACCACCCTGTATATATGGCAAAGCGGACATAAGCTCTCCATATATTTCTATCCTAAGATAATATTTTCTAATCATCTCCTGTATATTCTACTTCCTAAAGTTATGGTTAATGTTATTCTCCCACATCATTTTTGGTCTACTAACTGGGCGTTTCCCTCTGCATTTCATATAAGGAGCTTCCTTGTCCTTCTTTCATTTCCCATTCGTGCCACATGTTCTGACCATCGTAGTCTACGAGACTTAACTGTTCTTTTTATATGTGGTTTCCTATAGGGATCAAGTAGCTCTCTGTAATGTAATCTTCTCCATTCGCCTGTCTATTAATCTCTCTTTGTCCCAAAAAAGTCAAACTTCTGAATAACGGCCACCTATTGGGAAAATAAAAATGTCCGCTATTAAGAAGTATCCGCTATACAAAGAAAGTTAATAAAACTACAATGCAATATGCAGTAGTATATAGAAAGACAAATATAGTGCATGTGTAAATTAGTGAACATTTTTATTCATTTGAGTACAGCAGTACCATAAAATCTGAATCAGTATTAATACATAAGACCTGCAGTTGAATATTACTGCATTGCAGTAGAATCATTCAAAAGTCAAACTGTCAACTTTCAATCCAGGTATGTTGGGAAAAGTTCGTTTAGTGTAGTGCAGTCAGTATTTTAGTTTACAGGCGCTTTTCTTTGTGGTTAGGTAGGTCTATTTTGCACGGATAAGTATTTAGCATATCAAGCGGTGTTGTCACGTTTTATTCACTAGCACTAACATACTATGTTATAATAATATTACAAAAGATAAAAGTTGCAACGTTGTTAAGATAATTATATCCACGTGTGACATTAAAATGTCATTTTATACTTTAATTATAATGCGAAGACATTATTGGCCGAGAACTGTTTTCAGTTTTTGGTGATTGGAGCGGCGCGGCATCTTAGAAGTCTCTAACAGCAACGGCTCTGCCTGGGTTGCCAGGGACGCTTCCAGGAAACTGGATGTTTCCCTGGCGAACACAGGAGGTGGATAAATGTTTGAGAAATGACACAATTTCCAAATACATAGCGGCGGCGGCAGTAACAATAGTTTTTTTTAAACCAGAGCGGAAATAATTGCCTTTGTTGCCTCCTGGAAACTAGAATATCGAGACCACTATATCAAGGTTTTCATTTCTAGTTCACGATTTCAAAATGTCTTGTTTATTTTTCATGCCGTCACTGATCCGTTTATCCAATAGCAAACTGCGGGACCATATCTCGGACACTAAGCATTTCCTTTTCGTAGACATTCATTATCTCTACCTTTATTAACTGTTTGCGTTTTGTGACAATGCAAGACGTAGCTTTATACACCGTGTCCATAAAGTCAATCAATACAACTTACTATCAGATGAAAACTATAAAAGTTAGAGTTGTGTGTTTGTGGCAGATGAAAGACAAACTCTCAAAATGTGTAAATCAATGTCAGCGTACTTCCACGTGTGCACCTCTTGTCACCCGTATAGCATCTAATACGGAAGATATGGCAAAATGTGTCTATTCGTTACAATATCATGGTACCAAAACACATTGCGCTTTCTCCTTGTTTGACGTCCATGTACATTATACCTAAAAAATACTTTCAGAGTTTGTTTTGCATCTGCCACAAACCACACAACTCTAAAATTTTATAGTCTTATAGGAAGTTGTAATCTTTGAAAGACTTAATGGACACAGTGTATTTTGAAGACGCAAACAATACGCACATTAACATGCTGCCCCCGAGACTCAAGTTAACGAGTTCCAAATGCGCAATAATGTTCATTGTTACAAATAATTCCATATACAGTAAAAACGTTATCTTTCTCACGCTGTCCGTTATTCGGAAGTTTTAATTGTCGTTCGGGGATACGTTTTAATGTCCGCGCCCGTTATTAAGAATGTCCGCTACTGGAAAGAGAGTTCCCCATAAGAACCAATGTTTTCTGCAGGGATTTTTTAAATGTCAGTTATTGAGAGACGTCCGCTATTAAGAAGTGTCCGTTAAGGGAAGTTTGATTGTATTAATTTCATTCTTAGTTGTATCCAATTTAACATTTATATCTTATCGCGTCTTGAATCTCCGATCGTACCCACAGGCTTCAATATTATACTATAGGGATATATATATATATATATATATATATATATATATATATAATTTAACTTCGATCTGCGCATGCTCGGAGTCTTGGGAATAAGAAGTTTCCCCGCTATCACTGTGATCAACCAATTGCTATCTTTCTAATGTATTACCTTCCATCTTCCACCGTTTGCAATGCCTGATTGTGAGTGAAGACAGCGAATCAGAAGAGAGAGTGAGTGAAGTAATGCAAAGGGAAGGGATAGTGCCATTGACGTGTCCTTGTCCGGCGGGTATTTACGCGTTTAAGATTATTATTTAATCGGTCCAGCTATAACACGCAGAACATGCAATAGAATCTTCACAGAGTAAACAGGGTGTACAACTCAATGGGATTAATGAGCTGTATATATATGCTTATAATATAGTGTATTAGGTGATAGGGAAATAGGTTTCTCATTTTATTTTAATGGCATACATCGAGTTTCATTGCGGAAAATAGATAAATGCTGCAGTTAGAGCTATTTTTAAATTCGGCTTCATGTCAACCCCCACTGGTTAAAAACCCCGAGTTTAATTTTCCTAATTGATTGATATATGTGGAATTTGGTTCCAAAAACACACTATATTACTGCCTTTTGTACTTTAAAAAACACGTGCACGCAAGCGTGTACGCACGCACGCGCACACACACACACCTAACATAATTCGCTCATTTGCTACAACAAGATCATAACTCGAAAATCACGATTTTTCAGGAGAAGCATTTGAAGTTTTAAATACCGTCATTCCAAGACTCCCTGTGATATTAACTAAAATATTGTGATTTTTTTAGTTATGAAGTTGTTGCAGCAAATGAGCGATATATGCAGAGTGTAACAGGACCTCGCCAACAAACTGATAGGGATGATAGATCATGCAAAGAGGATAATTTTTCGTGAAGGGACATAATGAGGCGCTTAGAATAGCAAGAGCGTATATGCAAAATAGCAGTTTTGAGAAAAACGCGTTTAAAGTCTCACAAACTTTTTTCTCTATATCGCGTGACATAGCGTATCCGTCAATCCGAGGAAGTTAATATTGTGTTCTGTACTAGTTTAAAATTCGGACCGATATGAAAGTAGTCATATTTATCGACTTTCCAGTAAAAGTTATGCCTATTGAAAGTTAAACTTATTAGGCTACTTCAGAAAAAAAAAACAATCTGTATTATTCACGTGATAAATTACAAACTTATATATTAATTGTGAATAACATGTATGTTCAATTTTCATAAAACGGTCTGCATCGATATATTTGAGGCAAGTCAAAACTATGTTTACATTTTTGTTCTGTCCACTGCAGTTATCACTAAAAATATGCAACGTTTTCACTTCTGGTGCTATTCTATTTTCTAAGTAATGCATGAGGCAACTTGAAATTTCAACAGACCCTCGTTTTCCAGTGCTCTCATCCCAAATGAACATAGAGGCATTTCCGGTTTTAAGATTGTAAATTTCAAAATTATAAGTCCATAATTTCCGTTTATGGTACTGTATACCCGTATGTATTTTAGGAGTAGGAAATGCCTGCTGCATTTCTGTAGAGAAATGGCAACAACTGTTGGATCTTGATTTTCTGTCATCTCTTTTAGCAATGTCTGTGCCATTTTAGCTCTGCAACATCTTCTCAGCTTTTAATTTACTAATTTGTTCCAAGTCTGTATCTTCACTGAGAGTTTGTAATTCCTGTTTTGTCCTATCACAAAAATTGCAAGTATCAGACATGGGTGGAGCAAATCCAAAATTGAATTCAGAATTGAAAATGTGTCGGTAAAATGATTCGGAGCAGGGAGAGCGTCACTATAACTTTCAATGAGCCAGTCACAGTAAAGTTCATACACTTTAGGAACATTTAAGTCGATAGGCAAGAATTTTCTGTGTGGGCTTTTAGCTCTACTGTAATGGCTTGACAATGCGGGGAAGTTATTGATGTGTTCCATTACCTTTGTTCTGTCTAAATCAGGTACTTTTCTTATTTTTTTTCCTGATGACCACGTTGGTCTCTGTCCATGACCCCAGTTCCTCTAACCTTATCGCGGACTATACGCAGTAATTTTTCACTAGACAGTGAATGTTCCGGAAAGCAACAGCACAAACTTTGTAATTAACATATCCATGACTTACATTGTATTCACCTGAGCGTATTCTGTGAGAAGGCCTATCTTTTACGCGTGATTTCTTCACATCTACGCTTTTCATTAATGCATTCAAATAACTGTTCTGTATTTCATAGTCCTCTATTTTCCCTAGTCCCAAAGTATATACAAGTGTCAAAAGCTATATTGATTCTGGAATGAGTGTTGCAGAGTAAGTTGAAAAGACGATGAGGGTTATCAAAATTCCTTAAATAATTCATCTATCTTATGGGAGAATCAGGGTTAGTCTCTGGGTTTAATGTGGAGTATAGTGGAGGGGGATTTGCCTTAATTTTCCTACCAACTTTCTCAAAACAACTACAACGACAAGGTACCCCCACCTCATTTGCTTTAACAACCTTTTTATTTTCGTTTTCACACTTAAACATTCTTGTCCCATATTTCTCTCTTTCTTAGACACATTTATTTTCCATTTACCTTTTTCAACAGAACGGTTCCTAGAACGACTGACGTGTTCGGAACTTAACTCACTGCCTGAGACACTCATTATTTTGTGAAGAAATCATAAGATAATTATTAACGCTAATAATGCACTTCTTAACACCCAATAATTACACTAAAATCTCAGTAACTAAATCAAGACTACCTAGAAGTTTACAAGACACCAATACTGTATGTAATACCTAGCGTGTACGGCGAAAGAACTGAACGAAAAACCTATTCATGTCATAAGACAACAATAAGCACTTATGATACTACCGAGACCTAAACAAACTAGAGGATTATATGGGTAATATAAATACTCGGATCAGATAAGCGTGCGGGGAACTAGGTCGGCTGCATGAAATTCTCAAACTCATCTGTTATTGCGCTGCGATGCATCAGTCTAACACCACGCGTTATTGCAATAGAGATTTCATTCTCTTCCAAGGCGTATCAACAGTTCTTATTCACAGGGATGAAAGAAGAAGGTTCAGAGTTTATATTGCAATAATAAAAAGAAAAATGTGATTTTTGTTGATACGCCCTTGCTATTCTAAGCGCCTACATAGTCGCAAACATGTCGTCCATTAGATATGCGCAAGTGTCAAGGTGCGCGCGTTACGCACTGGAACCAACTCGTACATTGATTACCTGTGCCCGTCAGCCCTCACTCTGTCGTAGCAGTACTTACCTGTAGATTTGGTTTGTTGCTGTTTTAAGAATTTAATCAACATGCAGTACGAGTTGACTGAACTCAGAAACATGATTATGTGTTACGGCGAAGCGAGAGGAAATGGAAGAGAGGCTCGTCGCATGTACGAGCAGCGGTATCCCAAAAAGATCATCTTCTGGTTAGGGTGAAAATCAAACAACGGCTATAGCTAATGAGAGGAACAAACGCTAAAGATCATTCTGAAAAGATTGATTTAAAAAACTTCAAAAATGATTAAATGCGCAAGAATGCCAAATTAAAATTACTAATAGACTTGAAGAACTGAAATAATCCGATGACAATGTGGCAAACGAAGAAGAAACTGATATAAATAAAGAATGGGAGGCTATAAGAGATACTATTAAATTGTCAGCATCAGAAAGCATTGGTTACTTAAAAAAGAAGCAAAAACAAGAAATGGTTTGATGAGGAATGTGCCGACATTATAAAGAAAAGAAAGGAAGTAAAAATGAAATGGTTACACGAGCCAAATGAGGTAAATTTGGAGCAATTGGGTAGTGTTAGAAGAGAAACCACGAGTTTACTAAAGAGTTAAAAGAGGGAATATCTGAGAGAAGATTAATGATCTTGAAATGAATGCCAAAAATAGGAACAGTAGAGAATTATATCTGGGAATTAGGATAGAGAAGAAAGGGTTTCAGGCTAGAACAAACATAATTCAGAATGAAAATGGGGATGTGATTGCAGATCCCAGGAGTATATTAAATAGATGGAAAAGTTACTTTAATCAATTATTAAGTATACATACAGAACAGGATATCGAAGAGGATAATTTACAGATAGCAGAAATGCTAATTGTAGAACCAAGTGCATTTAGAGGATGAAATGACGATAGAAAAATTGAAGCTGTATACATCATCAGGTTCAGATGAGATTCCAGCAGAACTGATAAAACCAGGAGGAGAAAAATTGATGGACAAGATACGCTGGTTGCTTAGTATGATTTGGGATAAAGAAGCTCTTCCACATGAATGGAAAGAATCGATTATCATACAAATTTATAAGAAAGGAGATAAAACGGATTGCAACAACTACAGGGGCATCTCATTACTTTCAACTTCGTACAAAATTCTAACAAATATATTAGTAAGCAGACTTATATTGATGAGATTCTAGGAGAGCATCAATGTGGATTTAAAATAAACAGGTGTACAACATAAGATTTTTAGCTTGAGACAGATTTTAGAAAATAATTGGGAATATAATGGTACTGTATATCTAAAGGCATACGATTCAATTAAGAGGGAGAAGTTATATAGTAACCTGCTGGAGTTCGGAATTCCTAAAAAGTTAGTTAGACTTATAAGAATGTGTCTAAAGCACAAAGAGTAGGGTGCGTGTAGGCAAAGAGTTTTCAGACACTTTTGAAATCCACAATGTGTTGAAGCAAGGAGATGCACTCTCTTCTCTACTATTTAATTTTGTACTAGAGCATGCCATCAAATCTTTATTGTATTGTAAGCCCATGTTTTCCTTTATAGAGATTTAGGTTCTCCCCCTACAGGGAAGAATTTGAACCATATTAATTTAGTTACACTTATTTTCGTATAGATGTCATTTTGAGTGGTACGTGGTCAGCGTTCCGCCTCATACTGGCATCTAGGAAACCAAGGTAGTACTAGGACGGGAAAATTCGGTAAATTTTGCTTAGAGGCCTTTTCATTCAGGCTTAAGGATTTTTTACGAGCCTGAAAATCTTCAGACTTGGGACCCACGGCTTAAAGTCCCTCCCGGAGGACTTGCTCCTTGGATTTTTCCGTCCTAAAAAATCCATCTACCCCGGCCGGGTTTGAACCCCCGACCCTCGGGACCAGAGGCAAGGAGCATAACCACTAGTCCACCGCGGCCGACCATCAAATCTTTCGAGGATGAAAAAGGCCTACAACTCAATGGTATTAATAAGCTGTTGGTTTATGCTGATGATGTAGTACTATTGACCGATAGCGAGGAGACTTCCCAACTCATTTCAAAAATTTTTAACTGAAAATATATAAAACTATTATTCTACCAGCTCGAGACCACATCGGTGGACATATATAATAATAATAATAATAATAATAATAATAATAATAATAATAATAATAATAATAATAATAATAATAATAATAATAATAATTTTAATAGTTTTATTTTACCTGGTAGAGTTAAGGCCTTGAGGCCTTGTCTACGACTCAACCAGGTTAAGAAAATACAAATATAATTCTTACATCTAATTACAGTAAAAATAAATATTACATATCATGTCTACAATATAATAATTATTTACAAAAATTGATTTTATCCGTAATTTTACCGTATGAAATATAACATATAAAGGTAGAAAAATGAAAAGAAAATCTATTAATGACAGAAGAAATAAATAAATAATTTAACAACAGTAAATTGAATAAACAGCGTTGCTTAAATTAACAAGTGTGTCGGCAAACCCTTCTTAAAAGGGAGGGAAATTCCAAAAGAGGGCAGAGGCTACTGTGAAAGAAGTAGAATAAGAGGAAGTGCTATGAAGAGGGATTGTTAGCAGACTGTTATCTTGTGGCCTAGTGTCAATATTGTGGTAAGAAGATAACTTCTCAAATCTAAACGCCAGGTAACTATGATTGTAGGAATTCAGAAGCTTGAAAAGAACTGAAAGAGAGTGCAATTTACGTCTGTCAGTAAGACGGAGCCAAGGTGTATATATATATATATATATATATATATATATAATTGTTACTTTCGATGTCTACTAAATTGGAACGGTGAGAATTTTTTCAATAATATATTCATGAGAACAACCTCAATAGCTACATTTCACCGGAATTGACCAAAATCTGATTTTCCAGCATAGATTTGATGTAAAAACCATTCCGGTTGTTTTTTTAAACAAAGCGAAGTTTAAACTGAATTAAAACTTTTTTCTAAGATGTAATTAATTAGGAATATTCGGAAGGTCGCTAAGGAAATAGTCAGTTTGCGCGGTTTACCCTGACACATAATTACTGTGCAGGGGACAGGATTAAGCAGTGAGCAGCTGTAATTTCCGCCTCCAGGCACTAAGGGAGGCGGGGGAGGGAGGGGGAAAAGGGAAGTCTTGCTCGCCCCAGTGCAGTTCATAATAAATCAAGACACCGTATCTCACGTGACCTATTAAATAATACTGTATCCTGTTACAAAATATCCAAGAAATGTAACTTTTGATGTTACACCTGTCAAAATACCTTTTTGCGCGATAGTGCGTTACAGCAATGGCGACTATGATTGAAAGTTCAACTTCCTACATTTTCGGGATTGCCAACCTAAATAACTATACTGTAACATTAAATATTACAAACCATATGTGAGAAGTAAAACTACTGCCCTCAATGTATACTACGTGCAATGTACATACGAAAAATATCCAAAAGGTAGTGTTAATATGCATTATACGAAACAAATCACTGCATTTTAAATGAACTGAGCTTTATTTGTAACAATATAAAACAATAAATACGTACTTGCCGCCATTTTATCACTGATTGGTGTCACGGCCTCCTGTAGTTTTAACTAATAAACATTGCCCACACTCTTAACGTTAGTCAGTTGTTTATAATGAATACAAATATTTCCAACAAAGATGTTATTATTTTACTATTATTTATTACTTTGAAAACACCATCGCGTAAAGAAATAATGTACAATGCACGTTTGTAAAGTGTTTTAAAGAATCTCGGAAATTAAAAACCTCGCTCTCGCTCGGTTTTTAAACATTTTCCTTACTTCTGTAAAAACTATTTCCCAACTTCGCATCGTAATATACTATTGAATTTTTTTTACAAATCTTTATCGATTCTATTTACTAGTAATAAATGGTCGGAATTAATTATTTTTTTAACGAATACCTTTCTCGACAATCCACACAAAATAAATATATTTAATTACACGTGTGGCACCATAAATTGAAGTCTCAAGGAACTTGGAAAAAAAATACACTTTTAAAATTTTATAAAGCAATGGCGGTTCCAACACTACCAAAAACCAGGAACGGAGAATAGAAACTTCAAAAATGAGGTTCTTGAGGGTATGGCTGGCTGTAGGCTGTACACTAGCAAAATTAAGATATACAAACAGAACTATATATATTCAAGCTATTAAATACGCTTGCACAGTACAGAGACGAATGGATAGACCATATCAATAGAATGGATAACAACAGAATCACACCTTAAGGTCTAATCCCTGATGTTGGTGATGATGATGACTTTTCTCGATTTATGTCAATGCCATAATCCTGATGTTTGTTGCGAAAAATAAAAAAAAATCCTGTGGGACGATATTTAAATTCTTGCTTCAGGTAAATCTCCCTCCTAAAGACCTGATTTTGATGATTAATGAACTCGAACTTTACTTTTCCTAAATTATTGTTACAAACATAGGATAAATTTTCAAAATGAATACTATTATGCAGTACAGGGACTCTTGTCCCAACGTCTCTCAAAAAAAGTATGTAAAATTGTTATTGTCGCAGGTATATTAAATGGATTCGAAACGTGGGCTCTTACTTTAAGGGAGGAGAAAATATTATGAGTATTTGAGAATAAAGTTCTTAGGAAAATTTTTGGATCGAAGAGTGATAAATATACAGGCAAATGGAGAAGACTACATAACAGTGAGCTACATGGACTTTATAGGAAATCAGATATGATAAGAAGAGTTAAGTCTCGAAAACTACGATGGGTAGGGCATTTGTAACGAATAGGAAATGGAAGAAGGGCATGCAAATTACTTTTATGAAAATCAGAAAGAAAGCGTCCAGTAGGTAGTCCAAGAATGAAGTGGAAAAATAACATTAATGATGATTTGAGAGAGGTAAATTATACAGGGAATGATTGGAAAATATTAGCTCCGGATAGGGATGTATGGAGAGTTTTTGTCCGCGCGGCCATGAACCTTTGGGTTCGATAGTGCCAATGAGTTAGTTACATATACATTTTTGTCATGGTAATTTTCGGTGCGTAGCACGGTGAGGCGTCAATGAAAGCGCTGGAAGCGGTTCTTCCTTATAGTTTTTACAAAAATAAACTATTTTAAATATCATTTAAAGTTATAAAATTCTTATGTTAAGAAGTAGAATTCATTTTAAATAAGTTTGTAAGAGAATAATGTAGGCTATACGTTTAATTTGTACGCTAGTGTCATCTGTCGGAGGTTACCCAAATTACATCATCCGTTCCTGGTGGCTTGGATGCACGAGGCCTAGTCGCGTATTATCACTGACATTCTATGTTGACAGAAAAAGTAAAGTTCGTTGCCCTCAGTTAGTATTGGAATAGCAGTTTTATTTATTTTATTTAGTTTAATTGTTTATTGTATATGGTTGGTATGTTATATTCTATTGTGACCATGTCACTAGACAATAGTGTGAATTTAAATAGTGAAATTTCAAGTGTTTCTTGTAATTTATCTTATTCCGTGTTTTGTCATAAGTGAATCGTATAGAAGCTCGCAAGCGAAAAACTTACAAGAATTCTCTCATACCGCAAATGTTCAAACGGAGTTGGAAAAGTATCATGAACCTGAAATATGAGTAGGCCTATGTGTTATTAAAAACTTTTACAACACCAGTTTAATTCAGTTTCATTTCAAGACAAAATAAAATTAATAGAATATTCTAGATCTACCCAACCTCTCACTGAATTAAATACTCAATATCCATCCATCCATCCATCCATCCATCCATCCATAGTAATTCCGCCCGAGGGCAGGTCTTTCACTGCAATTATAGCATTTTCCATGCTATGTTTTGTAGCTTTACTACAGAATTGTCGGTGTGGTAGCTTCCCGTTGCTTTCCACACCGGTGAAGGATGATGATGACGATGATAGCCATATGATTTCGGGGACCGTTTGGGCCTTAAAGTTTTCCTGACATTTGTCTTACAGGTGAGGAAAAACCCCGTTAAAAACCTCACCCAGAAAAACTGTCCCCGGGCCCGCTGCGTGACAAGACAGCACGCTACCTCGAGGCCACATCCAGCGGTGGACATATAAGGATACTCAATATAATGACCGTAAAATTTTCACAATACATTTCAATCAAAATTCCTATAAATCTATCCCGTGATTATGTGGTTGCAATAATCTAAAAAATAATGTTCTCCTGGCCGTGTCTTTTGTTTTCGCCTAAAAAGAATGTTTGGAATAAGACAGGTTTTGAGGATTTGAATAATTTTTCATAAAGGCCCTCCCCCCCCCAAAAAAACTCTCATTTCATCACATAACAAGCCTTAAGCAGTTGAAACAGTTCGGCAAAACTATAATTGAATTATGTCCAACATCTCTTTTTTATATAATCGTGTATTTTTTTTTTTGTTTTCACTAAGGAGCTTCTCTTCTCCCCAAACTCTCGCCTCGCCACTGGTGTGTAGTAAGTACGAAGATTAGTAATAATGTTAAAAATATATTGTGACGCATCATACTAGCGGCGTTTGAATTTCGCGGGTGATGGCGAGAATAGTTGTCTCGCATTGGTAGAAATAAATTTGTGAGTCGCCTACTCGCGAGTCGGAAGTCCAGCGCAGATCATAGATGCGTCTAGATTCCCGTTCTAGAGATTTCTGTAAGCCTCTACTTCCCTTGTCTGGAAATTTCTATCCCAGAAGCTTCCATATGAGAAACGTCTCGATCGGGATCCGAGAATTTTCCCGTCCAGGCCGAGATTCGATCTCGGGACCCCAGCGGTGAGAGGCGACCGTCTAACCGCTTGCGCCACGGAGCCGCCTTACATGATGCAAATAAATAAATAAATACATTTGGGAACAAAACTGTTGTAATGTTATCATGAGGGACCGGATATTTCTATGCTAAAATTTAAGATTATAACACATAAATGTGATGATATTTCTTTCCTATTGTAAAAAGTAAGCATATACTGTATAATTACAAGGTAATATTGGTAGAATACACAAAAGTACAAAACTGTAAACACGTTATTATCAATCATTAAAAAGTCCTAGATGTACTAGACAATATGCCTATACTATGTTGCAATCTCAACTTTTAGTACATAAAAATCCGCTCCCTAGTTATCATTTTAGGGGTTTTACCTGGAACCAAATTTTAATATAGATGCTTGAATTGAATTATAGGCATCGGTGGTCTAAGGGTTAAGTTCCTTATCTCTGGTCCCGAAGTCGCAGGTCGACAGAATTTTTAAGATGGTAAAATCCAAAGGATAAATTCTCGGGATGGACTTTAAACCGTAGGTATCGAGTGTGATGATTTTCGGACTCGCAAAAGGACCTCAAGCCTAAATTAGTGGCTCTGAGAAAATTTAATCGGTCATTCCCATCCAATTAATATCTCAGATACCTACTGAGGCGATGTATTAATCACATAACACTCGATAAGCATAAGTAAATTAGCTTGGTTCAGAAACTCCCGCTACGGAGCATCCATGTCACCATGTGGGGATGTAAAGGAATACATTTGGATATAAATTAATTGAATTGAATTTGTATAATGCATTGTAATGATTACAATTTACTGCTGATAAAAATTACGCATTATTGTAACGTTAACCATATTATCGAGGCGTTCCGTACAGAAATAATTAATATTATATTTCGGTAACTGAATTGAAAAGAGATGTGAAATTGAAAGAGGATTTTGGAGAGAAATTGGAATCGCCTGAATGAAGCAAACCATGTAATAGGGTATTATTAAAGCAAACAAGCACGTCATCTTTATCCTCTTACACGAGAACAAATATCCGCCTCCCGATACACGCTAACAAAATACAGGAGATTCTCATCAACATACACAATGTTTCTTAATTAAAATTCTAATGTAGTCGTGTTGTTCAACTGGTTCTTAATTTAAAATTTCTTCAATAAAGTCCTTAAAATCTAGCGACTTGCTTCTGCGGTGGCGTTTGAGACTCATTCGGAAAGTTCCGGGTTCAGACATCGGTGCCGAACAATCTGAAGCACGCCCATAATCTTCTTAGACAATCTATGTCAAACTCATCAGACATGTGGAAACATTTTAAATCTATAGGAATCTGTCAAAACAAACTGCAGGTTTATCACTAGATGAGTTTAATGTCTATTTCACCTGCACCTTTAAGACTACAACCCTCAACACAAACAAAGGCCGTAAATAAGTGGTGATGGAATTTATTTAATTTTTTAAAGAAAGGAAATTAATTTTCATTTAAATTACGCAGGGTCTGTTTGGTCGTACGTGCTTATTCTGTTCCAGAAACCAAAACAATATATGAATAATGTTGAGTGATTCCGGGTTATGTGGCCGTGGTCCATAGTTGGTGTTGATACCAGACGTTTCGCCCTCAACTGCGGAGGGCATCTTCAGTGGCGAGTGCTTCTAGGCGTGTTTCCTGGTCGGAAGATCTACTTAGAATGAGCGCTGTGGACGTAGAGGACGTTGTATTAGTGGTGGGTGCAGGGTGAGCGGGCGTGGCTCTTGCTGATTGGCTAATGGTCGTCTCCTTGTTGTCACTGGTGTAAATATACAAGTATAAGGGAAATATTAACAGAAAAGAGGAAGGTATCAAACTGTCTAAGGCCTGGTTTCATACACTAGAAAATAAATGCATTAACACCAGTGACAACAAGGAGACGACCATTAGCCAATCAGCAAGAGCCACGCCCGCTCACCCTGCACCCACCACTAATACAACGTCCTCTACGTCCACAGCGCTCATTCTAAGTAGATCTTCCGACCAGGAAACACGCCTAGAAGCACTCGCCACTGAAGATGCCCTCCGCAGTTGAGGGCGAAACGTCTGGTATCAACACCAACTATGGACCACGGCCACATAACCCGGAATCACTCAACATTATGATTACCGGCCGTGAAAGCCTGCATTCAATATATGAATATATAAACAAATAGGGCTACATCCACGGCTACACATCTACACTCATACATAAAAAAGGCATAAAAACAATGTATATATTTAAGTCTACGTCTGTAATACATAATAATACACATCTACACTCATACATAAAACGACTATTTGTAAAGATATAAAAAATATAAAATATCTCATTTTGTACAATAATAAAAAACTAGCTACAGAACAAGGCTATACAACTAAGACTATTACTTATTATATAAATATAACTGAAGATCGAAAGAAATGCCATATTGAAGTTCTTCTTTATAATAGTAATTTTATTTATTTATATACAGAATTTTAATGTTTACACATATTTCTGTGCCTAAAGTCTTACTTTTCTTCTCCACTCGTCTCTCTCCATCCAATCCATGCCCTCCAGTCCTCTTGCTCTCATTCCAGTTCTTATTTCCTGCATCCACGAGATTCGAGGTCTTCCTCTCCTCCTTCTTCCAGGCGGACACCATTCTAATGTTTTCCTGGGTAATCTTTCTTATTGCATTCGTCGTACGTGCCCATACCAATTTAATTGCTTATACCGTATATAATCTACTATTGAATAACCAATATTCATTTTTTCTCTTATGACAGTATTTCTTATTTTGTCTAATTTTGAACATCTTGCTGCTCTCCTCAAGAAATCCATTTCCATCGACATAAGTTTCTGTTCTAAGTTTTTGTTGAATTTCCAAACTTCAGCTCCATATGTACTTCTCACTATTGAATTATATATCTGTAACTTATTTTTCCTGGTTATATGTCTGTTCCATAAGACTTCATTCATCATTGCTGCTATTGCTCTACCTTTATTTATTCTTTTCTTAATATCACTTTTTTGTTTATCCTCTTTATCTAATTTTACTCCCAGATAGTCAAATTTTTCACATCCTCTAATATACCCCTTTTCTTCTTCTAATATCAAATCTTGGGTTTCGGCTCCACATCCCATATAAAATGGTTTTTTCTAAATTTATTTTCAAACCCCTTTTATCGTATTCGTCCAATAAATTTCTGAACATAAACTCCATGTCTTCATATTCTTGAGCAATTATTATCTGGTCATCCGCCAAATAACAGTGTATATATTGTATCTGTTGATCCATCTCCAATTGGTACTCCCATTCCTGAACATTTTTTGCTCCAGTTTGATAATAATAATAATAATAATAATATAATTGATCTCCAATTTTGCTATCCCTTAATTTCCTTACTGTGCCTAAAAATTATGTTTTCACTTCAAAAATCCCAACACGCCACTTTCCCACGTTCCGACTGATAAATCTCCCCGGCAGCAACTGTAGTCTAAGTTGTTCTGTCTCTCTACAAAATGTTATAATATGGACCATGAATAAACTAGTGTCAAATTCCACACTCACCCGAGACAATTTTCTTCTACATTTAACCTGATGACGCTAAAGGAGCACTATTAAGATTTAGTATTAAAACTAAAGGTCCAAGGAGAAATCAACATAAAACTCTCTATAAAAATATAATTGACATAATTCTCTAGTCGATAACCCACATTATTAAATGCCTCTATAATGTTTGACACGTATCCCAGACCCTGAAAATGGGACTACTTCGTCCAACACCGAAATAATACACACCCAGAGCACTTGAATACCATTTTAAATGGTGATGATGGAACATTGTTTTCTGAAAAGCCTACACAGTTTAATGTATGAGGAAGTTTTCTAAAGCGAAGTTTGTTTTAGTTGAGGACGACTGGTATATCAGGTACGTATTTTAAAATTTTAACATTTTGTTTACAGAGGAATCAGTATTCATCCTTATTTATCTACAACTCTGGAACATACATGGGAAATTAAATAAATACTGTATATCATTTTAGTTCTCGATTGACTTTCATTGGAAATGAACGGAACTTTACAGAACGTATCTTCAATCCTTCCTTTATAACGTCACGAAGTTGTTTTCCGACAGGTGGTTGTGATGAACTTTATTTTTAAAATGGCGGTTGCTGTGATACATGCACTAAGCAGAAAAGCTGTGATTGAAGATCAGGGAGATCTGACAGTCTTGCTTTACCTCGTTCTTGCTGCTGATATTCTGCTAATCCAAAGATTGACGGCACTCTTATCCACTATTTCATCCCTATAGACATTTGGTATGCGTCTGTGAATGAAATGGTCTCCTGTTCCACAGAAAGAAATTCAATCACAGCTCTCGGCTCTGTGTTTCCGAGCAGCTATCATTTAAAGTACATCACAGATATCTGTTGGAAAACCGTGAAATTTCGTGACGTTATGAAGGAAGGATTGAAGATACGTTCTGTAAAGTTTCGTTCATTTACAATGAAAAGGCAATCGATAATTAAATTATTAGCATTAACTATTGAACAACATAGTATAATACATTTATAATAAAATTAATAGATACCCTATTCATACATGACTCAGTTAATGAATACCAGTCTGGTTTTAGAATGGGACATCACTTATCGACATTATAGAGGGCATAAGATATTCAAGGGATAGAAGTGAACTTTATTATAAATACATTGTAATATATACTTTTTTTTGTATTTTTACACTCCGTCTTCCTCAATATTTCTTTATTATTCCATCTATCTTATCCCTGTCAAGCTTTTCGAAATTTTTATTTTATCTTCATGACATTTGTTGTATTTGTTTATTTGTAAATTGTACAAACAAATACAACAAATATCATGAAGATGAAATAAAAGTTTCGAAAAGCTTCACAGGAAGAATATACATGGAATAATAAAGAAATATTGACGAAGATGTAGTGTAAAAAATACAAAAGAAAAAAGGTATATACAATTTATTTATAATAAAATGTAGCCTCAATGGGGTAATATAAATAAATAAAAAATGAATTTGATAAGTATAAAAGTGAACTTACTGGCAGTAGTTCTACTTGACTACATCAATATCTTTGACACAACAGTCATAAAAGAGAGATCAGGGCTTGCTTGGTTTAGGTTGGAGGCATAGACATTTCTAAAAATTACCGACGATCACGATAAGCGGATATGTCCAATGTGCGGGAGCTTTGAAGACGAAATACATATATTTGGGAAATGTAACGATTTAGAATAATAGTTAAAATAAGATCATCATCATCCGTCACGAATTAGGCCTTTGTAGACCTGTTTCGGCCCCATTTAGCAGTCTTTTAAGAGGTCTTCCTGTCGACAATGTCATTTGGGTTTATATTGATTCATCATTTTTGGGATTCTTGAATAATCCATTCTTTTTACATAGTCTAGCCAGTTTAATTTATATGTGATGAGTTTTTCTTCTATCGATTCTACTTCTAATTATTTTAAAATTTCTTCATTCTTTTTTTATCTAAACGAGTATGTCCTGCTGTTATTCTGGGACATTTAATCCCATTGTTTTTATTCTGCTCTTGTCTCTTTTTCTTAATGTTCAAATCTCACTTCCATATAAAAGAGAGGTAATTCCAATAATAAATTAATGTATATTACAATACGAGTTGGGAAGTGGTTTTTACAGCATCGAGGAAACATCTTAAAAACCGAACGTTAGCGAGGTTTCTAATTTTCGGGATTCTGTAAAACACTTCACAAAACATGTGTTGTACATTATTTTCTGCGCGATGGTGTTTTTAAAATAATAAATAATAGTAAAATAATATCTTTGTTGGAAATATTTGCGTTCATTATAAACAATTGACTAACGTTAACAGAGTGGGCAATGTTTATTAGTTGAAAAAATAGGAGGCCTTGAGACCAATTATTTATAATATGACCGCAAGTTCGAATTTATTGTTTTATGTTTCAAATAAGGTTCAGTTCATTTAAAATGCAGTGATTTGTTTCGTATAATGTATACTAACACTACCTTTTGTATATTTTTTGAATATACATTTACGTAGTATATATAGAGGGCAGTGGTTTTACTTCCCGCACGTGGATGTAAATGTAATATTACAGTATAGTTTTAATACACAAGTGATCTTCTTGGTGATATAATATTAAAATATATATGTAGTCAATATGCCCATTTCACCAATTAATGTTTTAAAATGGTCAACAAGTTTCTACAGCCAGAGAATGACAGCTTGGCTGTAGAAACTTGTTGACCATTTTAAAACATTAATTGGTGAAATGGGCATATTGACTACATATATATTTTAATACAGTATAGTTATTTAGGTTGGCAACCCCGAAATGTAGGTAGTTGAATTTTCAATTATGGTCGCCATTGCTGTAAGTACAATAAAACGCATTATCGCGCAAAAAAATAAGATTTTTAACATCTAATAGCCTATATGCTTTCAAATTACCTTTAAATACATCGGACATAATATTTGTATACAAATGGAAATTCTTTATAATAGAAAGATAATTTTGAGGGTTCGACAGTGCCAGTGAGTTAGTTAGTACGTAAGTTAGCCTATAACTTAAATTAGACAATTCATATTGTGAAGAGATCAAAAGTTTTAGAGCTGTTACTAACACCTGTCTGATATTGATAAGTGAAATTGAATTAGTTTTTGTCATTTTAATATCGATTACGAAAATTATTTGTCATCTCTTTTCTCATTATTATCAGTCAGGTTCCTCTGTTTTTTGTGAGATTCTTGCAGCAGTTTTGTTCCTTTTTCTTCTTTTTGCTGGATTAGAGCGCAAATGGATTCAGCAAACACTTGAGACTAAAAAAGTTCAATTTTTCTTGCAGCATTAAGTTTTTACACGCTTTATATTAGCTTGACCTGTATCTATCTATCTATCTATCTATCTATCTATCTATCTATGTAACTGAATCTTTCATCGCGTTTTTCACCCACTTAAAATAATTGGATCGACTTGAAATTTTGTATACTTGTAAAGGACCCGTGGCAATACAATAATTTCATATTTATTTTCTAAAATCCTGGCCAGAATCATCAGAAAATAAAAAAAAAACGTGTCTTTGTGTTTATATAAGGGAATCTTTGAACACGATTTTCACCCACTTAGAAACATAGGATAGACTTGAAAACGTTGTATACTTGTAAAGGACCCGTGACAATACAATAATTTCATATTTATTTTCTAAAATCCTGGCCAGAATCATCAGAAAATAAAAAAAAGTGTATTTTTATTTATGTAAGGGAATCTTTGAACACGATTTTCACCCACTTAGAGACATTGGATAGACTTGAAACTTTGTATACTTGTAAAGGACCCGTGACAGTACAATAATTTCATATTTTATTTCTACATTCCTGGCCAGAATCATCAGAAAATAAAAAAAATTAAAACTAGAATAATAAGTTACGGAGTTGTCGACTTTTCAGTCAATCGCTGCAAGAGCTCAGTTGGTAGAGCGGTGAACTAGTGGTATATAATTTCAGTAATCCATAGGTCGCTGGTTCGAATCCGGCTGTGGAGGGATTTTTTTTTAGAAAAGTAATACTCTTAGCTCATACTACAATAGTATGGAATTTAATGATATTTACATTCTTATTTTATTCTGTAAAATATCAGAACTAATAAATAAATAATAGTTTTAAAAAACTAAAACAGCACACTTTATTAGAAAACCGAACTCAAAAATGAAAAATAATTTTAATTTCCAACACGCTTGGAATAAATCTAAAGTGGTCAACAAAAAAATCATCTCCAACACATATAGAATAAAATTAGAATTATCAACAAAAATAAACTAATTTTACCAGCAAAAGCGTGGGGTGCTTTTTATGATTTTTACATGTTCTTCTTAGAGACTTTACTTTTACCAATATCTGTTTATTATCAAATATATTAATTGATATAGAGCACCCCACGCTTTTGATGGTAAAATTATTTTCTTTTTGTTGATAATTCTAGTTTTATTCTATATGTGTTGGAGAAGATTTTTTTGTTGACCACTTTAAATTTATCCCAAGCGTGTTGGAAATTAAAATTATTTTTCATTTTTGAGTTCGATTTTCTAATAAAGCGTGCTGTTTTAGTTTTTTAAAACTATTATTTATTTTATACAATGATGGATACGTTTTTTATATACAGTATATATATTTCTTATTAAAAATCCATTATTCATTGTAACAATATATACGCTTCCTTTCCGTACTTCAGAGTTTGCCTTACTTATGAAAATCAACAATAAAGATAAACTAAATTTATTAAAAAACGAAAATATTCAATGAATACTATCCTTTACTTTTCTATCCTGCTTTTCTCCTCTTTTACATTCTTTATATCCTCCCTTATGGGGGCATCCTTCAAAGAAACAAATTAATATTTTTACAGCTTTTCTGATTTTCATTGCTATTGTTTTATTCTGTTTTGTATAATATATATATAAGATAAATGCACACGAATATATATCTTTTCCTTCAAAATTATTGTATTAGTCTACAAAAAGCCGGAATAGGATCGACGTGTTTCACAACTACGGTCGGTGACATCAAGATTACATCACAAGTACTTAGTTTCTTTATATAATGTACGTAATTCAGTCGTGTACGGTGAGGCGTTTGGTTCAACTATCATACCGCGAGTGAAGTTGAACCAAACGCCACCACGTACACGACATACAATGTGATGAAGTTTCGTTCCCCGCTCTGTATGCTAGCAACACACTTCTATCCTATTCCTGATTTCTTTGACGAATATATCTCGAGAAATTATCTGTATTCCATTATTATAAATATTGTCAAAGTTCAGTAAACACAATTTTAAATAAATAATAATTATATGAACACGTTAGTATACATTGTATACTTTGAATTTTTACTGGGTGATTGGGGGAAGTCGAATGGCCTTCTATGTCAGTATACATTTTTGTATTATTATTATTATTATTATTATTATTATTATTATTATTATTATTATTATTATTATGTACAAATTTGTGTGTCCACCTCTGTGGTCTCAGGGTAACGTCGTTGTTACAAGACGCAGCGGGTATGGGTTCGATTCGCAGGTCGGGACAAGTTTGCGGTTTTTTGGGGGGGGGGTTCCTCGGTCGGGACAAGTTTCCTGGATGATGTTTGAGTTTTTCCTCGCCTGTAAAGACAAATGCCAAAATAGTTCCCAAATAGTCCTCGAATACATTTTGACCATCATAATCATCCTATCATATTTGCTTTGTTAGTATGATTGCGTGAGTGAATGGTTTATCTTGTCTTACATGTTCAAGCTATCTTGGAATTGACACTGCAATGGTCTCATTCCTCATTAGTGGAGTCCCTCAATGTTCTTGTGTGATTAATAAAAGTATGTTATCCAAAATTAAAACATTCTCTCCCGACAGAACGTAAGGTCTGCGTGGCGTTTGAAACATAGAAGTATCACAAAGGGAAATTTTATTATTTTATTATTATTATTATTATTATTATTATTATTATTATTATTAAATTAGTTGGAAATTTCATTTATGAATGTTTAAATTTCAATTGTGGATTTCAAAAATAACAAAAAAAGTGGTATGGTCATGTAAAAAGAATGACCGAAGACAGATTTCCAAGTAGAATATTAGAATAGATGCCACTTGGTAGAAGAAGGTTAAGAATAAAGTGTATTGATGGTATATTGAGCATAATGAAGGAAAAATAATTGGACAATGCTGATTGGAATGACAGAGAGATGTGGAGGAGAGTGACAGTGGATTAATTGTGTGCAGGGATATGTGAAACTTGCTAAATAAATAAATACAATAATAATAAAATTATTATTATTATTATTATTATTATTATTATTATTATTATTTATTATTATTATTATTATTATTATTATTATTATTATTATTAGGAGAACCCCAAAAGCCATGCTTCACTGCCATCCATACCGAAATAAAACTTTGGACCGTCCGAAGAAGAGATGGGTCGAAAAATCTAGTCTTGAGGCTATCTAAAGTCATTTTTTCCACTGATTTAACTTGTTTTAAATCAATCAATCAATAATTCAATCAATCAACCAATCAATAAATTTCCTGTATCTCTTTATGAGGAGCAAAGGGCGTTCACAAAACACTTCCATCTTACCCTATTTCTCGCCAACTTCTTTACTTCATTCCATGTTTTTCTCTCCTTACCATTTTTTTAATAATCGTTCTCTTGCATGTGTTTGTCGGTCTTCCTCTTATCTTACAAACCTGGGGATATCAATCCAAGGCCACTCTTTCCACTGCTTCATCTTCTCTTCTTAATATGTATTATATCCAATTCCACTTGAGTTTATTATTTATATTATAATTTCATCTTTATTTGTTAACTTGCATAATTCTAAATTTTACACTTATATGGAAGATGAAGCTTATTATTAACTAGCTAACATGGCGTGTGCTGCTGCACCTAAATAAATTAAACGTGTTTTATGTTTAGTGGAATAAGTAAAAAAGTAAATAATTATAAATTTATATCGTAATTATTTTTAGATACCCCTTGCTGATTACCTGGCGTTGCCCGGGTATCTACTCATCCCGACCTTCTTGGCATGAATGAGCTAAAAGACAAAAATGATTATAGTGAGTTATCCGTAAAAGGTAGACATATGCTGTCGCGGACTTTTTTTTTTAATTTTATTTAGGTATTCAATTCTGTGTATAATAATTTGATGTATTTGGTATGGTTTAGAAAGCGCAAGCCAAAAATCTACTTTTTAGTGCGCCGATGCATTTTTGTTAGCTCCGACCCTATAGTACGTAGAGTAATATGTTATATACATTATTTGTCCCAGTAAAATTCTTTAAATGATGGAGAAAAAAAAACATTCAAATCGATCAGATAGTTTTTGAGTGCATAAAGGACAGACAGACACACAGACAGATTCACATTTTATATATCCATCCATCCATCCATCCATAGTAATTCTGCCCGAAGGAAAGTCCTTCACTGCAATCATAGCATTTTCATGCTATACTTTGCAGCTTTACTAGGGAATTGTAGGTGTAGTAGCGCCCCGTTGCTTTCCACACTGATGAAGGATGATGATGATGATGATGATGATGATAAAGATAAGGATGATGATGATGGCCATATGATTTCGGGGACCGTTTGGGCATTAAAGTTTTCCTGACATTTGTCTTACAGGTGAGGAAAAACCCGATAAAAACCTCACCCAGAAAAACGGCCCAGACCGGGGATCGAACCCGGGTCCGTTGCGTGACAAGGCAGCACACTACCTCGAGACCACAGCGGTGGACTTTTTATATATAGAGATGATTATTATTTAGTATTGTTATATTCCTCCATGACCTTGAGTGGTCAAAAAAGTATGTGTGTAATGTAGAATTAAAATCCCTCTCTCGACAGGTCGTGCCGCTATAAGACCCAGGTGCTGTGGTGGCACATAAAAGTACCTATAAGGTGAGAGATTAAGTTGCAATAATGGAATGGAAACTATTATTATTATTATTATTATTATTATTATTATTATTATTACATAGAAATACATGTACTGAGCAGAAAGCTACTTAACGTAGTTGAGAACCAGCTGCGGAGCATGATTAGGTAATTACATTTGTACAGACGAGTAATGTACCGTGACGTAGCTATACAGTGATCGACATGCCTCTCCTGGTGGTAATTGATTCAGTAACTATGGTTACAGAACTGCATACGTAGAGTTTGCTTCACCAAATGAGATTCACGTGTTTTCATATCAATACTCACCTGCGAGAATGACGTTTATTTTTTTTCCCCCCAATTCAAATATATTCTCTGAGAAATTACATCTTTATACAATGATAATTAATTATTATCATATATATACCAGTGAATTCCAAAGTGTGCTCCAAAGGGATACACAGATGCCATGTATTCTCTAAATCAGAGGTTCTCAACCTTATTTTGGACCCCTTCCACTACGATCCGAGTTGGGTGAACCACTGACTTTTAAACATACACACAGTAGACATGCATAAAATTGAATTCCAAGCAAAAGGTTCAATCACCTTAAATTAACTTAACTCTTAACAGTTAAAACCTAAAGTTAATCTTGTTACGGCTTAAAAGTTACACAACGTGTAAGCCTAGTTGTAGCGAAATCAAATGCAATCCTAACGTTGTTACATAACTGTAAATCAGGCATTCGCGGTAAATATTAATTTATTGTGGAAATAATGTGATAAATTCCCGATGTTACACATATGCAACATCCATAGTAATTCTGCCCGAGGGCAGGACTTTAACTGCAATCACAGCATTTTCATGATATGATTTGCAGCTTTACTAGGGAATTATAGGTGTGGTAGCTTCCCGTTGTTTTCCACACCGGTGATGGATGGTGATGATGGCCGGATGACTTTCGGGGACCGTTGGACCATAAGCTTCCTGACATTTGTCTTACAGGTGAGGAAAACCCCGAAAAAAACCTCACCCAGGAGCCCGTCCCGACCGGGAATCGAACCCAGGCCCGCTGCGTGACAAGGCAGCACGCTACTTCGAGACCATAGCGGTAGACATTATGCAACAAGGGGCATAATATATAGGATTAATTTAATTTTAAAATAATAATAATAATATTATTATTATTATTATTATTATTATTATTATTATTATTATTATTATTATTATTATTATTATTACTATTATTATTATTATTATTATTATTATTATTATTATTATTATTATTATTATTATGACAATGCCGCAGAAATGAAGGAAACAATAATAGGCCTAACCTCGAAAACCGCCATTAGAGAAAAGTTTTGGGGAACCCCTTGAAATATTTTGCGAACCTCCTAGGGGTTCGCGAACCAAAGGTTGGCAAACGATGCTCTAAATAAATAATAATATTGACACTAGTTTTCTCTCGATGTTAACTGTAGGCCTACAATGGTCCGTCATGCAGAAACAGTGTATACTAACCGAATTTCTCTAAGGCCTGGTCAAAACATAACGATTTGTCGTCAGTCTTGCATGATCGTGCCAAGTTTGTCAAACAAAACGTTGAGTGTGTACGGAAAATTGGATGTTTTGCATGAACTGTATGAGTTTTGACAAACCCGCAAAAGACTGATGGACTGGAGCTTTGTGTAAAGAGTGAGTACAAGTTTGAATAGTGTAGCCGTATGATTTTTGTGTCAGTCTTATTTGATCATGCAAGACTGATGGCAAAACGTTACGTGTAGACCAGGCCTAACTAATTGGCACCATCGAACCTGTAGGTTCATGACAGCGCGGAAATAAGCTTTCCACAATCCCTATCCTCAGCTAATGTTTTCCAATCACCCCCTTTATAATCTACTACCTTCAAATCACTTAATGTTGTTTTCCCACCTCATTCTTTGTCTACCAACTAGGCGTTTTACCGAATTCCTCAGCAAGTAGAATTTACGATCCGATTTTTCATAAGTAATGCCACGAGTGATTTCCAAATTTCACGAAGTGAGGAGTGAATTTATCTAGAGAATTTGAAAATCAAGAGTGGCATTTGTTAGGACTATTTAAAGTAAAGTGATCCCACAACAGACCCGGAGGCCCTTGGGGTAGTAGGAGGTTAAGGCTCCCACTTTTTCTAGACTATCGGCACTTTTATGTCAGCCGGGTTTGTCAGCCCTGCGTGACGGCCGCCTTTACCCCAGAACAAGCGTCTGGTACTCATTTCCGTTAGAGGCTGAGTCGACCCCAGGTCCATAGTGCCGCCAGAAGGTTTTGAAAATCAAGAGTGGCATTTGTTAGGACTATTTAACGAATAAAATTAAGTTGTTTACTCACAAATCATTGTTTAACTATAGTTATTTTAAAATATTTATATATTTAATGTAAACGGCCATGTTTGAAAACAAATCAGAAATGTGAAGTTATGTTCATTCACTGCTGCTTGATCATATTATTTATTGCCAAATAAGATCGCAATATTATAAGAGTGCACCCAAGTGGAGAAATAATGAAACACATCAAACTATATATCATAATCAACATTACGAGTTATTCATTAATTTTTTTAGTAAACAACTCAGTAAAATCAAGGGATCTTTTCATTATTTGCTATATTCAATGTTTATTAATTAAATAAAAATAAAACGTAGTTATATTTGATTTTCATATTTATTATATAATTCAGTTAACAAATTTATTAACATGTCTGAAGAAGGTACAGTGTACCGAAACAGCTGTCACTGAATTATATAATAAATAGGAAAATCAAATAAAACTATGTTTTATTTTTATTTAATTAATAAATATGGATTTTCATCAAGTAAACACCAACTCAATTGATTATATATTCAATGCATTTGTTGGAGAAAAATAATGCTTTGACCTGTTCAGAACATTCAAAAGGAGGAGCTTTCTTTATCACAAAAGCAGGAGCTGATAAAGAGAAATCGATAAAGAGCGAGGTGAAACACGACTGTCATTGGTTGTAAAACAACATTCATTGAAACGGGATTGGTCACTGACTAGCATTTGTGGCACGAGTTAAATAGTTTGATTAATTTAGTTGATCTTTCTTTTCTCGTTCAAATGTTAAATGTCGTTTCGTTGTATAAAAGCAATTATGGCGGCCGCTAGAGCTATATTCAAATTTATATTTTCAGGTAAACCCTTAGTTTTAAAAGTCGGATTTCACTGATGTTTGGAGAAAACCTTAATTTTATTTCAATGGAATAAAGCGAGTTTGGTTATAGAAAATCGAAAATTGCGGCTGCTACACCGATTTCTAAATATCAGCTTCATGTTAAACTACACTCCAAATGGTAGATTTTGCTAGTTATTGAATTCGACCTTACTTTTCTTAAGTGACTTAAGTACCGAGTAGCTCAGGACAGGAATGTATGGAGAACTTATGTCCACGCGGGTCTGACTGTGCCAGTGAAATAGTTTATCAGCCGCTATGTCTTTTTTATCGCAATACAAACTATTTAATTACCGAAAGTAAGAGATGAGAATTGGCGAGGAATTCGCTTAGTTTACGCAATTCTTGCGTGACAGAATTTTATTTGAAAAACCGCATGTTGACTGTTTATGAGGTTTTGCTAACAAAGCTATAAGATTTGGTGTTGTGAAACCAAGGTGATCCATGTACACACTGATGCTGTTATCACGCTTAGCACGGAGATGAAGTGATCAATCTTGTAAAGGAGATGGAGGTGTCACTTCCATCCCTCAACCTCACAAGGTTCAAGGCTACAGTTGCAACCAAATTATTTCATCCTTAAATTAGCAATGTATCCTGTAATGTAGGCCTATCCGTATATATATATATATATATATATATATATAGTCCACAGTGTGGTTTAAAGCGTACAGCCTTGTCACGCAGCGAGCCTGGGTTCGATTCCCGGTCGGGACAGGCTCCTGGGTGAGTTTTTTTCAGGTTTTTTTCTCACCTGTAAGACAAATGTCAGGCAGCTTAGGGACTAACAGTCCCCGAAAATCATGTGGCCATCATCATCCTTATCATTATCATAAGTAATGCCACGAGTGATTTCCAAATTATCGATACATTCACGACTCACGAAGTGAGGAGTGAATTTATCTAGAGCATTTGGAAATCAAGAGTGGCATTTGTTAGGACTATTTAACGAATAAAATTAAGCTGTTTACGCACAAATCATTGTTTAACTGTAGTTATTTTAAAATATTTATATATTCAATGTAAACGGCGATGTTTGAAAACAAATGAGAAACGACAGGTACGCTTCATCTACTTCTTTTGTTTATCACTGCAACCAGATCATACTATTTATTGCCAAAGGAACGCAGTATTGTAAGAATGCTCTCTAGTGGAGACAAAATGAAACACATCAAACTGTATATTAATTCATTTCTGATGTCGTATGGTGTAAATATGACAATTATATTTTTCTGGATTGTTACCTGGGAAAAAATACATTTAAGAAAGTGCAAACAATGGTTTCTTTTTTTGATGGTATAATCAATTGTTACACATGTTTTTAAATTAACTCCCGCATGCGGAATGTGTTGACATTCTTGCACTATATATACAATCTGGTAGCTGTATTTCTTATGGGCTCTGTCACTGCAAAATAATGGTCAGACCTGTTCAGAATATTAAAAAGGAGGAGCTTTCTTTAATATGGTAATTATAACACTGATAAATATTTCGTGAAACACGACTCTGATTGGTTGTAAAACAGAAATCATTGAAACGTGATGGGTCATTGACTCCCATTAGAGGCATGAGTTAAATAGTCATCCTCATCCTTCACCGGTATGGAAGGCAATGGGAGGCTACCACACCTATAATTCCCCAGTAAAGCTACAAAGCATAGCATGAAAATGCTATGATTGCTGTGAAAGAGCTGCACTGGGGCAGAATTACTATGGAAGGATATGATACAATATGAAAAAATATGAAAAATAAGTGCTTGGATTGGGATTTGAACTCGTACCTATGGATTGATACTCCGTTGCGATACCAATTACGCTACCAAGCAAATCTAGTACAAACATTTATTTTTATTTATATATAGGCTTACGAGAGGTAGCGGGATAAGCTACATACATACATACATACATATATATATATATATATATATATATATATATATATATTCTCTTTAATTTGCCTACTTGTTATAGTCAGCTACTAGATGGCAGTGAAGACAGTGTTCTCGCGACATCTAGTAATAATGGAGAGTATAATACATATATAAGAAAAATAAGTGTTTGAATTGGATTCGCCTGGTAGTGTAATGGATATCACGCTGAGGTACAGACTCAGATATCCGGGTTCGAATCCCGTCCAGGCATTTATTTTTCTTATCATACCATATATATATAGCTTTAATTTATCTATTATTACCGAATTCCGAAGGAATGGAGCTATTGAAGGCATTCTAAAATAATATATATCTTCTTCACTTCCTGGTTTAGGCAAGAGTTGCCTGTTCCGAAATAATATATATTCGGTAGAAAAAGAATCAATACAGGCCTATGCATATATATATATATATATATATATATATATATATATATATATGTGTGTGTGTGTGTGTGTGTGTGTGTGTGTATATAAGTTATATATGATATGACATGAAAAGAAAAATAAACGCCTGAACGCCTGGGAATTGAACCCAGGACCTCCAAAAAGGTACGTTATGCGCTACGAGTTGCGCTATACAGAGTTTGTGCTAGGTTGCCTGGATAGCGTAACTCGTAGCGCACTAACGTATTAAGTTAGAGGCCCTGGGTTCTATTCCCGATTCAGGCGTTTATTTTTATTTTCATGTCATGTTAGGCTTTAATTGCTGAATGTCAAAATTTAACTATAATATATATATATATATATATACGTTAACACTCTGGAGGACACATTTTTTCGGAACCAAACTCGGCGTAAAACAATCAATTATTAAAAAACGTATATAGCCTAAATATTTGAATGGCGGTATTACAAGATTTCAGGGTCCTGCTTAGCGATTCTACAAAATAATTTTTGATAACACGAGTTACACACAGTTGAAAACCTAATCTTAATAAATTGTATTTAAAGTCAACATTGCCTAATAGTATATTACGATGCGATGTTGGGAAGTGGTTTTTACAGAATCTAGGAAAATGTCAATTTTCGAGATTCTGTAAAATACTTCACAAACGTGGGTTGTACATTATTTTTTGCGCGATGGTATTTACAAAT
Organism: Diploptera punctata; assembly: GCA_030220185.1. Lineage (NCBI taxonomy): Eukaryota > Metazoa > Arthropoda > Insecta > Blattodea > Blaberidae > Diploptera > Diploptera punctata. The sequence goes on along the minus strand of JASPKZ010007366.1, from coordinate 1,236,479 downwards.
TAATAAATAGTAGTAAAATAATAGCAATTTTGTTGGAAATATTTGGGTTCATTATAAACAATTGACTAACGTTAGTAGTGTGGGCAATGTTTATTAGTTGAAACTACAGTATGCCTTGAGACCAATTAGTGACAAGTAGGCCTACGTATTTATTGTTTTATATTGTTTCAAATAAAGTTCAGTTCATTTAAAACGCAGTGATTTGTTTCGTATAATGTATATTAACACTACCTCTTGGATATTTTTTGTAAATATAAGGTTATTATTATTACTATTTTTCTTTCTTACCATTGTCAAATTTATATTGTGTAGTTACATCTATTATGTATCAATCATAATTCTTATTGTATGTATAATTTAACCCTGGTGAAGTGGAAGAGAAGACCTTACGGTCTTAACTTCATCAGGTAAAATAAAATAAATAAATAAATAAAATAAATAAATAAAATATCCTTATTCGCGGTATAAAAATTGCGAGACTTATCTTGTATTGGCGGCTAAAAATTCATTATTCGCGGATTCAGTCGTTATATTGGAAGAATTTGTATCCTTTATTAACGCATTGGCAACTTTTTTTTTTACTGCAGGCACATGCCAAGGCGGCTTTTACAAAAAGTGATTCAAACCAAATAGACAAATTAATGTCAAAATAAAACAAATTTTATTCTCACTACGCCTAAAGTCCGTTGTTAAAAGCCACGGCCGCAGTATTTCACGAGCCGCTGTGTCCGTTAATAAATGCCGCCCTCGCCACGATCGGTGTTTTATTGTTTCAACTTGTCATTCGTTGCAATAATTTTGATTGAATAACACGTGTCTCTTCTGCTTTGTTGCTAATTTATAATGTTGAATAAAAGGAAATAAATGTTAGTTCCGAAGCGGAAAAAAGTAGTGTTGCAGGTTAAAGTAAAAATATAAATGCTTGACCGTTTATACGCGTTGGCGAGTCGTTTGCATCCATATCACGCTGTTCCAATCTTAACGAATCAAGAAATCCGAAGACAAAATAAGGAGTTCTATCGCAGAATTCACTGCTGAATATCGATCTTAATTGCAATATCTTTTAAAAGCGGCAAAGAGGAATATATATATATATATATATATATATATATAATATATATATATAAAGTTCTATAAGTCCTTGCCTAAACCTGACAGTAATAATTAATATAAATTGTTCAAAATCTCTCATTAATTTATTTTATTTTGATAATTTTTAATTTATTTTGTAACTTTGGAACGTATCCTCTATATACCCATACAAAGTATCATTCCATATTCGCAGTTTCTGTATTCGCGGCATATTTGCGGAACACATTCCCGCGAATAAGGAGCAATTACCGTACATTGTATGTATTGTATATATAGAGGGCAGTGATTTTACTTCCGACACGCGTTTTGTAACATGTAATATTACAGTATTGTTATTTTATTACAGTACAATCATTTAGGTTAGCAACTCCGAAATGTAGTAAGTTGAACTTTCAATCATGTTCGCCATTGCTGTAAGTACGACAAAACGCACTATCGCGCAAAAAATGATTTTATTAAAAGAAATATTCAATTGTAACTATCAAAGCAGTCAATATTGAAATAATGTATGACCAAAATAAATAATATATCTTAATTTCCTCAAATATATTTTCATAACCTTACATTTCTTCGGAATTCGCTAATGGTAGGATTATCTACTTCTATTCTACTAATTAGATTACGTAGCATTAAAAAGATGATGAAATATTTACAAAATTGTAGACTCTTAAATTGGCAAAATCTATTTTTCACGCCTGTATATTTAAATGTGTCGGACTGGAATGAAAACAAATCTTGTATAACCGTAAGTAATTTTTTTGTTGTTGTATAATTTCACACACATTTAAGTAATTTATAAATAATTCATTTTGCCATTGTTTTATTTAAAAATATTCGTCACGCAGGAACTGCGTAAACTAAGCGAATTCTTCACCAAGTCAAATTTATTATTCGATTTTGTTCTTTTAAGAAATATGTTATGTTTATTTTGCCAATTAAATTATATGGTATACAATTACAAACATACTTGCTGCTTAGACAGATTTTTTAAATTTCGGGTTTCATGTAAACTTCAATGGTTGGATTTCGCTGATTTTTTTAAGATATCTTCCCTGTTTTATTTCAATAACATATAGGCCTACTGAGTTTTGATGTGAAACATCGAAAATTGCGTACACATTTTATTCTTAGGTGAAAAGGTGAAATCCTATTGATAATGATCCGATTTTGTTCGTTATCGAACTCGACCTAAATTTTTTTATGAATTGCTGTATGCCAAGTTTGGTTTCAATTAGACAAAAATTGCGGCTAAAAGTAAAGTGATCCCACAACAGACCCGGAGGCCCTTGGGGTAGTAGGAGGTTAGGGCTCCCACTTTTTCTAGACAATCGGCACTTATGTCAGCCGGGTTGTCAGCCCTGCGTGACGGCCGCCTTTACCCCCAGAACAAGCGTCTGGTACTCATTTACGTTAGAGGCTGAGTCGACCCCAGGGCCATAGTGCCGCCAGAGGGTTTGGGTCAGTTTAAAAATCCTGACCCCAACGGGACTTGAACCCTCGACTCTCTGGCTTGTAGCTCAGTGCCTTAACCACTACGCTACGCCGTGTCCCAAAAAAAAAAAAAAAAAAAAAATGCGGCTGCTAGAACGTTAACGGACTGTGTGTATATATATATATATATATATATATATCCACCGTGGTCTCGAGTTAGCGTACTGCCTTGTCACGCAGCGGGCCTGGGTTCGATTCCCGATCGGGACAGGCTCCTGGGTGAGGTTTGTTCGGGATTCTTCCTCACCTGTAAGAAAAATGTCAGGAAGCTTAGGGCCCAACGGTCCCTGAAAATCATTCGGCCATCACCTTTAACCTTCTCATTATCATCATCATCCTTCACAGGTGTGGAAAGCAACGGGAAGCTACCGCACCTATAATTCCCTAGTAAAGCTGAAAGCCATAGCATGAAAAAGCTATGATTGCAGTGAAAGACCTGCCCCCGGGCAGAATTACTATGGATGGATATATATATATATTATATATATTGTCATTATCGGTTATACTAGATAGGATTGGTGAAAATACGTAAATTATTTTTCAAAAATATTTTCAAGAAAATGACAACAATGACTTCATTTCTTCGGAATTCGCTAAATAAAAATACTTGCACCACTGAAACTTTAATTAGTCCAATTGATTGAGAGATTTGACGTGAATGGATTTTGTTACTCTGTTCCTAAGGGATTAGTTTAGTTCTGGCACAAAATTAATTTGGGAACTGTGCCAGTAGATACTAATTTAATGCATAATTATAAATCCATTTCACAAAATATGCATACAACGTACTTTCCACTTTGCTATGACAATGGCATTAAGAAAGATATGAAAATACAATTGAGTAAATTGCTCTTGAAAATGAAATTGCCCTGCAGAAGAAGAAAGAGAGATTTAGACGCCTGCAGGAGGGATATCGTCCCTTTCTACATAATGTCACTGCAGACCATATCCATTTAGATTTTAAAACGAATCTCCAAATTTTTGCAATTCTCATTCTTGCGACGTATTGAATCCTTGGAAATTTGCATTTGGAAAGCTTGGTGATGAAGTATTTCATCAGCCAACTTTGTTCTAGAGGGAAAACGTATTTCTCGTGAGACGTAACTTTTCTTACTTAGTCCAGTCCTCTTACATCAGGCACCGACAGAATTTACCCTTTCAAGATCTGTTCTCCCTTGTCTTACGTATTGTAGTTGTAGTAGTAGTAGTAGTAGTAGTAGTAGTAGTAGTGTAGTAGTAGTAGTAGTAGGACTTTATTAGACTAAAAGTAAAATACATACACTTTTATTTATAAATATGGATTGCACGGGAGCAAGTCGTACGTGCTGTTGACAGTCGGTATAAATAAATTGTCTATTAGTTAATGTCTGTCCACCCTTGTGGTCTCGAGGTAGCGTGCTGCCTTGTAACACAGAGGGCCCGTTTTCGATTCCCGGTCAGGACAAGCTTCCTGCGTGAGGTTTATTTGGGTTTCTTCCTCATCTGTAAGACAAATGTCAGGGAGCTTTGAGGCCCAAACTGTCGTCTGGCCTACATCATCATCATCATCCCGGTGTGCAAAGCAACGGGAAGCTACCACACCTATAATTCCCTAGTAAAGCTGCAAATCATAACATGGAAATATGATGATTGCCTTAGGGCAGAACAATGTAGAATAGAATAGAACTGATATCTAATATAATCCATAGTAATTCTGCCCGAGGGCAGGTCCTTCACTGCAATCATAGCATTTTAATGCTATGCTTGCAGCTTTACTAGGGAATTGTAGGTGTGGTAGCTTCCCGTTGCTTTCCACACCGGTGAAGGATGATAATGATAATGATAAGGAGGATGATGATGATGATGGCCATATGATTTCGGGGACCGTTTGGGCCTTAAAGTTTTCCTGACATTTGTCTTACAGGTGAGGAAAAACCCCGATAAAAACCTCACCCAGAAAAACTGCCCCGACCAGGGATCGAACCCGGGCCCGCTCCGTGACAAGGCAGCACGCTACCTCGAGACCACAGCGGTGGACATCTAATATAAAATAAAAATATAACACAATAAATAACAATACAATTACATCAAACATTAATTAAATTACGTATCCTTATTAAGTATTAATACTATTACATTTTGCTAACATATTTATTTTTGCGCGATAGTACGTTTTGTCGTACTTACAGCAATGGCGACCATGATTGAAAGTTCAACTACCTACATTTCGGGCTTGCCAATCTAAATAACTATATTGTAATATTACATTTACACCCACGTGCGGGAAGTAAAACCCTCTATGTATACTACATACAATGTATATACAAAAAATACCCTAAAGGTAGTGTTAATATACATTACACGAAACAAATCATTACATTTTAAATGCATTGAACTTTATTTGAAACAATATAAAACAATAAATACTTACTTGCGGCAATTTTATCAATAATAATGGTCTCACGGACTCCTGTACTTTCAACTAATAAACATTGTCCACACTGTTTACGTTCCTCAATTGTTTATAATGAACGCGCATATTTCCAACAAAGATGTTGTTATTTTACTACTATTTATTATTTTGAAAACAACATTGCGCAAAAAATAATGTACAACACATGTTTGTGAAGTGTTTTACAGAATCTCGGGAATTAAAAACCTCGCTATCGCTCGGTTTTTAAACATTTTCCTCCATTCTGTAAGTACCACTTCCCAATCTTGCATCGTAATATAGGCCTACTATTATTCACGAATGAGTGTTGATCTTATTTTCCGCATCTTGTCCAGAAATTTACACACGTTTATTCTATTTTCTAGGTTTACCATTAACTCGTAGCATGCCAATCTATCACGATTTGAATTTATACCCCATACGTCCCACGTGAGGACACAGGTGCTCTCTACCGAGAGTTTCTTACCCAAGCGAATTTAGTTACGCCTACCTACAGATGTCAACGAGTGGTGTGGATAGCACATTACCTCAATGATACATCTAATAGGTAACTAAGGCATTAGGCTTATTTTATTGGCTAAAGGTCGGTTAAATTTTGTACAGAGGCCTTTTTTATACAGGCTTACGGTTTTTTATGAGCCTGAAAAACTTCAAATTTGGGGCCTTCGGCTTAAAGTCTCTCCCGGAAGGACTGGTACCTTGGATTTTTCTACCCTAAAAATCCATAGGCTGGGTTTCGAACTCGCGATCCTCGAGATTAGAGCCAAGTCTAACATATTAGTCTAATAAAAATAAATACATTTTGTACATTTATGTGCGTGAATATGAAAGGGGACCACTTCGCAGCTTCAGTTTGCCTATAAAACTTAAAAAAAAACTAAGGAAGGGTGCAAAGTGGTGATTTTTTATTTTTATCTGTTGTATTAAGACTCTGAACTACGATATGTATAAATATTAAAGTCCCGAGTCAACTGGATCCCTTGATATCTCAGTTTAAGAAGAAGAAGATAAAGTACCACTAGGCGGTGTGTAATGTTTCACTGTATCTCGCTACGATTGATTTGGGTCTGCTACGTGATTGTGTTGGTATGCAGACAAATAAACAGATATGTTATCTGAGGTTCTCTCTTTAACATTCGAAGCCTACGTGTATATGAGGCACTCAGAATACAAGTGGTATATGTCCAAAAAAAATCTGTTTTTGTGATATTGAGAGTTCAATATATAAGTGAATTAAAAACAATTATTTGTAAAAAGAACACAGTCTTTCTCTGACTCCATATGAATTTGAGGACATAGAATAAACATTTGAAGTTATAATAATGTTATAATATTGCATAACATTAAAATGCTTCTTAAATCTAAAAAAAGTTACTTTTTCCATGACCATTTCTCGAATTTATCTTATTTTGTTATTTCCTTACACATTCAAACATAGAACAATTCATCATTGTCATCAGTTTCTACATATTTTGAGCAAGCTGTGATTGATGTGTGTTTGAAATGCTGGGAAAATGATTAAAGAAAGCGTGGTGGTTTGGAGGAATGAAAGACAGCAAATCCAACAAATACTTCTTAGCATTAGTAACTGCACGTCGCTGGGTGTACAGATAACTTGCGCTGGTCTTCTTTTGTCTTTCTGTTCCAAATTAACTTCATAGAACTCTATGTCCAGATGAAGACTGTTTTTTTTATATTTGAGTGAAAATATACTTTCTTTTTCATACCTTAGCCATCGCATTAGTAGTCATTGACATTGTGGTCATCAACAGTTTTCTTTCCATTCACAATAGCTTCTTCCAATTTCTTGGTTCACTAGAGCGCGCATGTGATTCAATTAATTAGATTATTACGCCGTTGAAATATCAGACAAATTCACACTCCAGAAAATATTTTTATATATTATACACATACGTAAAAAACCTGTCATATAGAGAGGTTTGTACGAGGGCGGATCGGAAAGTAACGCACAATAATTTTTTTAAAAAAGTTTAATAGTAAAAAAAAAAGGAAAAAAATCACAAATGAACTTACATCTTTTACCTACTTTTCGACATAGTCACCAACTTTCTCAACACATTTTTCCCATCGTGTTACCAGTTTCAATATGCCCTGTTCGTAGAAGTCCGTTTGGTTGGAGTGTAGCCATCTGCGCACTGCTGATTTCACTTCCAAATCTGTCTCAAAGCGTTTGCCGGCCAGGAATTTCTTCATGGGACCAAACAGATGAAAGTCCGATGGTGCAAGATCTGGACTGTATGGTGGATGCTGGAGCACCTCCCAACCAAATTCGGCGATTTTCTGACGAACGACAGCAGCAACATGGGGGCGAGCATTGTCATGAAGAAGTTTAACGTTAATGTTGTGACGTTTGTCACGAATGGCACGACGCAACTTCACCAAAGTTTTAATGTAGGCCGCAGCATTCACAGTGGTCCCGTGTTCAGCAAAGTCCACCAATAAAACACCATGCATATCCCAGAACACTGTCACAATCACTTTCCTGGCAGATTGAGTCACTTTGAATTTTTTCTTTACTGGGGAACCAGCATGTTTCCACTCCATTGATGCCTGCTTTGTTTCGGGCGTGTAGTGGTACGCCCACGACTCATCACCTGTGACGATTCCTTCCAGAAAGTCATGTCCTTGTGCGGTGTACCGCGTTATGTGGTCCAAGCTTGCCATCATTCGCTGGCCCTTGTGGTCGTCTGTCAGGTTCTTAGGCACCCAGCGAGCACTAACTTTACGGAATTTCAAATTTTCATGAACAATATCGTACACCGCACCATAGGAAATGTTGAACTTCCCTCTTGGAAGAATGTGCACCACCTGGAGACATTGCTACGGTCCATACAATCATCCCCATACACGCCACGCATGTCCCTGTGAATTTCACTGGGTTTATGCCCTTTGGCCCACAAAAATCGAACAACACTTCTCTGTTCCTCACAGGTGGACGACTGTAGCATGCGCGCCATCTTTGTTGCATAGTTCAAGCTTCTCTCGCAAGAGGTGCACCTGAGAAAAAAATACCATCTGTAGTGAAAACTTCAAACTATATCTCTGTGAAATTTCAACATTCTAGCTGCAATACCAAGGCAGAAAAAAATTATTGTGCGTTACTTTCCGATCCGCCCTCGTAGTAGATTTTAGGAGAAATTCTCTGGGGTTCCAATCCAGGTAGGGATGCATTCAGATATCTTGTGAATAAAGTAGTAGTGGTAGTAGTAGGACTTTATAAGACTAAAAATAATATACAAGGGTTGTTTCTTTAGTTTTGGCAACAATAGTGTGGAATCCAAATAAAACTAGGGTTGACAATTCTGTTTATTGCACATGTAATTTCAGTGCCTCCCCTCCGTCCGAGCATATGGATTCGCCTCTCCCTCCTCCCCTCCTCATGTAAAAATGAGCCCAAAGTTATCAGTTTAGATCTAGGCGTCGCAGTATAACGTAGTACAAGTTTTCAGAGCAGGAGCAGAGAATCTGGTTGAAGATTGAATGTTTAGAGGCAGAAACGCACTACAGTGTCATCAAGGATTGCGAGAGGCTTGTGGTGCAGATACATTGCAGTACCGAACAGTGACAAGGTGGGTACAAGCCTTTAGAGGACACGAAAATGTGTCACATGTGCCTAGGGGCAGTGTCTGATTTGTTCAATCGCTGGGGTTGGGAGGTGCTCTACCACCCTCCATACTCTCCAGACATAAGTCCCTGTGACTTCGACCTCATTCCTAAACCCAAGAAAGAGATTCAGAACAGTGGGCGACAGTCTGAGTGCAGTTAATCAGTCTCTACGCACCATCCAGAGATTAGGCAGTGCCGACGGCATTCGACGGCTACCACATCGCTGGGAATACATTGTACACAATGCTGGTAACTACACCGAAGGCCTCTAAGGCCGGTATTCTTGAAACCAACTCTCCTCACGTAGTGAGTGTCTCCGCCTTTCTATGACGTCGAGAGTATTCATGAAACCAACTCTTGTCTCTCGTCTCAACTTTTGGCCACGCCTTACTCACTTTTATCTGTCAGATGGTAAGTCGGCAGTATTCCCGTCTTTCCCTTTGTTCTGCTCCACAGTAGAAATGGCGGAATTCCAAAAGTGAATAATCTTTTGAGTTTGGAGGCACAGAAATTAATAGAAGATGTGGAAATTGAACAAAATCTACTGGATCAAGCGAATCGCCGTCGCCGCCTGTACTTTCAGGATATTCCCCGATATACAGGTAAGTCATGTAATATATGCTGTATGATTCATTATATTCTAACTTCTTCAATATGCATTGTGAGAATTTTCTTAAAATCTAGAGTTGTTTATTACAAACGTGTATGGAAATACTATATAAACCGATTACAAATAATTAATGTAGAGAAATAAAATATCACTCTCGTGTATAATCATTAACATGATCGTTTTTTTGTTTGTATATTTCACGCAAGAAAGTGAAATTTTTATTAACTCCGGTCACATAACGAACAAAATTGGATAATAATTAGTAATTCAATAGTACAATATATATATATATTTATATATATGTGTGTGTGTATGTATATATATTATATAAGGAAAATGCAAATAATGAAACATCTTCATTCAAACTACTGTAGTAGAAATTAATAAAACAATATTTCTATTAATTTTTTAATACTTAATATTATTATTATTTAATTTCAAGAAATTAATTTCATTTCGTGTGTTTTTGTTGGGACAAGTTAGTATACGTATGATTAGTTCATAGTTTATTGAATAATATGCAAGTAATTTATTTTGTTAGGTTAGGAAGAGTATGTAATTGGTGTATGTCAGTTTCTCATAAACTGTTTGGGAATTTATTAAGAAGGTTGGTTATTTTCGATTTCACATTTATATCCTGCCACCTGGTGAAGGTTACATTAAACATTCGTGCATGTGCAGTGCGATTCTGTAGAACTTATTCTTTGAATAGATGAGAGTCAAATACTAAAGTTTACCCATAATTTGCTTCACTCTTTAAAATTATGCACATGAAAGATTATCTGATAATGCTTCATTTAATTTTATGCTAAACTCCTCGATTCAGGAACAAATACTTAATCAAGGTGTGGCCAGACAATTATTAAATTTATTATGGCATACATATTGTGTCATACCAATTGTGAATATATTCAATTTGTTTATTAATTCTATTCACAGGAAGTATGCAGCTTGTAGTGGCAGACCTCCCTGGCATCAGCCAAAGTACTGTGTCACCTGTCATCAGAAAAGTATCCACCTCTATTGCAGAATTGAAACTACAATTTATAACATACCCTAATGGAGATGAGGTTCCGTCATCTCCATTATGAATTTCATAGAATTGCTTGTTTCCGTGGTGTAGTTGGATTGGATTCGATGGCAACGCATATAAAAATAAGGAATCCTGGAGGAGAATATCCTGAAATCTTCAGAAATAGCTTGGGCGTATTCTCCTTCAACTGTCAGGTATGTACAAAAACTATGTAAGCAAGTATTTTGTGTGTTGTTATTATTATTATTATTATTATTATTATTATTATTATTTTATTTCACTCCCTCTCTCCAAGCGCGACAGGCCTAGAAGACCCCTTATGCTCTTTAATTGACATCATTAGAGTTGTAATTCAAAACTGATAATGAAAGGTCCAACTAATTTTTTTAGAAGCTTTATTTTTAGAATTCAGGTTCTTCTACGTGTTGTAAATCTACGACATGTGATCCATGGCTTAAGTTGCCTTTATCAGTGTTGTAAGAAAATTGAAATAAAGCCATTAGTGCACTGTCTTCAATATATAGCACATAAAAGCAGACCTCCAAGCAGCATCTGTGAACCATTTTAGGTGAATACTTGATTTATGATGTTTTTTTTTAACCTGAATAATTTGTGGGGCCAAGTAGGAGATTTTGTAATTTTGTAGACCAATATCAGTGAGAAACATTTTGAAAATGTATTGTGTTAATATTGTTTGAGATTTACTACCTCATACTACCATTTATTATACATCCATAAGATAGATTTTTGAATAAATAACAAATAAATATATACCATATTTTAATTTGTTTTTATGTTTTTATTAAATTTACAACTTTCCAAACCTTAATTTTTTCTTCCTTAATTAATCTTAGGTTGGAAAGTGTTAATTAATAAAAACTTCAAAGTATGAAGCTTTTATAAACCGTTCAAAAGTAATGTATAAAATTCTCAATAAAAGTACTTCTGAATAAAAGATTCCAATTGGCATGTTGGTATTGACGGTCTTCGGACGAACGAGAATTGTATAAGTAGAAAGAAATGTTGACATTCTTATCGGTGCTCCTATTGTGTAATTGGTATTGTACTAATGTACAGAATTAGAGATCCAGGGTTCAAGTCACAGTTCAAGCATTATTTTTTCTTTCTTTATTATGGTACAAGTAAATTTACGGAAAAACTGCACTTAAACTAGCATGAAATATTTTCAAAGTCCTATAGAATAACAGTGTGCATGCGCCAGAGTTTGAGAGCCACCAATAATCCACAATCGAACCATATTGATTATCATCCTCGATTACTATCCATCGCTATGAAATTTAAATGACCAATATTTGCAATAAATCCCCAAATCTATGTTAAAAAGATATATTAATAATATTAAAATTACCAAACCTTTATTAAAAATGGGTGTACACTTACTTATCGCTCCCTAATGCTGATCCAACCAGCGATAACCCAAAACAGCGATAGAAAAATCATAGACTAAGTAATATACTCTGTGGAGAAAATATCAGTTAGCATCACAATATTTCTAACAGTGTCATAAAATTGTGAATTGCACATTTAAATAAATACTTCAAAACTGTCTAATAATGTTATAAAAATTGTTTGAAAAAGTTTAAAATATTAAATAATGTTAGGAAATACAAAATAAGTGCTATAGTTTATAATAATATAACTGAAAAATCAAGCGCTAGTAAAAGTGCAGTTGGGCCAAATTTACTTCCAATAAAACAATTGACGAAACCATCAAAATTTTAACGCAAAGTTTATAGTAAGAATTTTGAATATGAAAAATTGAATATATATATATATATATATATATATATATATATATAAATAATCAATTGAGTTGGTGTTTACTTGATGAAAATCCATATTAATTAATTAAATAAAAATAAAACTTAGTTTCATTCAATTTTCATATTTATTAAGATATAATTCAGTGACAGCTGTTTCGGTACATGTCTGAAGAAGGTACAGTGTACCGAAACAGCTGTCACTGAATTATATTTTAATAAATATGAAAGTCGAATAAAACTAAGTTTTACTTTTATTTAATTAATATATATATATATTTATTTATTTATTGCATTGAGAGTAGCTTTTTATATTTTGGATTTTTTTTAATTTTCAGGCCATTGTGAATTTCACTATGGAATTCATAAACATCGTAACAGGCTGGCCTGGATCTGTACACGACAGTCGTATGTTCAATAGTAGCATGATCTGTGGCCAATTTGAAGAAGGAGAAGTGTCTGGCATTCTCCTGGGAGACAGTGGGTATGCGTGCCATCATTTTTTAATGACACCTCTCCTCAACCCACAAACACGAGCTGATTTCAATTATAACTCAAACTTGAAACGACGACGACTGTTATAGTTGCAACAACTGTGTTACACAATATAGCGAGGAGGGCAAACGATGCTGAAATAGAGGATCTGCCACCAATAATGCTATTCCAGTTGTGAATGATGTTTATGATTTGCCAAATGGATTGACAGCCAGAAGGGCTCTAATAGATGCCAACTTTTAATAATAAGTAAGGCGAATACCGAGTCATCCTTCCTCATAACTGGTGTTCTATTTGAAGTAGTTTTGATATTTCACGTATACCATCGTCAGCTTTTCCAGACTGTTGAAATTTAAGTTGTCAGCTCTGGACATCGAGGGAACGACAATGTTAATTTCAACATTCTGGAAAAGCTGACGATGGTATACTTTATATACAGACACTAGTTCAAATAGAACACAACAAGTTATGAGGTAGAATAACTCTGGATTTACCTTATTTGTTATTAAGAAGGACCTAATAGAGTTACTTACTTCCCATTGTATTTTTACTTGTAATTTTAGGATTGTGATTGGACAAAATTATATGAACACTTTCTTTTCACTACACTATCATGTATTGTGCATTTTTTTGTTTCTATACTTCCTCTGCTGTAAGGCTGTGAACATATTTGTGTTGTATATATAGATCATTATGTGTTAAAAATGCAGATTTCCTCGTCTAAATTGTTGGTGCATCTGTAACACTATATTATTTGTCTAATCTTAAATTTTATTTGTTCTAATATGCAATTTAAATAGGGCCCTATTCCATGTGACATATCAGCTATGAACTTTGTAATTGTCCTTTAAGTCACTTATGCTATCATTTATTGGATAACGTAAGTTAAAATGCGTGCACATTTATTCACATTTCTGGTATAGCCAATTGTGAATATGTTTATTTAATTCAGTTTGTTTGTTTTATGTCCTGCACCATAGCTGAATGGTTAAGGCAAGATGCTTTGTCAGAGAGTTACCGGACTTGCGCTGGTTCGGGTCTCCATGGGGGAAAACATTTTTTCTTGTGATTTTGGTCAGTATTGGGCCATGCTCACTCAGCATCATGAGGCATTTGGGTAGCTACAATAAGTAGCGGCTCCAAGTTCAGAAAATCAGCTATAATGACTGGGGGACCTGACATGCTGACCACATATCAATCCTACACTGGGTGAATGATCTTCTGTCTCTGTGATCAACTCATGTGGAAGTGAGTCCAACAGCCAGCTAGTAGGCCAAGAGCCTTCTAGGCCTTTCAAGCCATGGTTTTCTTTAATTATTTTACATTCCGTTAAGTGAGTCAAGTAAGTTATTACATGTTACCTCATAAAACTCCGTGATCTTCACAGGACTGGTTTCTGAAGCTATTGCTTGTATCATCAGCCAAGATTCCATTAACTCTATAGTCTGAGTTCTGGTTGACGATAGAGGGAATAACTTCAGAAACCGGTCCTGTGAGAATCACCCAGTTTTATGAGGTGAGATGTAATAATTTGACTTACTTAATTTATTGCCTGATAATGTAAATTCCCATCATAAAATTTCATTAAAGTAATTTAGATTTGATTAAGTAGGTAGATCCTTGGCAAGCTTTATTGTTTTGTTATCTTGTTTTCCGTAAGTTGGGTATGGAAACTTAAAAGCCTTATGATCCATCCATCCATAGTAATTCTGCCCAAGGGTAGGTATTTCACTGCAATCATAGCATTTTCATGCTATGATTTGCTAGGTAATTATAGGTGTGGTAGCTTCCCGTTGCTTACTTTCCACATCGGTGAAGGAGGATGATGATGATGACCGGATGATATTTGGGGACTGTTGGTCCCTAAGCTTCCTGACATTGTCTTACAGGTGAGGAAAACCCCAAAAAAACCTCTCCCAGGAGCTTGTCCCGACCAGGAATTGGACCCACTGCATGACAAGTCAGCACGCTACCTCGAGACCACAGTGGTGGACACGATGAGGTATTATATTCTAAAAAATGTGTAAATAGTAATGTTTCACAATACTATATAAGGTATTAGTGTTACAAATTTGTGTGTTTATGTACATTGATAGCTGTGTAATGTTCATGTATGTAAATCCATATTGATTCTTGTATATAATTGTTATGAGTAATTATGAATGCTGATAATAATAAAAAGCAATGTTTTCAAATGAAATATATTTTGTATTCATTTCAGGTGTCATACATATTAATTCCACAATAAAATATAAGTATGGACTGTTCTTTAATTTCATTTTCCTGCATTGTCCAAGTACTAGAATTCACTTCTGTTTCTTTTATCATGACATACAAAACTCATGTCCACCAAAAACAGATGTTTATTTCCAATATGCAGTTCCCTAAGATTCATCCAAATATCCTCCCATCTAAACCTTCCTAATGGTATTTTCTCAATAAAATAAATACATTTGTCGCTATAAGTTTTATAAGTTGTTATGGGTTGATCATGTAGATTGAATAGACAGTAGAAGAAATTTTACTGGATTAAGTTCGTTGAGGAAAAGGTTCAGTGGAGGGCTTTAGTGAATGTGCCATTTATCTTATGTATTTCATAAAGCCCTAGAGCTTGCAATATAAGTAGTAAACCAATCAGCTATTCAAGGGGACATATTTGAAAAAAATCATGTTGACGTGAGGATGAGGTAAAACAGTAAACTGAAATGAAGTTTCATGCAATGACCACATATTTTAAAGATGGTTGTTTATATAAATGCCCTTATAGGACTGTAGGGCAAAGTAAGTGGGCATATATATATACATATAATGTCTCATTTTTTGTTTTGATATAAATTTTAGAATAACACTGATAGAGTATCAAAGTTTAAAAATTATGACTATAGTCTTGTATCAGGAGAAGCATTAATGACCATAAGGAGAAGAGACAATACTAATAATTTACATAACATGGTGATTAAAGATTTGTGGTGAATTACAGCAATAATTAATACATGGTTACTTAACAGTGTTTCTATAAACGGAAAAACTGCACTTAAACTAGCGTGGAATATTTTCAAAGTCCAATAGAACAACAGTGTGCATATGTCAGGTTTTATATAGCCAGCGATAACCCACAATCTAACCACATATCGATTATCATCCTCGATTACTATCTGTCGCTGTGAAATTTAAATTACTAATATTTGCAATATTAAGAGAAAATAGCATCATAATATTGTCTACCAGTGTCATAATATTGTGATTTGCATATTTAAATAAATACTTCAAAATTGTCTAATAATGTTATAAAAATTGTTGAAAAAGTTTAAAGCATTAAATAATGTTAGTTAATACAGAAGAAGAAGAAGAGTTTACGACAATATAAATGAAAAATTAAGCGCTAGTAGAAGTGCAGTTGAGCCCTATACCATATGTATATTTTTTTACCATAATCTCAACCTTTAGGTTAAGGAAAATAAAATGCACCATCAAAAATGATTAATAACTTTGTATTTATTTGATGTATTTACATAACGTGGTGATGGTAATTTCTTACCATGTTCTTTAAATATTATCTTCATAGTGTAATTTTGATAATGGTTTTCTATTAACAATTACAACAATAAATTAATACATAGTTACCTATCAATGATTTTATAAACCATAATAATAAATTATTATTTTGCTACAATCTCGACTTTTAAGGTTAGGCCTACAAAATTATTAGGACATATAGTATTACCTGTTATGCATAAAGGTATACCTATTATCCATAAAGATAACATAATAAAATAAAATAGACCATCTCAAATGGATCACTAATACTGTTTTTAATTTGATATAAAATAGATCACGTATATTATATTAATTTGGTTTGTTGATATCCCATAACGTACGCTTTTCTCCATCACAATACACATGTATAAAATATAAAAGCTGTGGAATGTTACAATCTGACCTTTTATACTTTTCTTACTATATTTATCAATAATATAAGCCTATTCAGATAACTAATTTTATAAGGGATAACTGGGCAATATATATTTTTTACTCTGATTGTTGGACATTTATATATGTAGGAAATCCTAATTTTGCCATGAATACGTTTTGGTTACACACATATATTTTATGTTTAACCTCAATCAGATTCTATTTCCTCATTTTTGTAATAAGTTTAATTTATTTTAGGCAAACAATCACATTCCCATAACCTATACAATTGCAGACGATTTTTAAAAGACGCCATATTTCACAATATCATATGGATTATTTCTCTATGCATTTTTAAAATCATTCCCAACATGCGCATTTTTCCATCTCGTCTCCATCTCGCCTGAGGTAGAGACGAGATGGTTTCAAGAATACCTTCTCCGACTCTCGTGGTCAGACTCAACTTACGGAAGTGAGAGAGGTGGGGAAGAGGAGAGTTGGTTTCAAGAATACCGGCCTAAAACTTACAACCATGTATGTATGCTATGTATCCAGAAAATAAATAGTTGCCAAAACTAAAGAAACAACCTATGTGCATACATTGTTATTTACAAACGTGGGTCGCACGAGCAGTAAGCCGTACGTGCTCTCGATAGTCCGTTACAATACAATAATGTTTGGTAATAATATAATGTAAAACAAAAAAAGAAAACACAATAATATTACAATTAGATAATAATACAATAACATTATACATTAATTAGGATTTTTAAGAATTAATACTATTACATTTTGCTAACATGTTTATTTATTCACGAATGAATGTTGTTCTTATTTTCCGCGTTTTGTCCAGAAATTTACCCACGTTTATCCAATTTTCTGGATTTACCATTAACTCGTAGCATTCAATCTTTCACGAATAATTGTGTACGATGTGTTGTATAAAAAGTCGGCGATTCAAACTCCTCGGTACATTGGGGTACTGAAAACCTTTACAGAGAAGCTACATTCAAACGATCCCGTTATGATGAAACCTTATATATATATATATATATATATATATATATATATTTATGTAAATCAATTTTACAAAATATTGTTAGCGGGACTGTTGACACATATTTATTAATTTTCTCAGATGAACCATTTTTCATTTGAGTGTTCTTGTTGCTGAAACACCGCCATTTATTCACATGATGTCTACAGCCAATTATAAAAATAGTGACTTAGTGGATATAAAAATGATTAGATAGATAGATCATCGGTTGATTAATATATTTGACATCGTCCGATTCCTAATAGCCAAATTTGTCGGTTCATCAAATTTCCTGGTTGCAGATGTTTCTCCTTCATATATAAATATATTCCCCGACTCCAGGAGGTTTTAGGTCTTCTTCTGCCTCGTTTTCCCTCAGGTTTCCATTTCAAAACACATTTTGGAAGCCGATCCTCTTCCATTCGATGGACATGTCCATACCATCTTAATTGCTGAGTTTGAATATAATTTAAAATAGTGTTTTCGATCTTTAATTTCTCCCTTATAACTGAGTTTCAAATTTTTTCTCTTCTTGAAATTCTTACTGTTAATTCTTACTTTTTACTAATATCCACATTTGACAATGCTCAAGAAGAATACAACTATATAATGATTAAATATTTTAAGTTATATTATCTGGATACAAAACATGGATCTTCCTTTAAGAGAGGGGAAAATATTTCGAGTATTCGAGAATAAAGTTCTTACAAAATTCTTTGGACCAAAGAGAGATGAATAGACAGGCGAATGGAGAAAACTGGATAACAGTGAGCTACATGATCTTTATAAGAAACCAGGTAAAATAAGAACAGTTATGTCTCGTAGACTGCGATGGGAAGAATATGTGGCACGAATGAAGAATGAAAGAGAGGCATGTAAGCTTCTTGTAGGAAAACCAGAGAGAAAACGCCCAGTTGGTAATCCAAGAACGACGTGGGAGAATAATATTAACCACGATTTGAGAGAATTAGATTATACAAGGGATGATTGGAAAACATTAGCTCAGAATAGGGATGTATGGAGAGCTTATGCCCGCGCGGCCATGAATGAACGGGTTCGATAGTGCCGGTGAGTTAGTTAGTTATTATTATTATTAGTAGTAGTAGTATTCAAACAACAATACGGATTGCATAGAAAATAAAACAAAATTGTATGTTATGTAAAAGCAATGACAGAAAACAGAGTCCCAAGAAAACTACTAGAATGGGTGCCACTTGGCGAAGAAGAAGAAGAGGATAATAAAAAATAACATGGATTGATTATGTTTTAAGCAGCATAAGGGATAAAGGTTTGGACGACGGAGATTGAAATGACAGAGAAATTAACCATTGCACATAGCTGAAATGGAAAAAATCAGATTGGCTGAATCTGGAGTTTGAAAATCGGACCTTGGATATACTCTCAAGCTCTACTAAAGTAAAGTGATCCCACAACAGGCCTCAGTAGGCCCTTGGGGTAGTAGGAGGTTAAGGCTCCCACTTTTTCTAGACAATCGGCACTTGATGTCAGCCGGGTTGTCAGCCCTGCGTGACGGCCGCCTTTACCCCAGAACAGCGTCTGGTACTCATTTCAGTTAGAGGCTGAGTCGACCCCAGGGCCATAGTGCCGCCAGAGGGTTTGGGTCAGTTTAAAAATCCTGACCCCAATGGGACTTGAACCCTCGACCCTCCGGCTTGTAGCTCAGTGCCTTAACCACTACGCTACGGCTCTACTGCTTGAGGTAAATAGAGAAAATAATATGTTTGCATATTTGCATTTTCGGTTAACTGACTTATGCTGCAGCCTACATATTGTTTGATATAAAATGTATGTAGTATTATGAACTAAAAGGAGAGAGGTGAAACTAAGGGAAAGAAAGAGAGAGTTTTATGAGATACATAAGAAAAATATTCAGTTATTAAAGTCTACAAAAGCAGAACACAATAAATGTTTTCTGAATGTTGTGACGTGACGCTGAGATTGGAAATGGTTTTATCACTATAGCAACATATTATCGCAATATCCTTTCATTCTGTGGTAAGTACCTAGACCTATCCCTAAAGAAAATGAAAGCTTCTTATAAAGAACGAAGTCTATGATTAATGCCGGCTCTTTCAGCAACTTAGATAAGTTATATAAATATGAAGTCGTTATAAGCTTCTTTTTGATTGAAAAATACAGGCCATTTTGTACATCCTGTTTGTCGAGCACATCAACTACGTACGTCACTTAATGGTTCCTGAGGTAGGTTTAAAAATTACTTTAGAGAGGAAGTTCATACTTTTTTATCTTGCGAGTAGCTTAACCTCTCCCTTCGTAGGTACATGGGTTTTAAAGGGGGACTATCCATTGAGAGAGGTTTTTAAAAGTCTAAAACGCACGCACATACATAAGAAAAATTGCAGGTCTATTGATCAATAATACTGCTTGTACCATAAATCTATCAAATAATAAATGTAATAATTACACTGAGAAACAAAAAATAAACTTTTTTGTCTCAGAAAGAAAAATATGTGATTCTGATAGTATGTTTTCTCCTGAATTCAAATATAATATCGGGTTTTCTCCATCACGCAAGGTTTCCGAGAGACAGACATTTATAATTTCAAACACTTTAATATTTTATACATTCGTAACTACACAATATTCGAACATTCGGACTCACCTAGAAAGTAAGAAATGACGATTTTCTGCTGTATTTAGCCTGTGGAGCATCCCTTTTGGATGGTCCAACAATAATCGGCCAGCATGTTAGGATTCCATTTGCCTTGATATCTCTTTTTCATAGATGAAATCTTCTGATGAAAGTGTTCCCCGTGCTCATCGCTCACTGCGTCAAGATAATAAATCGACGAAAAAACGTTTATTAAAAAAATAATTATTTAAATCCATTAATTGAAATTGAAATAAGAAAAGCTGTGGGTGTTGGAGAAATTCCGAATACATATTTGAAAACACGATAAAAAATTGCATTAACTACAACTATTGGTACTCATGAGACAAAAAGTATGTTGACCAGTGTAATAGTAATCCATATTTCATCTTGTAGGCCTAATATTCATATGATTACCTCAATGCCTTGGACGTATCCGAGACAATACAAACATTTAAGACCGGACACACCATTCATCCATACATTCATATTGAACAAGGCGAATGTGATGTGGATGATTGTGATGATTAGACTGTGTTCGAGGACTATTTGGGCCTTAAAGTTTCTTGACATTTGTGTTACATGTATAACTGTAGGCTTTCACGGCCGGCATCTTGATCCCTTTTTGTTTCGTTTTTCGGGATAAATGCCCGTGGTCCGGTTTTTTCGAAACTCGACGTTCCGTCTACTGCTGTGATAGACATTTTCAGGAGATTTTGCGTGCTCTCTGTGAACTCCTCAACAGTCTGCAGCCGACTCATTCTCGAGACTCTCGTGACCGCACTGCATTTGAACCGCTCTGGCCTTCTAGAGCGAGCGGGAGAGAGGCAAGTTTGACCGCCTTTAGTTTAAAGTAATATTTTCAGAGATATAGAATTTTGTGTAAAATTAAAAGTGTACAAATTAGACGTTTATATTCTGAAAAATGTATAATTCAATTTTTTCCTCTCACTGTATTTTACGGTACTAAAGTGCATTAAAACTTGAATGTCTTGGTCGGTACATTAAGACCATAGCAGAGAGAACTGTGATATTTTTAACTTCTCGATCTCAAATTCCCTCTACAGTTAGTGGCTTTCCTTCCATAAAGTTACAACTCCATACATTATGGATTTGCTTCTCTAAGGTTTCCTGCCCTGTGACTTCGACTTGTAATTGTCTTTGTATATAAAGTTAACATTAATTCCTTTACGTAATATTATTCTCAACTTCTGTACTTCTAGGCCGACGTCAATGTTCTTAATTTATATAATATGTGCCATAAGGTACGTAAGCGTAGTCAGAGATTAAAAATGATTATATTTAGCATAATTCTAGATAAAAAAAATAAATAATAGTTTTAAAAAACTAAAACAACATGCTAAAAAATGAAAACTAATTTTAATTTCCAACACGCTTGGGATAAAATTAAAGTGGTCAACAAAAAAATCATCTCCAACACATCTAGAATAAAACTAGAGTTATCTACAAAAAAAATTACTATCAAAAGCGTGGGGTGCTCTTTATCAATTAATATATTTGATAATAAACATATATTGGTAAAAGTAAAGTCTCTAAGAAGAAAACGTAAAAACCATAAAAAGCACCCCACGATTTTGATAGTAAAATTATTTTTTTGTAGATAACTCTAGTTTTATTCTAGATGTGTTGGAGATGATTTTTTTGTTGACCACTTTAATTTTATCCCAAGTGTGTTGGAAATTAAAATTATTTTCCATTTTTTAGTTCGGTTTTCTAATAAAGTGCGTTTAGTTTTTTTAAACTATTATTTATTTTAATTGTTTAGTTTGGTTTTCTAATAAAGCGTGTTGTTTTAGTTTTTTAAACTTAGTTACTTACTCACTGGCACTATCGAACCCGTAGGTTCATGGCCGCACGGACATAAGCTCTCCATGCATCCCTATCCTGAGCCGATGCTTTCCAATCATTCCCTGTATAATCTACTTCCCTCAAATAATAGTTAATGTTATTCTCCCACCTCATTCTTGGTCTACCAACTGAGCGTTTTCCCTCTGTTGCAACAGGACAATGTTGCACGTATGGGGAATGAAAGACTTGCATGGAAGCTTCTTGTAGGAAAGCCAGAGGGAAAACGCCCAGTTGGTAGACCAAGAATGAGGTGGGAGAATATTAAGCTATTATTTATTTTTTTAATTTTTAGTTTAATTGATTGTCATAAACCGGAATCCCATGAAAATGTAATTGCTTACGATATTTTTAGTGTCTAGGCACCAATATAATTATATATATATATATTTAAATTATTATTATCTAACATTATTATATCTTCTAAAAAAATCCTCCGGGCCAGATTTGAACCAGCGATCTATGTATTACTGAAATTATATACCACTGCTGTCCACCTCTCTACCAACTGAGCTACCAGAGGATATAATATTAATTTCTTACAACGATGGACTAAAAAGTCGATAAGTCCGAACCTATTATATTATATATTATTTATGAAATTATTAATTATATTGTCATTGGTCCTTTAGAAGTATACAAAGTTTCAAGTCGATACAATGTTTTTAAGTGGGTGAAAATCGTGTTGAAAGATCCCTTACATTAGATAGATACAGGTCAAGCTAATATAAAGCGTGTAATAAGTAGTTGATTGTACAGGTACCCACTTATCGTATCAAACTCATTGGCTCTATGAACTCGGAGATTCATTGCCGCGCGAACATAGGCTTTTCCTAGATATCTATCTTCAAAACATGGCAAAAATTAATCTCCCACCTCATTCTTAGGCTACCTACTGGTAGTTTTCCCCCTTGACTTTTCTACAAGAGTTTCCATGCCCGTCTTTCATTCCCCATTAGTGCCACATGTCTTACCCATTTCAGTGTCCGAGACTTAACTGTTCTTATTCTTCCATAAAGAACATGAAGATCGCTGTTCTACAGTTTTCTCGATTCGCCTATCTGTTTCTCTCTTTTTGGTTCAATGTTTTCTTAGCACTTTATTCTCAAAATAGGCTACTCAATTATTAACTTATCTTGCCGCTGAATGACTCAATTACTTCAACCCCATATCGATAGCCACAAAGGAACTAGCTTCCGATTTCCGATTGAGGGTCTTTCCACTTTTCAGCGGTTGCCCTTTTACCAGCCGGCTGCTGGCCCTTCACATCCACATGTGTCAATCACAGAGGTAGATGATCAACAGCCAGTGTAGGGGTGACATGTAGTTAGCATGACGAGTCCCCCAGCCGTTATAGCTGGTTCCTCAACCTGGAGCCGCTACTTATTGTAGCTACCCAATTGCCTCACGATGCTGGGTGGGCACCGGTCCCATACTGGCCGAAATACCATGAGAAAATTTCTTCCCCCCTGGAGACTCGAACCAGCGCAAGTCCCGTAGCTCTGCGCCAAGGCTTCCTACCTTAACCGCTCGGCTACGGCTACTAGCTTCCACGAAGCCTAAATAGGCTCCAGTATGCAGCACACTGGACGAGCCAGTCATGGTCGCTACAAAGTGCATTCATTTATTTATCCATTTACTTTTATACGTTATATCACTAGCGAATACCCGGCGTGCGCTTCTACACTTAAATAAATTAAATGTGTTTATAAATGTATAATGTAATTACTTTTATATACCCAGTGCTGATTACCCAGCGTTGCCCGGGAATCTGCTTATCCCGAGCTTATACGTATCCTGATCTTCTTAGCATAATTGAGCTCAAACACAAAAATGGTTATTGCGAGTTATCTGTAAATGATAGACACGCTGTCGCGGACTTTTTTGTTGAATTGTTTTTTGAGATATTCAATTCTGTGTGCATTTATTTTGTGTATTTGTTACGGTTTAGGCAGCTTAATATATGACAGATTAAAAAAAAAGAAATAGGAATATAATGGTACTGTACATCAACTATACGTAGACTTCAAAAAGGCGTACGATTCAATTAAGAGAGAGACGTTATACAGTATCCTGCTGTAGTTCGGAATTCCTAAAAAAAGAGTAGGGTGCGTGTAGGCAAACAGTTTTCGGATACTTTTGAAATCCACTATGTGTTGAAGCAAGGAGATGCATATCTCCTCTATTATTTAATTTTGTACTAGGGAATGTCATCAAATCTTTAGAGGATGAAGAAGGCCTACAACTCAATGGCATTAATAAGCTGTTAGTTTATGCTGATGATGTAGTACTATTGGGCGATAGCGAGGAAATACTATAGGCCAACACGCACACACTATTGAGTAAGACTAAGGAATTGGGACTGGAAGTAAATGTCAATAAAACTAAATATATGATCACACACAGAAATACATTATATAATGGAAATGGACAGCTAGTGACAAATGAGGGAAATTTTGAGGAAGTAGCTGAATTCAAATACCTAGGAACAATAATCACAAATAGGAATGAGATGCACAAAGAAATTAAACATATGCTTAAATCTGGAAATGCGTGCTATTATGCATTACAGAGACTCTTGACGTCCCAACTTCTTTCAAAAAACGTTAAACTGAAAGTATATAAACTATTATTCTACCAGTTATATTATACGGATGCGAAACATGGACTCTTACTTTAAGGGAGGAAAGGAGACACGAGTAGACCTATTTCAGAATAAAGTTGTTAGAAAAATTTTTGGACCAGAGAGAGATGAACAGACAGGTGAATGGAGATGACTGCATAACAGTGAATTAGATGGTCTTTATAGGAAGCTAAATATAATAAGAACAGTTAAGTTTCGTAAACTGCAATTGGCAGGACACGTGGCACGAATGGGGAATGAAAGACGTGCATGGGAGCTTCTTGTAGGAAAACCAGAGGAAAAACGCACAGTTGGTAGACCACAAATGAGGTGGGAGAATAACTAACTATGATTTGAGGAAGTAGATTATACAGTGAATGAGTGGAAAATATTAGGTCAGGACAGGGGTGTAAGGAGAGCTTATGTCCGCGCGGCCATTAACCTACGGATTCGATAGTGCCAGTGAGTAAGTCTAACCATCTTTCAGTTGCATAATATAAAACACAATATTAATATCTTATACATTTAAATATTTATCTTTAATGATGATTTAGGGTTAAAAACCCTTAAAGGAAAGTAAAGTAAAGTATTCCCACTACAGACCTCAGGAGGCCCTTGGGGTAGTGGGAGGTTAAGGCTCCTATTTTTCTAGACAATCGGCACTTGATGTCAGCCGGGTTGTCAGCCCTGCGTGACGGCCGCCTTTACCCCAGAACAAGTGTCTGGTACTCATTTCCGTTAGAGGCTGAATCGACCCCAGGGTCATAGTGCCGCCAGAAGGTTTGGGTCAGTTTAAAAATCCTGACCCCACCGGGAATTGAACCCTCGATCTTACGGCTTGTAGTGCAGTGCCTTAACCACTACGCTCTATTCGCAAAACAAGTATCTTATTAATCTCTTTATATACGATGTTGTTGTTTGTTAGCAAAGCGTATAATATTAGTAGAGTCGGGATTTTTATGTACTGAAAGGTAAGATTGCAACGTAGTATAATGAGAAGTTAGACTTGTGATTGTGTTTTGTTTTGGTTTCACATACAAACAGTTGAATAGTCTAATGAGAAGTAAGACTTCTGTCTTTTATCTTGGTTTCATACACAAACAGTTGAATACTATCTGTATTACATTTTTATCTTTTATTACATACAATTCTGACTCTAATTATAAGTCAGATTGAATTTCGTCGGTTACTTTTAAGTTTTCTTGTTCTTGAGAAAGTCAATTTATTAAAATTGAAGGTAACTTGTAACAATAAGATCACTAAAATAACAGAAATCATCGTAAATTCTAGATCAATGGAAAGTTATGTAACTTAAAATATGCATTTTTGTAATGTGAAATTTATATTTTTACTTAGCAACTCCTTTCTTGAGAGTTGAGTGGAAGAGAAGGCCTAATGCCTTAACTCTGCCAGCTAAAATAAAGCATTATTATTATTATTATTATTATTATTATTATTATTATTATTATTATTATTATTATTATTATTATTATAAAACTATAGAGATTCCTGATCGCTGTTAACATTATTATTACCATTATCATTATTATAATCGCTATTATCTTCATCATTATGTCACTATTATTATTTTAACATAGATGCGAAATTCTAGGGAGACGAGGTTAGGATGAGACTCCAACAATTGGGATGGGTTGGGTATGAGAAGTGTGGAGAGCAAAATCAGGAGGAAATACTTGAATATAAACCGGCAAGATGTTATCGCAGATACGTTCACTTTGCTTACAAAGAGTCTTAGAACAGGTTCGGGGAAAGTAACCACACACATATATGTATATATATATTTTTTTTTCTCTCTCTAGGATTGAAGGAAATATAAGAAGCTCGCATTGTTCAAGTTGGGGGAATAGAAATTTCTAAAAATTATCGAAGATATGCGATTACATCCCATGAGCGGGAGCTCTGAAGCCGATATATATACGTTTAGAGACTCGGGTTCTAATCCCGACTCAAGCATTCATTTTTCTTTTCATAGCATATATATATATATATATATATATAATATGAATGGGAAAAATATTACAAAAAACTTTTAGTAGAGGACCGAAAATAATTTTTGGGAGAAAATGACGAGTTATCAGAGATGGAAACAGGAAACATAATCGAAATTGATATAAATACTGTAAAACAAGGAAATTATGAGAATGAAAAATGGTAGTAATGCCGACCCAGGAAATATTGCTATAGAATTGATTAAAAGTGGCAGTCAGAAGTTATTGGAAATGATAACTGTACTGTTTAATAAAATAATAAATGGCGAAGTGCTAGAAGAGTGGAAAGTCGCTATTATAATATCGATACATAAGAAGGAAGACAAGAGAAAGTGTGAAAATTATAGAGGCATATCAGTAACAAGTACATTAAGTAGAATATATGGACGTATACTAAGTAAAATGGTTAATATAGAATACCAGGATAAAGACATGGAAGAACAATCTAGTTTTATAAGTAGTAGGTCATGCACAGATAATATATTTTGCATAACACAAATGATAGAAAAAAAAGAGCTACTAACAGAGATTTACATTTACTTTCTGTCGACTTAACCAAAGCATATGATAGTATTCCCCAAAAAATGTTATGGGAAACTTTAGACGATTCTAACATTACCAAGAAATTAGTAGATGCTATAAAAGCATTATACAAAGGATCTATTTCGAAAATAAAAGTTGGAAATCATATAACAAAGGGATTTGCTATTACAAAAGGTTTAAGGCAAGGTTGCAGTTTATCTCCAACTCTATTTAAAATTTATCTCGAAAGAGTACTAAGAGACTGGAGGAAAAAATGTCAAAAATGGGCATACCTATCCAAAATACACATGTATATTCACTAAATTTTGCAGATGACCAAGTATTAATAGCACAGGACCACGATGGCATAGAATATAAGGCTAAAAAACTAAAAGAAGAATATGAAAAATGGGGACTTTATATAAACATTGAGAAAACTAAATACCTGTGTAGAGGAGAAGAAATGGAAAATATAAATTTCAACAATGGAGAAGAACTAAAACCTAGTATTGAATGCACTTATTTAGGAACAAAATACCATTCAGGCGATAAGACAGTGGACATTAAAAATAGAATCGCACAGACAAAACAAGCAATAAATGCTTTAAACTCTGTTTGGTGGAGCAAAAATATCACAAAAAATAGAAAATTACAAATATATCAAACCATAATTCAGAACATTTTAACATACGGCGCTGAAGTCTGGCAAATTCCTACCAGGGAAATGAAAAGAATTTTAAGTACAGAAATGGATGTTGTAAGAAGATCAGCTGGAAAATCTAGAATGGATAGAATACGAAATAAAGAAATGAAGGAAATTATGGGTGTACAAGAGGAGCCGGACATCATAGACATTATAGAAAATAAAAGATTGCAGTGGTATGGTCATGTCAAAAGGATGCCAGAGCAAAGATTGCCAAAAATTGTTATGGAATGGATCCCAATGGAAAGGAGCAAGAGAGGAAGACCGAAGAAAACTTGGATAGAAGGGGTACAAGCAGCTATGACTATCTGAGGAATGGAGGAAGATCAATGGATAGACAGAGAGGAATGGCGTTTGGTTTCCGGAAGACGGCAGCAGCTGTCATGATACCGGATGATATATATATATATATATATATATATATGAATTAGCATGATTTAAAATATAAAAACTCTATAAAATATTTATTCTGCAACTTGTAATGAGCACACAATACAAATAAAAATTGCTCTGATATATTAATAAATAAATAATTATGAGCAATGAGACACAAAAAATCCGTGACCTGCAAATATCACACCAAGTTTCAAATTATTTAGAATTCAAATTATCAAAATAAATAGAAGTAAATTATGGCTCATAATGGAAATCAAGAGTTTTAAAATATATTATGAAACTCCGTTGAGCTCTCTGTGTTAAAGTTTTAAAAAACATAAAACAACACAGCTGATTATTGAGGATGACTGAGATCTCAGGTACTGTTTTACATTTCTTAAAACGTTATCATAATGGAAAGCCAAGGATGCCCACAACACCTAAATAATATAACAAAAAGTATATACCACAAAATTAAAATTATAATCAACACAGAAGAAAACACATTACATTTTAATATATATGTATATATATAGTAGTAGTAGGACTTTATTAGACAAAAAGTAAGATATTTACAATATTATTTACAAATATGGGTCGCACGGGCAATAAGCCGTATGTGCTATTGACAGTCCGTTACAATAAAGTAATAATTGGTACTAGTGTAAAGAAAAATAAACAACAAAAACAGCAATAACATTACAATTACATAAAGAAAACACAATAATAATATTACAATTAAATAATAACACAATAGCATTATACACTAAAAACATTAACATTACAATTACATAAAGAAAACACAATAATATTACAATTAAGTAATAACACAATAGCAATAACATTACAATTACATAAAGAAAAAACAATAATAATATTACAATTAAATAATAACACAATAGCATTATACACTAAAAACATTAACATTACAATTACATAAAGAAAACACAATAATATTACAATTAAGTAATAACACAACAGCATTATACACTAATTAATTTATATATAATTGTTAATAATTAATGGTACTGCATTTGATAACCATTGATAACAATATTTATTCATGAATGAGTGTTGCCCTTATTTTTCGCGTTTTGTCCAGAAATTTACCGAGGTTTATCCAATTTTCTGGATTTACCAATAACTCGTAGCATGCCAATCTTTCCCGATTTGAATTTAGAAATCTTTCCGGTAATAACTGACGTCTCCAATATTCTAAATCATTACATTTTCCTAATATATGTATCTCATCTTCAAAGTTCCCGCACATTGGACATATTCGCATATCGTGATCGTCGCTAATTTTTAGAAATTTCCATGCCCCTAGCCTAAACCAAGCAAGCCCTGATCTCTCCTTAAATCCTAGGTTGAGTATATCGTATATATATGTGTGTGTATGTGTGTGTATTTTTATATTACATACAACTTTCCTCATTAGAGTATTGCCTGAAGGACAACGTGATACAGACTGTAGTATATTATCCACTTTTTTAATATATATGTATGTATATGTGCACCGCTGTGGTCTCGAGGTAGGATGCTGCCTAGTCACGCAGCGGGTCCGGGTTCGATTCGCGGTCGGGACAGGCTCCTGGGTGAGGTTTCTTTCCTTGCCTGTAAGACAAATGTCAGGAAGCTTAGGGCCAAACGGTCCCCGAAAATCATCCGGCCATCATCATCATCCTTATTATTACCATCCTTTACTGGTGTGGAAAGCCACGAGAAGCTACCACACCTGTAATTCCCCAGTAAAGGTGCAAAGCATAGCATGTAAATGCTATGATTGCAGTGAACGACTTGCCCTCGGGCAGAATTACTATGGATGGGTGGATGGATGGATGGATGGATGGATGTATATATATATATATATATATATATATTAGTGGCCTAGATCAAAGTTGGGGGAAAAAATGTTACGAAAGGAATAAGAATAAATAATAGACTATAACAAATTTTAATATAAACTATATACTATACTATATACTGACGATGTTGTTATGATGCAAAATACAGAAAAGATTTATAATTCTCTCTACACTGTTTAAAAGAAATAAGTAAAGAGTACGATTTCAAAATATCTACAGAGAAGACAAAAATAATTGCGTTTTTAGGAAAGCCGCCCATAAGTTCGAAAATAATAATAGAAAACAAACCTCTATCACAAGTGTTACATTTTTATTATCTGGGTTGTGAATTGTCTTCTGGATATGAAACAAGAAATTATATAGACAATAAATAAATTATCAAAATTTAAAATATGTGGCACCATTCATAGAACACTAAAACATAAAACAAGGAAAGATACAAGATTGAAGTTCTATAAAACAATGGCGGTACCGGTACTCTTATACGGTAGTGAATCCTGGATAACAAATAAGAGGAGTTCGAGTGGAATGCAAAGTGCAGAAATAACCTTTCTATGATGGACCAAAGGATGCACAAAATTGGGCCACATAAGAAATGAAGAAATAAAAAGTGAATTAGAAATATATTCTATAAAATATATAATTCAACAACACCGCGTCGGCTGAGAACAGCATGTTCATAGCATTATAAACCAAAAGGATTAAGGAAAGTAGGAAGAAATGGAAGGAATCATTGTGAATTCGGAACATGCGAATCGCCTATACCTTGAAGTAAAGAAGAAGAAGAAGAAGAAAAAGAAGAAGAAGAAGAAGAAGAAAAAGAATAATAATAATAAGAATTATCAAAATTTCTCCAATTAATTGGTACAATTAAACGAACTGCATTTAGAAAAGCGAAAAAGAAAATTATTTTGAAACTGTAAAAAAAAACTTTACAGCTACCTACATAGGCTATCAGAAAAATTGATTCTATCTACGGCTCAAAGGAAGAGAAATTAAACAGTAAAGATGAATTGTTAGACCTCTAGCAGGATACTCGTACACATTCCTTGATCATAGAACAAACTAGCCTAGCCGTCACGAATTAAACTCTCAAGTGTATAAGGAATAGCTGACGAATACACATCTAATTGGTATTTGCATAGGTATACTACAAATGCAACTGAGACGAATCCTATTGAAATCATACATGTACAGACCACATGGTAAGAGAAGAGTAGGAAGCCCTAAAAAACATTAGCGAGAGCAGATATACACTCTGGAGACGCAACTGATTACATTGTCCATTCCAAAAGCCTATGGTTATGGTGATGCTGTGATATATTTTTTAACGTAACGTTTTCCCTAACAAACTCACTGATAATTGCAAACTAGATATAATCCAACTTAAATTCACCCCCTTAAAAATGAAACTTTACAAGGATAATGAAAATATCTGCAACATTTCAGCGTTCCACTATCGGATCCGTAGTTTCATGGCAGCGCGGACATAAACACTCCATACATCCCTATCCGAGCTAATATTTTCCAATCATTCCCTGTTTTCCCTACAGACAGAAATATGGTAAATTGTATATTACCTTCCTGAACTAAAATAAAAAAAAATACTACTCGTGTCCTTGATGCACTGGGAATATCTATTGTCTCGGGGTAGTATCGCTTCTTCATAGGCAGTGGGCCACGGTTCGATCCCCGGTCGGGACAAGTTTCTAGGGTAATGTTCTTTTTCGGGGTTCTTCCTCACAAGTAAGATAAATGTCAAAAAACTTTAAGGCCCAAATGTCGTAGAAAATTATCTGGCCATCATTATCATATTCGATATGTTTGGGTGAATGTGCGACTGAATGGTATATTTCGTCTTAAATATTGTGTTGTCTCCCGAGGAGGCCTGGTTTGAGTTGATCACTCATTCGGGGAGGCCCTCCAAGTCCTTGTGTGGCAAAGAGAAGGTAATTACAAAGTTTAAAATCCCTCTCTTGGCAGATCGCGCCACAGGGCCAGACGGCGTTGCGCATGTAAAATTAATACCTATAACGTGAGAGGTTAAACTACTATGGAGAAAAATATATATTGAGAATTAACTATTGCAAATAAATATAAAATGCTGCACAGATAATAAATTAACGTAAGTTTAATGTGACGGTAGGAGTTAACACTATTGTCGGGTTGAAACCACATCTGTGCTTGAAGCAATGGGACGGAACAGGAGAGTTGTGCGATAAGCAATGACCCGTTCCTACCAACGAGGATACTATGTTGTGCTAAAGTGGTCTAAAGTATTCCATTTATGAAAATAACAGTTCTGCATTTGTCCAGGTCTCGCTGCACCCTCATAGTATAATGTAAAGCTTTCTGATTCCTGACTACAACCTTAACCTGGTGTTAAAGAACTATATCCAAGGGGGATTTATCTAATTCATGTATTAATTTCTATAACCCGCTATTATACAGAGTGTCCCATTCAAACCTCCCACATTTTAATTAATCATAACTAACAAAGTATGCGAAATTATGAAATGAAGCCGGTATTAAACGAAATAGAAACTCAAAGAATTTTCATTGCTACAGATTGCCATACACTAAAACACCTCTATATGTGCACCATTAGTAGCGCCAACAATATCAAGTCTGTATTCGATTTCGTGCCACGTTCTGTCTAACATGTCCATTTATACTGTTGCAATTGTGTCAAGGATACGGGTTCGTAAATCATGAAGAACTTGTACTGGAGTCGCAAACGCACGGTCTTTTTACATACCAGAAAACAGTTTGTTCTCGTTGCTGAGGAATCGCCATTTTGTTTTATGTCATTATTGTCCAACATACGACGGATGAATTAACTGCAACAATGAAAATAAAAATTCTTTGCGTTTCTCTTTCTTTTAATACAACCTGTTGTTGTTGTTGTTTTCAAATGCTGGGCCTTGGCACCGAAGCCATTAGCGTTCTTGCTCTCCAATATTTCTCTATTGTGGATCCAACAGGTAATACTTCACAGGTTTGTAGGTGTTCTTCATTCATTTCTTCGTCTTTATTGCATAGAGGACAATTTGGATTCGTGTAGATTCCTATTTTATATAAATGTTTGGCTAAATAGTCATGTTCTGTAAGCAGTCTAAATGTTGCTACTGTAGTTTTACGTGGAAATTCTGGAATAATATCTGGCTTCTTTACTAAAATATTCCATTTTTTGTCTTTGGCTTTATTACATAGGTCTTGGTTTTATTTGATTTTATATTTGTTTTTAACTATTCTTTTTATGGATGTGAAATGTAAGCTTTTAGTAGTATTCTGAATTAAATTGGAGCCTTTTTTGGCAAGAAAATCAGCAGTGTCATTTCCAGCAATTCCACAATGTGCAGGTATCCATTGCAATTGAATTCTTTTCTGTAGTTTTTGGAGTTGTTGAATCATTTTGTAGCACTCTTTAATTTGTATTGACTTCATTTTGTGTGAATTTATTGCATATATTGCTGCCTTAGAATCAGAGAGTATGACCGCATTTTGAAATTTATTTATTCTGTATAGTAATTGTTGGAGTGAAATATGAATAGCCGTTACTTCTGCATCAAAATTTGTTGTGTGGTATCCTGCTGGTTGATAAAATGAAAATAATGCACATGTAATTCCTGATCCTGAGTTGTTATCAATAGTAGATCCATCTGTGTAGACATGTAACCATTCTTCTGGTGGATATCTCTTATTCACAACTTCTAATGCTAGAGCTTTTAGTACAAGTGTGGGAGTTTCAGATTTTGTAACTGGTTCTTCTAGATTTAGCTGAATGTTAATTGGTTCAAAAGTAAGAGGGTTATCTCTGATCAAAATATTTTCTTTAGATTTAGGAAGATTCAAATCTGTTTTTATTTCCATTACTTTGGACAAGAAACTTGTTTGTGTTTTCAACTTGCTTGGTTGTAACTGCCTTTTTTCCCATTTTGTTGTTGTTAATCGTAACATTTTCTCATGTTGTGTTATTGCCTGTTCCTCTAAAGTTAGACATATTGGAGGGTTCTGAGTTAGTGCTTGCATTGCTGCGATTGGAGTTGATTTTGCTGCGCCAGTTATAAGCCGTAAAGCCTGATTTTGGCATACTTCTAGGCGATTCAGGTTCGAGTTATTTGCTGTGATTATTACCTCCCCATTGTATAGTAGTATTGGCTTGATGAATGTTTTGTATGTGGTGTTCAGAGTCTGGCGATTACTGCCCCACTTTGCTCCGGCTAATCTTTTTAAGATTGAGAATCTTTTCGTTGCTTTGTTTACTACTGCTTCAATGTGTTTTCTCCATGATAATTTTGAATCAAAAATTGTTCCTAGATATTTTGTTTCATTTGTTTGTCTCAGATTTGTTTTCTTGAACTGTAGATTTAGTTTTGGAATTTTTTTCTTCAAGCTAAATATTTGAAACGTTGTTTTGTCTGTATTAATGGCCATTAAATTTTAATACAACCTCATTTCATAATTCCGCATAATTTGAGAGTTATGATTAATTAAAATGTGGGAGGTTTGAATGGGACACGGTGTACAATGTCCTAACATTCCATGTTCGTAGGAACATGGGGGATAGAATTTTAATTGGAATATATCTAAATTGAGATCTTAGGATCATTACCATTAATACTTAGGATTACATTTTTATACGAAAATAATAATTTATTTTTTTATGAAGTCTATGAATAATTTAATTAGAATCTTTTTCTATTTGAGAATAGTCATAGAGTTTTTGGTTTAAGATGTCAATATTTTCTGTCCATCTGTAACGTCCTAAGGCTCACGTAGAAGCTCCTTTTCCTAGGAACACGTCCCTGTTTTTCAGCGTTTAGCAAGGATTCCCTGAAGTAGTCCCCGCACGGAGAACCGAATGGGGACTATTTCACCTCCGGAAAAGTTTACCGCAGTGGAACCCATGTCCGCGTTTCTTGACAGTCGTATTTTACGGTGAAAGATCGTCACACTTTCGACCAAGGTACTTTTTTCGTCTGGCTTATCGCTTTCGACTTGTCCGGCATGGGTAACCCTTTCGGCAGCATGCTACCCCCGGCATAGCTCTCGGGGTCATTGAAGTACGTAAGCCACTCCACCACAAGATAAAGACGCCAAAGAAGGTAGAAATTAAGTTTATCCCTATTTATATTAAACTAAACTCAAAAATCAGTTAACAATAACAAGATTAAAGGAAAGTTTTAAATTAAATTTTTTTTCCGTAAAACTAGATATCATACTTGCCGCTTAAATTACTCATCAGAGTCAAAATTTAAAACTCATTCTAGCGACTATTTTTTTTCGCAACGAAACTGCATGCACTAGTAACAATTAGACATGAATAGATGGAATTTGTTAGTCAGGAAAATTCGAGTTGCAGAAAAATTCCCTTAATTTGCGCAGCTCCTGTGAGTAGGGTTGCCAACATCCGGTGAGAAAAAGTGGCTAAAACTGACTCCTAAAATGGCTAGAAATGGATAAAATGTAACTTTTATCCGTGAATGAAGCTGCATTTTTAAACTTAAAGAATGGACTTGCCAATCTGTACGTTTTGACCATATGTTTGCTTTTACTCTATTGGAATTGATGCAATTATAATATGCTGACTAAATTATGAATATAAAATCTATTTTAAGAAATGAATATTTTATTACAACGAAAGATTATGTAATTCTGAATTTTAAAAAAATCTTTAATTTATTTTCCTTTTAAGTTCATCTAAGTTATATTTTTATTCTCTTCTCGCCAGAAATTCTATATTCTTTGTTTATTTCTTACTCTCACTGAAAGGCAGTCTGAATAACTATCTACTGCCCTCGTATATATAGACTTGAGTCTGTTCTGCATTAATACAATGTCTAACTAATTATAAAAATAATAGTAACAATAAAAATATTAATAGTTTAATAGTAATACCATCAGAGGACGTCCACGTTTATTTGGAAAGAAGGAACTCATTTTGCTTAATTTATTTTTATAGTCGCAAAATCTATCATCTCCATACGTTATTATTACGACCATCATACAAAATAATAAAATTGTAAATAAAATGGCTAGAAGTAGCTAAAGAAAGGCGACAATAAATGGCCAGGTAAACTGTTAGTGGCTTTTCACAAACTTGTAGCTAGTTGTGTTTTGAAAATGGCCAGATCTAGCTACAAAGTGGCTAAATTGGCAACATTGCCTGTGAGATAGACTTTTTAACTTATCAAGCGGAGTTATATTGCTGAGTCAGGTGTGCCAACATAAACAAACAGTGGGATAGCCTAATGCTTATCATGTTCACAGCTACAACTCATTACACAATGTTATGCTAATTTTGTTATGTTCCAGGTTGTTATTGTGTGTCTTTTTGGTGATTGCACTGTTCACTAAATGGTCACTGCACTGTAACTAGGAACTTGAACTCGGAAACATAACAATAGCAATGAACTGTTTGTTGCATTGTGAACATCAATTTGATTATCCACTGTTTCAATAATAAAAAAGTACTTTTTAATTATGCTAACGTAAAAGAGTAATAAAAACTCCTCTATTATTTCCGTAAAATTCATTTAGCTAATTACGAAATAATGTACTCATAAAAATATTAAAAACAAATACAAATATTCTATTTGGAAATACAATATGAAGTAACACTATGAGGTTTTACTTAATAAAAGTGTTGTCTGCATAATTCGTACATCGTATCGTTGTTTCTATTATACATATGTTTCAAGGCTTGTTAGCCTCATCGTCAATAGTTACAGACTGCTTTTCCACAAGTAGTCGGCTCTGAATCTCGACTTCAGCCCTGGACGTCGAGATCCAGGGCCGACAACTTGGGAAAAACCAGTCTGTAACTACTGATGATGATGCTAACAAGCCTTTAACAAATATTTTTCTTAATGGACATCGAAAATAACCATGACTAAATAATATAAATATGTATGTGCGCGCTTGTGCGTGTGTGCCATTATCGCTTTAGATGCAACATTTTTTTTTTTCGGAAGAGACTAGACATACAACAACCAATTGAGAAAAGTAAATTAGAGTTCGTTAACCAGCAAAATCCCACAATAGGACTGGCCAATAATTTAATAGTCACCCCGAAAATAGATGTAATCCATAAACTGCTACTCATGACTTGACTAATTTATTCCGCTATTTTGTTACATATAGTTCACTATTCGCTTGAATTCCAACTTTTAAGAAAGAAGAAAACTGGTCTGGAAGAGAGCAGGGATAGTTATATATGCACCATGCTGTGATGTTCTCCAGATAGATTACTAATCCATTGAGAACCCAACTTTCGAATTTTTGTGGGTTATATCTCTTTTCGGGGTAACTATTCAATTTAAAAATCGTTCTATCGGCTAAAATGTTCGATTTTTTTAAAGAAACTCGGTAATACCAACGTAATAGAACGGGAACGTTATTCTTAAAAAAGCGAAATACGGGGCATTAGAAGTCGGAATTTACTTGAACGCCGACATTTAAAAATCGCTCTAGCAGTCGCTAAGTTTGTTTTGTTACAATGTAACTATATGCCATACAATATAACTAACAAACTAGAAAAATCGGGCCATAAATTCGACTTGCTGAGGAATTCACTTAATTTACGCGGTTCCTGCGTGATGGGCGCTTTATTATTCCTTGCAGACCTACATCTTTATCTTGAGAAAAAAAGAGGATGAAGAAGAAAGAAAGGAAGGAAGAAAGAAAGGAAGGAAGAAAGAAAGGAAGGAAGAAAGAAAGGAAGGAAGAAAGAAAGGAAGAAAGAAAGAAAAGAAGAAAGAAAGAAAGAAAGATAGAAAGGAAGAAAGAAAGAAAGAAAGTTTTCACTTTACATTTATAACATTGATCCTTCAGAAGATATTTTTTGAAATTTTTAAAATTTAAAGAGAATTGCGACGTATTTTTGGATTCCCAATGGTTACTTACCTCTGAATATATAATTAGCAATAACTGTACAAACTAAATATTCTTTCAAAATTTTATTTAGCAGTAAATAAATAAATAAATAAATAAATATATGACTATAAATAAAATAAAAGAGCATATGTAAAACTTAGTTTTGAATCATGTTCACTATAATAAACTCTGGGTATAAACAAGTTAATGGACGGTATTTTGAAATAGAAATTAAAAAAAAAGTTTTTACCGATTTCAGAAGGAATGGAACTATTAAGTTTGTTCTCATGAAAATATTAAAAATAAACACACACACACATGCACGCATACACACACACACATACACACATATACACATACACACACAAACATTTTGTCTGTATGTGTGTGTGTGTGTGTGTTGGGGGTGTTGACACTCTAGCGGCTGCAATTTTTTTCGGAACCAAACTGAGTATACACCAATCAATTAAAAAAATTAAGGCCGAGTTCGTTAACATACAAAATCTTGACCTATAGAATAAGGAGTTAGCCTGAAACAAACATTAAATAATCGTTCTAGCAGTCGCAATTTCGATTTTTCGCAATGAAATTCAGTATAATATTGAAGTAAAAGAAGAAGGTATTCTCCAAAAATCGGCTAAATCCAACCTTTGTATACGGGGGTTTACCTGAAATCCGAAATTAAAAAAAAACTGTCTAGCAGCCGCCATGTTTGCTCTATTGCAACGTATCTGTATACCATACAATTTAATTAACCTTTAAATTGGCAATATATCCTACAAGATACATTGGTTTAACTTATTTAATATTTTAAATAAAACAATTGAAAAATGAATTAGTAGAAATTGTATTAAATTATATAACAATAGACATTAGGTAATAACTTGGGTTATGCATGGTTTGTTTTCACTCCAGTTCCACACATTTAAATAATCTGGAATAAGAAATTTAAAATACATAACACAGAAATTAGGGACAAATGCCATATTCAAGACATTACCAAATTTATTATAGATTGACGAAAATATTGGAAGGGCCATATAGAAAGAATGGAAGAAAACCGACTTGCAAAAAAAGCTAAAGAAGATAGACCAATGGACGGGAGAAGAACAAGAGCAAGGCCGCCAACAGATTGATAGACAGTGAATGCGCATCCAATACGTCTTCCTCCGAGGAGTGATTTTGGAAATAAACAGGATGAACATCCTACAAATTATGTTTAAGAAGAAGAATAAGAAGACATAAGAAATTGGGTTTCTCCAATTTAAGGGTTAACAAACCAGAAAAATCGGACCTAACATTCGCTTACTTTACTTAGTTACTGCATAACGGAATTTTGTTACAATTTGATGACATTATTTCAGCTAAAATTAATAAGGATTCAAAGTTTAGATGCAACTGGACTTCAGTTACTGAGAAACAAAAAACGTTTCTAAAGCTCCAACAGTAGGATTGCATATTAAACCTACAACTAACTCCCTGACACTATCAAACCCGTAGGATCATGACCGCGCGGACATAAGCTCTCCACAGAACCCTATTCTGAGCTAATGTTTTCCAATCATCCCATGTATAATATACTTTCCAAAATCATGGTTAATGTTTTTCTCCCACCTCATTCTTGGTCTACCAACTGGGCGTTTATATTAAGGCTATTATATATATATATATATATATATATATATATATATACTACTCTTTAAGCTGGCGGCTCGGTGGCGCAAGTGGTTAGTCACTCAGCCTCTACCTCAGGATCCCAAGTTCCCGCTTTGGTCAATCCATATGAAGTTCGGAGTCAAGGAAACATATTTTCTCCAGGATTTTTTCCATTTCCCCTGTCGAAAACTTTGTTCCAGCACTTTTTCATATCAATGTCACCCATTTCATTTAATTTCATTTACTCCTGCGATGGTGAGACAGACTTCTTCGGCGATATTGTGTTTATATCACAGATCTCCAATATGTAATAGGGGCTTCATCTCATTCCATCATTCGACCTGGCATTACACCGGAAATTAGTATTTACCTTAGTCTTTAAGTTATTTAAGATTTTTAAAGTTGAAAAAATGTAACTTATAAAATATTTAATTTGTTCACAATATTTTAATTGTCCTTTTTTAAAATGTTATGAATTCTATGTATTAAAAATCTGCATATATGTATACATATATATATATATATATATATATATATATATATATTGGAATGGATACAAATGAAAAGGAGGAAGAAAGGAAGACCAAAGAAAACCTGGATAGAAGGTGTGCAAGCGGCTATGATTATCAGAGGATTAGAGGAATATCAACGGATGGGCAGAGTGGAATGGCGTTTGGTTTCCGAAAGACGGTGGCAGCTGTAATGATGTGGGGTGATTATATATATATATATATATATATATATATATATATATTTCTTAGGAAATGAAAAACCTACATCAGAACTATAATGGATGACAGGAATTTGGAAGAGGGAGATTGGAATGATAGAGATAAATGGAAATTGAAGACGGCAAACCTATAAGTGGGGTAAAGCCGAAGAAGAAGAAGAAGGAATTTTACAGTGTTAATTGTACATCTGTGAAGTTGTGCGTACATTTTGATGCAATGGGAACACTGCAACTGTGTGCTTGGAATATTTTGAATATCATATGTGAAAATTTATTTTTGAGAATAGATGAATATTACGGAATTTAAATGTGTGGATGGATGCTGTTGCAATACCTTTTAAAGTGGTCCCTAGGCCAAAAGGGTGCATGGGTTTATTTAATAATACTGTTATCTAAGTACAAATATCATTTCATACAAGACGGAAGTGTTTGTCCAGGATAACCGGTATATATGTAGAGTCAAAACTACTTACGTAATATGTGGAGGGACATCTGACGTATGTACATACCTGAAACAAAATAAAGAATCACCTTTAAATGACTGCGTCTTTTGCAACATATAAGGAATAACAGGTGAGATCAAAAATGAGAAAATTATTTTGTGCTATATTACTGCGGTTCCTTCGCACTCAGGAAGCATGGAACATTTATAAATAATTTCATTTCATAATCAATTGATTTGGTGTTTACTTGATTATGTTTAGTGATTGAATAAAATAAACCTGTTAAAGTTTTATACGATTTTCATATTTATTCTAATACAAACTCGTTACAGCTGTTTCGGCACACTGTATCTTCTTCAGACAAATGCCACGAATACAAATGAATTTTTTAATTATATGTATATATATATACACTCAAGTACATAGTAAGTGTAATTAAGCAACTAAATTTAAACAAAAACAGTGTAATAAACAATGTCTTGTTATAAATTTAAAAGAGATGATACATTTGAATCCAGTTGGGGATTTAACAGCCTGTTGCTCATCAACTTATTTATTTCTACAATTTGTAAAAGATCTAGTTTTTTTTTGTTTGTTACAAACGTGTAAAACTTTAAAATGTGAATTAAAACATGATAGCTTGAAGTAGATGGTTAGCGTATTTTGAAGTATCTACATTTCTGTTATATGCTCTTTTATACGAGCCAGTTTGTCCTATATAGACATTGTCGCATGGGCCACACTCTAACTTATATACACCTGATAGTTGTTCCTTTTTTCTTTGGTTTTATTGTTTTTATTCGTAGTATTCGTCTGAAGAAAGGTACAGTGTACCGAAAGAGCTGTAACGAGTTTGAATTAGAATAAATATGAAAATCGTATAAAACTTTAACAGTTTTATTTTATTCAATCACTAAATTTCATTTCATATCATGTCTCTTTTCTGTACTTATAATTTTATAAAAATCCCGAAAATTAATAATTTTCATACTTAATCCCCGCTTCACTGCTCGGTGAAAAGTTGGAAAATTTATATGAAAGAAAAATTAATACGAAATGTTCATATATTCAATATATTATAAGGTCATATTTTTTTGCCTTCTTTGGATATGTTTAAACATATTTAAGGTTATAAATGCATATTTTCTTATTTTTAGGTCATACAAATGCGACCCTTACATATGACAATTTTA
Source organism: Diploptera punctata (assembly GCA_030220185.1). NCBI lineage: Eukaryota > Metazoa > Arthropoda > Insecta > Blattodea > Blaberidae > Diploptera > Diploptera punctata. The sequence continues at coordinate 1,194,476 of JASPKZ010007366.1, read as the reverse complement.
GATAAAAGTCTAACATCATCATCATCATCATCATCCGTTATCATGGCAGCTGCCGCCGTCTTCCGGAAACCTCTGTCCATCCATTGATCTTCCTCCAATTCTCTGATATTCATAGCTGCTTGTACCCATTCTATCCAAGTTTTCTTCGGTCTTCCTCTCTTCCTCCTTTCTACTGGGATCCATTCCATAACAATTTTAGACAATCTTTGATCTGGCATTCTTTTCTTTTCTATAATGTCTATGATGTCTGACTCCTCTTGTACACCAACAATTTCCCTTATTTTTTTATTTCGTATTCTATCCAGTCTAGATTTTCCAGCTGACCTTCTTAAAACATCCATTTCTGTACTTAAAATTCTTTAACATATAATGTTATAAATCTTTATATATAAAAATTCAGGCTGCGCAAGTTTGCGATTTATAAACTTCCAAACCGCAAGTTTGCGATTTATAAACTTCCAAACCGCTCAACATATCTTCATGGAAATCTGTACATACAGATTTTCAGATACAGCGAGTGTTAACCGCTATCTGTTATGCTCTAAAAATATAAGGCATAGTAGTTCACCAGGAACGAAATTTAAAACATCGCTCTAACAGTCGCAGTTTTCGATTGTTCACAACGAAACTCAGTATATGTTATTAAAATATACCGAGGTAGGTATTATCTAAAACTCAGCGACATGCGAATATTAAAAATGGGCGTTTACGTGAAATGTGAAATTAAAAACTAACTCTAGCATCGCAATGTATACCTAACAATTTAATTAACCGCACGCCGTAGCGTAGTGGTTAAGGCACTGAACTACAAGCCGGAGGGTCGAGGGTTCAAGTCCCGTTGGGGACAGAATTTTTAAACTGACCCAAACCCTCTGGCGGCACTATGGCCCTGGGTTTGACTCAGCCTCTAACGGAAATGAGTACCAGACGCTTGTTCTGGGGTAAAGGCGGCCGTCACGCAGGGCTGACAACCCGGCTGACATAAAGTGCTGATTGTCTAGAAAAAGTGGGAGCCTACTACCCCAAGGATCTCCGGGTCTGTTGTGGGATCACTTTACTTTACTAATTTCATTTATTTATTCAACTAAATAAATAATTTATTTAGGCGTAGCAGCGCACGTCGAATATTAGCTGGTTTTATTATGAAAATTATTTATCTTTTAATTTACAAACATTTTGATTAAACACACATGAACTTGGAGGACGTTACCGGCTGAATTATTATCAACTCAATGCTTTCAGTCCATCTGTAACAAGAGTTATTCGGTTGAACTGTAGAACACATGGATATAAAATTCAGGAACTCCCTCACTTTTGCCAAAATTAGTGAATCATTAATGAACAGTGAACTTAGTAGAACTTTGGAGATTTTTTTTTAAAGTTTAAACAGTTGTTCGCTGCAATAAAAAGTTTTGAAACAGACGGATTAAAATGCTCATGTAGACTGCCGGAAACAGCTATTTTTCACGGTTTTAAGGCAGACAGTTAATTTAAGGGGCGGAGTCGTGTCCAGCGTTATCCCCACTTTATCTTCACCAGAGAGATGGGGAAGTCACCGTTCAGCGAGGATTTGTATATGCGAGATAAAAACCACTGCTGCAGGATGTTTATTATTGCAACATTAATATTCTTTACACAAACTCACACAAGTCACTCCTTCGAAACAATAAGTATTCTTTTTGATTTCAGAATTTGTAGTTTTAAAGAATTCGGACGGAATTAAACCCTTGAGATTGTTCTCATAAGTAATGCCACGAGTGATTTCCAATTTATCTAGAGGATTTGGAAACCAAGAGGGCATTTGTTAGGACTATTTAACGAATAAAATTAAGCTGTTTACTTGCAAATAATTATTTAAATATAGTTATTTTAAAATATTTATGTAATTAATGTAAACGTCGATGTTTGAAAACAAATGAGAAATGTTTGGCTATGTTTCATTTGTTCTTCAGCTGCAACTTGATCATATTATTTATTGCCAAATAGGATCGCAATATTGTAAGAAAGCATCCTAGTGGATAAAAAATGTATATCATAAGCAACGTTATGGGTTATTAATTCGGAAAAAAACTCAGTAAAATCAGTATTTAAAAACACAATTATTGAATACATAATTATAAAATATGTGGGTCGAATGAATCTATTCATTATTCGCTATATTAAACGTATTTGTTAGAGAGTCAGTTACTGCAAAATAATGCTCTGACCTGTTCAGAATATTAAAAAAGAAGAGCTTCTTTATTTTGGCAATCAAAATTCGACAATTATCGAGGTAAAACACGACTGTGATTGGTTGTAAAACAAAATTCATTGAAACGTGATTGGTCATTGACTCCCATTTGGGGCATGAGTTAAATAGTCATGAAAAGATCTTTAAAAAAATTACAGATCTTTTCCATGGTAACATTTTCTCTTAAGAAATTACAAACTGAGGAATTACTTTCAATATTTTTAATACTGATTTGAACTTATAATGCAAACGCACAAAATTTTAGGTTCTTCTTCTTTTGTTTCTTTTCTATTCGGAACCATTAACTGTATTGTATAAGCTATTCTGCACAACCCCTACTCGTAAGTTAAAGTTCTCCTCTTGTTTACTTTCTTTTCGGTACCATTTAACTGTTTGATAAATTTGGAATAAGAATATCAGAAAATAGAAAATTAAACACCCTATTGTTTGCAGATGACCAAATAATAATAGCAAATTCAGAAGATAATCTACAGAAAGGTCTGTATGAACTTAACAAAATTACAGAAGAATATGGTTTGAAGATATCTACAGAAAAGACAAAAATTATGGCATTTCAAGGTGTAGATCCTGTCAGAAGTAAAATTGTACTGGACAATAAAATTTTGGAGCAGGTGAATAATTTTACATATCTAGGATGCAATATCTCATATGAAGAAGAAAAAGATGAATCAAATGCAAAAATATCTAAATTTTTAAGAATTTTAGGGTTAATAAATTCTATGTTCAAGCCACAGTTAGTCCAAAAGCATTCAAGATTAAAAGTGTATAAAACACTGGCTCTTCCAACACGTTTGTATGGTAGCGAAGTATGGACGTTGAAACAGAAGGATATACAGAGACTTAGATCTGCTGAAATGAGATACCTTCGGAGGACTGCAGGATATACACTACTAGATCACAAAAAAAATTAAGACATCTTAGAAGAATTACACATGGAATCTTTAGAAAACAAAATTTCTGATTATAAGTCAAGATGGATGCAACATGTTCATCGAATGGAAGATCACAGAATACCCAAACAAATGTTAAGATATCAACCTGCAGGAAGAAGAAGACCAAGACGTCCACTCAAAATACTTCTGGATGGTGTTTCTCTTGAGGCCGAAACAGGTCAACAAATGGCCTAAATTCGTGAATGTACTATGATGATGTATCCCAGATATCTGTACTGGTTACAATGTAGGGGTTGGTAATGTGTACGTTATGAAATCATTATAAGGGAAGAGAAGGGCACTGTACACTCACTTCTTATTCTAAAATAATGATTGCATTTTTATATTTATTTTCATGGATCACATAGAATGGCAAAGTAAATAAATGTTTGTTTACTAATGTTAAACGTATGTAAAATATATTTATACTAATTATATTAATTGATTGGCAATACTTTAGACATTTAGTAAGACATCTTAATTGTATAATCACTTTGTGTGCTTACTGTAAATAAATTGAGTATAATACTTCAGTAGATATTTTGTGATCAGAGAATTGGTATGAACAAACTTTTATAACTTCACGTTTTTAAAATTTAAACTTACATAAAATCTAATAAGCATTATTGCAAACATTTTAAATAGGAAGACAAATCTTTTTACTTTACTAACATTTTTTGCACCTCCCAGGGGAGGCACATATGGTATAATCACATTTAGTTTAAATAAAACATTAGTGACGGAATAAGGACATGGATACCAAAATGAAAGAAAAACAGAGAGCGAAGAAAATTACCACTGAAGAACACAACGAAATAAGGATGAATAAAAGGATGCAAGAAGCTGTAAGCTTAAAGTAAAAAAAGAAAAAGAAGATATTATTGTACACTAATAATGGGAGACCGGAACTTTGGCAGAATACATTTTTAAGTGCGTCAAATCTATCTTCAATTTGAAAGTGAATTTGTACGAATTATATCTTTGTGATTCAAATGCCACAGTTTTATTTTGCCTTTTTCTGGCTTTTTAAATATAAATGCCTAATTTACGAAATAAATGCTTTTTGTTGCTTTATTTTATTATTTTTCTACTATTTATTAATATATTATTGAAAATTGCCTTTAGGTGTATTTTAATTTATTTCCATGACCGTTACAATGCAAGTGACTTCACCGAATGTATATTATTGTCTTTCAGTCAATTCATAATTATTCTCTTTACAACAATAAGTGCTGCCGTGCAAAAAACTGTATAAATAATAGAAAGCGTTTTAATTACCGTTTGTGTTTATTTGAAAAGTCAACAATGAGTGTGGGTATAATTTTACTTTTCTTTCAGTTTTGATTGCGACGTTGTTGTAGTCCTTTACGCAGGAAATAGCACGGTCAAGTTAGCTCAAAATATAGGGGTAGGCTTACAAAAATTCGCATAGCGCCTAAAATTGGTACGATTGTTGGGAACACCATTATGAATGAAATGTGAAAATTCCCCATCGATTCCACGTCTTCAAAAAAATATTCAAGGTCAAAGTTTGCGAAAATGTTTTTTTTTTGCATTTTTCAGCCAAATGGTAAGTTGTATCATAAAAATAGATCAGACAAAGGTTGTAGACAATGCAATTATCTACAAAAATTGTTCTTATACTTTTTAATAAGAATCACCATTCTTGAGATATCACCATTTGAAACACTGAAAACAATATTATGCACGCTTTTCAACCTTCTAGGCCTTATACATCATGGGATATTTAATATAATAAAAATATTGGTTGAATAATATATATATATATATATATATATATATATATACAAATTATATATTATATATTATATGATTGTGAGAATATACATAAAAAAGAAACTCAGTCCCTAATTTAATTGGGCCGTATAGGCCCTAACCTGAAGCAACATCTGCCGACTATTCTATTTTTATACTTTTTTTTTGAAAGACATAAACTGTGAATACACGTGGCTATTGATACACGTGCTTGTCAATAATATTTCTTAAAACAATTTGTTGTGTTCAATAATTTAAAGATGTCGCAATTTTGCTTTGTTTGTAGTAAACCTTTGACTGCAAAATAAAGTTATTATTGATCGTGGAATGAAGACTTTGATCGATTCAAGTATTCAAAGAAATTATGGGTTTTCTGAATACCTGAAGGACAAGAAATCTGTGACAATTCATGTGCAGTACCGTAAATGTACACCTGGAAGAGTTCTATTGCTGCAGTTAAAATACCGCACGAGAAGGAGCAAACCAGTACATCCGAAATCAGTCCACCTCGTACTAGAGCACGCATAAGTGAATCCGTTTCTTGATAAAAAACTATTGCTTATTTTGTGGAGATGAAGCGAATGAAGAAGCTGAGAAGAAAAAAGTGCAAATTGTTAGACGTAAAATTCATAAAGTTGCTACACTTGAATTTCAAGAATCCATTCTGAAGGTAGCTCGGACTCGTTCTGATGACGTAGTAAAAAGGTTTACAGTACGAATATGATTTAGTTGCTGCCGATGCTAGATATCATAATACTTGCTATAATTCCTTCTTGAGACCCATCACTGAGGGTAAAATCGGTCGTTCTCAAGATAAATCTACTAATGTTGCGATGGAGAAAAAAGTGATGACTGTCAATTTTCATTGGAAGAATTACAAAATAATAGTAAAAATCCAGCTTTAGATAATAGATCAATTAAGATTCGATTGACGTTACAGTGTGATCATTACGATATTCTTAACCAAGATTGGTATGAGGAAGAAAGTCAAAATGAAAAGGAAGAACGATTTAGAATCATCAAAGCCGCAGCAGTAATCATTCGAGAGGGCATTCAATCTTTAGTATTTGATAATACCAATTACCCCCCGCCTAGTTGAATGTTTGAAAATATTAACAGCGATCTTAGGAGTCATTGACTTATTTTTTGGAACAAGTAATTCTTAAAAATAAACAATTTAAACTAGAACTATTAAAACTAGTATGTCCTATCAGCCACAGTATTATGACTGCTGTTAGCCTAGATATTTCAAATCAAAATTGCAATTGGGTCAGTTAATAGATACTACTTTGGAACCAATTCAAACGTTACTCCACCTACTCCACAAATATTCTTATCACCATTTTTTGCAATTGCATAAAGGGTTGTAGTGCAAAATGTGGCTGTAAAAAGTCGGATTATTTTGTTCATCAGTATGTACCAATTGTCAAGGCCAGTCTTACTCCAATGATGAATCAAATGGAACAGATGACTTACATGCTTTCAATGAGAAAACAACTGATGCATCTTTCTCAGAACAATTAACAAATATCCAGAAAGAAAAAGAAGAAATCGAAGAAGACATTACTGTCATAGTAGAATTCGAAGTTAGATTAACATTACCCGGAATTAAGAATATTTTTTGTCACTTAAATCATTCCCAATAGTACGATTTTTTAATTAATGTCATATTATTTAATAAAACTTAATCACAATAGATCGTGGAGTATACCTTTCGGAGACACCATATTAAAAATAATGCGCCAAGTACACTACCAGATAGGTGGTGCGGAAATGTGTGCATGTTATTTAGAATACGACTTCTTCAAATTTAAGAATCGCGATATCTCAAGAACGGTGATTCTTATGAAAAAATGTAAGAACAATCTGTGTGTAGACAATTGCATAATTTACAACTTTTGTCTCACCTATTTCTATGATAAAACTTACCGTTAGGCTGAAAAATGTAAAAAACCCATATTCGCGAACTTTGACCTTGAATAACTTTTTTTGCAGATTTATAATGGTGTTCATTTATAATGGTGTTCCCAACATTCGTACCCATTTTCAGTTCTATGCGCATTTTTGTAAATTGAAATGTCTATTTTGACTGGACTAAAAGTGCAAAGTTACGTTAATAGTTTAGGATCCCATTTATTTTGTACTAATTGTGAAGTACTTACATGCAAAATATGATTTCAATTGCCTTTTATTACCTATTTTAGCTATTTTTACTTTTCCTGCCTAATTTAATTATTTATAATGCCTAAACTTCCGGTTATTGTTATTCACTGGTTGAGTGAAAGAGGAGGCTCATGGATTTAATCTCTACTAGTATAAATGAAAACTGTATTATTATTGTTATTCATATTATTATTGTTATTCATATTATTATTATTATTATTATTATTATTATTATTATTATTATTATTATTATTATTATTATACTATTTTGAGTGGACCCAGATATTATGGAGTTTTGAAAGTACCTGACGCGCCTCCTGACAACCCCACTGACGTCAAATCTCATTCTTGGAAGTCTTGTGTAATTTTCTGCAAACTTAAATAATCATGCAAGCCATACCTATAAAACGCATCATAAAGTAAAATGGAGATTTTCTAACAACGAATCTATCGATAAGTGATGAAGGGCCCTTAACAAATCCCAGCATTTCTCCCTCTAGATCTAGGATGTACAAATGACAGTTGTGGGCCGCACTACTTTGTTGTAATGTGATGTCATGTTATTTCTTCATTTAAATATTTATTTTGAAAAAGGTGTAAGAGCTGTCATTCCATTTACGGATCATATTTTTTTTATTTAATAGCATAATATAGCCCAACACTGTTAAGCACTGAAATTTGTACATTTGAAATTAATTTTGCATTTATCGATTCTGCACTGTGATATATACGTTCGTACACCAAACAACTCCTAGTAGCGATATACATTTATTTTATGGCACTGTGCTATGTGAAGAAGAACAAGGTTAACGAAATTACTTCTCCCTCCTTCGTCCCTCTTCAGTATGATTGTGTTTTCGAATAGTTATATTGAATAGGTAATCATGATCATCATCATCATCACAATCTCCTTTATCTCCTATCAGGAGCAAAGGGCTTCCAGAAATCGTCGCCATCGGATCCTCTATTCCGAGTCAACTTCTTTACTTGTCTCCAAGTTTTCCTCTTCTTTGCAATTTCTTCAAGGATGGTTCTCTTTCATGTCTGTTTCGGTCTTTCTCTTCCCCTGTGTCCAATCCAATGCAATTATTCCAATCGAATCATTGTCTTTTCTTAATGTGTGTCCTATCCAGTTCCATTTTCGCTTTTTTATTTCTTTTTAATATCTGTCTGATCAGTTTTTTCCCATAATACTTTATTTGATATTGTTTCTGATCATTTTATTCTGAATATTTTCTTTAGACATATATTTATAAATACTTGTAATTTATTTTCTATGAGAATAAGTAATTATGCTACTTGTAAAACAAGTCTATTTTTTTTTTCATAAGTGATTATTAAAGTGATTTGTTGATTACAGTTTTGCTAAAATCATTTATTTTATTTTCAATTTGCGGCACTCCACTGATTAAAGAACATATTTCTGGCTCCCAGTTTCGTTATAATAGTACACCACTGCTCTAGATGGATAAAGCCTTGTCTGTCATGATTTTCCTTGTGTAAGTTTTTTTCGTTGTAACGCAGAAAAAAGTTCTTTTTACGATAGCAGCTGTGATGGGGCGGTCATTATAATTTGTAAACCCAGATCTTGCAAAGCCAAATCCATGTCATTTTTATGGGTCTGAACTCACTTGGCCCATGTCTGACTAAGCCACTTGTATGGAATAAAACAATAACACAAATAGGAACGTATTGTATGAATTATTTGTGCCTTTAGCTGAAAGTAAATTTACAATAAACAACTGTTGGGCATCAGTTCCGCACAAACACCGACGGGAAGGTTATCATTTTAAAGTGTAATTTGATTGAAGACATCAGATAAAGATATAATAAAACGAGAAGTAACTGATTCTATGAGGAAGTGAGGTACATAACATTCCGATTATTAAATAGCATGGAAATGCCGTTGTCAGTTGCAAGCTCACGTTTCCTGTTCAGACTATTTCATGGCGCTGTTAATGGGACTCGATTTGAATCATACAAAATGTGACAGCCGCAGAAGGGGAAAATAAAACTTCAGGTACGGAATTTCATATTCAGAGATGAAACAATACATTTAATAATCGAGATAGTTCAGAATGTATCGTTTGAGGCTAGTATTCGGGATGTCCTGGGTTCAAAACCTTGTGTTGCCGCACGACTGAGTCTTTTATTTTTTATCTTCATCACAAATTCCGGGTCAGGATTTCATACGAGAAGCCATTGCATTTTTATCATGAAAATTAAATAGGTGAAATAAATAAACACTAGCCTACTCACTGGATGAACTAGACGTGATATAACATCAGACGTTAAAGCATCTAAATACGAATTAAATAAAAATTGTGTTGTGTAAAGTTTCTACAAAAAACTTTTCATCCAGTACTTGTTGGTATTCTTGAATGTCCAATTTATCGCCTCCATGATCACATTTATTTTATTGCCAGTGCAAAATCGTACATAAGGAGTGGAGGTTAACCTGAAGCTAAAATTTAAAAAATGCTCTATCGGCCGTAATTTTCAGTTTTTCGCAACGAAACACGGTATATGGATTTGAAATAAAATGAGACAGATATTATCAAAAATAAGAGATTTTAAATTTTAAGAATGTCCTAATTTAAAAATCCTTCTATCGGCCGCCATGTTCGTTTTCTTGCAACATAACAGATACATATTGTTTATATATATATATATATATACACACACACACACACACACACATACATACATCCATAGTAATTCTGCCCGAAGGCAGGTCTTTCACTGCAATCATAGCATTTCCATGCTACGTTTTGCAGCTTTACTAGGGAATTATAGGTGTGGTAACTTCCCGTTGCTTTTCTCACCGTGAAAGATTATGATGATAATGATAAGGATGATGATGATGATGGCCGTTTGGGCCTTAAACTTCTTGACATTTGTCTTACAGGCGAGGAAAACCCCCGAAAAATCTCACCCAGGAGCCTGTCCCGACCGGGAATCGAACCCGGGCCCACTGTGTGACAAGACAGCACGCTACCTCGAGATCACAGCGGTGGACGTATATATATATTTCTTAACCCAGTAAAATCGGGGAAATCTTATTTGAGGAAGGCTTGAGGTACGTTTACTATTGATGAACCAATGATGATTGTGACGGAGAATGAGGCCAAAAATATTTTTTTCTATTGAAAATTAGTAATCTATATTCTATTTCAACCAGCACTTGTTGGTTTTCTTGAATCCCTATTTATCGCCTCCATGATCACATTTCCATTGTTGTTAGTGTCCTTATGTCATTTATAATTTATATCGCTGTCCTTATATTATCGTAAATAATGCCACAAGTGATTTCCAATTTATCTAGAGAATTTGGTAATCAAGAGTTTCATTTATTAGGACTATTTAACGAATAAAATTAAGCTGTTTACTCACAAATCATTATTTAAATATAGTTATTTTAAAATATTTATACATTTAATGTAAACGGCGATGTTTGCAAACGTTGGGTTATGTTTCATTTGATCATCACTGCAACTTGATCATACTATTTATTGCCAAATAGGATGGTAATATTGTAAGAATGCACCCTAGTGGAGAAAAAATGAAACATATCAAATTGTTTATTATAACCAACATTGTAGGTTATTAATACATTTTTTTAGTAAACAGCTCAGTAAAATAATTATTTAGAAACACAATTATTGAACACACAATTATCAAATGTGTAGTTTGTAGGAATCAGTTCATTACTTGCTATATTCAACGTATCTGCCGAAGAGTCAGTCACTGCAAAATAATGCTCTGACCTGTTCATAATATTAAAAAGGAGGTGCTTTTTTTATTTTGGTAATCAAAATCCGATAATTATCGAGGTGAAACACGACTGTGATTGGTTGTAAAACGAAATTCATTGAAACGTGATTGGTCATTGACTCCCATTTGGGGCATGAGTTAATAGTCAGAATTATTAAGTCTGAGATATGAGATAGGAAGGTGATGTAGTTGGAATGTGTGAGAATAGGATGTTTTCAATTTTTTATCGGAAAACTCTTGGGGATAAGACTATAAGGTACACGTGGATTATGGCCAGTAAAGAGCCATGGAGATTGCGGCATTCTTAGGTAGGCAGCGAATTTTCGTTCCTATACAAGTTAGGAAAGTTATCGATTAGTATAGCCTGGAGGTTTCAGGGTTCAAACTGTGTTCCTGAATGTTACGTCAAGACGCTACCAAAGTTATAGTTCGGTACGTAATAATAATAATAATAATAATAATAATAATAGCTTTATTTTACCTGGCAGAGTTAAGGCCTTAAGGCCTTGTCTACCACTCAACCAGGTTTAAAAAAAAATACAAAAGAAAAGTCTTAAATCTAAATTACAATATATATATATATATATATATATATATATATATATATATATATATAGGTATATAACGATTACAAGTTATGAATACAATACAATTAATATTATAATGTATTTTGATTTACTCTAAATTTAACGAATTAAATATATAATATGTACAAGATATATAAAAAAAACGAGGAAAAGATTAATGACATAGTATAAAATTAAATAAATAGAGAAAAATTGATTATTAGACAACAGATAACTGTATAAGCGTGACTTAAAGGTGCCAAGTGTGCGGCAACCCCTGATATCTTGAGGAAGGAGATTCCAGGAGCGGGCGGAGGCTACTGTGAAGGAAGTAGAATAGGAGGAAGTGCTATGAAGAGGAATTGTTAGCAGACTGCTATCTTGTGACCTAGTGTCAATATTGTGGTAGGAGGATAACTTCTCAAATCTGGACGCCAGGTAAGTAGGAATGTAGGAATTAAGAAGCTTGAAAAGTAGCGAAAGAGAGTGCAATTTACGTCTGTCAGTAAGACGGAGCCAAGAGAGGTTATTAAAGTGTTCGGAAATATGGTCATAACGGCGGATATTGAAAATGAATCGAATGCAAGCATTATGAACACGCTGCAGTCTCTGCGACAAGGCATAGTTTAGATCATTATATATAATGTCACAATAATCGAAGTGTGGTAACACAAGATTCTGCACTAGGATTTGTTTTAACGAAACTGGGAGAAAATTCTTTAAACGTCTAAGATAATGTAAGATGGAGAAAGTCTTTTTACATATGTGTTTCACTTGTGTTTGCCAGGTTAAATTTGCGTCTAGATGTAGTACAAGATCTATTACTGAAGAAGAATAAGGGATAATTATATTATTTATAGTAATGTTTGGAAGTGTAGATATGTCAAAGGTTGTAAGCAGTCTTTGTTGTCCCATTAGAATCACTTGTGACTTGTTAGGATTTAGATTTAGACCGATACTTGAAGACCAGTTAAAGATGGATATGAGATCGTCATTCATTTTCATCAAGCTGTTATAGAGAGAATGAGGAGGTGAATGTAGGTAAATTTGGAGATCATCAGCATAGAGGTGATAACGGCAGTGCTTTAGTACAGTTGGCAAATCATTTATGTAGATTGAGAAAAGAAGAGGTCCGAGAACACTGCCCTGGGGGACTCCAGCCGGCACGTTACGCCAAGTCGAAGATCTAGAGTTTAATGAAACGTATTGTTGACGACCGTAATGATGGATAACTTGGTGTTTTACATAAACAACGTTGACAATGGAGCATCTGTATTTACTAAGAATATTTAACTCATGCCCCAAATGGGAGTTAATGACCAATCACATTTCAATTATTTTTTATTTACAACCAATCACAGTCGTGTTTCGCCTAAAATTTACCTTCTAAAGTTTATCATAATAAAGAAAGCACCTCCTTTTTAACATCCTGAATAGGTCATATCATTATTTTGCAGTGACTGACCCTCTAAGAAATACGGCTACCAGATTGTATATATAGTGCATGAATGTCAACAGAAAGCGCATGCGATAGATAATATAAAAACATTTGTAACATTTGATTATACCACAAAAAAAAAAAACATTTTGAACTTTCTTAAACGAATTATTTTCCAGGAAATGACGTTGCAGAAAAATATAATTGACATATTTATATCATAGGACATCAAATTAATTAATACCTATAACGTTGGTTACAAATTTCTCCACTAGGGTGCATTCTTACAATATTGCGATCCTTTGGCAATAAATAATATTATTATCTGGTTGCAGTGATGAACAAAGGAAGGAAATGAAGCGTTCCAATCGTTTCTCATTTGTTTTCAAATATCGCCGTTTACATTAAATATATAAATATTTTAAAATAACTATAGTTAAATAATGATTTGTAAGTAAACAGCTTAATTGTATTCGTTAAATAGTCCTAAGAAATGCCACTCTTGATTTCCAAATTCTCTAGATAAATTGGAAATCACTCGTGGAATTACTTATGATTATGGCTCGTATGTCCGTATCTACTTGCAGTTTTAAACTTCTTATACATTCACGCGACATAATAAATTGACAAGAAGAAACTACTTGATCCCCTCTACGTTCGGGAACCAAAATGCGCTGCCTGGTCATAACGTCACTTAACATTTTAAATTTTTATCGTAAATTGTAAGTTATAAATGTTATTGGGATGGGCATGTGTTCTGAATATCTATAAAACTGTTCAATTCTGCGATCGCTTTGACAAGTGAAAATGACAATGCGTTCATCAATTCACGCAATAGACCATAAAATCGAAATCTCTATTATTAACGTTGACAACGTCCCGTCATAACTCTGATCTCTTGTCCTCAATGGAAAGTCTCCGCTAGTTGTAAAATTAATTGCTCTTTTCAAATTTTCTCTCATTTGGATATTATTATTATTATTATTATTATTATTATTATTATTATTACTACTATTATCAATCATTTATGTGCTCTAAAGCATCAATTGGTCCTTGGCATCTTCAGTTATTTTTCTGTATTTTTTTTTCTTGCGTTTTCCTTTGCCAACTCTGAATTATCATAAGTAATGTAACGAGTGATTTCCAATTTATCTAGAGTGGCATTTGTTAGGACTATTTAACGAATAAAATTAAGTTGTTTCCTTACAAATCTTTATTTAAATATAGTTTTTTAATATATATATAATGTAAACGTCGATGTTTGAAAACAAATGAGAAACGTTCGGTTTCATTTGTTCATCACTGCAACCAGATCATATTTATTGCCAAATAGAATCGCAATATTGTAAGAATGCACCCTAGTGGAGAAAAAATGAAACACGACATGACATTACAGGTTATTAATTAATTTATGATGTCCTATGATGTAAATATGTCAATTATATTTTTTTTGCAACGTTAATTCCTGGGAAAAAAATATGTTTAAGAAAGTGCAAACAGTGGTTTCTTTTGTTTAATGGTATAATCAATTGCTACGAATGTTTTTCTATTATATCTCGCAAGCAGAATCTGGTTACATTCGTGCACTATATATACAATCTGGGAGCCACTTGATAAAATGAAAGTGATAAAATCAAAATTCATTGAAATGTGATTGGTCATTGACTGCCATTTGGGGCATGAGTTAAATAGTCATAGCTAACTCATCAGTCGCTCGATTCGCCTTTGTTTCCAACTCTTTACTGTCTTCAACCATTGCTGAATAAAAGTGTTTTTAGGCATTACTGCTTTTCTCCATCCTCATAAGATATCCCAACCATTTCTTTCTTGTGGATTTGATACCAGTAACACCTGTGGATAATAATAATTCTGTCGATGTTCATTATCTATATTCATAACTCTGACATTAATGATATTGATAATACAATTTAGTATAGTTGTATCGTTATAATATGAAGGATATTTAGGATGGAAGAATCCAAGGGACAAGTCCTCAGGGAGGAACTTTAAGCCATGGGTCCCGAGTCTGAAGATTTTCTAGATCTAAAAGAACCTCAAGCCTAAATTAATGTCTCTGAGCAAAATTTAACCGGTCTTCTTTGTCCAAGTAACATGTTACTTACTAGATGTCTCAATGAGGCGATGTTCTGACCACATATCGTTCAGATTTATAGGGAAGTAAGCGTGAATATATTAGCTTGGTGAAAAAAAGCTCCAGCTAGGGGAGTTACCCTACCTCCATAGAAAAGACCTTCATTTCACTGAGCTTCAAGAAAAGGTCACCCTTAAATCAATATTAAATATTGATATATAAATATATTTAGCGGTGACCTTTTCTTGAAGCTCAGTGTAATGAAAAGGCCTTTTTCAATAGTTTTAAGTAAAAGTTCATCCATTGCACAGGAAATATTTTATTTTACAAAAGACCAAAAAATTATAACCCTAATAGGCCTATATATATATATATATATATATATATATATATATATATATATAAATAATCAATTGAGTTGGTGTTTACTTGATGAAAATCCATATTTATTAATTAAATAAAAATAAAACCTAGTTTTATTTTTATTTAATTAATATATATATATATATATATATATATATATATATACGTATTTATATACGTTACTGAAATAAATTGAAATATGTGGACTAAGAAGAAAAAGTAAAAGTTAGCTAATAATAAAAAATAATATAATTGAACCAATTATCTGACATATTACAATTTAAAAGCTTAGAAAAAACTGTATACCAGAGATCTGAATGGTCCTCAATCATGGTCTCTTAAAGTTGTTGCCGTCTCTCTGTCCCCAGTCGCCATTTTTCTTTATTGTGGCATTCTTCAATATGCAATTTTCTTCAAATATCTCCATTTTCATTCTTCGTCAATGTCGTCACTTTGTTGTGTTGTGGGCGACCTCGATATATTTTTTAAGATGGTATCCGCACCATTACCTTATTAGGAGGTCTTTCTTACTTCATTCTACTGACATGACCAAACCATTATAACTGTCTCTTCTGAACATCATCAAGTATATCTCAATTTTCATTCTTTTTCTTGTCATATCATTCCGCATTTTATCTAGACGCGTTTTAAATGAACCCCGTCACAATAAATCCATTTCGGTGCTTAAGACTCAGTTCCATATAACATAACATCTTGAGTTAGAGTACTGCATAACTTCTTTTTTGTTTTTCTTCATTTTTTATTCCACAAAATAGAGTTTAATGTCCTTATCATTGCACTTTCTTTATTTGTTCTCCTTATAAATCTCATCACTAACATTTCCTTGTTTATTAAAAACTAGCTAATACCCGGCATGGGCTGTTATGCCAAATAAATTAAATGTGTTTTATGTTTAGTTGAATAAATAGAGATAAATTATATTATGATGCGAGATTGGGAAGTAGTTTTTACAGAAGCGAGGAAATGTTTAAAAACTTAGCGATAGCAAGGTTTTTAATTTCCGAGATTCTGTAAAACAATTCACAAAGGTTCGTTGTACTTTATTTTTTGCGCGATGGTGTTTTCAAAATAATAAATAATAGTAAAATAAAAACAGCTTTGTTGGAAAATATTTGAGTTTATTATAAACAACTGACTAACGTTAACAGTGTGGGTAATGTTTATTAGTTAAGACTACAGCAGGGCGTGACACCAATCAGTCATAGAATGGCGGCAAGGACGTATTAATTGTTTCGTATGGTTTCAAATAAAGTTCAGTTTATTTAAATACTGTGATTTATTTCGTATAATGTATATTTACATTACCTTTGGGATCTATTTTTGTATATATTGTACGTAGGGGGGCACGCCATAGCGTAATGGTTAATGCAAAGCGCTACAAACCGGAAGTTCGAGAGTTCGAGTCCCGGTGGGGTCAGGAGATTTAAACTGACCCAAACATTCTAGTGGCAGCCTCTAACGGAAATGAGCACCACACGCTTGTTCTGGCGGTAAAAGCGGCCGTCACGCAGGGCTGACAACCCGGCTGACATCAAGTGCCGATTGTCTAGAAAAAGTGGGAGACTTAACCTCCTATTACCCGAAGGGTCTCCTATGACCTGTAGTGGGATCACTTTACCTTTACGTTTATATTGTTCGTAGTATACACCAAAGGGACAGTTGGAATTACTTCCCACACGAGGGTTTGTGTTGTTTAATAATTATAGGTATTTAGATCGGCAACCTGCCGACATGTAGGAAGTTGAACTTTCAATCATGATCGCCATTACTGTAAGTGCGACAAATCGCACTATTGCACAAAAATTGATTATAAATTTATATCGTAATTATATTTAGATAGGCCTACCCCTTGCTCATTACCTGGCGTTACTCGAGTATCTACTGAAAGACAAAAATGGTTATTTTGAGTTATCCGTAAAAGTTAGACATATGCTGTCACGGACTGTTTTTGTAGTTTGTAGATTTTTTTTTTTTTTTAGGTATTCAATTCTGTATACATTAATTTGGTGTATTTGTTATGGTTTAGGCAGCGCAAGCCATTTAAGCGTCCAAAAAGCTACTTTTTTTAGTGCACCGATACACTTTTTTCTACGAGTAGCTCCGGCCTTATAGTAAGTATGGTAATATGCAATAAACGTTAATTGTCTCAGAACAATTCTCTAAGTGACAGTAAAAATCCCATTCAAATCGGTCAAGTAGTTTATGAATCCATAAAGGACAGACAGAACAACAAACTTACACTAATTTTTATCTAATTCTTTCTTCTTCTTCTTCTTCTTATTATTATCCGTAATTTGTAGGATTTCGGTCCTGTCTATTTCCCAAATCACTCCTCGGAGGAACATGTATTGGATGTGCATCCACTCTCTATCCATTTCTTGGCTGGTCTTCCTCTTGTTCTTCTCCAGTACATTGGTCTGTATTCTATAGCTCTTTTTGCAAGTCGGTTGTCTTCCATTCTTTCTATATTACCTTTCCAATATGTTCATCTATCTATAATACGTAAATTTGGTTGTCTTGAATATGACATTTGTCCCTAATTTTTATATATATAGATAACCGCGAATTTCTCCATTTAATACCTTCAGTTTGTTTACCTTCTGTAAGTAAATTCACAATTTGATCATCTCCCACTAACAGATATTCACATTTTCCCATATACAATACACTGGAGAGTAAGAGAGATGCTCGAGAGGTCTCATAACTCCACGGTAGGGGTGAGCACCAAATGGTGGCGAACAGGTCTCTAGAGACCGAATTGCTGCCAGTATAAGTGGCCACCTGTCTCTTCTTAGGAATGATAGAACGTTTTCCTTTCACCCTGTGGATCTGAAAAATTCATAAAGGAAGGAAAGGGTAAAAGGAGCTCTTGTAGCAGAGGTGGAAGCAATCTCTCTAGGGGAAGGAGACTACAAAATCAAACCCCTGATCCTCCGGTTGGGGTTGTGCGGTAGACCAGCACTCCGCCAAGTTAAAAATAATCAATGTTATAAACCTTAAACTGCCGGACTAAAGTAACTAACTAACTCACTGGCACTTTCGAACCCGTACGTTCATGGTCCGCGACGGTAAGCTCTCCACACAATCCTATCCTGAGCTAATGTTTTGCAAGCATCCCTTATATAATCTACTTCCCTCAAATCATGGTTAATATTAATCTCCCACCTCATTATTGGTCTACCAACTGGGCGTTTTCTCTCTGGTTTTAATATAATAAACTTCCATGCCCCTCTTTCATTCCCCATTCGTGCCACATGTCCTGTCATCGCAGTCTACGAGACTTTACTGTTGTTATTAAAGTTGTTTCCTATGAAGATAATGTAGTTCACTGTTTATGCAATCTTCTCCATTCGCCTGTCTATTCATCAATCTTTGGTCCAGCATTTTTTATAAGAACTTTATTCTCAAATACTCGTAATATTTTTTTCTTTCCTTAAAGTAAGAGTCCGTTTTTCGCATCCTTAAGCTATAACTGGGAGAAAAACAGTTTTATATATTTTCAGTTTAATGTTTTCTGAGAGTAGTTGAAATCCCCGTAATATATAATAGCATGCACTTCCAGAACTGAGCCTATGCTTAATATATTTGTGCTGCTCATTCCTATTCGTAAATGATTGTTCCTAGGTATTCGAATTCACTCACTTTTTCAAAATTTACCTCATTTATCATTAACTGTCCATTTCCATTATATAATGCGTTTCTATGTGTGAACAAATAGTATTATAAATATTATCATGAACATTAATTATCATAAGTAATGCCACGAGTGATTTCCAAAATATTGATAAATTCACGACTCACGAAGTGAGGAGTGAATTTATCTAGAGAATTTGGAAATCAATAGTGGCGTTTGTTAGGACTATTTAACGAATAAAATTAAGCTGTTTACTCACAAATCATTGTTTAACTATAGTTATTTTAAAATATTTATATATTTAATGTAAACGGCGATGTTTCAAAACAAATCAGAAATGTGAGGTTATGTTCATTCACTGCTGCTTGATCATATTATTTATTGCCAAATAAAATCGCAATATTGTAAGAGTGCACCCAAGTGGAGAAATAATGGAACACATCAAAATATATATCATAATCAACATTACGGTTTATTCATTTATTTTTTTAGTAAACAACTCAGTAAAATCAAGAAATCTTTTCATTATTTGCTATATTCAATGTATTTGTTGGAGAAAAATAATGCTTTGACCTGTTCAGAACATTAAAAAGGAGGAGCTTTCTTTATTACAAAAGCAGGAGCTGATAAAGTGATTTCGATAAAGAGCGAGGTGAAACACGACTGTCATTGGTTGTAAAACAACATTCATTGAAACGTGATTGGTCATTGACTAGTATTTGTGGCATGAGTTAAATAGTCATAAGTAATGCCACGAGTGATTTCCAAAATATCGATAAATTCACGACTCACGAAGTGAGGAGTAAATTTATCTAGAGAATTTGGAAATCAAGAGTGGCATTTGTTAGGACTATTTGACGAATAAAATTAAGCTGTTTACTCACAAATCATTGTTTAACTATAGTTATTTTAAAATATTTATATATGTAATGTAACGGCGATGTTTCAAAACAAATCAGAAATGTGAGGTTATGTTCATTCACTGCTGCTTGATCATATTATTTATTGCCAAATAAGATCGCAATATTGTAAGAGTGCACCCAAGTGGAGAAAGAATGAAACACATCAAAATATATATCAATTGAACATTACGGTTTATTCATTTATTTTTTTAGTAAACAACTCAGTAAAATCAAGGAATCTTTTCATTATTTGCTATATTCAATGTATTTGTTGGAGAAAAATAATGCTTTGACCTGTTCAGAACATTAAAAAGGAGGAGCTTTCTTTATTACAAAAGCAGGAGCTGATAAAGTGATTTCGATAAAGAGCGAGGTGAAACACGACTGTCATTGGTTGTAAAACAACATCCATTGAAACGTGATTGGTCATTGACTAGCATTTGTGGCATGAGTTAAATAGTCATAAGTAATGCCATGAGTGATTTCCAATTTATCTAGAGAATTTGGAAATCAAGAGTGACATTTGTTAGGCATATTTAACGAATAAAATTAAGCTGTTTACTCACAAATCATTATTTAACTATAGTTATTTTAAAATATTATACATTTAATGTAAACGGTGATGTTTTAAAACAAATGAGAAATGATTGGTACGCTTCATTTCCTTCCTTTGTTCATCACTGCAACCAGATCATAATATTATTTATTGCCAAAGGATCGCAATATTGTAAGAATGCACCCTAGTGGAGAAATGTATAACTAACGTTATATGTATTAATTAATTTGATGTCCTATGATGTAAATATGTCAATTATATTTTTCTGCAACGTCATTTCCTGGAAAATAATTCGTTTAAGAAAGTGCAAACAGTGTTTTTTTTGTGGTATAATCAATCGTTACAAATGTTTTTATATTATCTCTCGCATGCGCTTTATGTTGACATTCATTCACTATATATTCAATCTGGTAGCCGTATTTCTTAGAGAGTCAGTCACTGTAAAATAATGTTATGACCTATTCAGAATGTTAAAAAGGAGGTGCTTTCTTTATTATGATAAACTTTAGTTGGTAAAATCTAGGCGAAACACGACTGTGATTGGTTTAAATAAAAAATCATGGAAATGTGAT
Organism: Diploptera punctata; assembly: GCA_030220185.1. Taxonomy (NCBI): domain Eukaryota; kingdom Metazoa; phylum Arthropoda; class Insecta; order Blattodea; family Blaberidae; genus Diploptera; species Diploptera punctata. The sequence continues at coordinate 1,173,436 of JASPKZ010007366.1, read as the reverse complement.
TGGTCATTGACTCCAATTTGGGGCATGAGTTAAATAGTCTTGTAAATTACAAACATTTTGATTAAACACAGAGGAATATTGAGGACGTCCCGGATGAATTATCAACTCAATGCCTGCAGCCCATCTGTAAACCAGACAGATTTATTCGGTTCAACTGTAAAACATATGCACATATACAATTAGGTTTATAATTCCCTAACTTGAGTGAATCTCCGGCAAGTTTAAAATAATGAGGGATATAATATCCATTAATAAACCTCGGACTTCCTGACAGCTCAAATAATTAAAATTACAGTTCAAATACTTTTTAGACTTTCGGGACTTGTTCCATCATCAGCTGTTGTAAAGGTTGCAGATATAATTATTTTTTGTTTAACCTCTTCACAACCACATAGAAATACATTATATAATGCAAATGGACAGCTAATGACAAGTGAGAAAATTTTGAAGAAGTGGCTGAATGCAATTACCTAGGAATAATAATTAGAAATAGGAATGAGATGCACAAAGAAATTAAACACAGACTCAATTATGGATATGCATGCTATTATCCATTACAGGGACTCTTGACGTCCCAACTCCTTTCGAAAAACGTTAAACTGAAAATATATAAAACTTATTCTACTAGTTATATGATATGGATGCGCAACATGGACAATTATTTAAAGGAGGAAAGGAGATTACGAGTATTTGAGAATAAAGTTCTTAGGAAAATTTTAGACCTGGGGAGATGAACAGACTGGTGAATGGAGAAGACTACATAACAATGAGCTATATTGTCTTTATAGGAAGCCAAATATAATAAGAACAGTTAAGTCTCGACTGCGATGGACAGGACATGTGGCACGAATGGGGAATGAAAGAGATGCATGAAAACTTCTTCTACAAAAATCAGAGGCAAAACCTCCAGCTGGTAGGCCAAGAATGAGGTGGGAGAATAACATTAAGCATGATTTGAGGGAAGTGCATGATAGAGGAGATGATTTTAAAACATTAGCTCAAGATAGGGTTATATGGAAATCTTATGTCCGCGCGGCCATGAACCTACGGGCCAGTAAGTTAGTTAGTTAGCCTCTTCATTGTAGTTTCCCCTAATAGCTTAACTAACTATCTAACTAACTCACTGGCACTATGGAACCTGTAGGTTCATGGCCGCGCCGACATAAGCTCTCCATACATCCCTATCGTGAGCCAATATCTTCCAATCATCTCCTGTATAATCTATTTCCCTCAAATCATAGTTAATTTTATTCTCCCACCTCATTCTTTGTTTACCAACTGGACGTTTTCTCTCTAATTTTCCTACGAGAAGCTTCCATTGCACATCTTTCATTCCCTATTCGTGCCAAATTTCCTGCCCATCGCACTCTACGAGACTTAACTCTTCTCATTATATCTGGTTTCCTATAAAGACCATGTAATTCACTGTTATACAGTCTTCTCCATTCACTTGACTGTTCATCTCCCTTTGGTCCAAACATTTTCCTAAGAACGTTATTCTCAAATACTTGTAATCTCCTTTCCTCCCTTAAAGTAAGAGTCCATGTTTCGCATCCATATAATATAACTGGTAGAATAATAGTTTTATATATTTTCAGTTTAACGTTTTTTGAAAGGAGTTGGGAAGTCAAGAGTGTATGTAATACATAATAGCACGCATTTCCAGAGTTGAGCCTATGTTTAATTTCCTTGTGCATCTCATTCCTGTTTGTAATTATTATTCCTAGGTATTTGAATTCAGTCACTTCCTCAACATTTCCCTCATTTGCCATTAGCTGTCCATTTCCATTATATAATGTATTTCTATGTGTTTAATTTTATTGATTTTTACTTCCAGTCCTAATTTCTTAGTGTTATTAAGTAGTGTGTGCATGTTGGCCTTTAGTATCTCCTCGGTATCATACACTAGTACTACATCATCATAAGTAATGCCAGGAGTTATTTCCAAATTATCGATAAATTCACGACTCACCAAGTGAGAAGTGAATTTATCTAGAGAATTTGGAAATAAAGAGTGGCATTTTTTAGGACTATTTAACGAATAAAATTAAGCTGTTTACTCACACATCATTGTTTAACTGTAGTTATTTTAAAATATTTATATATTTAATGTAAACGGCCATGTTTGAAAACAAATCAGAAATGTGAGGTTATGTTCATTCACTGCTGCTTGATCATATTATTTATTGCCAAATAAGATCGCAATATTGTAAGAGTGCACCCAAGTGGAGAAATAATGAAACACATCAAACTATATATCATAATCAACATTACGGGTTATTCATTTATTTTTTTAGTAAACAGCTCAGTAAAATCAAGGGATATTTTCATTATTTGCTATATTCAATGTATTTGTTGGAGAAAAATAATGCTTTGACCTGTTCAGAACATTAAAAAGGAGGAGATTTCTTTATCACAAAAGCAGGAGCTGATAAAGAGATTTCGATAAAGAGCGAGGTGAAACACGACTGTCATTGGTTGTAAAACAACATTCATTGAAACGTGATTGATCATTGACTAGCATTTGTGGGCATGAGTTAAATAGTCAACATAAACTAACAGCTTATTAATACTATTGAGTTTGTAGGCCTTCTTCATCCTCTAAAGATTTGATGGCATGTTCTAGTACAAAATTAAGTAGTAGGGGAGATTAGTGCATCTCCTTGCTTCAACCCATTGTGGATTTCAAAAGTATCCAATAACTGTTTGCCTACACGCACCCAACTCTTTGTACCATTTAGACATATTCGCATAAGTCTAACGTTTTAGGAATTCCGAACTCTAGCTGGATACTATATAACTTCTCCTTCTTAATTGAATCGTATGCCTTTTTTAAGTCTACGTATAGTTGATGTACAGTGCCATTATATTCCCATTTCTTTTCTAAAATTCCCCTAATAACTTGTTAATTTAAAGATACACGCCTTTCATTCAGGCGTCCTCGCATTATTCTTTAAAACCATTCTATTTTTTCTCCCCAAGATTTATAGAATTTTCAAAGGTTAAGTGAAACAATTTTTCGTCACACACGTAACAATGAAAATGAAGTTATTGCTGTGGGACATAATGACAAGAGACGAACGCTTGGTAATAAATTTATAAAATGGCGTCATTAGATTAAATGGCGGCGATATGTGGGTCAGAATACACGCCTCCTTTTCAAATCTTATAATTTATTATTCATACAGATGTTTTCTTTGAGATTGTGTGTTGATCTGTTGCCTGTTCACAATACAATATTTTAAACGCATACAATACAATACATTGCATAATTCAGAAATTCAAGTTCCATGTTATTAGAAACTGGATATTCAGGCTTTAAAAAGAGGCAGCAAAAATCACTTAAAAATGTATTATAGAGATTAAAATGATATATAATCTAACATATAAAAATTTGTTTGTACTTTATGCGCGGCCATGCCGATGATCTGATTGTGATGGGGCGTTTTGCAAAATGTTCAGGAGATTCCCGGGATGAACATAGGCTACAGGCTAAGAGAGTTGTGATAGTAAACTCCTACACCCTTAAAAATCGCTCTTTATAGTGGAAAACATGAAAAAAAAATAGCTCTTTGGACGTTTAAATGACTTATGTTGCCTAAACCATAACAAATATACAACATTCATGCACACAGAATTTAATATCTCGAAAAGCTCTACAAAAAAGTCCGCTACAGCATATGTTTATCTCTTACGGATAACTCACAATAACCATTTTTGTCTTTCATTGATGCCAAGAAGATCGAGACAAGTACGTAGATTCCTGTGCAAGCATAGTAGCACATGGCGGGTATTCTTTTACGGATTACTCACAATAACAATTTTTCTCTTTTAGCTCATTTATGCCAAGAAGATCGGGATGAGTAGATTCCCGGAGAACGCCGGGCAAACAGAACGGGGTATCTAAAATAATTATGATATACATTTTTCTTTATACTTATTTAATTAAACATAAAACACATTAATTTTCGTATTTCAGCTCATTTATGTCAAGCAGATCGGGATAAGTAGATTCCCGGGCAACGCCGGGTAATCAGCACGGGATATCTAAAAAATATAAATTAATTCCTCTTACTTATTCAACTGAAGATAAAGCACATTAATTTTCATTTATTTAGCGTAGCAGCGCATGCTGGGTATTAGCTAGTTTAATATATTGTCAAAGAAAAATCGCTACAATACAAGATTCGTCTTATTAATGCCATCATTTGTTGCACAATGCGTTTCTTCAGGTTACCAATAATTCAATTTTTCCCGTATCTCAAATAATATCAATTCCTCAATTATTTGCAAATTTCTGAAGGAATAATCTATGGAGGTTGTTCTCATGAAAATATAAAAAAAAATTGCACATCTTTTCCAATAATATCTACTCGTAGACAGCGAAAATGACCATGATGAAAATGTATAGGCCTATATCTATATCCGTTAACTCTCTAACTAACTTCCTGGCACCAGTGCTGGCATTATCGAATCCGTGGATTCATGGTCGCGTGACAATAAGCTTTCCATACATCCCTATCCTGAGTTAATAATTTACAATGACTCCTTGTGTAATTAGAACAGATTTATACATAATTTGTATTATAATGACTACCTGTAGTTAATATTTCACTTTCTCATTTACTCCATATGATGGGGAAATTTTACATGAGTATAGTTATGTGATGGTCAAGCTTCTTTCTCTTCTTCATCCAACCAAGTCTTAGGCCTATAGGCCTGTTACGATCTCACTGATGAATTTTGCATCCAGCGTCTCCTTGGACGGCCCAGAGATATCTTCCCTGTTAGACAATAACGAAGCATGACCTTGGGAACTCCATCTGAACTCATTCGTCGCAAATGATTCATTCAGTTGTTCTGGTATCTATGTATGTATTCAATGACCGGTTCTAAACGTAGTTCCTTCAAGATAACATCATTGCATTTGTGATCCTATTTGTTATATCATGCTGTATATGTCATGAATCTCATTTCACTAGAAGTTATCCTGCTCTCTTCTCCTTTCCTCAAAGCCCATGCCTCACTGCCGTAACAACGTGCAGGCCTTGCTAAGGTTTTGTATAATCGTACTCTGGTATCTCTCTGGACTAGCGAAAATTTCATTACTGTATTTATTATTTCCACGGTTTTGTTAAAATTAATAATTTTATTTGCTATGTCTACTTCATCCAAATATGTTAATGTAAATCCAAGGAAAATAAATTAATTTACTCTTTTCAGCATTTTTGAATCTATACAAATATTACAATGTACAGGGTATTTTCCTTGAAAATCTATTACTTTTGTTTTCTCTGTATTGGTTTTCATGTTGTATGGCCAAACTTTAATTTATTTAAAATTAATTTAGGTTGAATGGTTTAAGGTATAGTTTCCCAACCTGTGGTTCGCGAACTGAGGGGGTTCGCAAAATATTTCAAGGGGTTCGCCAAAACTTTTCCGTAATGGCGGGTTTCGAGATTAGGCCTATTAATTCTTCCTTCATTTCTATGAAATAATAATAATAATAATAATAATAATAATAATAATAATAATAATAATTGTAATTATTTTAAAATTAAATTAAACCTGTAATGCCCCTTGTTACATATGTGTAACATCGGGAATTTATCACATGATTTGAATAATAAATTAATATTTACCGCGAAACCCTGAGTAGGTTTCAATTGTTAAGGGTTAGTTAATTTAAGGTTATTAATCTTTTGCTTGGAGTTAAATTGTATGCATGTCTACTGCATGTATATTTAAAAGTCAGTGGTTCACTTAACTCAGATCGTTGTGGAAGTGGTTCACGAGTCGAAAAAGGTTGGGAACCGCTGGTTTAAGGTATCTAAAATACGTGCTTATTTTTAAAGCTAAATATACCTCCAATTAACATAATTTGTTTTAATAATGCCAGACAAATAAAATAAAATAAATATATTTTTTGTAATACGAGTTTGGCTTAGTTTTTACCCCTCTCCACAAACCGACTCCAGTTAAACAGAGAGAACAGGACATCTAGTTAACAATAAAATTAGATCAGAATCTGATTTTGACATTTTTTGTCAAGCATGTTGTAACATCACATCAGCCCAGCCATAACATGTAATTCGCTTCAGTGTTGAGTCGGGATTTTATTTGAATGCGGTTTGGAACTAGCGGTGCCTTGGGCCGCACTGATAACGAACCCAGTGTAGCACTTTTGGGAGCACTTCGTCCATGACCTAGTATCCACGCTTTGTGAGCTTCGCTACAGGTGTTTCTAAAAAGTCACTGCTAGTCTCTTTCTTGTTAGCAGAACCCGGATTTTATCATCATCATCATCATCATCATAATCAAATAAATATACGGCTTAGGCAAATTTGCTTGTTCCAAGGTGAATTTTGAGGTATTAATCATAATATACAATTATAATACAGAGTTATAAAATTGAATTCTTGGTAATGTTTTAAAAACAATCTTATGCTGAAGATAGAACCAAATCCGAAAGGCCTACAGAATTTTTAAAAGATTTAACAATTGAGGAGTCTGATTCTGTACAGGTATTCAATTCTATAATTTTTACAACTTAGACCTATTATAATAGTATATTATGATGCGAGGTTTGGAGGTGGTTTTTACAGAAGTGAGAAAATGTTTAAAAACTGAGCGATAGCGAGGTTTTTAATTTCCGAGATTCTGTAAAACACTTCACAAACGTGTGTTGTACATTATTTTTTGCGCGATGGTGTTTTCAAAATAGTGAATAATATAAAAATAATATCTTTGTTGGAAATATTTACGTTCACTATAAACAACTGACTAACGTTAACAATGTTGGGCAATGTTTTATTAGTTGAAACTACAGCAGGCCCCAACACCAACCAGTTATAAAATGGAGGTAAGTACGTATTTATTGTTTTATATTGTTTCAAATAAAGTTCAGTTAATTTAAAATGCAGTGACTTGTTTCGTATAATGTATATTAACACTACCTTTTGGATATATTTTTGTATATACATTGTATGTAGAGGAGAGTGGTTTTTACATCCCACACGCGTGTTAGTAATATGTAATATTACAGTATTGTTATTTAGATTGACAACCCCGAAATGTAGGAAGTTGAACTTTCAATCATGGTCGCCACTGCTGTATGTACGACAAAACGCACTATCGCGCAAAAAGTTATATTATATTATGTAAAGGCATACTTTCACAGAAACAGTTTGTTTTGTTTGTTGAGATTCTAAGGTAGTCTTTATAACGAATGTTATGCAATCCGTGTATAGGTTAGCCATTTTCTGTCACTTCTGACTTGTATATCAATAACAATAGTCACGGTATTTCCGGTAAGTCCACCGCTGTGGAAGCGGTATAACATTATTACTTGGACACATGCTAATCACGCCATCTTTTCTACGGCCGCCCGACATTTCAATGTCCTCGCAGTTTATATTTTCGGGCTCGCAAAAGAACCTCATGTCTAATTAAATAACTAAGGGGAGGCAGTGATCTATGCATTGCCCAGTGTGCCACGTCTGGAACCAGTTGATGCTGACCTCATGTCTAAATTAGTGCACCTGATCAAAATGTAATAGGCTATTCCCATCCAAGTAATGGCTTCACTACGACTTCTTAGAAATAATCAATTCCCTATCTCTTCTCTATAAAGCACTACACACATCATCACCCTTATGTTCCTTGCCTCTAGTCTCGAAGTTCGCGGGTTTAAACCCGGCCAAGGTCGATGAATTTTCAGGATGGAAAAAAATACAAGGGACAAGTCCTCCGGGAGGGGCTTTAAGCCGTGAGTCCCGAGTCTGTAGATTTTCAGGCTCCTAAAAGAACTGTAAGTCTGAATAAAAAAGCCTCTGTGCAAAATATAACCGACCATCATTCATCAAATTAATACTTTAGTTGGCCAACAAGATGTCTCATTGAGGCGATATGCTAACCATATGTCACTCGATATCAGTAGGTAAATAAGCGTAACTAAACTAGCATGGTTAATAAACTCCCTCTAGGGAGTCCCCATGCGGCACGTATGTGATATATGTATATATATATTCATCATCACTTAATTATCATACCGCTTCGTTCAATTCTCTGATTTAGGTAGACAATGCAATCAGCATATTGTCATTTATATAAACTATTATTCTACCAGTTATATTATATGGATGCGAAACATGGACTCTTACTTTAAGGCAGGAAAGGAGATTACGAGTATTTGAGCATAAAGTTCTTAGAAAAATTTTTCGACCAAAGAGAGATGAACAGACAGGTGAATGGAGAAGACTTCACTGTTAAGTGAACAAATTGGTTCTTTATAGCAAGCCAGATATGAGAACAGTCAAGTCTCGTAGACTGCGATGGGCAGGACATGTGGCACAAATGCGTAATGAAAGACGTGCATGGAAGCTTCTGGTAGGAAAACCAGAGGGAAAACCACTAGTTGGTAGACTAAGAATGAAGTGGGAGAATAACATTAACTATGATTTGAGGGAAATAGATTATACAGGGAATGATTGGAAAACATTGGCTCAGGATAGGGATATATGGAGAGCTTATGTCCGCGCGGCCATGAACCTACGGGTTCGATAGTGCCAGTGACTTAGAGTTAGTTATATTGTCATTTATATCCCTCCTCATCATACTACTTAAACAGGAACTGCCAATCATTGTATATCGAAACCTACCTTGAAATTTCTCCTAGAGAAGCATTGTGGTGTATCAAGACCGTGTCAAAAAAATCTGCCGTTTTTAACTGCAAGACACTACAATACAGCGCCAAATCTCTCATTTAAAATACATGCAAGTAATGTAACTGCAGACTCGGTAGATTGTTTAACCATCACTACCTTCATGCTGTTCGCTGGCGCATGGAGTGGGGAGAGGAGGGGGAGTGAAGCGACCGTGATATCAGTCGCTTGCTTACTTATGCCAGTAGTGATTTTCTGTTTGCAGCGGGTTTAATCCTCGCGCCCCACCCACCTAACTTCACTCCGCTCTACGAGCCAGGGATGCTCACTTGCTCCGCACAGTGTGTTGCCATTGCTTGATTCTGACTCGATTTCTGTACATTTCAATTAAAAAGGCAGTTATGGACACGACCTTGGTACATCACACCGCTTCTTTGGGAGAAATTTCAAGGAAGGTTTCATAATGAAATGGTTGATAGTTCCCTTGTTAGTATTATAATTATTTTAGAATATCTCTTGCCAAAAATATGGAAATCTCTTCCACGCTATGTCAGAGACTCTGTCAAATTATAAAATATTTTAACAAAAGGGCGAATTTTTAAAAATAATTAACTAATATTTCATGTTCGGAAGCACACGTGGATAATATTAAGGGCATTTTAGAAAATGTGGATTCGTCTGGTTCTAAAGGAGCATTGAAAAAAAAAACAGAGAGGTCTCGTCTGCAGAGGATGCTGTACGGACGTGAGGGAAGAATAAATACCTGCCACATAGATAGCATATAGGAGCGGATAAATAATTACACCTTATGGAATTCGTGCCAGGAGGTACTTGCTGTGAAATTCATACGTACTAACCGTCACATAAAATCATCGATTAGTTGGGTATTTAGTTATAATATAATTAATGGAGCCAAAGTATCAAAAGTAATTTATTTATAAATAACAACATTTTTAGTGATCTTTTCTTAAAACTGTTTTTTGATTCGGCCAGTCTTTGATATACGAGAGAAGGGAATTCCAAAGTCGGGTGGCTGAAACAAGGAAGGATGAGGAATAAAGAGATGTTCAATGTAGAAGAACAGCTGGTGTTAAATTTTCTCTTCATAGTGTCCTCTAGTTATGATGGGAAGCTAATGAGTGCAAGCGAGTAGAAATATAAAGGGGCGATAAGGTGGACAAACTGTTGTAAAGAAATAGAGGCAATGTTTCTTTCGTCTGTCTTTCAATCGGAGCCAAGATAACATTCCAAATACTGGAGTTATGTGGTATGATTTACGCATGTTGCACATGTAACGCATTATGAAACCGCTGCAGTCTTTGTACGAATGTGATAAGTTACTCATGTTGGTTTATAGTAAGTTACAATAATCGAAATGCGGCATAATCAAAGTTGAGACAAGCATTTTTTCCAATGAAAAAGGAAGGACATTTTTCAAATGTTTTAGGGAATTAAAGATTGGATATTTTTTACAAGTTTCTGTTAAATGAATCTGCAAACAAAGCATTTGGTCGAAATATACACCAAGATTTTCCACGGAAGGAGACCTTCAGTATTTTTAAACTCCTCAGAAATAGGCTACAAATCCGCCAATGCCATAAATGTAGTGGCATTGAACATATATATTTAAACTTAGGAATATCGAATACAAAAGGAAAACAATGGGTACGGTACTTGAGCAGTCTCCGTGGAGCTGTAAAACCAACATGCGGTGGTTCAAATCTCCTGGCGACAATGTTACACTGCCTACCCGTACTGTGTGTCTTTTTGTTTGCCCAGGGCGAGCGTGAATTAAACAACACTGGTTGTTAGTTTTGCTATGTATACCAACCCTCAAGCATCTTACTGTGACCAGAAATCATTAAATTTTTATTCATTTTCTAAAGGCAATACTTGACAGTGAAATCATTCTTCACTTATTTCAGCTGGTATATTCATTTCGTCAAATGGACTTCATAAGGAGAGCAGCAAGATGTTCAAAATTAGAAACAAATTAAGAAATACTGTCATACGAGAAAAAAAATGAATATTAGATATTAAACAGTAGATTATATAAGATACAATCAATTAAATTGCAAGAAGAAAGGTTACCCAGAAAAACATTGGAATGTTGTACACCTGGAAAAAGAAGAATAGGAACACCTCGAGACTCGTGAATGCAAGAAATAAGAACTGGAATGAGAACAAGAGGACTGGAGGACATGGAGCGGATGAAGAGAGAGACGAGTGGAGAAAGAAAATAAAACTTTAGGCACAGAAAGATGTATAAACATTAAAAATCTGTATATAAATAAAACAAAATTCATTTCTTGATAGTCCTGGCGTCTTATAACATCTGTTATCTTCCGAAACAGTAATCCTTGGTCTTCCCCTTATTTTTTCCCCAACATTTTGCCTTCAAAAATTCTTTTAAGGAAATTATTGTGACGGAGAACGTGGCAAAAAAAATACCTATCTTCTTCTACTTAATAGAGTTTTTGTTGGTTTTTATTATTATCTGTCCAATTTGTCCTTGATTATCATCTTAATAACAACATTTCTACTGCTGCCACACTCTTTATGTCAGGACCCAACTTTAGAGGCAGATAACACCATACTCCAAATGAATATACGATTTTGTAAATTGTTTCTTCTCTATACTTAAGCTTTTACTAGTGAATAAATTTCCATTTTCATTAAATGTTTTGTTAGGTAATGCAATTATTTCCTTTATTTCAACTGTTTATTGGTTGTCATTAAGATTGTATGTTACTATCCAGCTAGCAAAATTGTTTCACCTGTCCTATTTTAAAATTATCAAATTCATACTAGTCATAAGTTTTTTTATTTCTAAACAACCTTTTTAAATTGTTTTATTGGCATTAAATTTTAATTATTCTACCCGCCGAAGCCTGTCCCAAGCCATTTTGAAAAAAGCTGAAGGGGGGAATAACAACCTCGATAAAAAAAACCTGGGTTCACTTTCCTGGCTGATAGTACCCAATAAGGGCCTCTGTCTAGGGAACAGAAATTTTTGCCATGTACGTTGGCTCGCCAAAGGGTAGGGGAAGAAAACCTTGAAAACAAATAACCTGGTCCTCCAGGTTGGGGGTTGTAGCGATGGGCTAGCTCCCCGTCTTACATAAAAATCAGGCAATGCTAAATGAAAGGATGAAGTGAGAGAAGACCCGACAACCTGCTCACCAGAGAGCCTCCCAGACGATGTTGGGGATAGACCATCGGGTGGCAGAGACAAAATACTTTTGGGCTTAAAGGATAACTGCTGTAATGTAGAGAAAATCCTTAACAAAAATATAATTATTATTATTATTATTATTATTATTATTATTATTATTATTATTATTATTATTATTATTATTATTTGTTCTCAGGTTTTAGAAATATTTTAATATCTTCCCGTGCTCGTTTCAAAATTCTATGGTCAATCTCCATTCCTCTCTATTTTTCATGCCCTTACCTCCAAGGTTGTTTATTGAATTATTCTGATTATTCCTTGTGCCTAAGTTGCTTTCAATCTTCGTCATTTCCTCGTTCCTGTAGGATTGCATTCATACATATTTTTCGGTAATCTGTCTTCCGCCATATTTTTAAATGTCCAAACCATCTTAATTGTGTTGTTTTGAAAGTTTCTGCTATCGTTTTTTACTCTTCATCTTTTTAGTCACATTATTTCCAATTTTCTTTTTGTTTGAAATCCTTCCTCATTGTTTATCAATAATAATAATAATAATAATAATAATAATAATAATAATAATAATAATAATAATAATAATAATAATAATAATAATAGTAATAACAATAATAATATAATGATAATAATAATAATAATAATAATAATAATAATAATTATTATTATTATTATTATTTATTATTATTATTATTATAACGACGAGGAAGGATTTAAAAATATATATATATATATATATATATATATATATATAGGGGCCTATATACAAGTTAATATAATCATAATTATCGTGGCATAGATTTTTAAGTTATATTTTTTATTTTCTTTCTTTTCCTTAATTTTATCTTTCCCTTTTTACAAACCTGTAAGTACCCCATGCCTCATGGTACTTAGGATATAGAGACCCGACCTGACAGGAGAGATTTGATTATGCATCTTATACGTTTTGATCATACAAGGACATGGAGGGGCTCCTTGAATAAGTGTTCAGCTGAATGCCAGTTCCACCTCTGAGACAACACAAACATACAATTTATTCATATAGTCACACTGAACTATCTGATATGATGACAAAATAATAGGAATATTTGGGCCTTAAAGTTTCCCGACATTTGTCTTACAGATGAGGAAGGAAAACCGAAAAAAATCCTTACCTAGGGAATCTTGTCCCGACCAGGGATAGAAACTGGGCCCGCTGTGACCGAGCAACAATGTTATCCTGCGGCCAAAGTTGTATGCTTAGATTAATTATCAGAAGTGCCGCGACTTTCGTTAAAAGTCAAAAGTGACAGAAAATGGTTAACCTATACTTTGTTTACACAATATTTGTTATAAAGAATATTTAAAAATTAGTGAAAGAATACCATTAGATAAAATAAAAAATATATATAATGAAATACCTGATAAGAATCAGATTCCTCAATTATCAATTATTAAAACTTTTGAAAATACTGTAGACCTTTCGGTACCGGTTCTATCTTCAGCAGAAGCTTGCTTTGAAAATACCAGTATCCAATTTTATAATTGTATATTGTGACTAATACTTCAAAGCAATTTTATAATTAATATAGGCCTATATGTGATTATAAGATAAAACGTTAGTACATAATTATATACTACAACAATATTATTTGGGGCATATTTTAAATAGGATAATGATAAAAACGTTTCCACAAGTTTCGAACAATTTGAGTTTTACAGTTTTCCTGGACGTCAACGAAATAAAACCATATGCAGATTATATTGGAAAACTATGATATATGTCCAAAAACATTCAAGGCTAAAAGTGTATAAAACACTGGCTCTTAGATCTGCTGAAATGAGATACCTTCGGAGGACTACAGGATACACACTACTAGATCACAAAAAATGAAGACATCTTAGAAGAATTACACATGGAACTCATAGAAAACAAAATTTCTGATTATAAGTCATGATGGATGCAATATGTTCATGGAATGGAAGATCACAGGATACCCAAAAAAATATTAAGCTATGAACCTGCAGGAAGAAGACCAGGACGCCCACTCAAAAGACTTTTGGATAGTGTTTCTCTTGAGGCCGAAACAGGTCAACAAATGGCCTACATTTGTAAATGTGCTATGATGATGAACTATGATACATATATCGGTAAGTGTACTTGCATATTGTCCACAATTATGGAAGTTTATTACAGTATTATATTAACCTCGGTAGTCTAGGGGTTATGTTCTTTGCTTCTAGTCTCGAGAATTACATGTTCAAAATCGCCAGAGGTAGATGGAATTTTTAAAATGCAAAAATCAAAAGGTAAAATCTTCCGGGAAGGACTTTAAGTCATGTACCCTGATCATGAAGATTTTCAGACTTGTAAAAGAACATGAAGTCTGAATTAGGGCCGCTGAGCAAAATTTAATCGGTCTCTCCCATACTGGCCGAAATTCCATGAACAAATTTCTTCCCCGATGGAGACTCGAACCAGCGCAAGTCTCTTAGCTCTGTTCCAAGGTATCTTGCCTTAACCATTCGGCTACGGCGAGCAATCCGTAAAAAGTTTAGTTGAGAACTTAATTTAAACTAGGGACTAACCGAACACAAGCCTCAAAACATTAAATTATGATAAAGTATGAAAACAAAATATTTCCGAATTTCTTCTTCTCTTGTTCGTCAATGTTCAGCCTCTCACCTTGCACTTTTCTCGCGTCACCCGAGCCTTTCAGTGTCACATCCTGCAGGGAGAGAAATTTTAAACTTTGGATCACACACATACTTTTTTAATCACACAAGAACATGGAAGGCCTCCACGAATGTGTGATCAGCTCGATCCAGCCTCCTTCAAGACAACACAACACTATAATGAAACATGCCATTCAGTAACACATTCATACTGAATATGGTGATAATGAAAATGATGATTATGATGGCCAGATATTGTTCGGGGACTATTTGGGACTTAAAGTGATGATATTTGTCTTACAGATGATGAACAACCAGAAAAAAAAAGGACACTTGTCTCGTCCGGAGATCAAACCCCGACCATCTTCTCATGAGGCAGCGACGCTACCCAGAGACCACAGAAGTGTGCACTTTTCCAACCTTAAAGAATAGTTTGTATGTGAACATACATTAAAGAGAAAACAAATGTAATTTCCGCTTCAACGAACGTCTGACAGACCTTATTTCCGTTCAAACGTACTGCCTGCATCTGCTGTATATTCAATTTTCACCATAACTGAATACACGATGCGATGTATTATCGAGAATGTGACTAATTTAAAAATGTTAAACGAGCTTTATTTATTACAGTTTGAAATTATTTTATAGGCTGGGATAAGTAATTATATAAAAATGTTGTTCTCCCAGTTACATTATATGGATGCAAAACATGGATGGACTCTTACTTCAAGGAAGGAAAGGAGATTACGAGTATTTGAGAATAAAGTTCTTATGAAAATGTTTGGACCAAAGAGAGTGAACAGACAGGTGAATGGAGAAGACTACATAACAGTTAGCTACGTGATCTTTATTGGAAATCAGATATAATAATAACAGTAAGTCTCGTACACTGCGGTGGGCAGGAATGAAGCAGGGGTGGGGAATGAAAGACATGCATGGAAGCTTCTTGTAGGAAAACCAGAGGGAACACGCCCAGTTGGCAGACCAAGAATGAGGTGAGAGAATAACATTAGCCAGGATTTGAGGAAAATGGATTATACACGGGATGATTAGAAAGCATTAGCTCAGGATAGGAGTGTGTGTTGAGAGCTTATGTCCGCGCGGCCATGATCCTGAGGTTTCCATAGTGCCAGTGATTTAGTTAGTTAGTTAGTAAGGCAGGAGCAGTTACCAAGATGAGTTAACTATGAAGTTATCTACGCATCCACTTTTTTGTCTATGAAACGCACTATTACAAGAGACGGTAACATATCAGTATACTGCTTTAAGATAGAGCAGTGAAAACTGGATTTTAGACTTTGAAATACAAATCCCGAAATCAAGTAGCACAAATGAGATTTTTTAAAAATACTGTTAGGTTTAATTAGACTGGATAATTTTTTTCCATTCCATTACTCTCTCCCCTTATAGATACTTTTAAGTGTCACTTGACATCATGGCTTTACAATGGCACGACCTGGATCATATACATACTTTCTTGACCACACATGGAGATGGAGGACCTCCCCGAATGAGTGATCAGCTCAATGTCAGTGCCTCCTCCGAGATAACTTTAAAACGAAACACACCATTCACACACACACACACACGCACACACGCACGCACACACACACGCACGCACACACACACACATTCACACTAAACATGGCGAATATCATAATGATGATTATGATGTTCAGGTGATGTTTAGAGACCGTTTGGGCCCTTAACGTTTCCTGAAATTTGTCTTATAGGTGAGGAAAACAACCGTAAAAAACCTCACCCAGGAAACTTGTCCCCCGACCAGAGATCGAACCCGATATATATACAGGGTGTTTTAGAATAAGTATTACAGACTTATAGGGTTGTAGAGGGGACTTAGTAGGTAAAGTTTTGATAAGGAGACCATGTTCGGAAACGTAAAATAAGTAAAATAAGTTTGAAGACCGATATGTTGTGTTCACAGTCAGTTATGCTGAGTCAGCGTTCACTCAATTGGCAATCAGTCATTGGGTAGTGCATTCTTCCGTACCTCCAACGGGTTCCAGGTAGGCTACTTGATCTTCGTGCAAGAAATACTGGTGGAGTTATTAGATTTGCCACTGCCATTACGACAGCACATGTGATTCCAACAAGATGGCGCACCCGCGCTTTTTCACTTGCCGTCCGCGAACATCTCGACCAAACATACGATGAAAGATGGATAGGTCGAGGTGGTTCTACTCCTTGGCCACCATGGTGGTCGTCAGATTTAACTCCCCTCGAATTTTTCCTGTGGGTCCATATGAAGAACCTTGTTTACGAGACACCTGTCGAGTCGGAGGAAGATCTTCTTGCACGGATTCTGGCGGCAGTATAAATTATTGAGCACACACCAGGTTTTGTGAGGCGTGTGTATGAAAACATGTGCAACGAACAACAGGGTCGCCACGTGGAACCACACTTGTAGTACAACCCTAGAAATCTGTAATACTTATTCTGAAACACAAGACACACAATTTGAGCCTATTGTGTTTCGATCTTCAAACCTATTTTTACATCGAAATGGTACGTTTCTGGACATGGGTTCCTTATCAGAACTTTAACTACTAAATCCCTCTACAACCCATAGAAGTCTGTAATACTTATACTGAAACACTCTGTATATATATATATATATATATTTATTTATTTATATTATATATCCGTCCATAGTAATTCTGCCCGAAACACGTCCTTCACTGCAATCATAGCATTTTCATGCTATGCTAGCAGCTTTACTAGTGAATTGTAGGTGTGGTAGCTTCCCGTTGCTTTCCACACCGATGAAGGGTGATGATGATGATGGCCATATGATTTCGGGGACCGTTTGGGCCTTAAAGTTTTCCTGACATTTGTCTTACAGGTGAGGAAAAATCCCGATAAAAACCTCACCCAGAAAAACTGCCCCTACCGGGGATCGAACCCGGGCCCGCTGCGTGACAAGGCAGCAAGCTACCTCGAGACCTCAGCGGTGGATATATATTAGGGCATTCGACAAGTAATGGCAATACTGTTATAACAACACAAAACGTTCATTTAGGTTAGTTTTGACATAACAAACATAATTTATATTCTATTGTCGAGTCAACTATATGTTGCCAAATCCTTGGAAGATGGCGCACTCCTTCTGCAGAGCCATTTCTGGATGTCTCTCTCATCTGATCGATCTAGAGCTATCAGGATATCAACTCTTGATTGAAATCGAATACCTCGTAGAAATTATTTGATCTTTGAGAATAAGATATAATTACAAGGGCTCAAATCTGATGAATTTGATGGATGTCCGAGTACATCCCAATTCCATCTTCTAAACAATTTCTACCGAACATCTTTTTAGGGCGGTATTACTTACTAAGTGTGAGAGATAGTGAATATATTCACAAAATATTGCTATTTAGATACTTTCAATATTACATATTTAGCCTATACAACAAAGGCTACTCAACAAGATATTACAAGTAAGATTACATTGATCACCACTAGGATAGCTGATTTACAACAGTGTTGCCATTATTTATCGAATGCCCTAGTATATATATATATATATACGTCATTCAGATTTATCAGAATAATTGACAGGTTCATTTTCTGCGAATGGACCTAAATCGAATACATAAAGGTTTTATTTTACAAACGTAAACGATACAGAAGCAGAGGAATCTCTAAACAACGGCAGGCCTGTGAAGGGCATCTTGAGACTTAAAAACAGACTTAGAAAATAACCTGACTCTAATATATATTGACGAGGATAATAAACTTTGATTGTAGACCTTTAAAAAAACAGTGGTTCCATACTGCGCCTGGTATTATAAAAACAATTTGTATGAATAAAAAATTAACTTAGTAATTCATTGATGTGTGTTCTACCTCTAATCGTTCAGTTCCTAATTGTTACGTACTTTGTGTGGTTTTAAGGTACCGACGTCACACATGCTCGAACCGTGACAAACCATGCCAAAGTCCTAGTGCTTTTTGCTTTCCTCCTACTTTTAGTTTTCATTTGTAGGCTACGTCATATTTATCCAGCGGAAACGTTTTTTATTTAGAGTCCCGCGAAAGTGGGAACTTAAACAAGTTTGGATCTCCATATTATGTAATTTTTGTTTGAATTAATTTATATTTAGATAACACAAAGGCTTAAAATTCTATAAATCAAATATCTGCATTAAAGTTATCATATGAGGATTTTTGTGGTCCAATAATTACAAACAGAAATTAATTGCAGATAGAAATTAAACATAAGTTAAATTCAAATATGGAATCGAATGTTATTATGCATTACAGAGGCTCTTGTCATCGAAACTACACTAATAGTTATTTAGACGACTTTTTACTAAACCTAATTTAAGTTGAATATCCTTTAGTAAGTTAAATAACTTGGGAGGTTTAGTACCAAAATCCTCATGTTAGAACAAGACCGAAGGGGGTATTCTAATAGCAGCGAGTTATTAAATCTAATTTTGTAACGTGTTGTCTACAATATTTTATCTACGTTCAGAGTATTTTAGTATATGTTGCATATTTAGTATATTTAATGAAATGTATTTATTGCGGAAACGATATGTTTAGAGAAAGAGTAATGCGAGTTTTGGAGAAAACAAAAACACGATAAAACATTGTTGTTATATTCTGCAATTTTGGTTGCTAGTTTCATATGTGAATTTAAAGCAAAAATGAGCGTAGAAGGTGATTTTCACGGTTCATCAGGAAAAATATTAAAATCAGTCAAAGATGAAACTATTAACATACTTCCAGAAAAGTCCAGGAAAGTTTATTCATATAGTTATACGAAATCATCATTAAAGTGTATTTTACGTTTTGTTGGACCTGTATTTCATGTTTTGATAAGTTATTTGTGTTTTAATGTTGAGTGATTCCGGGTTATGTGGCCGTGGTCCATAGTTGGTGTTGATACCAGACGTTTCGCCCTCAACTGCGGAGGGCATCTTCAGTGGCGAGTGCTTCTATGCGTGTTTCCTGGTCGGAAGATCTACTTAGAATGAGCGCTGTGGACGTAGAGGACGTTGTATTAGTGGTGGGTGCAGGGTGAGTGGGCGTGGCTCTTGCTAGAAAATAAATGCATTAACACCAGTGACAACAAGGAGACGACTATTAGCCAATCAGCAAGAGCCACGCCCACTCACCCTGCACCCACCACTAATACAACGTCCTCTACGTCCACAGCGCTCATTCTAAGTAGATCTTCCGACCAGGAAACACGCATAGAAGCACTCGCCACTGAAGATGCCCTCCGCAGTTGAGGGCGAAACGTCTGGTATCAACACCAACTATGGACCACGGCCACATAACCCGGAATCACTCAACATTACGATTACCGGCCGTGAAAGCCTGCATTCAACTATTATTTGTGTTTTGTTAGAATATAAAGTATAGGTTTTGTTGCCAAGTAACTACGAACTAAAGCGTAACTGATTGTTATAATAGTAGACAAAATATGTTCACGTTTACGAGTATTTTAGAAGAAAGTTCTGAGGAAAATGTTAACACAAAATGCGGCGAAGAGGCAAGTGAATGCATAACAGTGTGCCACATTAACTTCACGGGAAACCAGAATTAATAACAGTTACATCTCGTCGACTATGATGTGCAGGACTTGTGGCGCGAGTGAGAAATGGAAGAAGGAAAGTAAAGAGTGACGTACAGACAAGTGAATGGTTAAAACTACGTAACAGTGAGCTCCTTGATCTTTACGGAAAAATAAAATATATAAGAACATTCAAGTCTCGTCGACAATGTTGTCCACGACGTTTAGCACGAATGAGGAATGGAAGAAAGCCATGGAATCTTCTTGTATGAAAAACCTCAGGGAAAATCCAACAGGAAGCTGTTACATCTTACGAAGCGTGCCATAAATGTGCTTGGAAGGAAACGGAAGGATTTATCTTGGTAGCGTGGTTTTAATTCTATATTATGGGTTCATCATCATCATCATCATCATCAACAATCACGGATTAAGCCCATGTGGCATGTTCCGGTTTCATAGGTTCTCATTCAAAAGTTGGATCCATCTCTTCTTCGGTCTACCAACATTCCTGTGTCATTTTGGTTTGTATTTAAGCATAATTTTGGGAATGCGATCATCTTCCATTCCTTGAACATGTTCTTTCCAGTTTTTTCTAGATTATTTTATTCTATCTAAGAGTTTAAAGATATTTAGCTCATTTCTAATATCTTCACTTCTCTTATCTAGAAGTTTGCAACCAGTCACACTTCTCAGAAATCTCATTTCAGCTGCTTCTATGATCTTCTCTTCTCTTTTAGTTAAAACCCAAAATTCACTACCATACAATAGTAAAGGGGACTGCCACTACTTTATAACATTTTAGTTTTGTTTATTTTCTATTGCTTTTAAATATTCTTTTGATTGTTCCACATATATAATTAAATGTATTAAGTTTGTTAAATAGATCTTCATTTTTAAAATAGGAGATTTCATAACCCAGGTATTTAAAATGGTTCACTGAACTAGATATTAGAACTTGGTCGTCTGAAAAAAGTAAGTATTGTAGGTTTGTTCTGGATTTTAGCTAGGACTGGGATATAAGGTAATACCATACCTATGAGCGGCCATACTACTGGTTTATCTAGAGAATAGATAACTTCCTTAGTTAAATGGGATGGCATATATTAAGCAAAACATTTACATTTTATCAATAGGAAAACTTCATATTAATACAAATTATCGCTGCAATGAAATTCTAAATAGTTAAAACATCATACAAATATAGTTTTACCGCCATTCAAAAAGCAATAATGGTGCCAAACTGAACCCTGGAGAGAGAGGATGAGAGAGTCGTTTTTCTTAATTTAGATTTAATATACTAACATAATGATACCGTATTTTAATTTAGACATGACTTATTCCTTGAATCTAATGTAGACAAATATTTCGAAATTTAAGTATTTCGGTTGTATGTTTGAAACTTAGTAATTTATGATAATGTATTTATTAATGCTCATTTTATATAAACTAATTAATGTGAAAAGCTTTTGTTTATAATTTAAAGATGTTGGAGTTGTCCTGTAAAACACAAACTTTACTCACCCTAGGCTTGAAGCCATCCCCGTCCAGCTCCGGATCCACGATCCGAGCTCCAACGTTACAGGAGCGAAGAAACCCCTCTCTCTAACCTACCCTCTTTATATCCTCCATCTGTTTACAGTTTAGCTACCTTATCGCAATAATATTTCTTACTTTTAGGAAAGAGGAATTCGCTTTCATTTTTGCCTATGTGTGCCAGCAAAAATTCCAAAGTACAAATTGTATGATAAATATACGTCGTGATTGAATTTAATGTATTTTATATTTATTTCGGTATCAATTTATGCCCATTTTATAACGTCTCATTAGGTTAAGCCATTTTGTAAAGCCCTTTTGTAACAGAAGCTAAGAATGAGATGGAAGAAACTACTTGTAGGAAAACGCCAGTAGGAGGCCAAGAATGAGATGGGATAAAATAATAATTAGCCATTTTATGAGGGAAATTTATCATACAGATATTGTATGGAAAACATTAGATCAAGATAGGAATGTATGGAGAGCACATGTCTGCGCGACCATGGACCTCCATATTCGATAGAGCCAGTGTTATAGTATAAATGTTGTGTGTCCCAGGGTGGACCGCTCGAATGGACCTAATTTCAATTGCTTGTTACTGGCAAACGGTTGAAGATAGAAACTTAAAACAACGTTCATAGTACAGAAAAACTCACCAAGTTTCGAATCCTGTCGGTAGATGGCACAAAGATACGTTTCTCGTTCTTAGATTTAATTGTTTGTGAAAATGGCGACTCCGCAGATGAAAGCGCAAGCTGGACCTAATTTCAATTGCTTGTTACTGGCAAACGGTTGAAGATAGAAACTTAAAACAACGTTCATAGTACAGAAAAACTCACCAAGTTTCGAATCCTGTCGGTAGATGGCACAAAGATACGTTTCTCGTTCTTAGATTTAATTGTTTGTGAAAATGGCGACTCCGCAGATGAAAGCGCAAGCTGTTTTGTGGTATGCGGAGTTTAAATCAATCATTAGAGTTCAAAGGGAGTTCCGGCGTGTGTTTAACCGTGATGCTCCAACTGCTAGAAGCATAAAGAAGTGGCGTGATACATTATTAGCTACAGGATCTGTGTTGAAGAAGCATGGTGGTGGTCGCAGAGCATCCGATGAAATGGTAGCAAATGTTCAAGCCGCATTTGAGCGAAGCCCCCGGAAGTCATTAAGAAGAGCTTCGCGGGAACTTCAAATACCAAAATCGACATTACAACGGATTGTCCACAAACGCCTCAAACTGCACGCATATAAAGTGCAGTTAGTGCAACGTCTGGAGCCGAATGACATGCCGAAACGAGTGGAATTCGCCAATACGATGCTGGACCGTCTCGGCGCTGATCCTGACTTCATGACCAAGATTTTCTTCTCGGACGAAGCCACTTTCCATTTGTCAGGCAAGGTAAACCGGCATAATGTGCGGATCTGGGGATCGGAGAATCCTCACGCTATTCAAGAGCATGTTCGTGATAGTCCGAAGATGAATGTTTGGTGCAGGTTTGTCACATAATAAGGTCATTGGAACCGTTTTTCTTCGCCGAGAAAACTGTTCGTGGTACCACATATCTTGACATGCTGGAGCAGTTCTTCTTTCCACAAATTGAACAACTGCAGCCTAACATCGTTTTCCAGCAAGATGGTGCTCCTCCCCACTGGTCCAATGAAGTTCGTACGACTTTGGACAACATTTTCCCTGGCCGTTGGATTGGTAGGGGAGGACCAATCGCGTGGCCCCCCGAGATCTCCCGATTTAACACCACTGGATTTCTTTCTCTGGGGCTATGTCAAAGATAAAGTTTACACCACCCCAGTCAAAG
This sequence comes from Diploptera punctata, assembly GCA_030220185.1. Lineage (NCBI taxonomy): Eukaryota > Metazoa > Arthropoda > Insecta > Blattodea > Blaberidae > Diploptera > Diploptera punctata. Next base: position 1,150,045 of record JASPKZ010007366.1, on the reverse strand, counting down.
ACCTTCGTGATCTTCGTGAGCGCATCATAGAGGCTATTGAGAACATTCCAGAAGACATACTCCAACGTACCTGGCAAGAAATTGTTCATCGCTTTGATATCGTCACAGTGACTGCTGGGGCTCATATAGAGATGTGGTGATCTGGATATCAAAACTTGGTGAGTTTTTCTGTAATATGAACGTTGTTTTAAGTTTCTATCTTCAACCGTTTGCCAGTAACAAGCAATTGAAATTAGGTCCATTCGAGCGGTCCACCCTGTATTATATAGATGCGAAACATGACCTTTTACTTTAAGGGAGGAGAAAATATTATGAGCATTTGAGATCAAGTTCTTAGGAATAATTTTGGACCAAAGAGAAATGAACAGACGGGCGAATAGAGAACACTTCATAACAATGAGCTACGTGATCTTTATAGGAAACCAGATGTAATAAAAACAGTTAAGTCTTGTAGACTGAAATGGGCAGGACTTGTGATAGTAGTGCGGAATGAAAGAGGAGCTTCTTGTAGGAAACGCACAGTTGGTAACCAAGAATGAAGTGGGAGAATAACATTAACCATGATTTGAGGGAAATACATTATACAGGGGATAAGTAAACATTAGCTCAGGATATGGATGTATGGAGAGCTTGTATCCGCGCGGCCATGAACCTACGGTTTTGATAGCGCCAGTTAGTTATTTAGGCCCTGTAATTCTTGTTTGAATTAAAATCGAGGATTAGAAATTCTAGGAATCAAATGTCTGTAACAAATAAAATTAACATATCTAGATTTTTTTGGATGTGGAAGTGAAGGGAGATGGGGCGGCGATGTAGGAAGATGTCTGCATAAATTACCCTGGTGTTTGTTGTCATGTTAACTACCCGAGCGCCCAAACCCCGAGAGTAAATTAATGCACGATGTGCATGTTCTCTTGTTAAATCTCAACCAGCAGCTCGTCATTAGAAATAAAATCACAAAATTCATCATCATCAGTCAGAGCAAAAATAGTAATCAATAATGAAATAACAGAAGAGATAGCACACTTTAATACTCGTATCTTGTTGCAGATGTAACAGGGATAGGGATATCTAATATTTACAAAGTAATGTTTCGTATTTTATGCGTTGCCATGCCGTTCATCCGATTGTGTAAAATGTTTAGGAGTTTCCCGGGAAGGTTACAGGCTATAAGAGAGTTATAATACTTAACCCCTTACCCCTAAAATCACCCTTTGTAGTGAAAAAAGTAGCTTTTTGGACACTTCAATGGCGTAGCTGCCTAAACCGTACAAATGCACACAATTAATGTACACAGAATTGAATATCTAAAAAAACTCTACAAAATGTCCGCGACAGCATGTTTATCTTTTACGGATAACTCACAATAACAATTTTTGTCTTTCATTGATGCCAAGGAGATCGGGATAAGCAGATTCCCGGGCAAGCATAACGGCTCACGGTGAATATTATTTCATGGATAACTCACAATACCGAATTTTAACTTTCAGCTCATTTATGTCAAGAAGATCAGGATAAGTAGATTACCGGGCAACACCGGGTAATCAGCACAGGGATCTTAAAATAATTACGAGTTAAATTTATAATTATTTTTCCTTTTACTTATTAAACTAAACATAAAAACACATTAATTTCCATTAATTTAGGAATAGCAGCGCACGCCGGGCATTAGCTAGTACAAAATAAATTAAACCGATATGAAACGATGTGCGGCACCATAAGAAGAACCCTCCGAAAGACTCTTAAGAGAAACTCAGATCAGGTTTTATAAAATTATAACTGTTCCATTTGTTTTATATGGATCCGAATCTTGGGTATTTATAAAAAATATATCTCACACATTCAAGCCGCTGAAATGAAATTTTTAATACTGTAAAATGATGATCAGGCTCCCTTTCGTCCACCACGAAATCCACATGGAGTGACCAAGTCTCGATTTCTGGACCCAAGCGGTGAGAGGCGAGCATCTAACCGCTTGCGCCATGGAGTCACCTTAATTCAGAATAAATCTCTCAAAATTATTTTTTGGTCCCCGATGTACACAAGGATCGCAGTGCTGCACATTATTTATTATTTGTATTTATTTATTTCCTGTAATTCCTAAATGGAACATAGGGCAGCAGTAAAGTTCCCCCAGCGTATGTTTCCATTTCACCTCATTCCAGCTTTTCCCTCTTTCCTGTACTTCCTGTTCTACTGATCTCTTCCGAGTTTTCCTAGGTCGTCCCCTTTTTCTTACTCCTTGCAGATTCCAATATAGTGCAGTCTTCCCTATGGTTCCGTCTGGTTTTCTCAATGTGTGGCATATCCAATTCCAGTTTCTGTATTTTAATTGGTGACATATTGAAGATTGGTTGGTTTTTCTCTACAGTTCTTCATTTTATATTATTTCCGGCCAACTTATATTCAAAATATGCCTCAGACATCTGTTTACAAAGATCTGGAACTTTTTATTTATTGTTTCTGTAATTTTCCATGTTTTGCAACCATAGAGGAGAAATGATTTTACGTTGGTGTTGAACCCTAAAGTTAATTGGTAAAAACTGTTGTCGTATTTCACGTGCCGATATGTACTTTGATAAATTAATGCCTCCATTGCCACGATCGGTTTATTATTGTTTCAACTTATCATTCGTTACAATAATTTTAATTGAATAACACGTGTCTCTTGTGCTTTGTTCTCAGTTTATTATGTCGAATAAAAGGAAAGAAAAATTAGTACAGAAGAGAAAAAAATTAGCCTTGCCGCTTAAAGTAAAAATAAAAATGATTGACCATATATACGCGTTGTCGAGTCGTTTGCGTCTATATCACGCTGTTTCAATGTTAATGAATCAAGAAATCCGAAAACAAAATGAGGAATTCTATCGCAGAATTCACAGCTGAATATCAATCTTATTTGAAATAACTTTTAAAAGCGGCAAAACAAGAAACAATTATTAAGTTCTTGCCTAAACCTGACAGTAATACGAGTAATTAGTAGAAATTGTTCAAAATCTCTCATTAATTGATTTTATTTTAATAATTTAATGTATTCTGTAACCTTGGAACGTATCGCCTATATACCCATACAAATTACCATTCCATATTCGCTGTTTTTATATTCGCGGCATATTTGTGAACATATCCCCCGCGAATAAGGAACTTTTACTGTACTTGAAATAATTAGGATTATTTTGAGAAGGGGTTTGCACATAGTTTTTTTTTTAATATTAGAAATTTTGCTCTGAAGAAAGCAGGAAAACGGGCGAATTTGTGAGAAAGTTCATTAGAATCTCATGGAAGACAGACTGACTTGGCGCCATAACAAGGCAAAACAAATGACTGCTCTGCATTATTAAATTCCTTGAATATAATCAATATCCTCCCATCAGGACGGTGATTAAAATCTTCAAGTTTTACGCACTCAAAGTAAATATTTAAGAGTATAGTAATTACCTTACTTATCAAATGTAAGTTACAAAATACAGCATCCGTGGTCTAGGGGTTAAATGGTCCTTGCCTCTGCTCCCGAGAATCGCGGATTCAAACTAGGTCAGGGTTGATATATTTTTAAGATGGAAAAATCGGATTAACACATCCTTTGGGAGGGACTTTAACCCATGAATCCAGAGTCCGAAAATCTTCGCGCTCGTCAAATAATCTCAAATCTAAATTAATCCTTAAATTCGCAATGTATCCTATAGGATGCATCTATTGTTTTAATTTATCTAATAGCTTTAATAAAACAGAAGAAAGCTAACAATGATAAATTACTGAAATAATATACCTAGTAATAACAGTTATGCATGATTTCGTTTTCAGTGCGGTCCACCATATTTAAATAATTAGTACGGGAAATTATTGTTTTGCCAATTTAAGGGTTAAAGCATCTGAGCAATATTTAATGGTGTCTCTTTGAAGCGATGAGCTAACCACTTGTCACTCGCTGACGTCTGTAGGGAAATAAGCGTAAATAAATTAACTAAGTAACTCACGCAAGGAAGCATCCTTGCCAAACTTGACATACAAATAAAATACTGCTTTTTATTTTACCGGCCTAAATAATTGTATAAATAGAAGAACATTTTAGATAATTGTGCATACACTGTTGAAAGCCTTTATAGAGCCATAACATGGGATCGCTTCTAGACTCTTATCCATCTCAATTTTGTGTAGAACACCATGTTAGAGTTCAAATACACACAATACTGTACTCCCAGTAAAATAAAGTATTTGCGCGGGGGTGTCGGTCTAGTGCGTATGGTTGATGCGATCATCAGAGAGAAGGGGGTTAGAATAGTTTTATATATCGTCTGGTTACAGCAGCATCACTAAACTGTGTTGTTTAGTATCCAGAATAACCACTTCACATTATACTAAATACCATATGTCTACGCAGTGATCGATCGTTAGTGAACGAACTAGTTCATTTGAGCGAAACGTTAAAAATAACTAACTATAGTTCGCAGATTAATTTTGGACTGGTAGTTCGTGTGCGGTGAAAGTGTGCTGTCAGCTCTAAGCACCATTTTGCATGCCAAGTTAGTTCCAATGGTCAGCCTAGAATAAGAGCTAGTTCAAAAGTAACCAATGATATGCTTTCTAGTATTCTCACAGTAGCGCCAAGATAAAAAAAAGATACAGTTCACAATGTTTATAGCGCATAGCGTTTCTTACAATAATATTAGCTTTATTACAATAAAACTTTAAGTTCTTAATCATAAACGCCCGTTACATAAAACATTTAAAACGCCGAAAAATATAAACTGTTGCGCCAGATTTATGTAATGTCACTTCTTGACAAATTTGATTTAGTTACACTTATTTCCCTACAGATGTCGACAGTGACACGAGATCAGCATGTCGCTTCAATGAGACTTCTAGTAGGCATCTAACGTAGTACTTAAATTGAGGAAAGTCGGTTAAATTTTGCACAGAGGCGTGTTTTTTTCAGGATTGAGGTTCTTTTACGAATCCAAAAATCTTCACACTCGGGACTAACCGTTAAAAGTGTCTCCAGGAGGACTTTTACCTCGGATTTTTCCATCCTGAAAATGTATAAACATTTAACCCCTATTAAATCTGACCCCTAAATTTGCTTTAAAAAATATGTATTATTTTGCCACTTGGTAGGAAAACAATGTATATTTTGATTTGAAATAGTATATTACGATGCGAGGTTGGGAAGTGTTTTTTACAGAATCGAGGAAAATGCTTAAAAGTCGAGCGATAGCAAAGGTTTTAATTTCCGACATTCTGTAAAAACACTTCACAAACGAATGTTGTACACCCTACGGCAAAAAAAAAGTCATATTTTGAACGCACATTTCTTCTAAGTTACACTCGGCACAGCGCTGGGTTCAAACTAGGAAACTAGTTATAATTGTGCAGAACCTGAGCTACTGTGTTATGTGGCATGAACGGAAGACTCTCCTACGTGTCCTGATAGGTCAGCGGTAAAGCATGCGGTCACTGTTTCTCTTAATGAAGATCGCTGGTTCGCGTCTTCAATTACGCAATTTTTTTCGTGATATTTGTATTAAAACGTTTTACGAATTAAGTACATTTTATTTCGACATTTGAATTAATCTATACTTTTTAAGTTAATAATTGTATTTTATACCGCTGAGGTTATAACAATGTTAAATTATATATTTTACACGCTTTATTTTAGCTTGACCTGTATCTGTCTTATGTAACGGAATCTTTGAACACGATTTTCACCCACATAAAAGCATAACATCGACTTGAAACTTTGTATACTTATAAAGGACCCATGACAATACAATAATTTCATAATGTTTTTCTAAAATCCTGGCCAGACTGATCAGAAAATCAAAAAAATAAAAACCGGTGTAATAGGTTGCGGACTTATCGACTTTTCAGTCAGTCGTTGTAAGAGTTCAGTTGGTAGAGCGGTGGACTGTAGTGGTATATAATTTCAGTAATCCATAGGTCGCTGGTTCAAATCCGGGCCGGAGGATTTTTTAGAAGAGTATTAAGTAATTAAATGTTCATGGGATTCCGGTTTTTGACAATCAATTAAACTAAAAATTAAAAAAAAATAAATAATAGTTAAAAAAGTGAAACAACACGCTTTATTAGAAAACCAAACTAAAAAAATAAATATAAATAATAGTTTTAAAAAAATTAAAAAAACAGCACGGGGTGCTTTTTATGGGTTTTTACGTTTTCTTCTTAGAGACTTTACTTTTACCAATATCTGTTTATTAACAAATATATTAATTGATAGAGAGCCCTCACGCTTTTGATGGTAAAATTGTTTTTTTTTTGTAGATAACTCTAGTTTTATTCTAGATGTGTTGGAGATGATTTTTTGTTGACCACTTTAATTTTATCCGAAGTGTGTTGGAAATTAAAATTATTTTTCATTTTTTAGTTCGGTTTTCTAATAAAGCGTGTTGTTTAGTTTTTTTAAACTATTAATTATTTTTACCTTGTATACTACCGTCTTCCTCAACTATTTAAAATTTTTGCTGATTTCACTCTAGGCCTTTCGATGCATGCTTCATCTTCTGGAGTTGTAGTAATATTGAATTAACTGTATGTCTAATAGTGTGTTTTGCTCATTAGGCATATTTTCGTTGAGAATGTTTGTATTCTTGGTCTTCTTGATAATTTCGATTTCTTGTAAAATGTTAATTTTGTTCCTGTTGTTTTCTCTGTGTATAATTCACATTGTATTATCGATATTGTTGAAACTGTGGCCGCTTTCTGAAATGTGTTTAGTGAAATTTGATTTGATTGTTAAAGGGGAAGGCAAATCAAATTTCGTTGTTCATCAGATTTGAATACAATCGAAAATGTGTGGGCTAAGATAAAAATAGAGATGAACTCTAATTGGCCTGCAGATGCACGAAAGACGAAAGACGATAGATGGCTTATGGGCACAAATTCAAGACGACTGGGATACTCTAGCTGATCGTCCACGTGCCTGTAGAAATTTGATTGCATCAAAGTCCCGCAGATTGAGGGCAGTAATATATGCTGATGATTCATACACCCGATATTGATTTTGTTTATGTTAAAGTTTTTCATTTTAGAAGATTATATTTTCTTTCCTCATTTTACTTATTAGAAGAAGGTTTTAATTTATGTTTTGCGTGTTTTTGTGTGTGCACTACAGCCATAAAACTCAAATATGTAATTAAATATGAAACTACATTACAGGTGAAATGCTATTATAACATTCAATCAAAAAAAAAAAAAAGTAGAACGGGAATCGATCCCGTGAGGTTACGAACGCAGACGATATCTATTAAACCTCTCGGCCACAGAAACACACTAAGCCAAACTCTCTCTTTAATGTTGCTTGAGTGTGCACTGCGTTAACTAGCAAACAACCCAGTACAATTACTGAAAACGTGTTGATGTGAATACGGCTTCTGCGAGCGCTCATGAAGTTCCCGATCGATTGATAGAATCAGCGGATGACTCATGTTTTTGTCTAAGGGTGTACATTATTTTCGCGCGATTGTGTTTTCAAAATAACAAATAATAGTAAAATAATAACATCTTTATTGGAAATATTTGAGTTCATTATAAACAATTGACTAACGCTAACAGTGTGGGCAATGTTTATTAGTTGAAACTTCATCAGGCCGTGACACCAACCAGTGATAAAATGGCGGCAAGTACGTATTTATTATTTTATATTGTTTCAAATCAAGTTCAGTTAATTTAAAATGCAGTGATTTGTTTCGTATAATGTGTATTAACACTACGCTTTGGATATTTTTGTATATACATTGTAAATAGTATACATAGAGGGCAGTGGTTTTACTTCCCACACGCGTTTGCAACATGTAATATTACAGTATAGTTATTTTATTACAATATAGTTATTTAGGTTGGCAACCCCGAAATGTAAAAAGTTGAACTTTCAATCATGGTCGGCATTGCTGTAAGTACGACAAAACACACTATCGTGTAAAAATGTATTATTGATTAGCGCTAAAAATCTATAAAACTACAAAAATACAATTTTATCTGCAACAAATTCCACTTCAAGAACTAAAGAGGTTAATGGGAGCGACTGTACATAATCCGAGTTAGAGAAAACGGCGGTATGGTTTTCCAGCAACAAATATAATAAATAAACTAGAGAGAGGCATCATAGTAACTAGAACAGAGCCTTGAGGCAGAGTAATCAAATAACATATGGATACATGAAAGGTAAGATACCGGTATTTTATGAAATAACATGTATTTGGTTGGAGCAAGTGTGGAGTTGCACAGAGCACAGAGGGGCGTGGTGCAGCCATAGCAACTGTCCAGGCCAACAGCACGTCTGCTTACGTAGGCCACATAATAAACAACATGCCTACAGGTTCTTCTTATTCCATCAAAATCGTCACACAATATCACTTTCTTCAAGAGAGGAGAAGAATCTTGATCGTTTGGAGATCAGATGGAGTTAATAATATTAATGATGAATGTAATAATAATATAAATAATAATGATTATTATAATTTTATTTGTATACAGATCTTTTTAATGTATACAAATATTTCTGTGCCTGAAGTTTTATTTTCCTTCTCCACTCATCCCTAACCATCGACTCCACGTCCTCAAGTCCTCTTGCTCTCATTAGTTCTTATTCTCGCATCCACGAGTTTCTAGGTCTTCCCTTCTTTCTTCTTCCAGATGGACACCATTCCAATGTTTTCCTGGATAACCTTTATTTTTGTATACGTCGTATATGCCCATACCAATTTAATTGCTTATATAATCTGATACTGAATATTTTTTTTTTCGTAAGACTGTTTCTTACTTTTTCCAAATTTCAACATCTTGCTGTTCTCCTCGAGAAATAAATATCCAATGACATAAGTAATAAGTAATAATAATAATAATAATAATAATAATAATAATAATAATAATAATAATAATACTTGTTGGTTATCATAAGGTTTGGGCTGAAGGGCAGGTCTTTCACTACAATCATAGCATTTTCGTGCTATGCTTTACTAGGGAATTATAGGTGTGGTAGCTTTCCGCACCGGTGAAGGATGATGATGATAATGATAAGGATGATAATGATGGCCGAATGATTTTCGGGGACCTTTGGGCCCTAAGCTCCCTTGACATTTGTCTTACAGATGAGGAAACCCCCTCCCCGAAAATACATAAGAAAATAACATATAATTATAAGTAAATATTTTTACAAATTAAGCTAAATTTAAAAGCAATCAAGTTAATATTATTAGAGAATCATCGGAAATAATTTACAAAATATGAAAAAAAAATCTAATTTCCAACCATACACCTTGAGCATGCGCCAACAGACGCCGAGAGGTTTACACTATGGAATCACGGGATACAGCCAACATATACATGCTATTTGAACTTGCGTTCCCAACGAATCTAAAAGCTAATCTAACACACTTTAAATATTCTAACCTGTGAAAGACCAACCTAAAAGCTAGCCTAACGCAATATAAGTACTCTGACCTGTGAAGCACGCTGATTTTATTTAGTGTAAGTTAATTAGTACAGACAGACTCTACGTTGGCATCACTAGAACACACAATATTCGTTAAAATCAATATGATTGCCAAGTCTTCAAATAGTTCAATATCGTGAAAAAATCAAATAATTGTTAGAAAATACATATATAAAAATGACTGTAAATGGTGGGAAATCATCTGAAAAATTAAAACCCATGAATACAATTTAACAGGAATTTATGAAGTAATTTAAAACGTCATGTCACATGTTGTAAAGTTTGGCCTTTTTACAAATTAAACTGAAATTAAAACGAATAAAGTTAATAATATTAGAGAATAAAAAAATTAGAGAACGTCAATTAATCCACTCACAGACCAATTATCACCAGTTATCACTTTAAACATTTTATTAATAATAACCTACATAAAATTAAGATATTCTTAGTGACGTGATACCAAGTTTAGTTTGTAAGTTTGTTGAAATATTTTACGACCATTTTTCGTTTAAATGATGATTTTCCTTTGACAGTCTTTGACAGGCTACAAGGACAATAACCTTCCCACTCCCCTTCTCGACCCCACTACTTCAAGGAATGCTTTAGAAATAGCTTTGTCCACATACCCTACTTCCTTGCAGGTAGCCCATTTCAATGCTCAAAGTATTACTGCTCATATAGATGAAGTCAGAACAATTTTCTTCTCTTTAAATATTCATGCTCTTCTCATATCTGAAACGTGGCTAAATCCCACCATTACCTCTTCTTTAATTAACATGGATGGTTATACTTTTCTTAGACACGATCGTGTTTACAGTCGCGGGGGGGGGGCGGTATTGGAGCCTTCGTTAGAACAGACCTTACTCCTAAAATTGTGTATCTATCTAATAACGAACCATCTGCCGAAATTATGTTCATAGAAATATTTGTCAGTTTCAAAAAATGTCTTCTCTGTGTAGTTATACCAACCTCCTAAAATAAGAGCCATCGCTGAAATTGAGTCCACTTTACAAAACGCGCGAATACAATATGAACATGTTATCGTTATGGGCGACTTTAATATAAATATACTAGACACTGATAACAGACATACACAACAACTGATGGCTACGTTCCAGGCTTGTGATATGACACTCCTACCCCTACGACCTACACATCACACTCATCACTCTGAGACGTTACTTGACTTAATTGCAACTAATAATCCAGACAGAGTACTTACTCACGGGCAACTGCCAGCCCCGGGAATATCAGCACATGATATTATATTCTTAGCATATTCACTGCAGTGCCCTAAACCGACTCGAAAGACTATTACGCATAGAGACTTAAAACATATAGACAATGCAACCCTAATTGAAGAAGCTATGCAGATGCCGTGGCATTCAATATGGACGCTGCATTCTGTAGATGAAAAAGTTGAGACACTAAATGACTTTATACTACAATTATACAACAGACATGCCCCACTAAAAACTAAACTCGTGAAACGACGCCCTGCACCCTGGATGACTCTTTCAATTCGTAACTTGATGACTGATAGAGACGCAGCACATAAGAAATATAGACTCAACAAAACAGACACAAGTCTCACTCAATATAAACAGTTACGTAACAAGACAAATCAAGCTATAAGAAACGCCAAACTTAGACATTTATACAACCTAACAAATACCAATACTTCAGAAATCTGGAAAAACTTGAATAGAATGGGAATTGGGAGAAAAGACACACAGGTAGACAAATTACCTGTTTCCCTGGACACACTCAATAATCACTTCACAGGTATAACTACTACTCCAAAGGATAAAGAACAAACAATAAATGAATTATCACTGACAAATCAACCCGACAGAGAACATTTCCACTTCTCATATGTTACAGACTACGACGTAAAGAAAGCCATAATGCGAATAAAAACCAAAGCAGAAGGAACTGACCGTATAAATATTACTTTACTGAATAAAATAATCGAAGTTATACTACCTACTATAACTCATATTTTTAACTCCTCACTACAAACTTCTACATATCCCTCATTGTGGAAACAAGCCCTCGTACGTCCACTGCCTAAAGTTAAAACGCCCTCAACCCCGAACGACTTTCGACCCATTAGCATTTTACCTACTCTTTCAAAAGCTCTGGAACGATTAGTCCATAAACAACTGACTGAATACCTAAATGATTACAACCTTCTAGATCAATTTCAGTCAGGCTTCAGGACAGGACACAATACAAATACTGCTCTACTAAATATTTGCGAAGACATACGCGAAGCTGCTGATAATCGAAAACTTACCATTCTTACATTACTGGACTTTAGTAAAGCATTCGACACGGTAGACTTGGACTTATTGTTGCATAAACTTAAAAACCTCTTACTCTCTGATAGTGCCACGAAATGGTTCAATTCCTACCTTCATGAGCGCCAGCAATCTGTTATAGGAAATCATACATTATGTGCTTCTTGGTCCTTCCGTAAAGCTGGGGTTCCACAGGGTTCGGTACTTGGACCTTTGCTTTTTTCAATCTACATAAATGACATATCTAACTCCCTAAAGCATTGCAAACATAATTTATTTGCAGACGACATGCAAATCTACATCCACACAGACAAATATTCACTAAATGACGCTGTTGCCAAAATTAACGAGGATCTTGACTCACTAATGACTTGGACAGTTAAATATGGACTGCAATTAAATCCTAAAAAGTCACAATCAATCATTATGGGTCATCAGAGACTATTATCTACAATTAACCTAAACACAGTTTCGCATGTGTCACTAAACGGAGTTCAAATCCCTTATAGTGAGACAGTAAAAATTCTAGGAGTATTTATTGACAAAAACTTTAAATTGGAATACACAAATAAACCATACATGCAAAACAGTCTTCTCAATAATACATTCATTAAATCGTGTACGAAATTGTTTGCCATTCGCCCTTAGGAAAATGTTAGTAGAAACACTTGCAATGCCCCATTTTGATTATTGTGAAACTCTTTTTACAGACTTAAATATTATTTCCACTCAAAGACTTCAACGTGTTCATAATTCTTGCGCACGTTTTATTTGTGGTATTCGCAAATTTGACCATGTTACACCGTCCCTGGAACAATTATCGTGGTTTCGTCTAAGAGATCGTAGAACTGTCCATTCCCTATCCCTTCTCTATAAAATACTTCACACATCATCGCCTAATTATTTATCACGCCGCTTCATCAGACTATCCGACACACATAATCTTGACACTCGATCCCATCAGCACATTGTCCTTTATATCCTGCCTCATCACACTGTATATTATTCATTATCTTTTACGGTGTCACTTACCAAAACATGGAATTCCCTTCCACCCTATGTCAGAGACTGTCAAACTATAACATCCTTCAAAAACAAACTAAAGAATTATTAATAACAAACTAACTTATACACCTCACTGATAGTATTCTTTTAGCAATATTAATATATTTAATTATTTATGTAAATAATATTAAGAATAACAAATACTTTTATTTGTTTTGTTTTAAATATTGTATAATCGTAAAATTAGTTTTCTATATCTCATTATTTTCCTGTTTTTTATATACACTAGACAGGGACAATTTAATATGTCTTGCTTGTATACATTTTATTATTAGTTTTAGTCTTAATTTTAACTAATATTAACTGGTTGTATTATAGATCGTAATATGTATATTAGATATTATCTTTTGATCAAATTTTTACTTAGTGTTTAATATTAGAGTTAATTAAGATTGTTATATTCTTATGTAATATATGTTTGTCCTGGTGAGTGGAAGAGAAGGCCACATGGCCTTAACTCCACCAGGCTAAATAAATCTTAAATCTTAAATAAATCTTAAATCTTAAATCAATTACAAAATAAAGAGATCTGAATTTATTTTAAAGGAAGGTGATGTCCGGCAGCCCCTGATCTCTTGCGATAAAGAGTTCCAGAGTTTAACAGAAGATGCGATATAGGGAATATAATAATGGGAAGTTCTTTGTTGTAAGACGTCAATAAGAAATATCTGAAGCGATCTTGAATTCAAATTGTGATTGGAGGATGGGAGATCGAAGGGAGAGAATACGTAGTTTGGTGCAGATGCGTAATAATAATAATAATAATAATAATAATAATAATAATAATAATAATAATAATAATAATAATAATAATAATAATAATAATAATAATGTTTTATTTATTCTGGCAGAATTAAGGTCTTCTATTCCCTCAACCAGCACAAATTACAAATGCATATTTAACAGTATAGATATATACACTATACTAATTATAAAGAGTTAAAAATATATTAAAGGTTGCAATTGTAAATTTCATGTACTAACAACATTTTATAGGATGATAATAATAATAATAATAATAATAATAATAATAATAATAATAATAATAATAGATAGATCATCGGTTGATTAATGTCTTTGACATCGTCCGATTCCTAATAGCCCATTTTGTCGGTCCATCCAATCTCCTGGTTGTAGATGTTTCTCCTTCATATATAAATATATTCCCTGACTCCAGGAGGTTTTAGGTCTTCCTCTGCTTCGTCTTCCCTCAGGTTTCCATTCCAAAACAGATTTTGATAGTCGATCCTCTTCCATTCGCTGGACATGTCCGTACCATCTTAATTGCTGAGTTTTAATATAATCTAAAATAGTGTCTTCAATCTTCATTTTCTCCCTTATAACTGAGTTCCTAATTTTTTCTCTTCTTGAAATTCTTGCGGCCCTTCGTATAAAATCCATTTCCGTTGCCAAAAGATACTTATTTGTTTTTGTTGTTAATGGCCAAAGTTCTGCTCCATAAGTAATGATGCTTTTAACAATTGTATGATATATATATTCATTTTATTTTTATTACTTATATTTTTATCCCACAATATTCCATTCAGGCAAGCAATTGCAAATTTTCCTTTATTATTTCTATTTCTTATTTCCTCTTCATAACTCCCATTTTTATTTATTTTAATTCCTAAATATGTGATCTCACTACAAGATTTTATTGTTTCTCCAGTCTCCAAAATTAAATTTTGTTCTGGTTCACCAATTGATAATTTTTTTTCATGTTCAAATTTAATCCCCATTTTTCATATTCTTCTATTAATTTTCTAGTCATATATTCTAAATCTTCATAATCTTGTGCAATTAACAATTGATCATCTGCAAAATGTAAGTTGTATAAAGTTTTGTTGTTTGAAATAGGAATTCCCATGCTTGAACATTTTCTCCTCCAATTCTTTAATATTTCATGTACATATATTTTAAACAGAGTCGGTGATAGACAACAACCTTGACGAAGACCTTTATTTATCGTAAAACCATGTGACAATTTACTGCCAATTTTAATTTTAGACATGCAATTGTCATATAAATTTTGTATAGCTTTAATTATTATAGTCTTAATTCCCATACGTCTTAAAGCAATCCATAGTTTCTCTATAGGGACATTGTCGTATGCTTTCTCTAGATCTACAAATAGTAGGTGCAAAGGTTGTCCATATTGCATTTTCTTTTCTATTACCTGAGTAATGCAAAATAAATTGTCGGTTGTGGAACGACCTGCTCTAAATCCTGACTGTTCCTCTAATTCCATATCACTATAGTTTTTTTTCCAAATAATATTTTAGTATACGTCCATAGAGTCTACTCATAGTACTTGTTACTGTTATACCTCTATAATTTTCACATTGGTCTTTTTTTCCTTTTTTATGGATTGTCGAAATGTATCCTAGTTTCCATTCTTCAGGAACTTTTTCACCATTCATAAATTTTGTAAATAATTTTCTCAGTCGTTCAAATAAATGGTCGGATCCATGTTTTAATAGTTCCGCTGGAATTCCTCCTGGACCACTAGATCTTTTATTTTTTAATGATTGAACATTCATTTTAATTTCCTCTATGTCCAATTGTGTATGTTCGTCTTCATTTATTTCTGGAATATTTTGAACGTTATCTAAATTAAATACCCTGTTTTCTGATAGTAACGTTTTAAAATAATTTTCCCATTCAGTCATAGGTATTGTTTGTACATTTGTTTGTCCACTTCTTTTATTTCTCAACATTTTTAAAAATCTCCAAGATTCAGAACTTCGTTTTCCTCCAATATATGTTTGAATTTTTAAACAATTTTGTTCCCAGCTCTGATGTTTAGCTTCCGTAATTTTCTTTCTAACTCTTGCTTGAGCTTATTTATATTGTATTTTGTCTTTCAGATCTTTGGTATTCAACCACATTAAATATTTTTCTTTTTTGTTTGCTATTTCTTTTGTTAAGTCCTCATTCCAAAAATATTTGAATTTATTTATTTCTCTATTTGCTTCTCCTAAAGCTTCTTTTGTCGCCTGATGAATACTTTTTACTATATAGTTGTATTCTTCCTGAGCATTGTCAAACGTAGAGATTAGTAACTGATCATCTAACCTTTTCTTATATAGATATGATGTGCTCTCATTCTCCAAACTATCCAAGTTGTATAGAGTAGTTGACAAGTCATGGAAACTGTCCTCTTCATTTTTAGTTTTATTTAGCCTGTCATTTTTACTTTGGAATGGAAATATTATTTTTGCATTCAATAAATAGTGATCACTTCGCATGATAATTCTCTATATGCCTTTACATCCTGGGTCTTTAAAATTGAATGTTTTTAATTATTACAAAATCTATTATCGATTGTAGATTAAGAGTATCTTGGTGCCAAGTATACTTATGAATATCTCTATGTTGGTAAAATCCATTTAAGATTTTAAGTGAATATTGTTCACAAAATCCTATCAATCTTCCTGTCAATCCTACCATTGTCATTTTTCTCCAATTCTCCATATGGTCCGACTACATCATTGTCTATCTCTTTGCCGATTCTGCTTTTAAAATCGCCAGCTAATATAATTTCTCTTGAGGTCCCGATCTCATCCATAATAGAATTTAATGTACTATAAAATTTATCTTTTATTAAATAATTTCCATCCTCACTAATTCCATATATTCCTAATATAGAGCATTTTATGCCAAAAAGAGATATATTAATTTTAATTATGTTTTCATTTATTGCTTCCCAGTTTGTGATATATCTCTTATATTTCTTCTTGATAAGTATTGAAACCCCTCATTTAGCTCTTTCATTCTTTTTAACACCACTGTAAATGTGAACATACGATCCTAAAGTTTCCATTCCTTTTCCTTAAACTAATAATAATAATAATAATAATAATAAATATAGTAATAATAATAATAATAATAACAAATAACAATATTATTAGGTAATAATAATATATATTTATTTAAACTGGCAACGTTAAAGCCATTAAGACTTTCTATTATACTTAACCAGTGGGGAAAAATAACGTAAGTATCTTTTTATAAAACATTAATAGCAAAAAAAAAATAATCGGAAACAAATATGTTTGAAGGTAATTTTAATTATTTGATATAGAGATTTTCGTTAATAGGCTATTCGCACGAGGTTCTCTCTTCAAACAAACATTGACCAATTTACATAATATTGTTTCTCGAAACACTTTCATTTCATTTATTTTCTGATAGACAAAAATTTGCATGGAATATTCAACGCTGTTCCGCCAATTGTTCTTTTGCCTTCCACGTTGCCTTCTTTCATTCATTTCTCATTCATGTATTAAGTTAGGGATCCATTCCATTCCCCTTGTATTCCGTATAAACATAGTCGTTTTTTTTTACCGTAGTGACATGTTCTTCCAGTTCCAACACTCTTATGATTTCTGTATTGTTTATTTTAATATTTTTAATTTAATTTATTTCAATAACTAACTCACTCACTAACTGGCATTATCGTACCCGGAGTTTAATGATAATCTGGACATAAGCTATCCGTATATTCATATTTTGAGCCAATGTTTTCCAATTATTCCCTGAATAATTCACCTACCTCTATCACCTACTTCTTGGCCAACATTCTGGGTACTTTCTATCTGGTTTTTTACAAGAAGCTTTTATGCCCCTCTCGGGCTACATGTCCTGTCCATTGCAGTCTATCAGAATTAACTATTATTTGTATGCCTGACACCCCATAAAGATCATCTAGCTTACTTTCAAGAAATGTTTAACCATGGTTAATTTTATTCTCTCACCTCATACTTGGCCTACAACCTAGACGCTTTCCATCTG
Source organism: Diploptera punctata (assembly GCA_030220185.1). NCBI lineage: Eukaryota > Metazoa > Arthropoda > Insecta > Blattodea > Blaberidae > Diploptera > Diploptera punctata. The sequence continues at coordinate 1,132,435 of JASPKZ010007366.1, read as the reverse complement.
ACTTTCGTATAGGAAGCTTCAATACTCCTCTTTCATTTCTCATTCGTACTACATGTCCTGTCCATAACAGTTTACCAGACTTAACTATTCTTTTGCCACATTTCCTATAATGTTCATGTAGCTTATTATTATATACATTTTTTCCATTCACCTATCTGTCCGTTAGATTACCTTTGGACCAAAACTTTTCCTAATCACTTTATTTTTAAATACAAGTGTGTTAAACTAATAAGAGGATTGTCAACCATTGAATGACGAAACCTACCTTGATTCTTCCAGAGAAGTATTATGATGTAGCCTACCAAGGCCGTGTCCAAAAATATCTGCCGTTTTTACTGAAAGACACTAAAATCCAGCTCCAAATCTGTCATATAAACTACAGGGAAATAATAGAACTACGAAGTAGGTAGATTGGACAAGCCTCACTACCTGCCGTCCGCGCCGCGTCCCGCCTCATTCCTCTCCGCTCTTACTCAAACAGGCAGTCCATTTGCTCCGTATAGCGGGTTGCCATTGCTGGGTTCTGGATTCGATTTCTGTACCTTGTAGTTAAAAACGGCAGATAATTTTTGGACACTGCCTTCGTAAATGACAACTCTTCTCTGGGAGATATTTCAAGGTGGTTTCGATATGCAATGGCTGACAGTTCCCTTATAATATATGGGGTCGATTTCTCAACCGAAGTCCAAACCACGACCCCGGTGTGCCAATGTTTTTATTGTTTCCGTAAACACATAAAAATGACTGAAAATTCACAGAAATTGTTATGAAACCATAGAAATTTGTTTTTGTAATTAACAGCCATAGATTGTCGTTTTTATGGTTGTTATGGAAACAATAAAAAATCGGAAAACTGCGGTCGCGGTTTATACTTCGGTTAAGAAATCCGCCCATAATATTTCACATCCATGTAGTATAATTGGGAAAAAATAACAGATTTATATAAATAATAATTTCAATAGTAATCTATTTTTTATTATGTTGTTGGTTTAAATTAACGAAGTACATTATTTCAGTCTAATGTAATAAAAAAAAGTAGACAGACGAATAAATGAGATAAAGCTACTTGATGAATTGTTGACACATGAATTCTTCAAAAGCATGAAAAGGTCAAAAGCCAGAGCTTTACTTATTTACAAGTGGGCTAATTAGAGTTGTTAGTTTTATAAGCACAAGACATGCGTACGTAACCTAGTGTCATCAATGCTCGCTTTCTTGTGTCAGTACAGAAATGTAATTATGCAGAGGAGGCTCAAAGCAACCATTTCAAGGGGAGAATAACAATAATCCGTCACGCAGCAACTGCGTAAACTAAGCGAATTCTAAGCAAGTTGAATTTATGGTCAGATTTTGCTACCTTACGGAGCATATCTTTCACTAATTAAGTAACTAACTCACTGGCACTATCGAACCCGTAGGTTCATGGTCGCCAAAGACATACTAATTTGAAGGAAGTAGATTATACAGGGGATGACTGGAAAACATTAACACAGGATAGGGATGTGTGGAGAGCTTATATGACAATTAAATCTATATATATATATATATGAATAAGAAAGTTTTCTCGGGTTTTCCGCGTCTTGGATTCAAGTTCGGCCCCTGGCCACTGACTCCGACGTTTCGGCATGATCCCACATGCCATTATCAAGGAATGATAAGTTCGAGTCACAGGTTTAGGTCTTATATAATTAAACAAATAGAGTTTTCGCTGTGGTCCGTTTCCGAAGACGTACACCCATCCAAGGTTTAGTTCTTATGTAGTTAAACACCTTCAGTTTTCAGTGTGGTCCGTTTCCGAAGCCGTACACCCATCCCAGGTTGTTCTTATGTAGTTAAACATTTTCAGTTTTCAGTGCGGTCCGTTTCCGAAGCCGTACACCCATACAAAGTTTAGTTCTTATGTAGTTAAACATTTTCAGTTTTCAGTGCGGTCCGTTTCGGAAGCCGTACACCCACCCAAGCGTCGACCACGCTCGATGTTGCCCAACCGTGGTTTTCTTCATATCTTCTTCGCTGTTCTAGGGATGACATGGTGAGCAGCGAGAGCAGTTTTCCATGTAGATGGTAATCTTTGGGCATCATCTCGGGTGTTCATAGTATGTGGCCTTTTTTTCAATCTCTATTGCTTCTCTGTAGATTCTTGATTTTTCATGATCTATTTTAGCCAACGTTCTAGATCCTGTGAGGTCGATCTTGTGACCCCTCTGTTTCATATGTTGCACCAGAGTTGATGTAGGTTCTTGACGATTTATTGCAGCCTTATGTTCTTGAATTCGGCAGGAAATTCGTCTGTTGGTACGTCCTACATACGTTTGTTCGCAAGAGGTGCAAGGGATCTCGTAGATGCCTTGTGATTCTAGAGGTATATTATCTTTAGCACACCTAAGTGTACGTCTTCGGAAACGGACCACAGCGAAAACTCTATTTGTTTAATTATATAAGACCTAAACCTGTGACTCGAACTTATCATTCCTTGATAATGGCATGTGGGATCATGCCGAAACGTCGGAGTCAGTGGCCAGGGGCCGAACTTGAATCCAAGACGCGGAAAACCCAAGAAAACTTTCTTATTCATACTTATATCCGCGAAAATCTGCAATATAACATATATATATATACCAACTATAAAGTCTCATTACGAGAAAACAAACATTTCACCTAATAGAACGTAGAAAATGTCTCCACTAAAATTTCAATATTAGGAAATAACCCCCACTTTCAATAGTCCGATTTTTCAGATTAAAAATCTCGATAATATTCATCTTATTCAAATACATACACCGAGTTTCGTTGCGAGAAAATAAACAAGGTAGTAGTTAGAACTGTTTTTAAAATTTCTGGTTTCAAGTGTACTCCCAGTTCTATTTGCCGGACTCCGCCGATTTTTTAAAGAATACCTTTGACATGTAATATCATTAGCATAGGTCTATACCGAGTTTGGTTGTGAACAACTGGAAATCGTGGCTGCTAGTGCGATTTTTTATATTTTTGCTTCAGGTTAAGTCCTATTTTGAATGGTCTGATTTTGCTGGTTAACGAACTCCGACATTATATTTCTTAATTGCTTGTTATATGTCGAATTTAGTTCCGAAAAAACAATAATTGCGGCCTGTAGAGTGTCAACAGTTATATATCCATCTATCCATTCATAAAAATTCTACCCGAGGGCAGGTCTTTCACTGCAATCATAGTTATTTCATGCTATACTATGCAGCTTTACTAGGAAATTATAGGTGTGGTAGCTTCCCGTTGCTTTCCACATCGGTGAAGGATGATTATGATAATGGTAAGGATGATGATGATGGCCGGTTGATTTTCGGGGACCGTTGGGCCCTAAGATTCCTGACATTTGTCTTACAGGGGAGGAAGAACCCCGAAAAAAAAACTCACTCAAGAGCATGTCCCGACCGGGAATCGAATCCGGACCCGCTGCGTGACAAGGCAGTAACTACCTGGAGACCATAGCAGTGGACATTATATACATACACATTATTTTCTATTCTAGTAATAACATCGATGAAGATATGTAATACCTTTTCAAAAATATTATTATGAGAAAAATCTCTAAAGCTACATTCCTTTGAAATTCACTAAAAACATTGAATACCCTTTTAAATTGCTATGTGTTACGCCGTAGCGTAGTGGTTAAGGCACTGAGCTACAAGCCGGAGGGTCGAGGGTTCAAGTCCCGTTGGGGTCAGGATTTTTAAACTGACCCAAACCCTCTGGCGGCACTATGGCCCTGGGGTCGACTCAGCCTCTAACGAAAATGAGTACCAGACGCTTGTTCTGGGGTAAAGGCGGCCGTCACGCAGGGCTGACATAAAGTGCCGATTGTCTAGAAAAAGTGGGAGCCTTAACCTCCTACTACCCCAAGGGCCTCCGGGCCTGTTGTGGGATCACTTTACTTTACTTTACTATGTGTTTTAGCCACCACATTGTGTAGAATTTAAAGTATACAGTGAGCAATACAAACTAATACAACTGAAATCAGTGTCCAAAACTGACTGACTGACTGATTGTTGACGGTGACGTTGCGCCGTCCAGTGTGCTGCATACTGTTTACCCACTGGGAAACTTGGCAGCAAATTCCTTTTTGGCTATCAAGTAGTGGTTGTGGATTATGTAACCTCAGCCTTTGGTGACAATGTATTTTACCTAACAGGTCTATACCAGAATAATAGTGCAAACCACTATACTTGTAAGAAGGCATCATAAACTACGCCGCCGGCAAGCAGAGAGTCCGAAAGCCGGACAGCGTAGAGTGGGCCACACTTCTCAAAGCGAGCGGTCTCGCACTATTATGTGGATGGTCTCTCCTTTTGAGGTTAACCTGTAAAACACAGGTTTACCAGTCGGCTCATGAAGATGAAACGCTCCATGGGACTAGACAGTTCAGCCAATAAAGGCTGAACATCCCGGAGAATTTCCTCCCCACGAGCACTTAAGCTACCTATTTGCAATTGCTGGCCCTTAACTTTAGCAGAATTCGACAGCCACATTTAAACCATAATTACTATTTCCGCACAGTGTTTTCCTCACTGTATTCATTGGTATTGGTCCAATGAATTCGGTCGTAAAAAATCATTTACAGGACAATTACAAATAATTCACATTTTAAATCAAACTACAATGAATGATTCATCAAATGAAAGAAAAACTCTGAAAGTTTACTTTCTCTTATTTTCGTGTGATGACGTAACAATCGTATTGAAAATGCGGACTATAAAGCAAAAAGTATTCTGCGTGTTGGAATATGATAAGACATTTTCTTTTATTACCGTACAACGTGCATTCCGAAAAAAAACCTTGGCAATCAAACTCCAGATAAACAAAGCATTCATCGATGGTATCATAAATTTAAAGAAACTGATACCATTGTTAAAGGTGAAAAGAGTGGATGTTTCCAACGAAACAATGGAACGAGCTAGGGCTAGTTTCATTCGTAATCCGCAGAAATTACATGTGTTGCGAGGGTAGCCACATAGAACACTTGTAAGATTAAACTTTGAGAGTTTCTCTTTCATTTGATGTATCATCCATTGTTATATGTATTATACAAGGTTCTCCATTTATAACCTAACGGGTACACGGCGTTTTTCCAATGCGCAGTTGGGCGTGCCACAGCCGGCTTTCCTCCTACATAAACTCCAAGCGTAAAGCATGTATAAGAATCTTACCTTATAGAAGATGTTGGTGATCATCCTCCTTTGTGATTAACAAATGTGGATGCGAGGCCAGCAGCAGGCTGGTAGGCCAAAAGGGCCTTTTAGGCCTGACACGCCATGGATATTTATGTGATTTAGAATTAAAGAATATTCTTCCAATATATTATGTTTCTCATAAGGCCTAAGTTGCGTGGGGTATATGAAATTACAAATGGAGAAATTGAAGTAAGGAAGCGAGAGATTAGTCCACCGTTGTGGTCAAGTGATAACGTCGTTGCCTCAGATGCAGCGGGTCCGAGTTCGAAATTAAATTGAAGACATTACAGTGGCCCAACTTAATCAAGTGAATCAGAATGTATTTTCCCGATAGAATGCCTGTTTAGCCAACGGTAGACGATATTTTCAGCATCTTCTACAAGGTAAGAGTTTTATAAATGCTTTACGTGCGGAGTTTATGTAGGAACAAAGCCGGCTGTGGCACACCCAACCCCGCATAGGAAAAACGCTGTGTGCCCGTTAGGTTATAAATGAAGAACCCTGTATATTGGTTTATACAACCGATTAAAATGTGATGAATCATTTGTAACTGCCCTGTATTTCTTCTCATCTCTATTATATGTACACTCAGAGGACTAAAACTTGTTGAGAATATAAATATAAACTTATGTTTAGTATATAGGCAACATTCTTGTTTACATTTATGCTTCCTGGTAAGTGTAAACCAACTTATCTCTTTAACGAGGTTAATGAGATTCAGTGTATCTATATCTACTATCTATCTGAAGGCCTATTTACATCGAACCCTTGATGAAAACACGAGACAGTGCAGACAAATATTGTATAAATGTAAATGGATACATAAATAAACTATTTGCTTTATGGAAATTGCATTCCCATTGGATGTGTGAATAATTTTTTGTACTACATCATTCACAGCTTGTGTTCAACTAAATTATAAAGACTAAAGATCGTACGTACACAGTACGCACATTTGTATAAAATTTGCCTTTTTTCTTAATTTTACAAGTCTACAGTTATCCAGATATAATGGTAATTCTTTTGCACGATAGTGCGTTTTGTCTTACTTACAGCAATGGCGACCATGATTGAAAGTGCAACTTCCTACATTTCGGGGTTGCCAACCTACATAACTATACCGAAATAAAATAACTGTACTATAATATTACATATTACAAAACGTGTGTGGGAAGTAAAACCACTGCCCCCTATGCATACTACATACAATGTATATACAAAAAATATCCAAAAGGTAGTGTTAATATGCATTATAAGAAACAAATCACTGCATTTTAAATTAAATTAAATTAAATTAAATTAACTTTATTTGAAACAACATAAAACAATAAATACGTACTTTCCGCCATTTTATCACTGAATTGGTGTCACGGCCTCCTGTACTTTCAACTATTAAACATTGCCCACACTGTTAAAGTTAGTCAGTTGTTTATAATGAACGAAAATATTTCCATCTAACATGTTAGTATTTTACTATTATTTATTCATTTGAAAACACCATTGCGCAAAACATAATGTACAACACACGTTTGTGAAGTGTTTTACAGAATCTCAGGAATTAAAAACCGAGCGACAGCGAGGTTTTTAATCTTTTCCTCGATTCTGTAAAAACAACTTCCCAACCTGGCATCATAATATCCTATTAGTGTATAAATGTTTGTACGCAGAACTAGAGTTATTTGTCGACCCGTTTTAATTATCATCATTGTCGTCGTCACTCCTAGGATTAGGCAATTGCCCGATCCGACTTCATAATGCATCAGCCTAACGTTTTCTAGGTCTTCCAACATCATCTCTTCCTCTTGCTTGATAATTTCTTGCTAACAATCGATATCTCTCCTTGCTCATTCCATTCATGTGATCAATTAACTTCTGTCTATAATTCGTGACCTTATCCAATAAAGGGTGCACTTTCAATTCTCCTCTTATATCCTCATTTCCAATTCTATCAAGTTTTGTACATCCTCTAACTTGTCTGAGGAATTTCATCTCCGCCGTATGTATTCTATCTTTCTGTGTTTTCGTTGGAACCCAAACTTCACATCCATACAATATTGTAGGAATTGTCATTAATCTATATACTTTTATTTTTGTTCATTTATTAATTTTATTTTTTAATGTTCTCTGTATTGTTCCACATACCGTCTGAAATGTATTTATTTTGGAATCAATATCTCTTTCCATATTGAAGCTAATATCGCAGCGCAAATATTTGAAATTAGACACCTGTTCTATACTTTCTTTTTCTAAAATAATTTTGGATCTCATTTTCTTCTAAAATCGTTATTTTTATTTTTGTATGGCACCTATGACCAAACATTGAATCGCGATCATTTGTCCTTTCTACATTTACAATTTTGCCTGCAAAACTAACTTGAAAGAATTCACACATATACCCTACCCCCTAAACTGTAAAGTGTGAAAGAATACACACATATATTCCTACCCCCTAAACTGTAAAGTGTGAGCTTATTCATCTAGACAACTTAATATACATATAATACAACTGGAAACAATTACCATTTTAATATTTTCTTCTTCTTATATTCCATCGTAGTTTAATGTCTCACTTTATAGGTACTTTTAAGTCGGGAGTGGGATTTTAAACTTTGTATCTCTCACATACTTTTTTTGACCATACAAGGACAAAGAGAGACTGCTATAATGAGCCCTAACTACTACAGGAATAATTATAAATTGCCCCATCCCTACATTCTCTCATTCCTAATGTAATTTGATCAGCTCATTCCAGGGCATTCTCACAGATAACATTAAGACAAAACAGTCCATTCACTCACACATTCATTCCAAACAGGGCGAATATGATAATAATGATTTTGATTGTCAGATAATGTTTGGTTATCATTTGAGTCTTAAAGGCGAGGAAAATCCCCGAAAAAAGCCATTATCCAGAAAACTTGTCTAAACCAATAAACTAATTAATTCCATTTCTAAACTATTTTTTATACAATCTAATATATAAAATATCATCTTTCAAAATTTAATATTTAAGCACTGATCCGCTCCGTACAAGGCAATGAAGGTATTCCGACACCATAGGGATGGACTATATTGATGGTCTCATTATTATTGATAATATAAATTTCTTCATTGAACCCCAATTTTTCCTCTCCAAATTTCCCCCTGCGATCAAGAGTTTATAACTTTTTTTCTTTACACGCTTGATATCCCCTCTTTAAGAGATCCCAACACGTCAATCTTTTACTATTACTCGCCAAAGTTAAGTCTGCACGGCTGGAGGGGAAGTGTGTTTAGAAGTAGTGTCGAAAAACTACAACTATATGGAATGGAGAATCCCTAAATACGTGGAAAGATCATTACATGATTGTCAAATTTGTCATTTAGTCAACGATTGCTGAAGGTGTCAGATCATTTAAAATCACAGCATTTTTCGTCTCTCTATTACCAGCCTCACAAACACAATACACGGGACTGGAATTGCCAGCATGTAATGAGGAGGACAAAGGTGGAACAGGTCATTCCCCTGTAGTAATGTGGTTGCCGGACTATTATTTTAGTCCTCAACTATAGAAGCTGTCGGATCATTTAAAGAAGCACAGTTTTTGCCAGCTCTCCCCTCCTAGACAAATAACTCAACAGAGCGGACAGGAAGTGGTCACGTAGTAAGATAGATAAGAGAATTGACATCACATTCCTAGCATATTTTTCGGGTTGCAGATTTAACTTGGGCGAGTAATATACGTCCAGAGAAGTAGACATTTAGTCATACCTGTGTAAACATCTGCCTTGTTTATTGTGTTAACAAGTGTATAGCGATCAAGTAACTCGTAATATCTCTGAATGTTCATCAGTTACACATTTAAACAACAACCTAATGAACTTTAGCTGAAGAAGAAAAATTAAATTCAAATATGTATAAGTTGATATCATTTGATGCATGGATTAAATTCCAGTGATTGATGAGGTGTTGTGTAATGCGCAGTTTTTGCTTTTACATTTTACAGTAAACCTGTCCGATGCTTGCGGCTAAAACACAGCTTCCATCAATCACGCAATAATTTAAACATGTTCAGTTTTTACGAAACTAACCGCATCATATACTCTTAACTTTTCTACAGTTATTTATAAACGCTTAAGAAGAAACTAAATATCCAATTTTTGATAATGAAGAAATAGAATAGCTCTATATACTTATTTAGGCACCAAAAAATACCAGTCAGGAGATAATAAAACAGACATTAAAAGCAGAATCGCACAAACCAAACAAGCAAATGATTAATTTAAATTTCATTTGGTGCAGTAAAAAATTACAAAAAATAAAAAATAAATAAAATTAGACGGGTTGGAATGCTTGTAAGCCATATTTTGTTTTAAACTTAACATTGCGCAAAGGTATATACTAGTAATAAATTTGAGAACAAAAATGTTGTAATGCTATTGCATGATTCTTTATCGTCATCCTTTGTTTTAAGTCTAATTAAATTTAAAACTATTACTTTACCTACTAAGAGATTGTACTAGACATAATCAATAAAACCCAAATCACCAAACCAAAACGTTAAAAAAGTCAACGAGTTTCCATAGCGACGCTATCATTATCAAGACTAGTTATTGATTGAATCATTCAATCAGTAACTAGGCTTGATAATGATACGCGAAACGCGTTGACTGTTTTAATATTTTGGTTTGATTATTTGGGATTTAAATGTGAAACACAATATTGTTATCATAAGTAATGCTACGAGTGATTTTCAAATCATCGATAAATTCAGAACTCACGAAGTGGATATCAAAAGTGACATTTGTTAGGACTATTTAACGAATAAAATTAAGCTCTTTACTCAAAAATCATTAATTAAATATGGTCACCGGCATTTTAAAATTTTTGTATATTATAAACGGTGATGTTTGAAATCAAATTAGATATGTGAGGTTATGTTTATTCACTGCAACGTGATCATATTATTTATTGCCAAATAGGATCGCAATATTGTAAGAATGCACCTTAGTGGAGAAATAATGAAACACATCAAATTGTATATTATAACAAACATCATAGGTTATTAATTTATTTTTTAGTAAACAACTCAGTAAAATCAAGGAATCTGTTCATTATTTTCTATATTCAATGTATTTGTTGGAGAGTCAATCCTGCAAAATATTGATCTATCCTATTCAGAATATTAAAAAGGGGATCTTTCTTTATCACACAAGCAGGAGCTGATAAAGGGAAACTGATAAAGAGCGAGGTGAAATACGACTGTCATTGGTTGTAGAACAAAATTCATTAAAACGTGATTGGTTATTGACTACCATTTGGGGTATGAGTTAGTCACCAAGAATATCCTATTTATCAATATACTAATAAATTGTTAATCGATTTTATGTCGAATTTGGGTTCTTTGCTGTACTAACTTGTCAGTTTTTTTTTCATTTTCTTCTGCTCACAAACGGATTAGGATCCAGTATAGTGTTAATTCTTTCCCAATTTATTAATCTGTTGGATCATCTTTTTTTTTTCTGTTTTGGGTTGTTGATCCTACTGCTTGATTGCTGCCTGTGAATCAGATAAAATTTCTATTTGTTTTTACATTTTTTATAACCATGATCATATATTTTCCAAGGATATGTATATAGCTTTTGACTTCTATATCACATTTTGCGGGTTCTATCCAACACTTTTATAAAATGAATAAAACAAGCGGGTACGGCGCAAAAAGTGGAAATCCGAATTTCGAGATAATTTTGGTTTTAAAATGAAGCTTAGGAACGTCGAAGATGAAAACATGAAAAACATTGCGGACCATCCAGAAACAAAGCTATAAAATAACAATTTATAAAGCACTATTCCCTATATTACCTGAAGGTAGTGGCTGCCATTGTGGTCGTGACGTCAGATTCGATATTCAGACGTTAGTCCAAGGTAAAACCATGTTTCCTTCAATCGAGATGTGAAAATAGAATAAATATTTTATTGTAATAAAAGTGCACAGCTGTATTTCCAAATGCTATATTTCCAATATTACATAGCAAAGAGTTTGAAATTTAATAAAAATTACATCCTCACACAGAGTTTCTTAAGACAAAATGGTTTAACTGAATCGACTGTCGATTATAATCGATACGTCATCGTACGTATTTCTCGAAAACGAACAACATCAAATTAGCCCTTACAAAATATTCAATAAACAGATGCCATTTTTTATAACATAATCTTCGAAATTTGTAATATAATTTATTAGAATACATATATAATAACCTAAAAGCTAACCTAACTTATTTAAATTACTCTAACCTGTGAAAATAATAAATATAATGGCATTTAGACGATATTAAATTACAGGTATGTAAATAAATTATACTATATGTGCAAGAAACTAAAAGCTACCCTAACCTAATTATGTATAAGAAACTACGTATTACTCTAACCTAGTTTATTTAGTGATGATCCGCAGATTTTCTTGTGTTTTCATCTTTGGTGATCCTAAGCTTCATTTTAATACCAAATTTATATCGAAATGGGGACGTCTCGTACAGTAAATTAGTGAAATGTGCATTTTGTAGAGTTTATAAAATGTTATTTTACTGCTTTGTTTCTGGATGGTCCGCAATTTTTTTTATGTTTTCATGTTTAGTAGTCCTAAGCTTCATTTTAAAACCAAAATTATCTCGAAATTCGGATGTTCACTTTTTGCGCCGTAACCAAAACTGGCAAATAATTCCTGCTCCAGCCCCTTCATCATTGTTAGTGAGGGATTCAGCAGTATATGTGTGTGCTCATTATTGTGTGGGATATTTTGTACTTAAAAGTTTCCAGTGCAGGCTTTTGATTCATTTTATTCTTGTTGATATTATCCTTTAGATTAAGATGAATAGAATATTCTCTGTATGGTCAACAAAAGAGATTAGATTTTCTCTATATGCTGATACTTCTAATTTATCTTCTAATTTTTTAACTTCCTGTATATATCCTGATTCAGTTTTTAGGGTATAACGAACTAACTCACTGGCACTATCGAACCCGAAGGTTCATGGCCGCGTGGACATAAGCTCGCCACATATTCCTATCCTGAGTTGATGCTTTCCAATCATCCCCTACACATTCTACTTCTTCAAATCATATTCAATTCTTCCACCTCTTTCTTGGTCTACCGTCTGGGCGTTTTCCCTCTGGTTTTCCTACAAGAAGCTTCTATGTCCCTCTTTCATTCCCCATTCGAGCCACATGTCCTGCCCATCGCTATGCTCTTTTTATATCTGGTTTCTTATAAATATCATGTACTTCACTCTTATGTACTCTTATCCATTCGCTTTCTGTTAATCTCTCTTTTGACTGAACATTTTTCTAAGAACTTTATTCTCAAACAAGTCTATGAAAATTAAACTAAGACACCTTAACACACTCGTACAAAGTGGAACAGAAATCTACCGATAAACTTTCATTGGTTGTTTCAGGAATGTTGGCTGAGTGTTTGATATAAGGAACCTATGGCCTCTGATAACTTATTGTAGAGTAATGTGTTATAGACGTGTAGTCTTTTCGACCATCATATTAGATGATTATGATAGGTTATAAAAAATAGTCATCTAACCGTCACCTGAAGTAGGTACTGTAAAAGTCATAAATGCAATGGAAATAGTACAAACTTACATGAGTGATGAAAAAAATCTAGAAGAAAACGAATTTGTTAAACCTGTATAGTACACTGCACACTCTTCAAGACTGAACGCAGATTGTAAACAAAGTAGATGCACACTCCACTCCTTCAGTTAAGAGGCGAAGGCAGGTTGAATGTTTTATACTGGTGCATAATCTCAATGAAGCATTGGCTAATTTCGTAAGAAATGATCAGTGTTTTTGAGATATGTAATATTTAAAGTCCCAAAACACATGAAGGTAGCAGTATACAATACCACACTCAAATAATTACATACTTTAAACTGTAGTACATGCAATTTGTGTTGCAGCGTACACTAATTTACAGTTTAATATCCAGTCTTCTATTATTTAATATTATTTTAAGTTATGTTAACAACAAAAACAAATAAGTATATTTTGGCAACGGAAATTGATTTTATAGGAAGGGAACAATAATTTCAAGAAGAGAAAAAATAGAAACTCAGTTATAAGGGAGAGAATGAAGATTGAAGACAGTATTTCAGATTATATTTAATCTCAGCAATTAAGATGGTATGGACATGTCCAGCGAATGGAAGATGATCGGCTGCCAAAATATATTTTGTAATGGAAACCTGGGGAAAGACGAGTCAGAGGAAGACCTAAAACCTCCTGGAGTCAGGAGATTGGATGGACCGACAAAATTGGCTATTAGGAATCGGACGATGTCAGAGACATTAATCAACCGATGATCTATCTCTCTATATAATTAAGTTATGGCATGTATTTGATCTGCTTAAAATAAATATTTTATTTTAATAGTTTCTTTGCTTTACAAATATACTTTATTTTTTATAAATTACATGATTTGTAAATCTTCAAAATAATTTACAGTAAAATATAGCATTAATACAATGAAAAGGCATATGATAATGTACGCACATGTAACATATAGAAAAATATGGAACAGTTGAAGGCTATAGGGAAAAACCAGGTTAGTCACATTTTCCTTGAAACCTAGACAACGTACTTTTAGTTATACAACATGCATACGTTATCACCTCTTTGCCAAACTCCATCTTTCACTGTTTCACAATTTTAGATTGTAGTGCTTTCCATGGAGAATATAATGACACCTCAAACTCCATTTCGATAAAAAAGTGACTTGCCTGGTTCTTTTTCTGTACCCTTCAATTGTCTACAAGACCAAATCTATTCATAAACTATATATGAATAACACTTCTAGACAAACTGGGATCAAATTTGACAGAATTTAAAATTACAAAATACCTTATTCAGGGCTGTGATTTATCATCCACATTATTTAAAATTTACCTTGATAGAGTTTTTTAGTAATTTGTGACGAAAGTATAAATAGATGGGAATAAAAGTTGATGCTGACCACGTATATACCCTTTATTTCGCAGTCGAGACCAGATAGTAATGGCTGAAGATAGATATAAATTGGTATATCTGGTTAGAAAGCTCCAAGAATATTACGAAAAATCTAGACTAAATATTAATAGGGAAAAATCTGAGTATTTTGATCCGTAGTAGGTAATAAAATTGTAAACAATTTACAACAGGAAGCTGGGGAAATTAAATATGTAAAAAATGTAAAAAATCGGCATTTGATGTGAGCCGGGTTGTCAGCTCTGCGTGACAGCCGCCTTTACCCCGAGAACAAGCGTCTGGTACTCATTTTCGTTAGAGGCTGATTCGACCCCAGTGCCATAGTGCCGTCAGAAGGTTTGGGTCAGTTTAAAATCCTGACCCCAACGGGACTCGAACCCTCGATCTTCCTGCTTTTAGTGCAGTGCCTTAACCACTATGCTTTATAATTATTATTTACAATTACATTTAAAATTGGAATTTAAATTGCATTTAAATTCGATATTTTATACGATAAAGATAATAATAATAATAATAATAATAATAATAATAATAATAATAATAATCATTCATCCATTCATAGTAATTCTGTCCGAAGGCAGGTCCTTCAATCATAGCGTTTTCATGCTATGCTTGCAGCTTTATAGGGAATTGTAGGAGTGGTAGCTTTCCGTTGCTTTCCACACCGGTAAAGGATAATGATGTCGGGGATCGAACCCGGGCCCGCTGCGTGACAAGGCAGCACGCTACCTCGAGACCACAGCGGTGGACAATAATAATAATAATAATAATAATAAATATAATAATAATAATAATAATAATAATAATAATAATAATAATCATAATCATAATAATAATAACAGTAGTAATATAATGAATTAAACTGAAATATCAATTAAGTAAGGGCATTGGAGTAAAAGTACTGAAGGAAATGGAAAATGGGAATAGAGAAATAATGCCAGTTATAACAATGTTTAGAATAACAAAAAAAATCGTAATTATGATCTTTTTTTTTTACTCTTTCAATGAATTTAAATGTTTAATTCATCCCAATTACATGGTGTGTATAAATTGAATAATACGTGACTTGGTACATGTAAGTGATATAACTCCATAAAAAATGTTACTTGAGTGAATTGTCTCCCTGCTAACAAAAATATTGTTTTGAAAAGTAAATTTATTATAAAAATGAAATAAAGTACTTTACTAGCAAATGGGAAAGTCGCAGGCTGTGTGTTTATAAGATAGTGAGGAAAAAAATGGCGAGAACCATTCCAGATGACTGGAATTCATTGGAGCGGAATTGTTCAGATTTCACGCTAACACTTATTTCTTTGTAGAATCTTTGTCCTTTTTCCTTCTCTCTCGACTTGTGAGGTGGTAGTTTGTTTTATTTACAAATCAATTTACGTCTTGTAGTTCCTGATGCGAGGTCCTTCCACATTTTATTTGTCCCTAATAATTTTAAAAAGTATATTGAGGACTAACTGAATAATTTATTTGACACCATCGAACATTTGGGCGAAAGCTCTTCATATATCCTTATCCTGAGCTAATTTTTTCAATCATTCCCTGTATAAATCGTCTCGCTCAAATAATGATTAAAGTTATTCTTCTATCTCATTTTTAGCCTACCTCTGGTGTTCCTACAAGAAGCTTCCATGTCACTTTTTCATTCCCCATTCGTGCCACATGTCCTTCTCAATCTACGACACTTAATTGTTTTTATTACATCTGTTTTCCCATAAATGGAATGTAGTTTACTGTTAAGTAGTTTTTTTCACTTTCCTGTCTGTTTGCTCCTCCTTGGTCCAGGAATATTCCCAAGCAATTTATTTTAAAATACTTATAATCTTTCCCCCTCTCTTAAAACAAGAGGCTATGCGTCGCATCCAAGTAGTATATATATATATTTGGAAGAATCATTTCTTTAGTCAATGCCTCAGGTTGTCATTTTGGACATTTCTGATGTTCTCTCCTGGCATTGGCGTAATTGTAACCTACTTCTGAGGTTGGGGCTGCCCCGATGATACGATGGATGATGATGATGGTGGTGCGCCAGGAGAGTCCTAATCTAAGACGAACATGAATGATGATGATTATGATGACCATATGATGTTCGGCGTTTCCTCACTTCTGTCTTACAAGTGAGGGGAAAAAAAATTAAATAAGCTCATCCAGGAAACTTGTCCCGACCGGGGATCGAGAGCGGTAGACACTGTTTTATCATTGTTTTATATATTTTTAGTTTAACATTTTTTAAGAAGTTGAAATAACAAGAGTCCTCGTAATACATAATAGCAGCGTTTCCACAGTTGATCTTATGTTTAATTTATTTCTTCACCTCATTTCTATTTGCAATTATACTTCCTAGGTATTCGAATTCCGCTACATTTTCAAAATTATCCTTATTAAAAAAAACTAACAACGAAGTTAAATTGACCAAAACCAAATGTATGTTTAAATCAGAGTACATTTCTTTTAAATCGTAATAGATAATGTTATAGGAAACCTGCCTCTAGAGATAATAAATTATAAAGATGTTGTCACTAAGAGAACAGCAGAAGATAATGTTACACGCTGCTAATTTAAAATAATGGATGTATGGCAAGAGAATAAGATTTGATGCTACTTTAATACTAGTTTAGGGAAATGTGTAGTTACTTTCACGGAGCTGGTTTTACTGTCATCTAGTGACAAAGTGACTAACTAACCTTTGAGGAGTTATGTGTAATTAAGTGGCAGCTGCATAATTAGTGTTCCGGATTGTGCAGGCCATTACTCATCCCCATCAGACACAATTATTCCCTCGCGTAAACACGAAAACGTCTTGATTAAAAACTCGGTCCTCTCTTATCATAGAGTCAATATTCATTTCTGATTAAAATTTTAAGCTAATATCCACCCATAGTAATTCTGCCCGAGGGCAGGTCTATCACTGCAATCATAGCATTTTCGTGCTATGCTTTGCAGCTTTACTAGGGAATTATAGGCGTGGTCGCTTCCTGTTGCTTTCCACATCGGTGAAGGATGATGATAATGATAAGGATGATGATGATGGCCGGATGATTTTCGGGGACCGTTGGGCCCTAAGCTTCCTGACATTTGTCTTACAGGTGAGGAAAAACCCCGAAACAACCTCACCCAGGAGCCTGTCCCGACCGGGAATCGAACCCGGGCCCGCTGCGTGACAAGACAGAACGCAACCTCGAGACCACAGCGGTGGACTAAACTAATATAACAAGATGTAAATTTATTTATTTTACAGACCTTCAGAAAACATAACTAATTCTCTCACTCAATGACAGTATCGAAAATACAGGCTGCCTCTAAAGTCACTATTCATTTACATGAAAACACTATTTTTTTCTTTTATTTGCATACACTGTTAGATTAGTACATGTTTAGCACGGATTAATGGGTTGCCATTGTTTGTGCACGGGTACGCGGATTGTCATATGAGGACGCCAGACCTGAATTTACCCACAAATTCCGTAAACCAGCTCCAACTAAGGCACATATTCGTCTGTTTGTAAACAAATTTAAGTGTACCGACGGTGTGTGTGATGACTGATGAGGTACGCCTTGGACGACCACGCATATCAGCAGAAATTTTTCGAAAAATGGCTTAAAAAATCGAAAACTCAAAATAATTTCAAAAATTACGATAATAACCCAACCAATTTAATTTATAAAATTATAAAACTTGGAATTAAATTTTTTAGTTGATTATCTGCAGTAGGTTCAAACTGCCAGTGATAGTTCGAACGCATCTACTCGACGCCTCAGTAGGGAGATGAATGTCCCTCGCAACACGATGTGGAAAATTCTAGATTTGACTCTACGAAAACGTCCTTATCACGTCTGCTTGATTTACGGAATCGTATCCAGAAGCAGCAGGCTTTTTTTTTGCAGTTTAAATGTTAAGGTCTACATTTAATTTCACAGCTGAAAGATGGAGTATGTGTTTTCACCCAGATGGCGGTCATGTAGAAAGGCAGTAGAATATATAATACTTCACAATAATATTGAGTTTTCAATCATTGCCTTGAAATAGAAGTGATTTTAAAGACACCCTATATGTAATATAAGACTAATAGCACCCCTTCGAGCATTATGAAAGGTTAGTTTAGTCTTTTGCATATTCATGTAATGCTTTTGTTCTTTGTCACACTTGACAATATATGGTAACGGCCGCAGACTTGGTTGCACAGTTCGCAGACACGCGTTCCTACGGATTTGTGGAATCTCTTCATTGCACATATTTTATGGTAAAGATTCGTGTATGGCAGTTCGTGTTGTGTTGTGCCGCCGTTTCTCGTTCAGTCCCTCTACGACATGGCGTCGGAGCTATAGAACTTTGGATATATTTCCCGGCGTATTTTTTTTTTCTTTTTCTCTTCCCTTAGCTTATCGTACTCTGTTGTGCTTGCAGGAGTTTTGTCAGCCTAAGGTCGTCGACAAAAAAGTCTCTTTGGCCAGTTCGATGGAGCGGTCTATCCTAACATTATTGCTCGTTTAGAAGTGTCGGGTTTTGACCTGTTTAATATTTCCCAGGTCGCTGCTGGATAGCTTTTCCCACATTAGTTCCATGCCGTAAGTCGCAATTGGTGATATCGCAGATATGGATAGTATCATTGTAGTGTCTGAGGATAGCAAGTGAAGATCGTCGATGCTCTTGATACCTTTGTTCTCTCTGTTGCTGTACTCCCCTGTATATGTAATGGCATGAACAATTAGGAAATCATAACGATTAGTTTTTAAATCACTTATGAAACCCTAGCTAAAAAACCTAAGATCTTTGATAGATGAGAACATCATCACCCGAACTAAAAATTCGTTCCGAATTCTGTCTCACTGCGCCGGAGCTGAGTTATATAAGGCAACATACTGCGTTCAACAAACTTTTTAATGGAGGAGATTATCCGGAAGCCTGGGCGACAGGTGTCATCCAACCACTATACAAAGGAAAAGGTGGGACACAGGTACCAGAAAGTTACAAGGGAATTTGTCTCTTGTCAGTGCTCGGAAAAATATATTGTAAAGTACTTTACGAACGCATGAGACAATGGGCTGAAGATAACTATAGGCTCTCAAAATATCAGGCAGGTTTTAGAGAAGGGTACTTCACGGTGGACAACGTATTTGTTCTGAGAACATTAATTGATGACGATCTGAAAATGAAGCGGGGTAAATTATTTTGTGCATTCATTGATTTTAAGATGTCAATTTATAAATATGTTAAATTTTGTATAAAAGTAGACCAAGGGCACATTACAGAGAGCAGTGAAGCCAATCGGGGAGTGAGACAAGGTTGCATTTTATCACCAATGCTATTTACTCTATTCGTTGATGATATTGTAGACGTAATGCTAGAAGGAGAAATTGAGGCTCCGGAGATAGGAAATGTTAAATCCCAGTCCTGTTGTATGCAGATGATTTAATTATCTGTTCCAAGACAATCAAGGGATTGCAAAGAGGTCTTGACCTACTGGAAATATACTGTAGGAATTGGGGATTGACTGTAAATGTTAGTAAGACAAAAACAATGACCTTTAAAAATGGGACGATTTATGGTAGAGCAGAGGAATGGAAATACAGAGATCAAGTACTTCAAAACGTGAAACATTTTGAATATCTAGGTACGACGTTGAAAATGAACGGGAAGTGGAAAAAACATATTGATATAGCATTATTTAAAGGGATGGGACAACTTAACAGGGTACTCGGCATCCTGGGTCGAGTGCCTGATATTCCAGTCAGCTAATTAGAAAAAAATGTGTGGAGCGATGGTCAGGCCAGTAATGCACTATGGTAGTGAGATTTGGGGTTTCCAAAGAACGGAAATACTAAATAAGGTATATACGCATTTTCTAAAATATATTACAGGACTTAGTAAGGCCGTTTCTAACTGTGGAATTCTATATGAATTTGGGTCATTCCAGGACGACATAAACTGTAAAATTCGTGTACTCAAATACTGGTTGCGAGTAATCCAAGGTGAACAAACAATGCTTAGAGCAATTTGTTACGACCACCAAATTAAAAACATAGATGTTAAATTTTGGGCAGACGAGGTTAGGAGAGAACTCCAAAAGATTGGGATGGGCTGGATATGGGAAAAAGGGACTGAAAATCGCAAGAACGTGTGGAGAAAAATAAGGAGGAGGTACTTACATATAAACCAACAAAATACTTTCGCCGAATGTACAGGAAAACGCTCACTGTGTTTACAAAGAGACCTAAAACACGTCTGGGGAAAAGAATGTATATACTCAACCTAGGATTTAAAGAGAGATCAGGGCTTGCTTGGTTTAGGCTAGGGGCATGGAAATTTAAAAAAAATAGCGACGAGCACGATATGCGAATATGTCCAATGTGCGGGAAATTTGAAGATGAGATACATATATTAGGACAATGTAATGATTTAGAGTATTGGAGACGTCAGTTATTACCGGAAAGATTTCTAAATTCAAATCGGGAAAGATTGGCATGCTACGAGTTATTGGTAAATCCAGAAAATTGGATAAACTTGGGTAAATTTCTGGACAAAACGCGGAAAATAAGAACAACACTCATTCATGAATAAATATATGTTATCAAAATGCAATAACATTAATTCTTAATAATTATATATAAATTAATTAATGTATTATTACTATGTTTTCTTAAGTAATTGCAATGTTATGTTTTTTTTAATGTATAGTGCTATTGTGTTATTATTTAATTGTAATATTACTGTGTTTTCTTTATGTAATTGTAATGTTATTGCTTTTTTTAGTGTATAATGCTATTGTGTTATTATTTAATTGTAATATTATTGCGTTTTCTTTATGTAATTGTAATGTTATTGCTTTTTTTGTTGTTTATTTTTCTTCACACTAGTAGCAATTATTTCTGTATTGTAACGGACTGTCAAAAGCACGTACGGCTTACTGCCCGTGCGACCCATATTTGTAAATACTATTGTAAATATCTTACTTTTGTCTAATAAAGTCCTACTACTAATACTTTTGCGCAAAGCTATGGGATATGTATTGGTTCGAGTCCCCATAGGGAAAATATTTTCTCATGGAAATAGGTACTAATATTGATGCCCATTCAGGATTATGAGGAATTTGGATAGCTACAATGGTAATGATTCCAGGTTGAGAAAGAAGCTATAACGGCTGTGTGCTAACGACACGTTACCCACACACTGGCTGGATGATTCTCCGCATCTATAAAATCAGCAGCCGGCTTGTAGGCCAAGGGCCTTCCATGCCCGTCGCGCCATTTATTTTTGTAGTAGTAGCCCCATAGTATAACGGAAATCCGAATGATTTTAATGCCTCAACTAAAAACACGGCTCTACGCTACAAATTTGCCATGGGTCTCCTGAAATCTACTTAACTCACTGACACTATCGAACTCTTTAAGTTTATGGCCGCGCGATCATTAGTTCTTCATACATCCCTATCCTCTGAGGTATTTTTCCAATCATTCCCTGTATAATCTACTTCCCTCAAATCATGGATAATGTTATTCTCCTACCTCATTCTTGGTCTACCGACTGGGAATTTTCTCTCTGGTTTTCCTATAAGAAGCTTCCATGCCCCTCATTCATTCCACATTCGTGCCATATGTTCTGCCCATCGCAGTCTACGATACTTAATTGTTTTTATTATATCTGGTTTTCTATAAAGATCATGCACTAAGGCACATGAATGGGGTATTATTTTATCTCAGGAAAAAAATTAGTGGAACCCGATCACGCTTTTCTTGGTGATTCTATTTTTACAACGAAATATCGTCCCTCTTTTGACTAAGGTATATCTTTCAGGCTAGCTTATTGTCTATGAATAATAGAAATGCTTCCGCCGGCACGAGATCATTGTAAGCACTTTCTATCACGAACAAGGCAAATATATTGGAGAGGCTTAAAAACAAACATAAAATACATGACAAACAAAATATAAATTCCTAGTCTCGTTGATACATTTGCAGATTCTAGATGCGATATATTAGATGTTAAGGAGTGTATTAATGAAATATAATAAACATCAAGGTATCGGTTTATTGGCCCCTTCCACTCCCAATTTTTACGTGCGATAGATCGTCTTTCCAGCATTTTCGTGATCTCCATATATTTATTTTACCATTAAGTCTTCTTACAGATGTTATTAGTCATTTATTCTTCTGTTACATAGAGGATAATTTTGATTGATATAAATTTCTATTTCCCTCCCTAATATCTTTATCTTGTCGTAGTGGAATGACATACGTGCTTAAATGACCCCAAGAACTATGCCGGCGGTAGCAATGCAGCCGAAAGGGTTACCCATGCCAGACAGGTCGAAAGCGATAAGCTAGACGAAAAAGAATGAGGTGGGAAAAAAATATTATCCAGGATTTGAGGAAGTACATTATAGAGGGGATGATTGGAAAACATTATCTCAGGATAGGGATGTGTGGAGAGCGTATATGTGCGCGGCCATGAACCTACGGATTCGATAGAGCCAGTGGGTTAATTAGTAGGTTAGTTATACATTTCTATTTAAATGTTTTGTTAAATACTAATTTTTTTTAGAAATCCGATTTTGATCCGATCTTTGGTTTACTTTTATGACTTTCAATTGTTTCATTCAAATTGTATAGGCTATTTGAAGTTATCCCTTATATATTTCGTTTCTTTTACGATCCCTATCGAAGAGATGGATGTATCAATTCGACGTACTTTAAAGTCGGAAAAGGCAATCAGAGACTTAAATTATGCTGTTGATAATGGTTTATGATCCATTCAAAATATACAGCTATAAAAAGGTAAAGTAATCCCACTACAGGCCTCAGAAGGCCCTTAGGGTAGCGGGAGGTAAAGGCTCCCACTTTTCCTGGACAATCGGCACTTGATGTCAGCCGGGTTGTCAGCCCTGCGTGACGGCCGCCGTTACCCCCAGAACAAGTATGTGGTACTCATTTCCGTTAGAGGCTGAGTCGACCCCAGGGCCGTAGTGCCGCCAGAAGGTTTGGGCCAGTTTAAAAATCCTGATCCCACCGGGACTTGAACCCTCGACCTTCTGGCTTGTAGCGCAGTGCCTTAACCGCTATGCTACGGCATGCCCCATACAGCTACAGACAAATGAAATTATTATCTGAAAATTCGATTTTTTGTTTTTAATATTTTATTAACGGCCATATTTTGGACCCATATCAAATGCTGGAACTCCTACCGTTTAATATAATTTATTTTTTTTGTGCCACATCCTCTAATAAGAGTTTTCAAAAGACAGTACTTTCCAAGATTTAACTTTTTTACTTAATTAAATTATCTCATATTTTGAAAAATAGGGAGTTAAAATGTAATAGGGAAAATATAGGACAGTTAATAATTGTCCTGTAATAATATAAAGATCTTCGTATATGTTTATAATATTTATAGCGTTTCCATAATTTTAGTTAATATTTATAAAGTTTTATTCTTGCTTGAATTATTTTCTTTGGGAAAATTATATTGCTAGAGTTTTCTCTTTAATTAGATCTTAATGTTTAGTTAGAAGTTCTAGCAGTGGAAAGTATTATTATTATTATTTAACGTAACTTACAATCAGTTATGTTCTTAAATATTGATTAAATATGTGCCAGCTGTCGTGGTTATACATTAAATGTGGAAATTTCTCCTATCCAACTTTCTTTTCATATAGCCTATATATACGGTAGGTTATGTAATTCTTTTGTGTGTTGTCACTGAACTCCTCCTAAACGACTGGACCGATTTTGATTACATTTTTGGTGTGTGTCTGATTGGATCCCTCTATAGTTTAGATTCACAACTGGACCATATAAAACCATTAGGTTTACGAGTTCACCAGAATTGAAACATTGAAAAATCGCTCTAGTGGTCACATGTTTCGGCGTTTTACAATGCAACTCAGTATATGGCATTAAAATAAACCAAGTTAGGTATTGTCCAAAAATGAGCGAAATCCGACAATTAGAAGTGGAGGTTTACCTGAAATTCGAAATTAAAATCTACCAATCTCCACATTAATATTTAATTTAATTGAATTTAATTTAATTAGTCGTTGTAACGCACGCCAGGTATTAGATTGTAAATACCGTCTCGTGGACTAGGATGGTCAGGACATGTGCATGAAAGGGGAATTAAAGAGAGACTTGGAAACTTAATACAAGAAATCCAGAAGGAAAGCGCCCAGTGAATAATGAGACGGATGAAAAACATTAACCACGGTTTGAAGGAGATGAATTATACAGAGAATGATTGGGAAGCATTAGTTCAAGATAGGGAAGTATGGAGAGCGCATTTACACGTGACTATGAACCTGCGTGTTCTATAGTACCAGTGAAGTAATTATGTTACTGCATATCTAAAGTAATTATGTTACTGCATATCCAAAGTAATTAAAATAAATTCCTACCAGAGAAATTAAAAGAATTTTAAGCACAGAAATTGATGTTTTAAGAAGATCAACTGGAAAATATAGAATGGGTAGAATACGAAATAAAGAAATAAGGAAAATTATGGGTGTACAAGAGGAGCTGGACATCATAGACATTCTAGTAAAGAAAATATTACAGTGGTATGGTCATGTCAAAAAAATGCCCGAACAAAGATTGCCTAAACTAATTATTGGAATGGATCCCAATGTAAAGGAGGAAGAAAGGAAGACCAAAGAAAACCTGGAGAGAAGGTGTGAAAGCGGCTAGATTATCAGAGGATTGGAGGAAGATCAATGGATGGACAGAGAAGAAAGCGTTTGGTTTCCGGAAAACGGCGGCAGCTGTCATGATACCGGATGATGATAATGATGATGAAGAATTAGATAAAGACACTGCACAGAAAAATGTAGTTTATAAAGTAATAATGTATGGTTGATATTGTGTAGAAAGTCAAAGCAAGACGTTAGAATAAAGGTTAGAGCGTAGCTTCATCTCAATAGAACATTTATCATTACTTGAAGTGAAACGTGGAAAGAATTTTACATTTCGCACAATTCAGAGCGCGGGGAAAGAAATCAGGTCACTTGAACAGATAAAGGCGAAAATCCAGGATTGGAAACGTCTTACTCAGTTATTCTGCAACGAGAGAACAATTCTTCAGCCATTATGTGTCGTGCACAAGAAACATATCGGCGTCTTGGGATTTGATTCGGAAACCTGTGACTAGCGGGCCAACATTATCCTGTTGGAACGCACCTTTTTAGGCTAGATAGTAAGATTATGGAAGGTGATGGATGAAATTTAATTAATTTTGATCAAAATTTGATTTTCTTATTTAAGCGAATTCCGAAGTAATAAAGGTATTGAGATTGTTCTGATGAACATAATTTTTAAAATAAAATTACAGACCTTCACCGATCCTATCTAGAAGGCATCGAAAATTACGATTATACCGACTATATATATATATATATTAACGCTCTAGCGATCACAATTTTCGTTTAATCGAAACGAAACTTGGTATACAGCAAGTAATTACAAAAGTAAGGTCGAGATTGTTAGCCGGGAATATCGGATCATTAGATGTAGGAGTTCACCTGAAACGAAAATTTAAAAATTGCTCTAGCGGTAGCAATTTTCAATGTTTAACAAAGAAACTCAGTAAATGCTATTTAAATAAACCGATGAAGGTATTCTTTAAAAATCAACAAAATCCCACCTTTAGAAGTGCGGGTATACCGGAAACGCGAAATTAAAAATTGACTTTACCAACCGCCATGTTTGTTCGTCGCAATTTGTAACATATAATTTAATTTACCCATAAATTGGCAATGTATCCTATAAGATACATTCGTGTTATTTATTTATTATTGTAATAAAGTAATTAAAATAGGTAGATATTATTTTAATTGGTGTGAAATTAGGCCATACAAAAATATACAAATAGGTATTAATAGCTTATGGTTAAGCATGCTTTGTTTTTACTCGGTTGAATACTTTTAAATGACTTGGTGTCAGAGCTTGATTTATTTTTTTTTCAAATTTAACAAAAAAAATACATATTCCTTAAACGTGCAAAATGGGTCCATAAATTCGAGTAGCTAATGAATTAGTTTAGTTTAGGCAGTTCTTGCGGGATGGACATTTTATTTAAAAAAGCAGCACGCATCACGAAATGTATTTTTACGAAGTTTCAACACTCTAGAACACTTCTAAGTACCGTACAACTAATTGTGTCATATTTAAAAAGCTGCGCGCATTAAATGTCACTTAGAACTGCATATTTTTTCACATTTTTAATTTCACTGCGTTTCTGCACATTAGAAACAAAATATGATAATTATACAATTTTAATAAAATGTTAATATTTTTATTGCATTTTCTAAGTCTAGATAAAAAACTAGTGGATGGAAAAATGGCTGAAATTAAAACTTTTTAAAATAAAAATTGAATAATTACTGATATATCAATATCGTCTCTTTCATGTATCAAATCATATTTTATATCGAAATAAAGTATTATTATAAGTAATGCGACGAGTGATTTCCAAATTATCGATAAATTCACGACTCACGAAGTGAGGAGTGAATTTATCTAGAGAATTTGGAAATCAAGAGTGGCATTTGTTAGGACTATTTAACGAATAAAATTAAGCTGTTTACTCACAAATCATTATTTAACTATAGTTATTTTAAAATATTTATATATTTAATGTAAACGGTGATGTTTGAAAACAAATGAGAAGCGATAGGTACGCTTCATCTGCTTCTTTTGTTAATCACTGCAACCAGATCATACTATTTATTGCCAAAGGAACGCAATATTGTAAGAATGCTCTCTAGTGGAGAAAAAACGAAACGCATCAAACTGTATATTAATTCATTTCTGATGTCGTATGATGTAAATATGACAATTATATTTTTCTGGATTGTTACCTGGGAAAAAATACATTTAAGAAAGTGCAAACAGTGGTTTCTTTTTTTGGTGGTATAATCAATTGCTACAAATGTTTTTATATTAACTCCCGCATGTGGCATGTGTTGACATTCAGGCACTATATATACAATCTGGTAGCCGTATTTCTTGCGGGCTCAGTCACTGCAAAATAATGGTCAGACCTCTTCAGAATATTAAAAAGGAGGAGCCTTCTTTAATATGGTAATTATAACACTGATAAATATTTCGTGAAACACGACTCTGATTGGTTGTAAAACAGAAATCATTGAAACGTGATTGAGTCCCATTTGGGGCATGAGTTAAATAGTCATCCAAAATAATTTCTACATCAACCTGATAATTATTAATTTTAGATTAACAAGTGATTGCTTTCCTCCATTTTATTTTTATTTATTTATGGCGATGTGAGCTTCTCTTCCTCACAAGGACAAACATATTTATGTTACATTAAAATACAACAATCACAATCATTTTAATATTATATACTAAAGGAAAATTTGGACAATTAACTAACTCACTGGCGCTATCGCACCCGTAGGTTCATTGCCGCACGGGTATAAGCTCTCCATATACCCTTATCCTGAGCCAATGTTTTCCAATCAACTCCTGTATAATCTACTTCCCTCAAATCATAGTTAATGTTATTCTCCCACCTCATTCTTGGTCTACCAACTAAGTATATTCCCTCTGGTTTTCCTACAAGAAGCTTCCATGCACGTCTTTCATTCCCCATTCGTGCCACATGCCCTGCCCATCGCAGTCTACGAGACTTAACTGTTCTCATTATATCTGGCTTCCTATAAAGATCATGTAGTTCACTGTTATGTAGTCTTCTCCATTCACCTGTCTGTTCATCTCTCTTTGGTCCAAAAATTTTCCTAAGAACTTTATTCTCAAATACTCGTAATCTCCTTTCCTCCCTTAAAGTATGAGTCCACGTTTCGCATCCATATAATATAACTGGTAAAATAACAGTTTTATATATTTTCAGTTTAACGTTTCTTGAAAGGAGTTGGGACGTCAAGAGTCCCTGTAATGCATAATAGCACGCATTTCTAGAACTGAGCCTATGTTTAATTTATTTGTGCATCTCATTCATATTTGTGATTACTGTTCCTAGGTATTTGAATTCAGCCACTTCCTTAAAATTTCTCTCATCTGTCCATTAGCTGTCCATTTCCAGTACATAATGTATTTCTATGTGTGACCATATATTTAGTTTTATTGTTATTTACTTCCAGTCCCAATTTCTTAGTGTTACTCAATAGTGTGTGCTTATTGGCCTTTTGCTGATACTACAACAACAACTATAACTACTACAAGATTATATATAGGCCTATGTTTTGTTAAATTGGATAAACTGAAATTCTGATACCAGTTTATTCTAAAGTATCAGATTTCAGAGTAAACAAATTATGCATAACCATAAATCTTACCTATTTGCATACTATTGTAGAATTTGAGACGAATTAAAATAATATATACAGCTTCAATTCTCCATTATTTTCTTAAAATTATTACATAAATTAACCTAATGTGACTTAGAGGATATATAGCTAATTCAAGTGTTAATTAAACTGTATAATGTACATTGGGACAAACCAAACATGACACTTGTTAAGTCAATTTTTAATTTCGGGTTTTAGGTAATAATGGTTGCCTTGTTTAACCAGCAAAATCGGAAAATTGAGAGATAATTTCACCAGAAAATCTAAAATGCTCTAGCTGCCCCAATTTTCGATTCTTTTGCAACGAAGCACGGAATATATCATTGAAATAAAACGAGAAAGGTATTCGCCAAAAATCAGTGAAATCTGTCCATTAGTAGCCTATTGGGGGTTTACCGGAAAGCCGACATTTAAAAATCACTCTAGCGGTCGCTATGTTTGTTTTCTCGCAACTAAACTAGATACTAGCTAACTCACTGGCACTAACAAACCCTAAGGTTCATGGTCGCGCGGAAATAAGCTCTCCATACATTCCTTCCTGGGCTTATATTTTCTAATTATCTCCTGTATAATTCAACTCCTTCAAATCTCGGTTAATGTTATTTGCCTACTTCATTCTTGGCCTACCTACTGGGAGCTTTCCTTTGATTTTACTACTAGAAGTTTTTTGTGTGCCTCTGACTAAACTGTATAAACAGGTTTGAATTAATTAAAGAAAGATAAAATTTTAGAATTCGTATTTATGTATCAGTCTATGTAATAATAATAATAATAATAATAATAATAATAATAATAATAATAATAATAGTAATAATAATAATAATAATAATAATGTTAATAATAATAATAATGATAATAATAATAATAATAATAATAATAATAATAATAACTATAACTCCACCATTTCCGGTCCCAAGTCCGGATGAGAAAGGAGAAGGGGGAGTGTAGGGGTCCCTAGCCAGGGTTACGGTAAAAACCCCAACTGCGAATGTAGCAGAGTAGGCGATCTACTGCGGATGAGGCAATAAACGGTGGATCAGATTCTTAGCTGCAGTGAAAGCAACTGAAAAAGTCTCTGTCTTCCAGGTTGGAGGTTGATACTATGGACCAGCTCCTCATAGATTGTAAAAAAAAATCTTAATGCTAAAAAACCAAAATATATAGCCTCAGATATGAAACACATACAACGACAAAGCAAAAGTAATGAAGAAAGGACACAGAAACAAATAAAGGATTATTGAAACTGATACCTTCTGTAAAAAGTAAAAAGTGGTAGACCAAAGCCAACATGGATGAAGGGAATTCAAGACAATATAAAGAAGAGAAATATGACAAGCAGACAGGCAACACAGGGAAGTGTGGAAGAAAAAAAAATGTATATTTTGGTTCAGAATACCTGTGCATATAACAGGAATAATCCTGAAAATGAAATTAATAATAATAATAGCTTTATTTTACTTGGCAGAGTTAAGGCCTCAAGACCTTGTCTACCAGGTTAAAAAAATACAAAAGTTATTCTTACATCTTAATTACAATAAAAACATACATGGTAATTATTATTTACAAAATATTTTGATTTAATCTAGATATAACTCTCCGACGAAATTTTCTAAACAGAACTTGGTTTTCGTTGAGGACGACCGATACATCAGGTACAGATTTTACAATTTTAATATTTAAATCAATAACCTATCATCAACAATATCAACTCACCGACATATAACATATCCAAATGGCTTAACAATAAATTTAAATGTATGGAAAAATTTGAAAATTTAGCAGTAGAAAATTCTTACCAATTAGTTGAGAAATTAGAAAATGTAGAAATAGAACCTTCAGAAAGATTGGTCTCTTTTGATGTTACTTCATTATTCACAAACATCCCGACTGACACAACTTTGAAAATTTTAGAAAAATGGTTGAATGAAAACAAATTAGATGATGATAGCGTTAAAGAATACATAAAACTAACAAAATTATGCTTAAATCAAATGTTCTTCACATTTAGAGGAAAATACTTTAGACAAAAATCAGGACTCGCAATGGGAAATCCATTATCACCATTCTTAGCAGACATGTTTATGGGAAACTTTGAATGTCATGTAACCAAAGCACATCCTTTGATGTTTAAATTTTGGAGAAGATATGTAGATGATATCATAGCAATAGTAAAAGAGAAACAATTAGAAGATGCCATTAAACTGTTAAATATTCAAAATAAAACAATCAAATTTACAATGGAAATAGAAAATAATCATGAAATACCATTTTTAGACCTTAAATTGATTAGGAATGAAGAAAAAAAAAGAAAATAGAATTTGGAATCTACAGAAAAGAAACTCACATCGACAATTATATAAAAGCTACTGGATTTAACCATTTTTCACACAAACAGGCAGTATTTAATAGTTTAACACACAGACTTGTGAATGTCCCCATGAGCAAAGAAAATTACAATAAAGAGAAAGAACACATCATAAAAATTGCTAAGGATAATGGTTTTCAAAAGAAGATGATACACAAGAAAATAAATAAATTCAAAGAACAAAAAGTCATCAATGAAAGTACTCTTCAGACAGATAAAAATATAGACAAAAAATTCAAGAAGTTCACATACCATCCTTTGGTATTTGACAAGTTTCAAAAAAATTTCAACAAATTCAACATTAAATTAGCACCGAAAAATGATTACAGCTTAGGTAATTTAATAAAAACCAACAAAAATGAAAAGATTGAAGACTGCAAAAAATCGGGAATTTATCAAATTAATTGTAAAGATTGTGAAAAGATATACATAGGAAAAACAAAAAGGAATCTAAATACAAGATTAAAAGAACACCTCAGAAATGTTAAAAATGGAGAAACCGAAAAATCTGCAATAGCTGCACATGCCTGGTCAGAAAAACATAGAATAGAAACCAAAACAAAATTACTTAAACAATTGGAAAAACCGAATGAACTCACAATTTGGGAAAAAATTTACATATGCAAGAATGAAAATACAACTATGAATTTTGAAATACCCGGTTATAAAGAAAGAGGACTGATTTGGAAATTCTTCGGTCGGCCACCAGATGGCGCGGGGGTCAGTCTGCAGGATAGAAGGCCGTTGGACGTCAGTTGTGAACGTGACGCAGCATTGAGAATGTCACAAAAGATGTGAAGAAACCCAGGGTCTGCTATGAATTATGAAGTATGAGGTGAGTGAAATAATAAAAATAAACAACCTAAACGGTGTTCACCATGAATTTAAAAACAATTATTTTTAAAGGTATTAAAATACAGATATATGCTGTAATCCAGCAAAATTAGACCAACAATCTGACTTGCTGAGGAATTCGGTTAGTATATGCAATTCCTGCGCGACATACTTCTATTTTCATGTGCGTTGGAAATATCACAATCTAAATTTGAATTAAACTTTTACGTATAAAGTAGTTTTCAATTCATGTCTCCGTTTTGAAAGTTAATGTGCTCCCTCGATACAAGAAGGCAATGAATGTATAGACAAGCTAGAAGGAATTAGATCTCGGATCACGTGCCACAGTTTTGCTAACTTGAGTCTCGAGGGGTAACAAGTTTTTTGCAAACAACTTGAAACTCAATAAACAGTCACGCCCCGCGGGAGTAAAACGAAAACAGCCCAACTCGCATCAACTGTGAGCAGTTTTTATTTTACTGTGCATTACAGTCCTGACAATATACATCCTAGCAAATTGACTCAGGGGATAACTTTTCAGATGGGGTTCAAATCCCGGACCGAACAACATTATGAACTTTTCTCCTGATTTTCTTAAGACGTCAAGGGAAGTTCTGGACTAAAATTGCCAGGATTCATTTAACCATAATTATCAATCCATCATATACAGAGTGTTTCATACTTCTAGGGGTTGTAGAGGAGACTTAGTAGATATTTTTTTGATGAAGAACCCATGTCCGGAAACGTACCATTTCGATGTAAAATAAGTTTGAAGATCGAAACACAACGAGCTGATATCGCTAGTCTAGTGTTTCAGAATAAGTATTACAGACTTCTAGGAGTTGTAGAGGGGATTTAGTAGATAACGTTTTGTAAGGAACCCATGTCCGGAAACTTATCATTTCGATGTAAAATAAGTTTGAAGATCTAAACAGAATGGGCTGATATCGCGTGCCAAATGTTTTGGAATAAGTATTACAGACTTCTAGGAGTTGTAGAGGAGACATAGTAGATAAAGTTTTGATGAGGAACCCATGTCCGGGAACGTCCCATTTCGATATAAAATAAGTTTGAGGATCGAAACACAATGGACTGTTATCGTGTGTCTTGTGTTTCAGAATAATTAGTCTACTTATTACAGACTTCTAGGAATTGTACTACACCTATCGAGTCGGAGGAAGATCATCTTGCCCAAATTCTGGCAGCACACACTAGGTCTTGTGGAGCGTGTGTATGGAATCATGCATCGCAGGTACACTTTTCTGCAACGAACAACAGAATCGCCAAGTGGAACCACACCGTAGTACAACTCCTAGAAGTCTGTAATACTTACACACGATATCAGACCATTGTGTTTCGATCTTCAAACCTATTTTGCATCAAAAGGTCACGTTTCCGGACATGGGTTCCTTATCAAAACTTTATCTACTAAGTCTCTCTACAGCCTCTAGAAGTCTGTAATGCTTATTCTGAAAATCTTATATATATATATATATATATATATAAATTACGTGTCACGTTGTTTGTCCGCGATGGAATCCTAAACTACTGAACCGATTTTAATAAAATATTGCACACGGTGTGCAGTTTGATCCAACTTGAGACTTAGGGAAGTTTATAATTAAATTTATAGTCGCATTACTTTTATTGCAAATTATTTGTTTATTATTTAACAAAGAGTTATAATTATCTGTGAGTTCCATACGATTCTAACAGATGGCCGTGTAAGGTAATTGGTTTATTACTTAACAGGTGGCTGTGTTTTTTGTTGCAACCGAGAATTTCAATTGAATTACAAATATTGATTATTTCATAATTTAAGTGTGTTTGTATTTATTTTATTTTTAAATATATTGATAATAATATCAATTTCGTGTGTAAGTATTAGTTTTAAGTAATCTGGCTGAAAGACAGCAACTTAATTTAAATTTAACTGGACCGAGAAGGGACATTGAACGATATGGCGAATCAGTTCTAGAGACCATGAATGATAAGATATCAAGTGAATTTCCGCAAATTAGTATAGGCCTATGTGACATAAATCTTACATTTAAGAAGAATGTCAATTTAAAAACATATGAAGGCCCCAAGGAACGGAATAACAGAATTGTAAGTAAGTCTGTTAGTTATAATAATATGCCTAATATTACAGAAACAATCTCCATGCCTCAATTAAATGAAAAACAAGATGACTATAACATATCACAAGATGACATTACTATACAGAGACTTCTTGATAATGATGATGGGAATCCAAACTGCCAACAAGTTCGTAGAAAGAAACGAAAGTATAATGAAATCAGCAAGCCTCCTCAAAATATTCCATCAATAAATGTATATAATCCTTATGATACTGACAATGCAGACATAAATTCATCTCAATCAACAAAACCACTTCCACATAAACCACCACCCATATTTATACCGGGTGTAGTTAACGACCAGAACTAGGAAATTGTGTAAACAAAAAACTTTTTGATTTAGATTTCTCACTTAGTTTACTACAACATAATGTAACCTTAGCCACAGCAACGCGTGGCCGGGACTTATATGTATATATATATATATATATATATATATATATATATATATATAATAAAGTCGGATTAGTTACACTATTTATAACTCAAAAACGGCTGGACCTATTTTTATGATTTTTGGTTTGTTGGATTTGTTTCCGCCCCGAATAGCAGATAACTATTAAAGCATCGGAAAAATTAACGTAAAAATATTTAAAGGCGATACGACGTTCGCCGCGCCAGCTAGTGTATATATATATATATATATATATATATATATATTTATTTATTTATTTATTTAAGGGTGAAAGCCGTAACGTAGTTGGTGTAAGGTGATACATTACAAGCTGGAAGGTCGAAGGTTCAAGTCTTAATGGAAACACGATTTTT
The DNA here is from genome assembly GCA_030220185.1 of Diploptera punctata. Classification (NCBI taxonomy): domain Eukaryota; kingdom Metazoa; phylum Arthropoda; class Insecta; order Blattodea; family Blaberidae; genus Diploptera; species Diploptera punctata. The sequence continues at coordinate 1,097,789 of JASPKZ010007366.1, read as the reverse complement.
AAAGTCCTTTTAAAGGATATATTCTTTTTTTACCCTTTTACAAACAAAATTTTACCTTTAAAAGTCGATCTTTAATTATAAATCTCTTGGATCAGTAAACAAAAATGTTATTATTCAGTAACCAAATACGCATGTGCAGTCAATCACATACTTAATTCTCACGCACTATGACTCTACGTAAAAGTAACTTGTGTAAAGGGTTTTTAGTATTTTTTGAAACATATTCAAAGAAACTAAAATCCATATTTATAAATCAATGGTAAGACATTTAATGGCCTATGTAGCAGAAACATGGACTATAAATGCCAAAATAAAGTCAAAATTTCAATTTATATAAATTAATTTTTAAGAACATCTGCAAGATGCTCTAAATTAGACAGGAACAGAAACAGTATTATTTGAGAGAAAGAAGCAATTATGCTATTTGTGGGAAATATGTAATTACAATGGTTTGGACTTGTGAAGATAAATGAAGGTAAATTGCTAGATAGGAGTTTGGAATTATAAATGGGAAGAATAGAAGAGGGGGATCTAAGAAGACATAGATAGAAGGAATTATGAATTTGATGAAGGACAAGGGACTGCAGGATGGTGACTGGAAGGATAGGGATGAAAGGAGGAATAGAATCAAAACTTAATATTAGGCACAAGAGAACGAAACATGTTGAATAAAATAAATAGTTTCGGGTGTCTCTGCAATGAAAAAGCAAGAAGTCCATGATTTAATTATTATTTTGATGTTATTCACATGGATCACACTTTGAACATTTATGAGTTGAGTTCAGAAATTAAACCTCTTCTATAAAACAGTGCAACATGTTTTCATATATAATAAATAGATTTTGTTTTGTAGAACGTTAAAGTTGTTTCTTCTTTTGTACTAGCCCTGCACTTTAATATTGCATGTAAGTTAAGTGTAATACGATGTAAGAAACCCTCATGGAAAACACAACTTACTGGATCACGTCAGAATTGATAAAGTAATAAGACAGCATAGTTTAAATTTTTTATGCTGCAGTTTTTTTCCAGGTGAGGTCGACAGAAATAGCATAATTTGACAAGTACGACTCCAAAAAGTCTCGAATTTATATTTACCATCTAATAAAATCAGTCCAAGGCTGATATGAAGAAACAAAGGTAGTGATAAAAACTGATGGAAAATGGTCAGAAGAAATTTTAATAAATCAAGGAGTTAGACAAGGGTGTAGTCTATCACCCACTCTTTTAATATATATATTGACGACATTATGAAACAACGGAAAATTATAACAGATAAAGGCCTTAGATTGAACAATTACACAAGTATTAATAACTTAATTTTCGCCGATGATTTAGTCTTACTACACCATGATGAAGGTCTGTTGCAATTGGCTGCCTATAAACTAAATGAAATATGTAGCGATTATAATTTTAAAATTTCAAGAAGTAAAACAAAAGTAATGGCATTTTGTGGAAGAAACACTTTGCGTGCAAAAATAATAATTAGAGACGAAATTATTAAACAAGTTTCCCACTTTAAAATAAATACAACTTTCAGTGCCCCTAAAAGAACATCCGGTCAATTTATATTTTTAAGTAATTGTTCTTTTTTTATTTCTGAACACTAAAATAGGATTGGTATACTGTAAAATATCAAACAAATAAACTTTTTATGTAACCTTTCTTGTTTCTGTCAATATTCGCTCGTCTTGGAGTCTAATGGTCCAGGGTTCTAGAAATGAACATGCCATAATACGATATAATACAAGCCTTGTATGGTTTTGTACTTTTGTACCTGGAAAGAACTGATTGACGATTCTCAATAATTTATTGCAAGTTTGGATAGAAATATCTTTGACTTTGATAGAAATATCACATTCTTCAAGATATGCCAGTCATCATAATCATCATCATCGTCATCATCATCATCATACACCATCCATGAATATAGACCAATGTTGACCTGTTTCGGTCTCAACTAGACAGGCTCTAAAAGTAGTTTCTTCGGGCGTCCACGTCATCGTCATCATCCTTGTGGGAGATACTGAAGAACTGCATTAGGGATACTAGTTGGTAATATTTGGGATACATGTTGTAGCCATCTGTCTCTGTAGGTGGATATCTTTTCATCTAAAGGTTGCATGTTGAGTTCCTTTAAAATATTTTCATTCCTCTGATGGTCAAGTAGAGTGTATACAGCATTTCGACGCATGAATCTCGTATGTTAGTGCGTAACCTAAATATTTAAAGGAATTTCTATACAAATTTTTACTTCTGACTGGCTGTACCTTAAAAGCTATATTTTTGTTTTGTTATACATATTTCCAAATTATAATTCTTTGGTAAACTCGAATATATGGACGGGTTAAAGTACAGTGGTATATGTGACGTGCAAAAATACTAAAATAAATTTGGGAACGAAAATGTTGTACTGTAATGTTAACATTTTATAGATGCCACCTGGCTCCAAATTTAATATAGAGGCTTGTATTGATTTTGAATTTTTGCACAATGGCTACAATTTTATTGATGACGATCCTTGCACATCTATTGTATAAAGTAACCGAAGAATATACTTTGAATAATCAGTAAATAAATATAAAGTCATGGCATTTTTGGTAAACAAGTTGTAATGGTCAAATATTACAATAAATAAGGAAATAGACTATCAAGTTAAACGTTTTCATTATTTGTCTGTGAGATATTCTATTGTTATGATAAAGATTTACAAAATAAATTGTATAAATTTAAACAAAAATGTGGTACCATACAAAGAACTTTAAAAAAATAAAGTTAGAAAGTTAGGAAGATGAAGTTTTATACGGTAATGGCTGTACCATTGCATATGTACGGTGGTGAAAACTGGGCTCTAAACAGAAGTGACAAACGAAAAATAGAAACGGCCGAGATGAGATTCTTAAGAAAAATCAGGGTTTACATTAGAGGATGAAAAAAAGGAATGAATCAATCAGAAAATAACTTGGAAACTTTAATATTGGGCAAAGGATTGTAGATGGAAAGAAGCGTTGGTTGCACATTTACAACGAATGAAACCCCGTAAAGCAGCTAGACAGGTATGCATATATGATTATAGACGTACAGGACGCCGTGATATTGGACGTCCGAGGAGAAGATGGATAGACCATTTGATTCCTGTAAGAGCGGAACTATGGAGATGATGAAGAATAATAATATTATTTACACCTCTGTAACTTTAAAATGTCCATAGAGAGTATATGGGATGAGAATAAAGAGAGGATAAATGTGAGCGAAGCAGTTCTTTCAAATATATGCATATCCTTTAGCTAGATTTGTTGCTACACACACACACACACACACACCACACACACACATATATATATATATATATATATATATATATATATATATATATATATATGTGTGTGTGTGTGTGTATTTTCCTACGAAAGAAACTGGATCCTCAGGATGATGGACGTCAATACGAAAGAGGCGTGGATGACGATTTGCTGTAATAACAGGGCCGCTAACTCGCTATTTAATTTAATTTCGTAGCGTGTAGACCCCACTAGCAAAACCCACACTGATGTCTGGAGGGGCTATTACGGTTTAATGGCCGGCGGATTTACAGCTCATCTGTCAATCAAACATTCCGTCAACTTAGTGATCCTGTGACAAATTGACACATTAACAACTTCGAGCTGGCTGACGAGCTCTGCGACATCGACTATGCAGGGGCGACATAAGATGCCGCCTTAACATTATGACTTTTCTGATTTGATTTTTTTTTTCTATGATTCCAGGTAGTCTTTTATGATACTTCTGGCTTTCTCTCCTGGCATTGGCGAAATTTATTGTAATCTATTTATTTGGTTGGAGCATTTGTAAGACAGATTACGTCACCCCGATGACATGATGGGTGATGACTGATAATCAAGCACCATCCATACTAATTCTGCCTGAGGGCAGGTCCTTCACGGCAATCATTGCATTTCCATGCTATGCTTGCAGCTTTACTAGGAAATTGTAGGTATGGTAGCTTCCCGTTGCTTTCCATACCGGTGAAGGATGATGATGATAATGATAATGATGATGATGGCCATATGATTTCGGGGACCGTTTGGACCTTAAAGTTTTCCTGGCATTTGTCTTACAGGTGAGGAAAACCCCAGATAAAAACCTCACCCAGAAAAACTGCCCCGACAGGGGATCGAACCCGGGCCCGCTGCGTGACAAGGCAGAACGCTACCTCGAAACCATAGCGGTGGACAGGAGAGTCCTTAACCTAAAATTAATCAAAATTCCAGGTCACGGACAACCACATGAACACTTCTTCTTCTTCATGACGGTTTAGGATTTTTACTAGCCTGTTCCGCCTCCAAATTGCTCCTCTTTCCAGCTTTTATTTGGTCTTCCCAAACTTTTCTTCTTCCCCTTGGTGAATAGTTATGCTTTTGGTATTCTGTTCTCAGTCATCCTTGCTAAGTGTTCCTTTTAAGTTTGTTCTGTATTTCACTATTGTTGTGTAATTTTTCTACTTTTACTTGCTGTTTTATTTCTGTGCTGTGAACCACAGGAATGATCCCCTTTAAATTAAAATTCTTATAGTCTGACCGGAGTCGATCCCGTGACCTCATAAAATGTAGTCAGAAACGCTGACAACTAGCGTACCACTAGACCATGAAACTGGTCATTGTTCTTTATTATCTTTTATGTATACTCTGCTTCACGTGTATTTGTTTTTTATTTTAAAATTATTAGGCCTCATATATCGACTGATTGCCTATACCTTTAACCGTACATCTTCATGTGGAGCAGGGGTGTTCTCCTGCGGCATTTCCTTAATGGATCCAATTCAGATACACTCTGTATTCGATTTATATTCAATCTCCGTCGTTATGACCACGTGTCTCATTCATTTCAGGTCTTATCATGGCTACGCCTAAATGACAAAAGAACTTTACATTCACAAACATTACTATTCCAAATTCTGCACTCATATTTACCAAGTTATTTAACAACACGTTTTCAAAATTTATCGGCTCAACACAATTTAGGAACAAGATCACAATACTCTTCATTACTTTTGATACCACAGCACAAGACATGTCTATACTCTGAATCTTACACAATATCTACGACTAGAGCATAGAACTCACTTTCCAGTCATGTCAGGGACTGTCAATCGCTATCATTATTTTAATAAAAATTAACTGATATGTTAACTTCCACACAATGAAAACATTACCTGCATAACAACTATATACAGCTTTCTATAAATAATCATCTAGGAACTTTACTTACTTTATTTTATATAATTTTAATTTTATCATATTCCATGTTTTTGTTAGTATTATATCACATCACCATTGTATTTTGTTTAGTCTGTATTTCAATAATATATTAAAATTGTAATATGTATGTAATTTTTGTATAATTCTACTATTCGCTGGTTGAGTGGAAGAGAAGGCCTTATGGCCTTAAAGTATTATTATTATTTGTTTTATTTCCTTAAAGATGTCGGCTATTGGCAAGTAGTTGGCCAAATGCCTCAAAGAAACACTTAGTAGGCAACTAAGTTATTACTAGTTGGGGAAGGCCAACTAACTGTTGATCAGAGGTTCTTGAAGGGAGATTTTACCCAAGTAGACCAAACCTATGTTCGTACGTATTTTAGATATGCTACAGGTGCATGACATCCTCCACAGGTATCTAAGGAAAATATCATACGTTTCGGCCTCTGGAATCTTCCTAATTTCCTTTGTCTTAAGGGAAGACAAACTCAATATGTTATGTGTAAATATGAAATGATGAGAATTAATTTCAAATTTTAATTTTTTGGCTTAAACGTTCCTCTTGCCATGTTAGGAAATAACAGTTAAGCAAATTTTTAAATAGAATATTGACTTTATAGCAGTAACGATTGTATATATATATATATATATATATATGAGACATTACAAGTATTTTAAAATACCATAAAATACCATTTAAATTAAATAATACATTTTTGACCTTATATGGTTCTTAATACTTGATTGTAATTTTCCTTGAGTTTGATTTTATAGCCTAGAAATTAATATAACTCCTGCAATATATATATATATATATATATATATATATATATATATATATAATTGTTGTACGTGTATTGACTAGAATTTATTATAACCTTTAAATTGGCAATATTTCCTATAAGATACATCAATTGGTTGAATTAAAAAAAAAATATTTTAAATAAAGAAGAACAGAACGCATGAGTAGAAATTACTTAAATTTGTGTTGGATTACACTGCGGTTCGACATATTTAAATAAGTGACACGAGAACGTAGCGTTTTGTCAATTTAAGGGTTAAATTTTTATTATTTTAATAGTTGGCATTTAGATTTATTTGGTATATATCCACATATTTATTAATAGACTATTTCAAATATGATAATGAAGTTTAGAAGTTATTTGAAATTGATACAAGCTATTAAAAAAGACGAAAATGTAAAATTCAAGTGTACCTACTAATTTACGAACAAAACTGTGAAGTAACTTTGAATTTATATTTAAGAGTGGACGAGTTTTATAGGCGTGACATTTTGGTGCACAGCTACGGGACTTTCATTGGTTCCAAAAACTACGTGGGAATAATTTTCTCATGGAATTTCGGCCAGTATAGGACCGATGACGAACCAGCATCTGAGGATTTTGGTTACCTATAATAAGTAGCGTATCCAGATTGAGAAAATCAGTTATACTGGCTGGAGGATCCAACATTCTGACTAAGTGTTACCTCTCTATTGGCTGGACAAAGTGCATACCTGTGATTAAAAATATGGATGTGAGATCAGCAGTCTGATGGTAGGCCATATGTATTAGTTTTAGTGATGTAAAGACAGATAACCTACTACAATATTATTTTAACTCCACTTAAAAAGCCTTTCTTGTTTGTATCCATGTTGTTCTAACATGCAGGGCTGTTAATTTGTGTTCACTAGATGTGAAAAGGTCGTCCCCTCCTCCTTTCCCAATCACGTGCACTCCCAATGAAAGAGCATAACTGACAAGTGAGTAGCAGTGTCTTACGTTGTCAGTCTAACCGACATAGGGTGAATAGGAGGGGCGAGGCAACTTCTCACACCTAGTGAGGCACTTATAAACAAGCCCTGTTCTAACTCCTCTTCTGTATCAGTTTCACACATATAAATGTACACTGTGTGCCCAGAAAGTGTTCACTCAAAACAATACTGTCATTGTGTACTGTGTAATCCAAAATTTAATTGAGCTCTCCGGAAAAAAATAAAATAAAAAATAACTGGAGTTAGAACAATCTTGTTCTGAGCAGGCGAGATGTAGAAAATTTAAAATGAAGTATAAAGATATGAAATATTAAATCAGTTAAACGAGCTATCAAACGACACATATATACCAAAATAATTATATGTTGTTTATATTTCTATGACGGGGTATCTTGGAACAGAATCTCATAGAAAAAAAATCAGTAAATAAAAAGCTTTCTTTTGTTAGCATGACAAATGGTACAGTCTGGAGTTGAGCTGCCATTACGAACAAGATTGAAACAGTTCCTGTTTATTTCTTCCAACTAATTACAGACAACGTTTCCTGTAATATCTTTCTCTGACAAGAGAATAAATCGCAGAAGAACGTCATAAAACTTTTAAGATAAATAACGATTTAATGAACTTTCTACTAGTGTCAGTCTTGCCAAACTCGGAAAAAAGCGGATTTCCTTCCCGATTAACATTATTATTATTATTATTATTATTATTATTATTATTATTATTATTATTATTAGTCCATTATTAAATGGGAATAGATACTTAACAAATGAGGAGAATTATGATAAGTGGCGGAATTAAAATACCTAAATTATCTAACTAACTCAACAATACCAGAAACCTGGACAACAGCAGTAGTACAATCTATTTTTAAGAAAGGAGAACGTAAAGACTGCAACAACTACAGATGAATAAGCATTTTAACTGCAGGCTATAAAATATACTCAAGAATCTTAACATTTAGGTTAAAACAAATAGCAGAGGTAATGTTAACAGAAGAACAAAGTGGTGGATTCAGACCAGGGCGTTCATGTATGGATAATATATTTACGATAAAAGAATTTTATAAACAAAAGAAGAGAATATAACATAGAAACACACATAGCTTTTATTGATTTTGTCAAGGCATTTGATAAAGTAGACAGAGGAAAACTCTGGACAATTTTAAAAGAAAAAGGAATTCCGAAACACTTAATAGCAGCTATAAAGAGTTTGTACTGGAACACAAATTTTGTTATAAAAACTAGAAATGAAGTAAGTAAAAATAAAATTCATACTAATCAAGGAGTTAAACAAGGATGCAGTATCTCTCCAGTTTTATTTAACCTATACATCAATGATATAATAAAAAAATGGACGAAGAAGAAAAAGAAAGAAACAAATAAAGGAATAAAATTAGATAAAACACACTACTTGAAAACATTATTATACGCTGATGACCAGGTAATAATAGCAAATACAGAAGACGAACTTCACAGGAATATTTTTAAACTACATAATATATGTGAACAATATAATCTCAAAATATCCATAGAAAAAACTAAGGTAATGGCATTCCAAGGGAAAAATCAAATCAGATCCAAAATAGTAATAGGAAACAAAATCATAGAACAGGTGAACCATCTCAATTATCTAGGATGTGACATTTCATTTAATTATGATAATGATATAAATAATAAAATAGCAAAATTCCAGGGAATATGTGGTACGATAAAACGAACACTAAATAACAAAACAAGAAGAGAGACCCAACTGAAATTTTATAAAATGTTGGCAGTACCGGTACTGCTCTATGGTTCAGAAGCCTGGATACATAAAAAACAAGACCTAAGTAGGATAACGGCGGCAGAAATGAAATTTTTGAGATATGTTAAAGGGTGCACTAAGGAAGACAGAATCAAGAACACAGAAATAAGACAGGAACTTGAAATATTTGCAATAACTGATAAAATGGATACATATAGTCAAAAATGGAAACAACACATAGACAGAATGAATGAAGACATATCCAAAACAAATAAGAAAATACAAACCTAAAGGCACCCGAGATGTGGGCAGACCTAGAAAGAGATGGGCTGAAGTCGGAACGGGTCAACAGACCTAATCCATGAATGAAGATGATGATGATCTAACTAACTCACTGGCAATATCGAACCCGTAGGTTCATGGCTCCGCGCACATAAGCTCCCCTTACGTCCCTATTCTCAGCTACTGTTTTCCAATCAACCTCTGTATAATGTACCTCATTCAAATCATGGTTAATATCATTCTCTTACCTCACTCTTGACCTACCTATTAGACGCTTTCCCTCTGATTTTCCTTCAAGGAATTTTGAAGCCCCTTTTACATTCCCAAATCGTGCAACGTGACCTGACCATCGAAGTCTATCTAACTCACTGGTATTATCGAACCCGTAGGTTAATGATCAGGCGTAAATAACTCTCCATATCCCTATATGGGGGCACGCCGTAGCGTAGTGGTTAAGCTCAGCCTCTAACGGAAATGAGTACCAGACGCTTGTTTTGGGGGTAAAGACGGCCGTCATGCAGGGCTGACAGCCCAGCTGACATCAAGTGCCGACTGTCCAGAAAAAGTGGGGGCCTTAACCTCCCACTACCCCAAGGGCCTGTCGTGGGATCACTTTACTTTACATCCCTAATTGATAATGGGATTTACTGCCTTTTTAAAAAAAAAGGAAATTAATCTGCATTCACACTGCGCACGGGCCTGCTTAGCCGTACGTACATTATTTTTCCATGGAGGGAAAGGTGGACATACCGTGGCGAGAATTTATAAAAAGTGAAAAATTTATCTACTTGGGGATGACTGACAGTGAATGGAAAACGGACGAGACACATCGAGAATGCAACAATGAGGGCTAGGAGCGGGACAAGCGAAATGCTTACTAATAGAGATAAATTACATCTCTATATATGGGTAATGTTTTACAATTACCCCTGTATAATTAACCTCCCTCAAATCAGGGTGAATGTTATTCTCTCGCCTAATTCTTTGCCTGCGTACGTATACCTTATGATTTTCCTGCAAGGAATTTCCAAGCCACTCTGTCATTTCCATTCATGCCATACGTCCTTTCCATCGCAGTCTAAGGGTCGGTTTCACCAACAGAGGTAACTGTATTACGCTAGTTTACGCTATGCATTATACACGGGACACTGGTGTAATGGAGTTACCTTTGTTGGTGAAACCGACCCTAAAAGACGTAACTGTTCTTATCACATCTTGCTTTCCAAAAATATCATTTAGCTCATTTTTGCGTAGTCTTCACCTGTCTGTTCGTCTCTCGTTTACCCAATAAAATCCTCAGAACTTTATTTTCGAAGACTTTTAATCTTTTCTCCTCCCTTAATGTAAGAGTCCATATCCCGTATCCATATAATATAACTGGCAGAATTTAAGTTGTTTTTCATATATTTTCAGTTTAATGTTTTGTGATATTCTGACACACTACTAGACTTAATTATAACAAATAATCCTCAAAAAGTTATAACTAGTGGACAGATAGAAGCTCCAGGCATCTCTGCACATGACTTAATATACATTGAATATTCACTCCTTTGCTCTAAACGTAGACCTAGACTTGTAACATACAGAGACTTGAAACATATAAATTATGCGCAATTAATTGATGACGCTGCAAAACTACCTTGGAACAACATATGGACACTTAGAACTGTAGACGAGAAAGTTGAAAATTTTAATGACATGATTTTACAATTGTATGACAAACACGCACCTATCAAGACTAGACGTATAAACAGACCACCTGCACCCTGGATGTCTGATAATATCCGCTTGCTTATGACAGAGAGAGACGCAGCATTTAGGAAATACAGGAGGAACAAAGAACTGACAGACTTACAGACATACAAACATCTGAGGAATAAAGTCAACCAGACTGTAAGGAATGCAAAACTAAGATATGCCCATACTATTATTACACAATCTATGTCCAACTCAGCTGACATGTGGAAAAATTTAAAATCAATAGGCCTCTGTCAAAATAAACTACAGGTAGAAACAGCTGACCTACCACTAGATGAGTTGAATGACCATTTTAACCCGCCTCCCTTCTGACAACACCTCACAACAAAAACAACAGACAATAGATGAACTAATGTCATATTCCCAACCTACCCGAGACAAATTCTTTTTTTCCTATATCTCACCTAATGACGCCAAAAGAGCAGTATTACGTATTAAATCTAAAGCACAAGGAATAGACAATATAACAATAACTCTCCTGCAAAAAATAATAGACATTATTCTCCCAACAATAACCCACATTTTTAATGCCTCTATAATGACCGGGACCTATCCCAGACTCTGGAAAATGGCTCTAGTTCGTCCTACACCGAAATCAAACACTCCCACAACACTCGATGATTATAGACCAATTAGTATTCTTCCCTGTTTATCTAAAGCACTGGAACACATAATACACTCACAGTTAACAGACTACCTCACCACACACGACTTACTTGATGAACATCAGTCTGGTTTTAGAACAGGACATCACACAAGTACTGCACTACTTGACATTGTAGAGGACATAAGAGACTCAATGGACAAAAGCAAACTCACCGCAATAGTCCTACTCGACTACAGCAAAGCCTTTGACACAGTAGATATAGACTTAATGCTAGCGAGACTAAAGACACTACATCTGTCGGAAAACTGCCTTGATTGGTTTGCATCTTACCTCACTAATCGTCAGCAATCAGTTTCTGTTAATAATCGCATTTCTTCCTGGCGCTTGGTGAGGAAAGGGGTACCTCAAGGCGGCGTCCTCGCTCCTCTTCTCTTCTCGATTTATATTAATGACGTGACCAAGAAACTACAAAACTGCAAGCATCATCTTTACGCCGACGACCTACAGATTTACACACACTTTAGGCCTGACGAAATTAATGAATGTATTGACAAAGTAAACACTGACCTCAGGCATATATCTTAATGGTCCAGACAATATGGGCTGAAACTAAATGTAAACAAAACGCAAGCAATAATTATCGGACATCCAAGGCTATTACACCTCATAAACAATGGCAATATGCCGGCTGTCATATTAGATAATGAACAAATTCCTTATACCGACGTCGTTAAAAACTTGGGATTTTACTTAGATTCTAATTTAAAATGGCATGAGCAAGTAAAACAAACATCTAAAAGGATCTTCTCCATAATGCATTCCCTAAAGCGACTTAAACATTTTCTTCCTACAACTCTTAAAAGAATTTTAATCCAAACTTTAGTGATGCCGCATTTTGACTACTGTGACGTTCTACTAACTGACATAAGTGACGGATTGTCGGACAAACTGCAGCGTGTCCATAATATGTGTATCAGATTCATATTTAATGTTCGAAAATACGATCACATTTCTCCATTATTCCACGAATTGTCATGGCTACATCTAAAAGAGAGAAGAAAATCGCACTGTCTAATTCTCCTATTTAAGATCCTACATACCTCGATTCCCAATTATTTATCATCCCGTTTCCAGTATCTATCCTCAAACCATAACTTAAACACAAGATCACAACATAGTCTCTTACTTAATATACCGCAACATAGGACATCACATCACTCCATGTCATATACCATCTCCACTTCTCGCAACTGGAATTCCCTACCACAAGAAATAAGGGGCTGCCGGACATTGGCATCTTTTAAAAGAAATCTAAATTTATATTTGCTCTAAACTCGACTTCATTATTATCCAGTGTAAGATATATATATTAATTGGTGTTTCCCGTATAATGTATCATATTCATTTATATTATTATTATTATTATTATATTATTATTATTATTATTATTATTATTATTATTATTATTATTATTATTATTATCGTATCATTATTGTTATTACCCTATAAAATGTTGTTTGTACATGACATTTACATTGCTACATTTATTGTATCTTTAAGTGTTTATAATTAGTATAGTGTATATCTATATTTGTCGAATATTTGTTTGTATTTGTACTGGTTGAGTGGAAGAGAGGGCCTTATGGCCTTAACTCTGCCAGAATAAATAAAGTATTATTATTATTATTATTATTATTATTATTATTATTATTATTATTATTATTATTATTATTATTATTATTATTATTATTAAAGGAGTTGGGACGACAAGACTCCTTGTAATGCATAATAGCATGCATTTCCAGAATTGAGCCTATGTTTAATTTATTTCTGTACCTCATTCCTGATCGCAATGATTGTTTCTAAGTATTTAAATTCAGTCACTTCTTCAAAATTTCCCTCATTCGTCATTATTTGTACATCTCCATTACAAAATGAATTTCTCTGTGTGACCATATATTTGGTTTTACTAATGTTTACTTCAGAACCATATTTCTTAGTGTTACTCAACGGAATGTGTGTGTTGGCTTTTAACATCTACTCGATATCGCCTAATAATACTACATCATCAGCAAACACTAATAGTTTATTAATACGATTGAGTTGTACGCCTTCATTATCCTCTAAAGCTTTAAAATGTGAAGTATTATCTGTCCCATGATTAAATTAAATGGCCGCGGTATTATGACCGTGCTAAGGTAGCATAATCATTACCGTTTTTTTTTTAATCGAAGGCTTGAATGAACCCTAGTACAAAATTGGATATAGAGATGGTAATGCATATCCTTGTTTTAGCCTATTGTGAATTCCAAAAGTATCTTAAAACTGTTTGCCTACATGCACCCTACGCTTTGCTCCGTTTAGACACATTCGAATAAATCTTAACATTTTTGGAACTCCGAATACTAGCACAAAACTATACCATACTTCACCAAAATGTCATGTTAGGGTTGTAGCTCACAAAATATATACAATATATGGGTCATCAGAGATTATTAGTGTCACTTAATGGGGTTCAAACCCCTTATAGTGAGACAGTAAAAAACCTAGGAGTATTTATGGATAAACATTTAAATTGTAATCAACAAATAAACAGCATTTGCAAAACAATGTTGTCAATAATAACCATTACATCGTATAAGAAATTGTTTACCGTTTGCTCTAAGGGAAATGTTAGTAGAAACACTTGCAATACCTCATTTTTATTATTGTGATATTCTTTTTACTGACCTAAATACTGTTCTTACCCAAAGACTTCAACGTGTTCATAATTCTTGCATACGTTCATTTGTGGTATACGCAGATTTATTCACGTTACACCATCCCTGGAACAATTGTCATGACTTTGTCTACAAGACCGTAGAACCATCCATTCCCTATATCTTCTCTAAAATATTACACACATCATTATTTATCACACCGCTTCACTAGACTCTCTGATACACATACATTAATACATTTAATTATTTATGAAGATAATATTAAAATTAACAAATATTTTCATTTGTTTAAACATAGTATAACCGTAAAATTAGTTTTCTATATCTCATTATTTTTCTATTGTTTATATATAGGCCCTACAATAGACACGGACAGTCTACCACAACTATTTAATTTATCTTGCTAGAATACATTTTATTATTAATTTTAGTCTTAATCTTAATTATCATTAACATGGTTGCATTATAGATCATAATATACTACATGTTATCTTATTGATCAAATCTTCATTTAATATATAATATTTGAGTTAATTATGATTGTTATATTCTGATGTAATATTATGTTTGTCCTGGTGAGTGGAAGAGAAGGCCATATGACCTTAACTCCACTAGGCTAAATAAATAAATAAACAAATAAATAAATAATAAAAACAATTATATACCCGATCTCTTCAGCACATTGTCCTTTATATCCCTCCTCGTCACACTATCTATTACTTGAAATCTTTTACAGTTTCTCTTGCTAGAACATGGAATTCCCTTCCATCCTATGTCAAAGACTGCCAAACTTTACCATTTTTCAGAAATAAATTGAAAATAAAATTATTAACAGAAACAACTCACTAATATTACTTTTTTAACAATTAATAATTCGTATTTTCATTATTTAATAAAAATAGTATTAAGATTTGTCAATATATTTACTAATGTCTTATATACAAGCGATAAATTAATTCATTATAGTTTATTACTTTCTTTGTATTCTTTTTTCTTTTAATATTATGCATAGTAGATTCGAGCTGTTATTTCTTTGTGTATACATTCTTTCACTAGTTTAATTTTAATTGTATTTAATTTTATTGTAATATTAGCCATTATTTTCATTATTGTTCAATTTGAGAGATAATTTATTGTTTAGTACGTACATTTATTGCAATGTTTTGTATTTAAATGTTTGTCCTGGTAAGTGGAAGAGAAGGCCACATGGCCTTAACTCCACCAGGCTAAATAAATCTAAATCTAAATGTATTACAAGTTGAAATATTACAATGATTAAGAATGTGTATTAGAAATTGCATGAAGTATTATTTTTATATTTTTACGCATGGAATATGAATCATCACAACCAGTGAATGTAACTTTATTAAGAGTTGTTTCTTTTCAAATATAGGGAAACCAATAAAATATTATTAAATGTTTACATGGGGGTCGGTGACGTGTGATTTATATGGCTGGGAGCATGGTTCCATTTAAAACTACAGCTGAGAAATCATTAATTTTATTTAGACCCTCATAAAATTAAATGCTTCAATTGAAGATCTTCATGAAATAACCATTACACCAGCAATTTAGTGTGACATTTGTTTTACAGGGAACTCTATTTTATAATTTAATCGAGTGGAAACTGGTGTCACGTACGTAGCAGTAGTATGTCTATGCCGACCAGTTACTTGAGGAAGATTAATTAACAGTGAACATTACATTCCGTTTAACATGTTAAATTCGCCTTCGCAGAAACTGATGGTTATATCGTCACCTTACTACTAAAACTCCTAAGTCTAATTTAACATTTCTTTTCAAGAGAACAATAAAACCATTTTTGACATTGCTTATTATTTTGAAGCTATGTTTTTAATTTCCTATTTCGAATGAAGATTTGTGGCGGTTAGAAGCAAAGTGTTGTATATTTTGTTTCGCAAAAACGAGTACGGTGCATATTACATTCTTGAAGCATAATTTTTTGAAGCATAAGGGAATAAGTGTATGCCTTAGGAGCAGATAGACTAATACTTATTTAGACGACTAATTACAAAACAGAGGTTTAGTAACCAGATGTTATAAGAGCAACGAGTTACTAAACCTAAATTTGAAACGTGTTGTTTACAATATTTTATCTACGTTCAGAGTATTTGAGTATATTTTGTATATTTAGTATATTTAATGAAATTTATTTATTGCGGAAACGATTGTTTAGAGTAAGAGTAATGGCGGGATTACGATCAACGTTGCGTTACGTTTGAGTTCGTTCATGTTTATCAAATATAACTTCCACGTATCATATTATGAAACGTTTGCAGTATATGGCGCATGATGGCGTTCGTAATACATTAGCAAGATCAAGCTACAATAAACGCAAACGTAACGTATTTTTCAAATCAGGTGACATCGACAGTTCCCGCATTTCATTTGTTGCTAGCTGATTGTTGTTGACCTTATTGTAGCCAATAAATTTACAATATTTTGATATTTTAATAATTATATGAGCATGCTAAACGATATGCTTATCGAGTTTGTCGATCGCACGAATTTATATACAACAAAAACACCCAGAATATAGAGAGTAAAGGGGGGGGGGAAAACTATTTCGAAAGAAATAGGAAACAATGTAAGTACGCCATAATATGTCTATTTACCATATTTCGCCTTAACATAAACGTCAATAAGCGCTGATCACGACACAGCTACTCAGATTGTGTGTTGTAGCAACGCAACATCAACGAACGTTCTTCGTAATCCCGCCGTAGTGTGGGCTTTGGAAAAAAAAATAATAATAAATGAAAGAGAGAGAGAATAAAAAAGATAAATGAACAAACTTTGATGTAATATTACAATAACCATCAATCATAGTTAAACGTGTATTTTACGTTTTGTTGAACCTGTATTTTATGTTTTGATAGCGCGTTTTGTGTTTTGTTAGAATATGAAATACAGGTTTTGTTGCCTGGTAACTACGAACTAAAGCGTCACTGTTTGTTTTAATAGTAGTTGAAGTATGTTTGTTATTATTTTAGATTACCTATGATTTTCTTATGGGGCATGGCGTAGCGTAGTGGTTAAGTCACTGCGCTACAAGTCGGAAGGTCGAGGGTTCAAGTCCCGGTGGGGTCAGGATTTTTAATCTATCCAAACCTTCTGGCGGTGCTATGGCCCTGGGGTCGACTCAGCCTCTAACGGAAATGAGTACCAGATTCTTGTTCTGGGGGTAAAGGCGGCCATCACGCAGAGCTGACAACCCGGCTGACATCAAGTGCCGATTGTCCAGAAAAAGTGGGAGCCTTAACCCCCTACTACCCCAAGAGCCTGCTGAGGCCTGTAGTGGGATCACTTTACTTTATGATTTTCTTATACGACTTCAACTTTACATTTGTTTTTCTCAATACTGTAAAACTTGCACTTATATCCCTTTTCTTTCAACCGCCTCATTTAAATATATAATATTTTCATGGGAACAACATCAATAGCTAAATTTCTTCGAAATTCTTTAAAAAGAAGCTTATGTGCAAATTTATCCGGCGCTTTCATGCCAATATTAAAATTGCGATGGTAGTGTGCATATTTGTTAAAAATCTTTTTTATATAAAATAGTGTAATTTAATAACATAAGGTGCTTGTTACACATTGTGCTCGTTATAATGCAGGATACGAATAATAGGACGTATCTTGTATTACTGTTCTGTGATGCTATCCAATTAGATATAATTACATTTTTACAATATTCCATTTGGACTGCAATGTAGCAGTATTACATTACATAGTAGCTCAATTCTCTCGTTTCTTTCATTTCAGAGTTTCGATTCGTGTGACGTCATGAAATTCGTGGAAATTTTTCGCGAGTGTCAGATTTCTGAATGTATTAAGAGATTAAATTAATACGCTGCAGAGAAGAGTAGTTATTTTCTCGTTTCTAAGAAATATATTCATTAATTTGAATTTTCTGTGAGAGTTTTAAATATAAAAAGCCATGCAGGAACTGTGCGAACTAAACGAATTCATCATCATGTCAAATTTATGGTGCGATTTTGATTTTTAGGGAACGTATTATCTTTCTTATGTTAATTAAATTGTATGGTATATAGTAACATTGCAAAATCGCAATCATGGCGGATGCTGGAGAGACTTTTGAGTTTCAGCTTAATACCCGCTTCTAAAGGTAGGATTTCGTATATTTATCGGAGAACACCTTTATTTTATATCAATACAATGTACAGAGATTTGTTGAGAAAAATCAAATGTTGGGACCGCTAAAGTAGTTTTCAAATTTAGTTTCTGGTGAACTATCCTAATGATCTTGCTGGTTAACGAATTCGATCTTACGTTTTTTAATAGATATATATGTCGAGTTTGGTTCTGAGAGAACAAAAAAAAAAAATCGGTCGCGAGATCATTGAAGGATACAAGCACACACATGTATATATACACACACACACACACACACACACACACACACACACACACACACACATATAACAAAATAACTAACTAGTAGTAGTAGTAGTAGGACTTTATTAGACAAAAAGTAAGATATTTACAATATTATTTACAAATATGGGTCGCACGGGCAGTAAGCCGTACGTGCTGTTGACAGTCCGTTACAATAAAGTAATAATTGGTACTAGTGTAAAGAAAAATAAACAACAAAAACAGCAATAATATTACAATTACATAAAGAAAACACAATAATAATATTACAATTAAATAATAACACAATAGCATTATACACTAAAAATATTAACATTACAATTACATAAAGAAAACACAATAATATTACAATGAAGTAATAACACAATAGCATTATACACTAAAAAAAAACATGAACATTACAATTACATAAAGAAAACACATTAATATTACAATTAAATAATAACACAATAGCATTATACACTAATTAATTTATATATAATTGTTAATAATTAATGGTATTGCATTTTGATAACATATATTTATTCATGAATGAGTGTTGTCCTTATTTTTCGCGTTTTGTCCAGAAATTTCCGAGGTTATCCAATTTTCTGGATTTACCAATAACTCGTAGCATGCCAATCTTTCCCGATTTGAATTTAGAAATCTTTCCGGTAAAAACTGACGTATCCAATATTCTAAATCATTACATTTTCCTAATATATGTATCTCATCTTCAAAGTTCCCGCACATTGGACATATTCGCATATCGTGATCGTCGCTAATTTTTAGAAATTTCCATGCCCCTAGCCTAAACCAAGCAAGCCCTGATCTCTCCTTAAATCCTAGGTTGAGTATATACGATTCTTTTCCCCAGACGTGTTTTAGGTCTCTTTGTAAACACAGTGAGCGTTTTCCTGTACATTCGGCGAAAGTATCTTGTTGGTTTATATCTAAGTACCTCCTCCTTATTTTTCTCCACACGTTCTTGCCATTTTCAGTCCCTTTCTCCCATATCCAGCCCATCCCAATCTTTTGGAGTTCTCTCCTAACCTCGTTTGCCCAAAATTTAACATCTATGTTTTTAATTTGGTGGTCGTAACAAATTGCTCTAAGCATTGTTTGTTCACCTTGGATTACTCGCAACCAGTATTTGAGTACACGAATTTTACAGTTAATGTCGTCCTGGAATGACCCGAATTCATATAAAATTCCACAGTTAGAAACGGCCTTACTAAGTCCTGTAATATACTTTAGAAAATGCGTATATACCTTTAATTCACTGGAACAATCCAACTCGTAGGTTCATGGCCGCACTGACATACGCTCTCCACACATCCCTATCCTGAGCTAATGTTTTCCAATCATTCCCTGTATAATCTACTTCCCTCAAATCAGAGTTAATGTTATTTTCCCACCTCATTCTTGATCTACCAACTGGACGCTTTCCCTCTGGTTTTTCTACAAGAAGCTTCCACGGACGTCTTTTATTCCCCATTCGTGCCATATGTCCTGCCCATTGTAGTCTACAAGACTTAACTGTTCTTATTATATCTTCAGATTGAGGGTCTTTTCCGCTTTTCAGCGGTTGCCCTTTTACCAGCCGGCTTCTGGCCCTTCACATCCACATGTGTCAATCACAGAGGTAGATGATCAACAGCCAGTGTAGGGGTGACATGTGGTTAGCATGTCGAGTCCCCCAGCCGTTATAGCTGGTTCCTCAACCTGGAGCCGCTACTTATTGTAGCTACCAAATTGCCTCACGATGCTGGGTGGGCACCGGTCCCATAATGGCCGAAATACCATGAGAAAATTTCTTCCCCCATGGAGACTCGAACCAGCGCAAGTCCTGTAGCTCTGCGCCAAGGCTTCCTACCTTAACCGCTTGGCAACGGCGCGGGACTCTTATTATATCTGGCTTTCTATAAAGACCATGTATTCACTGAATAATAGTCTTCTCCATTCACCTGTCTCTTCATCTCTCTTTGGTATAAACATTTTGCTAAGTACTATATTCTCAAATACTAGTAATCTCCTTTCCTCCCTTAAAGTAAGGGTCCATGTTTCGCATATATATATATTTATTTGCCATGGTTATTTTGGTGTTTCTAACATATCTCTATTGATATAGGCCTATATTAATTTTCTTTAAAAAATCTATTCGTGAGAACAACCTCAAATAGCTCCATTACTTTGGATTTCCCTAAAAAAATCACAGTAACTTAACTTAAAAAAAAATATGATTTTAGAAACGAGAAAAGAGCTAATATTTCCTAAATCGTATTAATTCATTCTATTTTAAATGTAGAATAAAATAAAATAAGATTTTTAATAAATACAGATGCAACACAAGGATCTAATATCTTACCAATAGCTTTAGCGAATTCCGAAAGAATGTTGTTCTAAAGGAAAAGACCTTTCAAAATATTTACATATCTTTATCGATCGTATGTAGTATGCACCGAATTATACAAAAGAAACATTATATATAAGTTCGTTAATATTATAGCGGCCGTAATATTTTTTTCGAAATCAAATTAGCAATAAAGCAATTAATTAAAACAAAAATTAATGCATTAACCAGCAAAATTTGTCAATACGAGGAGATGCTCGCTTAAAGTAAATATTTAAATACTATGAGAGATTAAAATTAGAATACTTAGATGTGTTTGTACAGCGATTAATTGTGAATGAAATAAAGAAGATTTCATTTTTTTTGTATAAACAATGAGAAGTTAGATATCCTACTTGTTCCAACGCTACCGGAACCACAGACAATATATATATATATATATATATATATATATACATGACATGATAAGAAAAATAGATATATATATACAGTGGGACACATAGAAAACGCTACCACGATTTCATTACACCGTCACAGGTATTGGAATTGCGTGTTCGCCAAGACTCGCTGATGGATTATACGGATACACTATGTGAAATCTGTTCCAAAGCCGTTCTTCTGTATCTGTACCGTATGTTATCCCAGTAAGTGAGACGGTCGAATGCTGAATACGCGAATGTTTAGTAGCGTTTTGGATGCTGCTTCCTGTATGTATGTATATATATATATATATATATATATATATATGTATATTAGGCTGGTCTTCATATAGAGGGGTGGAGTAGTAATGTCGTCTCATTAAAAAAACCCTTCTATTTTTTATTTTCCTTTTGGCTCAATTTGATAATGCATGAAATTTCATTACAATAAATTAGAATTAACCCTTTGCCGCAGTCGATCTAAATTTATAAACATTAAAAAAAATACAGCAAGATTATTTTTTATTTATTTAAACATTGTCTTAAACGAGCGAAATAAATCCATAAATATATTCAAATACAGCTGTTTTAATGCAATTACTTTTTTTTGTTCAATGACACCTGTTTGTCATTCGACATTTTAGGTATTCTCTACTGACATTGGTGTATTGTAACCCACTTCTGAGGTTGGAGCGCCTGGAAGGCGGGGTTACGCTGCCCCAATGATAGGATGGGTGATGACGATGGGTAATGATGCGCCAGGAGAGGCCTTAAACCTAAATTTAATCTAATGAGGTGAATATGATATTGATGAGCATGATGGCCAAATGATGTTCGGGGACCGTTTGGGACATTTGCCTTACAGGTGAGGAAAACCCCAAAAAAAAAAACTCATCCAGGAGACTTGTCCCGAGCGGTGGTCGAACCCGGGCTCGCTGCGTGACAAGGCAGCACGCTACCTCGAGACCAGAGCGGTGGACATATTCAACTAACTGTTAGCATTGTAAATCATTACCACTACATACCAACATGACGTACCTCTTCTAGCTCAATGCGGCGCGGGTTCCTCATCTTAAATTTTAACAGAATGGACTTTCAATTAAAATTTAACAAACTAGTGATCTTCTTGGCTATAAAAACGTAAAACATGTTGTCAATGTACGCATTTCACCAATTAAAAATTAAAAGACCGTAAAGGCCACATGACCTAAAACGAATTTGTTCATGATGATGATGATGGTGATGAAAAATTAAAAGAGTCAACATTTTTCAACAGCGAAGCTGTCATTTTCAAGACTAAATATTGACTAAAGACAAACATGATAAATGAATAAACAGAATCTAATTAAAAACAAACCACGTCATAATATGACAGTCAATTACACGTAAATTGTATGACTTAATAAAAGTAATCCTCTTCTCTTTCAATTAAAGAAAAGAGGGTGCAAATTCCTTGACGTCCTTGAAAGTTTAAAAATCTACAAAATTCTGGGCAAAATTATGTCTTTAATTGTAAGAAAGAAGGATTAGTTTTTCTATGTCATACAGTTTACGTGTAATTGAGTTTTCATGTACATTCGTATTTCGTTTCGCTAGATTATTCATAGTTATATTAAAGTGGTTTGTAACCAGTGTCATTGGCTTTCTTTTATGTTAAAGAATAAGTAACCTGAATTCTTATTAGAAGTCCTGACTTCACTTCATGAATTCCTATATATAATGTACTCCTCGGCCCGCTACTTATCCAAATATATTATTAAGATACTAAATTATTAAGAACGCCCATCGGAGAGCCCTTAAAATCATTATATTTTTAATTGAACATCCCTGAGAGAAATGAAAACTCTACTTACGTAATCTGCCCTGTAGGGCGCTGACGTGTCACCGGGACGCAGCCCGGGACCTCACTGTCCGATCGCTGCCGTCGAGCTCATGCTGCTCTTTTGAATGGTGCAGTTTATATAGGCCTATCATTTTTTAAGTTTTTTTGAAAATATTTCCCCAGATTAGAGTTTATCTCGTCTGTGTTTCGCAACATCCGGAAATGTCCCTAGAGCCCTCCATTAACATTTGTATGTTTCATAGAGTTGTTCGTTATCTGTACATAACTTGCCTTTCAAAGCTCTGTTTTTGATTTCCTAGTCTCACGAAATAACAAACTATTTCCCTGTTCCTTCGTAATTTAATAGTTGCTTCCGCATACTTTTATCATTAGATTTAGTGGTTGCTTCCGCATGCTTCTATCATTAAATTTAATTTTATATTGTTAATTAAATCTTTTATTAATCATTTCTCCTGTCAGGTAATAATACATTTTAATTTTCCGCTAATTATTGGAATGTTGTCCTAAATCGGTTTTAGTCTCGTTATAACATTCTGTTTATTTATTTACCAGGTTTGTCTTTAGTCAACATTTAATGTTAAAATGACAGCTTCGCTGTTGAAACATGTTGACACTTTTAATTTTTAATTCGTGAAGTGGGTATATTGACTACATGTTTTAAATTAAAAAATAGAAAATAAAAGAAGCGTTCGGAATGAAGTACGAAAAGTGGAAAATAAGGACCTCCCTAATATAGGCCTATATATAAAAACATGAATTGAACAAAAAGTTCTCAAAGTCTTGTACTTGTTATGTCATATGAGAAGTGAAAAAAGGCGACGTTTTTATCACCCCTATGTGAAGACAGACTGTGGTCAGTATTCAGACAGGTCATTACAATTTGTAACAGACTTGTTCAAGATGGAGCTCGGGAAAAAGAAAATCTCAAGCCATGGACTTGAATTATGAGATCAAACCATTACGTTATGACAAGAAATCTAGCCATTTTAACAAGATAACATTACTATCTTCACCATTTGTCGGCCATTTTATAAATCCATAATTCACTGAAATGAGACATAATGTTTTGTAATTAAAATGTTAAACATTTCATAAGAAATGATAAATGATCTAAAATTATGAAGTTCTATTTCATTTAATGCACGAGAGAACAAACGTGAGATTAAAATTTTAAAGCCACGCCCCAGATATGACGCTGTATTTTATTTATTTCTCTATTATTGTTATCCTATTTTAAAAATCTCTTTCATTATATTAAATCAGTCCACCGCTGTGGTCTCGAGCTAGCGTCCTGCTTTGTCACGCAGCGGGCCCGGGTTCGATCCCCGGTCGGGGCAGTTTTTCTGGGTGAGGTTTTTATCGGGGTTTTTCCTCACCTGTGAGACAAATGTCAGGAAAACGAAATCATATGGCCATCAACCTTATCATTATCATCATCCTTCACCGGTGTGGAAAGTAATGGGAAGCTACCACACCTACAATTCCCTAGTAAAGCAGCAAAACACAGCATGAAAATGCTATGATGGAAGTGAAGGACCTGCCCTCGGGCAGAATTACTATGGATGGATGGATATTAAATCATATTATTGTACTTCATACGTCCTCTGTCGTATTCGAGTAGTTTAAGTAATCATGCCTTGGCGTAGAGCTAAGGAATTTGTACTAGTTCGAATCCCCATGAGGTAAAAAATTTGCTAATGGAATTTCGGCATGTATGGGATGGATGCCAACTAAGCTTTGTGAGGAATTTGATAGCTACAATAAGGGCTTCAGGTTGAGAAAACCAGCTGTAACGACTGCGGAAGCGTCATGTTGAACATATGTCTCATCTATCCTGGCTGGATAATTATCTGCCTATGCCATTAAATATGTGGAATTGAGGCCAGGAGTCAACTGATAGGCAAAGTGCCTTCTTGTCCATTGCGCCATGGATTTTTTGTATTTCATATAATTTAAGAGTAATTCCATATGTGACTGACTGACATTTACAATACACTTTTGCAGCAAAATGGTTGCATAAATATTACAATTGATTGAAATTAGGGGTGTTATCTACGTGATATGATAGAGGAATAGTGTGTGGTAAAGACGGTACTTAGATATACAACTTTTGAAGAAAAACAGTGCTATTTATTATCTATCAAAGTTTGTGTGACTGACTGACATAAATGTCAACTCATCATGCAGCTTAACATGTTCATCTGCATCATGCTCTGAAGTGTGATTCCTAATTAAATTTTCCAAAATACCGTTTGGAGGACACATTTCAAGTTACATTCTCAATAAAAAACGAAACAAAAATCGCAATTAAGACCAGAGTTATAACCTAATATATGGTGTGTGACTGACTGACTACATTCTGTGACTGACCGACTTATGTGAATTTTATTTAGACTTTAATATTCTGGAGCTGCAAATATTATACAAATATTAAAAATAATATGAAATTATAATATATAAGTCCACCGCTGTGGTCTCGAGGTAGCGTGCTGCCTTGTCACGCAGCGGGCCCGCGTTCGATCCCCGGTCGGACAGTTTTTCTGGGTGAGGTTTTTATCGGGTTTTTTCCTCACCTGTAAGATAAATGCCAAGAAAACTTTAAGGCCCAAACGGTCCCCGAAACCATATGACCATCATCATTCTTATCATCATCATCATCCTTCACCGGTGTGGAAAGCAACGGGAAGCTACCACATCTACAGTTCCCTAGTAAAGCTGCAAGCATAGCGTGAAAATGCTATGATTGCAGTGAAAGACCTGCCCTCGGACAGAATTACTATGGATGGATAATATATAAAAAGCGATTATATGGAGATGAATAAAGAACTTCACTCCTTTTATCATGTATAGGAAATGTACAATTTGATAGCTGTAAAAATATTAAATAAATAGTGTAATTTATTTAACTTGGTTACCATGAATCATTTTAAATTTCACAAAATAAAGAAAATATTAACTTTTTAACAAGAAAGGGCCTTCTCTATAGTTAAATATGCCTAATATGAGTATAATTTTATTACAACCATATTAACTGATTTAAATTTATCTCATGCTATTAATAGATTGAACCATTAAAATAAATAAAAATGCCGATATGGAATTTGCATTGTTCGTTCCAGAACACTAAAATTAACTTTCACGCGTCTCAACTATGAAGACAAAAAAAAAATTAACGAAAAAGTACAGTATAAACATTATTCAAATTTGTATTTAAATATGGAAAATTCTGCTATAATTCTTTCAAAACAACTGATTACAAATTATATTGCTGACATGAGTTATATTTATAAACTAAACAAATCGAAAGAAATCTCTTACAACGCGCGAAATCTTTATGATTGGCTGTTTGCAGCAGGTGTACATAGTACAACGTTGTCATACGTATTTTCACTGTTGGTTTCCAATAACGCTACACCCAATAATAATTTTATTTTAAACTACAGGTTATACATATTTAATCACATATACTCCACGCAAATTCTATTTTTTATACAAGAAACTTCATATGATTTAAAACTGTTTTGCAATTAAAAAGCATGACTCTGTTTCACAAAGTGAATGCTAGTACATTGTGGCAACATCGCACTGTGAATCCCCGATAATACGGCACACATGTCATGTCAAAGGTCAAACTAATGCGAGAACCTTTCAGGTTCAAGGCCTTCCACACACACATTTTCAAACACATATGAACCGCGCACTTGCTTCTAATTCCATTGACTTAATAACATACATATTGAAGAATCGCATAATGAAAAATTATATAAATGCCATTAATAAAAATATAAAATGTAATTAATATAATTAACGTAATTACTTTACAAGACAGTGTCGTTAATACTTTTTTGTTAGTTATATACCGATAACGTAGAATCCCAGAGGCAATTTGGATCCATCAATTATCGTATTGTGTACAATAAGTTTAGTATGTTTTATGTGACTGACTGTAGCTTACCCTTAATAATTGTAGGGCGCATTTTAAATATCTAGAATATTATATTACAATTATTAGTATTACATGTATGATCAGGAAGGACCGAAATATGGTATAACAAAAGAATCGGTGAAACAAAACAAATTTATACAGTGAAATCGTAAGACAAAATTTCGTTTAATTTTGCATGTGTTTTCAGGTTTCGGAATATATCATGTTCTACTATTAATTTAGATCAAAATAATCCGTATTTCAAACATTAACTTCTATAATCGTAAAATTTCATCTGCAAAAAAATACCTCATCGAAAAAATTACTCCTGCGCCAATTTCAAAATTTTCACGTCGGTATGACATTTTCATGTAATTACTCTACATTTAAATCCTTCCGCAGACTGCCTTTTAGCTCAAACTGTCACAAAATAAGGGCCAGTAATTATTTTATGAAACAGCTGAGCCGAACAGTCTACCAGATTTCTTAAACCATGTTTATGTTAATACACAGCGGAGTCCAACAAGCAACTGACTGCTTTATGTGTATTAGCAAAGTGAGGCGACAAAAAGTCAGTCAGTCACGGGACTCCAGCGGGTAAAATAATGACTTTACAAGAAAATGTCATCTATACGTTTCTTGTTAGTTGTGTACCGATAACGTAGAATCCAAGAGGAAATTTTAATCCATCAATTATTATGTTGTGTACAGTAATTTTTATCCGTTTTCTGTGACTGACTGACCATAACTTACAGTTAACAACTTTAGGACACATTTAAGGTATATGGAATATTAGAATCCAATTAATATTGTTTAATTTACGACTAAGGAGGACCAAAGTATGGTTTAAAAAATATTTTGTGAAATAAAACGAATTCATACGACCAAATCATTAAACAAGAAATTGGTAAACTTTTGCGTATTTTTTCAGGTTTGGAATATGACAAGTTCTACCGCTATTATTAGATTGAAATAATGCACATTTGAAACATTTTCTTATCGAATTATAAAATTTGATATTTACAGATATATATTACATCAACAGAATTATTCCTGCGTCAGTTTCAAAATTTTCACCTCGGTGTGACATTTTCATGGAATCGCTCTTAAATTCTTAAATAAATACTAAAATATACTGGCTGTTCCGTGGAGCAACCGGTTAGACGCTCGCCTCTCATCGCTGGGGTCTCGAGATCGAGTAACGGTCACTTTATGTGGGTTTCGTGGCGGACAAACGGAACTGGGCAGGTTTTTCTTGGAATTTCCCAGTTTTCCGCTGCCACAAATTTCTCCAAATTAATTTGATCCATTTCATTTCATTCCGTTTACCCGCGCCCGTGATGATGCGACAGGCGTGATCGGCCGGTACTCTTGTCGTTCAAGATCTCTGTAAGTAATGGAGGCTTCATCTCATCTCATCGCTCTACCCGACGATGATTTGTGTATATTATGCTATAAGGTACCACTCTTATAGACATATTTACGTAGTTGTGAAAATTGTTAAAATATTTCGAAAAAAAGACAATGCATAAATTTGCATCATCAGTGCGCACGGGCCTGTTTGACCGTTCGTGCTTATTTACTTCTAAGAGAAAAATGTATATGTGTATATATATGTGTGTGTGTGTGTGAGTGTGTGTCTAACAAGAAAACTGTCAACCATCGCATGCCAAAACCTATCTTGAAATTTATTTCAGAAAAGGGTTGTGATTACACAAAGGTCGTGTCAAAAACTTATCTGCCGTTTCTAACTGCACGACAATAAATTCAATCGCCAGAATTCTTATTTAAACTATATGGAAGTAATACAACTCGTGTACAAGCAGACTGGAAAATCCTACTACCAGCCGTCCCGCCTCACTCCACTCTGTGCTTAACTCGAGCAGGGGTGTACATCTGCTCCGTACAGTGGGCTGCCATTGCTAGATTCTGGCTCGATTTCTATGCCTTGCACTTTAAAGCGGCAGACACTGTTTTTACACGGCCTTGGTACATCACAACGCTTCTCTGGGAGACATTTCAAAGTAGGTTTCGGCATGCAATGGTTGACAGTTCCCTTGTAAGTCTACATTATGTACACAATCACATTTGACACTCATACATAAAAAAAATGTGTATACAAAATACCTCTCTTCATCTCTCTCATCCATGCACCTATCTATCTATTCATCTATCTTTGCTGCGCGATTTTGTTTTTTTTATTTTCACAATTAAATTTACCTACAAAGTAAATTAAAAAAAAAAGAACAAACATTCATAGACAATATCTACTTCCATTCCGTACAATATATCTGAAGGACTCAGATATTTACAGGCATAAGGACAAATAAAATAAGAACATGTTTTATATATTATGGAAAATATAATTATGAGACAGAAATAATTGATCCAGAGAACACTCTGTACAATTTATAATAAAGTTGTGTTGCCCGAGGTCGATTCGGATTATTAGTTCAACTCACTTTGTCTATAGTCTCTTTGTTAAATGATGAGAGATGATATCGATAAATCGACAGAACTTCAAACGGGAGAAAGAAACAGCTGACGGCGGAGATACGACCGTAATCAATCTCTAAGAAAAGAATATAGGAAACCGATATTTGTCATAATTAAATTCACCAGATGCACTGACTACACACTGCTCATTCTTACGTTATCACCATAATTTTAAATATCATGAAGTACGATAAACCAAATAATAACTACAGTTTTCCGGCCTAAGTTATTTAAAATAAAAATTATGTATATAATATATTTCATTAGATTATGAGACTAAGGCGCTGCCTATTGCGCTATCGAGCATTGTATGGAGAGCTTATGTCCGCGCGGCCATGAACCTACGTGTTCGATAGTGTCAGTGAGTTAGTTAATTATATATTTAATGACTTCCCCCCTAATACTACCTGTTCATTTTTGCGAAATCCTAAGGAATTAAGCTATTGAACAAATATTTACAATTTTTTTTTAGTTGACACCGAAAATGGCCATGACCAATAATCATCAGGATATACCAAATGGAATCACAAACGCAATGATAATGTCTTGAAGGAACTACGTTTACAACCAGTCATTAAATACATACATAAATACCAGAATCAACTGGATGAGTCATTTGCGACGAATGAGTTCAGATAGAATTCCCATAGCCATGCTTCGTTACTGTCCAACAGGGAAGAGATCTCTGGGCCGTCCAAGGAAACTCTGGATACAAATTCATCAGTGAGAACAGGCCTATAAGCCTAAGACATGGTTAGATGAAGAATATATATATATATATATATATATATATATATATATATATATATATACATACATATATATATACATATATATACATATATATATACATATATATATACACACACACACACAATTTTAACGTTTTAATTACATTCTGACGCTGCCTCTCATGATAGAGAATCATACGAGCTATATACGGAAGGAAAATAAACGTTTATGATAGGACGCCTGAGAGGACTTGTTGGTATGTCACTAACGTACAAAGTTAGAAGTTTCGGATTCACATCCCGGTTCAGGCGTTTATTACACGCTTTATATTAGCTTGACCTGTATCTTTCTATGTAACGGACCTGTATTTATGTAACGGAATCTTTGAACACGATTTACACCCACTCATTGGATCGACTTGATACTTTGTATACTTGTAAAGGACCCATGATAATACAATCATTTCATAAATGTTTTGTAAAATCCTGGCCAGAATCATCAGAAAATCAAACAAATAAAAACCGGTATAATAGTTTGCGGACTTATCGACTTTTTAGTCAATCGTTCTAAAAGCTCAGTTGGTAGAGCGGTGGACTGTACTGATATAAAACTTCAGTAATTCATAGGTCGCTGGTTCAAATCCGGTCCGGAGGTTTTTTTAGAAGAGTATTAAGCAATTAAATTTTCATGGGATTCTGGTTTATGACAGACAATCAATTAAACTAAAAATTAAAAAAATAAATAATATTTTAAAAAACTAAAACAACACGCTTCATTAGACAACCGAACTAAACAATGAAAAATAATTTTAATTTCCAACACGCTTGAGATAAAATTAAAGTGGTCAACAAAAAAATCATCTCCAACACATCTAGAATAAAACTAGAGTTATCTACAAAAAAAATACCATCAAAAGCGTGGGGTGCTTTTTATGGTTTTTACGTTTTCTTCTTAGATACTTTACTTTTACCAATATTCGTTTATTATGAAATATATTAATTGATATAGAGCACCCCACGCTTTTGATGGTACATTTATTTTTTTGTAGATAACTCAAGTTTTATTCTATATGTGTTGGAGATGTTTTTTTGTTGACCACTTTAATTTTATCTCAAGCGTGTTAGATATTAAAATTATTTTTCATTTTTTAGTTCGGTTTTCTAATAAAGCGTGTTATTTTAGTTTTTTAAAACTATTATTTATTTTTCATTTCATGTCATAAATACAGGTTGCAGCATACGCCAGTTAACTACTGTACATCGCTACGAGGGGAAACAATCAGATTGGTTGACAGACTTATGCTGCACTCTCTGTGTGTATGTATATATATATATATATATATATATATATATATATATACACGGTATATATGGATGTATGTGTCTGCATGTCAGCGCGCTATCGATCGTAATTTTTTATATATAAGAACCAACCTAGGCATAAATTAAAAAAGTAAGGTCGAGTTCACTAACCAGCAAAATTGGACAATTAGGTGTAGGAGTTCATCTGAAATGAAAATTAAAAAATCGCTCTAGCAGTAGCAATTTCTGATGTTTTGCAACATAATTCAGTATATGCTATTAAAATGAAATGAGGAGTATATTCTGCGAAAATCAGCTAAATTCGACCATTAGAAACCCGAAATTAAAAGCATATTTTTATTTCATTGCAGTCCGACACTTTTAAATATGCTGGCATCAGGAATTAAGTTACTCAAATGTAATAAAATAAATATCCCTAAACCAGCCAACTGGACCATACATTCGACTTGGTTAGGAACTCGCTTAGTTTACGCAGTTCCTGCGTGACGGACTTTTCGTTATTGTTATAGAGGCAATAACCACTAAAGCGATATTATTATTGTTACTTCCAAGTTCGCGCGATTTACATTGGATCAGTTATTCTAGAATTTGGATAAGTTAGACTGGGATTTGAGTGGGTTAGCTAGATTCAGTTACAAAATTCATCCTAAGTTTTATATAATTTTATTCTTCTTCTTTAGATAGTTTGGACAGACGTTATGCTAACAGAACGTATTCTGGTAGAATTGGAGACAACGATATGGAATGAGGCAATGGACCGATCTCCAACATGTGATCGACAATTCTGTTTTTCAATGTTTAATAGCTATCTTTGCAGAATCTGTATGTGTTATATAGGCCTATACACGATTTTCAGTTTATTTAATGTAAATTCTAATTCATTTCCCCCTATTTTTCGTACATGTTTCTCATCAAGAGCTATACACATATATTAATATAAACCTCAGACTGTTCATCATGTTCTACAACAATAATTTGTCTTTTTTTTTAATTACGGTAGTTCATAATTTTCTTAACAATTCCCAAAATTGTATTTAAAATGGGAGAGTTAAGATCATAAGTCCATCGCTGTGGTCTAGAGGTAGCGTGCTGCCTTGTCACGCAGCGGGCCCGGGTTCGATCACCGATCGGGACAGTTTTTCTGGGTGAGTTTTTTATCGGGTTTTTCCTCACCTGTAAGACAAATGTCAGGAAAACTTTAAGGCCCAAATGGTACTCGAAATCATATGGCCATCATTATCATCATCATCGTCATCATCATCATCATCATCATCCTTCACCGGTGTGGAAAGCAACGGGAAGCTACCACACCTACAATTCCCTAGTAAAGCTGCAAAAAAGGATAGCATGAAAATGCTATGATTGCAGTGAAAGACCTGCCCTCGGGGGGCAGAATTACTATGGATGGAAGATCATAAGGCCTTATCTTACATTCAACCAGTAAAATGATTATATATATATATATATCCATCCA
Source organism: Diploptera punctata (assembly GCA_030220185.1). NCBI lineage: Eukaryota > Metazoa > Arthropoda > Insecta > Blattodea > Blaberidae > Diploptera > Diploptera punctata. Next base: position 1,064,685 of record JASPKZ010007366.1, on the reverse strand, counting down.
TAATAATTCTGCCCGAGGGTAGGTATTTCACTGCAATCATAGCATTTTCATGCTATGCTTTGCAGCTTTACTAGGGAATTGTAGGTGTGGTAGCTTCCTGTTGCTTTCCACACCGATGAAGGATGATGATGATAATGATAAGAATGATGATGGTGATGATGGCCATATGATTTCGGGGACCGTTTGGGCCTTTAAGTTTTGCTGACATTTGTCTCACAGGTGAGGGAAAAACCCCGATAAAAACCTCACCCAGAAAAACTGTCCCGAGCGGGGATCGAACCCGGGCCCGCTGCATGACAAGGCAGCACGCAACCTCGAGACCACAGCGGTGGACTATATATATATATGTGTGTGTGTGTGTGTGTTGCTAATACATTATTTTAACTCTTAAAATATAATATTAACTACTACGCATAACATAAAAATGCAATTGAAAATAAGCAAATACAATAGCCTAGTTTTAATTACAAATAGGAACAGGCAGCACAAATAACTTAGGCATAGGCTTGAATCTGAAAATACATGTTACTGGGTATTACAAGGACTCTTGGCGTCCCAACTTCTCTAAAAAAAACGTTACACTGAAAACATATAAATCTGTTCCATTCCACAGTAATTCTGCCCGAGAGCAAGGTTATCATAAGTAATGCCACGAGTGATTTCCAAATTATCGATAAATTCACGACTCACTTCGTGAGTCGTGAATTTATCTAGACAATTTGGAAATCAAAAATGACATTTGTTAGGACTATTTAACAAATAAAATGAAGCTGTTTGCTCACAAATCATTATTTAACTATAGTTATTTTAAAATATTTATATATTTAATGTAAACGGTGATGTTTGAAAACAAATGAGAAACGATAGGTACGCTTCATCTGCTTCTTTTGTTTAACACTGCAACCAGATCATACTATTTATTGCCAAAGGAACGCAATATTGTAAGAATGCTCTCTAGTGGAGAAAAAATGAAACACATCAAACTGTATATTAATTCATTTCTGATGTCGTATGATGTAAATATGACAATTATATTTTTCTGGATTATTACCTGGGAAAAATACATTTAAGAAAGTGCAAACAGTGGTTTATTTTTTTGGTGGTATAATCAATTGCTACAAATGTTTTTATATTAACTCCTGCAGGCGCTATATGTTGGCATCTATGCACTATATATACAATCTGGTAGCCGCATTTCTTGGTGAATCAGTCACTACAAAATAATGGTCAGACCTGTTCAGAATATTAAAAAGGAGGAGCTTTCTTTAATATGGTAAATTTAACATTGATAAATATTTCGTGAAACACGACTCTGATTGGTTGTAAAACAGAAATCATTGAAACGTGATTTGTCATTGACTCCCATTTGGGGCATGAGTTAAATAGTCGCTGCAATCATAGCATTTTCATGCTATGCTTTGCAGTTTTACTAGGGAATTAGAGGTGTGGTAGCTTCCCGTTGCTTTCTACATAAATATGTTATTCTCTTATTTATATTATATGGATACGAAACATGGACTCTTACTTTAAGGGAGGAGAAAAGATTACGAGTATTTCAAGATAAAGTTTTTAGATACATTTTTTGGATCAAAAAGAGATGAACAGACAGGTGAGTGGAGAAGACTGTACATGACAGTGAGCTACATGATCTTTGTAGAAAACCAGACATATAATAAGAATAAAGTATCGTAGACTGCGATAGGTAGGACATGTGGGACGGATGGAGAATGAAAGAGGGACATTGAAGCTTCTTGTAGGGAAACCAGAGGGAAATGCCCAATTGTTAGACCCAGAATGAGGTGGGAGAACAACATTAACCATGGATTTAGGAAGTAGATTATACAGGGGATGATTGGAAAATTTTACTCAGTATACGGATATATGGAGAGCTTATGCCCGTATGGTCATAAACCTACGGGTTCAATAGTGCTAGTGAGTTAGTTACCTTATTTTTAAATTTTGCAGAAGTTACAAATATATTTATAATCTAGTAACGATAGAAACGAATTAGCTTCATTTTGAAAGTGAATGTACTTGAATTGTTTGGCTTGCAAATGTGTAGCTTGTAGAATCTCTACATGGCACGGGAGGGTGGAGTCCACATCTTGATTAATGGATCAGAGTATTGAATGGAAGTAATAACCCCTGCAGCATCTAAAGAACAGTTTATGTCCGCACTGAGCTCATTCCGTTACTTCATGGCTTATTCAAGAGATTAACAACATGTAGAGAGCGAGTGTCATCGGAGTGTCACGTCAGTCTAAGCTTACGAATTCAATATCGCACTTTGTTAAATAATGCCATATTTATTGATTTTTGGGCGCCTATAGGCTATATCAAAGGAGATTAGCGCCCTTTTAAAATTAAAATATTAATCTTATGCTAAATCAGACACCGGTAGGACAACCATATTAGATCGAGTAGTAACCAAGCCAGTGCTAGAGCTCTCTCTAGGTGACGTCATAGGTGTTGGCAACTGGTTATGCAGTGAATGTGAGTTTTCAAAATCTCGAACAATTTTTATTATTTACTTATTTTTTATTTATTTTACCTGATGGGGAGGCGGCTCCGTGGCGCAAGCGGTTAGACGCCTGAAAGATGACCCAAGACCACAGCATCTGATAGCTCTACTTTGAAGAGTAGTTTAATTTCTTGTATAAAATAATAATAATAATAATAATAATAATAATAATAATAATAATAATAATAATAATAATATGATAATAATATAAATTAATCGTGCCAAATTTAATATGGAAATATCAATTAACAAAACTAAAATTATGGCATTTCATGGGAAGGACCCCATACAAAGTAAAATCTGTCTCCAGAATAAAATTTTAGAGAGATCTAATCAATTTAAATATCTTGGATATTATCTCTCTATCTGGGATGAAAGGATATCCCTGAAAAAGTTACTAGTTATAGTAAAAGTTTAGGAATTATTAATCAAGTTATGAAACCATCCCTTGTACAAAAAAACACCAGATTACGTTTATATAACACTTTGGCTAGACCAGTGTTGACCTATGGTAGTGAAGCATGGACACTAAAAAAAACAACATGAAAGCAGAATAACGGCTTGTGAAATGAGATTCATGCGCAGAACAGCGGGTTACACCAGATGGGATCGGAAAAGGAACACCGATATCTTAAAAGAATTGAAGACTACGCCAATTTTGGAATATATTAAACAGTACCAACTAAATTGGAAACACCATCTTGAAAGAATGAGTTCAAATCGGATCCCCAAAGCTGTTTATAATTATATACCAAGAGGACGAAGATCACTGGGCCGTCCTATGAAACGCTGGAGGGAAAATTTTCTATAGGATCGTAACAGGCCTTGGCCTAATACTTGGAAGGAAGGAGAAGAAGAAGAATTAATCGGGAAACACCAGTTAATACATGTAGGTCTACTTTTCGCGTGAAATTAAAGGTAATATAAATTTAGATTTATTTTAAATGAGTCAATACTAATAGAATTCATATCAAATTCCGTTGAGGTGAATAGTCATAAGACAAAAACTTAAAATATGTACCTTTTTGATAGGTGCTGTCGTCCTCAACTGTGTTAAAATATTATATTTTAAATGTTATCTGGAGGCCGTTTGGAAGGTAACTTCCATCATCAGCAGGATCAGCGTCTACAGTTGCTGCTACAGACACTTTGAGTCAGGCCTCCAGATAACATTTCAAATATAATATTATAACACAGTTGAGGATGACGGCACCTACCAAAAAGGTATATATTTTAAGTTTGTATCTTATATTTTGAATGATTCTAACGTCCGGCAGCAACTGATTTTTTGTGGTGGAGTATTACAGTTGCTGGAAATGGATATAGTATATAATATCGAGTGATGGGAAGGATGGTCCTGCACTTACATTACATATGTGTGTGTGTGTGTGTGTCATATGCTGTATTATATTAAGTAAGATATTATAATGTGATCGTATGTTTAAGTTTTTGTAACAGAATATATATTGCAAACGTCAGGTTAAATAAGATGGAGTTGAAATGATTGGAATATTTAGTAAGATAACTCGACAGTGAAATTTCTCCAATTTTGGAAATGGAGCCGTGACAATTCCTGAAAAAATGGAGAAATGCGGTCATTCTCGTATTTTCGGACATCAAATGAATTTTATACACATATTATGAACACTCTGCTGTTTGTCGTTGTCGTTTAGTAGAACATCGCAATAGTTAAAATGCGGAATTAGTAACTAATGGACTAAAATTCTTTTAAGAGTTGTGTAGGAAGCAAGTTCTTGAGACGTTTCAGGAAATGCATTATAGAGACTATTTAACTCATGCCCCAAATGGGAGTCAATGACCAATCACGTTTCAATGATTTCTGTATTACAACCAATCAGAGACGTGTTTCACGAAATAATTATCAACGTTAGGATTATCATATATTAAGCAAAGCTCCTCCTTTTTAATATTCTGAACAGGTCTGACCGTTATTTTGCAGTGACTGAGCCTATAACAAATACGGCTACCAGATTGTATAAATAGTGCTTACATGTCAACATTTGTAGCAATTGATTATACCACCAAAAAAAGAAACCACTGTTTGCACTTTCTTAAATGTATACGACATCAAAAATGAATTAATATACAGATTGATGTGTTCATTTTTTCTCCACTAGAGAGCATTCTTACAATATTGCGTTCCTTTGGCAATAAATAGTATGATCTGGTTGCAGTGATAAACAAAAGAAGCAGTAGAAGCGTAGGCTACCTATCGTTTCTCATTAGTTTTCAAACATCACCGTTTACTTTAAATATAAAAATATTTTTAAATAACTGTAGTTAAATAATGATTTGTGAGTAAACAGCTTTATTTTATTCGTTAAATAGTCCTAACAAATGCCACTCTTGATTTCCAAATTCTCTAGATAAATTCACTCCTCACTTCGTGAGTCGTGAATTTATCGATAATTTGGAAATCACTCGTGGCATTACTTATGAATATCTTTTTAGATATATGTTTTATTTGGGCATTCCAATTTATGTTAGAATCAAGATAAATTTACATTTTTAACACTGATATATAGAAATTGTTTGTTATCTAATATGATGAACGGCATGTTGCTATTATTTGTGGCGTGTACAGTACACAACTCAGAAGAAAGCAACCACGAGGAATGTCCTACACAGCATATTACCTCACGAGGGATTATACTATAAGAACCTTTCTGTCTCTCAGCGGACGTGTTAATTCCAAGTCTGATGCAGAATCATCAGTAGAATACGTCTGAAATAAACCACACTGATGTGTGACACATAACTGTTCCTTTATTTGTGGGCGAGTTTGGATGGATTTCACCTCTCGTACCTCGTCCTGTAATTTAATTCACTTCATCTGCAGACTGTAATATTAATGTTGTCTTATAGATGCCCGTTAGATCTTTGCTTGTGGTTTACTTGCATTTAGTTCTATTCTGAACTCTCTGGACCATGACGATATATGTCCGAGTTCACTGTCCGCTCTATCAATATATTCGTTAACTGCGCCAGGTCTAAAGTGTACTCAAATCTCTAAGTCGTGAGTGCAAAAATTGTGCTTGCTGTGTTCTAGTCTCTTAATATAAATGTTGAATAAAAGGGGGGCTGATACGTTACCATCAGGTACATCTTTCATCGTAAAATCCCCAGGCGAAAAAAACTAATATTAATAGAAACTGATTGCTGAATGTACTTTCAATATTAATACAGAATATTCTGGATTTTACATTTGTTAAATATATTTTATGCTTAAATTTTGCATTTTTTTTCATTGATATATAGCAGGGGTCGGCAGACATTTTAGATGGGGTCCGGATACGTTTGAAAAATTGTATTAAAAGTCCTAATTCTTTATTTTCATTTTTACTCACAAACTTATATCTATCTATCCATCCATAGTAATTCTGCCCGAGGGCAGGTCTATCACTGCAATCATAGCATTTTCATGCTATGCTTTGTAGCTTTACTGGGGAATTATAGGTGTGGCAGCTTCCCGGTGCTTTCCACTCCGGTGAAGGATGATGATGATGATAATGATAAAGATGATGATGATGGCCGGATGATTTTCGGGAACCGTTGGACTCTAAGCTTCCTGATATTTGTGTTACAGGTGAGGAAAAACCCCGAAAAACACCTCACCCAGGAGCCTTTCCCGACCGGGAATCGAATCCGCGCCCGCTGCGTGACAAGGCAGCACGCCACCTCGAGGCCACAGCGATAAAATACAATAAATAGGCATGTTTGTATTAAAAATCAATAGGTCAAATCACATTTGCAGCCTTGAGCCAGTTTTTTAAAAGTTAGGTTCGCGCGTGGAGCAGTCACTCTCCTGCGCTGTACGGTTTAGCAACTACTATCTGTAAAAAAACATTGTTCTCATGTTTTTAAATCTTGAAAGAAATAATAAATAAATATTGTTTCTAATAACCTAATTGGAAGTTTTCTTTTTACGTTTTAGTTCATTCACATTATATAGGCCTACATATATTTTTGTGAGATGAGTATAAGGACATTTTTGACACCAGTTTTTGAATTTCTGCGGTCCGGACATTTGACCTCCCGCTGTACGGACCTGGACCGCGGTTCGCCAGTTGCCCACCGTTGATATATAGTTTTAAATATGCGATCTTTGTTGTAGATAATGTACAGATATTAATAAAAAATTAACTTATATCTAAATATTGGTATTATTTATTACATGATAGGAATTCACAGATAACTATCTACATATTTAAATAACTATAATGAATATTAAATAATAAATTACAGAGTTTTCTCTATAAGTATAATTAACACATGTGCTCAATTTAAGAAATTAAACGCGAAATAAATAATTCTTACTGTCCTGCATATATGACGGTAGGAAGATCTGTGTTCATCCGACTATTTGAACTGAACGTGTTATGCTTTGAGGCACAGTTAGTTTTAGGGGAACTTACCTTAAGCATTTCTAATTTACCAGATTTATGCTCCAGTTCGGAAGATCTGCTTTCTATGGGATCGGATTAAACAAAATGTCAGTCAATGCGAACGCAGCCTTGAAAAAGAATTGAGAAGGCGGTTTAAAATGGCGAGGCTTGAAATTGGATTTCTCTGAAAGAAGTTGTAACCGAGGTTATAGTGCTGAGGAGATGGTCCGGAGAGCATACGATAAAACGGGAAGAAAGTATTCAAATGAATCTGTTTTCTTGCCAATTTCAAATTTTTCACGTACAGTTCCATCAGAAAGTTCCTTAAGGAAAGAGGGAGATATGAAATTAACATTTTTTCTTATTTGGTGTAGCTTTCTAATTTTCCAATATATATATATATGTGGGAAGTATATATTAATATGCAGAAGCAACAAATGGAAAATTAACAAAATATACGTGACACCTGACATCTTTGCGAATTACGAAGAAATTTAAGTTATCATGAAACATTTTTGAAAATGTTTACAAATATTCATGGATAAGGGCTGCTGACTATAAGGAGGGGACAATTTATCTATTTTACTTCGAATATTGAATAAATATTCCTTTTGAATATTTATATTCCTTAGAATAATGAATAAATCTTCCTTTTGAATATTTCCTGCTTGTTTAATTTATATATAATAACAATAACTGATGTTTCCCGTTTAATTTATATTATTATTTCTGTTTATTATTATTATTATTATTATTATTATTATTATTACTAGTATTATTATTCATTAATAATAATATGCATATGAACTCTTTGGACAGACCCTTCAAACGTTGGATTGAGATCGTAACAGACCACTAGCTCTATCACATGAAAGGAAGAAGAAGAAGAGTTAATAACAATAATAATAATATTATTATTATTATTATTATTATTATTATTATTATTATTATTATTATTATTACCAAATTAAGATGGGAAACAGACTTTCAAAAAAATTCCAAACATCAAAAGGTTTACTTCAAGGATGTTGCTTATCACCAACGTTGTTCAAAATATATATTGATAATTGTAGAAGAATTGGTCAAGACACTGCAAATATTTGGGAATTTAAATAGAAGATAATTGTTACCTCCACCATTTACTATTCGCAGATGGTCAGATGGTGATATCTCAGGATCCAGATGATGCATCTTCCATGTTAAGGATATTAGAGATAGAATACAAAAAATGGGGATTATAGATAAATTGTCCACCGCTGTGGTCTCGAGGTAGCGTGCTGCCTTGTCACGCAGCGGGCCCTGGTTCGATCCCCGGTCGGGGCAGTTTTTCTGGGTGAGGTTCTTATCGGGGTTTTTCCTCACCTGTAAGACAAATGTCAGGAAAACGTTAAGGCCCAAACGGTCCCCGAAATCATATGGCCATCATCCTTATCATTATCATCCTTACCATTATCATTACCATCATCATCCTTCACCGGTGTGGAAAGCAACGGGAAGCTACCACACCTACACAATCCCCTAGTAAAGCTGCAAGCATGGCATGAAAATGCTATGATTGCAGTGAAGGACCTGCCTTCGGGCAGAATTACTATGGATGGATGGATAGATAAATTATAATAAAACAGAATATTTTTCATTGGATACAACATATGAGCTAAAAATGTAATTCAGGAAGAATACGTAATGTTAAAAAGTTTAAATATTTAGGATGTATTTTAGATAAAAGTGAGAATTCAACTACATAAATTGAAAGAAGAATAACTGATGGAAGAAGAATCATTGGTATGTTGAACTCAGTGCTTTGGAATAGAAATATAATATACAGAACGAAGAAAACTATATTTCAAGTTCTATTACAAAGCATGTTATTATGTGAGTTCAAAACCTGGACATTAAGTAGAAAACAAACCAACAAGCTATTAGCAGTAGAAATGGATTTTTGGAGGCGATCGACAAGAATTTCAAGAAGGGATAAGGTCAGAAACAGCACAATAAGGGAAATTATGTTAGTTGAAAAAAAAATAGGAAAAATTGAAGAAAACATTTGAAATGGTATGGACACGTCATAAGAATGGAAGAAGAGAGAATGCCAAAGAAGATCCTTAATTTGAAAGCTAATGGAAGAATCGAAGGATGGATGGAGTTAAGAGAAGTATGGAAGCTAGAGATTTTAGGGAAGAAGACTTTAGACAAGAACCTCTGGCGACAAATCACTTTGGGTTGAAGGAGAAACACTGTATTGTGGAATATTTCTAAATTAAACAATTATTATTATTATTATTATTATTATTATTATTATTATTATTATTATTATTATTATTGAATTTATAATATTCAGATTCATCTTCGATGTTTTGGTGACTATCCGCGCCAACGTAAGTTTTTCCATACGTTCCTCTCCTGAACTACTACTTTCCAATCATTCCCTATATAATTCACCTCCCTCAAATCGTGGTTAGTGTTATTCTCCCACCTCAATCTTATTTTACCTCTTGGATGTTTTCGCCTTATATTTTCTTAAAATAAATTTCAATGTCCCTCTTTCATTCCCCACATGAGTTTGGTGCCGAAAATAGAAAAATTGTAGCCATTGTAGTAAAAAAAAATTAAAGGTACCTTTCGATATGATCTTATGGATAGTTCCCTGTTAGATTACCCACCTTCAAATGATACAGCCAAGACGGTACTTGATAGAAATGCTCAAGGTAGTTGTGGAATTGGCAGAACTTAAAAATTATAAGTTCCTAGCAAAAGTGAAATGACGTGGTAAAATATGGGGTGAAATTAAAGATCATATAATAAACAAAGAGAGACTAAGGAGTTTTCTGAGGCCCCCGTTTTCCATTTATAGGAACGACTGGAACTTTGATTGATTGACAGAACCTATCAAATGTGCTGAGAATGAACTAGCTCCAGTATATCGTAGAAGTTACAATTATTGTCTTAAAATAAAAAAAAGTAATACATTTAGTGTAAGTGCAGTACTAACAAAATATTGATAATTTCATAAATTCATAGTTAGAAATATTTAGTTACTCATTTGAGCAGTTCATTTTCAAAACTTTTCTTGCGCATTTTTATACATTTGTGCAAAGTAATCTAAGGTCGCTACACCGCTGTAAACAAGAATCAGTTTGATTACTACAGTTATCATTTAACGAAAGTTTATAGTAATTTAAAGGATGTTCTGATAGTAATTGGCGAGATTTTTACACAGACCTAAGAAGAATACAGACACACAAAATGTCAGTTTTGGTACAGAGTTGACAACGAAAAGTTTTGAAAATGAACTCCCCATTTTTTATATTGTTTGTAACAATTTAACAAGTGAATACTGTTCCAATCACTACCGTCAAATGACAAAAATCTAATACAAATTGTAAAATAACTTTAAAAATTATTTTTGTAGCTTCAATCTGTTTATTTTGGTTAGTATTATAATAAAATAGGCCTTGGCGATATGAACTTATTTTTTTTGTATTTATTATTTGTAAACGATATAACTCATATTGTTTACTAATTAATTATCAAAATGTAAAATTTTATAATTCTGGAATATTAACTGCCCTACCAAATCGAATTCCCAATGTCATATCACGTCAATTATTAAAAATCAAATAGCCGCTCAGAACAAACCTGATTATTTCCCCCAAACTGAGCTTTACTTGGTAGCACATGAAACTTAATTGCATGTAAAAATCAATTTTGGAAAGAAATACAAATAAAAACGTAATAAAATAGGTTATAAGCTTGTTCTGCGCAGCTATTCATTATTGTGGAATGCAGGCTTTCACGGCCGGTAATCAGAATGTTAAAAGATTCCGGGCTATGTGGCCGTGGTCTGGATTCTTCCAGATGTTTCTCCCTCAACTGCGAAGGGCATCTTCAGTGGCGAGTGCTTCTAGGTGGTGTTGCCTTGTCGTAGACTCGACATTCACAGCCGAGTCTACGTTAAGGAAACACCACCTAGAAGCACTCGCCACTGAAGATGCCCTTCGCAGTTGAGGGAGAAACATCTGGAAGAATCACCAGTTATAGACCACGGCCACATAGCCCGGGATCTTTTAACATTAAGTTATTCATTATACTCTGAATGATGTATATGTAGAAATGAGTTCTGGTAATGAAATTCCAATGCAGCATTTTTCATGACAAGTGAGGAAAATCAGGAAAAAATTCAGTCGGCAGCAGAATTTGAACCCGGGACGTCTCCAAATCGAGACTAAAAGGCTGCCTCCTAAAGAAACTCGCTCTGTGAAACAGTCTTGCTCCGTAATATTCTTGTAAATGTATGTTTGTGCAACAATGTAATAGTAATAGTAATAATGTTAAAACGAGGGTGGAAAAAATGGAGAAATAACACATTTTCTCAAGTGCTTTCAAAGTTGAGACAGCCGCAGCAAATAGGAGACCGTGAGCAAAGTTTTTTTCTCTACTTCTTCATCCGTAAGTATACTCTGTAGAGCTGTAACAACTTTTTTTTATATCCAGAGTTTGGAAAATTTATCCTCATTCAAGTAACTTCAAGTCAACTTCAAAAACTTCACTTTTAAAATAATGTCCGCTTATTCTTGTAAAAATATAAGAACACATTTAATATTTGACTGCCGCTATATTACTGACAAGCAAAAAAACACAACTCTTTACTCATGTTTTTCCTTCGAGTAATTATTTTCGCAACTTTTCAATATAAACTTCAAAACGAGTGAATTCATAATGCTTCTAGTTTTGATGAAACATTGGGAAGTTGAAAGTCGTCAGTCCCTTGAAAGATAGAGATGTGGCACAGCAAATAATCTACCAGCATCAACAATTATTTTCTTAAAATAATAAAAATTGTGAGCCTAGCTGAATATTTTAAACAATATTTTATTTGTTGAGGACGACTGTCATCACAGGAACAATTTTTATTGTTTTAAATAATTAACAACAACCTCAACGGTGGTTTGTAGTATTTTTACAAGTAATGAAAAGTTATACATTTATTTAATAAATTAAACTCTCAAAGTTTGATATTATTTTCATAAATATTTGTTCTATTTAACATTCGTAACAGCTGTTTCAATACATTGTATCTTCTTCAGCCAAATGTCATAAATATAAATAAATTCCCTATTTATATTAATATTATTCACAAACATAAATAGAACATTTATTTGTATGTTTGTGACATTCGTCTCAAGAAGGTACAATGTATTGAAACGGCGGTTATGAATGTTAAAATAAATATATATGAAAATCGTATAAAACTTTGATAATTTTTAAATAAATATATAATGAATTTTCATCAAGTAAACACCAAATCAATTGGTTACTTATACATTTGATAAAATTAGAAGGCGTGAGATCTCGTTCCTTGACGAAGTAGTAACGTAACATAAATAGGTGAAGTTAAAAGTATGACTGTTATTAGTTGTCCTGTAATGATGTAAGGGTCTTCAACCGGTCGAATGATATCAATGATTCTCAGAATGCGCCGCGTCACCTGATACCTACTGAAGGCGTTATCTTGAATACACTGTTTGAGGTTTTAAATTACTGGTTTGTACTTAAACACTTTTTTAGTAAGTTATTCCTCTATAAGCAGAGGTTGCCCTGAGACTAAGGGTTAAGAATACAACAATAAGTACACTAAGAAAAATTAATAGTCAAAATGTTACACATTGCACAATAATCGAAGAGTATTTTTTCAAAACTGGATATGTCCAAAATAAAATACAAAGATTATTATGATTATGGTAGATATCAAATTAAAATTTTAAATAGGCTATTTGATTTTTTGCCTTCTCGTGAAAATTTAATGAAATAGATATGTTCAATTTTGAAAAAAAACTCTTTAATTTTTCCTACTGGAGATACTGATTATTATTATTATTATTATTATTATTATTATTATTATTATTATTATTATTATTATTATTATTATTATTATTATTAGCGAGTGAGCATTGAAAAAAATAGAAGATGAAATTTATTATTTGAGAATTTTGGACTGGACCATATAGAAATTAGATTCAGAAATTAGATAAAATGGATGCAAAATAAACCACGCTAACTAGATTAAGAATAAGAACCTCAAATTATTTGAGCATCTGATGGTAATGGGAGAGATTCTTCAATGACAACTATGTGGACAACGAGGAAAAGGAAGATAAAAAACAAAGTAACGGAAATAATGAACATGAATGGAATGAGAACTGAAGATCTAATGGTCAGAAATCTGCGGAGAATTGGCACAGAAATACCTTAGCTATAGAAGTCATGATATAATAATATATTATTATTACTATTATTATTATTATTATTATTATTATTATTATTATTATTATTATTATTATAAATGGTTTATCATGCAAATTTACCAATGCTTAAGAGTAAGCTATTTTCCAGAAACTCCAAACTTATATTTTACAGTAATAAGACTAATTGTAACTGATTATTACAAAAAAATTGGACACTTAAGGAAGCGGAAAAATGAAACTTCTAGTATTTGAAAGAAAAGTATTAAGACAAAATTTTGGAGCAATGAAAAACAAATATGGCACATGGAGAATCAGAACAAACGAAGAACTGGGTCAACTTCTCAAAAATAAAAATAAAAGTATTAATATTAAAGTACAAATACTAAGTTTGTTTGGGTATAGTATACCTAGAATGGATGACAGAATGATTAAAACTTTATATGTGAAACGCAGTAATTTGTAAATCAGTATGACGACTCAAAACAGATAGGGAGATGATATAAATGAAATCAAATCAACGAAAATTAAAAATTGGTTTAAGTATCTACAGGATAGAAAATCATGGAAAGTATTTGTTGGGAACGTCAAAGTATTTCAATGTTCAATGTGTAGGAGATTTTTAAGAACTGGTTTTTCAAAATAGATAGAGAAAGAGTTTGGTTCTTATCATATTTCTGAATCGAGTATTGGACTCAAGGTCCTTACCGAGTGTACAGTCTCTACTGGTCTATCCATCTTATTTTGGGTCGTCTCAAGTCACGTTTTCCAATATTGACCTATAGAGGAAGCCACTGCATGAATAGTGCTAATATACATCCGCTGCAATTTTTTTTATTTCTCTTCATAATCCTGAATTATATCCATTGTTTTCTTATTCAAAATTGGTTCCAATTATTTTGCTTCTATTTTTTCCCCCTTAAGGTTAATCCAAAAACGTTTCTCAAAAACAACATTTGTGCTGGTTCAAATATTTCTTTCCTTTTGATCTCAAGTCCATATTTCAGTGTTAGAAGGGCCTATACAAAAAATGGTGACTGAATCCAAGTGTTATGTGGTTCTTCTGGCTCCAAATCTTTATATATATAAATGAACGTGTGTAAATCTGTCCTTTACGAACTCAAAAACTATTTGATGAATTTAAATGGTGGTTTTTATCATAATTTAATTTTTTGGGACAATTAACATATATAACATATTACGTATGTACTATAGGCCGCAGCCAAAAAAAGTGCATAATGCACTAAAAGAGTCGCGTTTTGTACGCTTAAATGGCTTACGCTGCCTAAACTATAACAAATACAACAAATCAATGTACACAGTATCGAATATCTAAAAAAAATCTACAAAAAAGTCCGAGACAGAATATATCTATCTTTTACAGATAACTTACAATAACCATTTTTGTCTTTGAGCTCATTGATGCCAAGAAGATCGGAATAAGTAGATTTCTGGGCAACGCCGGCTAATTAACACGGGTTATCTAAAATAATTAAGATAATTTATAATTATTTTTCTTTTTTCTTGTTCAACTAAACATAAAAATACATTTGATTTATTTATGCGCGGCAGCGCACGCCGGGTATTAGCTAGTATAGAGTACTAATGGTTTCGGCCATTTTAAAAGTCGGGCACACATCGTGAATCAAAATCGCGGCTTTCTGACTTACAGAATATTGCCTTGATTCAACTATGCTACGGCAAGACCCTTGTTATTGTAAACTACAGTATAGTAATTGTTTCTAGTGTTTAGTTTTACCAGCATTAAGTTATCTAAGATTAATCATTTTATACTATATTTTCTGTACGTGTAGTTTATGTTTTAATTATAAATAATCAATCATGCACGAACTGCATTAACTAAGCTAATTCCTCAGAAAGTCGAATATATGGTCCAATTTTGCTAGTTTACGGATAAATATTTCTTTTGTTAAATTGGATATACTCAATTTCTGATGTCAGCTTATTTAAAAGTATCCACCTCCATTGAAAACAAATCATGCATAACCGTAAGTTATTACAAGTGCCAAGTAAAACAAGCAATAAGAAAAGAACTGATAGCTCCCTCGAGACTAATCTATGAACTGGCCAAAGAGACTGCTTTCATCGACGATCTTAGGCTGACAAAACACGTATCAAGCTGAACAGAGTATGACAAGCAAACGGAAGAGTGAAAGAAAAAAAACCGCCGGGAAATAGATCTAAAGTTGTACAGCTCCGACGCCATGTCGTACAGAGACTGGACGAGAAACAACGACACATCATAACACGAACTGCCATACATGGAGTTCACCATAAAATATATGAGTAATGAAGAGATTCCATGAACCGGGAGAAACGTGTGTCTGTAAACTCTGCAACCAAGTCTGCGTTCGTTATCGTATTGTGAAGTGTAATATAAGAACGAAATCATTACATGAATATGCAAAATATTATAAACAACTTTATAGAATGCTCGATATAGTGTTATTGATCTTTATGTATATAGATAGATCATTGGTTGTTTAATGTCTTTGATATCGTCCAATACCTAATAGCCAATTTTGTCAGTCCATCGATGTCCTGGTTGTAGATATTTCTTCTTAATGTATAAATATATTCCCTGATTCCAGGAGGTTTTAGATCTTCCTCTGCCTCGTCTTCCCTCAGGTTTCCATTCCTTTATATATATCCACCGTTGTGGTCTCGAGGTAGTGTGCATCCTTGTCACGCAGCGGACCCGGGTTCGATTCCCGGTCGGGACAGGCTTCTAGGTGAGGTTTTTTCCGGAGTTTTTCCTCACCTATAAGACAAATGTCAGGAAGCTTAGGGTCCAACGGTCCCCGAAAATCATCGGTGGTCATCATCATCATCATCCTTATCATTATCATCCTTCACCAGCGAAAGCTACGGGAAGCCACACACGTATAATTCCCTAGTAAAGCTGCAAAGCATAGCATGAAAATGCTATGATTGCAGTGAATGACCTGCCCTCGGGCAGATTTACTATGGAAGGATATATATATATATATATATATATATCATTAAGAAATGTTTATTGGGTTTTCCGCGTCATGGATTCAAGTTTGGCCTCTGACCAGTTGACCACAACCTAGAATCCATGACGCGGAAAACTCAAGAAAACACTCTTAATCATACTTATATATTCAAAATAACACACGCACACACAAACACACACGCACACACAAACACACACGCACGCACGCACGCACGCACACACACACACACATATATATATATATATATATATATATATATATATATATAATCTATTTTCATATTGTTTTATAATTAGACACCTATTTAATTATTATCTACTCATTCATATTTCCTTAAAACTATGAAATAAATTAAGCCAATGGATATAATAGGGTCATTTCATATTTAGGCCTTAATTAAATTGTAATTATAGTATATATTGCAACGAACCAAACATGACGCTTGCTAGAGTCAATTTTGATTTCGGGTTTCAGGTGAACATCCATTGCTAATGGACGTATTTCGCTGATGTTCGGAGAAAACCTTGATTGGTTTATTTGAATACAAAATGCAATATACTGAGTTTTCGTTTGGAAATATTGAAAATTGGATCGCTAGAGCGATTTTTACATTTTCGTTTCAGATGAACTCCTAATGGTCCAAATTTGCTCATTAACCAAATTGATGTTACTTTTTAAATAATTGGGGTTTTTTGTTAGAGTGGTTGAAGTGTGCAGGGGACAAAGCATTATGGAAGAAGTTAGAAAGCTGATTGAAACATTGTCAACTGAAGTGAAAGAGGGGTTTGAAAAGTGCAACGTGGGTGAAAAAATTCGTGATATTGAGACGAACATGCATCGGATGGAGGACAGATTGAAATGGCTGGAATCTAAATTAGACTATCTCGAAAACCAGAGTCGCCGTAATAATATTGTGATATATGGTGTGCATGAAGAAGACAGAGAAAGCTGGGAGGAAACTGAACATATAATTAAAAGAGTAGTGGCGCAAATCGGGATTGATTTGGTGGACAGTGATATTGAAAGAGCGCATAGAGTAGGTCGTTGGAATAGTAGAAAGAGACCGATTGTATGCAAATTATCACACTACAAAATAAAATGTTGGATCCTTAGAGACAGTAAATATCTTAAAGGGACCGGTACCAATATTGCCGAAGACTTTAGTGAGAAAGTGCGCCGCGAAAGGGACTTTCTTAAGCGACACATGCTCGAGGCGAGGAGGCAGGGCTGCCATGCAATCATGCAATTTAATAAATTGATTATAAATGGACGAATCTGGAGCAGGGAACAACTACAAAATATGGACAACTCTGAAAATGAATTTGAAGAGGTCATTGGCAGCGAGTCCGCAAAACCTACAGGGGACGCTTCAACAGCAGGTGGTCTCCTTACAGCAGAGGAGGGAGAAAATTCTACACGAGAGAAAGAGAGAGGGAGCACTACGATACTAACTTCAGGAATCCAATAAACATACAGCAAAAAACGGCCGAACGCAAAAAGCATACCCCACCTCAAAGAGGTGAACGACCGGCGGACACAAGAACGCCAACAAGAAAATCACTAAGACTTCTGAATTTACCCGCAGAAAAGGAACTATTGAGAGGAGGAAGTTCGAAAAATACAGGTAAGACTAATGACAAGGGAACACAATAGGGTTTGTTGACAGTCGGTTCATGGAATATCGAAGGGTTAAAACAAAAACTTTCAATGGACAGATGTGTAGAGTTTATTGAGACTTTTGATATATTAGCTCTAGGAGAAACATGGTTAAAAGCTAATGAATGCGTAAATCTATATAATATGAAAGGTTATTTTAAGGGTAACCAAATTGAGGAAAGAGAGGTAGATATCCAGGCGGTGTTGCCATTTTATATAAAGCTAACTTAGACCCATATATTAAAAAGGTAAATATTACTTTAAAAGAGGCAATTTGTATATATTACCATACAGAAAGAGCAGAAATGTGTCTGTTGTCTATTTACCGCCAACCACTAAATTCCAGGTATGCCAATCCAAATTTTTTCGTTGAATTGTCTGACTCGTTGGCAGAAATAAAAGATAGGTTTCCGGAAGCGGGAATAATAATTTTAGGGGACTTTAACTGTAGGATTGGGGAGGAAAATATCACTATAAAATCGGATGATAATGAAACACGAGGTGAGGGTAGGAGAAGCAAAGATAAGATTTTAAATTCAGAAGGAAACCAATTGTTAGCTTTTTGCGATGCATTTGAACTTGAAATTCTGAATGGGAAATATGGGGAAGATAAAAATGGAGAACTGACATTTATTAATAAAAATGGAAGTAATAGCGTAATCGATTATTCAATATGCACACAAGACATGATTCCAGTCCTAAGTAATTTCTGTATAGTTTCCAGAATCGAATCACACCACTTCCCAAACAAACTTATTTTTAAATATGAAAGGTATTAGTGAGACAGTTAATGATGAGGTGGCAAACAATATTGCGGCCAATTACACGTTTCAGGTGGATCGAGGATCTGAGAGAAGAATTTATCAGGAGTTTGGAAACGCTAATACAGGATCTGCAATTAAATGATCTTAGCGGGGAGGAAATTATTAAAACTTTGACAGAATGTTTTCAAAAAGCAGGGGAAAAATTCAAGGTTTAAATACGCAATGAACCAGAAGGACAAAGGGTGGTACAATAATGCATGTAGAAAGAAGAAGAAATTTGTCGAAAGTAGTCTTTTAAAGTTTAGAAAAGAAAGCACAGATGAAAGCAGAAAAAATTATGCGCAAGAGAGAAAGGAATATAAAGAATTATTGGCAGAAACAAAACTAGCATGGCAAAATAAGAAATCCGAAGAAATGAGAGTCGCGACTGAAAGTGTGAACATTGCGGAGATATGGAAAGCGTTAAGGGAACTCAAAGTAAAGTCCATAAATCGGACAAGAATAACGCCCGGGGAATGGAGAAGTTACTTTGATAGGGTGCTGGGAAATGAGAGGTTAAGATATAATCAAGGAAATATAGTTGAGATCCCTGACCCAATTCATATTCAATTACTGGATCAGGATATTTCGAAAAATGAAGTGGTTTCTTCCATTAAATGTTTAAAGAATGGTAAAGCACCTGGAATTGATGGAATACCAGGGGAATTCTTGAAAAATATGATATCATCCAATAAATTATTAGACGTTTTGAAAACTGCGTTCAACAAACTTTTTAATGGAGGAGATTATCCGGAAGCCTGGGCGACAGGTGTCAAACCAACCGCTATACAAAGGGAAAGGTGGGGCACAGATACCAGAAAGTTATAGGGGAATTTGTCTCTTGTCAGTGTTCGGAAAAATATATTGTAAAGTACTTTACGAACGAATAAGACAATGGGCTAAAGAGAACAATAGGCTCTCAAAATATCAGGCAGGTTTTAGAGAAGGGTACTCCACGGTGGACAACGTATTTGTTCTGAGAACATTAATTGATGACAATCTGAAAATGAAGGGGGGTAAATTATTTTGTGCATTCATTGATTTTAAGATGGCATTTGATACTGTGGACCGAAGCGCACTTTGGGAAAAATTAAATCGGAAAGGATTGTCTCATAAAATGATACATGCTTTAATGTCAATTTATAAATATGTTAAATTTTGTATAAAAGTAGACCAAGGGCACATTACAGAGAGCAGTGAAGCCAATCGGGGAGTGAGACAAGGTTGCATTTTATCACCAATGCTATTTAATCTATTCGTTGATGATATTGTAAACGTTATGCTAGAAGGAGAAATTGAGGCTCCGGAGATAGGAAATGTTAAAATCCCAGTCCTGTTGTATGCAGATGATTTAATTATATGTTCCAAGACAATCAAGGGATTGCAAAGAGGTCTTGACCTACTGGAAATATACTGTAGGAATTGGGGATTGACTGTAAATGTTAGTAAGACAAAAACAATGACCTTTAAAAATGGGACGGTTTATGGTAGAGCAGAGGAATGGAAATACAGAGATCAAGTACTTCAAAACGTGAAACATTTTGAATATCTTGGTACGACGTTGAAAATGAACGGAAAGTGGAAAAAAACATATTGATATAGCATTATTTAAAGGGAGGGGACAACTTAACAGTGTACTCGGTATTCTGGGTCGAGTGCCTGATATTCCAGTCAGCACATTAGAAAAAATGTATGGAGCTATGGCCAGGCCAGTAATGCACTATGGTAGTGAGATTTGGGGTTTCCAAAGAACGGAAATACTAAATAAGGTATATACGCATTTTCTAAAGTATATTACAGGACTGTCCCGCGACGTAGCCGAGCGGTTAAGGCAGGAAGCCTTGGCGCAGAGCTACGGGACTTGCGCTGGTTCGAGTCTCCATGGGGGAAGAAATTTTCTCATGGTATTTCGGCCAGTATGGGACCGGTGCCCACCCAGCATCGTGAGGCAATTTGGTAGCTACAATAAGTAGCGGCTCCAGGTTGAGGAACGAGCTATAACGGCTGGGGGACTCGACATGCTAACCACATGTCACCCCTACACTGGCTGTTGATCATCTACCTCTGTGATTGACACATGTGGATGTGAAGGGCCAGCAGTCGGCTGGTAAAAGGGCAAACCGCTGCAAAGTGGAAAGACCCTCAATCGGAAATATTACAGGACTTAGTAAGTCCGTTTCTAACTGTGGAATTTTATATGAATTCGGGTCATTCCAGGACGACATTAACTGTAAAATTCGTGTACTCAAATACTGGTTGCGAGTAATCCAAGGTGAACAAACAATGCTTAGAGCAATTTGTTACGACCACCAAATTAAAAACATAGATGTTAAATTTTGGGCAGACGAGGTTAGGAGAGAACTCCAAAAGATTGGGATGGGCTGGATATGGGAAAAAGGGACTGAAAATCGCAAGAACGTGTGGAGAAAAATAAGGAGGAGGTACTTAGATATAAACCAACAAGATACTTTCGCCGAATGTACAGGAAAACGCTCACTGTGTTTACATAGAGACCTAAAACACGTCTGGGGAAAAGAATCGTATATACTCAACCTAGGATTTAAGGAGAGATCAGGGCTTGCTTGATTTAGGCTAGGGGCATGGAAATGTCTAAAAATTAGCGACGATCACGATATGCGATAATGTCCAATGTGCGGGAAATTTGAAGATGAGATACATATATTAGGAAAATGTAATGATTTAGAATATTGGAGACGTCAGTTATTACCGGAAAGATTTCTAAATTCAAATCGGGAAAGATTGGCATGCTACGAATTATTGGTAAATCCAGAAAATTGGATAAACCTCGGTAAATTTCTGGACAAAACGCGAAAAATAAGGACAACACTCATTCATGAATAAATATATGTTATCAAAATGCAATACCATTAATTATTAACAATTATATATAAATTAATTAGTGTATAATGCTGTTGTGTTATTATTTAATTGTAATATTAATGTGTTTTCTTTATGTAATTGTAATGTTAATGTTTTTTAGTGTATAATGCTATTGTGTTATTACTTAATTGTAATATTATTGTGTTTTTTTATGTAATTGTAATGTTAATGTTTTTAGTGTATAATGCTATTGTGTTATTATTTAATTGTAACATTATTATTGTGTTTTCTTTATGTAATTGTAATGTTATTGCTGTTTTTGTTGTTTATTTTTCTTTACACTAGTACCAATTATTAATTTATTGTAACGGACTGTCAACAGCACGTACGGCTTACTGCCCGTGCGACCCATATTTGTAAATAATATTGTAAATATCTTACTTTTTGTCTAATAAAGTCCTACTACTACTACTACTACTACTAATTAATTGCTATATGTCAAGTTGTGGTTGCTAGAACGTTTAATGTCACACACACACACACACATTTTATGGTTATTTTAGCTGCCTATAGATAGGAATGGTGAATAGGCCAATATCTATAATAAGTTTTGAAAATCTTTTCATGAGAACAACCCCAACGGCTTCATTCCTTGGTCAGTGTGCCGAGTATCATAGCCGTAATAGTTTGTTTTTACAATCTGTAGCTGATATGTAGCTATTGTAGCTACCCAATTTCCTCATGATTCTGAGTGTGCACCAGTTCCATACTAGTCAAACTTCAATGAGAAAAATGTATTCACTCATGAGGACTCGAACCATTGCATGTGTTGTAACTCTGCACCAAAACACGAACCGCTCGGTTACAAGGGGGGACTACATAATATAAATACATATTTTCGTTAACCGTGAAACGGGAATAATCATTAACAACAAAAGAGGCACGAAGAAACCGTTATTGCCAATATATCGCCTGCTTATCACCCTGATTCTTCCAATTCCAATACACGAGATCTTAATGTACTTCTGAATACTACACGATTCACAGTAATATATTTCTGACCATAAAATGTACAATTTTATGTGTGAATCCGATACAGAAAAAAAAAAAGAGTTAGGACGCCATACTACAATTTTTTAAAAGTGGAGTTGTACCGAAATCAAGGTTTCGATACAGGGATTACGTCATGCTGCGCAACCAATACGTCATCGCGTCTCCATTTCGTGTGTGATCTTTGTGATCAGTGCCAAATTCTCTCCTACCTACCCCCTCCTTTCCTAGTACGCGCCGTGTGCTATCGCGCATTCCCCTCTCCTTGTGAACTCTCATAAAGAGCTGTGTTTTCTAACATCAGATCATCATCTGTTCAGTTGTCGTCGGAGTCTGGTCAATATAGCTCAGAAGAGCTAGTTTGCTTTATTAGTCCTTTAGGCCAGAGTGGGGCCGTAAGGACCATTAACTCCAACCCTAGGCTGGACTAGTGTGTATGTAACTATGTATGTATGTTTCTTAATATTTTTTTTGTATAGATGATCAATGATGGTATTATTTTCTTTGTCAAATTAATTATTTATTCATTTATTTTCAATGTTATATCTGACTATCTTTTTTGATTCGCATTAAACTTTAGTTGTCTATTTTAAGTATTTTTTGCCTATTCATTTAGTAGCTGCCTATGTCAGATATGAAGGTAAAATTCCAAAGCTTACTCAAGCGTGTGTGAGTTCCTCTTTCCTTAAAGCTTCCACGATTATAGCTTGTAGCTTACAAAACATTACAGGTTTGATAATTTATTTAGGAAAGTTGAATTAATCTTTGTCTTTTATGGGCCCGGGCAAAGATATCTTAATTTGAACAGTCTATGTTTTCTATTCAAAATATTTATCAACAACATTGGTTTGATCCAGCACCAACACGGTGCAGAGTTATAACAACCTGGTTCTCAGGAGGCGATTTGAATTTTCCTATAACAAATCTTTATATACAAAATTAAATGTCTTTGAGTCTGCGAGTTTGTATCTCCTTTATGGACTCAAAAACTATTTGACCGATTTGAATCTTGTTTTTATCATCATTTAGATAATTATTTGGGGACAATTAACGTATATAACATATTACCGTACGTACTGTAGGGCCGGAGCAAAATAAAAATGCATTGGTGTACTAAAAAGTAACTTTAAGACGCTTAAATGGCTTACGCTATCTAAACTATAACAAATACATCAGATTTATATACACAGAATTGAATATCTCAAAAAAAGTCTGCGACAGCATATGTCTATCTTTTACGGATAACTCACAATAACCATTTTTGTCTTTTAAAATTAGGTTAAAAATAAGGATTTAATTACAAAGACTTTTCCAACAACACAATGTTAGTGTTATAATATTATTAAATGTTTAAAAATTGCAGTAAGTACATATTTTGATATTTCTCTGTGTACATTTAAATACAATGTTTATTCATAACCTGTTTAAGTTATTTTATATACAGAAACAACGTCGCGGGTTCCGCTAGTTGTCAATACATTTAACTGATACCGGAGTCTATTAATGTATTTTTTGTGGAATCAAAGTCACGCAAATATACAAATGTTGAGAGTTTTCTTAAAAACAAAATGGCTGGCTATTTGTGTTTAATACTTGTGGGTTGAAACTGATGGATGAACGTTTATTTTAATCTATAAGAATTCAATGAAAGCATTTCAATGTTATCCTATCCAAAGTTTGTTGTTGGTGAAACTGCGATACATAACAAGGAGATAGAATTGCGTTCTTATCCCCAAACGTGAGATGGTGTCTTGATTTAGCTGTACCGTAGTTATAGCACTGCAGTGAAAGCTGGAGCTACATATAAATTCTAACTTTGCGAATCTTCTCTTGCTAACATATATTGGTTACGTACTGTCAAATATTTTCCATCTTCTTGTTAACAATTCAAACTCACTTCTGAAGAAACAAAAACTGACTGCAGTGTAAAAAATAACACCAATAATAATAATAATAATAATAATAATAATAATAATAATAATAATAATAATAATAATAATAATAATAATAATAATAATAATAATAATGATAAATAAATCCGTTTTAAGTCATGTGGCCTGTGACGGTAAACCTAATGAAGATGATTTTGATCTTTCCACCAATGTTTTGGTCTTCCTTGGTCCCTATGTCCAATTGAAGTGTATTGGAAAGCCAATTTTGGAAGTCTATTTCTTCCCATTCTTCTTACGAGGGAGTTCGCGCAAGTTGCGATCGCAATTGCAAAAAAAAGTTTTGGTTTGCATGTAAGATTTTAATATGTACGTTAGAAATATGCGCACAATATTTGTCATTGACAAATACACTGCACTTTACGATCATGCGCATGTTCAGTCACATAGTTCATAAAATGGTAGCTCTTGGCAAAATATTACGAGGATGAACATGACCACAGAGTATAAAGTGCCGGAAATAGAGTTGCTTATCACAGTAGGAGCACTTCATGAATGCCTGCATTAAGCTGTTTTCTGAGTCACACTGCTTTTGAACATTACAATACGTTCGGGAGGTATTTCGATCTCTCTGATCCGAAGTCATCATATCCAGCTACAGTCCAGGAATACCGAACAAAGTGAGCGAAGACTGGAGAACAGAACTGATTATATAGAATATCGGTACACATCAGTAGAGAAATTGAATCCCTCGACGATGGTGTGAACTGATAATCGTTAAGGATACTGTGATCTTCAATCCGCTTCAGCACCGCCTTTAACTGTCGGAAGAAGGGCAAATCAAGTGGCCGAATGAAAGGTGTGCACCCGGGAGGGATGGTCCTGACTATACATACAACACCATTTTTTGAGGTCGTATAGCATCGATATGGGTTGTGTCGACCACAGCTTACACTGCAAATAACTACAATAGCTAGAGAAAAAAGGTTTACGATGACTATTTAATTCATGCCCCAAATGGGAGTCAATGACCAATCACATTTCAATGAATTTTGATTTACAACCAATCACAGTCTTATTCACCTCGATTTTATCAATTTATAGTTTTATCATATTAAAATCAAGCTCCTGCTTTCTAACATTCTGAATAGGTCAGAGCATTATTTTGCAGTGACTGACTCTCTATGAAATACGTTGAATATATATATATATATATATATATATATATCTTTTTTCAAATGGCCCAGGTTTGTCTTTTCGACATTCCTGGTTTCTCACCTGGCATGGCGTATTTGTAACCCACTTCTGAGGTTGGGGCGCCTGAAAGGCGGGGTTACGTTGCCCCGATGATATGATGGATGATGATGATAATGGTGCGCCAGGAGAGTTCCTAATCCTAACCTAAGATGAATATGAATGATGATGATTGCGATGGCCATATGATTTCGGGGACCGTTTGGGCTAATCTCACCCCGTTGTCGTTACTATCTTGAATTTGCCTATTGCTGGTTTGAATATGTCTTCCCGCCCCACTTTTGTATTAATATCTCCTAAGACAATTTTCATATGATATCGTGAAAGGCTATCAAATAAGCATTCCAATTCTTCATAGAACTCATCCTTGATCTTGTCATATTTACCTTCTGAGGAGGCATGTACATTTACAATTATAAAATCATGTCATTTACCCTTTAGAATTATGTATGATATCCTATCACTAACAAACTTAATATCGCGGATAGCGGATAGGATCCTCCTTCTGACTAAAAAACCCGTTCCAAATGCAGGTCTTTCTGCACCCCCGTAGTATAATGCAAAGCTTCCTGATTTCTGACTACCTTCTCCTGGCCACCTAACGTCCTGTAAAGCGACTATATTCAAGGGCGATTTATCTAATTCCCGCGTTAATATATCTAGTGCCCCGCTATTGTATAAAGTCCTAACATTCCATGTTCCTTGGAACATGTCCCTGTGTTTGAGCCTTTGGCATGGGTTCCCTGAAGTAGTCCCCGCCCGGAGAACCGAATAGGGGACTATTTGACCTCCGGAAAATTTTACCCCAGTTGAACCCATGTCCGCATTTCTTGATGGTTGTATTTTTACGGTGAAAGATCGTCACTCTTTCGACCAAGGTACTTTTTTCGTCTGGCTTATCACCTTCGACCAGTCCGGCATGGGTAACCCTGTCGGCAGCAATGCTACCGCCGGCATAGCTCTCAGGATCATTTAAGCACGCAAGCCACTCCACCACGACAAGGTGAAGATACCATGGAGGAGGTTGTTGTTGCCTACTGAAGATTTTCTTCGGCCATCTATCATCCCTCATTTTCATCACATGTTCGAACCAACTTAATGATCTTTGTTCAGTTCGTTCTTGATTCGTCCTACTTATTATTTCCTAACATGGATATTTCGTCCATTTTCCATATCTTGAACTTCTCAAGTAGTTCCATTTCCATTTCCAGCGCCAAGATTTTTTCTTTACTGATTTCTTTAAGCACATGTTTTACTCGCATAGAGGGCAACTGTTTCTATCATATATCTACCAATCATTTTTTAAATCTCTTTAGATATAGGTCTACTTTTATCCCAGAAATCTAAATTTAGACAACTAATTAAAATAATTGTTATGTCAGTTTCAATACATAAAAGCACACTAAGATAATAATAATGCTAACTCACTGGCACTATCCAAATCCGTAGGTTCATGGCCGCGCGGACATAAGTTCTATCCTGAGCTAATGTGTTCCAATCATTCCCTGTATATTCTACTTCCCTCAAATCATGGTTAATGTTATTCTTCCACCTCATTCTTGGACTACCAACTGGGCGTTTCCCTTCTAGTTTTCCTACAAGAAGCTTCCATGCACCTCTTTCATTCCCCATCCGTGCCACGTGTCCTACCCATCGTAGTCTGCGAGACTTAACTGTTCTCATTATATCTGGCTTCCTATAAAGACCATGTAGCTTTTACAGTTATGAAGTCCATTCACCTGTTTGTTCATCTCTCTTAGGTTCAAACATTTTTCTAAGAACTTTATTCTCAAATACTCGTAATCTCCTTTCCTCCCTTAAAGTAAGAATCCATAAAAATTAATAATAATATAAACATCAATTAGTATATGTAAAACCGGTTTAATAATATAAGAATATATTCTCAATATTAATTAATGTGTTAAATATTTAATTTAAATTTCTATTATTGTCTTCCAACACTCCATTGTTCTTTCGCTCACTGTTGTTTATATACCTCGAATCTAAGTAGCACTTAGGGTCAATTTCACCAACAGAGGTAACTGTATTACACCAGTTTTTCCCGTGTATAATGCATAGCTTAATCTGGCGTAATACAGTTACCTCTGTTGGTGAAACCGACACTTAGTCTTCCTCCGTTCAACCTCTCAAACGGCGAATATTCCAACTTTTTTTTCTCGGTAGACCGAGGTAGTCTAAGGCCGCCGCTGTACCACTGCAGTTGAGTTTGTTGTACGTTATCCAATATAGATTTTATATTCCAATTTTATTTTTTATTACTTTCTTTTTAAACTTGTCTTTTTCCTATATTAAAGCTGAACTCCTCCAAAAGTCAATTTCCATAGAAAATAACTTAGAATTTGATTGAAGCTTCAACTACAAGTTTCTAACCCATATGTTGCTATCATGTTTAAATATTCTTGATTTACTTTCTTTTGTAATATCTTGTCGCAAATAATACTATATTTAAAGTCGATCGATTTACTGCTATATAAGGGAAAAAATCTAAGATTAATGGAACAAAAGGGTCTATGGTCATCAAACTTAGCACCCATCAGGAAATACGTACCGATAGCAACAACACTGGAAAAGACAAAGGCCAGAAATAGACCAAACAAGGAAACCCCTAAAACAGGATATCAAGAAAACTAGATGTAGAACAAATACGAAAAAACACGGAGAACATAGATAAAGCTAAAACGAGAATAAAGGAAGGCCAATTGGACAAAGCACTAGACATCACTAACAACCTTATAAAGAACGCCTGTCAACCAACATCAAAAAGAAGAGCACAACCATGGTTCGACAGGATGTGCTACACAGAACGGAAAGAAACACTAAAAGCACTAAACAAAGCAAAGGAATCCAAAAATCAAATAAACCTGGAACGATACGCCCAGAAAAGAAAACAGTACAAAAGCATAATAAAATACAAGAAACCCAATTACATAGAAATGAAAGCCCAACAGCTAGCCGAAGAAGCAGAAAAGGACCCTTTCCTGGTCTTAAGGAGGAAACCCAGAGGAGTGATGAAAGAAATACCGATAGATGATTGGGAAAACCACTTCACAAAAATACTGAATGAAGGAAACAGAACAGAAGCTTACGAAGCCAATACTACCAGGAACCCAAGAATCCTGAATCTGGAAATGGAAATCACAGAGGATGAAATAAACAAATGCGTGAAAGAAGCAAAAATAAAAAAAAGCCACAGGACCGGATCAAGTAGCATACGAACACCTAAAGGCATCAGCTGACGTGCTAATATCAATATGGAAAGAACTGTTTAACAAATGCCTAGAGACGAGAACCATACCAGAACAATGGAGAAGGGCTACCCTGAAAATGCTGTATAAAGGTAAAGGAAACACGGGAGACATGAACTCAAACAGAGGCGTTGTACTGGAGAACACCCTGTTCAAAATCTTTATGAAGATACTTACAAACAGATTGATGGACATCACAAAATTAAACATCCCAGATAACCAATTCGGATTTAGGAAAGGAATATCCACTCTGCAAGCAGCATCCGCATTATTACATGAGATAGAAGCAGCCCTCAACAGACCGAAAGGGAAATACTACGTGGTCTTCATAGATTATGAAAAAGCGTTCGATTACATAAACAGAACAAAACTACTCACGAAGATGAGGGACATGATTGAAAACGAGCACCCCATTGTTAGAATAGTACACGACATAATGAGACGAAACTGGTTACAAATAACAGATGAGGTTGCGGCATCAGACGAGGTTATGCAAACTAATGGGATACTACAAGGAGACCCCATCAGCCCGCTACTATTTAACGGCACTGACATTGGGAAAGCAACAAACGGGACCACGCTGGTAATGTATGCGGACGACATGGCCCATTTGGAGCACGAAACCCAAAAAGGAAAAACAAAGAAATTGCCAACAAGGCATAGATGGGATACAACGATGGGCTATGGAAAATGAGGTTCAAGATAAACAAGCAACAAGACCGTACAAATGGTTTGCAAGAAAGGAGGAAGAACAGCGGCAAGTGATAATCTAAAACTAGGAGAAGAACCGATAAGAATGGTCAACAAATTCAGATATTTAGGCATAACACTGCAGGCAACAACAAAGTATTTCAGCGCACATGTGCAGGAGAGAGCAGCAGCAGCTATAAGAGCTATGTGCAGTATCAAAGACATCACATCGTTAAAAATTAGTCACAGCCATGAAATTATTCGCATCAGTGATCACCCCGATCGTCACCTACGGATAGAACTGATATGGGAGAAACTATCGACCAGCGATTTGGAGAGGTTAGAAAAAGTAAAACCAAGATTCATCAAAAAGGCATTAGGTGCAAGCAAATACACACCAAATAGAATGGCCTATATGCTAGCCAGAGAAACCTTCTTCCTAGAGGACCTGAGGCAAAGGATACTACTGCCAGCAACGGAGCCATATAAGAAAGTCATCGAAAAAAAGAAGCAGAGAGAAAAAGAGATCGACGAAGATTTCTACGCCTCAGATGCCATGGTAAACAGAGAGTGGACTGGAAGTAACCAACCACAAAGGCACAGAATCATAGGCTTAGCAACACACGGATATCATCACAAAATGTGCAAAAATACAAAATTCCACCAACCGATTCGTGTGAATGCAAGATATGCGACCAAAAGTGTGAGCGATACCATTACAAACAATGCAGAATATGGACAGGATCACTGAACGAACTCATAAAAGACATATCATAAACTTATAACTTAATGCTCTTTCGAGTGCCTCTTATCAACTTATTATTATTATTATTATTATTATTATTATTATTATTATTAAAGTCGATATTGCTGATTTTTCCAATGCTATTATCCTTTTAATTCATAATCTTGTATACTATTTTAGGTAAGTACAATTCCTAAATACTTATAATTTTCGCAAAATTTAAAAATTCTCAACCATTTCCAAATATTACGTCTTCAGCAAGATCCTCTGTAGCCATATAATTCGATTTTTCTATGTTAACAGTTAAACACCATTTTGTGTAATAATAATAATAATAAGAATTATAGATAAATAGATCATGGTTGATTAATGTCTTTGACATCGTCCGATTTCTAATAGCCAATTTTGTCGATCCATCCAATCTCCTGGTTGTAGATGTTTCTCCTTCATGTATAAATATATTACCTGACTCCAGGAGGTTTTAGATCTTCCTCTGCCTCGTCTTCTCTCAGATTCCCATTCCAAAACACATTTTGGTAGCCGACCCTCTTCCATTTGCTTGACATGTTCGTACATTCTCAATTGCTGAGTTTTAATATAATATAAAATAGTGTTTTCAATCTTCATTTGTTTTTGCTTATAACTGAGTTTCTAATGTTTTTTTTTCTCTTTTTGAAATTTTTGCTACCCTTCGTATAAAATCCATTTCCGTTGCGAAAAGATATAATAATAATAATAATAATAATAATAATAATAATAATAATAATAATAAAGTAGAGCAAATAAAAGTCCGTCACGCAGGATCTGCGAAACTAAGCGAATTCCTCAGCAAGTCGAATTTATGTTCTCGTTTTGCCGGTTTACGGAATATATATTTGTTTTATTAAATTATAGAAACTCAATATTTGAAGACCAGCTTATTTAAAAGTGTCAGTCTGGAATGAAAACAAATCATGCATAACCGTAAGTTGTTACCTCTTTGCACATTGTTGAATAGTTTGACACTTATTTAAATATTGCCTACTGATTCATTTTCCCATTACTATATTAAAAATAAATAATTAAACTAATGTATCTTATACAATACATTGCCGATTTAATGGTTAATTAGGCTGTATGGTATACATTTCAACGAATGAAACATGTCGCTTTCAAGCCTTTTTTAATTTCGGGTTTCAAATAAACTCTCACTTCTAATAGTCGGATTTTGCTGATTATTGGGAAATAACTTCTTCGTTTTATTTTAATAAATTACACTGAGTTTAGTTTAGAAACATCGAAAATTGCTGTATCTAGAGCGATTTTTAAATGTTTGATTCCGGTAAACGATGGATTTTAGTCTGATTTTGGTGGTTAACATATATACAACCTTACGTTTCTTTAATTGGTTA
This sequence comes from Diploptera punctata, assembly GCA_030220185.1. Classification (NCBI taxonomy): domain Eukaryota; kingdom Metazoa; phylum Arthropoda; class Insecta; order Blattodea; family Blaberidae; genus Diploptera; species Diploptera punctata. The sequence continues at coordinate 1,032,935 of JASPKZ010007366.1, read as the reverse complement.
CTATATGTCAAGTTTGGTTTCGTAAAACAAAAATTGCCTCCGCTAGAGCGTTAACAGATATCATATATGTATAAATTTTGGTCATGTGCATTTTCGATACTTGTAGATGGGATCGGTAAAGATATGTAAAACATTTTCAGAATTATATTCGTGAGAACAATCTCAATAGCTTAATTCCTTCGGAAATCGATAAAAATAGAAAACATGTAACAGACTAACCAAATAAATAATAGTTGAATTTTGGGCAAATTGGAGGAAAGCACAAAAATATGCTGTGAAAATGGACTGTAATCTTCATCTTATAAATGGAAGGCCTTGTCAGTGAAATATTTTATTTAAATTACCCTTTTAATTTCTTGATAGTTCTGGCATACTATACACAATGTAGAATGGTGAAATAAAAAATGGCAGGAATAACTCAAGAAGATATCATAGAACATCTAATTATTTATCATCTTTCACTATCTCACTTCCCCGTTATTGCAATTAACTACCAGTAAAAAATCAGGAGCTGCCGGTCAATATCGAATTTCAAGCAAACATAATTTCTCAAAGCAGAACTGTGTTGTCATTTTCATCGCAATATCATAAGTCACTGGCAATATGTAGTCTCAACAGTATGGACACTAATAAAACCCGAGATATTCCTGCCCAGCCCAATGCACCACGTCCTCGTTGTGGCTCCTGGTTAATACTAAGAAGCACCAGGGGTGAAAAAGCGAGTTCCCGATGTTTAAAAATTGGGACATACCAGCTAAAGGAGAAAATCATCAACCCTCCAGGATTGCTAGAGATAAGGCGTGGGGTTGACATCCCACCATGTATAAACAAATACGTTCAGAAACCCAACCTGCCTCGGAATGATGTCTACAACTATGACGACTAAAGCAAAGGAAAATGGACTTCCGAATTGACACGTGGAATGTTAGAATTCATTATAAAACTGGGAGCCTAAAATCTCTCATACAGCAATTAACTTAAAGAAATTGGAATGGGCTGGTCATGTACAAAGTCACTCAACAGAACGGACAAAAAAAAGTTTACAGCAAGTTTTATGGGGAATAGACGAGTGGGAAGGCCGAAAAAAAAAACGATGGGAGGATGGTATTAAGGAAGATGCTGCAAATCTATTTAAGTGTCGCAAATGTAGGACTGACTGACTGACTGAATAAGACGAAGTCTAGCTTCGGCAATGAGCTGCGTATGTTAGAACCAGTTGGCAGCTAAATTGATAGTGGCTATCATTGTGGGGTTAAATTCATTTAACCTGAGCCTATTTGGCGGCGCTAGTGTTTGCGTGCCGGGGGTCATGAATAATGGGCAGAGATCGGGATGTGATGAGCTGGAGCAGGGCATCAGAAACCACACTGCCTTCAAGTTCAACTCGAGGCTTGCCGCGCAAAATAGAAATGACTGGAGGCTAAAGCTCGAATTTGAGCCAAGCAGCCATTGGATGGATGTCACTTGATAAATCACAAATTATTTAATTACATGTAGTCAAAACCATTGTTATATTTAAAACAACTGTATTTATTTTTAAGTGCATTCATAAGAACGCAATAGTACGTAACACGAGTTCGAGTTTTAATTACAATGTATACATGGATTTTTGTATATATTAGTTTACTAGTTGACAGTAATAAGACCGTATTATATGTGTAAGTCTGCCAGTTTAAATAACATATTTATTATTATTATTATTATTAACATTATTATTATTATTATTATTATTATTATTATTATTATTAACATCATAAAGCAGAAAAAACTTTACAATAAAGGCTCATAAATGAGAAGTTGACCAGGTTGACAAACCAAAGAAAAAAACAGGAATATCATATAAGAGAGAATAGAAGCGCACTGAGTAAAAAAGGAGAGAAGTATGGACTCAAGAAAACATACAACAGAAGCTAAGTTCTTGCGTAGCCATACACGTGCTCATTACCCAATAAAAAAAACATTGTTTTATTTATTCTCACCGAGTTAAGATCATAAAACTTTATCATCAAATCTTCTTTAGAATCATGGATCCTCTATGCAAACATTAATAAACAGCTGGAAGTATTTGAACGGAAAAATTTGAGGGAGATATCGGGACTAACCAAAGTTAATAAAATGAATGGAGAATAAGGTCAAACAATGAACTTAAGAAAAATCGATTTTAACCTTCAAATTGAAGAAACATTTATTTCTCATATCTTTTATATAAACGTGTCGGACCTCAGTAAAACAAAATTTTGTGAAACTGAAAGTTACTGTATATTTTGAAAATAGATTCTTTTTACTAGCACGTTATTCTAATGTTTTATTAAAAATATTACATCATCATCATCATAGTACATTCACGAATTTAGGCCATTTGTTGACCTGTTTCGGCCTCAAGAGAAACACCATCCAGAAGTCTTTTGAGTGGACGTCCTGGTCTTCTTCTTCCTGCGGGTTGATATCTTAACATTAGTTTGGGTATTCTGTGATCTTCCATTCGATGAACATGTTGTATCCATCTTGACTTATAATCAGAAATTTTGTTTTCTAAAGATTCCATGTGTAATTCTTCTAAGATGTCTTCATTTTTTTTGTGATCTAGTAGTGTGTATCCTGCAGTCCTCCGAAGATATCTCATTTCAGCAGATCTAAGTCTCTGTATATCCTTCTGTTTCAACGTCCATACTTCGCTACCATACAAAAGAGTTGGAAGAGCCAGTGTTTTATACACTTTCAGTCTTGAATGCTTTTGGACTAACTGTGGCTTGAAGATAGAATTTATTAACCCTAAAATTCTTAAAAATTTAGATATTTTTGCATTTACATCCTTTTCTTCTTCATATGAGATATTGCATCCTAGATATGTAAATTATTCACCTGCTCCAAAATTTTATTGTCCAGTACAATTTTACTTCTGACAGGATCTACACCTTGAAATGCCATAATTTTTGTTTTTTCTGTAGATATCTTTAATCCATATTCTTCTGTAATTTTGTTAAGTTCATACAGACCTTTCTGTAGATTATCTTCGGAATTTGCTATTATTATTTGGTCATCTGCAAACAATAGGGTGAATTTACTGAGTAAATGCGGTATCCTAATGTCTGTCCAGAGACTAAAAGGTAGCAGCCCTACCACTGGACTACTTAGCGTCGGGCCAGTAACCTGTCCTAAGGAACTTCAAAACTACTTTCAAGTCTCAACACGAAAAAAGCCAGAAGGAAAAATATTACATATTATATTAAATCAATGTTTCAAACTAAAGGATAAAAATTTAATATTACAGCCAGATTCTAGCCTATGCAGACGATCTTGTCATTTTGGGAAGAAAACAAAAGGATGTTAGTGAAATATTTAGTGCCATAATGGAAACAATTGGAAAACTGGATTAAAACTAGCACTTATCGGAGGCCACTTATGCTAAATGATTGCAGCAACAGTCATCATGATTATTCCATTTAAACCGATGGCTCTCGTATCTCTGGAATGGAGAAACATAACTATCTAGTTAGATGTGCTTTTGTGGTATTTGATAATGAAGTTGAGATCTTTCACCAAGGATACAAGCTTGATTCCAAAAGTACGGTTTTTCAAGCAGAGCTTTTAGCTCTACTGCAAGCTGTGGATTGGGTTATAACCACCAAGTTTTCTTGTATCTATAGTGACTCCTAGGCAGCACTTTTCGCTATCAATGACAGATTCAACCGTCACCCGATTGCAAGCTCCATAAGAACAAAATTAAACCAACATCTTGGACATATTTGCCTAGGCTGGATTAAAGGACATGCTGGAACTACAGGAAATGGACGTGCAGATTTTTTTTTGCCAAATCAGCTGCTAATTCAAATATGGATTACTTTTACTCCTTCTCTCCTCTATCGCATATTAAAGAAGTATTAAAAAATGATCTCTTTCAAAATTGGAATGCTGAGTGGTTAAACAGTATTAATGGTGCTTTGACAAGAACAGAATTTTTATCAACTGTTTTTGATCGAATAAAGTGCAAATACGTAGAATCAAATTTTGTATTAACACAATTTATGACTGGACACGGTAAATTTGGACATTATTTGGAACGATTTAAAATAGGTACAGATACCTGTATTTGCAAAACCTCCAGCCAGACTATCTTACATCTGTTATTTGAGTGTCCCGCATTTGATTCCAAAATACATGAATTTATTTCAAAAATTAGGTTATTGCCATAATAGATTTCAACTGCCTTTGTCAGATATTTTATGTAAGAAGTGTTGCTATAGAAAGCTGTGTGACTTTATCCGTCACATTTTTAAGAGACTTTGAGTTAGTTTTTTCTTGGGTTTGTTAATTAATTAATTAATTTGTTCATATTACGTTATTATGTAACGCTAGAAATTAAACATACTCTGAATTACAGTAAATAATTAATTGTATTGTAATTAAAACCCTAACATACCGGATGGTGAAATAGGGTTCATATTATTGGAGATTCAATTAAAACAATAAAAAACTGGATTTAAATGAATGAAAAAATGGTTAGGTCAAGGAATTCCTATCTATAAGATAGATAAAAATAAAGAAATATAGTTTTGAAAAGGGGGTAAATTTATATATTTACATATTTAGGAACATGTTTGACAAGTAATTTATATTCAAGTATAAACTAGGATTGGTGTACCAAATATAGCGCATCTTATTCTTATTGATTAGTCATAGGAACACTAAATTATGAATATATAAATCTTTGACACATAATAAAGTAAAGATCAGAAACATGGACCCTCTATGCAAACATTAATAAACGGCAGGAAGTTTTTGAACGGAAAATTTTGAGGGCGATATTGGGACTAGTTTAAGTTAATAAAATTAATGGAGAATAAGGTATGCAGCTGTATAAGTATGTGGATGTAACATGTACATCACGTCCCGGGTGCGGACACAGGTACTTCCAGCGGGAGTTACTGAACCAAGCTAATTTTTAGTTATGCTTATTTACTTACTAATGTCAAACCTGGATGTTGTCGCTTTTATAAAAATTAGATAGATTAAAGTTTATATCTTGATGATTGTCATTAAACGTAGCTGAAATGAAATTCTTATGTTCAATAGCAGGCTTTACATTCTATCTCTATAGTGTATTCACGTAGACTTTCACGGCCGGAGTTGCTATGATGATCTTGAAGAAGATTTTCGGGCTGTAGGCCGTGGTCGTGAGGCTTGTAGTTCCCCGACGTTTCGCCAGAGACTGCGTCTGGCAACCCTTGAGGATGCCAGACGCAGTCTCTGGCGAAACGTCGGGGAACTACAAGCCTCACGACCACGGTCTACAGCCCGAAAATCTTCTTCAAGATCATCATATCTCTATAGCAATTCTGCCTGAGGGCACGTCTTTCACTGCAATCATAGTATTTTGATGCTATGCTTTGCAGGTTTACTAGGGAGTTATAGATGTGTTGCTTTCCACACCGGTGAAGGATGATGGTAATAGTAAGGATGATGATGATGATGATGATGGCTGGATGATTTTCGGGGACCGTTGGGCCCTACGCTTCCTGATATTTGTCTTACAGGTGAGGAAAAACCCCGCAGAAAACCTCACGCAGGAGCCTGTCCCGACTGAGAATCGAACCCGGGCCCGCTGCGTAACAAGGCAGCACGCTACCGCGAGACCACAGCGGTACATTGTTGGATAAGAAATGTAATGAAGAGATAAGAACCGAATTAAACATGTACAATGTTATAGAAAAAAAAAATAAAAACTCAAGATTTAATTGGCTCCAACATATAACTTAGAAATAATGACACACAGTGGACTCCCACAAATTTTGATTCACTACCAGCTCAAAAGAAGAAGAAATATTGGGCACCTCACAACTAGATAGAGGGATATAGTATCTTGATCTGGAAACAGGTCTATGGCTTAATTCTATGACTTAGAAGAAGAAAGAGATTAATGTTGATACAGTGTGTGAAAAGAATAGAAAAAGACAGACTTTTTTATCAAATTTTTGTTAATCAACCACAAGGAAAAATACAGTGGGAGACCTAAACCCAGATAATGGGATTATGTATACAAATATATTAGGAAATGTAAAATCACATAAAAACTAGAGGAAGTCGGTGAAAGAGGAGAATGTCCGCATTGGACTGTAATGCCACTTAGGAAGAATATATTATAGGTTGCATTGCCAATTTAACGGTTAAAATATATTACATGGGAAGTTATTTTAAAATCATAATATAATCTGTAGTCGTAAATCTGCGTTGGTGAACTTATTAAAATATGCACGGTACAAGAGTTCGAAATAAGCAAGTTTTCAGTTTGGATGCGGAGGCAGTTCCCCCCCCCTTAAAAGTTAATCAAACTGTTGGAAGTGTTTTAATTGGTAGACTCAGTATAAACTGGAGCCCACCATTTTCAGTTGTAACCGCAGATATCTAAAAGTTTAATTTTAAAACTTCATTTAAATAATTCATATGAGGTTTCATTAGATTAAAAAGATAGGACATAGTTTTGAAACCACGAAACGTGGCCTTTGACGTTTAAAGTTAAATAAGTATTGTATCCTGCTGCTGAATGTGGTTACTACAGCTGCGATTCTAAAACGGGTCACTCAAATAATTCAAGTACAATTTAATAATATCTGCTATTCCTAATCGTTTATCCTTTTCGCGCTTTAGTCGACGTCCGGCTGTTCATTGTGAATACACAAGTATTAAAATTCAATTATCTAGGTTGTGAAATGTCTTCTGGATATGGAACAAGAAATGATTTAGACAATAAATTATCAACATTTCAAATGATATGTCACACCATTCATAGAACACTTAAACATAAAACAAGGAAGGATACAAGGTTGAAGTTCTACAAAACAATGGCGGTGCCGGTATTTTTATACGATAGTGAGTCCTGGGTAACAAAGTAGAGGAGCTCGAGTAAAATACAAAGTGCAGAAATGATCTTTCTAAGAAGGACCAAAGGGTGTACAAAATTGGACCACATAACAAATGAAGAAATAAGAAGAGAATTAGAAATATATTCAACAAATGATGGAATTCAACAACACCGCGTCGGTTGGGAACAGTAGGTTCAAAGAATGGAAGAAACAATATTGTCTAAGATAGCATATCATTGTAAACCAAAAGAATTAAGGGATATAGGAAGAACTAGGGAGAGATGGAAGGAATCATTGTGAATTCGGAACAGGCGAATCGCCTAAACCTTGAAATGAAGATGATGGTGATGATGAATTTAATAATGTTTATATGCGTTAAAACTCCCCATTTGTACTAAGATACTTCAAAATTTCATTGAACTGTTTTTGTGCTTACAAACTTTACGTAGCTTATGAAACTCGCAGGTTCAATGCTTTGTTCACTAAGATTCTCCACTAGTCCACAGTCAACGCACTTCAGTGTATCTCCGATTTCGAGTTCTAAGAAGGATCCAAAAGAAAGAAGGGCATGGAAACTTGTTATAGGATGACCAGAGGGAAAGCTGCTCTTGGTTAAACCAATAAGTAGTAGTAGTTATATTATTTTTGGTCTGGACATCTTACCTCAATATTAATGTTGTCAACATTAATATTGAGGTAAAATGTCCAGACCAAAAATAATATAATTAAAATAACCTCAAAATATAACTTCCTAAAATTAAATATTAAGTAGTAGTAGCCCTGGTCACTCCACTGGGAAGCATATGACCTTTACAAAAGCTCGCCAACGAACTCTGTTGTTTGCCAATGCCTTCATTTCATTCAAACTCATCCCTGCCTGTTCAGCTTCATCCCTGAGGGTATTACTCCATGTTGCCCTAGATCTTCCTCTTCGCCTTCTCAATCCTTCGGGCTTCCAATCAAATGACAAAAATTGGTGTTTCCCGTATAATGTATCATATTTATATTATTATTATTATTATTATTATTATCGTATCATTATTGTTATTACCCTATAAAATGTTGTTTGTACATGACATTTACATTGTTACATTTATTGTATCTTTAAGTGTTTATAATTAGTATAGTGTATATCTATATTTGTCGAATATTTATTTGTATTTTATACTGGTTGAGTGGAAGAGAGGGCCTTATGGCCTTAACTCTGCCAGAATAAATAAAGTATTATTATTATTATAATTTTGTGATGTTATCATTCTCTCTCTTTAACACATGACCAACCCATTTCCATTTTCTAAATTTCATTTCTTTACAAATTTCATTTTGATTCGTTCTTCTCCAAAGTTCTTTATTTTTTTTATAATCTCTGGCTACCATATACCCAAGATATTTCTCAGGCAACATTTCCAAAGATTTCCAAATTTCTTTCCAATTTGTTTTGTAGCCTTCCAAGTTTCACAACCGTATAATAAAATTGATTTCACATTTGAATTAAAGAATCTTAGTTTAAATCTTAAGGAGATTTGTTTCGACTTCCAAATTGATTTCAATTAAATGTAAGCATATCTTGCTTTCTTTATTCTGGCATCAACATCTTCATTTGAGCCATCATTCACAGATATTATATTACCCAGATATGCAAATTCATTTTTGCGCTATAGCGTGTTTTATCGTATGTACAGCAATGGCGATCGTGATTGAAAGTTCAATTTCCTACATTTCGGGATTGCCAACCTAAATGAGTATACTGTAATATTACATATAACAAACCACGTGTGGGAAGTAAAACCACTGCTCTCTATGTATACTACGTACAAAGTATATGCCAAAAGATATCCAAAAGGTAGTATTAATATACACCCCTCCATGGTATCTTTACCTTGTCGTGGTGGAGTGGCTTGTGTGCTTAAATGATCCTGAGAGCAATGCCGGCGGTAGCATTGCTGCCGATAGGGTTACCCATGCCGGACTGGTCGAAGGTGATAAGCCAGACGAAAAAAGTACCTTGGTCGAAAGAGTGACGATCTTTCACCGTAAAAATACAACCGTCAAGAAATGCGGACATGGGTTCTACTGGGGTAAAATTTTCCGGAGGTCAAATAGTCCCTCATTCGGTTCTCCGGGCGGGGACTACTTCAGGGAACCCATGCCAAAGGCTCAAACACAGGGACATGTTCCTAGGAACATGGAATGTTAGGACTTTATACAATAGCGGGGCACTAGAGATATTAACGCGGGAATTAGATAAATCGCCCTTGGATATAGTCGCTTTACAGGAAGTTAGGTGGCCAGGAGAAGGTAGTCAGGAATCAGGAAGCTTTGCATTATACTATGGGGGTGCAGAAAGACCTGCATTTGGAACGGGTTTTTTAGTCAGAAGGAGGATCCTATCCGCTATCCGAGATATTAAGTATGTTAGTGATAGGATATCATACATAATTCTAAAGGGTAAACGACATGATTTTATAATTGTAAATGTACATGCCCCCACAGAAGATAAAGATGACAAGATCAAGGATGAGTTCTATGAAGAATTAGAATGCTTATTTGATAGCCTTTCACGATATCATATGAAAATTGTCTTAGGAGATTTTAATGCAAAAGTGGGGCGGGAAGATATATTCAAACCAACAATAGGCAAATTCAGTCTTCATGAAGATAGTAACGACAACGGGGTTAGATTAGTCACATTTGCCACATCAAAGAATCTCATTGTTAAGAGCACAACATTTCAGCATAAGGATATTCATAAATACACCTGGACGTCCCCAGATGGAGAAACTCGGAACCAGATAGATCATGTATTAGTGGATAAACGCTGGCACAGTAGCATCATTGATGTTAGATCAGTTAGAGGGACAGACTGCAATTCGGATCATCATCTGGTCAGAGTGAAAATCAGACAACGGCTATCGCTTATGAGAGGAACAAACGCTAAAGATGATTCTGTAAAATATGAATTAAAAAACTTGAAAAATGATGAAATGCGGCAAGAATACCAAATCAAAATTGCTAATAGATTTGAAGTACTGGAATCTTCAGATGACAATGTGGCAAACGAAGAAGAAACTGATATAAATAAAGAATGGGAGGCTATAAGAGATACTATTAAATTGTCAGCATCAGAAAGCATTGGTTGTTTAAAAAAGAGGCAAAACAAGAAATGGTTTGATGAGGAATGTGCCGACATTGTAAAGAAAAGAAAGCTAGCAAAAATGAAATGGTTACACGAGCCAAATGAGGTAAATTTAGAGCAATTGGGTAGTATTAGACGGGAAACCACCAAGTTACTAAAGAGTAAAAAGAGGGAATATTTGAGAGAGAAGATTAATGATCTTGAAATGAATGCAAAAAATAGGAACATTAGAGAATTATATCAGGGAATTAGTATAGAGAAGAAAGGGTTTCAGGCTAGAACAAACATAATTCGGAATGAAAATGGGGATATGATTGCAGATTCTAGGAGTATATTAAATAGATGGAAAAGTTACTTTAATCAGCTATTAAATGTACATACAGAACAGGACATTGAGGAGGATAAGTTACAGACAGCAGAAATGCTAGTCGCAGAGCCAAGTGCATTAGAGGTTGAAATGGCGATTGAAAAATTGAAGATGTATAAAGCATCAGGTTCAGATGAGATCCCAGCAGAACTGATAAAATCAGGGGGAGAAAAATTGATGGACAAGATACGCTGGTTGCTTAGTATGATTTGGGAAAAAGAAGCTCTTCCAGATGAATGGAAGGAATCAATTATCGTACCAATTTATAAGAAAGGAGATAAAACTGATTGCAACAACTACAGGGGCATCTCATTACTTTCAACTTCGTACAAAATTCTAACAAATATATTAGTAAGCAGACTTACTCCCTATATTGATGACATTCTAGGAGATCATCAATGTGCATTTAGAAGAAACAGGTCTACAACAGATCAGATTTTTAGTATAAGACAGATTTTAGAAAAGAAATGGGAATATAATGGTACTGTACATCAACTATATGTAGACTTCAAAAAAGCATATGATTCAATTAAGAGGGAGAAGTTATATAGTATCCTGCTGGAGTTCGGAATTCCTAAAAAGTTAGTTAGACTTATACGAATGTGTCTAAATGGCTCAAAGAGTAGGGTGCGTGTAGGCAAACAGTTTTCAGACACTTTTGAAATCCAGAATGGGTTGAAGCAAGGAGATGCACTATCTCCTCTACTATTTAATTTTGTACTAGAGCATGCCATTAAATCTTTAGAGAATGAGGAAGGCTTACAACTGAATGGTATTAATAAGCTGTTAGTTTATGCTGATGATGTAGTACTACTGGCCGATAGCGAGGAGATACTAAAGGCCAACACGCACACACTATTGAGTAACACTAAGAAATTAGGACTGGAAGTAAATATCAGTAAAACTAAATATATGGTCACACGTAGAAATTCATTATATAATGGAAATGGACAGCTAATGACAAATGAGGGAAATTTTGAGGAAGTGGCTGAATTCAAATACCTAGGAACAATAATCACAAATAGGAATGAGATGCACAAAGAAATTAAACATAGGCTCAATTCTGGAAATGCATGCTATTATGCATTGCAGAGACTTTTGATGTCCCAACTCCTTTCAAAAAACGTTAAGCTGAAAATATATAAAACTATTATTCTACCAGTTATATTATATGGGTGCGAAACATGGACTCTTACTTTAAGGGAGGAAAGGAGATTACGAGTATTTGAGAATAAAGTTCTTAGGAAAATTTTTGGACCAAAGAGAGATGAACAGACAGGTGAATGGAGAAGACTACATAACAATGAACTACATGGTCTTTATAGGAAGCCAGATATAATAAGAACAGTTAAGTCTCGTAGACTGCGATGGGCAGGACATGTTGCGCGTATGGGGAATGAAAGACGTGCATGGAAACTTCTTGTAGGAAAGCCAGAGGGAAAACGCCCAGTTGGTAGACCAAGAATGAGGTGGGAGAACAACATTAACTATGATTTGAGGGAAGTAGATTATACAGGGAATGATTGGAAAGCATTAGCTCAGGATAGGGATGTATGGAGAGCTTATGTCCGCGCGGCCATGAACCTACGGGTTCGATAGTGCCAGTGAGTAAGTAAGTAAGTAAGTTTTAATTAAAAAGCTCGCTATCGGCCGGTTTTTAAACATTTTCCTCGATTCTCTAAAAACACTTTCCCAACCTTGTATTGTAATATACTATTGTAGCTTCTATTACTTTTTCTAATATAAGAGCAGAATCAATCGTATTACAAATTCTCATTTCTTTTGTTTTATTTTTATTTATTTCCAGTCCTACGTTAGCTGCCAATTTATAAAGATCTTGGAGTTTTGAATTTGTATCAGTAAATCTATGGGTAGTAAGCAAACATCATCTGCATATTCTAAACTTTTTAATCTTGCATTCAAGTATACCTATGATGAGCTGGGGAAATAATATTAAGTAATATGATTTAAAAGAGGCGAATTATATAGGAGTTAACTGTAAAATATTAGCTCACGATAAGGATGTATAGAGATGGTGTCCAGGCGGCAATGGACATCCGTGTTTGATAATGTAGTGAGTTACTTAGGAGTATGTTAACCTTTGTAGGCCTAAATTATCATATGATGACAGATATTAAGCAAATTGTAATATTTATATGATTTACAATAAAATTCACGAAATTCGTAATTGTTACTGTGATGCTGTGTAGTGTAAAGTAGATATGATTAATTCATCATTTGAAAACTAGATGAACTTGTGGTTGCGTTCATGTAATTTGCGGTCTGCGGACGCATGGTTGTAAACCGCAACGGTGAATCGATTAACGCAAGAGACAGGATTACCATGTGCGCACGACCTGTGTCACTTGTACCAAAATCATCTGAAGACATTATGAATCTTTAAACAGTTTGAATTTAAGGGTTTTAATAAAATCGTATACATTACCATTACTTTATATGAAAGCTCTTATCTGTTTTATTTATTTATCCCGATGGGGTTCAGGCCGTATGGGCTTCTCTTCCACTCACAAGGACAAACATATGTTACATTAAGACACAACAATCACAATAATTATAATACCAAGATATCAGGGATTGCCACAAAATTGACTCTTCGAAGCCACTCTTACACAATTACTTGTTAATAATTAATTTTTCTCCAGAGATAAATTTATTCTGTCATTATTAGTATTTATTTAGTGATTAAATAAAACAAAACTGTTAAAGTTTTATACGAATTTCATACTTTTTTCTCTCATTTTTCTATCTTGTACATTTTATATTTCATTCGTAGAACAGCCTCATGGGCAAGTGATCAGAGTTTTTGACTACAGTTCATGAGGTCCTGGGTTCGATTCCCGGTCAGTTTATAGGAATTTTTCCTTAAAGGGAATTATTCCTGTGGTTGTCATGGTATTAGTAAGCAGACTTGCTCCCTATATTGATGACATTCTAGGAGATCATCAATGTGCATTTAGAAGAAACAGGTCTACAACAGATCAGATTTTTAGTATAAGACAGATTTTAGAAAAGAAATGGGAATATAATGGTACTGTACATCAACTATATGTAGACTTCAAAAAAGCATATGATTCAATTAAGAGGGAGAAGTTATATAGTATCCTGCTGGAGTTCGGAATTCCCAAAAAGTTAGTTAGACTTATACGAATGTGTCTAAATGGCTCAACGAGTAGGTGCGTGTAGGCAAACAGTTTTCAGACACTTTTGAAATCCAGAATGGGTTGAAGCAAGGAGATGCACTATCTCCTCTACTATTTAATTTTGTACTAGAGCATGCCATTAAATCTTTAGAGAATAAGGAAGGCTTACAACTGAATGGTATTAATAAGCTGTTAGTTTATGCTGATGATGTGGTACTACTGGCCGATAGCGAGGAGATACTAAAGGCCAACACGCACACACTATTGAGTAACACTAAGAAATTAGGACTGGAAGTAGATATCAAAAAAACTAAATATATGGTCACACGTAGAAATACATTATATAATGGAAATGGACAGCTAATGACAAATGAGGGAAATTTTGAGGAAGTTGCTGAATTCAAATACCTAGGAACAATAATCACAAATAGGAATGAGATGCACAAAGAAATTAAACATAGGCTCAATTCTGGAAATGCGTGCTATTATGCATTGCAGAGACTTTTGATGTCCCAACTCCTTTCAAAAAACGTTAAACTGAAAATATATAAAACTATTATTCTACCAGTTATATTATATGGGTGCGAAACGTGGACTCTTACTTTAAGGGAGGAAATGAGATTACGAGTTTTTGAGAATAAAGTTCTTTGGAAAATTTTTGGACCAAAGAGAGATGAACAGACAGGTGAATGTAGAAGACTTACATAACAATGAACTACATGGTCTTATAGGAAGCCAGATATAATAAGAACAGTTAAGTCTCGTAGACTGCGATGGGCAGGACATGTTGCGCGTATGGGGAATGAAAGACGTGCATGGAAACTTCTTGTAGGAAAGCCAGAGGGAAAACGCCCAGTTGGTAGACCAAGAATGAGGTGGGAGAACAACATTAACTATGATTTGAGGGAGGTGGATTATACAGGAAATGATTGGAAGGCATTGGCTCAGGATAGGGATGTATGGAGAGCTTATGTCCGCGCGGCCATGAACCTACGGGTTCGATAGTGCCAGTGAGTAAGTAAGTAAGTAAGTAAGTAAGGTTGTCATGGTCTGGAATTTAGGTTAAGCTTAGGTTCAAGGGCTGTTCTGGTGCTTCAATATCATATAACACCCATCATATCATCGGGGTAACGTAACTCTGATTTCCTGGTGCCCCAACTTAAGAAATGGATTACAATTCCACCAATACCAGAGTAAAAAGCTAAAATGTCATAAAATACAACATGGGGCGAGGCATTCAACTAAAAAAAAAATAATTTGTTAAATCTAGAGAAGGCTAAATGAAAATGTAGCAAATAAAGTGTATATTACATATTAATTTTGTTTATTTTAACTCAGATGTAATAGTAATTTTTATATTTTTCTAACCTGATTGAGTGGTTGGCAAGGCCTTGAGGCTTTAACTCTGCTAGGTAAAATAAAGCGATTATTATTATTATTATTATTATTATTATTATTATTATTATTGCTATCATTATTATTATCAAACGAAATTTTTCACTAAATCGATAATAATAAAATTACGATCTTATAACCCAATAATCCATCCATAGTAATTCTGCCCGAAGGCAGGTCCTTCACTGCAATCATAGCATTTTCATGCTATGCTTGCAGCTTAACTAGGGAAATTGTGTAGGTGTGGTAGATTCCCGTTGCTTTCCACACCGGTGAAGGATGATGATGATGATGATAATGATAAGAATGATGATGATGATGATGGCCATATGATTTCGGGGACCGTTTGGGCCTTAAAGTTTTCCTGACATTTGTCTTACAGGTGAGGAAAAACCCCGATAAAAATCTCACCCAGAAAAGCTGCCCCGACCGGGGATCGAACCCGGGCCCGCTGCGTGACAAGGCAGTACGCTACCTCGAGACCACAGCGGTGGACAACCCAATAATAGTAATATAATTAAAATTTAAAATAATAATAAGATATACACAAAGGGCGAATAAGTCCCTATGTAATATACACGAAAATACAATATATTATGCTATTTTGATTGCATATGTAAATGTAAATATCTTTAATCTTAAAAGAAGACATTTGCACATTCAAACTATTAGAATAGCCTACTAATTAGTATTAGCATTGCTGTACAAACTCCGTACAGAACATTCAAAATATTCTGGTGCTTAATGAATGAATGTGTTGTAGATAATGAGAGACCATCAATATGGTAATTGCTTCAGGCATTAACGTTTATTGTCAAGCAAGTAATATCGGTTTTTAATGTAATGTTGTGTGTAAGGTGAAGGTAAGATTCAATCACGGGCGTTAGTTATTCTCAATAACTGGAAAGAGTTAAATTAAAATTTGATAGTCGTGGTTTCAAACCCGACCGGATCCCATACTACACGAACAACCATAATGAATATTCAGGAATTGGGAAGAAAAGAACTGATATGAAAACCAGCATACAACCCAGATCTTGCACCTTCATATTGCCATCTGTTTCGATCCATGGCCCAATTCTTGTGTGAAATTTCGAAAATATTGTTTTATGGGAAATACCTTTAATTTATAACTTTTGTTTAATTTTGCTATTGACGTGGGTAAGTGAGTCTCAACGAATTTTTCGCATCAAAAAACCAGAGGCTGGTACGTCGCAGTATAATAAACCTCGGTCAAGAACATAGAATCTGATGGTCTCTACTTTTAAGGATTAACAGCTCATATTATTAATATCCAAACTCAAACTTGGTCGTGAAAAGGCCGAATAATTTTGTCCAGAACCCTCTTATTTCAGCCTCGATGTTATTTCCGGAATCTACGATCTTATTTCCTTTCCGAATTTATACTTTTAATAATCATGTTTGAACACCGTTGAGGTTAAAATTATTTCCGATTGATTCCGATTGAGGGTCTTTCCACTTTCCAGCGGTTGCCCTTTTACCAGTCGGCTGCTGCCCCTTAACATCCACATGTGTCAATCACAGAGGTAGATGATCAACAGCCAGTGTAGGGGTGACATGTGGTTAGCATGTCGAGTCCCCCAGCCGTTATAGCTGGTTTCCTCAACCTGGTGCCGCTACTTATTGTAGCTACCCAATTGCCTCACGATGCTGGGTGGGCACCGGTCCCATACTGGCCGAAATACCATGAGAAAATTTCTTCCCCCATGGAGACTCGAACCAGCGCAAGTCCCGTAGCTCTGCGCCAAGGCTTCCTACCTTATAAAACAATCGTCCTCAACTATAATAACTTCTGCTATAAACGTCGTCACATTATTAAAATTCAAGGCTTAATAATAACATGCTTCATACTCAGGAGTTCTTATGGCACTGAAATTATTTGTATATTTCATACAGAGGGCTTTGGTTATTGGATGTGTTCTCATTTTTGTTTTTTTTTTTTCTGCTTCCTTGATAATTTCAATCTCTTTCAGGATATTGATTTTTTGTCTGTTGTTCTCTTTATGGATTATTGACAATGTTTTATCTATTTTTTTTTAATTTAAGACAATGTCAACAATCCACAAAGAGAACAATAGACAAAAAATAAAAAATCAATATCCTGAAAGATATTGAAATTATCAAGGAAGCAGAAAATAAGAAAAATACTAAATGAGAACACACCCAACAACTAAAGCCCTCTGTATGAAATATACAAATAATTTCAGTACCATAAGAACTCCTGAGGATAAAGCATGTCTTTGAAAGGCCTTGAATTTTAATAATGTGACGGCGTTTATAACAGAAGTTATTATAGTTGAGGACGACTGTTTTATAAGGTACAAATTTTAAAATTGAAATAAATTCCTTTCCGAAGTAGTCCTGTTTCTTATTTTACGCCCTTAAAAATCCATCGGTCCCGACGTGGTTTGAGTCAGCGTACCTCCTAACAAGAATACAGTATGATGACTAGTAATCCATCGGGATTACGACTGTAGGCCTACGGTCTTAAATGACAGATAATACAGATGTCCCATTCAAATCTCCCACATTTTTATTAATCATAACTAACAAAGTATGCGAAATTATGAAATGAGGCCGGTATTAAACGAAACACAAACTCAAAGAATTCTCATAGCCACACATTGCCACATACTAAAACACCTCTATATGTGCACCATTAGTAGCACGAACAATATCAAGTCAGTATTCGATTTCGTGTACGTTCTGTTCAACATGTCCATTGGTACTGTTGCAATTGTGTCAAGGATATGGGTTCGTAAATCATGAAGATCTTGTACTGAAGTTGCAAACACACGGTATTTTACATACCAGAAAACAGTTTGTGATCGTTGCTGAGGAGTCGTCATTTTGTTTTATGTCATTATTGTCCAACATGCGACAGATGAATTAACTGCAACAATGAAAACAAACATTCTTTGAGTTTCTCTTTCTTTTAATACCAACCTTATTTCATAATTCCGCATACTTTGAGAGTTACGATTAATTAAAATGTGGGACGTTTGAATGGGACACGGTGTATTATGTTTCAGTGCAAGCTGCACAGTTGTATGTGAAGGTTTTTATTACGAAGGTACCATACATCGTTTGTCGAGTTTGTTTAATAGAATTGTATTCTGTGCAATGAGCTGGAAAACTGGCAACGTATGACTTTTGTAAACAGACAGAAAAACTTCGATTGCAGTTTGTATCAGAGAGATTTTTCAGCTCGGATTTTGCGACACTGGCTTGATGCGATATCTTGGAAGGAATATTTCTATCAGTTTTTCTATACTGACCAGCCTCATGGACTAGTGGTCAGCGTTTCTGACTACTATTCATGAGGTTCGATACCCGGTCAAACCATAGGCATTTCCTTAAAGGGTTCAATCATTCATGTGGTTGCCCATGGTCTGAAATTTAGGTTAAGAACTCTCCTGGCGCTTCATTATCATATCATCGGGGTAACGTAACTCCGCCTTCTAGACGCCCCAACTTCAGAAGTGGGTTACAATTAAGCCAATGCCAGGAGAGAACACCAGAAATGTCGAAAAGACAACTGGGGCATTTGAAAAAGAAAGAAGGTTTTCTATAGTAACAACATAAGTAAGTAGTGCACATTCATTAACATAAAAGAGAAGGAAAGAGAAGAAGTTACATTTACAATGTCATTGCACACGGCTCTCTTTGACCGTAGCCTACTAAACGCGACCGGAGTTTATGAACGTTTACGATGGAAAAATAAAGAAACAAAGTCCTCCGGGAGGGATTTCAACCTGTGGGCAACGACTCTGAAGATTTTCGGGATCGAAAAAAAAAAACTTCAAACCTAATTCAGTGACTGAGCAAAATTTACCCGAACTTCTGTATCCAAGTAATACCTCAGTTGCCTACTAGATATCTAATTGATTCTATATTCTGACCATATGTCACTCACTGACATTTGTAAGGAAATACGCGTAACTAAAATGTGGTAAAAAACTCTCGTTAGGTTACTACACATGACATGTATACAGTATTTACTCACCCACACACATCTACACTCATACATAAAAATAACAGGTATAAAATATTCCATGTCATAATGAATTACTCGACAACGCTAACTTTCAATACGGAAAAACTGGGAACTAAAATAATGTGGTAAGTGTGAGTAGGGGTTGGAGGTAGTAGACCCTTGTCTCAGGTTGCAGTGACAGTATTTACTATCCGTCAGTCGTGTATAGTCAGTTGTTAGTGACAATGTAAAATGCGAAAGTTAGACCCTATATTCACAGTATGTCCACCGCTGTGGTCTCGGGGTAGCGTGCTGCCTTGTCACGCAGCTGGCCCGGGTTCGATCCCCGGTCGGGAGTTTTTCTGGGTGAGGTTTTTATCGGGGTTTTTCCTCACCTGTAAGACAAATGCCTCTTTAATTTGCTTGCTTGTTATAGTCAGCTGCTAGATGGCAGAGAAGACCGAGTTCTCGCGACATCAAGTAATAATGGAGAGTATAATACATATATAAGAAAAATAAGTGTTTGAATTGGATTCGCCTGGTAGTGTAATGGATATCACGCTGAGGTACAGACTCAGAGATCCGGGTTCGAATCCCGTCCAGGCATTTATTTTTCTTATCATACCATATTAAGCTAGCATTGCTCAATGTTAAACATTTAATTATAACATCTATAAAGCGTCACTGCTATAAGGTAAAAATATTCTCTTTAATTTGCTTGCTTGTTATAGTCAGCTGCTAGATGGCAGTGAAGACCGAGTTCTCGCGACATCTAGTAATAATGGAGAGTGTAATACATATATAAGAAAAATAAGTGTTTGAATTGGATTCGCCTGGTAGTGTAATGGATATCACGCTGAGGTACAGACTCAGAGATCCGGGTTCGAATCCCGTCCAGGCATTTATTTTTCTTATCATACCATATTAAGCTAGCATTGTTCAATGTTAAACATTTAATTATAACATCTATAAAGCGTCACTGCTATAAGGTAAAAATATTCTCTTTAATTTGCTTGCTTGTTATAGTCAGCTGCTAGATGGCAGTGAAGACCGAGTTCTCGCGACATCTAGTAATAATGGAGAGTATAATACATATATAAGAAAAATAAGTGTTTGGATTGGATTCACCTGGTAGTGTAATGGATATCACGCTGAGGTACAGACTCAGAGATCCGGGTTCGAATCCCGTCCAGGCATTTATTTTTCTTATCATACCATATTAAGCTAGCATTGTTCAATGTTAAACATTTAATTATAACATCTATAAAGCGTCACTGCTATAAGGTAAAAATATTCTCTTTAATTTGCTTGCTTGTTATAGTCAGCTGCTAGATGGCAGTGAAGACCGAGTTCTCGCGACATCTAGTAATAATGGAGAGTATAATACATATATAAGAAAAATAAGTGTTTGGATTGGATTCACCTGGTAGTGTAATGGATATCACGCTGAGGTACAGACTCAGAGATCCGGGTTCGAATCCCGTCCAGGCATTTATTTTTCTTATCATACCATATTAAGCTAGCATTGCTCAATGTTAAACATTTAATTATAACATATATATATATATATATATATATACTTACTCACTCGCACTATCGAACCCGTAGGTTCATGGCCGCGCGGACATACGCTCTCCATACATCCCTATCCTGAACTAATGCTTTCCAATCATTCCCTGTATAATCTACTTTCCTCAAATCATAGTTAATGTTATTCTCCCATCTCATTCTTGGTCTACCAACTGGGCGTTTTCCCTCTGGCTTTCCTACAAGAAGCTTTGATGCAAGTCTCCCATTCCCCATACGTGCAACATGTCCTGCCCATCGCAGTCTACGAGACTTAACTGTTCTTATTATATCTGGCTTCCTATAAAGACCATGTAGTTCATTGTTATGTAGTCTTCTCCATTTACCTGTCTGTTCATCTCTCTTTGGTCCAAAATTTTTCCTAAGTACTTTATTCTCAAATACTTGTAATCTCCTTTCCTCTCTTAAAGTAAGAGTCCATGTTTCGCACCCATCTTATATATATGAGACCTGCCTTATGGGCATCTGAGAATAGTTCATGGGGTACCGGGTTCTATTCCCGGTCAGACTACAGGATTTTTTTTCAAGAGAATTATTCCTATGGTTTCCCATGGTTTGGATTTAGGTTAAATTTAGATTTAAGGACTCTACTGGCGCTTCATTATCATCCACCAACTATCACATAATCGGGATAACGTACCTCCAATTTCCAGGTGCTCCAACTTAAGAAGTGTGTTGAAACTACCCCAATGCTAGAAATGTTATAAAAACAACATGGTGGTTTTGGTATAAGTTCCTTTTCGCATGTTTAATTGTAGTGTGACTTCGTCTTCGTACAATTAGATTTTGCTCAACATATAAAAGTACAACAACACATATACAAACACACACACACACACACACTCAGTTGCACTGCAGTAGTATATTATTTTCACGTATTATTCATTTTCCATTATCCATTCTCATCCTTAATGGTCTTAATATTTGAGCTAGAATCTTATTTTCAAGCATATATGGTTTATTTTCTTTCCTCAAAATAAATGATCAGATTTGACGAGCATTAATAAAAAAAAACTTATGTGGACAGAGATATTAACACGTAGAAAAGCATGAGAACGTATTTTTTAATTTAAAGAAACTATTATTAAGTATGTAATCAACCATCAAAGGGTGCGGTTATAATTACAGTAATCCGTGATTACCTGGACATCACAGGATTTAATTAGCGTTGGCTTAACCCTCAAAATATTAAAATGAAAGATAAAGTATACTTGCACATTAATTACACGCTAACGGCTTCATTTGTAGAGCAAATTTACATTTCCTATTTATGATACATGCTAATGGCACTTACTTGCATATTATAATGAGTTTTATGCTAATATCCATCAAACGTATTTTCCCATTACCAAACATAGCATATTTACACTGTAATTTTAAAATTATCATTTTATTTTCGTTCACTGTTATTTTTAAACGCCTGCACAGAAAATAGCTTAGATTTTAAACACTAAAAGAACATCTAGTACAAGGAGATGGAGCAAGATTGAAATATAGAATATTATGACAGGGTAAGTATGGGGAATAGTTTTTAAGAAACATAAAAAAATCGTAGATGAATATTAGATCAAAATCAAACATATAAACAATTCAAATACCAACTTAAGGGAAGAATATGGTTTAAAATTATGAACGTTTAAAAGATTCATGTTTTTTTTATTTTTTTACTTATAATAATTTTGGAAAATTATAAATAGTTATATGATAAAGTTCTTCGGAAAATTTGTGAACCAAAGAGAGATGAACTGATAGATGAATGGAGAAGACAGTGAACTGCATGGTCTTTATAGGAAGCCAGATATAATAAGAACAGTTAAGTCTCGTAGACTGCGGTGGGCAGGACATGTGGCATGAACAGGGAATGAAAGACGTGCATGGAAGGTTCTTGTAGGAATACCAGTTGGTAGACCAAGAATGTGGTGGGAAAATAACATTAACTATGATTTGAGGGAAGTAGATTATATAGGGAATGATTGGAAAACATTAGCTCAGGGTAGGAATGTATTTAGAACTTATGTCCGCGCGACAATGAACCTACGGGTTCGATAGTGCCAGTTACTTAGGTTACGTATATGAACTTACAAGAGTTTAAAATGTTATTATAGTTATTTATGCAACAAGTTTTAAAAGTGTCCCTTTCTCTCTCTCTCTCTCTCTCTCTCTCTCTCTATTTTTATTTATTCACTTATTTATTTTATTTATTCGAACGAGCCATAGCTAATACACAATCACTCTAAGTTAAAAAATAGCTTTCCTTAATGTGTTACAAACATAATCTTTACACTATAAAGAATTTCAAAACTATTCAAAAATTCTTTATAAAATGTGAAGCGATGTGATTGAACCATTCAGGGTGCGTATTAGTTAGGTTATGGATTAGCTAATTGTTGCGTTGCTGAGATACAGAAATAAATAATCATTTGTTTCGTCTCCATGAATTTTTTCACGGGGACAAGTTTAGATTACTATATCAACACGAGTAACAAAAGCGATGAAGAAAATTCATTCGAAATACCAGATAACATAAAGGAGTCATTAAATAATTTGGTCCTGCCTTCAGTATGAAATTGTGTTTCAAAGTTGCTACAATAACATTTATTTCTTTAAATAGAGTATAAACAATTCTCTTTTAATGAAATTATTCAAGAAAGGAATAATTGTAGCCTGGTAGCGTAAAAAAACAATTTTCACTCTTATATTATATCAATAGTTCTTTGAAGTTTTCAATAGGTTTAAGTTTCAATCATATGACAACAAATGATGTAAGTCGTTCAAAAAATAAACACACCTCCTTCAAAAAATATAAATATCAGTATAAAATTATAAATGCATTTTTTGTGGATTCAACAAGTTTCCATTTTTGAAAACTTTAAATTTATAATTATTTCATGAGATTTATTAATATATTAGTATTACAAAACTTATTTTAAAAGTTTTCCAATCTTGTTTTATATGCCTATCGGTTATAAAAATATGAAAACCTAAATTCTATTCCTCAAATTACCGCTTTCGAATTTCGTGGGTGGTTGCAGGATTCCTTACAAGCTAATAGGAGTTGGATTCGGGTCATATGCAGACTGAAAAAAATTTACTTACACGTGCTTTCTAGAGAAATAATTTTCCAGATACATCGATTCTGGAATAATTATCTCTCGAACTTTCTGCACGAGAGAATTCAAGACTGATGCCCAGAATTTTGTTACCCTCGCATATAAAAGGAGACGCGAGTCAGTCGGACCAGCGAGCAGTGTCCAAAATGTTAACGAGTAAACGCGACCTAAGTGTGAAGACAAGAGAAACCATCAGCGTAAGTAACTGAGTAATAAAATGAATGTAAGTAACCGAGTAATAAAATGAATGTAAGTAACTGAGTAATAAAATGAATGTGAAGAGAGACTTTATTAGCAGCGAATGTTTGTTTGTATAACTTGAAATAGTGTGAAATAAATACAGTGAATTTGAAAATTTTGTGTAAACATCTGTGAAGTTAATTTCAAGAAATTCCATCTGAATGCTATGAGACCGCTAGGTGCTCTAAGACCATTAAATGTTACAAATTTTAACCAACAGAACTGTGAAATAATTTTGAATTTATGTTAAAGAAAACTTTTTGTAAAACTCATAATTTTTATTTATTTTTAAACATTTGCAGTACAAAGTATTTTTGTGTTTTTTTTGGCTTCTTTGTATTGGTATATACTTCCCAAATGTGTGTAAACTAGAATTTATATATATATATATATATATATATAAGGACATTTCTTGCCATCCTCGTCTGCAAAAAAATCTTTGCGAATCTGTGAAAACTTGTTCAGTGAATGATAGCGCCTGCATGTACTATTTAGGCAACATGTTAACATGAGTGTCAAAGAAGTTGCCGCGAGATAGCGGCATTTCTCACCCAACTTCTAAGTGCATTTCGGAGACACGGATAGGTCATGGATGAGAGAAAATGTTTTACACCTTATTCTATTGTACAGTGCTCTGCCCTAGGGTACGTCCTTCACTGCAATCATAACATTTTTCATGTATGCTTTGCAGTTTTACAAGGGGATTATAGGTGTGGTAGCTTCCCCTTACTTTCCACACCGGTGATGATAATGGTGATGATGATGATGGCCAGATGATGTTCGGGGACCATTTGGACCTCAAAGCTACCTGACATTTGTCTTACAGGTGAGGAAAAACTCCGGAAAGAAAACCTCACGCAGGAAGCTTGTCCCGACCGGGAATCGAACCTGGGCAGCTGCGTGACAAGGCACGCTAATATATATAATGTGTCTGTAAAAAATATGATAGATATGTACGTATTTGTTTATGTATGAATGCGCTTTTATTTAATTGTGGAACAATAATAAGCACGTATAGCCAAACAGCTCCGTGCTCAATGTCGTTGCAAATGTAATTCCTTTTTTTATTCTCCGAAAAATGACAATACATTTCCACTAACATTCGTACATTCGGCTCGGAAGACATGTAAGTGCGGTCTATGTTTACATTCAATAATACTCAATAACCGTAGATGTTTCTATAACATTTTGAATATCCCTTGAAAGGTCTTTTTCAGTTAAAATGACTGTCCGTGGTAAACTACCGATATCATGTTCCTCTCAACGTCCGACGTTAAGAGGCTCAAACCCGATTGCAGTCGATATACTTTTAAGAACGTAAAATTTTAAATATGGCTTCTTGGGAAATAAAAGTGAGAGTCCTATGTTGTACATTTACGCCACATAAAATAACCTCATGCCTGAAATAAAATATCTCTGAGCAAGGTTCTTTGGCCCTTTCACCCCACTGGTGCCGGCTAACTCACTGGCACTATCGCACCTGAACGTATGGCCGTGCGGATATACGATATCCATACATCCCTCTTATGAAGTAATATTTCACAATCATCCCCTGTATAATCTACTTCCCTCAAACCACGGTTAAATTGTATTCTCCCACCTCATTGTTGGTCTACCTAATGGGCACTTTCCTACAAGGAGTTTACATGTCCCTGTTTCATTCCCCATTCATGTCCTGCCATCTACAAAACTTAACTGTTCCTATTATAACCGATATCCCATAAATGTCAAATAGCTCACTTTTATGTAGTCTTCTCCATTAGCTTATTTTTTGTATCGGTCCATACATTTTCCAAGAACTTTATTATGAAATACTCGTAATCTTTTCTCCTCCCTTAAAGTAAGAGACCACCTTTCGCATCCATATAATATAATTGGGAGAATAACAGTTGTTTTTTGAGAGAAGTTGGACTAATAGGAGTCTCTATAATGCATAATGGCACGCGTTTCCAGAAATGAGGCTATGGGTAATGACTTTGTGCAACTCATTCCTGTTTGTATTTGTATCTGAATTCAGTCACATCTTCAAAATTTCCCTCATTTGACTTAAGTTTCAATTTCTATTGTATTATGAATTTCTGTGTGTGACCATATGTTTTGTTTTATTGATGATTATTTTCAGCCCTAATTTCTTAATATTACTCAATAGCGGGTGTGTGTTGGCTCTTAGTATTTCCTCGCTATCGCCTAATAATTCTACCATCATCAGCAAAAACTTACAGCTTATTTATACCATTAAGTTATAGGCCTTCTTCATACTCTAAAGATTTGGCATATAATACACTACAGAATTGAATAGTAGAGAGTCAGATAAATTACTAAAATAAAATAATTGTACTAACAAACAAAGTAGTAGTAGTAGTAGTAAGCCAAGGATATGTCCATCAGAACATGACAATTAAACAATATTATTTGTCATCCGTCTCCATGGAGATGAGAACAAAAGACGCTCTGATTTATGGCTCATTTCATGGTGATATGATCTCTGTAAGGCAATCAATCACAGGGAGCATTTCTCTGCCTTTAATAATGATCAGACGAACAACTCCCTCCCTGTGGTGTCTACTGCAGTCCCTAAATGTGTGAATAGTCGGAAAAGATTGCATATAACAAAGGTGCACATTTTTCAGACAAACTCTACGATACGATGATAAAAATATGTTACCTAGGAACTGAGAACATTACGCGAATTGCTCAGCACATGTGATACTATTTTGCTGCTTTATGGAATATATATTTCTTTTGTTACTTAAAAATTGTGTGTATCCGGTTGCGTTGCGAGAAGAATAATATGGCGGCCGCTAGACAGATTTTGAACTATGGTTTTCAAGCAAACACCCGCTTCTAGCCGTCAAATTTCACCGATATTTATAGAATATCTTTCTCTCTTTATTTCAATGGTATATATCGAGTTTCTTTGTGAAATATATAAAATTGCATCCCCTAAGGGTGATTTTTAAATTTTTGCTTTTGGTGAACCACATTCTTTTATTGTTCGATTTGCTTGACCTTACTCTTTTCTTATTGTTATATGTCGAGTTTTGTTACGAAAAAAGAAGAAAAAATCTACCGTTAGAGGGTTAATACAGGATATATATATATATATATATATATATATACTAGCTGGCCCTGCGAACGTCGTATCGCCTTTAAATATTTTTACGTTAATTTTTCCGATGTTTTAATAGTTATCTGCTATTCGGGGCGGAAACAAATCCAACAAATCAAAGATCATAAAAATCGGTCCAGCCGTTCTTGAGTTATAAATAGTGTAACTAATCCGACTTTGTTTTATATATATATATAAGTCCCGGCCAAGCATTGCTGTGGCTAAGATATACATTAAATTATGTTGTAGTAAACTAAGTGAGAAATCTAAATCAGAAAGTTTTTGGTTTACACAATTTTTTAGTTCTGGTACGTTAGCTACACCCGGTATAAATGTGGGTGGTGGTTTATGTGGAAGTGGTTTCGTTGATTGAGATGAATTTATGTTTCTGCATTCTCAGTATCATCCATAAGTGTATCATAAGGATTATATACATTTATTGATGGAATATTTTGGGGAGGCTTGCTGATTTCATTATACTTTCGTTTTTTTCTACGAACTTGTTGGCAGTTTGGATTCTCATCATCATCAAGAAGTCTCTGTATAGTAATATCATCTTGTGATATATTATAGTCATCTTTGTTTTTCATTTAATTGAGGCATGGAGATTGTTTCTGTAATATTAGGCATATTATTATAACTAACAGACTTACTTACAGTTCTGTTATTCCGTTCCTTAGGACCTTCATATGTTTTTAAATTGACATTCTTCTTAAATGTAAGATTTATGTCACATAGGCCTATACCAATTTGCGGAAATTCACTTGATATCTTATCATTCATGGTCTCTAGAACTGATTCGCCATATTGTTCAATGTCCCTTCTCGGTCCAGTTAAATTTAAATTAAGTTGCTGTCTTTCAGCCAGATTACTTAAAACTAATACTTACACACGAAATTAATATTATTATCAATATATTGAAAATAAAATAAACACTGAACACACTTAAATTATGAAATAATCAATATTTGTAATTCAATTGAAATTCGCGGTTGCAACAAAAAGCACAGCCACCTGGTTAAATAATAAACCAATTACCTTACACACGGTCATCTGTTAGAATCGTATGGAACTCACAGATAATTATAACTCTTTGTTAAATAATAAACAAATAATTTGCAATAAAAATAATGCGACTATAAATTTAGTTATAAACAACCGTAGGTCTCAAGTTGGATCAAACTGCACACAGTGTGCAAAATTTTATTAAAATCGGTTCAGTAGTTTAGGATTCCATCGGGGACAAACAACGTGACACGTAATTTTTATATATATATATATAATATATATATATATGTGTGTGTGTGTTGTGTGTGTGTGTGTGTGTGTGTGTCAACGTTTAAGTATTTGGGTACAATAGTGAACGGGCACATTTCATTGGAAAAAGAAGTTAAAGAAATAATTGTAAATGGAAATAAGGTGTATTATGCACATTTAACAATATTTAAAAGTAAACTAGCATCTAAATCTGCCAAACTAAGATTATACAAAACACTAATAAGACCAACAGTAACTTATGCAAGTGAAACTTGGACTCTGAAAGAAACAAACAAAAATTGTTAATTTTCGAAAGAAAGATACTTAGAAAAATGTATGGTCTAAATAAAGGACAAGACCAAACTTAGAAAATGAAAACAAATAGTGAATTAAATAATATAATTAAAAATCTAAATACAACAAAACATTTCAGATCTCTTAGGATTGGATGGTTTAGTCATCTGATAAGAATGGATCAACAGAGATTAGTATAAAAAACTATATAAATTGAAGCCTACCGGAACTAGAGCTATCGGTAGACCTACGATGAGATGGCAGGATGGTGTTTATTTATTTTATTTATTTATTTATTTATTTAGCCTGTTTGGGAGGAATTGAAGAAGATGAGGGTGACAAACCTGAAACTGTCAGAAGATAGAAGAGTCTGGTTACTGAGAAGGCCAAAACAATCAATTTTGAAGTTGTAGTGCCGTAAGATGATGATGATATTTATTTATTTATATTTGTATAAATAAGAATAATATATGTTGATGTACTACTGCATTATAACATACACGCATATGTAAACACAACCCATAAGTCCCTAATGGAGACAAAAGCGGGAGTTTGTTGACCTAGCTTAATTTAGTTACGTTTATTTTCCTAAAGAGTCGATAAGTGACATTTGGTCAGCACATCGTCCCAGTGAGACATCTAGTAGACAACTAAGATATTACTTGGATGGGGAAGGTTGATTAAATTTTGCTCAGAGTTATTTCAGGGACTGCCAAATTTTACCACCTTTCAGAAATAAATTGAAAATAAATTTATTAACAGTCATATCCTACTAATATTATTTTTGTCAATTAATTTATTTTCCTTATTTAATAATAATAATAATAATAATAATAATAATAATAATAATAATAATAATATAAAATTACAATATTTTTACCAAGTGTCTTATATCGATATATTACTGTTTTTTACGTTCTTTGGACTTTTTTCTTCATGTATAGTACATTCGAGGTGTTATTCCTTTGTGCATGTATTATTTTATTAGTTTTGATCTTAATTGCTTTTAATTTCATTGTAATATTATACTTTTTTATTATTGTTCAGTTTGGCCACATTATTAATAGTATGGTATCTAATATTATTGTAATTTTTTGTATTTAAATGTAACATATGATTTTTCTGGTGAATGGAAGAGGTCATATGGCCTTAACTCCACCAGGCTAAATACATAAAATAAAATAAAGTATTTTTGCGCTTAAGGTTCTTTTACGAGCCCGAAAATCTCTCCAAGAAGACTTGTCACATATATATTTCGAAGCGTTACTGATATACTCTCTTTATATACTTACTTGATATAGAAGCCACGAATTGGCAGTTCGACCGATTTCCCGTTGCCTCTCATGATAGAGAATCATAAATAAGGAAGAAAAATAACTTTGTGTACTTGAAAGCCTGAGTGGTATAGTTAAGAGCGCGCTAACGTATAGAGATAGATATTTCAGGTTCAATCCCGGGTCAGATGTTTACTTTTATTTTCACGCACACGCACGCGCACGCGCACTCACACGCAAGCATGCACGCACGCACACACACACATGCAAACACACACACACGCAAACACACACACAGACACACACACAGACACACACACAGACACGCGCACAGACACAGACAGACACCCAAACAGACACACACAAACACACAGACACACACACAAACACAGACACACAGATACGCACACAGACACACAAACAGACACACACAAACACACAGACACAGACACACAAACACAGACACACAGATACGCACACAGACACACAAGTCACACACACACACACACACACACACACACACACACACACACACACACACACACACACACATATATATATATATATATATATATATATCCATCCATCCATAGTAATTCTGCCCGAAGGCAGGTCCTTCACTGCAATCATAGCATTTTCATGCTATGCTTGCAGCTTTACTAGGGAATTGTGTAGGTGTGGTAGCTTCCCGTTGCTTTCCACACCGGTGAAGAATGATGATGATAATGATAATGGTAAGGATGATAATGATAAGGATGATGGCCATATGATTTCGGGGACCGTTTGTGCCTTAAAGTTTTCCTGACATTTGTCTTACAGGTGAGGAAAAACCCCGATAAAAACCTCACCCAGAAAAACTGCCCCGACCGGGGATCGAACCCGGGCCCGCTGCGTGACAAGGCAGTACGCTACCTCGAGACCACAGCGGTGGACATATATATATATATATATATTTTATATCACATTTTACCGAATTCTAAAATAATTTAGTTAGCTGTTGAGATTTTTTCATCGAGAAAAAAAAAGTTTTAAAGCATTTTTAAAAATTCTCATGGTAAACTTTTTTTTCTCGATGAAAAAATCTCAACAGCTAACTAAATTCTTTTAGAATTCGGTAAAATGTGACAGCAGAAGGGAGGTACTGCTATGCAGTATCATAGATTTTTATTATGCAAATTGTAGTATCACTTGCTGCAGATAGGGGTCACTTGTTATAATTAAATGAGGACCACACTTTAAATCTTTATACGACACATCAGGAGATTTAAACGTACCAAGTTGTCACGCGAATTGTAGTTTAATTATAAGAATTATAGGTCAGTAAAACTTTCATTTATCAAATTAGCTTCACTGGATTAAATTTCATGAAACGTATTTCAAAGTTTAAATTATAATGAGACCAGCGTAAAAATAATACATCTGGCTCGTTCCTTCGTACAGTTGCTTTTGTGTCTCTTATCCGGAAAGATTCTGATTCAAACCTGATGTTTTAACCAATTCTTAAGGAATGCTTATGTTGAGGTTATCATGTAAATATTTTTGTAAAGTTTTACAAATCTTCTCTGATCCTATCTAGTAACCCCGAAAAAGATCATGCCCAAATGTATATATATCGAACTTTTAGGTTTATGGCCGGCTGGACATACGTTCTCCATACATCCTTATTCCGAGCTATTGTGTTCCAATCATCTCATGTATAATTTACTTCCCACAAATCATGGTAAATACTATTCTCCCACCTCTTCCTTGGCCTATCTACTGGGCACATTCTCTCTGCTTTCCCTACAAGGAGTATTCATGCCCTTTATTTATATATATATATATATATATATATATATAAGTAATTATTCTGCCCGAGGGCAGGTCTTTCACTGCAATCATAGCATTTTCATGCTATGCTTTGCAGCTTTACTATAAATTTATAGGTGTGGTAACTTCCCGTTGCTTTCCGCACCGGTGAAGGATGATGATGATGATGATGATAATAATAATAATAATAATAATAAGGATGATAATGATGGCCGGATGATTTTCGGGAACCTTCGGGCCCTAGGCTTCCTGACATTTGTCTTACAGGTGAGGAAAAACCCGAAAAAAACCTCACCCTGGAGACTGCCCCGACCGGGAATTGAACCGCGCCCGCTGCGTGACAAGGCAACACGCTACCTCGAGAACAAAACGGTGGACTATATATATATATATATATATATATATATATATAATTTGTTTCTGATAAATCATAATTGCGGCCGCTGAAGTAATATACATATATACATGGGATATAGTATAATCATAAGTAATGCCACGAGTGATTTCCAAATTATCGATAAATTCACGACTCACGAAGTGAGGAGTGAATTTATCTAGAGAATTTGGAAATCAAGAGTGGCATTTGTTAGGACTATTTAACGAATAAAATTAAGCTGTTTACTCACAAATCATTATTTAACTATAGTTATTTTAAAATATTTATATATTTATTGTAAACGGCGATGTTTGAAAACAAATGAGAAGCGATAGGTACGCTTAATCTGCTTCTTTTGTTTATCACTGCAACCAGATCATACTATTTATTGCCAAAGGAACGCAATATTGTAAGAATGCTCTCTAGTGGAGAAGAAATGAAACATCAAACTGTATATTAATTCATTTCTGATGTCGTACAATGTAAATATGACAATTATATTTTTCTGGATTGTTACAAGGGAAAAAATACATTTAAGAAAGTGCAAAGAGTGGTTTCTTTTTTTGGTGGTATAATCAATTGCTACAAATGTTTTTATATTAACTCCCGCATGCGGCATGTGTTGACATTCATGCACTATATATACAATATGGTAGCCGTATTTCTCATAGGCTCAATCACTGCAAAATAATGGTCAGACCCGTTCAGAATATTAAAAAGGAGGAGCTTTCTTTAATATGCCGAATTATAAAACTGATAAATATTTCGTGAAAACACGACTTCTGATTGTTTTGTAAAACAGAAAATTATTGGAAACGTGATTGGCCATTGAGTCCCATTTGGGGCATGAGTTACCTAGTTCAATTGTAAAAAGTAAGGTACAGGTCTTTTCTTTATTATTCTTTAACCAGCAAAATGAAACCATTATGTGCAGCGTTCACCTGGAACGTAAGTTTAATTTTAAAATGCTTTTTTTTTAGCGGGCAGCAATAGTCGACTTTCCGCAAACGAGACTCAGTATATGCTATTCAATTTAAACGTGAACGATATTCTCAAAAAATTCTTTCTAGCCCTGTCGCGTCATAATTATTGCAAATCTGTGTTTATATATTAGTGTTGACTGAGTGGAAGATAAGGACTTATGGCCTCGACTTGCCAAAATTAATAATAATAACAATATTATCACTAATAATAATAATAATAATAATAATAATAATATTATTATTATTATTATTATTATTATTATTATTATTATTATTATTATTCGTCTGTACTCTTACGACCTTCATGGAGACATGGATGCTCCCCTATCGAGAAGTTTCTGCCAAACTTATTTTAGTTATGCTTATTTACCTAAAGATATCAGTGAGTGGCATGTCGTCACATAATAATAATAATAATAATAATAATAATAATAATAATAATAATAATATATTATTGTTATTATTATTATCATTATTGCTGTTATACCTTCAGCTTTATATCTACCCATCAATCCCTCTATCTATTTATCCATCCAATTTTGAGCATGAATGGGCCGCTAAATATTTCGTCTTATTTCAGTTATGCAGTTCTTTTACCTGTCGTAAATCAACGATAAGGGACACACGGCTTTATACGGTATCTCTCCCAAAGCAAATTATTCTCAATATTTTTAATCTTTGAAAAATCGATGTTTCTGCACCGGTTTGTATCTCCAAACTCCGAATATTAGATGAGCTGATACAGACATGGAAATGATCCATTTTGCTATTGAGTGCCTAATGATACATGATGTTTTCGTTAAATATGTATGTAATCTCTTAATAGAACGTGTAATTATTCATGGGACGTACTTCGTTACATTGTTAAATATTAGATTAATAACCTCTGTTCTGGGACAACTCGGCCTGCTTCACATTTGGAAATCGATGAAGCATAGAAGCCGGAGGGGAGTTAATTTCAAGATAACCATCACAATGTCCCTCAGACCTTCGGTTCATTT
This sequence comes from Diploptera punctata, assembly GCA_030220185.1. Lineage (NCBI taxonomy): Eukaryota > Metazoa > Arthropoda > Insecta > Blattodea > Blaberidae > Diploptera > Diploptera punctata. The sequence goes on along the minus strand of JASPKZ010007366.1, from coordinate 998,979 downwards.
CCATCAAAATCTATTCCAGAGAATTGTTATCACTAAGACCAGTATTTATATGCATAGTAAAAGTCCGAAGAATACAAAAACAAATCGAGAAATATGCTAAACATGTCATCCATCCATAGTAATTCTGCCCGAGGGCAGGGCTTTGACTGCAATAATAGCATTGACATGCAATGTTTTGCAGCTTTACCAGGGAATTATAGGTGTGGTAGCTCTCTATTGTTTTCCACACCGGTGAAGGATGGTGATGATCTTACAGGTGAACCTCACCGAGAAGCCTGTCTTCACCAGGAATCGAACCTGGGACCACCGCGTGACAAGGCAGCACGCTACCTCGAGACCACAGCGGTTGCAACATAGAATTTATGCAATCAAAACATTTATACCTATAAAAATAAACACTTATTTAATAACTCATATTTTAAAATTTATTCTCTCTTTCATTGTTTTTAAAATGTCTTTAAAAATAAATTGCAATGAGATCATAAGGGACAAAACGCACATTCTATTGAGTAACACTTAGAAACTGGGACTTGAAGTAAACATCGGTAAAACCAAATATATGATCACACATAGAAATTCATTACGTAATGGAAATGGAAATTTAATGACAAAGGAGTAAAAATTTCAATAAGTTACTGAATTCAAATTCTCCGGAACAGTAATTACAAATAGGAATGAGATGCAGAAGGACATTAAGCGTAGGCTCAGTTCTGGAAATGTATGCTATTACGCGTTGTTATCGTAACGTTTCTAAAAAAATCTTAAATTGAAAATATATAAAAACTGTTTATTCTCCCAATTATATTATATGGAGCGAAACATGGGTTCTTTTTTTAGGAAGGAGAAATATTACGAGTATTTGAGAATAACGTTCTTAGGACAATTTTTTGGACTAAAGAGAGATGGATAATGAGCTACATGGTCTTTACAGGATGCTAGATATGATAAGAACAGTTAAGTCTCGTAGACTGCGATGGGCAGGACATGATGGCACGAATGAAATGAAAGACGTGCATGGAAGTTTCTTGTAAGAAAACCAGAGGAAAACGTCCAGTTGATAGACCAATAATGAGGTGGGAGAACAATTTTTAGATTAGATTAGATTAGATTAGATTTATTTAGCTTGGTGGAGTTAAGGCCATGTGGCCTTCTCTTCCACTCACCAGGACAAACATATATTACATCAGAATATAACAATCTTAATTAACTCTAATATTAATCACTAAGTAAAAAATTTGATCAAAAGATAATATCTAATATACGTATTACGATTTATAATACCAGTTAATATTAGTTAAAATTAAGACTAAAACTAATAATAAAATGTATATAAGCAAGGCATATTAAATTGTCCCTGTCTAGTGTATATAAAAAACAGGAAAATAATGAGATATAGAAAACTAATTTTACGATTATACAATATTTAAAACAAAACAAATAAACATATTGTTATTCTTAATATTATTTCATAAATAATTAAATATATTAATATTGCTAAAAGAATACTATCAGTGAGGTGTATAAGTTAGTTTGTTATTAAATAATTCTTTAGTTTGTTTTTGAAGGATGTTATAGTTTGACAGTCTCTGACATAGGGCGGAAGGGAATTCCATGTTTTGGTAAGTGACACCGTAAAAGATAATGAATAATATACAGTGTGATGAGGCGGGATATAAAGGACAATGTGCTGATGGGATCGAGTGTCAAGATATGTGTGTCGGATAGTCTGATGAAGCGGCGTGATAAATAATTAGGCGATGATGTGTGAAGTATTTTATAGAGAAAGGGATAGGGAATGGACAGTTCTACGATCTCTTAGACGAAGCCACGATAATTGTTCCAGGGACGGTGTAACATGGTCAAATTTGCGAATACCACAAATAAAACGTGCGCAAGAATTATGAACACGTTGAAGTCTTTGAGTGGAAATAATATTTAAGTCTGTAAAAAGAGTGTCACAATAATCAAAATGGGGCATTGAAAGTGTTTCTACTAACATTTTCCTAAGGGCGAATGGCAAACAATTTCGTACACGATTTAATGAATGTATTATTGAGAAGACTGTTTTGCATGATTGGTTTAATTGTGTATTCCAATTTAAGTTTTTGTCAATAAATACTCCTAGAATTTTTACTGTCTCACTATAAGGGATTTGAACTCCATTTAGTGACACATGCGAAACTGTGTTTAGGTTAATTGTAGATAATAGTCTCTGGTGACCCATAATGATTGATTGTGACTTTCTAGGATTTAATTGCAGTCTATATTTAACTGTCCAAGTCATTAGTGAGTCAAGATCCTAGTTAATTTTGGCAACAGCGTCATTTAGTGAATATTTGTCTGTGTGGATGTAGATTTGCATGTCGTCTGCAAATAAATTATGTTTGCGATGCTTTAGGGAGTTAGATATGTCATTTATGTAGATTGAAAAAAGCAAAGGTCCAAGTATCGAACCCTGTGGAACCCCAGCTTTACGGAAGGACCAAGAAGAATATAATGTATGATTTCCTATAACAGATTGCTGGCGCTCATGAAGGTAGGAATTGAACCATTTCGTGGCACTATCAGAGAGTAAGAGATTTTTAAGTTTATGCAACAATAAGTCCAAGTCTACCGTGTCGAATGCTTTACTAAAGTCCAGTAATGTAAGAATGGTAAGTTTTCGATTATCAGCAGCTTCGCGTATGTCTTCGCAAATATTTAGTAGAGCAGTATTTGTATTGTGTCCTGTCCTGAAGCCTGACAGAAATTGATAGAAGGTTGTATTCATTTAGGTATTCAGTCAGTTGTTTATGGACTAATCGTTCCAGAGCTTTTGAAAGGGTAGGTAAAATGCTAATGGGTCGAAAGTCGTTCGGGGTTGAGGGCGTTTTAACTTTAGGCAGTGGGCGTACGAGGGCTTGTTTCCACAATGAGGGATATGTAGAAGTTTGTAGTGAGGAGTTATAGTAGGTAGTATAGCTTCGATTATTTTATTCAGTAAAGTAATATTTATACGGTCAGTTCCTTCTGCTTTGGTTTTTATTCGCATGATGGCTTTCTTTACGTCGTAATCTGTAACATATGAGAAGTGGAAATGTTCTCTGTCGGGTTGATTTAAGGGAAGTAGATTATACAGGGGATGATTGGAAAGCATTAGCTCAGAATGATGATGTATGGAGAGCTTATGTTCGCGCGGCCATGAACTTACGGGTTTGATAGTGCTAATAAGTTAGTTAATGACTCATTTATTAATTTATTCTCTCTTTTATTTATTCTTAAAATATATATTTAAAACATTAAATATATAGCCAAGATGTAATAAATTTATTCAAGTGCATGATACAAGAGTTGTTTAGAATTGTATCAGAATTTGGTATTTTGCTAGATTTTGCATTATGACTGCTGGTAAACTTAAAGGTCTATCCCAGTATCCTTCAATTGCAGTTTGTCACTGACATAGTTTTTATTTCATTTGTTTGAAAAGATGTCAGTCTTATCGCGCTTGAAACGTTCATTTCTCGATAATGCGAGACCATTAAACACAAACGGATGGAAGGATTAGGGGGAATGACATTCAAATCGCATTCCGAGCACCGACAACTGGAAAAAGTATTTCCATTTAGACGATCACAGAATAGAAAAAAAGGTGATGTGAAAAGCAATAGTAGTAAAGTCTTCAATATAACTTAACTTGAATGAAATTAAGGATATACCGCATACAACAGCAATGTCACTGGCCCTAGTTGACTACATACACTCGGACCAATGGATCTGTGCCCCTATAGCGTTCTTAGAAAAATACACGTCTATACTCACATCATTTCACCGCACTCCCCTCTCACTATGTCAAACAGCAACCACAGTAACTATAGTCTCTCTGGTTTAACTTTACGAGAAATTTGTAGAATGAGAGAACTGTTCTCGCCTCTCTCACTCGCACCAGTGTTGACGGTTTTTCTTCACCAGATGTTAGTAGAGGAAAGAGGGGAGAGGAAAACTGATAAAGAGAGAGAGAGAGAGAGAGAGAGAGAGAGAGAGAGAGAGAGAGAGAGAGAGAGAGAGAGAGAGAGAGAGAGAGAGATAGGAATGCAGGGAGGGAAATGATTTGCCGAGATAGAAAATAAGTAAGCTTTAGTTCGCATATCTTACGGGGGCACATATTCGTTAGACAGACAATACTATGCTCGCGGGATAAAATCCGGTCCGGATCAATTATCTCTTCAGAGCTCAAACAATTTGAACATGGCTGCTTTCTGAAGAGAAGAAGTAAAGGCGTTCCAAGATATAATGTCGTGATTTGCGGACGTAAAAGAACCGTAAACGTAAATAAAAGAGTCCTATGTGCAAAATAACTCGGCCCTTTGACGCCCAGATTTGTACTGCGAGTCTAATGTTCTAAGCTGTTAAGGATAGATGGCTGTGAGCAGAGGTAAAGAGTAACAAGTTATCACGAGTAATGTCACGAGTGATTTCCAAATCCTCTAGATACATTCACGAGTCACCAATTAACCAAGGATTTGGAAATGAGTGACATTTGTTAGGACCATTTAACGAATAAAATTAAGCTGTTTACTCAAAAGTCATTGTTTAAAATATACACTGCTCAAAAAAGTTAGGGGTATTGTAGAATAACCTATTAAGACTATGTTTTTAGGAACAGTATTAGATGCAATCACTTCTATTACTCCAAAAGAATGTCAACAAGAGTTTGAAGTCATTACGTAACCTCTGTACCACACCAGATGTCAAAGAGATCCTGATTAGGAATATGGCAAACAAACAAAGCAACATTAACATGGGTGAAAATGTTTCTTTAGTATGGTGTATGGTCTCCTCGAACGGCCAGCACTGCCTCACACCTGTATGGCATTGATGCAATGAGGTTAGCAATGAGTTCTTGGGGGATACGTGGCCACTCTTCCATAAGAGCAATGTGCAGCTCTGGAACAGTTGTGGCAGGTGCTGGTCTGCCTGCAATGCACCTGCCTAATGCATCCCACACATGCTCAATCGGATTTAAGTCCGGGGAGGAAGCTGGCCATTGCATACGCTCGATACCCTCCACTTCCAGCATGTCGTCCACCAAGCCAGTTCTGTGGGGTCGTGCATTATCGTCCATAAAAAGAAAAGAATCACCTATGGCATCAGCATAAGGCACGACAAAAGGTCAGAGAATCTCATCTCTATACTTTACCGCAGTCAATGTACCACCTTGGATAACGTAGAGGTCCGTACGTCCACCACTACTGACTCTTGCCTACACCATCAATCCAGCGCCACCATATGGGATCTTTCACGTACAAAAGCTGGATTGTTTCGTGTCCCTTTTTCTCTCCAGATGAATACACGCCGACTATCACGTTCCATGTTGAATCGCGACTCATCAGAAAAAAAGAACTGAATTCCATTCAGCATGCCTCCACCCACGATGTTCCTCCGCCCAGTTTCTCGCGATCTCTACGGTGTTGTGGAGTTAACCTGGTACACACCATGGGCCTACGGGCATAGAGACCACTTCCATGCAGTCGATTAGGGACAGTTTGAGTTGACACCCTGCGTCCTGTTGCTATTTGAAGTGTATTTCGCAGTTGAGTTGCATTCTGCTGTTTATTCCGACGGGCAGTTAACAAGAGGTAACGGTCACATCCCTTGCTGTTGTTGCCCTTGGTCGACCTTGTCCGGCTCTTCTGTGAACAGTATGTTCTTTGAAAATGATTCCAAAGACTGGAAATCACGCTTTGAGACACCCCAATGGCTTGTGCCACCTCTTGTTGTGTCTGTCCAGCTTCCATCCTTCCTATGGCCCTCCAAGCCATTGGTTCAGGTAAATCACGTTGTCGAGGCATCACTGTCCCTAAGGCAAGTCATTCACTAACTGAAAACTGGACTGGATTTAAAAACAGCAACAAAACATTCACTCCCACACCACCCTTTCACATCAACAGTACAGACATTGCCCTCTGGTGGTGTGGTACCGAAGTTACGTAACAACTTCAAACTCTTATTTACATTATCTTGGAGTATTAGAAAGTGATTGCATCTAATACTATTCCAAAAACATAGTCTTAATAGGTTATTCTACAATATCCCCTAATTTTTTTGAGCAGTGTAGTTACCGGTATTTCAAAATATTTATATATTTAATGTAAACGGCGATGTTTGAAAACAAATCAGAAATGAGAGGTTAGTATATTCACTGCAACGTGATCATATTATTTATTGTCAAATAGGATCGCAATATTGTAAGTATGCACCTTAGTGGAGAAATAATTAAACATATCAAACTGTGTATTATAATCAACATTATAGGTTATTAATTTATTTCTTTAGTAAACAACTCAGTAAAATCAAGGAATCTGTTCATTATCTTCTATATTCAATGTATTTGTTGGAGAAAAATAATGCTCTGAGCTGTTCAGATCATTAAACAGGAGGAGGTTTCTTTATCACAAAAGCAGGAGCTGATAAAGAGAAATCGATAAAGAGCGAGGTGAAACACGACTGTGATTAGTACTTACTTACTTACTCACTGGCACTATCGAACCCGTAGGTTCATGGCCGCGCGGACATAAGCTCTCCATATATCCCTATCCTGAGCCAATGCTTTCCAATCATTCCCTGTATAATCTACTTCCCTCAAATCATAGTTAATGTTGTTCTCCCACCTTATTCTTGGTCTACCAACTGGGCGTTTTCCTTCTGGCTTTCCTACAAGAAGTTTCCATGCACGTCTTTCATTGCCCATACGCGCAACATGTCCTGCCCATCGCAGTCTATGAGACTTAACTGTTCTTATTATATCTGGCTTCCTATAAAACCATGTAGTTCATTAGTAGTAAAACAAAATTCATTGAAACGCGATTGGTCATTGACTGCCATTTGGGGCATCAGTTAAATAGTCAAAAGTTATATCGTAATTCTATTTGCCTGAAATATATTAATATTCTTTCATATTAAATAAGAGTAAATTCATCTATAAAAACATATAACTTATGTATTTCTAGAAGTGGGGGTTTACCTGAAATACGAAAGTGAAAATTGACTAGCAATCACCATTTTAGGTTGGTTGTAGTGTAACTATATATATATATATATATATATATATATATATATATATGCCTAAGACCTGGTTGGATAAAGAAGTATATAATAATATAATTGGATGTTGGTATATTTGAGATTAATAGACTTCGATATTGTTTAACCGATCACATGAAAGTTGCCATATAAATGTATTTTTTCATGGAGGTAATTTTTATGCTATCTATTATGTTCTAAAAAACCATAAGGTGTAGGAGTTCACTTGAAACGAACATTTAAAAATCGCTCTAGCTGTCAACATTTTCGGTGTTTTACAACGAAATTCAGTGTATCCTAATGAAATAAACCGAAGTATGTATTATTAAAAATTAACGAAATTCGACCATTAGAAGTGGAGGTTTAGCTGAAATCCGAATTTTAAATTTGACTAGCAACTATGTTCGGTTCTTCATAGTATATATAAAATATTTCAATTAATCCTTATTACTTACTTCATTTAGTCGTAGCCGCGCACCCTAGGTTTTGCGATATAAAAAATAGATGAAAACAAAATAGCTCACGTAACTAAAATGTATAACTAAAAACATAGTCAAGAGTAAATTTATAATTATGAAATATATAATTTTTTAAAAAGCTAGTACCGGTACCGATAATCGGTATACAATTTGTAAATGTGCAACACTGTTATTAACCTACGCTACAAGACAAAGAGGAAGAAGAAGAAGATGAATAAGAAGTAATTTGATGTGTGTACAAACTTATATGAGTGACTCTGTCAAGAATGTACCCAATGGAAGTGTTCACATATATCCATTATGCATTGTTTCTTTAACAGGAGCAAAATCTAAAAAGAATTTAAAAATGAAGACAATAAGTTAGCTACATGAAATAGGTTTATAATATGCTCCTGGCCTTGTAGAGAACGTTTTAAAAATCCCATATCCATATTTAGAGAAATTCCATGAATAATTCAATACAGTGGCTGTTAAGTTCGATCCCGTCCAGTTCCATTTCATTGGTTGTTCTTCCAGGCCACGTCTCCAGGGGTTTCTTACAATACCCTGTGCAACAATGGTTCAAGTCAACCTCATTACATTTTCTTATCAATATATAGTCCAATTCATGCACCATTGGCTACTGGGATACAACACTTTATTCTTTTTCCCCATTACATAGTGTAAAAGTGGCATTTAATGTTTTCTTCAGCTGTTAGGTTATATTCGCTATTGGAAACCACGCTGAAATATTATCCAATTTCTTATATGATAGAATTCAATTCCAATCGTTCGATTATGTTGCTAAAAAACAAATAAGTGTCTTTTTTCAGTACCAAACGTCGTTTACGATATTTCTGGCATCCTCTCCTTGTATTAGATAAATTGTAACCGATTTCAGAGGTTGGGGCGCCTAGAAAGAGGAGTTTCGTTGTCTCGATGTTATGATGGGTGATAAATGATATTGAAACATCAGGAGAGTCGTTAAACCCATACTTAAGTCCCTGGAGCAATTATCGTGGCTTCGTCTAAGAGATCGTAGAATTGTCCATTCTATATCCCTTCTCTATAAAATATTACACACATCATCACCTACTTATTTATCACGCCGCTCCATTAGACTCTCTGACACACATAATTTAGACACTCCATCACATCAACACATTGCCCTTTACATTCCACATCATCACACTATGTATTGGTCACTATTTTTACAGTTTCACTTGCCAAAACATGGAATTCCCTTCCGCCACATGTCAGATGACTGTCAAACTATAACATCGTTCGAAATCAAACTGAAGAGTTATTTAATAACAAACTAATTTATACACCTCACTTATAGTATCCATTAACAATATTAATAATAATTCAATTTATTTTTTCAAAATAGTGTTAAGATTAACAAATATTATCAGTTGTTTGCTTTAAATATATTATTTAACTGAGAAATTAGTTTATTATATATCATTATTTTATGCACAAAGAAATTAAAAATAGGCTCAATTCTGGAAATGCGTGCTATTATGCATTGCAGGGACTTTTGTCCCAACTCCTTTCAAAAAAAACGTTAAAACTGAAAATATATAAAACAGTTATTCTCCCAGTTATATTATATGGATGCGAAACATAGACTCTAACTTTAAGGGAGGAAAGAAGATTATGCATATTTGAGAATAAAGTTCTTAGGAAAATCTTTGTGCCAAAAGAGATCAACAGACAGGTGAATGGAAAAACTAATTTAATAGTGAGCTACATATGTATAGGAAGCCAAATATAATAAGAACAGTTAAGTCTCGTAGACTCGAATGGGCAGGACATATGGCATGAATGGGATGTAAGAGTTGCATGGAAGCTTCTTGAAAGAAAACTGGAGGGAAAACTCCCAGTTGGGAATGAGGTGGGAGAATAAAATTATCTATAATTTGAGGGAAGTAGATTATACAGGGATGATGGGAAAACATAAGCTCAGGATAGGGTGTATGGAGAGCTTATGTTCGCGCGGCCATGAACCTACAGGTTCGATAAAGTCAGTGAGTTAGTTTGTTATATATAATTATTTTTGTTTGTTTTTAATGTATACTGTAAGCCTACATTAGATAGGGATAGTCTACCAAAGAAATTAATAGTTTATCTTGCTTGTGTACATTTTATTATTAGTTTTAGTCTTAATTTCAATTATCATTAACATTATGTTATCGATCTTAATCTTATAGATATACCTAATTGATCAAAGTTTTATTTAGAAATTCAGAGTTAATTGTGACTGCTAAATTCTAACGTAACATATGTTTGTCCTGGTGAGAGGAAGAGAGAGGAGGCCACATGGCCTTAACTCCACTAGGCTAAATAAATAAAATAAAACAAATAAATAAAATAAATACATTTAGGATCATCGGCGACAATATGAATATTTCCCTTTAAAAAACTGTGGTCTGAGTAGGAAATAACCAGGAACCTCATGAACTATAGTCAGAAGTTCTGACTACAAGATCATGTCGCTAGTTCCAAGTGAACACAATTGAGTATACACCGCAGCTTGCTTTGATTCACCATAAAAAATACTATTTTTCACTTCTATACTAATAATGTGTTTTTAGGGAAGTAAGTTGAATTTACTAGTGAGGGCTTAGTATCTACAGACAACGGCATGTAATTGCTCAACTTACTTCCTTAGAGAAGTAAAGTAATTGACTTAATTAATAATGTAAAAATGTTATCTATTTAAAATTTTATTGAGAAACACAATATACATTTTTCGACTATGCTGATAATAGAAAATTAACTGCAGCATTCGCCACTTCCTCTTCATCACAATTAATCATATCTGTAATTAATATACAGTCTGAACTGTTATTTAAAATGTCTGCCACTAATTCAGACAACAGTAAACAATTGTAGCTGTTTTATAAACATTACCTTGCTATCAAATAATTTAACTCTTCAAACCAAGATCTAAATTCACACGAAATATAAAAAAATTAAACATAATTATTAGTACAGAAGTGAACAAAATTATATGCGCAACTCGGGAAGTGAGTGCTTTAATTGACTGGAACTTATTTGTTAGTCCTCGCTAAAGCTCGGGCCCAAACACGTCCTCGACTAGTAATGTACTACTTACTTCCCTTGTTGCATACATAACTATTAGCGAATTCATAAGGAATGACGTCATTAAAAGTGTTTTAAAATTATTTCTACAAATATTCATCGATTCTACTCAGTAGACACCGAAAATGACCATGCCATAAATTGTTATATATGCATGTCTTGATAACACTCTAGCAGCCACAATTTTTAATGTTCTTCTTCTTCTTCTTCTTCTCTTCTTCTTCTTCTACTTCCTTTCCAGGATTAGGTCAATGTGACCTGTTCCGGTCTCAAGTCCATCGTTTCCTTGGCCGCCCCAAAGATCATTTCCCATGTGGTTTGTAGGTGTTGATCTTTTTGGGTAATCTTGTATTGTCCATTCTGTCTAAATGTTCTTTCCATTGGTATTTGTGTTCTTCTAGTTTATCAACTATTGAAAATATATCCAGTTTATTTCTTATTGATTCATTGTGTAATCTATTCATGCGTGTACATCTTTTACGGATCTTAAAAATTTCATTTCAGTGGCTTGAATGTGTGAGATATCTTTTTTTGTAAGTACCCAAGATTCAGATCCATATAAAAGAACAGCCATAATTTTATAAAACCTGAGCTGAGTTTCTTCGAGTCTTTCGGAGGTTTCTTCTTATGGTGCCACACATCATTTGATATCGGTTTAATTTATTATGTATATCCCAACCATATATATATATATATATATATCGACCAATATATATATATATCTGAACCAAGATTGTTAAAGTGTGCTATCTGTTCTATTATTTCATTATTGATCATGTTTGGTCAGCTTCAGTGGACTAGTGGTTATGCTCCTTGTCTCTGGTTTCGAGGGTCGCGGGTTCACACCCGGCCAGGGTAGATGGATTTAGGACGGAAAAATCCAAAGAGCAAGTCCTCCGGGAGCGACTGAGATTTTGAGGCTCATAAAAGATCCTTAAGCCTGAAAAAGAGGCCTCTAAGCAAAATTTATCGATATCAGGGTCCTAGTAATACCTTAGTTGTCTGTTAGATGTCTCATCGAGTAGGTGTGTTGATCGCATGCCATTCATGATATCTATGAACAAATAAGATAACTAAAAATTAACTTGGTTGGTAACTGCTTATAAAGGAGACGATGTGGCTCAACAATGGGCTACGCCATTATATACCTTATCCGCTCTTAGAGTGATTCCAACATCAACAAACGCCAATTTATCCTTCCGCCATTCGCGCCACAATTACTGTATCTTTTTGACAATGAGATGACACAGCAACAGAAGAATCGACATTTTCAGCCATTTGTTTCATGAGAATCGACTGAAGCATGACTCGAATGCATCACCCATTATGTAATAAACTATTTTAAGTAGTAATTATGGATTGGTATATTTTATAATATTTTCTATATTTTAAATATTATTATTTTCATTCACGAAGAATAACAAGTGTATTCAGATGAAATATTTTTAATTTAATGAAAGGAACTACTTTTTCGCGTACTTATTGCTTCTACATCGTATGTCGGTGTCCATAACCAACGAAAAGCGAGCAGGTCATGTGATTTTGTTTTGATGAGGATTATTTTAAGAGCGGACAGCATTTAGATATATATATATATATATATATATATATATATATATATATACTAGATGACCCGGCGAACTTCGTATCGCCTTTAACTATTTTTACGTTGATTTTTCAGTATGGTTTTGTTGATTGAGATGAATTTATGTTGTCTGCATTCTCAGTATCATCCATAAGTGTATCATAAGGATTATATACATTTATTGATGGAGTATTTTGAGGAGGCTTGCTGATTTCATTATATTCTCGTTTTTTTCTACGAACTTGTTGGCAGTTTGGATTCTCATCATCATCAAGAAGTCTCTGTATAGTAATATCATCTTGTGATATATTGTAGTCATCTTGTTTTTCATTTAATTGAGGCATGGAGATTGTTTCTGTAATATTAGGCATATTATTATAACTAACAGACTTACTTGCAATTCTGTTATTCCGTTCCTTAGGACCTTCATATGTTTTTAAATTGACATTCTTCTTAAATGTAAGATTTATGTCACATAGGCCTATACCAATTTGCGGAAATTCACTTGATATCTTATCATTCATGGTCTCTAGAACTGATTTGCCATTTTGTTCAATGTCCCTTCTCGATCCAGTTAAATTTAAATTAAGTTGCTGTCTTTCAGCCAGATTACTTACAACTAATACTTAAACACGAAATTAATATTATTATCAATATATTAAAAATAAAATAAACACTGAACACACTTAGATTATGAAATACTCAATATTTGTAATTCAATTGAAATTCGCGGTTGCAACAAAAAGTACAGCCACCTGGTTAAATAATAAACCAATTACCTTACACGACCATCTGATAGAATCGTATGGAACTTACAGATAATTATAACTCTTTGTTAAATAATAAACAAATAATTTGCAATAAAAATAATGCGACTATAAATTTAGTTATAAACAACCGTAGGTCTCAAGTTGGATCAAACAGCACACAGTGTGCAAAATTTTATTAAAATCGGTGCAGTAGTTTTGGATTCCATCACGGACAAACAACGTGACACGTAATTTTTATATATTAAGATATATATGGCGCGTCCATTAACCTCCGGGTTCATAGTGCCAGTAAGTTAGCAAGTTAGTTAACATTAATTTTTAAAACCACTGCAGGCAGATCTTAATAAATATAATGTGAATAGAGAATGTGGTGGAGTAAAAACAAGAGTAAAATAGAGTAGCCAGGAAATAGCAGATGATGTTTTAGCATCACATTAAAATCCTTACGAGGCACATATCGCCCTCCAGGTCTGCTGGTAGCTATAAAACCGGCCGGGTATTGATTGGAAATAGTATAATGTCTGTGTCCACCATCCACAATGATATATAGGCAATAAACAGGACTACCAACTGCAGCAATACAAGTTTATCCCTGTTAAACAGAAATCAGAGGGCGACCCGCCTGTCATCATGTCTCTCTAGTGTCAACACATTTTCAAAATAAGACCAACTCTTTACAATGTAATGGCGGGTAGCTCACATATCTGATTTTTGCAAAGCAATAAAACACTGAACGTTCTCCCTGTACCAATTTTTGTACAGGTATGTCAGCTTCTTCTTTTTCTTCTTCATCTTCATAGTGGATCTTTAGATTCGTTCCTCTTATACAGGAATCAAGTCGTCTATCCTTCTCCACTACATTAATTCTTTGTTAGAATAAGTTTTATTGCGTGCAAAAATAGTAATTAGAGACGAAATTATTGAACAAGTATCCCACTTTAAATATTTAGGATGTGACATCAGCTATGGGTATGATAAAGATATTGAACATAAAACACATCAGTTTCAAGCTATTTGTGGTACAATAAATAGAACATTGAATAATAAAGCCCATAAACAAAAAAAAATGTATAAAACAATGGCTGTCCCTGTCCTTTTGTATGGGAGTGAATCTTGGATCACTACTACCAAACAAGAAAGTAAAATCCAAGCAGCCGAGATGAAATTTTTAAGAAGAGTAAAAGGCTGCACTAGAATGGACCAGATAAGAAACGAGGATATCCGTGAAGAACTGCAGATCTACTCAATGAAAGAAAACATATTTAACAACAAGATACAGTGGAAAAACATGTAGAAAGAATGGAAGGAAAGTATATTACCAAATACAATCTTCCATTATCTTCCAAGAGGAAGAAGAGATGTCGGACGTCCTCGGAAGAGATGGTCTTAGATCTATTAGTGAAGACGGAACAGGCAACTCTTGCCTAAACCAGGAAGTGAAGAAGAAGAAGAAGAATAAGTTTTATAGTGGAATGCAGGCCTTCACGGCCGGTAATCATAATATTAAAGGATTCCGGGCTATATCCACAATCGAGTCTACAACAAGGGAACCACCTAGAAGCACTCGCCACTGAAGATGCCCTCCGCAGTTGAGGGAGAAACGTCTGGAAGAAACACCAGTTATAGACCACGGCCACATAGCCCGGAATCTTTTAATATTATAATAAGTTCTATATTTTGAAATGTCAAAAAACGATTTACAATTCCCTCTACACTTTTTAAATGAAATGAGTAAAGAGTACTATTATAACATATTTATAGATAAGACAAAAATAATGTTTTTTTTTAAGAAAGTTGCCCATAAGGTCGAAAATAATAATAGAAAATAAACTTCTATCACAAGTGTTAAATTTTAATTATCTAGATTGTGAATTGTCTTCTGGATATGAAAAAAAATATAGACAATACATTATCAAAATTTCAAATTATATGTGACACCATTCATAGAACACTAAAACATAAAACAAGGAAGGATACAAGATTGAAGTTCTACAAAACAATGATGGTCCTGGGTAACAAATAAGAGGAGTTCCAGTAGAATACAAAGTGCAGAAGGACCAAAGGATGCACACATTTGGACCACATAAGAAAAGAAGAAATAAAAAAATAATTAGAAATATATTTAATAAATGATAGAATTCAACAACACCGCGTCGGCTGGGAACAGCACGTACAGAGAACCGAATAAACAAGATTGCCTAAGATAGCATATCATTATAAACCAAAATGATTAAGGGATGTAGGGCGACCTAGGAAGAGATGGAAGGAATCATTGTGAATTCGGAACAGGCGAATTGCCTAAACCTTGAAGTGAAGGTGACGATGATAATTTTGAAATTTTTTACATATTTGTTTTGAATTATATTAATGTATTTAAATAATGTCTTCAGCATATTATTAATATATTACATAATATCATTCTCCTTTGTATTAATTCATTGTATGTAATTGTACGTTTTAAATTTGAAACTTTCTCCTAAATTTGTTTTCTTTTGTTTCATAATGTCTTTCAATCCTTCTTCACTCTGGAATTAATCTTTCTATTCACCTTAAATTATTTCTTATTTGTATGTGTCATAAAATATGTAAGCATGAAACTGGCTCCTAACCTTACAATGTATATATTCTATTTGTATAATTTCTGTGACTGAGCTGCACCCGAGCACGAACATTTGCTCATTCGGTTTTTAGTATTGTGTAGCCTATAACATTTGTTTGTAAATAACATTTGTTTTTATTCTTATTTTCTCCTCGGACGTCCAATATCACGACATCCTGTAGGTCTATATTCATTTACCTGCCAGCAGCTATATGTGGTTCCATCTGTTGTAAATGTGCAACCAATCCGTCTTTCTTTCTACAATCCTTTGTCCAGTATTAAAGATTCCAAGTTCTTTTCTCATTTACTCATTCCTTTTTTCTATCCCTTAATATGTACCCTGCTGTTTTTCTTATGTATCTCATCTCGACTGTTTCTATTTTTCGTTTGTCACTTCTGCTTAGTGCCAGTTTTCGCCACCGTGCCATACATAAACATTACCTTATAAAACTTCACATTAGTATCCTTTCTAACTTTATCTTTTAATGTTATTTGTATGGTTTCACGCGTTTGTTTACATGTATACAATTTATTTTGTAAATCTTCATCATAACAGTACAATACCTCACAGCCTATGAATTTAAAACATTTAATTTGTTCGACTATCTTCTCATTTATCTCATCTTTGACCGTTAACATCGTGATGAATTTGAGTAGCTACAATGAATAACTGTTCAAGTTGAGAACATCACCTAAAAGAGCTGGGGAAACCGATATGGTAACTACAAACCACCCTTAAACTTTGTAAATGATCATCTGTCTCTGGAAACTGGACATGTGCATGAAGGTCTAGAAGTCAGCTGGTAGAACAAGGGCCTTCTAGGTGTGTTCCCAATGGAGTTTAGTTTTTAACATAGCTGTAAACATATTTCACTATCTATGATCAGCCTCATGGGCTAGTGGTCAAAGTTTATGACTATAGTTTATGAGGCTCCGAGTTCGATTCCGGTTAGACCGCAGGAATTTTTCTTGTGGTTGCCCATGGTGTAGAATTTATGTTAATTTAGGTTATGGATTCTCCTGGCGTTTCACTATCATAAGTAATGCCACGAGTGATTTTCAATTTATCTAGAGGATTTGGAAATCAATAGTGATACTTTATAGGACTATTTAACGATTGAAATTAAGCTTTTTACTCACAAATCATTATTTAACTATAGTTATTTTAAAATATTTATATATTTAATGTAAACGGCGATGTCTGAAAATAAATTAGAAATGTTTAGTTATGCTTCTTTTGTTCATTCACTGCAACTAGATCATATTATTTATTGCCAAATAGGATCGCAATATTGTAAGAATGCACCCTGGTATTAGAGATATAAATAATTATCCTAGATTGTGACGTTTATATCCATTTGTTATTTAATATTTATTTTTTAAGACTATCAAGAATTAGATTAGTTTTTTTAAGTGTATATTTTATTATAAATGAATTAGTCTATTTTATCGAATGGGAGGTGTGTGTAATTAATTAGTGGAGAAAAAATGAAACACATAAAACTGTATATTATAACGAACATTATAGGGTTCGTTATTTTTTAAGGAAACAACTCCGTGAATTCATTATTTAAAAACACAATTATTGAACACACAATTATCAAATGTGTAGTTCGAAGGAATCTGTTCATTATTTGCTACATTCGATGTATTTTTGGAGAGTCAGTCACTGCAAAATAATACTCTAACCTGTTCAGAATATTAAAAAGGAGGTGCTTTCTTTAATATGATAAAGAGAAGAAGATACATATCGAGGTGAAACACGACTGTGATTGGTTGTAAAACAAAATCCATTGACTCCCATTTGGGGCATGAGTTAGAGAGCCATATATAAGTAGAGTCAGGACTTTTATGTAATAAAATATAAGATTTAAATACAGATAGCATATATTATTCAACTGTTTGTGTGTGAAACCAAGATAAAAGACAGTCAGAAGTCTTACTTATCATTATACTATCAACTGTTTCAAGGTGAAACGAAAACAAAAGACAGTCATAAGTCAAACTTCTCATTATAGTGTGTTGCAAATTTTACCGTTTTAGTACATACAAATCCTGACTCTATTGAATGAGAATATATGCGCACAAATGAGCAAAACATTAGTTATTTAGTCTAACCAAAACTTATTGAAAGATAAATGTTTTTCTTACACTTTTCGTCGTGATATCGTTCACATGGATTATTGCACAGTTCGCATATGCATTCTTAGTTTGGCTCGTGGAATACTACTACTACTACTACTACTACTACTACTACTACTACTAGTACTACTACTACTACTACTACTACTACTACTACTAATAATAATAATAATAATACTAATAATAATAATAATAATAATGCTTATTTTAGCTGGCAGAGTTAAGGCCATAAGGCCTTCTCTTCCATTCAACCAGCGAATACTAGAATTATACAAAAATTACATACATATTACAATTTTAAGATATTATTAAAATAGAGACTAAACAAAATACAATGATGTGATCTATTACTAGCTAATGCTAACAAAAACATAGAATATAATAAAATTAAAATGATATAAATAAAGTACGTAGCTTCCTAGATGATTATTAATGGAATTCTCTACATAGTTGTCATGCAGTTAATGTTTTCACTGTGTCGAACTTAAGATATCAGTTAATTTGGATTTAAATAATGATAGCGATTGACAGTCCCTGACATGACTGGGAAGTGAGTTCCATGCTCTAGTCATAGATATTATGTAAGATTCAGAGTATAGACATATCCTGTGCTGTGGTATCAAAAGTAAAGAAGAGTCTTGTGATCTTGTTCCTAAATTGTGATGAGCCGATAAATTTTGAAACGTGTTGTTAAATAACTTGGTAAATATGTGTGCAGAATTTAGAATAGTAAGGTATGTGAATGTAAAGTTCTTCTGTTATTTAGGCGTAGCCATGATAAGGCCTGAAATGAAGGAGACACGTGGTCATAAAGACGGAGATTGAATATAAATAGAATTCACGCATTATGAGCACGCTGTAGTCTATCAGGTATATCAGTTGTCAGATTAGTCAGTAATATGTCGCAGTAGTCGAAGTGTGGCATTATAAGAGTGTGTACAAGTATTTGTTTTAATTTTTTTGGGAATCTCTTCGTGCTGCAAACCTTGTGGCGAAAACCATGGATAGCGTATCGTGTTAGGATGTGCCACACCTCGTAATTTGGTCGTGTCCACTCTCTCGTACACATAGCCTCTGTTATGTAGAATTCGCTGCAGATATCATTCCTCTTCTCCTGTAGTCCCTGCAGTGTTGTCTCGTATGCGCAGGTGTTCGGTAGAAATAGCTGCCATCTAATATCTTCAATGAAGAAGGTCTCTCTCATAAGGACATACGTCATTCTCGAAGGTGCCGTTTTTCCAACTCCCAGCACTCGCTTCATGAAGCGTGCTTTTACTGTTTCTATTTATGCCACGTCTCTATTTGTAAGTTTGTCCCATATTATATTAATTCCATAAGTTGCTATGGGAGTTATGACTGTCTTGAATAGCGTCATTGCTGTTTCTGTTGATAATTGCCGCAAATACTCTATCACCCATTGTATCATAGGGGTAATAACTTCGCATTCCAGATGCCCTAACTTAAGAAATAGGTTACAATTCAGCCAATGCCTGGGGTGAAAGCCAGAAATGTCATAAAAGACAACTTGCTGTTATTGGACGAAAAATTAATTAATTATATCTTATTATTGATATGCTAGCTAATACCCGGCCCGGCGTGCGGTAAGTAAAGTGATCCCACAACAGGCCTCAGGAGGCCCTTGGGGTAGTAGGAGGTTAAGGCTCCCACATTTTCTAGACAATCGGCACTTTATGTCAGCCCTGCGTGACGGCCGCCTTTACCCCCAGAACAAGCGTCTGGTACTCATTTCCGTTAGAGGCTGAGTCGAACCCAGGACCATAGTGCCGCCAGAGGGTTTGGGTCAGTTTAAAAATCCTGACCCCAACGGGACTTGAACCCTCGACCCTCCGGCTTGTAGCTCAGTGCCTTAACCACTGCGCTACGGCGTGCCCCCGGCGTGCGGTGCTATTCCTAAATATATGTTAATGCATTTTTATCACCAGCCTTGAGTTGTTATGCTTACCCGGGAATCAGCTTATCCCGATCTTCTTGGCATCAATGAAAGATAAAAATGGTTTTTGTGAGTTATACGTAAAAGATAAACATATGCTGTTGCGGACTTTTTTGTAGAGTTTTTTGAGATATTCAATTCCGTGTACAATAATTTGGTGTATTTGTTATGGTTTAAGCAGCGTAAGCCATTTAAGCGTCACAATAGGGACTTTATTTCACGTTTTTCGCTACAGAGGGTGATTTTTAGGAGTGAAGGGGTTTTGAATATTACAACTCACTTATAGCCTATGTTCATCCCGGGAATCTCCTGAACATTTTGCAAAAAAACAAAAACCATCAAAATCGGATCAACGGTACGGCCGCGCATAGAATACGAACAAACAAACAAACAAACAAACAAACATTAATTTTATATATTAGATTAATAAATTATTACAATTATTATTATTATTATTATTATTACTATTAGTAGTAGTAGTAGTAGTAGTAGTAGTAGTAGTAGTAGTAGTAGTACTATTAACCATAGTTATGATAATGGCATTTATATATCAGCTAAAATACTAAAGTTAACAAGTTCGTGCGATTTATTAATAGAGTTTTCACACCGTTTTTAGTGCAGAGACATACAAGAGTGAAGGGTTATACAACTTACTGGAATCAATGCTTACCTATGGAGACAAACCTTGGTCTTTACGAACAATAGATATAAGCAGAATCAGATCTGATGAAACCAGATTAACTAGAAGAACATCTGGGCACATAAAAAAGGAGAAATTCGAAACGTCTACAAAAACATAACATAATATATTTTCTCTTATGAACCATAGTATTCTCGTAAATACAGGAACAATCGGCCCAACACCTTCAATGTATGGATCGAACCCGTATCCTGTTCAATTTTTAAATTACCATCCATGAGGAAATAAAGCTTTAGAAGACAATTTAAAATATGTCATGAGACCGTAACAGGCCACCAAGGAAAATTATATTAATTATTATTATTGTTATTATTATTATTATTATTATTATTATTATTATTATTATTATTATTATTATTATTATTATTAAACTCCATCATTGCCGGTCCCAAGTCCGGATGAGAGAGGAGGGGGAGAAGTAACACCTCGTTAAAAACCTTGGTTCAGCTGGCCCGGCTGATATTACCTTGTAAGGTCCCTAGCCAGGGTTACGGTGAAGTCCCCAACAGCGGATGCAGCAGAGTAGGAGACCTACGGTATGGTGCAGACGGCGGATGAGGCAATAATGGGTACATCAGACTCTTAGCTGCAGTGAAAGCAACTGATCTACGGTAGACTCCTGAAAAAATCTCTGGTTGGGGTTGATGCTATGGGCTAGCTCCTCATCCATTGCAAAAAAAAGCTTAATGCTAAAAAACCGAAATATATAGTTTCATATTTTGGTTGAGGATACCTGTTTATATAACAGAAATAATCCTGAAATAAAAATATTATTATTATTATTATTATTATTATTATCTAGCCTATTTATAAGGCCATTATATAAAGTAGTATATTATATGTATCAGAGATATGAAAAATTATAAGGTGCCAAGCTAAGAAGTTATTAGCAACAGAGATGGATTACATGAGAAAATCATCGCCGAATTCCAAATTAGAATAAATTAGAAACGTCCCTGAGGATCAGATACTAGAAATTTAACTCCTATACCACCGAGGTTTATTTTTAGGCCTAGTATATTATGTTCGTAAATGTTCTTGGTACTTGTTTGCTTTAAAGTAGGAAAAAAGAAAAAGAAAAAACTCGCAGAATTGAAAATAAATAGTATTGCTAAAGTTAGCCTATAATTAATAAAATAGAATAAAATTACTTTTAAAACATTATATGTTTTGATTACATGTTATAATATGTCATCATCAGATATATTGTATCATACACATTAGCCGCAGGCCATAAAACATCTTTTTATCCTGCAGGGTTAGTTTTAATAATAGAGCACTTTGTTTACTAGATTTCAACAGCAATTTTAGATAACATACTTAACTACCGTTTGAAATACTGTAAAGTATAATGAGCGTAAAGACATTTACACTGTAGGCCTAAGTAATCAACATAGTTTTAAATTGTTCATTAAAAAGTTTTTAATATGTGAAGCATGCAGCATAATAATCTTATGCAATTAAAGTTCATTTTAAAGGCTTGTTTTAGTTCATAAAACAACTTTTTATCTTCCAAAGATAGTATTTTTATTTAACGACGTTCTTCACAACTTAGATCATTAGCGCTGCAATTCAAATCTGGCGAGAAAAGACTGATGAATTTTACCTATAGGCTCCAGTGGGGAGAAAAAATTCAAGTGTTTGAGAACAAAGTTCTTAGCACAATTTTGGACCAAAGACAGACGAACAGACAGCTGAATGGAGAAAGTTACATAACACCAATTTACGTTTTATTTATAGGGAATCAGATATAATAAGAAAAGTTAAGTCTCGTATATTGCGATGGATACGATATGCGACACGAATGGGGAATGAATGAGGTGCATGCAAATATAATTAATGTATCAATATACGTATATAAGTAATATATATATATATATATTAATATATAAAAATTACGTGTCACGTTGTTTGTCCGCGATGGAATCCTAAACTACTGAACCGATTTTAATAAAATTTTGCACACTGTGTGCAGTTTGATCCAACTTGAGACTTAGGGAGGTTTATAACTAAATTTATAGTCGCATTATTTTTTTATTGCAAATTATTTGTTTATTATTTAATAAAGAGTTATAATTATCTGTGAGTTCCATACGATTATAACAGATGGCGGTGTAAGGTAATTGGTTTATTATTTAACAGAGAGAGATCCAGGTGGCTGTCCTTTTTGTTGCAACCGCGAATTTCAATTGAATTACAAATATTGATTATTTCATAATTTAAGTGTGTTTGTGTTTATTTTATTTTCAATATATTGATAATAATATTAATTTCTTGTGTAAGTATTAGTTGTAAGTAATCTGGCTGAAAGACAGCAACTTAATTTAAATTTAACTGGACCGGGAAGGGACATTGAACTATATGGCGAATCAGTTCTAGAGACCATGAATGATAAGATATCAAGTGAATTTCCGCAAATTGGTATAGGCCTATGTGACATAAATCTTACATTTAAGAAAAATGTCAATTTAAAAACATATAAAGGTCCTAAGGAACGGAATACCAGAACTGTAAGTAAGTCTGTTAGTTATAATAATATGCCTAATATTACAGAAACAATATCGATGCCTCAATTAAATGAAAAACAAGATGAATATAATATATCACAAGATAATATTACTATACAGATACTTCTTGATGACGATGAGAATCCAAACTGCCAACAAGTTCGTAGAAAAAAATGAAAGTGTAATGACATCAGCAAGCCTCCTCAAAATATTCCATCAATAAATGTATATAATACTTATGATACACTTATGGATGAAACTGAGAATGCAGACAACATAAATTCATCTCAATCAACAAAACCACTTCCACATAAACCACCGCCCATATTTATACCGGGTGTAGTTAACGTACCAGAACTAAAAAATTGTGTAAAACAAAAACTTTCTGATTTAGATTTCTCACTTAGTTTACTACAACATAATTTAACATATACCTTAGACACAGCAACGCGTGGCCAGGACTTCTATATATACATATAAAACAAAATCGGATTAGTTACACTATTTATAACTCAAGAACGGCTGGACCGGTTTTTATGATCTTTGATTTGTTGGATTTGTTTCCGCCCCGAATAGCAGATAGCTATTAAAACATCGGAAAAATTAACGTAAAAATATTTAAAGGCGATACGACGTTCGCCGGGCCAGCTAGTATATATATATATATGTCCACCGCTGTGGTCTCGAGGTAGCGTGCTGCCTTGTCACGCAGCGGGCCCGTGTTCGATCCCCGGTCGGGGCAGTTTTTCTGGGTGAGGTTTTTATCGGGGTTTTTCAGGAAAACTTTAAGGCCCAAACGGTTCCCGAAATCATATGGCCATCATCATCATCACCATCGTTATCATCATCATCCTCACCGGTGTGGAAAGCAACGGGAAGCTACCACACCTACACAATTCCCTAGTAAAGCTGCAAGAATAGCATGGAAATACTATAATTGCAGTGAAGGACCTGCCTTCGGGCAGAATTACTATGGATGGATGGATATATATATATATATATATATATATAACATGAAAAGAAAAATAAATGCCTGAGTCGAAATTTGAATCCGAGTCTCTAAACTCTGTACATTTAGCGATGTAACTATATAATATACGTACAATGTTTACAATATTATAATATAGTAGCCTATTTTGAATTAAGGATGTGTTTATATACAAGTTTTGTTTGCCAAGGCATATTTAATAATGATAATATTAATAATAATAAAATAATAATAAAAAAATAATAATTTTATTCATATACATATTTTCAATGTTTACAAATTAATTTTTAATCTCCACTCGTCCCTATCCATCCACTTTATGTCTTCCAGTCTTCTTGTTTTCATTCCACTTCTTATTTATTACATCTACGAGTTTCGAGGTCTTCCTTTATTTCTTCTTCCAATAATAATAATAATAATAATAACGATGACGATGATGATGATGACGACGACAACAATGACGACAATGATGACAATGATAATAATTTTATTTATCTAAAGATTTTCAATGTTTACACATCTTTCTGTGCCTAAAGTTTTATTTTTCTTCTCCACTCGTCTCTATCCATCCACTCCATGTCCTCCAGTCCTCTTGTTCTTATTCCAGTTCTTATTTCTTGCATCGACGTTTTTCGAGGTCTTCCTTTCGTTCTTCTTCTAGGTGGACACCATTCCAATGTTTTTCTGGGTAACCTTTCTTCTTACATTCGTCGTACATGCCCATACCAATTTAATTGCTTATATCTTATATAGTTTACTACTGAATATCAAATATTATTATTTATTCTCGTATGACAATATTTCTTATTTTTTCTAATTCTGAACATGTTGCTGGTCTCCTCATAAAATCCATTTCCATCGACATAAGTTTTTGTTCTAAGTTTTTGTTGAATTTCCAAACTTCAGCTCCATATGTGACAATATTTTCACAATTGAATTATAGAATAATAGTAATAATAATAATAATAATAATAATAATAATAATAATAATAATGTTCGAGTACAGCGCTATATTGTCATAATGTTGTAATGTTCTCCAATTTAAGACATCTGGTCGTGCCACCGATATCCAGAGGAAATACAGCAAGTAGATAAGCTATGAATGAGATGGGAGAATAAACGTAACCATGATTTGAAAGGGTGAATTATACAGGGGATGATTGAAAAATATTATCTCAGAATACGGACGCTTGCAGATATTACGTCTGCATAGTCATGATGCTCTGGGTTCGATATTGCAATGATTATACGTTTTTGTCCTTTATGCTGCAGTAATAACAATTCTATTGTCTTTGAATTCAGTATAGAATAGTGCTTGTGTTGACAATCTGAAGAAGAGTCTTGAAATTTAGAATAGTGTAAAGATTGTTTCCAGTTGAAAGGACTATTAAACCTTCTAGTTGAGTTTGTGACAGACCTGCAATGCGGAGAAGTCTCAATAGGGTCTAACTAATCCCGACATAAAATGTCCACGGATTAGACTTGTGCCGTATTTCTTCAAGAAATCTCAGGAAGGCACTCTAGCGTGAAATCAACGCGTTTGCCATCTTAATATAGTGTAAGAGATAATGTTTATTTGGTTTGGTTAAGTTTCCCAGAGTCATTCTCTTTCTATATGAAAATAAAAATAGTTCATTCAAAAGAGGAACTAAGTTAATGTTTTTGCATTTTAAGTCAAGTGCTAGAATTGTATTAAAAATAAACCAATAGATAAGTCTCTTTAATTATTTAGGCTAGCTTAGTACAATATTTATTTATTTATTTATTTTCAGGTCTACAACGTATATTTACATATGGACTGTCAACAGCACGTACGGCTTACTGCCCATGCGACCCATATTTGTAAATGATATTGTAAATATTTTACTTTTTGTCTAATAAAGTCCTACTACTACTACATATTCCTTTACCCAAGATTATATAGCAATTTTTTCCCTTCAGTAATCTCAATTTTCCCAACCACTATCAATTTCATGAACTAACCAACAAAGCTAATTTATTCAGAAGTTGATGCCCCTAACATTGAACAAGTTTATAAATATACTTTACTGATAAATTAGGGCCTACCGTAAACATAAAAATTATTACAATGTTATCTATATAATCGCAACCGCAGACGAAATTCATAGAATCTTATGCAATTAAAGTTCATTTTAAAGGCTTTCTACGTGTAGAAAGAATGCAAGAAAGTAGATTACCAAATAAAATCTTACATTATTTTCCGAGAGGAAGAAGAGATGTTGGACGTCCTCGGAAGAGATGGTCTTAGATCTATTAATGAAGACGGAACAGGCAACTAATGCCTAATCCAGGAAGTACAGAATAAGAAGAAGAAGAATTTAATTGAACCAAAAGCCACACAATTCAAAGCTTAAGACACTAGTAATTTTGGTCCAAGGTTATATAAATTCCATTAAAATTAAGGCAGATATCAGTAATCAGTAAATTCAGAGCTGAAAGTACAAGACACATATCCAATAAGCAGTGCACAAATAATAGTATTAATACAACCATTGATATATAAAAATATACTTATAAAATCCATATTGAACCACCGTTAAGGTTGAAATACATGGTTGAAATTATATAATTAGTACCTGAAGTCACAGTCATCATTAACGATAACATTTTATAATCTTAACCATATACCAAAAGATAGATGTTAATTAATCTATAAAACATGCAATTTTGATTAAGATTATTCTAGTAAGTGTAAATATATCTTTTTTTTTGCTCCCAAATTTCACAACCAATATTGTTTTATAATTATGCTATTATTCTATCCCACTTTAAGTTTTCATGTATACATGACATATAATGTAGACCAAATGAGAATATCATAAGAAATTACTATATATATTTTTATGTTTAAAATTATATTATGAGTCTGTTTGTCTTTGGACTGAGGCTGAACTACTGGTAGTTTGGAAATATTCAAAATACTTATATGTATATGTAACTACAGTATGAGTAAATAAATACCATTATCTGTTGTATCTCCTGTATCCAGGAGTGACTAAGGTCACCTTTCCTTATTCTACCAGATGGTTTCCATTTCAGAACCTGCTTGGGAATCATGGGATCATCCGTTCTTTTCATGTATCTATAACACGACAACTGTTTTTATGCTATATGATCTAAAATAATAATAATAATAATAATAATAATGTTATAAATAGTATCTTCTTGGTGATAATACAATTTTATTACACATTATCAATAAAAATCCAAATCACCAAACTTAAGTATTAAAATTATAAACACGTTTCGATAGCGAGGCCATCTTTATCAATACTAATTATTCATAATATTATTGTGTAATACAATAATAATAATAATAATAATAATAATAATAATAATAATAATAATAATATAATAATAATAATAATAATACTTAAAGCATGGACTTCGTTAACACCCGCAGTAATGCTAAGAGCGGGTGGAGCAGCAGAGCTTCGATTCCGTGACAAGCTCAAGTTTTTAAGTACAATATAGCAAGGGGATAAGCAATGTTTTCAGTAAAGTTGCTTTACGTGGAATATTTCTCCCCGCATACTTCTGTAAAAATATCTAAAAATAGGCGTTTGTAACACAGATCTGCTTTTTTTTTTTTTTTAACTGCATGGGATGTTTTTGAAAATATTACGTTTTCCAGTGTACTGATTCAAGAATTACCTCCATTTCCCAACATTATATTACAATGAATACAAATATTTCGTATAATTAAACAATTTCTTAATGCATCCATCCATCCATAGTAATTCTGCCCGAGGGCAGGCATTTCACTGCAATCATAGCATTTTCATGCTATGCTTTGCAGCTTTACTAGGGAATTGTAGGTGTGGTAGCTTCCCGTTGCTTTCCACACCGGTGAAGGATGATGATAATGATAGGGGTGATGATGATGGTCATATGATTTCGGGGACCGTTTGTACCTTAAAGTTTTCCTGGCATTTGTTTTACAGGTGAGGAAAAACCCCGATAAAAACCTCACCCAGAAAAAACTGCCCCGACCGGGGATCGAACACGGGCCCGCTGCGTGTTACCTCGAGACCACAGCGGCAATGAAATTAAATATTCATTATTTTTGCCAATATCTTTTCTTCTTCTCTTTGATGCTTCTCCAATCACTGTTTCATTTACCAGTTTTTGTTTCTCGCTTGAGCATCCAAAGGCAGTCGACTATCATGATGACTTCCCATCTTCCTTAGTAGCATCTCTATGAAGGTTCTCAAGTTTTCATGAAAATAGTCGACATGAGAGTGTAAGAAATGAAATTTTAAGCTCGTCTTACGTCCTTGAGCAACATGCGTTGTAGTGTGGCCCTTTAGTATTACTCAAAAAATTGAGCACTGAGTTTTTGAAAGAGTTCTAGGCTTATGTTTCTCCCACTTGTTAAAATAGGGATTTGGATAACATTTTTTGTATGTCGTTGGCAGTAAAAACTCCATTTTTCAACTTGTCTTCAGGTAGTTTTGGGAACTTGGAACACAAATATCTGAAACATTTCTCATCTTTTGACAGTGATTTAACAAACTGCTTCATAAGCCCAATTTAATATGAAGATGACAGGAGGAATCAAAGTCGTATTAATAATATTATTTTCGCTATGAGCTAAGTCGTCTCGAAGAGACCAATCAGTCCAACGGAGAATACTAACTCGACAGTCATATAGGTTGAGACAAGATCTATGACCCTCAACATCCAAAACTTTAATACTGAATTATATAAAGTGCCTAAACAAAATTAAGAACTATAAAACTTAAATATGTCATAATGGCTATCAATTTAACCAGTATGTATCAGCCTATTCAATGAGCCTACCCATTTTGTTGAATCAAACATCACAATTAAAAACAGAAATAATCATTGAGTATTTAACTCATGCCCGAAATGGGAGCCAGTGAACAATCACGTTCAATGAATTTTGTTCTACATCCAATCATAGTCTTATTTCACCTCGATAATTATAGAATTTTGATTACGAAAATAAAGAAAGCTCATTTTTAATATTCTGAACACGCCAGAGGATTAATTATTTTGCAGTGGCTGACTCTCTAACAAATACGTTGAATGTAGCAAATAATGAACTGATTCATTCGACCAACACATTTGATAATTGTATGTTCAATAATTGTGTTTTCAAGTATTGATTTTACTGAGTTTTTTTTCCGAAAAAAAAAAAGAATTAATAACCTATAATGTTGGATGTAATATACAGTTTGATGTGTTTAATTTTTTCTCCACTAGGGTGCATTCATACAATACTGCGATCCTATTTCGCAATGAATAGTATGATCAAGTCGCAGTGATGAACAAATGAAACATAACCAATCATTTCTCATTTGTTTTCAAACATAGCCGTTTACAGTAAATATATAAATATTTTAAAATAACTATATTCAAATAATTATTTGTGAGTAAATAGCTTAATTTTATTCGTTAAACAATCCTAACAAATGCCACTCTTTATTTCCAAATCCTCTAGATAAATTGGAAATCACTCGTGGCATTACTTATGATAAATTACTAGTTAATAAAGTAATAAATATAACTAAGAGTGACCGGTGTTCTTGTTAATATGAAAAGGAGCAATAGCTCGAACAAAGGATTGGTTTTTAGAGAAAATCATTGCCAAGGCATAGTCTATTGTCATCTAGGAGAAGGTAGGAAATGAAGAATATATAATTTTCAAACTATGACATGCATATGTTTACTACTATAAAATCCAAACTAATATAAATTTGTTTGTTTCCCGAACTTAGAAATATTAAGTCTGTAAATACAGTTATAGCCTATAGAGATGAATAGATACACCCCACCAACAAGATGGATAACAGTAGAATTCTGAAACAGATTCTTCATTATAAACCACTAGGACGAAGAAATGTTGGAAGACCCAGTAAAATGATGGACAGACCAATTCTAGCATGAGATCGGAACAGACCTTAAGGTCTAATACTTGATGCTGCTGCTAATGATGATGATGAAATACAATTGCATGCCTATGACACAACTGGAGTATATGGTAGGTGCATGTATCCAACTTGTGGTAAAATAGGAAGACATTAAAATTAATATCAACGAATTTATTTACAACATTGAAATACATAGTACAATAGAAAAATAAATCTTACAACACTGCATAAGCGTGATTCAAGAGGATCATAGATAAATATCATAAACAAAACTAGTTATATAACACCCACACGCCTTCTCAAATAAAATGTACTAATTAGAAACAATGTAACAAACATTATATAGGGGTGTACGAGGAAAATAATTATAAGGAGAGGGGAGAAACATAGTTGTTAAAATCACTTATCTGACTCACATTACGACACTTACAGTCTAGACACTAACACTTACATTTTCTCTCGACGTACCTTCAACAGACTCTCATAAAGTAATCGTCGACAATCGGGAGACCTACTTTTTTTGTAGCAGAGTCTACAACACGTAATGTTCAGTTCTGTATTACAAATTAATTTTTTTATACTTAAAATGATAAAATCCCGAGTACATAAAATTCATTCCTTTCAAGGGTCCAATAACAGCATGGTCTATTATATTAACAAGGAGAGTACTTATGTTCAACCACTTGGATTGTATTAAAAATTGTAGGATATGTTAAATTAAGGATACTGAACACCGTGATATTAGTCATTTCTTGCAAATTCAATAGTATGCATAATATTTAATAGGAAATAGGGAACAAGAAAAAATAAATAAAGGCTTGGCATCGGTACATGACAGAATAAATAAGTAAAACATTAGGAAAAAATAAAATAAAAATAGAAAATGATAGCGTGGTGAACGGGAGAAGAACAAAAGAGACAGGAGAGAGAGAGAGAGAGAGATAAACTAATTAAATAAATATTGCAACGGATCGGCACGGTTACTTGAAAAGCAGCGCACCGGAGTGTGAATGTTCTTTTGACTCCTGCAGTCGAGAATCCGTAAGTATATACTGATTGTTTCTATTTAAACATAAGAAATTCAATAAATTGAAAGTACAATAGAATTTTTTTATAATTTATTGATTAGCATATTTATGGTGTAAATTAATACTTTTTTTTCAAGACATAACAGTATATTTACACGTAAATGTGTACATTTACAGGTAATAGTTTTGTGAGTAAATGAAATATTTCATCAAAAGAATAAAATGGGCATAATAAATCCATTTTTAAGTCTTAACTACGTTAGAATCTGTTGTTCAGGAAAAAATTGAAAAACACGGAGAACCTGAATTGGAGGATGACGAGTTTGCGTATTTTCTGGCAGAATTTATAGAACAAAAATATTGGAATGGGTTAAAGGATGTTGGTGAAAATACTTTAGATTTCGAAGACTATGCTACTTGCAGTCAGAAGCTCACACAGGCTGGATGTTCTGAAGACTTTAATTGCCAACCAATCCAGTGAGGAATGAACAATTCAAGTAGCTTTGAGCCGTCTCCTGTTAAAAAACCTAAACGTCCTAACGTAATGTCTGTTCTATTCTCAAGAATCTTTGGAAAAAATTATGAATATAGCATGTCAGGGAAATCTGGCCCGAAGTCCTATTCACAAATAATACAAAATGGCCATCATTAATTAATAACCGAAATGTAAGAACAATTTAGAATTATATAGAAAATAAAACGTCTTATCTAGCTTCACAATTAAAAAATAGGGACCCCTACAAAATCGCCCAAATTAAAGACTACATTCTTAATAAGTTTCGAGATTCTCCAGATCGGGGATTGACAGTGCACTATTGGCATTTGCAATCGTGGCTCTTTTCCGAGCGAAGGAATTGGGTTTGAATGAATTTAAAGCTTCAAATACATTGATTTCAAATTTCAAAAAAGAAAACAATGTTTCTTGAAGAAAATTACCGAATTTGTTACTGTCAAGGGTATTTAAGACGAAACTCAAACTATTAAAAATGCAAATAAATTTGTAAGAGACATAATCAGACCATTCATGAAAACTTCATACCAACAAAGAATGTGTGGAACTGTGACCAAGGTCAATATAATTATGAAATGAAAGGAAACAGAACACTGGCAGTCAAAGGCAAAAAGCTTACTGTTGCTACAGTTCAAAAGCCATGGAACTGCACATTCTTACACGATAGATGTTCTTATTTCAATGTGTGGGCAACTTGGGAAGAGGTTATACCTCTGTTTTCAAGAACCTGCTGGAAACAAATTTGGGCCCAAAGTTCAGAAGAAGATACAACAGAATACACATCCAAATCTGTATGTCGACTGTAGTGTCAGTGGAAAAATGACAAAAGAACACTTGAAAACATACTTAAAACATATGTTTAGTGAAAACATTGAAATGAATCCACTTTTAATACGCGATTCGTGGTCCGGGCATATGGGCGAACAATTGCTACAGGACTGTTTGCCGGATAAAAATGTAAGGCTGAAAATTATTCCTGTAGGAGCCACCAAATATATATAACCACATGATATTTGTTTTTCCGTCAATATAAGATCTATGTGCGACGACTTGAAGAATATATGCGTCTAAAATCAGATGGTGACGTGAAAATGTCTGATAGATTCTTTATTATAAAATTTTGCTTCAGATAGTTTTGGTAATTTCTCACATATCTACTTGAAACAGTCACCTTCCTTATTTAAATTATTTATGAGCTGTTTCATTAAACCAAGCTTAATGCGGAGAGGTGGCAGCAAAACTTTAGAAGGACTCAGAAGGCTTTGGTGCACAAAATTCTTAGAATCGACTTCCAAACTTTCTCGAGGTGGCCAGTCATTCTTAGTCCAGTGCCCTGCTATTCCACATGCAACGAAAGCATGGAAATATGATGAGCCAGGAGCATAGTAAGAACTTTGAAATCGCCACAAAACGTGCTGGTTGTGTTCACTGTAGTTCACTAGCAATTGCATAAGTTGCAAATTTGCGTATGATTCTTTGAGGATCACTAAATAGGCAACAGGCATCGTTTCCATTATGAAGGAGAACACCCTTTAAACTTCGCTTGGAAGCATCAATGAACTGTCTCCATTCACTTGGACCAAGATTTTGTATAAGTTCATTCACATTAATGCAATTTAAAACGTAGACATATTCGGAGAAAAAGTATTTAAACTCTATTTCGCATTGTCTGTACCAATAAAATGATTATTTTTGACAAAATTAATTGAGTCTAGAACCCAACAACTCAGTTAACTCTTTAGAGAGGGTTAGATCCCACACCAAGTCGTTTAATTCACTCTGGTTAAAACAGCCACGTTCAGTATCTCCCACAAATGAACATAGGATAATAGCAAGGTTGCACGTTATCTCGCTCTAACTTCCTGATGCCCTCGCACCCCATAATATGAGATAGGAAACATCTGGTACTCTCGGTGTATCCTATAAACACATTAAATAATTCTAAATACATTTGGTTTTCAAATCCTGACATCATAAAACTACACCTGGTTAAGTATTATAGTTCATATAATTACTCTTTGGGTATAAGAAAATTACGCTATAAGGAAAATAAAATTAAAAAAAAAATTGTAAGTGATAGGAACTTCCTGGCTTTGAATTTGATTCCAGCATGCTAAAAATACTCCAAACATCTTCGGAGGCAGCAATTTCATAGCAGACTAATGTAATCAGTCCGCCTAGATAGCTCCCTCTTCAAAGCAAAAAAAAAAAAAAAATCAGGATATTTTGTATAACACACCTGTTAGTCCATAACATGTTTAGTTATTTTCGGTTGGGGCATGACCAACCTGAACTTCGTCACACAGCCAACACTACCAATGCCCCACCAACCTTTCACTGCGCCTCTCCATCCTGCTCATTTTTATTTGTTTTTTGTATTTATTCTTGAGCTTTACTCTAATATTAAATGGAAGTCATAAATCACTTTTGCATAGTATTTTTAGAATCAAAGGGTGCCACATTTCGAGTAAAATGAGGGCTTAATTTTAAATGAAACTACAAACGAAATTTTTGTAAGAAAATCTGACGTGATGAAATTATTATAGTAGCAAAACGTTATAAGAAACAAATATAAAAATCCCGTACAGTTTTTTGATTGCAGACCTGTGTAATTCGTGAATGGGAATATTGTAGTAAACTATTATCTCACAAAGAACTGTAAAGAAATATGACTGTGGATATTATTATTATTCAACAGGTCTGAAATATATACATCATCTTCCTGTGCCCAAAATTAAGTTCTGATTCTATTCCTCCATTCAACTCTATCTTTCCAGTCACGATCCTGCAGTCAGCTGTCCTTCATCAAATTTATAATTACCTCTATCCATGTCTTATATTCCCATATGCAATCCACTCCAAACTCCTAACTGGCGTTCTATCTTCATATTTATACTCTTCATGTGTCCAAACCATTGTAATTATATATTTCCCACAAATAATTGTGTCGTAAAGTTCATTTTTTCTCAGATGATACTGTTTTTGATCCTGTCTAACAGAATATAAAAAATTGTAATATATTTTCGAAGATTAGTATCGCCTTCATTTTTACCAAACAATTGTACATTTGTATTATTTTTTTTTATTTACAGCGTGTCTCATCTTTGAAATTTATATGATATAATTGCCCGGGTTAACAAGGGGCTAAATGGTTTTGAGCATAAGACAGTAGCCCTGTCACCATTAACTCCACAAGAGGCTGGTAATCTCTTTGGTGTAATAATTACTCAAAGTATTCACAATCAAGATAGCATATCATTACAAACCAAAGGGATTAAGGAATGTAGGAAGACCTAAGAAGAGATGGAAGGAATCATTGTGAATTCGGAACAGGCGAATGAAGTGAAAATGATGATGACGATGATAATTTACAAATATATCTGCGTGAAGTACATAGGTCCAAGTTGATCAATAAATATAAGCATCTTATTTGTGTTTATTTTTGTCATGCTTGACTGCTTTGTTACATCTGAGTGAATAAGAAACTAACGGCCCAGGAGCATAGAACCGCAAAGCAGCGACAGTAATAAGAGACATTCCTAACCCGCGTCCACACAACTTGTTTCGGGTACCTTACCAATAAACAAGCTACGAAACCCGTGCTTTTAATAACTATAATATTCTAGTACAGCGCTATAATTTAGACACTGTTGCAATAATATAAGAAATCTGGTGGTGTTTCATAAATGAAGGGCATCTAGGTTTTACAATATGTATAGGATGGAGATTGAAAATTACTGTAGCATCCGATTCATAAACATAAATTGCATGTTTTCATGTTGAGCATAGAATTTTATAACAACGTGTAGAGGATTATGTTTACGCATGTGCATACTTCAAGTTAAATTAGGAGAACTAACCTCTATCTTGCACAGTTAAAAAAACAAAACAAAGCATGAGAATTATGTGGTACAGTGCACCTCATTAAAGTGAGATGTTTGAAGAACTCGGGGCTTCCCCTGGGGAAAATATACCCCTGTAAAGTGCGCTTTAATATTGAAGCTTCCAGAGATGAGACAACTAACAAATATCACATGCTACTACTCTCAAATTCTTAAAACAAATAATTGTAATATCCATACACACATAGTGTTCTGCCCAAGAGCAGATATTTCACTGCAAACTCAGCATTCTCCACACTTTCCTTAACTCAGCTTTCCTTTTTGTATCCGCATATAAACCATTTAATCATCTGATGTCTTCTTTTCTGCCTCTAACTATCTTTCCGTTGATCATTCCTTCTAGGGCATATTTCCAGCATTGTTCTTCCTTCACCCACTCCGTCTAGCAAATATTTATTATTTTTATTTTGTCTGTTCATTTTATATGTTCCATTATTCTCCATATCCACATCTCAAAAGCTTCCAGTCGCTTTTCCTCATTTCGTCGTAATGTTCAAGTCTCTGCACCATACAATGCTACACTCCACACAAAGCACTTCACTAGCCTCTTCCGTAATTCTTTTACCAAGGTCCGCAGAAAATACTTCTCTTCTCGTTAAATGCTTCTTTTGCCATTGCTATCCTCTGCTTTACTTCTTGACCGCAGTTCATGTTACTACTGATAGTACAACTCAAGTATTTGAAGCTTTCCACTTGCTCAATGGCCTTATTTGTTAATCCTCGTGTTTTATTCCTTGGTTTCCTTAATGTAATCATGGCCTTCGTCTTATTTGTAATATCCATAGACATTAATAAGTTATAAGAAATTTCCCGTTATAAAAAATTCCTTTCTTGGAAAGAAGAAAAAATTGAAATAACCAAAATAAATGTAATAATAATAATAATAATAATAATAATAATAATAATAATAATAATAATAATAATAATATACACTCCTTAGTCGAAAGCGGGGACACGGATGCTCCCTAGAGGGAGTTTCTTAACCAATCGAATTTAGATAGGCTTATTTACCTACAGATGTCAAAGATTGACATGTGGTTAGCACATCGCCTCAATAAGACATCTAGTAGGCAACTAAGATATTACTTGGATGAATGTAGGTCGATTAAATTTTGTACAGATGACTTTTTATTCAGGCTTTCGGTTCTTTTACGAGCCTAAAATAATAATCATCATCGACATCAAGGTTTAGGCCTGTTGGCCTGTTCCGGCTTAAAACTGGTCACGCCATCTTTTCTAGGGTCGGCCAACACTTACTTTTCCTATAGGATTTTATAGTTCAGGACAGCTTAGCTACTCTAGTTGGTGACATGCGTTGAAATAGTCTCTCCAATTAGTCCTATATTTTTCGATCATTGCTGTAATTAGCTGTATATTCAGATCATTCCTGATGTCTATGCTTCACGTATGATCTGACAACGTACAACCTGCCACAAATAGAAGAAATTTCATTTCTGAAGACTCTATTTTAACTGGTCTGCAGTTAATGTCCAGTTCTCATTGTCGCGTCGTATAGATCAGTGGCAATGCAATTATTTTACACAACTTCAGTAATGTTTGTTTTTGTTCTTTGTATTTTAATTTCCTCCGTATTGTTCCGCAGAATTGTCTAAATCTATTGAATTTCAGTTGAATGCTATTAGTTTTCCCTATCCAACATTATACCCTAAATGTTTAATATTGTTTATTTGTTCAATAATTTTCCCATAGACAGCAATTTTTGGTCTTCCGGGTTGTGTCCCCTAAAAAGTCACTTTAGTTTTATCCGTTGATATTTTCATCCCACAATTATCAGCAATCTGGCTTAAGATATATACTGAATAATAATAATAATAATAATAATAATAATAATAATAATAAAACTTCAAAGGCTAAGGGAGCATCCCCTACAGAAAAGCATGCCTGTCCAAGAGGCATTGAGGTGGCAACCCCACCACTGGACTTACCCAACTATAGGCTGGTAACCTATAATGGGGACAACTTTAAATACTCGAAAGACTACAAGACGATCATCATCATCCAATACTGCATACGGAAGAAGAAGAAGAAGAAGAAGATAATAATTTCTTCTTCTTCCTTCCTTCCAAATATTAGGCCAAAGCCTGTTACGATCCTATAGAAAACTTTCCCTCCGGCGTTTCATAGGACGGCCCAGAAAACTTCATCCTCTTGGTAAATAATTATAAACAGCTTTGGGAATCCGATTTGAACTCATTCTTTCAACATGGTGTTTCCAATTTAGTTGGTACTGTTTAATATATTCCAAAATTGGCGTAGTCTTCAATTCTTTTAAGATATCGGTATTCCTTTTCCGATCCCATCGGTGTACCCGCATGAATCTCATTTCACAAGCCGTTGTTCTGCTTTCATATTGTCTTTTTAGTGGCCATGCTTCACTACCAATCTTGAAGGCTGTTACAGAACAACAATTAAAGAAATCCAAAATAATTTGAAACATTACCTTATATGTGATATGGTAGATGAAACTAGTCACTCATGTGGACGCCACGTGGCATATTTGCCAGTGGATAAACTCAGTGAAGACGAGCGGGAAAGTCATTTTTGATTCTTCTAGAGTTTTAGAGAAAACTAATAATTCCACCATTTCTTCATTTGTGAACGATCATCATTATCATCAACAACAAGGATTAGGCCCAATGGCCTGTTCCGATCTCATTAATTATAGGTCGAATTGTTCCTTCCATCTCTTCAATGGTCTTCCTAACTATCTTTATGAACGATGCTTTAAGAATACGTATTATGACCAGAAGGAGGCGACGAACATACATTTCAGGTTTTACTTTCAGATGCTGCAGCCTCCATCCTGCAAGCTGCTTCA
The DNA here is from genome assembly GCA_030220185.1 of Diploptera punctata. Classification (NCBI taxonomy): domain Eukaryota; kingdom Metazoa; phylum Arthropoda; class Insecta; order Blattodea; family Blaberidae; genus Diploptera; species Diploptera punctata. The sequence goes on along the minus strand of JASPKZ010007366.1, from coordinate 960,914 downwards.
TCTCTGAAACTATTTTATTCCATCTAATCCACGTTATATGTATTGTTCATGGATTCAAAGGGTAGCAGATGTCATTCGGAAACAATTTCCTGAAGTAAATGTCTTACTTTCTACTATGAAGATCTTTGTAAAAGCCCCTATACAAGTAGATGCTTATAGGGAAAAACTCTCGGATTATCCCCTACCCCCCGAACCAAATCTTACCCTCTGAGGTACATGGATAAGCGCTGCTCTCTTTTACGATGACAATTTCAGTGCAGTTAAAGAAGTCGTTTGCAATCTAGATCCAAATGATTATTTTGGCAATTAAACGTTCGCAAGACACTTTAAAAAATGAACCATTACCGAGGGACCTTGCTATTATAAAAGCGCATTTCAAAATTTTACCTCGCGGAATACAACAACTAGAAATGTGTGGTTTGTCCCTTCATGCGTCTACATCAATCTTTGAGCAAGTGAAAAGTGAAATTCAGTGTGCCTCTCCAAAATATAAAGAGATATTGAGTGTAAAACTCTCCAGTGTGTTACAAAAAAATCCCGATTTTAATATTTTATGCTCTGTTAACAAGTATCTCCAAGATGTAGATCCAGAGGAAATTCCTCCAGAGCATGTTAGCGCTTAATAATATTGTCCAATCACGTCTGTGGTTGTTGAGAGATTCTTCTCTGTATACAAACTCATACTATGTAACAAACGTCATACATTTACTCCTGAAATTTGAAAAAAAAAAAAAAAAAAAATAATCGTATTCTGTAAATCAAATTATAGCCCCCTCCCCGGATGACAAAATACGAGGAAGAAGATTCAATGTGATAGATCTATAACTAACGCACTGGCTCTTTCGAACCTGTAGGTTATTGGCCGCGGACATAAGTTCTCCATACATCCCTAACCTGAGCTAACATTTTCCAATCATCCCCCGTATAATCTACATGTCCTGGCCCATCGCAGTCTACGAGACTTAACTGTTCTTATTATATCTGGCTTCCTATACACATCATGTTGTTCACTATTACGTAGTTTTCTTCATTCACCTGTTTGTTAATCTCTTTTTGGCCCAAAAAGTTTCTTGAGAACTTTATTGTCAAATATTATAATCTTCTTTCCTGCCTTAAAGTAAGTATCCATGTTTCGCATCCATATAATATAACTGGGAAAATAGATGTATAAAACCATTGAGTTATATATGTGTAGTGTATATTAGCATATTTTAGGGCATATTATAAAGTAAGCTATTTTACAGCATAAATGCATGTATATTTCTTCTTCTTCTTCTTCTTCTTCCTTCCAAGTATTAGGCCAAGGCCTGTTACGATCCTATAGAAAATTTTCCCTCCAGCGTGATCCATCCGGGAAATTCTCATATACGATTTGAAAGCATAATAATAGTTCCTTCGATTGGTTGCTGGCCAAAGGAAGGCAAGACCAGTGATGGGGCTGCCATCTTACAGCCTCTGGTCAGGCTTCTCTGGAGAAGAAAAGAAAATTAAAGGAAAGAAGAAATGCAAGAAAGGAAAGACTCCCTAGCCTTCGGATGCTCTAATAGCGTTGGGGTCGAAAAAACAAGAGTTAACCAAGAAAAGTTAGATAGTAAAGTTAAAAGAGTCTGGTATAAGTAAGTGGAAGAAATACCAGATTGGTTAAAGATAAAAGTAAGGAGCAAAACCCAAGTAAATGGAAGCAATGTTTTGCTCAGCTTGGGCACCTTGTGGTCGCCATCCACATATCCCCTAGATGGGACCCCTGAGGGTGCATGTATATTTTAGATGTGTTTAGTCCATATAAATGCGATGTCTTCTTCCATGGCTTCACTGTCCGTTTAGTTTAGCCTTAACTTCCCTTATTATCTCTTATCTTTCCTTTTATTCCTCCACCTTTAACTCCCAGAGCTCTTAAATCTGACTCGACCTCATCCAACAATCTCAATTTCTTTATTTCCGATTTTGAATTCAAAGTTATTTTTGGGATTCGGTGCTCTTCCATTTTAATGATATGACACAACCATATCAAACCATTGACTTACAGTGGCACGACCTATCGGAAATAGGATTTTAAACTACGGACCACACTCATACTTTTCTGACCACACAAGTACATGAAGGGCCTCCCCGAGTGTCAGGGCATCCTCTGCTGAGACAACACACAATTAAGACAAAACACCATTCACATACTAAACATGGCGAATGTGATAATGATGATTATGATGACCAGATTATAGTTCTCTGAACTTTGTCTTAAAGGTGAGGCAGGTAATAACACCAACAATATTATTATTATTATTATTATTATTATTATTATTATTATCAACAATAAAACATGGTTATAACAATAATAATAATAATAATAAAATAATAATAATAATAATAAGGGTTATTATTCAATATAGTGATAAAATGTGAAAGCTTGTAGATTGAACTAACACCGAAAAAATCGCTATCATTCGAGATTATTATTTTATAATTAAAAAAAAAGATTAAAAGGAAGAGTTAAGATCAAAATGCCTTATCTTCCACTAAATCAGTGGATTAAGACAAACAAAATACATTTGTACATGAGGAATTAAATATTGAACTAATATTAAATACAACTAACATAAAAATATAATTCGAGATAAGTGAAATAATTTTTAATTTGTGATTTATCAAGTAATTTATGATCTTCTTCTTGTAATTTGTAAGCCCATGTTTCACTTAACAGAGATTTAGGCGCTCTCCCCTTACAGGGAAGAATTTACTACGACTATTTAACTCATGCCCCAAATGGGAGTCAATGACCAATCACGTTACAATGATTTTTGATTTACAACCAATCACAGTCGTGTTTCGCCTAGAATTTACCAAATAAAGTTTATCATAATAAAGAAAGCACCTCCTTTTTAACATTCTGAATAGGTCATAGCATTATTTTGCAGTGACTGACTCACTAAGAAATACGGCTACCAGATTGTATATATAGTGCATGAATGTCAACACATACCGCATGCGGGAGTTAATATAAAAACATTTGTAGCAATTGATTATACCATCAAAACAAGAAACCACTGTTTGCAAATTTTTAAATGTATTTTTTCCCAGAAAAATATAATTGTCATATTTACATCATAGGACATCAGAAATGAATTAATATACAGTTTGATGTGTTTCATTTTGTCTCCACTAGAGTGCATTCTTACAATATTGCGTTCCTTTGGCAATACATAATATGATCTGGTTGCACTGACGAACAAAAGAAGCAAATGAAGCGTACCAATCGTTTCTCATTTGTTTTCAAACATCGCCGTTTACATTAAATATATATACTTATTTTAAAATAACTATATTTAAATAATGATTTGTGAGTAAACAGCTTAATTTTATTCGTTAAATAGTCCTAACAAATGCCACTCTAGATTTCCAAATTCTCTAGATACATTCGGAAATCACTCGTGACATCACTTATGATAAAAATTATCACTACAGAAATGCTTTCAGAAATACATGTATTTGTTACTGTAATTTTAAATTATGTACAAAAAATACATACGGTATGTCCTGACTAACTGGTACTATAGAATACACATATCTTACCCGCGCGATCATAAACTCTCCATAAATTCCTAACCCGAGAAATATTCTCCAATCATTTTATTTGTTTCTTTATTTATCATGTTTCATATAATAATCTTGCGCCCAATTAATCTACTGCCATTCCCCTCCATATTACCCAGTCATTCTAATCTCCATTGTACAATTATTTCATCCCGCGTGCTGCTTCAACACTATCAATCCACTTTAATCTACTGCCATTCCCCTCCATATTACCCAGTCATTCTAATCTCCATTGTACAATTATTTCATCCCGCGTGCTGCTTCAGCACTATCAATCCACTTTAATCTACTGCCATTCCCCTCCATATTACCCAGTCATTCTAATCTCCATTGTACAATTATTTCATCCCGCGTGCTGCTTCAGCACTATCAATCCACTTTAATCTACTGCCATTCCCCTCCATATTACCCAGTCATTCTAATCTCCATTGTACAATTATTTCATCCCGCGTGCTGCTTCAGCACTATCAATCCACTTTAATCTACTGCCATTCCCCTCCATATTACCCAGTCATTCTAATCTCCATTGTACAATTATTTCATCCCGCGTGCTGCTTCAGCACTATCAATCCACTTTAATCTACTGCCATTCCCCTCCATATTACCCAGTCATTCTAATCTCCATTGTACAATTATTTCATCCCGCGTGCTGCTTCAGCACTATCAATCCACTTTATTTTTTAACCGCAGTCTTTTCTTCTTCTGCTAGGCGACACCTTATTCTAGTTTCCTTCTTTTTTCATAAGCAATGCCACGAGAGATTTCCGAATCAGTGATAAATTTACGAGTCACGAAGTAAAGTAAAGTGATCCCACGACAGGCCTCGAGAGGCCCTTGGGCGAATTTATTTAGAGGATTTGGAAATAAAGAGTGACATTTGTTAAGACTATTTAACGAATAAAATTAAGCTGTTTACCTCAAAAATCATTACTTAAATATAGTTTCCGGTATTTTATAATATTTATATATTAATGTAAACGGCGATGTTTGAAAACAAATCAGAAATATATGGTTATGTTTCATTAGTTTATTCACTGCAATTTGATCATATTATTTATTGCCAAATAGAATCACAATATTGTAAGAATGCACCTAGTGGAGAAAAAATTAAACACAACCAACATTAAGGGTTATTAATTTCTTTCTTTGTAAACAACTCAGTAAAATAATTATTTAAATACACAATTATTGAACACACAATTATCAAACGTATAGGTCAAAGGAATATTTTCATTATTTGTTATATTCAATGTATTTGTTGGAGAGTTAGTCACTGCAAAATAATGCTCTGAGCTGTACAGAATATAAAAAAGGAGGAGCTTTATTTATAAAAAAAGGAGGCGGTGAAGAGAATTCGATAAATAATGAGAGAAACACGACTGTGATTGGTTGTAAAACAAAATTAATTGAAACGTGATTGGCCATTGTCACCCTTTTGGGGCATGAGTTAAATGGTTCTAGTAATTGTCTCTTAGTACCATTTATAGAATGAAATCGTTACAAAATTAAAATAATTTACGACTCTGTATAATTCATCTCCCAGCAATCATGTTATTCTCCAGACCCATTCTTGGCTAGCTACGTGCGCTTTCCCTCTAGTTTTCCAACAAGAATTTTTACTTAGATTGCAGTGAGATTTCTCAATTCAAATCGTGAGATATTGGTATGTTGGGATCTTTAAGGTGGAGTCGAGCGAATAAAGAAAACTTGCAAATTCTTGGGCTCAGTGAAATAAATTGAGTGAGAGTAAAATTGGGTCTTAATGAGGACATTTATATTATTAATAACGAGGGATTCAATATGGTCATTATTTCCGATCTTAAAATGTATTATATAGTAGCTGTCCACCGCTGTGGACTCGAGGTAGCGTGCTGCTTTGTCACGCAGCGGACCCGGGTTCCATCCCCGGTCGGGGCAGTTTTTCTGGGTGAGGTTTTTATTGGAGTTTTTCGTCACCTGTAAGACAAATGTCAGGAAAATTTTAAGGCCCAAACGGTCCCCGAAATCATATGGCCATTATCTTCATTATCATCATCATCATCCTTCACGGGCGTGGAAAGCAACCGGAAGCTACCACACCTACAATTCCCTAGTAAAACTGCAAGCATAGCATGAAAATGCTATGACTGCAATGAAAGACCTACCCTCGGGGAGAATTACTATGGATGGATGGATGTAGTAGCTAATACCCGGCGTGCGCTGCTATTCCTAAATAAATTAAATATTGAGGGTTAATTAATTATATGATATACACTGTGAGGAACCAAACGTGGCAGCTGCTAGACTAAATTTTTAATCTCAAATTTCGGTAAACCCCCACTTCTAACGGTCGGATTTGGCTGAGTTTTGGAAAATACTTACCTCGGTTTATTTTAATATGATATTCCGAGATATGTTGTGAAATATTGAAAATTGCTATTTGTAGAGCGATTTTTAAATTTTCGTTTCAGGTGAACTCCTACATCCAATGATTTTAGAACATAATAGATAACGGCCAAACACCCGCCGTATCTAAAACCCCGAATATACACATTTTCACGACGATCGGTTAAACGGTATTGAAGTCTATAAAGGACAAATAGACATAGCCTACATTCGTTTATAATAATATATAATAATAATAATAATAATAATAACAATAATAATAATAATAATAATAATAATAATGTTTTATTTATTCTGGCAGAGTTAAGGCCATAAGGCCTTCTCTTCCACTCAACCAGCACAAATACAAATAAATATTTGACAAATATAGATATACACGCTAGTAATTATAAACAGTTAAAAATACATTAAATGTATCAATGTAAATTTCATGTACAAACAAACATTTTATACGATGATAACAATAATAATACTTACAACAATAATAATAATAATATAATACTATAATAATAATGATAATAATAATATGATAATATAAAAATGATAAATTATACGAGAAACACCAATTAATATATGTACCTTACACTGGGTAATAATGAAGTCCAGGTTAGAGCAAATATAAATTTAGATTTCTTTTAAAAGATGCCAATGTCCGGCAGCCCCTTATTTCTTGTGGTAGGGAATTCCAGTTGCGAGAAGTGGAGATGGTATATGACATGGAGTGATGTGATGTCCTATGTAGAGGTATATTAAACAAGAGACTATGTTGTGATCTTGTGTTTAAGTTATGGTCTGAGGATAGATACTGGAAACGACATGATAAATAATTGGGAATCAAAGTATGTAGGATCTTAAATAAGAGAATTGTATTGTTATATGGATGTATGGATCGTATTATTTTAAGATACCTCGTGCTGATTTACCCGGCGTTGTCCGATAATCTACTTATTCCGATATTCTTGGCATAAATGAGCTCAAAGGTAAAATTCGTTATTGTGAGTTATCCATAAAAGAATTACCCACCGTGTGCTGCTACGCTTGCCCGGGAATTTGTCTTATCCCCATCTTCTTGACAAAGACAAAAATGGTTATTGTGAGTTATCCGTAAAAGATAAACAAATTCTATCGCGCGCTTTGTTGTAGAGATTTTGAGATATTCAATTCTGTGTACATTAATTTTGTGTATCTGTTATGGTTTAGGCAGCGTAAACTATTTCCGATTGAGGGTCTTTCCACTTTTCTGCGGCTGCTCTTTTACCAGCCGGCTGCTGGCCCTTCACATCCACATGTGCCAATCACAGAGGTAGATGATCAACAGCCAGTGTAGGGGTGACATGTGGTTAGCATGTCGAGTCCCCCAGCCGTTATAGCTGGTTCATCAACCTGGAGCCGCTACTTATTGTAGCTACCCAATTGCCTTGGGTGGGCACCGGTCCCATACTGGCCGAAATACCATGAGAAATTTTCTTCCCCCATGGAGACTCGAACCAGGCAAGTCCCGTAGCTCTGCGCCAAGGCTTCCTACCTTAACCGCTCGGCTACGGCTCGGGACTAAACTATTTAAGATTCCAAAAAAGCTAATTTTACGAAGGGTGATTTTCATGGATGTAGGAGTTGAGTATCACAACTCTTTTTATTGTCTGTAACCATCCCGGGAAACTCCTGAACATTTTTGCAAAAAACCCCATCACAATCGGATGAACGGTATGGCAGCGCATAAAACAAACAAACAAACAAACATGCGTTTTTATATATTATATTAAGTAGTAGTAGACGAGTAACTAATGGTGTATTTACTGTTTTGGGGGGGGCGGTGTGTGTGTGTGTGTTTTACCTTAAATTTTAATTTTACAAAACTCGAAGTCGTTCTACAAGGAAAACACACAGATATATTTTTAAGATTAATGCTTTTTAGATAAGTTGGAATGACAAAAAGTTCCTACAATGCTAATAGGATGCATTTCCAGAATTGAGCCTGTGTTTAATTTCTCTCTGCACGTCATTCCTGTTTATAATTAAAGTTCTTAGGTATAGGAATTCAGTCATTTCTTCAAAATTTCCCTCATTTTTATTATCTGTTCATTTCCATTATATAATATTTTCACCTGTGACCATAGGCCTATTTCTAGTTTTATTGATATTTACTTTCAGTACTAAAAATTCATTGTTTAAAACCGTTGAGGTGGATAGTCATGAAATAAAATAAAGTTAAAATGTACCTTTTTAGGTCAGAGCCGTCGTCCTCAACTTATAAAATATGTATGCTTTTTTGTCTGAAGGCCTTTCAGAATCTCTATTCCATCTTCAGCAGTGGCTTTCTTCGCTACATTACGAGTACTTCATGTTCTTCGTGCTGGTCCCAATGTTCATTAGAATCAGCACGAAGAACATGAAGCAATGTAGCGAAGAAAAACCTACTGAAGATGGAATATAGATTGTGAAAGGCCTTCAGACAAAAAAGCATACATATTTTATAAGTTGAGGACAACGGCTCTGAACTAAAAAGGTACATTTTAACTTTATTTTATTTCATTTACTTTCGGTCCCAATTTCTTAGTGTCTTGTGTTTTTTGGCTTTAACATGTCTTCACCTACACCGCCTAATAATACTCGTGAACCACCACGAAAATACACACACACACACACAAATAAATAAATAAATAAATAAATAAATAAATAAATAAATAAATAAATAAATACATGTTTGAAAGTGGACATAGTCAACTGTTTGTCTGAAGAGCTATTTTCCTTCTAACCACGTAAAAAGTATAGGTAATTTTATATTTTCTTAATATTTAAATTCAGCAACGGTTGTATTATTTTTATTCGAAGGAAGACATATCTCAATTCTTATCATCTGGCAAAGAGTGCATAAGAAGTTATGTTACAAGCGAGAGAGGGCGATTGATATTATTGGTTCATGTAATGCGTGAGAAGTGAATGGGAATTTATTCGCTAATAGATTGGTAACACTTGATATGCAATCTCATTTCCTCGCTCTGCAAACTTTCATAAAGGACGATTCCTGTCTAGATTTACGATTAAGCTAGTTGACTGCTCCTTTCGTGACTCTCTGCAAGAATACTGTGGTTGGACATGTGAAGTTGGCAATAAATTAATTTTGCACGATCGTGTACCAGCTTCCACATAGCACTCATACAAATAGCACACGCCACAACTTAAGTCATAAACAAAGCGTCTCCTTCAGAACCAAAATGTCTTCTTTGCTACATTCCACGGCAACTGACGTAACATTGTAACTAAATTAACTCCTACATTTAATTTTTTAAGCCTCAAATAATGGAATACTATTTGTTTCTCAAAATGACACGATGCTTATTTAACTATACTCATATCGCTCATTTCCTGCAACAACGCCATAACTAAAAAAATTACGATTTTGAGTTATTGGTACTACATGAAAGACAAAATTCAGTCCTATATTCAGGAAGAACGACATAAGCGATTGCATACAATGAGTTGGTGTAGTAATTTGATATTTATTACAAATACAGGCAAAGGTATATGGATTTCAAACCTTTAAATGCTTCTCCTGAAAAACTATGTTTTTTATTTATGACGTTGTTGCAGCAAGTGAGAGATATATCCTCACGTGAGGGAAGGGTGCTCCCTTGCGGGAGTCACTTATCCAAGTTAACACAGTAACGCTTAACTTTTTTTTCAGAAAATGGCTGGTTTCCTATAGATATCAGGTGTTATAAGTGTTGATTTATTGCCTCAAATCGACATCTAGCAGGCAAGTAACATGCTATTTGGATGGAGAAAGACGATTAAATTGTGCTCAGATGCTCTAATTTAGGCTTTAGGTTCTTTCACCCAACCCGATAATCTTCAGACTCGATTCCCATTAGCTCAAATTCTTTCCCAGAGGAATTGTTTCTTATATTTTTCTATCTTAAAAATCCAAAGTGAAGAAAGCAAAATTATTGAGTTAAAAGGAAATTAAAAAAAAAAAACAACCGAACGCAAGAATTGTTAAAATAGAAAAAGATACATTACTAAGAGTTATAGAGATGAATTTATGTTTTGATGAGGCATATCTGTCTCAAGTGTATAGAACCATTGCTCAAATGACAATAGAAAATAAAAATTCCCGTTTAAAATTTGATGCATCTCCAACAATTCACTTCACCTTTCCCCGAAAATTCGATAGACCAGTGGCAAGGCGTGAGTTTAAGGAAGAGGGGAAACTCCATAGTGTAAAGGAAGGAAGAAAGAAAGAAAGAAAGAAAGAAAGAAAGAAAGAAAGAAAGAAAGAAAGAAAGAAAGAAAGAAAGAAAGAAAGAAAATACAAAAAATACACGATTATATATATATATATATATATATATATATATATATATATATATATAAAATAGATGTTGGACATAATTCAATTATAGTTTTGCCGAATTGTTTCAACTACTAAAGGCTTGTTATGTGATGAATTGAGAGTCTGTGTTTTTTTATTGAGCTTTATGAAAATGATTCAAATCCTCAAAACCTGTCTTGTTCCAAATGTTCATTTCAGGCGAGAACAAAAGACACGGCCAGCAGAACAATTTTTTGAGGTTATTGCAACCACATAACCAGGGGATAGTTTGATAGTAATTTGGATTCAAATGTCTTATGAAAATTTTACGACCTTTATATTGAGTTTTTCATTCAGTGAGAGGCTGTGTAGATCTACCATTTCCTATTAATTTCATTTTGTCTTGAAATAAAATTGAATTAAACGGGTGTTGTAAAAGTTCCTCAATAGCACACTCACAAATTACAAGTTCATAATGCTGTTCCAAATCCGTTTTAATGTTCGCGGCAGAGCTACTAGCATGACAGGATTCTTGGAAGCTCTTTGCAAGCTCGCTTCTAAACGATTCACTGATGACAAAATGCGGAATAAAATAAATTACATGAAACTCTTGAAAATCCATTATTTACATTCACACTATTTGTCTAGTGACAAACCCACAATAAAATATAATATACAAACTATATACTACACACACAATAAAATAAAATAAAATGAATAAAGCTGATACTTCAATACTAATTGAGTACAATGAACTTTACTTTTTCTTTCAATATAGAATGTCATGTATATTATATATATATATATATATATATATATATATATATATATAATATATATAAGACGCGGCTAGGCCTGGTGCATCTAAGTCACCAGGAACGGAAGACGTAATTTGGGAAACCTCTGACAAGTGACACTAGCGTACAGGTTTACTTCATAATTATTTACTTATAAATTTATTTAAAATGAATTCAAAATTTTAATATAAGAATTTTATAATTTTAAATTATTTAAAATAGTTTATTTTTTATCCGCATTCAAATGGAGAGGATTTTTCTCGGTCTTCAATTATTTTTTTTATAAAATTGAGGCTAGGTCAAAATTATAGGGAAGCACGTTTCCAGCGCTTCCATTGACGCATCGCCATTGCGATAGACATATAGGTATCTACAGCAAAAGTGAAATGATACAATCGGCCCTTGGAGTAGGAGGGGAATACGGTACCTACTTTTTTAGAGAATTGGCACAGATGTCAGTCGGGTTGAAAGCTCTACGCCACGGCTACATTTATCCTTGAACATACAACTGGTACTCATTCCAGTCGAAACTGAGTCGACTCCAAGGCCATGGTGCCGCCAGAAGCTTTGGTTATCACGATCTTCCGGCTTGTGAGGTATTGCATTAACCAACTACTGTTCCCTATGCCCCCATAAAGTCTAGGATAGACTAATTAAGTAGAGGAGAGAGGGTTCTTCCGACCTAAAACTTGACATGGGGAAGAACTCATGCAGTAAAACAGGTTCCCGCACTAGCCATGAGTAGTGATTAAAACAGCAACATTAAAAAAAAAAGAAAAAGAAATTAGTTAATAGACTCATCAATTAGTCCCTTACATGGAATGTTTAGTAAGTTCCCATACTTACTTATGGTCTAGATCTAACATGGGACAAACTCCACAAGAAAGACCTCCATACTTTAGATTGGTGTGTGTGCTCGCCTAAAGACCTTCTTAATAGAAGACCTTAGACCGAGGTTTGACTTGCCCTCCACTCCCAAATGGAAGAAAGCACTAGTCGAGAGGACAAAGAAGAGGGAGGACATCTGGGAAGAATTATAAACAACGGAAGCCATGATGAACCGGAATTGGACAGGCACAAAAAACATCTTCACCACTTCGTGACATCCCTAGCAGTTCACGGATACAACCACAAATAAATAATTCCAAGGGCAGATGATAAGTGTGCGTGTGTTCTGTGTGACAATATTAGTGATAGATTCCAAATCCTAATCTGCAGGAATAGAAAAATATCAGTGATTAACATTTGCACAAACAAGTGACTAATCAACACATGCACAATTTGTGCGCTTTCTTATTATTATTAGGCTAAAACAGCAACGTTTCGTCTAACCATCTCAGCCATTTGCCATGATAACGCTACCAAGCGACGTGCTTCGGGCTATTACATTTGTAACAGACTTAGTTTCTTCTGAGTAAGCCGCATAAAATATCAATATCATATATATATATATATATATATATATATATATATATACAAAAGGTAAATCCAGTTACGCCAAACATATCACTCAGATAAGACATCGAATACAATATGTAGAAAACACTCTCATAATATAATATTATAATGACATTGTGAAAAGAAAAATTAATGTGTGAACCAGGAATCGAACCGTGGACCTCTAGTTCTCCAGAATAGTGTGCAGCCCACTACACCATTCCACAGCTGGCACAAACACCAACAATTCTTTCCACATATACAAATCTATAATTCTCGTTTCGTCCAATGTCAGGTAGATGACACTGCTATCGCCAACGGCCGGCTTCGTTTAGAAGTATCTATAATTGAGAATTTTACACCACCACTTTTATAAGTAGTAAACGATGTTTAAAGTGGTGGTGCAAAATTCTCGGATATAGATACTTCTAAACGATGTCGGCGGTTGGCGATGGCAGTGTCATCTACCTGACATTGGACGAAACGAGAATTATAGATTTGTATATGTGGAAAAAATTGTTGGTGTTTGTGCCAGTTTATGCTGATGATGTAGTATTGTTGGCCGAGAGTGAAGAGATACTAAAGGACAATACGCACACGCTATTGAGTAACACTAAGAACTTAGGACTGGAAGTAAATATCAATAAAACTAAATATATGGTCACACGTAGAAATACATTATATAATGGAAATGGACAGCTAATGACAAATGAGGGAAATTTTGAGGAAGTGGCTGAATTCAAATACCTAGGAACAATAATCACAAATAGGAATGAGATGAACAAAGAAATTAAACATAGGCTCAATTCTGGAAATGCGTGCTATTATGCATTGCAGAGACTCTTGATATCCCAACTCCTTTCTAAAAATGTTAAACTGAAAATATATAAAACTATTATTCTACCAGTTATATTATATGGGTGCGAAACATGGACTCTTACTTTAAGGGAGGAAAGGAGATTACAGGTATTTGAGAATAAAGTACTTAGGAAAATTTGTGGACCAAAGAGAGATGAACAGACAGGTGAATGGAGAAGACTACATAACAATGAACTACATGGTCTTTATAGGAAGCCAGATATAATAAGAACAGTTAAGTCTCGTAGACTGCGATGGGCAGGACATGTTGCACGTATGGGGAATGAAAGACTTGCATGGAAGCTTCTTGTAGGAAAGACAGAGGGAAAACGCCCAGTTGGTAGACCAAGAATGAGGTGGGAGAATAACATTAACTATGATTTGAGGGAAGTAGATTATACAGGGAATGATTGGAAAGGATTAGCTCAGGGATGTATGGAGAGCTTATGTCCGCGCGGCCATGAACCTACGGGTTCGATAGTGCCAGTGAGTAAGTAAGTAAATTGTGCCAGGTGTGGAATGGTGCAGTGGACTGCACACTAGTCTGGAGACTACAGATCCACGGTTCGATTCCTGGTTCACACATTAATTTTTCTTTTCAGAATATCATTATAATATTATAATATGATCCATTATTGGAACTGTTAAAATAACAGTATTGGAAAATGTTAAATAACTCTCATGATACTGGACAAAGAGTGGAATCCAACAAAAATAAGCATACTGTAGGAGATACAGATTCTAAAGGAAATAGACAATTACTCGATTTTATTTAAGTCAGTAGCAAAGCAACTTTGTTCTGAAGATGGAATTGGTCTAGAAAAATCTACAGTGTTTTAAAATATTAGTTAAGGAGACGAAATATAACAAAGTACTTAATTTTAAACAATTAATTATATTTTTTGTATCAATAGTGTAGTATAATGTGTAATAGGCTATAAAATTATGTTGATGACATTTTACTTTCGGGAATAAATCACAAAGGACAGGGTGCCACTGATAGAGGACGTGAAATGTGTATTGCAGTACCATAATGTTAAAACTAAATTTTCTCACGAATGTTCACTGGCTCATTTACCAAAAACTCAAACAGTACTTACGAAAGCATCTAGTATTTATTAGATCGTACTTTACAAGACACGTGATATCAAGTGACGTGACACTTCCATCTTTGACATTGAAGTTGCCTAACTTGAAGCGAGAGATTTGAGATGATGATCCCTGGCATCCGCTCTTAGAGTGATCCTAACATCAACAAACACCAATTGTATCCTTGCGCCATTCACTCCACAATTACTGTCACTTTTGACAGGGGAAAGACAGCACAGCAACAGAAGACTCAACACTTTCAGCCATTTTGTTTCATGTGAATCGACCAATGCATTACACAAAATCATCACCCATAATGTAATAAACTATTTTAAGTAGTAATTATTGGTTAGGTATATTTTAGAATAGTTTCTATGTTTTGAATATTATTATTTTGATTCACGAAGAATAACAAGTATATTCAGAGGATATATTTTTAATTTAATGAAGGGAACTAATTTTTTGCGTATTTATTGCTTCTACAACGTATGTCGGTGTCCATAACCAATAGAAAGCGAGCAGGTCACATGGTTTTGTTTTGATGAGGATCGCTTTAAGAGCGGATAGTTTTTAAGTATCTTGACATGTGTAGTCTATGAACTCCCACAAGCATGAAAAGGAATTCTGAATCTCTTCCATTTCAACCTATATTTATTTCCTTATTATGGATACAAGATTTGTCTATCAGACTAGATAATTATACGACTTACTTAAGCCGTAGGTTCTTTGTTCGCATTCACTAAGGGCCTCCCTATCCAGAGCCAGCTGAACCCTCTTCATTCTCCCGTTCCCTAAGATCAATCAGAATATTGACAACCAATTTTGTTTTAAGATTATCATGATGTTTTTCTTTCCTACTTTTAATTATCATAGGTAATGCAACTTCCAACTTATCTAGAGGATTTGGAAATCAAGAGTGGCATTTGTTAAGACTATTTAAGGAATAAAATTAAGCTGTTTACTCACAAATCATTATTTAAATACAGTTATTTTAAAATTTGTGTATTTAATGTAAACGGTAACTTTTGAAAACAAATGAGAAATGTTTGGTTATGTTTAATTTGTTCATCACTGCAATTTGATCATACTATTTATTGCCAAATAGGACCACAATATCGTAAGAATGCACCCTAGTGGAGAAAAAAAATGAAATACATCAAACTGTACATTATAACCAACATTATAGGTAATTAATTCATTATTTTCGGAAACAACTCAGTAAAATTAGTATTTGAAAACATAATTATTAAACGTGTAGGTCAAAGGAATCTGTTCATTATTTGCTATATTCAACATGTATGTTAGAGAGTCACTGCAAAATAATGCTCTGACCTGTTCAGAATATTAAAACAGAGGAGCTTTCTTTATTTCGGTAATCAAAATTCGATAATTATTCAGGTGTAAAACAAAATTCATTGAAACGTGATTGGTCATTGACTCCCATTTGGGGCATGAGTTAAATAGTCATGTATAAAACATCGGTACCAAATTAAAATATAATAATTAACAATGTAAAATTTGTACTTGAAATTGTGTCATGTTTTCATTGTCAGTGGTCATGTCATTGATAAGAGGAATTTTAGACTGGCTAAATCGGTCAATAATTTTAAATTCCTTCACGTTCTTGAAAGTTTGGAAATCTATAAAGACAGAAAAAATATGAACAATGAAAAGGGTCTATTCCGGTCAGCGCCCTCTTTTCCTTAGTTAAAGGAAAAAGAGAGTTATGTTAATGATAACAATAAGTAATTTTTAATTTGTCAGTCACATGATGTGACGTAACTTGAAATTATTATGTCAGTCTTGATAATGGCAGCTTTGTTATTGAAATGCGTTTACGATTTTAAAATTTTTAATAGGTATTTGGGATTATAATGACTATTTAACTCATAGACCGATAATTTTGCCTCTTCCTGTTGATAACTTTGCCTCATTCGTTCGTAATGAGATATATCTCCACAAATTAATTTCTTTGACAATTATATCGATTCAACAATGTACGATCGATATGGTACAGCCGGAAATTGCCAAAAGAAAATAACTTCAAAAATTACAAAAAAAAAAAAAGGTTAGTTCCGTTGCTCTAAAAATTAATTAAACGTAGTACAATGAATCTGCATTATTGTTAATAGTCATTTCTCATACAATCATCTGTTATTGATTTTCCCAATGATATTTAACAGTAAAGATATGCTATTTATAACTATACAACCGGCTTAGAAATCGCCCGGAAATAAAATCGGAATACATAATCTCACATTTGGTACACGTTAAACATTATAATCATTTTTAGCTTTTGATTTTGTATTATTTGCTAAATGGTCACTCCAAATCCAAGGCGAAGTTCAGTTTTTCATTAGACAAAATCTCTTATTAGATTACTGTTGATAATATAAGTACAGTAAATTTTTGTCTATTTGTTATAATTAGATGGTACAATATAACTCCATTCATCGCTGTGGTCTCGAGGTAGCGTGCTGCCTTGTCACGCAGCGGGCCCAGGTTCCATCTCCGGTTTGGGCAAATTTTTCTGGGTGAGATTTTTATCGGGGTTTTTCCTCATCTGTAAGACAAATGTCAGGAAAACTTTAAGGCACAAACAGTCCCCGAAATCATATGGCCATCATCATCATTCCTATCATCATCATCATCATCCTTCACCGGTGTGGAAAGCAACTGGAAGCTACCATACCTACAATTCCCTAGTAAAGCTGCAAGCATAACATGAAAATGCTATGATTACAATGGAGGACGTGCCTTCGGGTAGAATTACTATGGATGAAATACAACTGCCTGGAGTTACAATACAAACTTGTTCAGACAGTTCAGGAGTAGTGTTCTTCCTAACAAAATTACGCTTTGAAATTTCATGAGTCTACCCTTTTGCCTTAGAGTCTCGTTGCTAACTAAGTGTGGCATATATATCTCGCAATTATGTGGAGACATTTGTCCTTATTGGGAGATTTTAGACTAAATATTTTTTTCACGTGTTTCGCGTTAGCTGCAAAATTTGAAACATCGTGTTGAGAAAGTTATTTCATGGAGAGTAGAATTTTATGTAGGAGTTAAAAAAGTTTTAATGGTGGAGCAGGTAAAAAAATAAATGAAAGGGGAGCTTAAGGATTTGTTGGAAAGCAACAGTCATAAATGTTTGATGTAAAGCTGCTGCCACGTGGGAAAAGAAAGAAACTTTTATTATCAATATCTCAGTAAATAGTTGAATTGCGTGTTGTAGAGACATCTGCCCGGTAGTCTTCCTTACATGAATTTATAAAACTTAAGTAACATGTTACTTAATTACCTATGTTAAATACAATTTAACTGTTATGTTCCTAACACAGGCAACACATACATGCTATTAAAAAGTGCCACAAGATTCAGATTGCTGTTAAACCGCTGCGGAATTCCCCGGTTACATTTTTGACATAAAAGATTAAGAAAATGCTTTAAAACTGAATTCATAGACTTTACTTAACTACAAGTGTCTCTTAAGCGATAGTTTCCATTTTATGGACGCACTTATATCCTGTAAGTGAGCTCCTTTAACAACTTAAGGGTTAAAATAATGATATCAAGATGTTAATAATAATAATAATAATAATAATAATAATAATAATAATAATAATAATAATAATAATAATAATAATAATAATATTAATGATGATAATAATAATAATAATTTTGCTGAATATGTTCAATTTTATGAACGGCGTGATTTATTTGCTCCTAAAAATTAAATTAGAAAAATGGAAAATAGGTTAGAAACCTACTCTCAAAACACTTAAGGAAAAAATAATCAATTTAGTGTTTAAATGATGTATTTTTAATAAATACAATTCTCAAAGTTTTACATTATTTTCATAAATATTTATTTTATTTAATATTCATAACAGCTGTTTCAATTCACTTTAAAAAATAAATTGAATAAAGAAAATGAATATGTTATTAAATCCCCAATTAGATTAAAAATATATCCACTGTTAAATTTATAAAATAAAAAAATGTGTTTTAAACATTGTTATATAATTTATTTACTTTTTGTTTATATGGTATTGATTGGTTACATTTGTTTACATAGTTGACTACACATATAAATAAAATATTTATTTGTATTTATGACATTCTTCTGAAGAAGATACAATGTATTGAAGCAGTTGTTACGAATTTTAAATAAAATAAATATTTATGAAAATCACATAAAACTTTGATAGTTTTATTTATTAAAATAATAAGAAATTTCGGTTTGATAAATTCACAGTCGTAAATGTTCTTGTTCTCTTGAAAGAGTAAACATAAACAAAAGTCAGTCACGCAGGAACTGCGTAAACAAGAAAACTCCTAAGAAATCCGAATTTGTGTTCCCTTTTAATAAATGTGATACATTGAAATTTACACAATTACAATTGTATTAAACTATGGCAGTACATATGCTTGTGAAAATTGGACACTTAAGTAGCGTGCTGCCTTGTCACGTAGCGGGCCCGGGTTCAATCCCCAGTCGTGACAGTTTCTTCGTGAGGTTTTTATCGGGGTTCTTCCGCACCTGTAAGATAAATGTCAGGAAACGTTAAGGCCCAAACGGTCCCCGAACATCATATGGCCATCACAATCATCATCATTCATATTCATCTTAGATTAAGCTTAGAATTAAGGACTCTCCTGGCGCACCACTATCATCATCACCCATTACATCATCGGTGCAACATAACTCCACCTTCCAGGCGCGCCCAACCTCAGAGGTTGGATACAATTACGCCAATACCAGTGTAGAACATCAGAAATGTTAAAAAAGGACAACCTGGGGCATTAATAAAATTAATATAATAAATCAGATGAAAGGAAAATAGAAGTGCTGAAATGACATCCTTACTTCAGTAGTAGGCTATATATTGTTAAGTAAGAAATATAATGCGAATTGAAGAAAATTAATGCAGATATTTGTATCATCACGGAAACAAAGAGGAAAATCGAAAGGCACTACAGAATACGACTGTATCTTTATACAGTAAAACGTGTTTAATCTGGAACGCGAACAATGCGGAAATCTGTCCAATGTGAACAAATGTATTTTCCCGGCGAAACAATAGCAATTTTAGTAATTGTACGTGTATTTATTTTGCATAAAACGGAATCTGTCCAATGCGGAAACGGAAGGATATTTCTACACAATTCATGAAAAATTGTATAAAACGGAATATATATATATATATATATATATATATATATATATATATATATATATATATATATTAACCATCAGCAGTTTTCTTATACTGAAGGCAGGTGCCAAGACGGCTTTTACAAATAGTGATTCAAACCAAATGGACAAATAAATATCAAAACAAAACAACCTTAATTGTTTCTGACCCTAAATTTCATTGTTAAAAGCTGTTGTATATCACATGCCGATATGTACTTTCATAAATGCCTCCATCGCCACGATCAGTATATTATTGTTTCAACTTGTTCGTTGCAATAATTTTGATTGAATAACACGTGTCTATTGTGCTTTTCTCCCAGTTTATAATGTCGAGTAAAAGGAAAGAAAAATATTTAGTACAGAAGAGAAAAAAAATAGTGTTGCCACTTAAAGTAAAAATATAAATGTTCGACCGTTTATACGCGTTGGCGAGTCGCTTGCGTCTATACCACGCTGTTTCAATGTTAATGAATCAAGAAATCCGAAGACAAAATGAGAAATTATATCCCAGAATTCACAGTTGAATATCAATCTTGATTGAAAGACCTTTTAAAAGCGGCAGAACAGGAAAACATTACTAAGTTCTTTAAGTCCTTGCATAAACCTGACAGTAATAATTAATAGAAATTTTTCAAAATCTCTCATTAATTTATTTTATTTTGATAATTTTTATTGTGTCTGTAACCTTGGAACATATCCCCTATATACCTATACAAATTATCATTGCATATTCTCGGCATATTTGCGGGAAATATACCCCGCGAATAAGGGGCTTTTACTGTATAGATTCTACCTGTATAGATTCGGCCTCATTGCTCCCCCTTTTTGCGAAACACAGATACCTGTCTTGCAAATAACAATTGCGCTGTAAAATCTTAAATTAGTTAAGTTCTGAGATCGATCTTTCACAGGTAGCGTTCTGAATTTACGGAATAAAGATGGCTGAAACGTATGTATCATTCTCATTAAGCGAAAAAGTGAAAGTGATGAAGATAAATCTCCAAACATTTCCGGACCGATGCTCCAAAGTCAAGCTATAGCTCTTGTTAAATCCCTAAGGGAATAACGATTTCAAGGAATCTTCAGGTTGGCTGGATAGTTTTAAAAGACGACACAATGTAGTGTGAAATGAAATTTGCGGGGAAATCAAAGAATGTGGACGAAAGTGTAGTTAGTGAGCGAAAACCGAAATTGCGTACTTGAATTTCAGGATACGCACCTATGAGAGATTTTTAACGCTGACGAAATGGGACTGTTTTTTCGCGCGTTACCGTCGAAGTCGCTCATACATATTATACTTCACTTTTCAACGGCAGCGGAACTACATTTAAACCAAGGTACATTAAAAGACATATACGGTACTCTATAATCTAAAGTTAATAATAAGTTCTAGTTTTTATAATGTGGAATTTTGTCCATAGTGGAAAAAAAAAAAGGTCCCATGCGATTCCGCTATGAGCAAAGTTTACTGTATTATAATTCTTCTGAACGTATGTATGTCACTAAACTCCTCCTAAACGAACTCCTCCTAAACGACTGGACTGATTTTAATGACATTTTGTTTGTTTGTCTGACTGGGCCCCTCGATTTTTAAATTCACAGTTGGACCATCTAAAACCATTAGGTGTAGGAGTTCACCTTAAGTGAAAATTGAAAAATCGCTCTAGCGGTCACATTTTTCGACGTTTCACAATTCTGAAACTCATTATATCCTATTAAAAATAACCGAGGTAGGTATTGTCCAAAAATGAGCGAAATCCGACAATTAGACTTGAAATCCGAAACTAAAAACTGCCTAAATGACTGGACCAATTTGGATGAACATTTCTGTGTGTGTTTAAGTGAGTTCCTGGATGGTTTAGTTCACAATTGGGCTCAATAGGTGGCGCTGCGTTCGGGTTATAGGAATAATTTTATGTCTGTTATGTAGTTATCTACATTATCGACATATTCCGCACGACATCAATGTGATGTCACCATTCACGCTTCTTAAGCCACTACAGATGGCAGTGAGGAGTTTTCTTGCGAACTTATTAAATAATATCTAATTACGTATTAATTAGTGAATTTTATGGTAAAAATATAAGATATTTTTATCGTCTGGCCATGGCACAAGAATTAAACGTTCGGGTAGAACAACGTATGTTGCATACGCTTGTGGCATACCTCATCAGGAGTCCGAGAAGCAGTATTTGTAAACAAAACCGAATTAAACATCTACTGTGTTATGGATGCGATTCAGAATTAAAGATATAACTGGCTCCAACATATAGAAAGAATAACACCCAATAGACTCGCACAAATCTTGTTTCATTATCAAGCCAAAGGAAAAAGGAATATTGGATGGCCCATAACTAGGTGGAGGGATACGGTTTCTTGATGTGAAAACACATCTAGGGCTTAATTCCATGACGTAGAAGAAGAAGAAGAAGAAGATTTTTCTGGTTTAAAAAATTTATGTTTCTTTTGTTAAATTGGAGAAAGTTAATTTCTAATGCCAGCTTGTTTAAAAGCGTCGGATTGAACTAAAATAAAATAATTCAAAACCGTGCTATTACCTATTTTGCTCTAATTTCATGCCTATTTAAATTATATCTACCGATACATTTTTTCATAAATATATTAAATAAGTTAAACCAACGAATCTCACGGGATCCATTCACAATTTAAGGATTCATTAACCATAAGCGACTAACCAAAGATGGCGGTTGGTAGAGTCAATTTTTAATTTCGGGTTTCAGGTAAAAGCCACTCCTAATAATCGGATTTCGCTGATTTTTAGTAAATGTTTTCCTATGTTTATTTTAATAACGTAGGCCTATATTCAATTTCGTTGTGCAACATTGCAAATTGAGACGAATAGAGCGGGTTAAAGCCCGATTAATGAGTTTATTACACGCTTTATATTAGCTTGACCTCTATCTATCTATCTATCTATCTATCTATCTGTCTGTCTGTCTGTCTGTCTGTCTGTCTGTCTGTCTGTCTGTCTGTCTGTCTGTCTGTCTGTCTGTCTGTCTGTCTGTCTGTCTGTCTGTCTGTCTGTCTGTCTGTCTGTCTGTCTGTCTGTCTGTCTGTCTGTCTGTCTGTCTGTCTGTCTGTCTGTCTGTCTGTCTGTCTGTCTGTCTGTCTGTCTGTCTGTCTGTCTGTCTATCTATCTATCTATCTATCTATCTATCTATCTATCTATCTATCTATCTATGTAACGGAATCTTTCAACGCGCTTTTCACCCACTTAAAATCATTGGATCGACTTCAAACTTTGTATACTTGTAATAGACCCCTGACAATACAATAATTGCATATTTAGTTTCTAAAATCCTGGCCACTATCATCAGAAAATCAAAAAAGTGTCTTTGTATATATGTAACGGAATCTTTGAACACGATTTTCACCCACTTAGAAATATTGGATCGACATGAAACTTTGTATACTTGTAAAGGACCCCTGACAATACAACAATCTCATATTTATTTTCTAAACTCCTGGCCAGAATCATCAGAAAATAAAAAAAGTGTCTTTGTATCTATGTAACGGAATCTTTGAACACGATTTTCACCCACTTAGAAACATTGGATTGACTTGAAACTTTGTATACGTATAACGGACCCGTGACAATACAATAATTTCATATTTTGTTTCTAAAATCCTAGCCAGGATTATCAGAACATTAAAAAAATGCGGATTTGTCGACTTTTTAGTCACTCGTTGTAAGAGCTCAGTTGGGAGAGCAGTGAACTCTTAGTGGTAAAAAAATTCAGTAATCAATAGGTCGCTGGTTTAAATCCGGCGGGAGGATTTTTTTAGAAGAGTATTACTTTTAGCCCATACTACAATAGTATCGAATTTAAAGATATTTGCATTTTTATCTTATCCTGTAAAATATTAATACTAAAAAATAAAAAATAAATCATAGTTTTAAAAAACTAAAACTACACGCTTTATTAGAAAACCGAACTAAAAAAATGAAAAATAATTTTAATTTCCAACACGCTTGGGATAAAATTAAAGTGGTCAATAAAAAAATCATCTCCAACACATATAGAATAAAACTAGAGTTATCAACAAAAAGAAAATAATTTTACCATCAAAAGCGTGGGGTGCTTTTTATGATTTTTACATTTTCTTCTTAGAGACTTTTTACTTTTATCATTATCTGTTTATTATCAAATATATTAATTGATATAGAGAACCCCACGCTTTTGATGGTAAAATTATTTTCTTTTTTGTTGACCACTTTAATGTTATCCCAAGCATGTTGGAAATTAAAATTATTTTTCATTTTTTTAGTTCGGTTTTCTAATAAAGCGTGTAGTTTTAGTTTTTTAAAACTATTATTTATTTTTCTAACTTTGAACATGTTAATGCTCTCATTATTATTATTATTATTATTATTATTATTATTATTATTATTATTATTATTATTATTATTATTATTTCCCACTTGGTGTGAAAACAGGTCAAAAGGCCTAATTTCATGAAGCAGAAGAAGATTATTATTATTATTATTATTATTATTATTGTTATTATTATTATTATTTTCTTGGAATTCAGTTTTATGTATGTGACCTGTATATGCATATTTAAAACTATGTGGTTCGCCCAACTCAAATAGTTGTGGAAGGGGTTCGCGATTCGATAAAAGTTGGGAACCGCTGGTATAAGGGATAAGAAAGGAGGGAGCTTGAACATTCGTGTATATATTGGCCTATGCATATGAAGGAGGCCTAGTAAAACTTGTTCACTATGTGTGAAACAACGCCCCCTCATACCCCCACGCAGGTACACTCCCAATGAAACAACACATATGACAAGTGAATAACAGTGTTTTACCTTGTCACCCTATCCGACGCAGGGTTGGATAGGGGGCTTACTGACCACTGTTTGACGGCCCTGGTGTAGATGGATTCATTCAAAAGTATGACGCCAGCATGCCAGACAGACGCCAGCATGCCAGAAAGACGCCAGCATGCCAGACAGACGCCAGCATGCCAGACAGACGCCAGCATGCCAGACAGACGCCAGCATGCCAGACAGACGCCAGCATGCCAGACAGACGCCAGCATGCCAGACAGACGCCAGCATGCCAGACAGACGCCAGCATGCCAGACAGACGCCAGCATGCCAGACAGACGCCAGCATGCCAGACAGACGCCAGCATGCCAGACAGACGCCAGCATGCCAGACAGACGCCAGCATGCCAGACAGACGCCAGCATGCCAGACAGACGCCAGCATGCCAGACAGACGCCAGCATGCCAGACAGACGCCAGCATGCCAGACAGACGCCAGCAGTGCGTTAGACAGACGCCAGCATGCCAGACAGACGCCAGCATGCCAGACAGACGCCAGCATGCCAGACAGACGCCAGCATGCCAGACAGACGCCAGCATGCCAGACAGACGCCAGCATGCCAGAAAGACGCCAGCATGCCAGACAGACGCCAGCATGCCAGACAGACGCCAGCATGTCAGACAGACGCCAGCATGCCAGAAAGACGCCAGCATGCCAGACAGACGCCAGCATGCCAGACAGACGCCAGCATGCCAGACAGACGCCAGTATGTCAGACAGACGCCAGTATGTCAGACAGACGCCAGTATGTCAGACAGACGCCAGTATATTAGACAGACGAATGGCGAAGACTACATAAAAGTGAGTTACATGATCTTTATGGGAAACCAGATACATAATAAGTTCAAGGTGTCTGCGATGGGCAGGAAATGTGGCATGATGCTTATCCAAATCTTACGCTTGAAAGAAGTTACGGGGTTTTGATCGATTTATAATTGCCTTCTCCGAGACGATTGTTTGTAACATAGCAACGACTGAATGGTTAAAAATTTCGGATGAATCATTCTAGAATGTGTATTGGAAAATATTATCTCAGGTTAGCGATATATGGAAGTTAGGTAAGTTGAAATACATTCATTACACAGATAATTAATTTTAGAATAAATATACTTGTTACTAGACACTGGAAAATAAATTAAACATAGGCTCAATTCTTAATATGCGTGCTATTATACATTACAGGGACTCTTGTCATACCAAATTCTCTCAAAAAAATATTAAATTGAAAAAATATAAAACTGTTACTATATCAGTTATATTACATGGTTGCGAAACATGAACTCTTACTTTAAGGGAGAAAAGGAGATTACGAGAATTTGAGAATAAAATTCTTAAATCTTGTGAATATGGAACAATGGAAGAAGCACTTTAAAAATCTGCTTGTTGAGAAAAGGAAGGGACACAAATGTGAAAATTTGGAGTATATGGACAATATATCGTCACGTATGGAACATATTTTAGAGGAAGAAATACATCAGGCACTGATAAAAGCAAAGAATGATAAAGCCAGTGGACCCAGTGGAATAATGACAGAATTATGGAAATATGGACCCCCCTTATTAAAAAGACTTATCTGTAAAATGTTTAATCAGATTTTGGAGAGTGATGAAATACCAAAGGATTGGTGTATGTCATATATATAACATCTATTCATAAAAAGGGAAATCGTAAAGACCCTGGAAATTACAGAGGAATCAGTGTGATGTCATCCATGAGTAGAATTTTTAGCAGTATCATCACAAACAGACTTGAATACACTATCGAAGGAAGAATGTTGGAAGACCAAGCAGGATTTACCAGAGGGAAATCAAGCATGGATCACATTTTAGTCTGAGACAGATAACAGAAAAATTACATGCTAAGGGCCAGGAAATTCATTTGATATTGGTTGATTTAGAAAAGGCCTATGACTCAGTGCCAATCAACCAACGTTGGGATGCAATGGTTGATGTTGGTATCGATTTACCAACGATTTCACTTGTCCGACGGTTTGCACCAGCAGTGTCAGGCTTCGGTTAAAGTGGGTAAGATGATATCCTCTCCATTCAGAACTACTAAAGGCCTGCGACAGGGCTGTAGTATGTCCCCTACTCTGTTCAAAATATACCTCCAGCA
This sequence comes from Diploptera punctata, assembly GCA_030220185.1. Lineage (NCBI taxonomy): Eukaryota > Metazoa > Arthropoda > Insecta > Blattodea > Blaberidae > Diploptera > Diploptera punctata. The sequence goes on along the minus strand of JASPKZ010007366.1, from coordinate 934,281 downwards.
TATATTGGAGCAGTGGAATCGATATTGTGGAGGCATGGGAGTACCAGTCCAAGGTGGCACAGTACATTCCTTATTATTTGCAGACGATCAAGTGTTGATAGCTCAGAGTCGTGAGGATGTGAAATGCATGATGAGAAAACTTCTAAATGCTTTTGAAATAGGAGGATTAAGAGTAAACATGGAAAAAACTGAATATCTTGTAGTAGGAGGAAGTGGACGAGATATATCCCTATCCCAAGGAATTATTAGAGCTGTTAAAAAATTTAAATATTTGGGATCACTTATTGATGAATCAGGGAGTTGTAAAGCTGAAGTAGGTAGCAGGTTAGTACAAGCACGAAGAGCCATAAAAATGTTGAATGGAGTACTGTGGAGTAGGACCATGTCAAACCACACGAAGAAGAGGATTTTGAAGTCTGTTGTGGAAAGCATAATGACTTATGGTGCTGAGGAATGGACTTTGGTAGAGGAACAAAAAACTAAGATCTTGGCAGTGGAGATGGATGGAATAAGACGCAGTGCCAGGGTGTCCAGGTTGGAAAGAAGAAGAAATGAAGAAGTGAGGCAGATGATGGATATGGAGGAGACAGTGGTGGAAAGGATCGAAAGACGAGCTCTTCAGTGGTATGGCCATGTCAGGAGATGGAGGATGATAGGTGGCCCAAAACTCTTTTGGAATGGTCACCTTCTGCTAGAAGGAAACGGGGCAGGCCAAGAACAACTTGGAGAGGAGAGATCCATAGATTGATGAACGACCGAGGTCTGGAGGAGGATGAATGGCGTGATCGGCAAGAATGGCGAATGGGAATACAGGGTAACCGCTGAAAAGTGGAGAGGCCCTCAAAAGTAAAAAGTAAGTAAGGAAAATGTTTGGATCAAACAGATATAAACAGACAGATGCATGAAGAAGACTACATAACAGTAAACTACATGGTCTTCATAAGAAGCCAGATATAATAAGAACAGTTAAGTCCTGTAGATTTCAATGAGCAGGATATATGGCACGGATATGGATTGAAAGACATGCATGGAAGTTTCTTGTAGGAAAACCAGAGGGAAAACGACCAGTTGGTGGACCAAGAATGAGGTGGGAGAATAACATTAAAATGATTTTATTGAAGTAAATTGTACAGCGAATGATTGGAAAACATTAGCTCAGGATAGTGATGTATGGAGAGCTAATGTCCGCGCGGTCATGAACCTACGGGTTCGATAGTGACAGCGAGTTAGTTAGTTAGTTAGTTAGGTAGGTGAACTCTTACACCTACTGGTTTCAGACCATAATAGATAGCGGCTAAACACTGGACGTACTTGAAAACATGTATGTAGGCCTTTTCATGATTTTCGGTTGAAGGGTTTAGAAGTCTCAAGGGATTATTCAGTCTTGTAACACATCTAATCTTACGTCTGATTTCGAGTCTAGTTGTTAAAGATTTCACCGGAAATGTTTTTTGACAATAAAAGTCTTTCATGACACATTATGCATTCTTCACCAAAACAAATTAATCTTTGTACCCTTATTAAATTAATAATATATATTTTTTGCACGAAAGTGCGTCCTGTCGTACTTACAGGAATGACGACCATGATTGAAAGTTCAATTTCCTAAATTTCGGGGTTCCCAACCTAAATAACTATTTTTATTTATAAACAGATTTTTAATATTTACACATCTTTCTGTGCTTAAAGTTATATTTTACTTTTCCACTCGTCTCTATCCATCCACTTCATCTCCTCCAGTCATCATGTTCCAATTACTTTCCTCATTTCTTGCATCCACGAGTTTCGAGATACTCCTTTCCTTCTTCTTCCAGGTGGACATTCCAATGTTTTTCTGGTTAACTTTTCTTCTTGCATTTGCCGTACTTGCCCATACCAATTTAATTGCTTATATCTTATATAATCTACTATTGAATATCTAATATTCATTTTTTCTCGTAAGAGAGTATTTGTTATTTTTTCTAATTTTGAACATCTTGTTGCTCTCCTCAACAAATTAATTTCCATCGACATAAGTACTATACTGTAATATTACTAGTTACCTACCTAGGGTGGGAAGTAAAACCACCGCCCTTTATGAATACCACAAACAATATATAAAACAATAATATATCCAAATGTATTGTTAATATACATTATACGAAACAAATCACTGCATTTTAAATGAACTGAACTTTATTTAAAACAACATAAAACAATAAATACGTTTTTGCCGCCATTTTATCTCTGATTGGTATCACGGCCTCCTGTAGTCTGAACTGAATCATTTTCAGAATTTAGCGTAGGCCTATATACAATGGCCTAAAGTCAGTCTGTTGTTTATAATGAACGCAAATATTTCCAACAAAGATATTATTATTTTATTGTTATCTTATATTTTGAAATCATAATCGCATCAAAAATAATGAACAACACACGTTTGCGAAGTGTTTTACAGAAACTCGAAAATTAAAATCCTCGCTATCACTCGGTTTTTAATAATTTCTTTGGAGGCTTCCATGCACCCATTCCTGCCACATTTCCTGCCCACCACAGTTTTCGAGACTTAACTGTTCTCATTATATTTTGCTTCCTATAAAGACCATGCAGTTCACTGTTATGTAGTATTCTCCATTCGCTTGCCTGTTCATCTCTCTTTGGTCTAAAATTGTTCCTAAGAGTTTTATTCTTAAATACTCGTAATCTCCTTTCCTCCCTTAAAGTAAGAGTTCATGTATTCGCATCCATTTAATATAACTGATAGAATAACAGTTTTATATATGTTTCAGTTTAACGTTGTTTGAAACAGTTGGGACGTCAAGAGTCCCTGCATTGCATAATAGCATGCATTTCCAGAATTGAGCCTATGTTTAATTTCTTTGTATATATCATTCCTATTTGTAATTATTTATCCTTGGTATTTGAATTCAGCCACTTCATCAATATTTCTCTCAATTATCGTTACCTGTCCATCTCCATTATATAATATATTTCTTTGTGCGACCATACATTTAGTTTTATAGATATTTACTTCCAGTCCCAGTTTCTTAGTGTTACTCAATAGTGTGTGCGTGTTGGCCTAACAGAAGCAATTCGGTAACTGCATGTTATTATCAGGGCTGATTGCTGCTCCACAGACTCACACTGTGGCAACTACAGGCTACAGTAGGCTACTTCATCTACAGTGACTGTAGCAACCCCTAGTTCAAACTCTGCACCCAGTTTCCATCATCCACGCCGCAGCAACCTACCATGCGCACACTCATAAAGCTCGAGGTCCTGAAGGGTAAGATTTAATCAATTTTACATTTACGGGTTTTTAAAACTTTTTTACTCTGAAATTTGGTATATGTGTGTGTGTGTGTGTGTGTGTGTGTGTGTGTGTTACTTATTCTATCATATGTTAGTCAGAAGAATCATGGACTCTAAACAAAGAAAATGAAAATAAGTGGGTGTTTTAGTATAATTTAGTTATTCCTATTTTCCTACATATGTCAGCTCAAAGAGACATCTAGTAGTATATTGAGGTATTATTTTGATGGAGGAAGGCAGATTATATTTTGCTCAGAGGCATTAGTTAAGGCCTGAAGTTCATTTACGGAACTCTCGGAGAACTGGTCCCTTGGATTCTTCCATTCTAAGAAATCCCTCGACCTCGGACGGGGTTTGATCTCGCGACCCCTTTGGGGGAAGAGGCAAGTAACAGAACTCATAAGGACACCGAGGTCAACTACCGAACTAAGATAATTAACAGATAAAACATAGAGTACAGAATGTCTTTATATTTTATGACATTTAAAATATTGCACTTTATTATATAATGTTCTACCCAAAGGCAGGTCCTTACAGTAATCATAGGATTCTTACTGATTCATTTTTCCACTATTTATTAAGATAATTTAATCAATTAAACCGGTGTATCTTATAATAATAATAATAATAATAATAATAATAATAATAATAATAATAATAATAATAATAATAATAATAATAGCTTTATTTTACCTGGCAGAGTTAAGGCCTTACGGCCTTGTCTTACCACTCAACCAGGTTCTACCACTCAACCAGGTTCATAGGATAGTGTCAGGATGGTGAAGATACGGACAATATAGCAATCGACGTGGCCTCCAAAATTGGAGTTAAATTAGAAACCTGTGATATCGACAGGAGTCACAGGGTTGGGAAAAAGTCGGATCGACCACGGCCTGTTATTGTTAAGTTCATCAGTTATAGAAAGAGAAGGGAGGTCTTCCAAAATAAAAAACAATTGAAAGGCAGTGGGATCACAGTAAGAGAAGATCTCACCCAAATTAGATATAAATTGTTAAAGGACTGCATCACAAAATTTGGCGTCACAAATGTGTGGACAATTGATGGCGCAATACATGTGAAAAATGGAGATACCAAACGCATCATCACCCGGGCCTCTGATATGTAAATCTACCTAGTGCAAACACGCCCAGTGATACCATATCCACAATTTAGCACTTTTATATAAATTATTAAAATTATATTTAGAAATTTCACATTAATTATTAGTATTATATTTAGAAATTTTACTTTATTTATTAATTTAATATTTGAATAAGATATTAGTGACTTGTTCTTTTCTTATAATTCTAGTTAAAATATTTTTAAAATTTTCCATCCAAATAATGCTATTCATTTGGCGGTCTCTGACAGGTTACCCTTCTCACACCCCTTCCAAACAACAATAATGCAAGACAGGTTCTAGAAACAGCATTCTCCCCCTTCCCGTCTTCCCTACATGTGGTTCACTTGAACGCACAAAGTTTAACTGCACATACAGACGAGATTAGAATGATTTTTTCTTCTTCCAATATTCATGCTATTCTCGTATCAGAAACATGGCTCACTCCCTCCATTAATTCTAGTTTAATTGACATGGATGGTTATACTTTTCTTAGACATGATCGTGTACATAGTCGAGGGGGCGGTGTTGGTGTCTTCGTTAGGACAGACCTTTGCCCTAAGTCTGTATACTTTTCTAATAACGAGACATCTCCTGAAATTATGTTTATAGAAATATACGCAAGCTTCAAAAAATGCCTTCTTTGTGTTGTGTACCAACCCCCTAAAATGAAAAAAATAGCAGAAATAGAATCCGCTCTGCAAAACGCACGTATACAAATGAACACGTTATCGTCATGGGTGACTTTAATATAAATATACTAGACACTGACAACAGACATACACAACAGCTTATGTCCGCGTTCCAAGTTTGTGATATGACTATCCTTCCCTTACAGCCACACATCACACCAATCATTCTGAGACTTTACTTGACTTAATTGCTACTAATAATCCAGACAGAGTACTAACCCACGGGCAACTGTCAGCTCCCGGAATATCAGCACATGATATTATATTCTTAGCATATTCACTGCAGTGCCCTAAACTAGCTCGTAAGACTATCACATATAGAGACCTAAAACATATAAACAATGCAGCTCTACTTGAAGACGCTATAAAATTACCCTGGCATACTATATGGACGTTGCATTCTGTTGACGAAAAAGTTGAGGCATTAAATAACCTTATATTACAACTATATGACAGACACGCTCCACTGAAAACTAAACTAGTGAAACGACACCCTGCTCCCTGGATGTCTGCTAACATTCGTGACTTGATGACTGAAAGAGACGCAGCATATCGGAAATATAGAGTTGACAAAACTGATATAAATCTCAATCACTATAAACGGTTACGTAACAAGACTACACAAACTATCAGAAACGCCAAACTTAGACATCTATACAGCCTTACTGAACCTAATAACAATAACCCAGATATTTGGAAAAATCTGAATAAAATGGGTGTAGAAAGGAAAGACACACAGGTAGAAAAACTACCTGTTTCACTGAACACACTTAATAACCATTTTACAAGCACATTCTTTGCTCCTAAAGACAAAACACATACAATAAGTGAACTACTATTGACAAATCCACCAGACAAAGAACATTTCCATTTTTCATATCTTACAGAAAATGACATAAAGAAAGCTCTCAAACGAATAAAAACAAAAGCAGAAGGTACTGACCGTATAAATATCACTCTACTTAACAAAATAATCGACGTTATACTACCTACCATAACTCATGTTTTCAACTCCTCACTACAAACCTCTATATATCCCACATTATGGAAGCAAGCAATTGTACGCCCACTCCCGAAAGTAAAAACTCCCTTAACCCCTAACGATTTTCGACCCATTAGTATTTTACCTACCCTTTCAAAAGCTTTGGAACGATTAGTCCACAAACAACTGACTGACTACCTAACTGAACACGACCTTTTAGATCAATACCAATCAGGCTTTAGGACAGGACACAATACAAATACTGCTCTACTAAATATATGTGAAGACATACGCGAAACATCTGATAATCGAAAACTTACTATTCTTACACTACTTGACTTTAGTAAAGCATTTGACACGGTAGACTTGGACTTATTGTTGCTTAAACTAAAAAACCTCTCACTTTCTGACAGTGTCACGCAATGGTTCAACTCCTACCTAACTGAGCGCCAGCAATATGTTGTAGGAAATTCTACATTACGCTCTTCTTGGACCTACCGTAAAGCTGGAGTTCCACAGGGCTCGGTGCTCGGCCCATTGCTTTTTTCAATCTATATAAACGACATATCTGACTCCCTAAAACATTGCAAACATCATTTATTTGCGGACGACATGCAGATCTACCTTCACTCAGACAAATATTCTTTAAATGACGCGGTAACCAAAATTAATGAGGACCTTGACTCGCTAACGGCGTGGACAGAGAAATATGGACTTCAATTAAATCCTAGAAAGACACAAGCAATCATTATGGGCCATCAGAGACTATTATCCTCAATTAACACAAATGCAGTATTACATGTGTCACTTAATGGGGTTCAGATCCCTTATAGTGAGACAGTAAAAAATCTAGGAGTGTTTATGGATAAACATTTAATTTGGAATAAACAAATAAATAACATTTGCAAAACTATCTTCTCAATAATACACTCATTAAATCGTATAAGAAATTGTTTACCGTTTTCTCTAAGAAAACTCTATTACAGAAAAACCGGTAATCCGTGTGTTGGCGGGTATTCCAACACCGCGGGCACGCGTTATATGTAACCTACCGCCGGGGGGTTAAACCGGGCAAACCCATTATCGGGGGGATCTTACAATTCTATTCATATATGTATAATAAAAAGCACCGGTGAAAGTCCACATCCCTGTCTTAATCCAGTGTTGATTTTTTTCCAAAAATATAGTTTGCCATCTTAACATAGATTTCATTATCTTTATAGATGTTGAACATATTAGTAATATATTGTTGTGGAACGTTATCATCAGCTAAAATTTGTAATAATATGTTTCTGTCTACTTTGTCAAAAGCCTTTATGAAGTCAACAAAGGCGCTACTGAATTTCTATATTGAATTCCTTGTGCTTTTCTAATAGTAGTTTTAGAGTGAAGAATCCATCTTTACAAGATCTACCCTTTCTGAATCAATTTTGCTCTGTATTTTCATTTTTTTTCAATTTATTCTTAACTATATTAGCATGAATTTTATATCCAGAGTTCAATAAGCTAATTTTATATGTTTCAATTATTTACTGTAATTTCAAATTAAATTGCCCCGAGAAATTGTTATGATCTTGTAATTAGCAGCTGTATATTTCCAATGTCCAATATCATGGAATGCAGTATTATTACAAATGTGTGATAATATTTCAGATTGAAAATATCGTGTTGGAATCGAGGTGTACACTGCAGGTTACAGGGAATATCCAAGGTAAGATTTCTCTTAAGTTTATAAATGTATAATGTCTTTATAATATCATTTAGAATTTTGAATTGATTAAGTTCATTATTTGAATTCAATCATCCTGCACATTCTTTACCTCAGCCACAAGACTCTTTTGGACGAACCCTTATGAAACGTTTGTTAATAGAAGGATGGAGATGTACCGTAACTACAACATCAACCAATTTTACGCCAAACAATATCTACTTATGCGGGTGGATGATTTATCTCTGTATTACGTTTCCAGAAAACCTCCCTATTACAGCAGACGTGACGATGAATGTGGTGTACTATATTTGTAATGAATAACCTATCAATTCTATTCTGTAAAATTGATTTCTAGTGACAAAAAATATAAGATGACAGCTGTACTAAGAAATTAGTTTCGATGTAATATTTTTTCTTCCTTCAAGAAATGTTCAATTTAATATTAATAAAACCAGTACGTGATTTTGTTTCAAGTTGTGTATTCTTGAGCAATGGTTACAATCTGCACTGTAAGTGTTATTGATTGTTTATATATTAAGTTTATATTAAGTTTAAATAATAGTTTGGAAACGTAATTTTTCAAAGTGAAGTGCTATAGTAAGGTTCTCTATTTTCCGTATTTCTAATTCATAATACCTTTCTTTCAGGTTTCTTTTGAAAATATATAATTTTTATTCTTTCCTTTACAGAATATAGTTTATTTGCTAAAAATGTATATAAATGGCAAATTATATCTAACAAAACTATGAAGTTGGCTGAAACTTGGTGTGGAAACAAGACAGCAAATGAAGAACTACTGATATGTGTGGTCACACAACAGCAAATCATGCTGCTTGCTTTGTCGAGAAATGGAACCGAGTGTCTGATTTTCGAGGGAGGATACATATCGGAATCATCGAGTGTTACTGGAGCACTTCTAATTTTATTTCTGTTATTAACTGTAATATATTATCGACAAATTTTACAACATAGTCAAGACATTTGAGAATATTTTTACAATGTTCAAATATGTTTCAGGTTGAAATCATGGTGGAAAAACAAGAAACAACTTTTCCTTTATGAAAAACTGTTGTATGTACCGTTCATGGAACAGACTGAGAGGGACAGGGCATGTGGAACGAATGGGGAATAAAATAGGGACATGGAGCGCTTATTGTAGGAAAACCAGAGGGAAAACGCCCATTTGGTAGACAAAGAATGAGGTGAGACAATAACATTAATGATTCGAGAGAAGTAGATTATACACGGGAGGTTTGGAAAACATTAGCTCAGGATAGGGATGTATGGAGAGCTCATATCCGCGCAGCCATGAACCTACGGGTTCGATAGTGCCAGTGAGTTAGTTAGTTGTGTTTGAGATAATATTCTGAAGGTCCCGTATTCGAACCCCAGTTTCAACCAATCTGATTTCCTTCCTTGCAACAATGTGCTGTGGTTAACTGACTTACGCCGCTTCCTGTATTATAACAGTGGCGGCTGGTAGGCGGAAAGCTCACAAGGTTACAAGGAGATTTAGAATGATAGCCACAAGACTAGATCCTAACAGCGCGCGTTTCAAAGTTATTTGAACTCTCATTAAGTTATTTTATTATACAGGGTGGAAGGGGTTGTCTTCAAGATGCCGGGCCGCACTATCTGGCGAAACGTCGGGGAACTTCAATCCTCAAGACCACAACCAACAGCCCGGAAATCTTCCACAAGATCATGAAACTAAATTATGCGTTTTTTTATGGCATGTAATACCAAAAATATTAATCACTTAAAATATAATATACAGAACGAAGAAAACTATGTTTCAAGTTCTGTTGCAAAGCATTTTATTATATGAGTCTGAAACATGGAACCGTAAGTGGACAAGCTGTTAGCTGTAGAAATGGATTTTTGAAGGCGATCGACAAGAATTTAAAGAAGGGATAAAGTCAGAAACAGCACAATAAGGGAAATTATACAAGTTGAAAAATAAATTAAAAAACAGAAGAAAAAAGTTTAAAATGGTATGGACACCTCATAAGAATATAAGAAGATAGAATACAAAATAAGATCCTTGATTGCAAAGCTAATAGAAGAAGTGGGAAAGGCAGACCTAGAGAACGTTGGATATATGCAGTAAGGAGAAGTATGGAAGCTGGAGATTTGATGAAAGAAGATGTAGCATCTGGCGACAAATCACTTTGGGATTTAAGGAGAAACACTGTATTGTGGATTATTCCGAATTAAAAAATGACTAAACGCCATACTTTACATTGAAGATAATTATAGTGATTTTAGGTTACTTTGGGCTCAACTTCATTTCTCACTTATTTAGAAAAAAATCAACATATATATTTCTGTGGGGTAATTCTACATATTTTTGTTGAACAATAAACTGTGTGTGTGTCCTTTTTATTTTATTTTCTATTTGTATTTTATAGTGGCAAAGAATCTCCAAAATATTAATCACATAAATTAACGTAACAAAAGTTATTTCTCCAGTTTAAAGTATTTGAAAACAAGATTATGGGCCGAATTTTCGATTCCTATAAGGCATCGTTTCGCAACTTGTTCGAAAAATTTGGCAAGTGCTGCGTAAAAACACTTCAAGTAATGGCAGGTTTCAAGATTACGCCCTATTATAGCTTTCTTTAGTTCTGTGGAATTGTCATAATAATAATAATAAGAATAATAATAATAATAATAATAATAATAATGTTATCAATTTATATGCTGATTTGCACTGTTTACACATCGTTCTGTGCCTGAAGTTTTATTTTCATTCTTCCACTCGTCTCTATCCATCTACTCCATGTCTTCCAGTACTCTTGTTCTCGATCCCGTTCTTATTTCTTGCATCCACTAGTGTCGAGGTCTTCCTTGCCATCTTTTTTTCACGTGGTGGACACAATTCCAATGTTTTTCTTGCATTGTCGCCAAATGCACATACCAATTTAATTATTTATATCTTATATAAACGGGAAACTACCACATCTATAATTCCCTAGTAAAGCCGCAAAGCATAGCATGAAAAAGCTATGATTGCAGTGAAAGACTTGCCCTCGGGCAGAATTACTATGGAATGGAATATCATATAATCTACAATTGAATGTCTACTATTCATTTTTTTTCGTATGACAGTATTTCTTACCTTTTTTTTTTTTTAATTTTGAACATCTTACTGCTATCATTATTATTATTATTATTATTATTATTATTATTATTATTATTATTATTATTATTATTATCCATAAACGATACAGTTATTAATATAATAAAATTGTATAAAAATGCAGTATCTAAAATTAAAATTGGAAAATATATATCAGAAGAAATTAAAGTAATAAATAATATTACTTAAATAAAAATAAAACTACGTTTTATTTTTATTTAATTAATAAATACGGATTTTCATCAAGTAAACACCAACTCAATTGATTATTTAACAAATAGTAGTTTTAAAAAACTAAAAACAACAAGGTTTATTAGAAACCTAACTAAAAAAAAGAAAAATAATTTTAATTTCCAACACGCTTGGGATAAATAATTTTACCATCAAAAGCGTGGGGTGCTCTATATCAATTAATATTTTGATAATAAACAGATATTGGTAAAAGTAAAGTCTCTAAGAAGAAAATGTAAAAATCATAAAAAGCACCCCACGCTTTTGATGGTAAAATTATTTATCCCAAGCGTGTTGGAAATTAAAATTATTTTTCATTTTTTTAGTTAGGTTTTCTAATAAAGCGTGTTGTTTTTAGTTTTTTAAAACTATTATTTATTTTTCTTTTAGCCATGAATAGGATATAATTCATAGCCGTTATTTAAAAAAGGTGACCTCTTGAACAGTTACTTACACCCATTTCTAATTTGTTGTTGTCCCTCAATCATATAATGAGGAATTACTTCAGACAACTCATCAGTACCCATAATAACTTCTCTTAAATTTAAATGACGCAAATTAAATATTTTAAAATGGACACCGAGAATGATTTTGAGAATTTTGTGGACACATACTTGGCCCAAAAAGCACATTCATTCATTTTGTTCTGCTCAAGAGCAGGTCTTTCACTGCAAACTCAGCATTATCCACTCTTTCCTTAACTCAGCTTTCCTTTGGTATCCGCATACAAACCATTTATTTTAATGTTGTCTATCATCTGATGTATTTTTCTGCCTCTAACGTCTAGGGCATCCTTCAGCAGGCAGTTTCTTCTTAGCCAGTGACCATTCCAATTTCTTTTCCTCTTCTTTATGAGTTCCTGCATTGTTCTTCTTTCACCCACTCTGTCTAGCACATCTTTATTTCTTACTTTGTCTGTCCATTTTATACGTTCCATTCTTCTCCATATCCACATCGCAAAAGCTTCCAGTCTCTTTTCCTCATTCCGTCGTAATGTCCAAGTATCTGAACCATAAAATGCTACTCTCCACACAAAGAACTTCACTAGCCTCTTCCGTAATTCTTTTACCAAAGGTTCGTAGAAAATGCTCTCTTCTTATTGAATGAAAGCTTCTTTTGCCATTGCTATCCTCATGCCTTTACTTATTGACCGCAGTTCATGTCACTACTGATACAGTGGAGGAAATTGGTATAAAGCCACTAAAGTTTAGTAGTTAATTTAGTAGTAAAACAACCTGAAATATTTATGCAAATACCGTATGTGTGTCATAGATTACATATAATTATGTTGGACATAATTTCATACAGGTCCCCTCATTTTGTATTTATTATATATGTAAATTACAGGGAATGATTGGAAAGCATTAGCTCAGGATAGGGATGTAAGGAGAGCTTATGTCCGTGCGGCCATGAACCTACGGGTTCGATAGTGCCAGTGAGTAAGTAAGTAAGTATATATGTAAATAATACGTAAAATCTAAGAAAACGCTGTCCTAGGGGTGGAAATCGGTATAAAGGCAGGTCAAACTTCTGGCTCTTACAGAGACATAAATGTAAATAAAACACTGCAATTACATGGAGACGACGTGTCTGTGAGCATCGTTCATCAGTTACAAGTCAGCAGTACGTACAATGCCACGTGGAAAGCCTCTATCAAATGAAGAGAAATCAAGAGTTAGTGCCTTCAAGGAGATGGGCCTTTCCAATAGACAAATACCTACGAAATTGGTGTCTTCAAGATGTGTCAGTGATACTTTTGTCAAACTGGGCTCACAATATGGAAAAAAAAACGGGAAATATGGACGGACAAGAAAATTGTCTGAGCGTACTAAACGTCTCATTTTACGTAAAGCAAAAGGTAAGAGTTTGTTTTCTTCTCAAATCCAGGCTGATTTGAAGTTGCCAGTAACAGTCAGACGAGTAAGACAAATTCTGTCAGAAGACAAGAACCTAAAATTAAAAAAAAAAAACTCTGAACGATGCACATAAGAATGTTAGAATGACTTTTGCTGAAGAACACATGTCCTGACCTCAGAATGGAATGAAGTAATGCTCAGTGATGAGAAGAAGTTTAATCTGGACGGGCCTGATGACCTTCAGTATTACTGGAACGACCTCCATACTGAAGAGCAAGTTAGAATGAGTAGAAACTTCGGTGGTGGAGGCGTTATGATTTGGGCAGCATTGTGCTTTAAAGGAAGATCAAAAATAGCATGGATACGCATCAAGATGAATCCTGAGTCCTACACTGAGGAGCTTCTGGAGTCCTAATTGATACGAATGTATGAGGAATTTGGCGAAGATCTAATTTTTCAGGCAGATAATGCTTCCATTCACGTGTCTGCCAAATCAAAGGAGTGGTTCAGGAAAAAAGAAATACCACTTTTGACATGGCCAGTCAGAAGTCCTGATTTAAATCCGATTGAGAACTTATGGGTGATCCTGGCAAGGCGTGTGTATCGCAATGGACGGCAGTTTGGGACAGTGACTGAGCAAAAAAATGTTATTCAGGAAGAGTGGGCTCAATCTCAATGGAAGAAATAAACACCCTCATCAAGTTGATGCCAAAGAGAATCTTCCAAGTAATTAACAACAATGGAGGTTCAACTAAATTTTAGAACTTTGTTGTAAACTTTGCGCTCAGTATTTTTGGTTTAATCTGTGAAATACATAAAGTGACTTTGTACTAATTTCCACCCATATGTGAGAGTGGTTTCAGTTTTCATGTACTTTTTGGACGGAAATGGAGAATTAATTTTGGCGTTATTTGTGTGTGTTTTATACTCAGTCACCTCCTAAGTTAATATAGAAAAATGCCAAAGAAAGAGTAAATAAACTTGTGTTAACACTTTTAACAAGTGCCTTTATACCAATTTCCTCCACTGTAGTACAACCCAAGTATTTGAAGCTCTCCACTTACTCAATGACCCCACCTTCAATCCTTATGTTTATCTTCCTTGGTTTCTTTCCTATAATCGTGACCTTCGTCTTATTTATATTTATCTTCATCCCATAATTCTTGCACTCATCATTTAGCTCCATGAGCATGTTCCTCAGTGTCATTGCATCTTCTGCTAGCAAAGCCACATCATCAGCAAATCTTATGCACTTTATTCTTCCTCCTCCCATGTTTACGCCTCTTGTACTGCTGAAGCAGTTCTTCATTAGGTCTTCCAGGTAGATGTTGAAAAGTGTAGGTGATAGAGGACATCCTTGCCTTACCCCGCTTCCAATATATCTTCCCTCTGACATTTCTTCTCCTATCTTCACTTTTATTCGCTGTTTCGTATAAAGACTATTTATGAGCCTTCTTTCCTTCCAGTTGACGCCAATTTTCTTCAAGATCTTCAGGAGTTTATTCAAATTTACTCTGTCAAAGGTCTTTTCCAGGTCAACAAATACTGCATAAACGTCTTTATATTTTTCTATATATCTTTCTCCTATTGTTCGTATCAATCCAATTGCATATCTCGTGCCCTTTACCTTCCTGAAGCCAAACTGTTCTTCTTCCAATTCGCTTTCCATCGTAAAACGGAAAAGTCTATTCAGTATTAACAAGAACATCTTTGCAGAGTGTGATATCAAGCTGATAGTTCTGATCTCCTTACATTTCTTCGCATTATTTTTCTTTGATATTGGTATTAACACGGTCTCAGTCAATTCTTCGGGTCAATCACCTTCTTTATATATCTTGTTGCATTAACGCAGAATTTCCTTCTTTCCTTCAACCAAGCATTTAACCAATTCCATGGGGATTCCCTGTTGCTTTGCCATTTTTCATTTCCTTAATTGCTAGTTCAACTTCTTTCTTCAGAATTGAAAATCCTTTTTCATCTTCAGATACGTCTTCTTCATTTTCTGTATCCAGGTTAGTCGGACGATTTCTTGTCTCATCTAGCTCTTCTACATATTTCTCCCATGTGTTTATAATTCCCTGTTTGTCTGTTATTTCTTCATTATTTTCGTCCTCAATCAGCCACATAGTTTTCCTGCTCTTCTTTCCATAGTCCAAGCATTTAACTTCCTGGTACATTAAATCATATTTTTCTTTCCTCTCCCGATTATCTAGTTCTTCACATTTCTGCTTCAACTAGTCTTCCTTTGCCTTGTCAGTTTCTCTTCTAAGTTCGTTGTTTAGTTTCCTGTAGTTTCTATTGGCTTCTTCTGTATTGCTATTTTTCCATTTTCTTCTTTCTTCCATCTTCTCTAACATTTTTTCTGTGACCCAAGGTTTCTTTGTATCCTATTGTTTCCTCTGCAGCTATTTGTATAGAGGTTTTCAAATGACTAAAGCACATTAGTAGTATACAATTAACAAAACTACTCATAGGCTTACATTTGAAAGAGAAATCCTCAGAAGAATATTTGGCGCTATATGGCATAATTAAATATATGGACATACATGTAGACACCTGTGGTCTCGAGGTAGCGTGCTGACTTGTCACGTAGAGGGCCCGGGTTCGATTCCCGGTCGTGACAGGCTCCTGGATGAGGGTTTTTTGGGGTTTTTCCTCACCTGTAAGACAAATGTCAGGAAGCTTAGGGCCCAATGATCCCCGAAAATCATCCGGCCATCATAATCATCCTTATCATTATCATCATCATCCTTCACCAGTGTGGAAACCAACGGGAAGTTACCACACCTATAATTCCCTAGTAAAGCTGCAAAGCATAGCATGAAAGACCTGCCCTCGGGCAGAACTACTGTGGATGGATATAGACAATGAACTGTATAAAAATACAGCGAGATAGCAAAAGGAAGATATACGTAATAACAACCATCAAACTTGATCTACTGAGATGAACCCGACATACATTTAGTGCCAATGGAATATTTTTCCCTTAAATAATCCTAATGACAGAAAAAGGAGAAGAAAGGCCTGTAAGGAAGACCTTAGACTTCGATAGAGGGATATAGTGTATGCCGACACTAAGAAAATAGGTGCACCCAACTGGGAGATATATGCAAAAGACCGGGCTGCATGGTGAAGTAAATTAAGGAAAATCTGGGCACCCTGAGGTGCTGAATTAATAATATGCCTATGATGATTTTATTTAATGGTTCCTCTTTAACGTTTAAATTATTGTTCCAATTGAAATCATTTGAAGACTGAGGTCCTTTGAACTCCACGACGCGACAGGCATAGAAAGGCTCTTGGCCTACCAGCTGGCTGCTGGTCTCATATCCACGTGGGGAAAGATAATGGAGTCAGTATAGGGATAACCTGTGGTCTGGATGCCAGGTTTTTCAGCTGTTATATCTGATTTTCTCAACCTGGTCCTGGTACTTATCATGGATACCCAAATTCCACATGATGCTGGGTGGCATTCGGTCCCATACCACCCAAATTTTATAAGAGCATTTCTTCCTGCATGCGGACCCGAACCAATGGAAGTCCCGTAGCTCTGCAGCAAGCCATGATTCCATAAACCGCTTGGCTGTGGTCCGATTTCATGTTCTTCTAAATGCCATGAATCTATGACACGGAATCAACAGATTTACTTTACTTCCGAAGGAAATTAATCGGCCTCGGCTGGGTTTGCACTCAGGAATCACGAACTAGAGGCAAACTATTCCATATTTATATTATAAAAATTTTATTTTAATCGTAAATTATTTAGCGATTATTGAATGCGTGTTCAAGAAAATAAAGTATAACATCTTTAGTAGCATTACTGATCCCCATCTGATTTAACAAAGACCTACTGTAAGTGCAGCAGTAGGGTCCTGACGTCAGATCTTAACTGATCTGAGATACATTAAAATTGCTAATGATTATTTAACGTGTTTTTAATCAGAAGGTATCATGCAAGATTGAAGTCATGTAAATGCGAAGATTTTAAGAACAAATTTCTGAATAATACAAACAAAGTATCGTAGATTTTATGTTAGAAAAACATAGCCTTTAAGTATGTAAGAAAAATATTTTATATGCGTATTTTTTTCCATTGTTCTATAATTAGTAGAATGGAATGGAATTTATTGCCTTTTTTCAGAATAAAGAAAATACATATGCATTTACATTGCGCACGGGCCTGCTTGGCCGTACGTGCATTATTTTTCCATGAATAAAAAAATAAAACTAATAATATAAACAAATACCTACAAATACACCTGTATCAAAAAACAATAACAGGCTACATATAAGTAAAATCTATGTCTGCACTAAATCAAAATAATACATATCTACATTCATCCACATTCCGTACATTAATATTAAAAAAAAAATGCTAGAAAACAAATTAGAAAAAAAAAGCACACACACATACACCCACACACCCCCACACATATACACACCGCACGCTCATACCCCCTCCCCCCGTCCCTGCAGACATTAAGTGCACTATCAGACTATTCAACTTATCAGACCTACTTATTATATAACATGATTAAAGATCGAAAACAAAGACCATATTGAGATTCTTCTTATTGTTAATACATATATCCTTAAGCTACAATTTTGTTATATCTCAATTTTCTTACTGTACCCAAAAATTTGCATGTTTTTGATTCACTCTCGATCCGTCCTAAAAGATCCCAACACGCCACTCTCCCTCGATCCGACCTGAGAAATCTCTCCGGCAGCATCTGTAATCTAAGTTGTTCTGTCTCTCTACAGAATGCTATAATATGCTGCCAGTTTTCATGGTCATCGCATAGTGGGCATAGTTTAATGCCTTCCTCATTTGTTAAATTATGGGCCATCCATCCCCCCAAATGAAACCATGCAATAGCACTTTTATCATCCCCATCCAAAGAGTCAATATATTTCTCCCTTCCCCACGAAAGTTTCAGTTCCGTCTGCAGGGTGAGCGATATTTTCTGGCTACACTCTGCTTCTATATACTGTCTGTCTATATCGATTAGTCTCTTCTTAACTGTCCTCCAAACATTTCTATTATTCCGCGTACTCCTCTCCCATACCCAACCCATCCCTATGCCCTTCAATCCCCTTTCTACACACCGATTACCCAATCTCCCGAAACACACTGCCTTTTCTGTTCATTGTAACACTCTGCCCTAAGCGAGTCCTGATTCCCGTTTATTATGTCCAACCAATACTTAATAGCCATAATTTTGCCCCTTATTGTGTCCGAAAATGTACCGAATTCCTTCAGTATGCCACAATTTGAAGTCCCCGTTGCTAATCTCATCGCTTTCTTAAGAAACATAGGTTGAATTTTATCTAGTGTCCCCGTTCGTTCCCAACCCCATAATTCTGAGCCATACAGCATGGTCGCTCTCACAGTCGAAGAATAAACCTGTTCTAGTGTACGCATCGGTATGTTTCGCAATTTTGACATATTATTAAGCATTTCGCTTGTCCGGCACCTAGCTCTCATTGTTGCATTTTCGATGTGTCTCGTCCATTTTCCATTCATTGTCAAAGTCATCCCCAAGTAGACAAAGTTTTTAACATTTTCTAAGTTCTCACCACGGTATGTCCACCTTTCCCTCCCGCTGTATACCGACCCGTTTTTAAAAGTCATGGCTTTCGTTTTGCTAACGTTAACAGTAAGTCCCCAAGTCGTACAGTATGTCGATAGTAAATCTAAACCCTTCTGCATGCCATCTATTTTTGTGGAAAAGAGGCATAAGTCATCTGCATACATTAGAACAGGAATACTTCGCTCACCCACCGTTGGAGCATCGATCCCCTCTACTTCCAGCATCAAAGCTACATCGTCTATAAATAAGTTAAATAACAGTGGTGACAATACGCATCCCTGTTTTACACCCTTAACTGCCTTTATATTTTCTGAAACTTGGTCCCTCCCATATTTAACACAGAACTCCACTTTTTTATAAATTCCCATTAGCGCCCTAATCATAGTTCCCGATACTCCTAGTTGCCATAATTTCTGCCATAGGGCATTGCGTTCAACAGAGTCAAATGCTTTTTTCAGATCTATAAAAGTACAGTGTAACCTGCCTCGTTTGACACTCAAACATCTGTTAATTGCTGTTCTCAGGACAAATAGATTGTCCGCCGTCCTGAAGCCTTCCCTGAACCCGGCTTGGTATCGTGAAATTTTATTATTTTGATTTATCCAATTTTTTAGCCTGTTATATAGCACTGTGCAATAAATTTTTCCAAACACCGGCAGAAGAGAGACACCGCGGTAATTGTCCGGATTGTTAACTCCACCCTTACCCTTGTAAATAGGATGCAGTATTGATGTGGACCATTCATCTGGATAGCTTCCTTTTTCATAGATTTTGTTAAAAATACCTACTATGTATCCTGTCCATTTATCAATTTTCAAGGCTTCTTTATAGAACTCGGCTGGTATACCGTCTAGACCAGGAGCTTTTCCATTTTTCATGGATCGAATCGCATCCCTCACCTCTAGTTTTGTTATCTCCGAGTCTAGCATTGGTACGTCTTGACCAACTAATAATAGCCGCGGTCCCTCCCAATTCCCCCCTCCTGTAAACACCCTTTCGAAATGAAGTACCCAAGTTTCTGGCGAAATTTTATTTACTTTTTTACGATATTTAATTTCCCTAATTACTTTCCAGATTTTGGTAACATCCCGTTCCTTCATAGCCTGATTAATTCTCTCCAAGATTTTTCCCTCCCAGTTCTCCCTGGTTCTAGCCGTTATCTCTTTATATCGTCTCCTCATCTCTATGTACACCCGCCGATTGAAGTCGCCACCCTCCTTTCTGAACCTCACTAAAGCCCTCTCCGCTCGTCTTTTTCCTTCCCTACATGCATTATCGTACCAGCCTTCATATCGTTTTTGCCCTGATTTTCCTCTAATCTGCATATTTTTCCCCCCTTCCCACATTAGTAATCTTAATTTTTTCACCTCTTCCTCCACATCGCCTAATACCTCCGGTGTCGAAGACTCTAGTTTGTTAAGTAGTTCCTGTGTCTTATCCTCTCTCCAACAGAACCGCCTAACAGTTCTAATGTCTCCCCTCCTTCCCGTATTCAAGCTCCCCACTTCCTTTCCCTCTTCTTCAAATTCTAATTGGATTTCGATAGGTGAGTGATGCGATTCGATTCTGTCCGCTACTTTAAATGCTGCAATCCTAGAAATAAGATTCTGTGAGCAGAGCATATAGTCCACAACACTTCCTCCATTACCGTTTATGAACGTAAGTTCTCCTTCAATATCTTCCCCGTATTTTCCGTTTAGCATTTCTAGGTTATGAATATCGCAAAACGTCAGAAGTTCTCTCCCATACGTATTAATAACCCTATCCTTACTCGCCCGAAATCCCTTTCTTAAATCTTCCTCTCCTTCTTCTGTCCCTAAAGTTATATTTTCTCTCCCAGTTCTACCATTAAAGTCCCCCATTATAAGAGTATCTGTATCCGGGAATTTATGTCCGAGTTCTATCATTGTATCTCCCAGGTCATCAAAAAAGGTAGATATAGCGTGTCGAGACCCAGCCGGGTGACGATATACCGAGAGGATACATAAACAAAGATCTCCGATTTTTACATGAATACACGTGACACCCTGTATTTCAACATGAACATTTTCAACATGTCTAAATGTATTATTTTTCAACATTGTTAATATCCCTCCCGGATATCTTCCCCTTTTTTGTTTACTACCCCTCCCCTTATTTATACAATTAAATCCATCAAATTCAATATGGTCTTTGTCCCCCATCCAAGTTTCTACAAATGAAATAAAACTAAAACTTTTAACAAAATCAATAAATCTGTCGGAAGACATTCGTTTTTTCAAACCTTCAATATTCCACACAGCAATTCTGAGAGGGGGGTTTGTCCTCTATGTACTAACGGTTTTCTTTACCTGCTCTTGGCGGCCCTTCTGCATTGTGTTTGCAAGCTTTAAAGACATCATGCTTCTTAATTGTCGCGCCGAACTTCCCTCCCTCACACTGCTGTCTTCTGTCGCTTTTCTCTGCAGGGTTGTCAGTTCTCTCGCATTCTTCTCGTTCCTGTGTTGTATTCTTGGGACTCGAACTCTGCCTCTCCGATGTCGTTCCACGCGACTCACCTCGTTCCCTTGTTGTTTTATTGCGATTTGAACTCTGTCTTTCAGAGGTCGTCTCCCGTTGCGTTGTCCCTGCCGCTTCCTTCGTGGACACAGACATCTCCTCCAGTTCTCGACGAGTCCTCACCCGTCCATTTATTACCAGTTTATCGAAACGGATGAAAGCCTGAGCTCCCTGCTTCCTTGCGTCCACTAAATGTCGTTTCAGGAATGCTCGCTCCTCTCTCACTCTCCGGCTGTGGTCTTCACTCACTGCCACTCCAGTGCCCCGTAGATATCTTGCCCCCTTATGATTTCTTCTTTATCCCTATAGTGAGCCAACTTGCACACTATAGGCCTGGGGTACCGTCCACGGCCCACTCTATGAGCGCGTTCGATGTCCCGTTCTAGCAGAACTATTCCCATTTGCCTTAGGATATGCCTTGTTATAACTGCCGTAGTGTCCCAAGACTCGTTCTCCTCTTCCCCCACACCATACAACACAATATTGTTTCCTTCTAGATTGATTTTCTAGATAGTCCATTTTTTCTTCCAGCCACCTCACTCTGTCTTCCACACTACTCCAAGCTACCTCCATTTCTTGAACCCTCTCCACGACAGAGTTTACCATAGACACCATGTCCTCCGTCTTTCGGAATCCCTGGGCCATCTCTCTCCTCATCTCTTCCAGCATTTTCTTCACGTCCTGCATTTCTACAATTTGACAACACCGCACTGCTCTCGAGAACTGAAAACACGTCCGCACACTACCACGTACCAATGTCTATTGCCCTAATTTTCATGTAGCATATAAGATAAGGAAACATTTACTTTTTTCCATTCGAATTACAATTCGAATATAATTATTAATCGGATGTCGGAATGTCTCAAATTAAATCAAAAATAAAAATCTATGAAATTTCTTCTTCTTCCTTCCAAGTATTAGGCCAAGGCCTGTTACGATCCTATAGAAAATTTTCCCTCCAGCGTTTCATAGGACGGCCCAGTGATCTTCGTCCTCTTGGTATATAATTATAAACAGCTTTGGGGATCCGATTTGAACTCATTCTTTCAAGATGGTGTTTCCAATTTAGTTGGTACTGTTTAATATATTCCAAACTTGGCGTAGTCTTCAATTCTTTTAAGATGTCGGTGTTCCTTTTCCGATCCCATTGGTGTAACCCGCTGTTCTGCGCATGAATCTCATTTCACAAGCCGTTAATCTGCTTTCATGTTGTCTTTTTAGTGTCCATGCTTCACTACCATAGGTCAACACTGCTCTAGCCAAAGTGTTATATAAACGTAATCTGGTGTTTTTTTGTACAAGGGATGGTTTCATAACTTGATTAATAATTCCTAAACTTTTATTATAACTAGTAATTTTTTCAGGGATATCTTTTTCATCCCAGATAGAGAGATAATATCCAAGGTATTTAAATTGATTAGATCTCTCTAACATTTTATTCTGGAGACAGATTTTACTTTGTATGGGGTCCTTCCCATGAAATGCCATAATTTTAGTTTTGTTAATTGATATTTCCATATTAAATTTGACTTAACCCTTCTTATTATTTCTGATTTCCTATTGAACATATAGTTCATGTTATGTAGTTTTCTCCATCGTCTCCCTTTGGTCCGAACACGTTCCTAAACACTTTATTTTCAGAAACTCGTATTTTTTCTCCTCTCTCAAAGTAAGAGACTATGATTCACAATGATATAGTATTATAATAACAAAAGTTTTATATATTTTTGATTAATTTTTTTTTATAGAATTCGGTATAACAACAGTCTTTGCAATGCACAATAGTATTCGTGCCCAGAGTTGACCCTATATTCAATTTCTTTCTGGACATCATACCTGTTTGTAATAATTGTTCCATATATAAAATTAGAACAAATATTTCACTTCATTAATTAAGGATGCGACTTTAGTTATAAATATTATTTTTCATCTAGTATTTGTTGGATTGTTTTCTTGTCTGTTAATTTATCGTCTCCTTAACCATATTTATGTTGTATTAAGTTTATTTGTTGTCAGGACCCAAAGAAAGACTATTTAACTCATGCCCCAAATGGGAATCCATGAACAATCACATTTAAATGATTTTTATTTACAACCAATCACAGTCGTGTTTCGCCTCGAATTTATCAACTAAAGTTTATCAAATTAAAGAGAGCATCTCCTTTTTAACATTCTGAATAGGTCATAGCATTATTTTGCAGTGACTGACTTCAAGAAATACGGCTACCAGATTGTATATATATAGTGCATGAATGTCAGCAGAAAGAGCATGCGGGATATATAATAAAAACATTTGCAGCAATTGATTTTAGCACAACAAAAAAAAAAAGAAACCACTGTTTGTACTTTCTTAAACGAATTATTTTCCAGGAAATGACGTTACAGAAAATATAATTGACATATTTACATCACAGGACATCAGAAATCAATTAATACCTATAATGTTGGTTATAAATTTCTCCACTAGAGTGCATTCTTACAATATTGCGATCCTTTGGCACTAATAATAATATCATCTGGTTGCAGTGATGAACAAAATAAGGAAATGAAGCGTACCAATCGTTTCTCATTTGTTTTCAAACATCGCCGTTTACATTAAATATATACATATTTTAAAATTACTATAGTTAAATAATGATTTATGAGCAAACAGCTTAATTTTATTCGTTAAATAGTCCTAAGAAATGCCACTCTTGATTTCAAAATTCTCTAGATAACTTCACTCCTCACTTCGTGAGTCGTGAATTTATCGATAATTTGGAAATCACTCGTGGCATTACTTATGATAAATACATAATTAAAATCTGAATAGGGCCTATTTATATTATTTCCAATATGTACACTCACCAATAATTGAATCAGAAAATTCATTTCACATACCTGTAACAAAAGAAAAACAACATCAGAATATTACACGTTACCAGTTTATATACCATATTTATAAACCCAGAGGTCGGGTTCAAATCCCGTCCATATTATCTCATATGAAGCTTGCATTGCTCAATGTAAAAAATTGAATCCTAACATCTATAGAGCGTCACTGCTATAAAGTAAAATTATTCTCTTTAATTTGCTTACTTGTGATAGTTAGCTACCAGATGGCAATTAAGACCGAGTTCTAGCTATATCTAGTAATAATGGAGAATATAATATATATATATATATAAGAAAGATAAATGTTTGTATTGGATTTGCCCGATGGTGTAACGGATAGCACGCTGGGGTACCAACCCAGAGGTCCGGGTTCAAATCCCGTCTAGGCATTTATTTTTCTTATCATGTCATATGTCCACCGCTGTGATCTCGAGGTTGCGTGCTGCCTTGTCACACAGCGGGCACGGGTTCGATCCTCAGTCGAGGCAGTTTTCTGGGTGAGGTTTTTATAGGAGTTTTTCTCACCTGTAAGACAAATGTCAGGAAAAAATTAAGGCCCTAACGGTCCCCGAAATCATATGGCCATAATCATCATCCTTATCATCATCATCATCCTTCACCGGTGTGGAAAACAACGGGAAGCTACCACACCTATAATTCCCTACTAAAGCTGCAAGCATAGCATGAAAATGCTATGATTGCAGTGAAGTACATGCCTTCGGGCAGAATTTCTATGGATGGACCATGTCATATATATATAGTAGGAATTTATTAGACTAAAGTAAGATATACCAGTATACAATGTATGGCAAACTGTTGGTTTTCTTAGGGCTTAAAGGACCTTCGGGACTTGAAATTTTGGTAGCATGAGGTTCTAGCCGAGCGTTAGTATGTGGATGTATTAGTTATAAAGGCATTCGTGTTTTCGAACATAAATAAATTGATTCTTAATTTTATCTATATATTGATTACAATAACCCTAAGTATTCTAACCCTAAATAATTAATCTAAGCTTATATTAAGAAAACCTACGTTCGAACGTTTTTGGGGTTAGAGAGAGGGAGATGTGGGTTTTATAAATCTACTCTAATCTACATTTTTAATAATTATCTAATAACCGTACACTCTTGGAAAAATAGTATGAAACTATTTAAAATACTTGACTACATTTCTTACTGTTCCTAGCGAATCTATTAAGAAAAATGGTATGCAGACTTACCCATCAGAACACTACATAGACAGACCGATTCCCATATTTTTCAAGGTTTATATACTAAACTTCTGGCCTACAGCTATCCTAACTGTACTCACATTCCATTAGTCTAAATGCAGAGATTTTACAGTTTGCCTTGAAAACTTTGTTCCTGCCAAAAGTCAAAATTCTGTCCTGAAATATAATATGTCTAAGTACTTTATTTCAACAACTGTTTTATTTGAATAATTAAAATAATCTATGAAATAATTAAATACCTATGTAAAATACTGTATGTATTCATAACACAATGTTTTTTTATTAAATTCCCAGGTTGTTATTTCGACATTTCTGGTGTTCTCTCCTGACATTGGCTTAATTGTAACCCATTTCTAAAGTAGGGGCACCTAGAAGGCGGAATTACGTTACCCCAATGATATGACGTGTGATAAATGATAATGAAGCGCCAGGAGAGCTCTTAACCTAAACTAAACTTAAATTCCAGATCATGGGCAACCTTTAAGGAAAAATTCCTACTGTTTGACCGGGAATCGAACCCGGGACCCCATAAATAGTAGTCCATGAGGCTGGTTATTTACAAATATGGATCCACGGACAGCGAGCCGTACGTGCTGGTGACAGTCCGTATCAATTAATGAATCTCTAGTAATAATGTAAAATAAACGAAAGAGACCAAGAATACAACACAATAGGTAACAATACAATTATATTATTCAATAATTAAGTGCGTATAGTTATTAAGTGTTAATGATATAATGCTTTGATGACATATTTATTTATTCACGATTTAATGACTTAATGATGTGTGTATATATATATATATATATATATGTAGATATTATAAATATATTTTTGACATTTGGCAATGAAGGCAAATATGATATGAAAAGAAAAATGAATGCTTGAGTCGGGATTCGAACTCGAGTCTCTAAAGTCTGTACCTTTAGCGCTCTAACCAACTGAGCTACTCAAGAATTCCAATACAAGCATACAATTTTCTTATACATGTAGTATTCTCAATTCACACAAGAGGTAGCTGAAATTGTTCCAACTGCCATCTCGCGGCTAACGTAACAGTTAAGCAAATTTTTAAAGAGAATATTTACTTTATAGCAGTAACGCTTTTATATGTAGATAT
Organism: Diploptera punctata; assembly: GCA_030220185.1. Classification (NCBI taxonomy): domain Eukaryota; kingdom Metazoa; phylum Arthropoda; class Insecta; order Blattodea; family Blaberidae; genus Diploptera; species Diploptera punctata. The sequence continues at coordinate 907,899 of JASPKZ010007366.1, read as the reverse complement.
TATAAATATATTTTTGACATTTGGCAATGAAGGCAAATATGATATGAAAAGAAAAATGAATGCTTGAGTCGGGATTCGAACTCGAGTCTCTAAAGTCTGTACCTTTAGCGCTCTAACCAACTGAGCTACTCAAGAATTCCAATACAAGCATACAATTTTCTTATACATGTAGTATTCTCAATTCACACAAGAGGTAGCTGAAATTGTTCCAACTGCCATCTCGCGGCTAACGTAACAGTTAAGCAAATTTTTAAAGAGAATATTTACTTTATAGCAGTAACGCTTTTATATGTAGATATTATAAATATATTTTTGACATTTGGCAATGAAGGCAAATATGATATGAAAAGAAAAATGAATGCTTGAGTCGGGATTCGAACTCGAGTCTCTAAAGTCTGTACCTTTAGCGCTCTAACCAACTGAGCTACTCAAGAATTCCAATACAAGCATACAATTTTCTTATACATGTAGTATTCTCAATTGTGTGAACCATGATTTAAGAGATGTGAATTATACAGGAGATGATTAGAAAACTAAAATTAGATTAGGATAGGGATGTATGAAAAGCTTATGTCCGCGCGAACATGTTCACACGGATTTTGATAGTATCAGTTAGTTAGATATTTAATAATGATAATAGAAATTACTCATTGGCGATATAGAGCCAGGAAGTTCGTGGCCGTACGGAAATAAGCTCTCCATATTATCAGCTGATTTTTCAACCCATTCCCTGTATATTATTCATTATCTTTTACGGTCTCACTTACCAAAACATGGAATTCCCTTGCACCCTATGTCAGAGACTGTCAAACTATAACATCCTTATAAAAGAAACTAAAGAATTATTTAATAACAAACTAACTTATAACCTCACTGATAATATTCTTTTAACAATTAAATTAAATTATTTATGAAAATAATATTAAGAATAACAAATATTTTCATTTGTTTTGTTTTAAATATTGTATAATCATAAAATTAGTTTTCTATATCTCATTATTTTTCTTTGTTTTTTACATAGGCCCTACATTATACAGGGTCAATTTAATATGTCTTGCTTGTATACATTTTATTATTAGTTTTAGTCTTAATTTACCTAACATTAACTGGTTGCATTATAGTTCGTAATATAATAGATATTAACTTTTTGATCAAATTTGTATTTAGTATTTAATATTAGGGTTAATTGAGATTGTTATATTCTGATGTAATATATGTTTGTGCTGGTGAGTGGAAGAGGAGGCCACATAGCCTTAACACCACCAGGCTAAATAAATCTAATCTAATCTAAATCTAAATCAATATAAGTTACTTCTCTCAAATCATGTTTAATATTATTCTCCCACATCATTCTTGGCATAGGACACTTTCCCCGTATCTCTTGACGGTTGTATTTTTACCAGGGAAGATCGTCACTCTTTCGACCAATCTGTCTTTCTGAGTCCGACTTACTGTCTTTGATCTGTCCTGAAGAGGTGACCAATCTTATAGCGATGTTACCTCCGGGAGAGCTCTCGGGGTTATTTAGTAACTCAAACCTCTCCACCAGGAAATTTATAAATTCGAGGAAATTTATAAATTAAAATAAGTAACTCACTGGTTCTATCGAACCCTTAGGTTCACGGCCGCACGGATATAAGCTCCCCATACATCTCTATCCTTAGCTAATGTTCTCCATTCACCCCCTGTATAATATACTTCCCTCAAAGCATGGTTGATGTCATTCACCTGATTCTTGGTCTATCAACTGGGGGTTTTCCCTATGGTTTCCCCTGCAGGAAGCTTCCACGCACCTCTTTCATTCCCCATACGTGCCACATGTCCTGCCCATCGCAGTCTACGAGACTTAACTATTATTACATCTAGCTTTCTATAAAGACCATGTAGTTCACTGTGATGTAGTCTTCTGCATTCTTCAATCCATTCATCACCTCTCTTCGATACATTTTCCTAATAACTTTATTCTCAAATACTCGTAATCTCCATTTCTCCCTTATAGTAAGAGTCCATGTTTCTCATTCATATAATATAACTGGGAGAATAGCAGTTTTATATATTTTCAGCTTAACGTTTTATGAAAAGAGTTGGGACGGCAGGAGTCTGTGTAATGCATAATAGCATGCATTTCCAGAATTGAGCCTACGTGGGGTTTCTAAATTACTTACATAAAATAATACAAAATCAACTAATTTGATATAGTAACCCTCAAATTCAAATTGTATCCTATACGATATATCAATTGGTTTCATTCAATTAATAGTTTTAATATAAATAAATAAAAACTAACGAGGAGAGATTAGAGATTACTTTTTTTAATTTCACTATTTACCTAATAATAATTACGCAGCATTCGTTTTCACTGCGGTCCGCCATATTTAAATAACTGACACGAGAAATGAGTGATAAATAGGATGAAAATCCTGCAAATTATGATTAAGAAGGAGAAGAAGAAGATGAGAAATAAGTGTTTTGTCAATATAAGGGTTAATGAATGCTTAAGTGAGATACCTTCGGAGGACTGCAGGATACACACTACTAGATAAAAAAATGAAGACATCTTAGAAGAATTACACATGGAACCTTTAGAAAACAACATTTCTGATTATAAGTCAAGTTCGATGCAACATGTTCATCGAATGGAAGATCGCAGAATACCCAAACAAATGTTACGATATCAACCTGCAGGAAGAAGAAGACCAAGACGTCCACTCAAAGCATTTCTGGATGGTGTTTCTTTTAAGGCCGAAAAAGGTCAACAAATAGCTTAAATTTGTGAATGTCCTATGTCGATGATGATGATGGTGATGAAAATCCAGAATTCTGGATGTATCGTTTGCTGTGATCACTTTGACAGATTTACGGAAGTTTTTCTTCGTTTCATTTCATATATATAATTCTGTACGTATGTCAGCCAACATCTGTATATCTTCACGCGGGGAAAAGAGTGCTACCTTGCGGGAGTAAATTATCCAAGGCTAATTTAATTATGCTCATTTCTCTACATATGTCAGCAAGTGACAAGTGGTTAGCTCATTGGCTCGAAAATACGCATAGCAGGCAACTAGGGTATTACTTGGATGGGAAAGGTCAATTAAACGTTACTCAAAGGCTCTAAAATAGGCAATAAATGTATATAATAATAATTATTTATGTAAATATATATATATATATATATATGTGTGTGTGTGTGTGTGTGTGTGTGTGTGTATTTATATTTCCTTTTTAGGAATTAACTATATGAGATATTATTTATTTAAGTATATTTAAATGTGGCGCCCCTCACGGTTGGGGTCCCGAGATCGAGTCTCGGTCACTCCATGTGTTGTTCGTAGTGGACGAAACGGAGCTTGGGCAGGTTTCTTTTATCTAATATTCCAGACCATGAGTGATGATTGAAATAATTCTCGTTAAGAAAAAAAAATTCTCTGACAAGGAAACGAACCCGGGATCTCATAAAATGTAGTTAGAAGATATGATTAAAAGGCCAGGAGGTTGATATAAAAATTGAGATTAAAAATTACCTTTATGGTTAAAAATAATTTCGAATCAGTATGTATATATATTGTGGAAAGCAACGGGAAGCTACCACACCTACAATTCCCTAGTAAAGCTGCAAGCATAGCATGAAAATGCTATTGCAGTGAAGGACCTGCCTTCGGGCAGAATTACTATGGATGGATATATATATATATATATATATATATATATATATATATATAATCTGGCATTAAAAATGTTATTCGTCATCATCAGCATCAAGGATTAGACCTGCTGGTCTGTTCCGATCTCTTGTTAGAATAGGTCTATCCATCTTTTACTGGGTCTTCCAACATTTCTTCGTCCTAGTGGTTTGTAATGAAGAATCTGTTTCGGAATTCTATTGTTATCCATTCTATTGATGTGGTCCATCCATTCATCTCTGTATTGCGTAATTCTATCTAATTGAAAGTATAAATATTCATGTCCCCTGAAGACATTACTGGCGTCTCGCAGGGTAAGATATCTGATGGGGCTGCCATCTACGACTCAGTATCAAGCCGTCTGCTGTATTAACCCCAATAGAAAGGGTACATCTTCCGCTCTGCTAACCGTCGAGGATTTTCTCCTTCTTACCCCGGAGATGGGTCTTCAAATATGTCCCCTGAAGAATAGGTGCCTCTTCCGCATAGTTGTGCTATCTGTTGAGGTTTCCACCCTCATTTATGATATAATATTATGAAAGTTTTAAACTAAATTCAAGTTTTTAAGCTTTATACAAAATATTATTTTGTGAACCTGTATTTCATTCTAAAATATTTGTCAAGAGAAGAGAATGGATCAAGACGCATTTTATAATGCTATATTTTTCCATGTATATGTACTACAAATATTATTTGTCTTGTAATTCATCAAATAGTTGTTTAAATGTTTAATTTTGTTTGAAATTTAAGAAACTTTCACTCAATAACACCAGACAGTGATCAGTTCTTCATAGAGTCCACAATTTTATACATGGCTTATAGAAGGGGATGAACATGTAAGATATAACGCTAAGTTTTACACCTCACACTTTATACAATGTTTATTAGTAAGAATTTTGAACCGATATCTGCATACACCTTGTAGAATATACATGGTATATCGTAAGAAGGTTAGTAACTATTAAAAATAAGAAGATATTTCTTCCAAATGCAGCTTTGATATAAGTTCTAAAGTCTATTTAATTCCATGCATCACTATCATCAGTCAGGGATAAAGGTCTAATTGCTTGTTCCGATCCAGTTATCCATTCAGTACTCTTGTTAAGTGGGTAGACCTTGGCTTCGTTTTCAAACTCGGTGGTATTTTAGCATAAAATTGAACAATATTTTTCTTAGTCATTATTACATGCGTAATTTCCTCTTACTTTTGTATTTTTTCGAAGAGTGGGCTCAAGTTTTGATAATATTTCTGTGCTTTTTTATGATCTTGTCATGTGCATTTTGCCGTTGTCCTCATCAATTTAATCTCTGCCGCTGGCTGTGATAAAGGATTTGTATTTTTATAGCTGTTTTTAAAATACATTATGATGTTTTACATCTATATAAGAATGTGAGTACTGCAAGAGAGTTATATACTTTTAGTCTTATGTGATCTTCTCCTTGAGAGGGGTTTAATATTCTTTATAATTCCTTTTATTTTGGAAAAAAAATCATGGTTTTGTTTGAGATATTCTTTTCATTTTCGTATGATATCGAATATCTTAGCTGGTTAAATTTACATCATCCATAAATAATTTAAGAACACCAGCATATTTCATTAAATCCTTCTAGATCTGATTTTTGTTAGGATACTTAGGCCTAGTATGATTAGTTAAGGCTCTGAAAAGGAAATACAGTTCGATGTCCGAAAAAGTTTCAAATAATTTACACCATGCGAAAGATAATCCTGAAATATGTCGAAATTTATATTAATTAAAAATTCTGTGTTTGAGATAAAAAGTGAACTAGAGCGTGTTGTTAACCCCTTTAAATTGGAAAAACTAAATCAAAAGTCAAAGGATGAACTGCCCGACGACTCGCGTGAGCAGATGCTGAGCAGCCCTTGGCCTGACTGTTAAAGTGGGCCTCGGGTTCCAAGACAAGGTTCATTTGCCCCGGGTAATTGTAATTGATGTTTAGCTATAAGCTATGTGGTGTTAATGGTATTTGGTATGTGTCAGAGAGCAGCAAATACTGGGCTCTGCTCCTTTGTTCTTTAAAGTTTTGAAAATTTATTTTTTCGCGCTTTAATTTTGGTGAGAATCTGTGTTTTATCATGTTGCTAGTTGAAGCTAACTTGTGTGTGTGTTTTGGTGACCCATCCATCAGCCGTTGAATTTTAATAATGGGCATTTTGAATTTATTGTTTATTCATTTTTTACTTAACATTTTTTAAATGTATACAAGCATCTTCCTCTGCCCAATATTAAGTTTTGATTCTCTCCCTCGTTTCATTTCTATCCTTCCAGTCATCATCCTGCAGTCGGCATAGGTGGAGAGAGTATAAGCAGTCATGGATACTCGAGGATTGGAATCGGACTAGTGGATGGGATGAGAGGAATAACGTTTGATTTCCGGAAGACGCCAACAGCTGTTATGACACCGGATTTGACTGATTGATTAAAAAAATTAAAACATTATGGTTTGTTATTCAGAAATCAATTCATAGTTAAAAAAGTCAATTTTATTATTAATGAAAATAAAATAATATAATTCGGGAACCAAACATCTTATCTCAAAGCTCGAATCACATAATGTCTCAGAGGCTAAACTATGATTATAATTTTCCTAACAAAAATATGTTGTTGTTGCTTTCTAATGGCTGCATTTGAGATTATTTACCTATTTTGTTTCTTGCTTCCCAATAGAATAGAGATTTTTCTACTTTCGACTGTTGAAACAACCGCTAAAAGTACAAAATACCGGTGTTAAAAGTAAACATATGTTTAAAGTAAAATATGTTTAAACTGGGTCAACGCTCCAGGTTGATTCAGTTACATTGCTTCTAACAGCTCCAAACAAATAATTTTGGAAATTACATTGAATGGTTACTTGAAATCGTTGTATGTCGCAGTTACTTTTTGTACCTGTTAACCGCGACAATAAAGTAACGTTTTATCGCCGCCCTAGTTATGTGAAACAGTTCATTTGCTACGTGCACCAGATGTCAGGAGGATAAAAAACTGTTATTGCTTCCGTTTCCGACCAAAACATGGCGAGAAATTGAATACCGTTTACTGCGCTACCAACTCGCATTTTATAAGTATGATAAAAAAAAACTTACTTGTACTTAGATTCATGCCAACTAGACTTTTATATTTCAATCTTGCATCGGGAGAGAAATATTTTGTGACCATAGTATAAAGCCACCTCACATACAGAAAAGGTTAAAAATACTATTCTAAAATATAATTCATAATTAAAAAAAACTAAATAAAAATGTAAAACAAGATACAGTGAAAGAACAATAAATTCTAATCTTAATAATGTGGCTAACAAATGTTTTCGACTTATATATATATATATAACTCATAAAGAAGAGGAAAATAAATTGGTTTGGTCATTGGCTAAGAAGAAACTGCCTGCTGACGGATATGACCTAGAAGGAATGGTCAACGGAAAGAAAGTTAGAGGGAGAAAAAAAAGACATCAGATGAAAGACAATATTTAAACAAATTGTTTGTATGCGGATACAAAAAAAAAAAAAGAAAAAAAAAAAAAAAAAAGGAAATCTGAGTTAAGCAAAAGTGGAGGACGCTGAATTTACAGTGAAATACCGTACTTTATTTTGGGCAGAACACTATGTGTGTGTGTGTATATATATATATATCCATCCATCCATAGTAATTCTGCCCGAAGGCAGGTCCTTCACTGCAATCATAGCATTTTAATGCTATGCTTGTAGCTTTACTAGGGAATTGTAGGTGTGGTAGCTTCCCGTTGCTTTCCACACCGGTGAAGGATGATGATAAGGATGATGATGATGATGATGGCCCAGAAAAACTCCCCAACCGGGGATCGAACCCGGGCCCGCTGCGTGACAAGGCAGCACGCTACCTCGAGACCACAGCGGTGGAAATATATATATATATATATATATATATATATTACTGAACTACTATTAAACCTGACCTGGAAGTAGATCTCTCTCTCTCTCTCTCTCTCTCTCCTCTCTCTCTTCTCTCTCTCTCTCTCTCTCTCTCTCTATATATATATATATATATATATATATGTGTGTGTGTGTGTGTTTTCAAAATAGGAAAAAAATATTAAATATTCAATAGTAGCTCTGTTCCAAGTCATCTACCTTTGGGAAAGAACTACGGGACTTGTGCTGATTTGAGTCTCAATGGGGAAAGAAATTTTCTCGTTGAATTTCGGCCAGTATGGGACCGGTGTCCACCCAACATCGTGAGGAATTTGGGTAGCTAGAATAAGTAGCGGCTCCAGGTTGAAAAAACCAGATATAACTGGTGGGTGACCCGACATGTTGACCACACACCACCCCTACACCAGTGCACTGGTAGGATGATCGTCTACATCTGTGATTCGCATACAGATGTGATGCCAGCAGTCGGATGGTAGGCCAAGGGCCTTCTAGGCCTGTCGCGCCAAAGAGTTTAGTTTTTTTAGTATATTGTAAGATATAAACAGTTAAATTTGTACGGGAATGTACGACAAAAGGAAGAACAAAAGTTACCCAGAAAAACATTGGAATCGTGTCCATGTGGAAGAAGAAAAGAAAAAGGACTTCGAAACTCATGGGTGCAAGAAATAAGAACTGGAATGAGAAAAAAGGGTCTAGAGGGGATGGAGTGGATAGATAGGGATGAGTGGAGAAGGAAAATAAAACTTTAGGCACAGAGTGATGTGTACACATTGAAAATATATATAAACAAACAATCCTGTATTACGGTAACTTGAAATATTGAGATCACAAACGAAATCATAAAAATGAAAGTACTGAAAAGAATGTAGTTACAAGAACAAACATCATCATCATCACGAACAAATCCGTTAGGCTATGTGTCCTGTGACGGTAAACCTAACAAAGATGATCTTGATCTTTCCACCGATATTTTGGTTTTCCTTGGTCCCTAAGTCCAGTTGGAGTGTATTGGAAAGCCAATTTTGGTAGTCTATTTCTTTCCATTCTTCTCAGACAATTTTGTTTTTCAATTCTTGTTGCTATATTTTTGTATCTTCATCTAAACGTGGTACAAGTTTTTCTCTGATAATAGTGTTCCTTTGGTGAACCAATCTATTAATTCCTAACAATGATCGTAAGAAGCGCATTTGGCTTACTCTAAGTTTATGAGAATTTCTTTTATTTAAAATCAAAATTTCACTTCCGTATTTTAGGGCAGCTTTTGGTATGAATATATGTAATCTTAAGTTTTATATGTGTCCTCATCTGTTTACCAAAATGTCTTCTTTTTAGCCCATTCATTTTATTATATTTTTGTAATTTCGAATCAATGTCATTCTATGTTCTACATTTATTAAGGATGATAAATCAGGCACTTGTTCTATAATTTTTCCATAAATCTCAATTTTCACCCGTTGTATGTTTTTTTTCCCACACATTGCCATTGTTTTAGATTTTTAAGTGGAAATTGTCATATTAATTTGCTATTTCTTCTTATTATTATTATTATTCTTGCAGGGATTGAACCTTTTTGGTTCGTTCCGGCTCCAAGTATTATAGCTGTTGTGTCCATCTCTTTCGTGGGCGTCCCCGATCTCTTTTTCCTCCACATGGTTGATAGTTTAGACTTTTCCTAGGCAATCTGTTGATATCCATTCTGCAGACATGTTCATACCATTTTATCCTATACTCTTAAATTTTATGAGTCAAACTGAATATTTGTAGTTCTTTATGGATATCTTCACTTTGTTTTTTAACCATTACAGTATATCCAGCCACAAATCATACATAGGAATATTTATTTGCTATTTATTTAACAAAATAATTAACAAAAAATTTAAAATTTTTAATAAAATAATAATGAAAATTACGATAGGCTAAAAATTAACGGTAATATACAGGCTATAAATTTAACAAAATACATAGGCAGAAAATTAACAATGATATATAGTGGGGAATTCATATACATTTTTTTATTGTTTTGCTTAAATTGTTTCAAAGAGAGAAAAAAGTAACTGGAGTTTGTTGTAGGCAAATTACTCCAGTCGTCTACACCGGTAGTCTTTATTTACAAAAGAAACATTTCCTGTATTATGATGATCTTGCAGAGATCTTCTACGAGAATACATTTCCTATATTCATTCTTTTTTCCTCTCAGTAGTAATTTTGATAACATAAAAACATATCCCGGTGTAGTAAAGAGGTTATTAAATCTATTGTGTATATCCATCCATGCACTACTTCCCATACAGTATCTATCCATTGTACTTGAACTGTCGTTTTTAGCCAGATTTGGAAAGATAAAGATAACGTTATCCCACTACAGGCCATAGGACGTCCTTGAGGTAATGAGAGGTTAATATTAATACCTTTCTAGGTAATCGGCACAGGGTATCAAACCCGACAATGTAGTTTTCATTTCCGTTAGAGGTTGAGTTCACTCCAGGGCCATGTTCCACCAAAAGGCCAAAACCAGCTTAAAAAATCGTAGTTTGTCCATATGGGGACTAATTATTGACCTTCCAGCCTATAGGGTATTGTCTTAACCAATTACGCTACCACGTGCTCTAATTGGAGAGGATCCCATCACAATTCCATAATAATGTTCAAGCTCAGGGCCGGCAAAATGCTAAACACCACCCTTGAGCGCTCATATAGAGAGAGTGCTCCAAGGTATCCAGCCCTTCTAGACTGGATTATCTTATCCCATGGAGCTTTTTCTCTTCATGAACCGACTCATTAACTGTGCTTTGCATAGGTTAATTCCACCTGGATGGTCTACCACATAAATTGAGGGAGATTCTCTCGCCTAGAATAGTGAGGCTCATTCTGCACTATTTAGCTTTCCGGCTCACGGCTTGCCGGCATCGGCAGTGCGGTTTCTGACGCCTTATTCTAGTGTCACAATGTCCGCTTTTTATTCCCCACATTCATTCACCAGGCGCACACGATTTGTCGCTAAATGGCTAGAGCTAAATATCCACAACCATCTTCACAGCCACGAAATAATGAACTGCCAAGAAAGCCTCGTGAGCTTCAGAATGCAGCGCACTGGACATGTTCCGTCATCGTCGCAACTTTGTAGGTGTAAAGTAAAGGTAAAGTGATCCCACTACAGGCCTCAGGAGGCACTTCCGGTAGTACGAGGTTAAGGCTCCCAATTTTTCTGAACAATTGGCACTCGATGTCAGCCGGATTTTCAGCCCTGCGTGACGGCTGGCTTTACACCCACAACAAGTATTTGGCACTCATTTCCGTTAGAAGTTGAGTCGACCCCAGGGCCATAGTGCCGCAGGTTTTTAAAAATCCTTCCGGCTTGTAACGCAGTGCCTTAACCACTACGCTACGGCGCGTCCCCACTTTGTAGGTTTATGTAACTTTAACCTTATCAGAACCAATATTTTCCCCTCAACCTTTACAAATTTGACAACCGTCTTCTACAGATAATAATAATAATAATAATAATAATAATAATAATAATAGCTTTATTTTACCTGTCAGAGTTAAGGCTTTAAGGCCTTGTCTACCACTCAACCAGGTTTAAAAAATATAATAAAATAGTATTACATTTAATTACAATATATGTATATATATATATATATATATAAACGATTACAAGTTATGAATACAATACAATAAATATTTATAATGTATTTTGATTTACTCTAAATTTAACGAATTAAATATATAATATGTACAAGATATATAAAAAGACGAGGAAAAGATTAATGACATAGTATAAAATTAAATAAATAGAGAAAAATTAATTATTAGACAACAAGTAACTGTATAAGCGTGACTTAAAGGTGCCAAGTGTGCGGCAACCCCTGATATCTTGAGGAAGGAGATTCTAGGGGCGGGCAGAGGGTACTGTGAAGGAAGTAGAATAGGAGGAAGTGCTATGAAGATGAATTGTTAGCAGACTGCTATCTTGTGACCTAGTGTCAATAATGTGGTAAGAGGATAACTTCTCAAATCTGGACGCCAGGTAAGTAGGAATGTAGGAATTCAGAAGCTTGAAAAGTAGTGAAAGAGAGTACAATTTACGTCTGTCAGTAAGACGGAGCCAAGAGAGGTTATTAAAGTGTTCGGAAATATGGCCATAACGGCGGATATTAAAAATGAATCGAACGCAAGCATTATGAACACGCTGCAGTCTCTGCGACAAGTCATAGTTTAGATCATTATATATCATGTCACAATAATCGAAGTGTGGTAACACAAGATTCTGCACAAGGATTTGTTTTAAGGAAACTGGGGAAACATTCTTTAAATGTCTAAGATAATGTAAGATGGATAAAGTCTTTTTAGATATGTGTTTCACTTGTGTTTGCCAGGTTAAATTTGCGTCTAGATGTAGTCCAAGATCTATTACTGAAGAAGAATAAGGGATAATTATATTATTTGTAGTAATGTTTGGAAGTGTAGATATGTCAAAGGTTGTAAGCAGTCTTTGTTGTCCCATTACGATTAATTGTGACTTGTTAGGATTTAGATTTAGACCGATACTTGAAGACCAGTTAAAGATGGATATGAGATCGTCATTCATTTTCGTCAAGCTGTTATAGAGAGAATGAGAAGGTGAATGTAGGTAAATTTAGAGATCATCAGCATAAAGGTGATAACGGCAGTGCTTTAGTACAGTTGGTTAGTCATTTATGTAGATTGAGAAAAGAAGAGGTCCGGGAACACTGCCCTGGGGGACTCCAGCCGGCACGTCATTTCTGATGATTATTTATTTACTTTAACCTATACGGATTGCATAAAAATGGGCTGTATTCATGTTTAGAATATCGTATTTGCTCGCGTAATTTGCGCACATTTTAATTTACTTTGGCCACTTAAAAATTGGGGAGCATAAAATATGTGGCTTTTTAAAATTAGAGGTCCTGTTCTGAGTTATCTATATTATGGTAGGTAAGTATAGTAATTAAGAATACAGTACTTTTGTTATCTCTCATTAATTTATAGCATAACACTGTAGGTAATTTTGAATTATAGAAATAATATTCATGCAATAATAAATCTATGAACAATAATAATTATTGTGCAAATGAAACAGTACAAATACCGTACATTGTCTATGTTGTGAGAATTAACAATTTTACGTGCACATAGTTGTAGCGCACGCCATGTATAATTGTGATTCCGTCGTTCCGCAACTGATAAATTAAACGTTCATCTTCTACAACGTAATATTTACCAGTTTTCGGAGCACGAAATGCCTTAGTGTCACTTCTTGCATTATTTAGTGTGTTGCCAACGCACGTTGAATTCGAGAACTCCGAATTCTCTTTCTGTCTCTCTACGATTACCGAAATGTTCCGCGAAACTTATCACTATCGATTTATATGATGCTGTGTAACTGGTATTCTTTCCCATCTTAAAATACAGCATAAATAAAAGTGCACGTGAGAATGTGGAAAGTCAACTGAAGTACCGATATTTACTTTTCTAAAACTTGTCTGTACCAAGGGGAAGCATTGTTAAAGTAGCGGACTTTGGGTTTCTTTGTGAAGCAGGTATTTCAGTTGCTAGTAAATTACCTACATTGAATTGTGAGAATTGGCAGTGGAATTCAGGCAACGAAAAGCCTTACTACACTGAAAAAAAGTAGGCCCAACCTAAAATGTGTGCGCAAAATATACGGAGCAAAAGAAGTTAAGTATAACGGTGTGCAAAATACGCGGGGCGTAAATTACGCTAGTAAATATGGTATAACTGAACTGTGCAAGCGTTTTTTCGTGTATGTTGCCGTGACTTTGTTGTTTGTTCGTTGTTAAGATCTGTGTCACCTTCCTCTTTCCTCGCTTTCCTGAATATACCCTTCCCCCACCCTCTCTGCGCGCATGTCTTGCGCGAGAGAGGAGGTCCGATCCTAGCGTCACAAAATATTAAGCAGGCTTCCAGAAGCAGTCTGCTGGAGTCTTCTTCAAGTATTGGAAACTTTTTGTTTCCGCGAGGGATTCCGAGCTGAGAATCCCTCGGCCGCCTTCAAGATCTACATTTGTATTTATTTATTTGGCTGTAAAGAAGAACTATTCTAAGTTGAGTATTATTTTGGATTGAATGTTAGGATTGCTTGTATCGAATGATTTATATGTTTGTAAATATTGAGAAGAAGGCACGTTTGAAGTATGTTCATTTTTCATTATGCTTTCTATCTGGGTTACAGCCACAATTATTGTTTATTTGACACTTAATTTATTTCTATGACCATTATTTTTATATTAAATACATTAATTTTAGTTAAATACTAGTGCTAATTGTTTCTAGCTTTGCAAGATAATCATTTGACACGAGTCTAGCTTAAGTACGTAGTTTACTTTCCTCTAAAGTCCTCACTTATGATTGTAGTCAGAATTCCGATTGAGGGTCTTTCCACTTTTCAGCGGTTGCCCTTTTACCAGCCGGCTGCTGGCCCTTCACATCCACATGTGTCAATCACAGAGGTAGATGATCAACAGCCAGTGTAGGGGTGACATGTGGTTAGCATGTCGAGTCCCCCAGCCGTTATAGCTGGTTCCTCAACCTGGAGCCGCTACTTATTGTAGCTACCCAATTGCCTCACGATGCTGGGTGGGCACCGGTCCCATACTGGCCGAAATACCATGAGAAAATGTCTTCCCCCATGGAGACTCGAACCAGCGCAAGTCCCGTAGCTCTGCGCCAAGGCTTCCTACCTTGACCGCTCGGCTACGGCGCGGGACGTAGTCAGAATTACGATACTAATTTGGATAAGTCAGCTTAAGTGTTTAAAGTCTATGTGTTTAAAGGATTTGAAGCTAGCAGATGTTTACTTTAGGAAATGAAGCAAGCGCCTACGTAACATTGGGCCCAGCGCGTAGACTCTCTGCTTGTATATTATGTTCAGTATTGTTTACCGGTTCTCTCTTATTTACTTGTTTATTTATTTTGTTGTCGCGATCTTGATCTATTATATTAAAGTTGAATGTTGTATTGGTAAGCTATAATCCTGTGTCTCATGTTATTGTAGATGTCTGTGGAATTTTAATATTATTATTATTATTATTATTATTATTATTATTATTATTATTATTATTATTATTATTATTATTAGAGATTATTCATATGATAATCCACAAAGGGCATGATTTGGGCAATAGTAAATATCCATCCATAGCAATTCTGCCCGAAGGCAGGTCCCTCACTGCAATCATAGCATTTTCATGCTATGCATGCAGCTTTACTAGAGAATTATAGGTGTGGTAGCTTCCCGTTACTTTCCACGCCGGTGAAGGATGATGATGATGATGATGATGATGATAATGATGATAACGATATGATTTCGGGGATCGTTTGGGCCTTAAAGTTTTCCTGATATTTGTCTTACAGGTGAGGAAAAACTCCAATAAAATCCTCACCCAGAAAAACTTTCCCGACCGGGGATCGAACCCGGGCCCGCTGCGGACAAGGTAGCACGCTACCTCGAGACCACAGCGGTGGACATAGTAAATATAATAGCAGTGAACCGAAAGTGCATTTTTCGGTTCAGTGTAGTATCTTTGTTCTCCTCCCTACACAGGGACATTTGTGAAATATGCCAATACCCATGTTCTCCTAGTGGCTACCCCTTCCCTCTTTATCCTGCCTGCCGCGCATGTCTACGGCGCATTCCCCCTCTACCACGGAACCTTTATATACATAGTGCACCTACAGAACTATATCGGCCAATAGCTGAGACAGCAGCGGAAGAAGAAGGTTCTCCTGGCAGCGGTGAAGAAGGGGCTCTACGGCAGCAGCGTTCCTCGCAGCGATCGTCGCCTCATCAGCACCGGCTGGAGAAGTGACTCCCGCTTCCAAAGCCCGCGCTTTGCGCGGCAAAGAGCAAAACCGGTCAGACGGCCGAGGGTCCTAACCTGCCCGCTATCCTGGTAGTTCCCATACCCCAGGCAGTAGGCCGCCTATCCCCTCAGCCCCTAGCTAGGCCGAGCTCCCACGGCGTCTGTCAGGGCGACTCCTTACCGGTGGACCAATACTCCCTACCATTAAGGACCCTCCAGCATGCCAAAAGGCAGCAAAAAAGCAGGCGATCCCACAGCGACGCCCCCAATCGCGGCCAGAACGCGACAAAGCACTAAATGCTCAGCTTCCAACACGGCAGTAACGGCTGCCGATAAAACAGGTTCCGGCCTGACCGTCACTCTGCCTCCGGAGGACTCACCACGCTATAGTGGAGGGCCCTCCGGGGACTCAGAGACGGAGAAACCGCGCGCATGCGTAAAATCCCCTCCCTGCTAATTCGACGGGAATTTTCGTCGCAAATGGCAGCTGTGAATGGTGAATTCAAATACGAGCCTAACGCATTCACTTGCGAACTCACTAGACTCGGTACCAGGGTTAGACCTACTTCAATGGAGGCCTATAATAAATACAAACAGCTGCTGCTGCAGCGCAAAATACCACATCGCGAAGTGGCAAATAAAAGCCAAAGAGACATATTAAAAATTGTCATCAAAGGCATAGACCCCTCAGTGGATCCATCAGAGATCCAGGAAGACCTTTTAGGTCTCGGGTTCGAGGCACTTTCGGTCGTCAATATGACCTCAGGAAGGACCAAGGGCCCGCTGCCAATGTTCTTGGCAGTCCTGGTAGATGGACCCACAGCCTGCGAGGTCCTGAAACTGAATAGACTCTGCTTTTACAAAGTAAAGGCTGAGCTATACAGACGCGCAGCGAAAGCTAAAACTAAGTCTCATTCGGTCCCAGTAGAGCCCGCTCCTGCCGAATTGAGACAAAACACTTCAGATAGAGTCGAGCCAGACGCTCCTCAAGCTGAAGTACCAAATCCAAACCTGACTGAGACATATAATACAGCTGGAGTTGAGCCATCAATGGCACCTCAGCCTGTGATAAATACCAGTAAAAGGACAAACAAAAAGAAAAAATCCGCGCCACGAAGGGCACGACTAGACAAGGCCTCGCAATTCGAGGACCAGTGCGGGTTCAAACCCCAGCACAAAAAGCAATACGCCAACGCCAGCACTCAGACTGCTGTGCAAGCGATCGAAGACATCAGCACACAGACTGCTACACAACCGATCGAAGACGCCAGCACTCAGACTGCTGCGCAAGCGATCGAAGAAGTCAACGCCAGCACTCAGACGGCTGCGCCACCGACGAAAAAAGTGAAAAGAGCTCAAACCGCTCACACTCAAATAACTGGGCAAGTAATTGATGGAATCATGAAGTACCTAATGGCTGAATGTCCTTACATCTCAATTAAATTCACAGTAAACTATGAGAATAAATCCATAGAAATCCTAGAAAATGGATGCTCAATAAGCAATAAAGTCTTTACTGACGCCCAATCTGAAAGAATATCAAGATACTTTCAACATTAACACCCATCAAGGACTACTAAAAGGTGATTTCGCCGGCTATACACCAAAGAACCGAAGAAGCTGATACTTTCGACCATTTAATTTAAATAATTGATAATATTTCAAAATTTATTTTCCAAATTAACTTATATATTTTATTAAATTCACACCACTCTGCTAAGGTTTTTGGTGGTTTCCCTTAGCGTAAAGGCAAATGCCGGAGTGGATCCCTAGACTCCACCAGTAAAAGTAAAAGTAAAATTTATTCCCACATCATTTATACACCTAAAAAATATAATATATTAAAATATTCTATAAAATAAATTCATTTTCCAAATTCTAAATCAACGCTAACCAATGATCAGCTTAGCCCGAAAATGGTCGTTTCTGATTGGAGGATGGGAGCTCTGGGGGCGTGGTCGGGTGGGCCTTGTCTCGCGGATCGAGATCGACATCCGCGGTCTGTCGCGGGTTTCCTCTTGGCATGCCAACATCTACATCACCAGCGACCAGCAGCAGAAGGAACAGAGTAGCTACAAGCAGCTTTATCCTAGACACTCCCACCACTACGTTCAGTCAGTCGGGCGGATGACATACTTGCCATGGGGCCTAGAATGCATTAAACATCCTACCGACATTTTTCAATATCCTCGACTTAAAATTACTTGGGCTGAAGAGGGCAATATAAGACCCTAAAACAGTCTGAAAGTGACAGATTTATTTTCTGCGCTTTCAATTCTACTCCTAAGAACTATATCATTCGATCATCCTAGCAATCGGCGTTTTGGTTGTACTAACGGATTCAAGAGTGGAATCCGGTTCCAGATCAATATGCGACTGGAAAGTTAAAACATGGACTTCTACGTAGACAAGTTGTCTTGAGGCCAAGAAGAGGCCTGTTTGAGTTGGTCCGACCGTCTAGGGAAGAGGATATTCCCGAAACTCGGACATTTGTGTGAGTGTGGTGTGATGTATGGTATGTTATTTATTTATTTTTTTTTCTGTACGGCTACTTTGATCGTTTGATCGAATGCCAGCATTTTTTGTTGTTAATTTACTTTTATTAAGCCAACTTGGTTTATTAAAGTTATCTTTTAAACAACGCCCCTCTTGCTTTGTTTAAGTATGAATAGTTGTTCACTATCCTGTTACGGAAATCACTCACGTAGAAACCATTCCGAGCTCCTCAACTATCAGGCTGATTAGCATTGTTAAAAACAGTCATTGTCTTGTTCACTCCCTGTATGTATTTAATAAGAAAGATGAATCAACGGCTACCTTCTATGGGCCCGAGGTAAGCCATTTTCCTGATAAGATATCCTCTTTGGAAATCTGATCCACGTAAATAGAAACAGCAAATTACAAAACCCGATCCCGGGAGTAAAATGGTAGCAATCTGCGTGATTTTCATTTGACCCACAAATGGTAGTCAGAGAACGTGGTTTATTTATTGTGGTCAGGTGTCGCACCGCGCGCACAGCAGAAATGTACAATATAAAAGAGTCGATATTAGATTTCATAGCCTCTCTTCGAAACGGTACATAACATACTGTAGGCTATAACTTCAAACAGTACAATCTACTACAGCAAAACTAGGGAAATTAACTTAAAAACACACACACAACATTCAAACTCTAGTGTAAGGGTCTTCGATAACATTTGTGGAAGTAAATTCTGGAATAGACGAGTACTTTAACGACGCTCTTTAACATCTCAGATGATTAGCGTCGAAATTCAAAGTTCAGCGTGAAAGGACCGACAAAATTTGCCGTGAGACTTATTTTTAAGCCTTCAGATTCTTTTACACATGGAAAATCAACATCAATGGGTACATGGTTTTAGTTCCATTCCGAAAGAAGCAATATTCAGGATTTTTATTTAATGCATCAACCCTGGCCGGTTTTAACATAGACCCTCGGAACCACAAACGAACATGGTAACCACTAGTTCGCCAAGACTGACAAGTTAGTCTGTGATCCCTGTCCTATAATTTTGTGAGTTACTTTTAAGAAATATTTTACATAGTGCTAAACCATTCGCTTCAAATTTAAATAACTTAGAACACACACACACACACACAAAAACACATATATGGAGCAAAAAATGTTCAGGAATGGGAGTACCAATTGGAGGTGGATCAACAAATACAATATATACACTGTTATTTGCAGATGACCAGATAATAATTGCTCAAGAATATGAAGACATGGGGTTTATGTTCGAAAAATTATTGGACGAATACGATGACTGGGGTTTGAAAATAAATTTAGAAAAAAACATTTTATATGGAATGTGGAGCGGAAACCGTAGATTTGATATTAGAAGATGAAAAGGAGTATATTAGAGGGTGTGAAGAATTCGAGTATCTGGGAGTAAAACTGGATAAAGAGAATAAACAAGAAAGTGATATTGAGAACAGAATAAATAAAGGTAGAGCAATAACAGCAATGATGAATGGAGTCTTATGGAACAGACATATAACCAGGAAAAATAAGTTACAAATATATAATTCAATAGTGAGAAGTACTGTCGCATATGGAGCTGAAGTTTGGAAATTCAACAAAAACTTAGAACAAAAACTTATGTCGATGGAAATGGATTTCTTGAGGAGAGTAGCAAGATGCTCAAAATTAGACATAATAAGAAATACTGTCATAAGAGAAAAAAATGAATATTGGTTATTCACTAGTAGATTATATACGGTATAAGCAATTAAATTGGTATGGGCACCTACGACGAATGCAAGAAGAAAGATTACCCAGGAAAACATTGGAATGGTGTCCACATGGAAGAAGGAGGAGAGGGAAGACCTCGAAACTTGTAGATGCAGGAAATAAGAACTGCAATGAGAGCAAGAGGACTGGAGGACATGGATTGGATGGAGAGAGACGAGTGGAGAAGAAAAATAAAATTTTAGGCACAGAAAGATGTGTAAACATTAAAATTCTGTATATAAATAAATAAATGACCATCATAGCCAAATGTAAAACATATAGTTATAACATATATATTATGGCAATGTAGAATTTTCTCCTATTTTGAACACATTAAAATCAAGTAAAAGAGAGCGAAAAACACGCCAAATATTTGTGTTAGTTATAATAATAATTAATAATAGTAATAATAATAATAATTATTATATATAAAAATCAATGTTTGTTTGTTTGTTTGTTTGTTTGTTCGTAATTTATGCGCGGCCATATCGTTGATCCGATTGTGATGGGCTTTTTGCGAGATGTTCAAGAGATTCCCGAGATGAACATTAGGCTATAAGAGCGTTGAGATACTCAACTCCTACACCCATAAAAATTGCCCTTTGTAGTGGAAAACGTGAAAAAGTAGCCCTTTGGACGCTTAAATGGCTTACGCTGCCTAAACCATAACAAATACACAACATTAATGTACACAGAATCGAATATCTCAAAAAGCTCTACAAAAAAGTCCGCGAGAGCTATGTTTATCTCTTACGGATAGCTCGCAATAATAATTTTTGTCTTTCATCAGGTACGTGAATTCCTGTGCAAGCATAGCACCACATGGCGGGTATTCTTTTACGGATAACTCACAATAACGAATTTTATCTTTTAGCTCATTTATGGCAAGAAGATAGAGTTAAGTAGATTCCCGGGCAACACCGGGTAATAAGCACGAGGAATCTTAAAATAATTACGATATATATTTATAATTATTTTTCGTTCTACTTATTCCAACTAACCATAAAAAGTACATTAATTTTTGTCTTTCAGCTCATTTATACCAAGAAGATCGGGATGAGTAGATTCCCGGACAACGTCGGGTAAACATCACGGGGTATCTAAAAATAATTAGGAAATAAAATTTTGCCTTCACTTATTTAACTAAACATAAAACACATTAATTTTCGTACTTCAGCTCATTTATGTACAGAAGATTGGATAAGTAGATTTCCGGGCAACGCCGGGTAATCAGTTCGTGGTATCCAAAAATATATATTTATAATTATTTTTCCTTTTACTTATTCAAATAAACGAAAAAGCACATCGATTTTGATTTATTTAGGCATAGCAATGCACACCGGGTATTAGCTAGTCTAATATATGAAAATGAATGTTTGTTTCTTCGTATTTTATACGCTGCCATACTGTTCATCCAATTGTGATGGTAAGAATTATTAAAACACAAATTAATAATCTTAACATAATAAGACCGAAAGATTTTTTTTACAAAATGTTCAGGAGATTCCCGGAATGAATATAGGTTGTAAGAGGGTTGTGATGCGCAACTCCTACACCCTTAAAAATGACCCTTTGTAGTGAAAACGTAAAAAGAAGTCTCTTTTTTGACGCTTAAATGGTTTACGCTGCCTAAACCATAACAAATACACAAAATTAATGTACACAGAATTGAATATATGAAATAAAACTCTAGAAAAAAGTCCGCGACAGCATATGTTTATCTTTTACGAATAACTCATAATAGCCATTTTTGTTTTTCATTGATGGTAAGATGATCGGGATAAGTAAATTCCCGGGCAAGCATAGCAGCGCACGGCGTGCTGGTATTCTTTTACGGATAACTCAAAATAACGAATTATGTCTTTCAGCTCATTTATGCCAAGTACATGTGGATATGTAGATTCCCGGGCAATGCCGGATAAAGAGCACGGAGTATCTAAAAATAATTACGATATAACTTATAGTGATTGCTTGAACATTAAATTTTGGAAGATGAATACGATTTACTATTTGGATTGTATGAAAGGTAGTTTGGAAACAGAATTAATTAGTTTATTGGTCGATTTAGCTACAATAACGAAGAGAGCAATTTCAGCTAATTTATGCCAAGAAGATGTGAATAGGTAGATTCTTGGGCAACGCCGGGTAATCAGCACGGGTTATCTAAAATAATAACGATATACATTTATAATTATTTTTCCTTTTACTTATGTAGATAAACGCATAAACACATTATCATTTATTTAGGCGTAGCAGCGCACGCAGGGTATTAGCGTTTTTACATGATCTTATTTTCCTTGTGGTCCGGGATATTTAAATAACAGGCAGGAGAAATTACTGTTCATCCCCAGTAAATCTTCTAAATCTAAAATTTCGCAACAGATCAACTTAACCTGAAAGGAGCCGTTTCTGGTTGGACTTGCGACTCTCCCTCCCTTTCTTGTCCCTTTGGGGCTGTGGTGGTTCCGGTCTTCCTGTGGGTGGCTGAGTGAGATGGCGACTAGAAGACCACAAGCGAAGATCAGCTTAAAGGCTAGTTAATGTCTGACCACTGGACCTTTTACTGTCGATCTGCGGCTGATTATTGTCGGCACTAGGATGATCGCTCTTCATAAACGACGAAAATATACAAAAGAGCTAAAGAGGGCAAATAAGTCCCTATAATAGCCGGAAGCTGTGGGTCATGTACCAATGGTCAGCTCCTCGGCTGCCGAGTGGGCATCCAGGAAACTGGATGCTTGCTCGGCTAGATAGGGAAGTAGCTTATACATTGGAAAAGTGCCTGCACTTCCAAATACATAGTCAGTCAGTTTAGCCAATTTAAGGTTAGGGTAATTGGGTAAGATTGTAAAATATTGAATCAGACTGTGATGATTTTATTAGAATTGACACTTACTATCAGCGAGTACCAAACAATAAAACTGATATTACTTCATAACCGTTTAATGTATGGACTCATGTTTAATGGGACTACATAAACATAATAATATCCAGGAAGAAGTAAATAAAATAATTCAAACTGCTAAGAAATGTTATTTTTCAATACATAAAGTAGTTAAATTCAAAATATTTGACACGTGAAAGAAAAATCAGATTGTATGAAACACTAATTAAGCCGGTGTTAACTTACAAAGGAGTGAAACCTGGGTTCTGACTGAACATGACAAACCTCAACTGGCTGATTTTGAAAGAAAGATACTCAGAAGGATATATGGACCTATTAAAGAAAATGCATTATATAATGAAAATAAACACTAAGAAATTGGGATTGAAAGTAAACATTATTAAACTAAATATATTTTCATATATAGAAATACATTATATAATGGAAATGGGCAGTTAATGGACAAATGAGGGACATTTTGAAGAAGTAGATCAAAGATATTTTAGACAAAACATATTCTAAGTTATAAGCTGTTTGTTTTTTTTAAACTCACGCCCCACCATTACAATTGGTGTAGGCTTACTGAAAGGTACGAGATGCTTCGGACTATATTTAGGGATTCGATTAAACTCGATGATTAACAAGAAATAACCAACTGTATTTACAAATTTTAGCCTTTACAGAATATTTCAGCAAATAACGAGCTATACTTCAAAATGTACATTTTCTAATTATAGTTGGCTAAATTTTATCAGTTAGGTTTCCAACAATCTCTAAATAAGGTCTAAAGCTACCCCATTCAATTCTATAGATCTAATTAATTTAATGTTGGATTACGTGTATCACATCTAATCGACTCCAACAACCATAGATTAATTTCAGCATGTTTCCTTTAACTAAGTTCCTTATCTAAAATTCCTAACTTGTAAAACGTAGATCATATATAATTCGTCTGTATGTGTGTTTGTCACTCTACTCCTCCTAAACGACTGGACCGATTTTGATAATTTTTTTGTGGATGTCTGGTTTGGTCCTCTGATGGTTTAGATTCACAATTGGACCCTCTAAAACCATTATGTGTTGAAGTTCACCTGAAGTGAAAATTTAAAAGTCGTTCTAGCGGTCACATTTTTCGATGTTTCAGAAGGAAACTTCTTCTTCTTCTTCTTCTACTACAAGGTTTAGGCTATGCAGCCTGTTCCGGCGAAGTTAAAAGTGAAGTCCATCTTCTACGTGGTCGGCCAACATCTCTTGTACCTCTGGGATTATACAGGAAGGTTCTTTTTGGTATTCTTTCGTTGTTCATTCTCATTAAGTGTTCTGTCCATTTCTTATTATTTTCGCTGATTTTATCTTCAATTTTATATATATTTAATTCTTTTCGTATAGTTTCATTCCTTATTCTATCCGCTCTTGTGCATCCTTTCACATTACGTAAAAACAGCATTTCCGCAGTCTGTATCCTGCTTTTATCCTTTGATTTAGTTATCCAATTTTCACTTCCATACAACAACAAAGGAACAGCCATTGTTTTATATAATTTAAGTTTCGTATCTTTCCTTGTTTTCCGACCTATGGTTCTTTTTATGGTTCCACAAATAGCCTGGAATTTATTTACTTTATTTTCTATATCTTTATTTTCTCTATAAGTTATATCACATCCTAAATATTGGAAATGTGATATTTGTTCTATTATTTTGTTATCCAGTACAATTTTTGATCTTAGTATATCGAATTAAAATAAACCGAGGTAGGTATTATGCAAAAATTAACGAAATCCGATAATTAAAAGTAGACATTTACTTGAAATCCGAAACTCCGGTATTAGCGAAATATGACAATTGGAAGTGGAGGTAAGTAAAACCCAAGCAGCAGAGATGAAATTTTTAAGAAGAGTAAAAAGATGCACTAGAATGGACCAGATAAGAAACGAGGATATCCGTGAAGAACTACAGATTTACTCCATAAAAGAAAATAATTTAACAACAAGATTCAGTGGAAAGAACATGTAAAAAAATGGAAGAAAGTAGATTACCAAATAAAATCTTACATTATTTTCCGAGAGGAAGAAGAGATAGTCTTAGATCTATTAGTGAAGACGGAACAGCAACTAATGACTAATCCAGGAAGTCATCTAGGCCCATCCATCCACCCCTTGGGATACCTCGGTCGTCCTGACCATACTCCCAAGTCCTAGTTCTAGTCCTCCCTATTCTATGTTCACGTCCACGTTCAAATTTACGGTCCTTACACCAACACCCTAGGGAGAGAGTGTTGGAGTTTGCAGTTCTGGGAATTGCTGAGCTACATAGTACATCAGGTCGCTCAATCCTGACGACCCCACAGTTGGTCCACGGGCTCCATGAGCCTAGCCGGGAGGACTGCTGTCGCAGATCCACCAACCATTCCCCTGTTCTGCCTCCAGGGACGTGTCCTGCAGCCGTTGTGAGACCGGCTAGGGCTACAAGCCCAACAGTGTGAGACTTTTAGTACATCCAGGTGCTCATCTCCTGGCGACCCCACAGTTTGTCGACGGGCCCATAGGCCGAGCCAGGAACCAGTACAGTAGCTCCCCTCTGGACTGGTCCGAGCCGAGTCCTGGTGTGCCCCCAGGGACGCCTTCTGCAGCTGTTGTGGGCCAGCACGGAGCTCGCAAGCTCCAACAGATGAGCAACTAGTACGACAAGGCGCTCAACTCTTGCCTACCCCACTAATGGTTCACGAGTCCCTTGGACTTAACCGGGAGGACTGTCTAGCAGATCCACCGATCTTTCCCCCAGTGCACCAGCTGGGGACGTGTTTGGTTGCTGAAGTGGGTCCAGCCTGAGCATTAGTACGTCAGGTCGCTCAACTCCTGACGACCTCACAGATTGTCCTTGGGTCACTCGGTTCCAGAGTCGGCGCTAAATCCCACCAACAAAGACCGCGCAGAAGAAGAAGAAGAAGAAGAATAAGAAGAAGAAAATGGAGGTTTATCTGAAATTCGGAATTAAAAACAAACTAACAACCGCCATATTTGGTTCGTATCAGCGTATACCATACAATGTAATTAACCTTTAATACTTCATTTATTTAGGCGTAGCAACGCACGCCGGGTATTAGCTAGTATTTTATATAATCTACTACTGAATACCTAATATTCATTTTTTTACGTATGATAGTAGTTTGTTTTTTTAATTTTGAACATCTTGCTGCTAATAATTATTATTATTCATTTAAAGTGGCAGAGTTAAGGCTATAAGGCCCACAATTCTCTTCAACCAGTAAAAAATATATACAGTACATATATGGAAAAATACATAATTAACTCACTATCGAACCCGTAGTTTCATGGCCGCGCAGATATAAGCTCTCCATACATCCCTATCCTGAGCTAATGCTTTCCAATCATTCCTTGTATAATCTAATTCCCCCAAATCATGGTTAGTGTTATTATCCCACCCCATTCTTGGACTACCAACTGGGCGTTTTCCCTCTGGTTTTACTAAAAGAAGCTTCCATACCCATTTTTCATTATCCATTCCTGTCACATGTCCTGCCCATCGCATTCTATGACGCTAAACTGTTGTTATATCTGATTTCTGATAAATATCAAGTAGCTCACTGTTATTTAGTCTTCTCCATACCCCTATCTGCTAAGGGAAGTACTTATGTTGGACCAGTTGGGATGTAACACAAACTGGAGGATATGTTAATTAAACGACATTAAATATGATGACGTTAGTCATTTTGCTGAAAATTTAATAAAACTCGTGATATTTGTCATTACATAAACCTTTACAAGGATAATGAAAGTATCTGGAACTTTAACAAATTTTATAACCTTATCATCTATACAATAGGAACATTTTAGAAATTTCAATCGCGTCTCATTGACTGGTTCGTAACGGCACGGTTGCTCATTGCAGCTGGTTTCAACTATTACCCGTTTAAAGAGCAAGTGCAGTTGTTGACGGAGGGCACTGCAGTCGTGTTTATGCAGGAATGAACACGTGGCACTGCTATCTAGAGTGCAGAGGGGAATGGGACGTGGGACACTGACAGTATACACCGCCTTATATGACGTCACGTGTAGCAACAAAAAGAGATTCGTAATTCTTCCGCCTGCAGAGTTATTTTGAATGACTAATACAAGTGCTGCTAGCGGTGCGAATAACGTAAATATTAGTTTCCCTCCTTCTTAACATTAATAACTATTTTTGATTACTTTATACAGATAGCAGAGCACTGTATACTTTTTTGCTTGAAATTCAGAATCGGTTATAATTTCGTAAACTGGAGTAACAAAAATGATCATTTACCATAATAATGAGGGTCTTGGATGAAATGGTTGTAACAAACTTTTTGCGAACATCATGAGCATCTGATGATGGCAATCCTGGTGCAGTTATATGTGGCACATCCACTAAAACCAATGTCAAATGAATTTTGAATCACATTTGTTAATCTCATTACACTTTGTTCCACGTCATAGCAAGACTTTTCCAAGCATAAATACGCATATCTTTGTAAATTTCTGCTGAGAGTTGATTATATACAAGGAAATGCAGTTTTATAATAAAGAATCTATCGGACATTTTCACGTCACCATCTGATTTTAGACGCACATATCCTTCAAGTCGTCGCACATAGATCTTATATTGACGGGGAAAAAAACATCAAGTGGTTGTATATATTTGGTGGCTCCTACAGGAATAATTTTCAGCCTTACATTTTTATCGGGTACAGTCCTGTAGCAATTGTTCGTCCATATGTCCGGACTATGAATCACATACTAAAAGTGAATCCATTTCAATGTTTTCACTAAACACATGTTTTAAGAATGTTTTCAAGTGTTCTTTTGTCATTTTTCCACTGGCACTACAGTCGACATACACATTTGGATGTGTATTCTGTTCTATCTTCTTCTGAACTTTGGGCCCAAAATTTGTTTCCAGTAGGTTCTTGAAAACAGAGGTATAACCTCTTCCCAAGTTGCCCACACATTGAAATAAGAACATCTATCGTGTAAGAATGTGTAATTCCATGGGTTTTGAACTGTAGCAACAGTGGGCTTTTTGCCTTTGACTGCCAGTGTTATGTTTCCTGTCATTTCATAATTAAATTGACTTTGGTCACAGTTCCACACATTCTTTGTTGGTATGCACTTTTCTTGAATAGTCTGATTATAGTCTCTTACAAACTTATTTGCATTTTCAATAGTTTGAGTTTCGATTTCAATATCCTTGACAGTGAAAATATGGTAATTTTTCTAGAAGAAATAATGTTTTCTTTTTTTAAATTTGGTAATTTTTCTTGAAGAAATAATGTTTTCTTTTTTTAAATTTGGTAATTTTTCTTGAAGAAATAATGTTTTCTTTTTTTAAATTTGGAATGAATCTATTTGAAGTTTTAAATTCATTCAAAACTAATTCCTTCGCTCGAAAAAGAGCCCAAGATTGTAAATGCCAATAGTGCACTGTCAATCCCCGATCTCGAGAATCTCGAAACTTATTAAGGATGTAGTCTTTAATTTTAGCGATTTTGTAAGGGTCCCTGTTTTTTAATTGTGAAGCTAGATAAGATGTTTTATTTTCTATATAATTCAAAATTGTTCTTACATTTCGGTTATTAAATTAATTATGACCATTTTTTTATTATTTGTGAATAGGACTTCGGGCCAGATTTCCCTGACATCCTATATTCATAAATGTTTTCAAAGTTTCTTCAGAATAGACAGACAGTACGTTAGGACGTTTAGGTTTTTTAACAGGAGACGGCTCAAAGCTACTTGAATTGTCACGTTCCTCACTGGATTCGTTGGCAATTTCAAAGTCTTCAGAACATCCGGCCTGTGTGAGCTTCTGATTGCAAGTAGCATAGTCTTCGAAATCTAAAGTATTTTCACTAACATCCTCTAACCCATTCCAATATTTTTCTTCTATAATTTCTGCCAGAAAATACGCAAACTGGTCATCCTCCAATTCAGTTTTCGGCGTTTTTCGGCAATTTACTCATTCCAAACTTCTTGGCATAAATGAGCTAAAAGTAAAAAATTAATGTACTTTTTATGATTAGTTGAAAAGTAAAATAGAAAAATAATTATAAATGTAGGCCTATATCGTAATTATTTTAAGATTCCCTGTGCTGATTACCCGGTGTTGCCCGGGAATCTACTTAACTCTGCCTTGTTTGCATAAATGAGCTAAAAGACAAAATTCGTTATTGTGAGTTATCCGTAAAAGAATACCCACCCTGTGCTGCCATGCTTGCACAGGAATCTACGTACTTGTCTCGATCTTGTTGGCATCAATGAAAGACGAAATAGTTACTGTGAGTTATCCATAAGAGATACACATATGCTGTCGCGGACGTATTTGTACAGCTTCTTGAGATATTCAATTCTGCGTACATTAATTTTGTGTATTTGTTATGGTTAGGCAGCGTAAGCCATTTAAGTGTCAAAAGAGCTACTTTTTTATGTTTTCCACTACAAAGGACGATTTTTAAGGGTGAAGGAATTGAGTATCACAACTCTCTTATAGCCTATGTTCATCTCGGGAATTTCCTGAACGTTTTGCAAAAAGCCCCATCACAATCGGATCAGCGGTATGGCCGCGCATAAAGTACGAACAAACAAAGATCCAAACAAACAAACACACATACAAACAAACAAATATTCATTTTTATATATTAGATTTCTATGTGTGTCCATATATTTAGTTTTATTGAAGTTTACTTTCAGTCCCAATTTCTTAGTGTTACTTAAATAAAGTATGCGTGTTGGCCAAAAAAAAAATAACATGATTATAAGTAAAATGTATAGTAATTAAACAGTTTAAAATTAATCAAATCAAACGGAAGATCAGAACCATAAGGTTACCTAATGAAAGCATATATCAATATGCTTCCAACATAGGGCTATTGTAGTAGAAACATGTCGAAGTTGAGTCTGTTAACGTTTAGAATTGATGGCCATAAAGTAGACACGGGAAGAACTCGACTTCCGAGGGGAATAAAGACTTTTTAATATATTTCGTTTAAATTCTTTGACAATGAACAATGAGAATGTCTAAAGAAAATAGAAGAATCACGCCACTGTACCGGTGTTACCATGGTAACTGAGACGTTCTCCGCAGTCTTCACGGCCTGATCAATGATGCGTCTACATCCACGCAAGTACAGCATTGACAGCACTGCCATTAGCAAGTTATTGCAGTTCAACACGACATCAATGTAGCATCAAGGTTCTTTTTCATCACCTTGAACTAAATTCAAATCGTGGCGACCTCATGCAGTTGTATTTTCATTAGTCTTCTTGGACCTCCAACCAAATATTGCTTTAGCATGACTATTTATCTCATGCCCCAAATGGGAGTCAATGACCAATCACGTTCCAATGAATTCTGTTCTGAAACCAATCACAGTCGTGTTTCAGCTCGATATTTATCTGCTTCTGTTTATCATATGAAAAGAACGTTCCTCCACTTTAATATTCTGAACATGTCAGAGCATCATTTTGCGGTGACTGACTCTCGAACAAATACGTTGAATATAGCAAATAATGAACAGATCCCTTTGAACTACACATTAGATAATTGTGTGTTCAATAATTGTGCTTTTAAATAATGATTTTACGGAGTTGTTTACTAAAAAAATAATAACATACAATGTTTGTTAAAATATGCAGTTGACGCGTTTCATTTTTTCTCTACTAGGGTGCATTCTTGCAATATTACGACCCTATTTGGCAATAAATAATATGATCTAGTTGCAGTGGATGAACAAATGAAGCATAACCAAACATTCCTCATTTATTTTCAAATATCGCCGTTTACATTAAATACATACAAATTTGAAATAACTATATTTAAATAATGGTTTGTGAGTAAACAGCTTAATTTTATTCGTTAAGTAGTCCTAACAAATGCCACTCTTGATTTCCAAATCCTTTAGATAAATTGGAAATCACTCGTGGCATTACTTATGATATTACGCTCTGTCATATTTACAGGAATGACGCCATTATTGAAAGTTTAATTTCCTAAATTGTGGGGTTGTCAACCTATATATAACTAAATAACTATACTGTAATATTACAAATTACCTACCTAGGACGGGAAGTAAAACAATTGCCTTTTATTTATACTACGTACAATGTATATACAAAAATATATCCACAAGGCAGTGCTAATATACATTATTTGAAACAAATAATTGCATTAGAATGAACTGAACTTAATTTGAAACAATGTTTAGTGTTTACTTAAAATACAGTAGGTCTACCGTATTCATCTCTTCTCTGTTGAAAACTTTACACCGTTTACCTTTATATCCAATATTCTTCTTTTTGTGGAAGCTAACTAGTGTAACAAAATTTGCAATATCTTTTAAATCTTTAAAATTTATCATCGTCTTCAGCACTGAATATTCTGACCACAAAGTCGCTGGAAACTTTAATATTTCACTCCTGAGCAGAAATAAGCAACCATACTTCTTTCACTTACAGTACAATTCTTCTCCTCCAGCCACTTTCTGAATAAAATACATGTTTTTTATATATGATTTGATTTCTCTGGCACTATAGAAGCACACCCAACTTCCCATGCTCCTTCAATTCCATCATTTTGATTACTATCATTCATACTTGCCGCCATTTTATGTCTGATTTGTGTCACGGCCTGCTGTATTAACTAAATTATTTTCGGGCATTTCCGTATGTATATTGGCCATACTGCTAACGTTAGTCAGTTCTTTATAATGAACGCAAATATTTCCAACAAATATATTATTTTACTATTATTTATTATTTTGAAAATGCCATCGTGCATAAAATAATGTACAATACACGTTTGTGAAGTGTTTTACAGAATCTCGGAAATTAAAATCCGAGTGATCCTCAAAAACCACTTTCCAACCTCCCATTGTAATATAGTATTTCATATTCCTATAAAAAACATTTGCTTAGCTGTACGTCTATCCCTAATGGAAGTCGGGGATTAAATATCGCATTCACTTTATACTAGTTCCCTCCTAAGTCAATTGAAAATACAGAGTGCCTCCTAAGTCGCTATCCATTTCCATAAAAATAACAATATTTTTTTTCTTTTCTTTGTATACGCTGTTAGCGTAGTTTAGCACATAAGAACGGATTGCCATTGTTTGTTCACGGGTACGCGGATTGTCATATGGAGACGCCGAGCTGAATTTAACCAACAAAGCACACATTCGTCTGCTTGTAAACAAATTTCAGCGTATCGGCAGTGTGCATAATGACGATGCCATGGACGACTACGCGTATCAGCAGAAACAGTGCAGCAGGTTCAAATTGCCAGTGATGGTCAAAACGCATCAAATGACACCCCATTAGGGAGTTAAATGCCCCTCGCAACACACAGTGGAAAATTCTACGTTCCACTGTACGAAAACGCCCTTATCACGTCAGCTTGATTTACGGAATCGTGTAACAGAAGCAGCAGGCTTTTTTACAGTTTAAATGTTAAAGTCTTCCGCTTCGTTTAACTGTTGAAAGATGGTTATGTGTTTTCACCGAGATGGCGGTCATGTAGAAAGACAGTAGAATGTGTGTAAAACTTCACAATAGCATTGAGTTTTCAATCACTGCCTTCCTTCGTTGAAACAGAATGATTCTAGAGACAACTAGTGTTTATGATATCCGTAACCCTAACATCCAGTTTCCTTCCGAGTTTTATACTACCACATATGCCTCGGATTTCGTATAGTTCTAGTTGTAACTAAACTAATTAACTACCTCTATGGCTTATGGAACCCGGAGGTTTAATGCCGCATTAGAATATTTATTTATCTTCTCCCTCTTTTTAATAATTTCTCAATCCTAGATTGTAAAATAATCGTATGTATCTAAGTATTATAGTATATAGTAATATAATGCACTCTTGCATGGAAGCTAATATTCTAGATCTAGAAGGTTCTTGCATGTGCAGACTGGTGACATCAGTCTCCTTGTTATGTATAACTGCAAGTCATCCAATTATTTTGATTGAATCAAGTTGGTCAGTGTATAAACCACCGTCTTGTATGGGTGTTATTATTTAATTATTATTTTTCTGATCGGATGTTAGTCTTTGACTCGTAGTGGCATGTTAATTCAGTGTAGCCAACATTGATTATAAAATATTAAGAATGTTCTAGAAGCTTGCCTGCATGCATTCATATATTTCCTTGCAGTTCCCATAATCCTCATTTGAGGGAAAATCGCCATCAAGAGTAGACCTGTGTTCGGTCTCTCTATGCACTGCACGTTAAATTTAGAAAAAAAAATTAAAACCTTAAATTATAAAGCGAAAGTACAACTAAAATAGTGAAATGTGATTCCGTGTGAGGTTATAAATGAATATTGTTATTATTTCGTTTATTTATTTAAATTTGCCTTTATGATTAGAGTCCATTTTATTATACGCCTCGTGGTCGCTATAAAGGTTCCTCAACTGGAATCTGGCCACAACACGCATTATAATCTCAACTAATTCAATAATTGTTAATATCCGTATAATAATTTAACTTTGGTGAAATGAGACGATAATGGCGGGGATTATTAAAGAGCTTTGTTTTACGTTAGACCTATAATATACAGTATTAATACTAAGGCTACAGTAATATCAAACACTAAACAATATTAAACTATATACCTGAGATCTCGGCCTTCCTCAACTAATCATTGAAACAAAAAGCAAACTCCATGGCTCCACATGCCTAGAAGGTCATTGACCTAACAGCTGGCTGCTGGCCTCATGTCCACACGTGCTAATCAGACGATGTAGATGATCATCTAGCAGTGTAGGTGTGACATGTGGTCATCATATCGGGAACCCCAGCCGTTATAGCTGGTTTTCTCACCTTGAACCGCTACTTATTCCAGCTACGCTAATTCCTCACGATACTGGGCGGGCACTGGTCCCATACTGGCCAAACTTCCATGAGAACATTTCTTCTCCATAGAGACTCGAACCAGCGTAAGTCCCGTAGCGCTACTCCAAGGCGTCTTGCTTTAACCATTCGGCTATGTCGCGGAACCAACTAATCACTATTTAGTTAAAATACTTAATTGGTTTTCGGAACATGTTATATCGTCAGCTGATGAAATAATACTAATTGTAGTGGGATACAATTTCGTATAAGGGGTTCACATCGTTGGATGTGTTCTTGCTAAGAAGGTTCCTATTCTTGATCTCTTTTAAATGCTAATTTCTTCAAGATGTCAATTTTATAGTTACTCTTCTTTCTGTGTAGAATCGATACCACATTGATTCAGTTGAATTGATTACCATACTATTGTTTTTTTTTGTGTTTAGCAAAGCTTGATTTACGCTCATCATATTTAAAATCTCTAAAAATGCTCGATTAACCTTATATACAATTTATCGCAAGTGTTGCAATTAAGTTTGTATTCACCTTTATTTTCGTTCATGTCTGAATCTTCTATTTTATTTTAAATTAAGTTGTCTCATTTACTATTAGTTTTGAATATGGTCTGTATGTTTTATCGTGTTTGTTTAATGATTTATGCCTCTTTGTTATTTCAAATGTTCTATACTTGTTACTTAAAGAGAACATACAACGACGTGAAAACATTTATAGACATTTAACCGACATCAGTTATATCTTTTAAAACTGATGATAGTATATGTTACGAAAGGCCTACAAAATATTTTTAACGGAATTGTAATTATTTGAGGACGACTCAGATCTCAGGTGGATATTTTAATATTTCTAAGCTAACCTTTGACAGAAAAACCTCAGCGGATGATATAATATTACTGAGTAATATGGATACTGAGAAAGAGGGATACACAAATATTTGAAGCAGACAAATTAAATTTCTCAGATATATAACAGGAATAACACGTGTGGATCGTATAAGAAATGAATGTATCAGGCAAAAAAGTAATGCTATAAATAAAGTACAGGGTATTAAAAAATACCAACACAATTGGCTACAGCATGTAAAAAGAATGTAGAAAGACAGGCTTTAAACTACAAACTGAAGAGTAAACGAGGTATTGGACGGCCACTGATAAGATAGAGACTACAGAAACATCTGAAGGAAACAGGAACAGACTAATAAAGAGCCTAAATCTTAACAGTTCTTTATGGTATTATTTTAAATTTTAAAAGTGTCTTCTTGTTTTTCTTCTTCTTCGGCTTTCCCCAAATTATAGTTTGCCGTCTTCAGTTTCCATTTATTTCTATCTTGACAATCTCCTTCCAAATTCCTATCATACATTATAGTTCTGACATAGGTTTTTCCATTTCTATCTTGGTCTGCCACGTTTATTTATTCCAGGGGGTGACCATTGGTATAGGCCTATTTTGGTCATCTTTCATTTTTCATTCTTTGTACTTGACCAGACAATTTAAGAGTTTAATTTTCAATCCTTTTAACAACAGATCTGGCGACAATCATTTTTCTCCAAAGGAATTAATTTATAATTTTATCCTGTCTTGTTTTTTGAAGGCTTCTTCTAAGATAATCAAATTCAACTGTTCTAATTTTATTCTTTTGTAATTCCATCAGAGACCAAGTCTGACTTCCATATGACAAAAAATATTCTGTATTATCCTCTTATAAATTCTCATAATTTCTTTGTAATATTTTAATTCCAAATTATTCTATGTAATATCTTACTTGAATTTTTTGCCATTGCAATTTTAGTTTGTAAATCTCCTTCACATGTACCTAAACATGTGATTATTAACCCAAGATATTTAAAAACCAATAATAAATTGAAATTAAAAAAATGTTTGATCTAACAATTTCTTGTGGATAGTTCTTTTGTTTAATTTGAATTCAGCTACTTTCTCAGATCAGACGACATAGAACGTGTGCACAAAGCAAGAAGGACGAGTACTTAAAGGAAGTGAATGTGTGATTCTGCATAATAAACTGAGAGATATCCTGAATAAGAAAATAGTTTGTGAAATCCGATACATTAAAAAGCCATCAAAAGCTTTTTCATGTATCCCCATCTGCGGGCACTTCTCAAAAACAGGCCATTCATTTACCAGCTAAACAAGAGAATGTGACTACCTGTTGTGCTTCTGGAATCGTACCAAAATCTTCTTCTATCAACTATATTATTTTTGTTATCACAAAAAATACAAACTTTTCCTATGGTGCTCACTTTCTCACATAATGTGATGATTCAAGTTTTCTTGTCCCTTCTAATGAATCTTTTACTGTCCCAAAATTAATTAAAGTCTACATGAGCTGAAATGTTAAAATATGAAAATAAGTAGGTCTATCTGATTGTCCTCAATTTAATTAAGTTTTCGTTTGAAAAACTTCATAATGAAGTTAAAACTATGTCGGCCTTTCAGAATCATGTTCCATCATCTGTATTTCATTTGGTATGAAATTATACAGGGTGAGTTTTAATTACACCGACAAACTGCAGGGACTGTTTTCTGATGTAAATGGAGGAAAAAATGTCCTACGAATAAGCGTCCATAAATTAATCGTTGCCAGTAGATGGCACTGACGAATGACATTATTCTCTCGGCCCTGTTGCATGGCCTGCTAGATCACCGGATTTAAACCCGCTGGATTTTTATCTCTGGGGGCAATTCAAAAGTACTGCGTATGCTGTACCAGTTCCCAATGTGCATACCCTTCAACAGCGTGTCCACGTCGCCTGTGACGCTATTCGGAGAGAGACCGGAACATGCGAAATTGTGAGGCAATACATGATACGACATGTGAACGCGTGCACTGCATCCCATAGAGGCCACTTTGAACATCTGTTGTGACGTAGATGCGATTATGCTATGTACTGTGTGCCGGGACGATTTGTTGTCGTTGCACGCACATCTTTCATTTCCGGACACATGTTTATACGTCGTTCTTCCTTCATTTCCATTCAGGAATCAGTCCCTGAAGTTTGCCGGTGTAATTGTCGTTAACCCTGTATGTAGAAGATGGAACATAATTCTGAAAGGCCTACACAGTTTAACTACTCGAAGAAGTTTTTCAAAACATACATTTAGTTTAGTTGAGGACGACTGATTTATCAGGTACTTATTTTAATATTTGAACATTTTATTGCATAATCTCAACGGTGATTTACAATGAATGTTACAAGTCTATATGGACGTTGTAATAGAGAGATAGGGGTTTCTACAGCTATGGCTACATCACCACAAATTCTAGTCTTCACATATTTCTATCCAATGCAACATCCAAATTCAGTCCTCTGGTTGTCATCCCCTTCAGCACCTTTTTTTTCTCCTTAGATCTTGGTCTTCCTCTCTTTGCTCTGCCAGAATTTTGCCAAATTGAAGATCTTCTTCAGACATCAATCATACCCCAGTCTCATCATATGTCCAAACCATCTGAAGAATGTTGTTCACTTCGATGATTGTTTCCTCTGCATCGATCCTATTTCTTATTTTTTTGGAAATGGATTCTGTTCATTTTCGATAATCCCCAACTTCTTCTCAAATATACCATTTACAACACCATAATTTTCTTCGTATTCAATTATTTCATAATGCTGTTATAATAATAATAATAATAATAATAATAATAATAATAATAATAATAATAATAATAATAATAATGTTCCAAAGAATAACATATTTGGGGTCAAAATAACTAAGAATGGGAATCATGAGGTTGGCATTAATTTAAGCATTAATAAATATAATACATGAATATATCGTGTAAACAGTGTTTTATGGGAAATTAGATATTGCAATAAAAACAAAATATGCGTTTGTAATGCAATTGTCGAAAATACAATAACATAATTACGCTATGGTATGCATATACAGTAAAACTTGTTCAAACCGGAATCGCATGGGACAAATTTTTTCCACATTAGACAACATTCCGCATTATAAAAAACAAAAAATATTAACCAATCTTAGATTATAGAGCACTGTATGTATTTTTTTATGTATACCTATCTTGGATTAACTGTAATTCCGTTGCCGTTGGAAAGTGAAGTTTAGTATGTATGAACGACTTCGACGGTAAAGTGCAAAAAACAATCCCGTTTCGTCAGCGTTAAAAATGTCTCTTAGGCGCGTATTCTGAAATTAAAGTATGTAGTTTGGGTTTCCATTCACTAACTATACTTTCGTCCTCATCCTTTGATTGCCCGCAAATTTCATTCCACACTACATTGTATCGTCTTTTAAAACTGTCCACAACCAAACTGAAGATGCCTTGAAATCTTATTCCCGGGATACAGGAACAGGAACAGGTAGGGGTTGTTAAGAGCCCGCTGGTTTTCTTAGGCTTAAAGGACCTTCGGGACTTGGAAAATCTGGTAGCGTGTTTATCTAGCCGAGCGTTAGCATGAGGAAGAACAGTAAATCATGATACGTTTTGAAATAAACAATGGATTCTTATTTTAAGCTATTTTATTACTAAAGTATAATAATTACAATCCCTAAGTATTCTAGCCCTAAATAACTACTCTAAGCTTATATATGAAACCTTATACCTAACTTCCTTGGTGTTTGAGAACGGGAGATGTGGGATAATAAATCTACATTGTTTAAAGTTCTAATATCCCTTGAAAACATAGTATTAGATAGTTAAGGTAATGATTCCCTTTTTATAAGTCCAGGACACATGTTAAGAAAAATGGTAGCTTACTCACCCATCAACACCTCTGGTTGTCACACACCAACAGACCGAGACCCTCACTACCCCAGGGTTATATACTCGACTTGACTAAACTTTTCCACTGACTAACTGTACTCACATACCACTGCCCTAACAGTAGTCTTTCACTCTAAAAGTAGAGATTTACAGTTAGGCCAAGGAACTTTCTGAACTATATAATGTCTAAACTCTATTCCAACAGACTTTGCTTGAATAATTAAAATAATCTATAAAACAATTAAATATCTATATAAAAGACTATGTATTCATAACAGGGTTGACGTTGGATAATCAGTCCGGAAATTTGGAGATGGTTTGATCGTGGGCTTGTAAAACACTCCCTCATTGATTTTTTCTGAGAGTTAGTTTTTCTTTATCGTCAACCACTTTCACTTTATTGTTTAATGACAACGATACATACGATTTAGCCATCTTTATTCCGTAAATTCAGAACGCTACCTGTGAAAGATACGTACACAATCGATCTCGGATCTTACATTAATTAAAGACTTTACGGTGCACTGGTTATTTTTTAAGACATATGTCACACGCTAAATATTTGTTAAAGGAACTTGTAGTTCGCAAAACGGGTGTGCAGTGAGACCGAAAAAATTCTAGATACAGGTAGAAACTCTACTTCGCCCGGCGGCAGGAATAATCACTTATTGTTAATTCGTGTAACGGGAATTCAATGAAATGGAAACTAATTTATTTCTCTCTATATCTTTCCGCCTTATAAATATTTTCTTTCGTGAATTGTGTAGAAATATCCTTCCGTTTCAGCGTTGGACAGATATCGTTTTATACAAAATAAATACACGTAAAATTACTATTATTTTGCCGGGACTAATAAAATTGTTCACATTGGACAGATTTCCGCATTATTCACGTTCCGAATTAAACAAGTTTTACTGTAGTATCATATTTCGAATGACACGGCATTTGAAAGCAAGAAATAACATTAAACAGAAATCGACTTCGGGCGATGATTAGCAAGGACATCGTGAAGAGAGAAAATTCGAAATAGTATTATTATTAAACAAATATGAAACGGAAGGCTCCCTAGTAGAAAATATTAAAACAATTCAATTAATATGATTATATAAGAAGATTTATGAATGTAATCCGACTCTAAGAATTGAAGGGAGGAAGACTAAAACTAACAGGGGTGTAAAGAGAAGTCAGAGCAATGGAAGAAAGAGGCTTGGAGGGAGGATTGTGGGAAAGGAATTTTTATATGCTAGATTTTACTTATTTAATATAATCTTGAGGATTATTAAATAAATGATGCAGTGGAAGGTATTAATTATTAATATAATTTAGATCGGTTATAAAATCTTGAAATGGGCAGAGGATGATATCAAAGACATTGTAAAACCTGAGAATAAATAAATAAAAATAATAAAGAAGTACGATGACCGATGTGAGTAAATACTCGTAGTAGTGTCTTCGACGGAACAACTTAAGTTTGAATCCTCTAACTAACTCATTTCAATATCGAATTAGACGATTTAAGCCAAACGTCACTACATAATAGGTAGTGGTGTAGAAGTAGTGGCTTTTAGCTCATCCTGTATATATATATATGCTATATTTGTCATGGCCATTTTTGAAGTACAGTAAGTATGATCTTTTTTTTTCAGATTTTTACTTATATGTAAGACAAATGTCAGGAAACTTTGATACCATCTGGTCATCATAATCATCAATATTTTATTCGCCATGTTTAGTATGAATGTGTGTAAATGGTGTTTTTCGTCTTTATTTTGCGTTGCCTCGGAGGAGACCCGACATTGAGTTGATCATTCATTCGGGGAGGCCCTTCATGTCATATCTGGTCAAAACCTATGTATGTAATGCATAGTTTAAAATTCCTCTCCCGACAGTTCGTGCCACAGTATGGACCGGTGAAGTGTGGCATTAAGAAAGGTGTCTATAAAGTAAAAGTTCTTCTTCTTCTTCCTTCCAAGTACTAGGCCAAGACCTGTTACAATCCTATAGAAAATTTTCCCTCCAGCGTACCTCAGGAAATTCTCGTATAAGACTTGAAAACATAATAATAGTCCCTTCGATTGGTTGCTGGCCAAGGAGAGGCAAGACCAGTGATGGGGCTGCCATCTTATAGCCTCTGGTCAGGCTTTTCTGTAGAAGAAAAGAAAATAAAGGAAAGAAGAAATGGAAGAAAGGAAAGATTCCCTAGCCCTCCGATGCCCTAATAGCATCGGGGTTGAAAAAACAAGAGTTAACCAAGAGAGGTTAGATAGTAAAGTTAAAAGAGTGCAAAACACA
Organism: Diploptera punctata; assembly: GCA_030220185.1. Lineage (NCBI taxonomy): Eukaryota > Metazoa > Arthropoda > Insecta > Blattodea > Blaberidae > Diploptera > Diploptera punctata. The sequence continues at coordinate 867,390 of JASPKZ010007366.1, read as the reverse complement.
AGTAAGTGGAAGAAATGTTTTGCACAGCTTGGGCACCTTGTGGTCGCCATCCACATATCCCCTAGATGAGGACCTCTGAGGGGTAAAGTAAAAGTTAAATCAAGTTAATGGAATGAAAAAACCAAATAAGATCGATGAAGATTCGTAATTTTTTTCTAAATATTTGAAGAGAATAACCTCAATAGTTGTGTTCCTTTGGAATTCCCACAAAAAATGTTTAAATTGGTTGTTGTGTTTTAATGATTGTACTCTGTGTTTAAAAGCAGTGGTCGTACATCTTACAGATCAAACAATTTTAAAGGGTAAAAAATGTAAGCTTCACGCTTTGCTGAAGTGAACTGAAATACTGTAGGTGAAGTGCTGGCCACACAGAGACAAGATACGATCCTGATCTTATCACTGACGTGAGCAGGAACAGCACGTACCGCAAATTCCAGATCCGGCTCACTAATAAAATTCCTCGTACCACCTTCCCCCGCAGCCAGACAGAGGCTCCTATATTGAGAGCCTGGGACTTACATATAACGTTAATTCAGATCTGCACGCTCCACCAAATAAATGCTCTTAACTTACTGATTAAATGGCCGTCTTAAAAACTGAAAAGAGCTTCCGGACTGATTCAGTAAAATACGGGGTCTATCAAAAATACTTCTTCTTCTTCTCCTCCTCCTCTTTGTTTAAGTCCATAACCTGTTCCATCCAGAATTAAGAGTCCCTCAATATCTTTTTTCGTCTTCCAAGGCTCCTTCTTACGTCCTCTGGTAACTTATCTCTTGCTATGCTTAAAATTCTAAAATTAAAATTACAATATAAAAGTTTAAAGCTGTTACCTAAATAGTGAGCTACATGATATGTATATGAAGCCACATATAATAAAAACAGTTAAGTCTCCTAAGCTGCGATGGGCAGGAGACGTGGCACGTATGGGGGATGAAAGAGGTGCATGGAAGCTTGGTAGACCAAGAATGAGGTAGGAGAATAATATTTTCCATGATTTGAGGGAAGGAGATTATACAGGGGATGATTGGCAAACATTAGCTCAGAATAGGAATATATAGAGAGCTTATGTCCGCGCGGCCATGAACATACGGATTCGATAGAGTCAGTGAGTTGGTTAATTAGTTATCTAAATAGGTTCGTCTCCTCTTTATATAAAGACCAACATCCTGCTCCTTCTACTGAGGATGGGACTAGCCCCGAAAAATCTTTATCATCATCAACATCATCATCAACATCATCATCTTCAAGGTATGGATCTATTGATCAGTTCCGCTCCCCACTGCACAATATGCTACAGGTCGTCCTTTCAACGTCGTTTCGGTCTTCCAACATTTCTTCGGTCTTCAGGTACATAATAAAGTATCTGTTTTGCTAAATGGTTATTTGGTATTCTTTGTACATGTTCATTTATATTTATTTCTGTATATTCTCTCGTCTTTATCTAAAGACCTATCTCCTCTTCCTTCTATTGATGATGGCACTGGTCCCGAAAGGCCTACAGAGAATCTATAGACGATTTTTATTATTAATTTAACACTTCTCATAGAAGGATAAATTATATTTGAAGAGAAAAAATTTTCGCCTAGACCGGGACTCGAACCCGGGACCCTTGGCTTTCCGGGCCAAGTGCTCTACCAACTGAGCTACCGAGGCGAGTTACGATCTAGAACGCAAATTTTTCTCTTATGTACGTTGTAATTCCCTCGCGCCAAATGCTTGAAACCATAGCTTCTATCTTTGCAAATGGCGGCTTCTTAGTTAAGAAGACATTTATTGGGAATTTAACACTACTTTATAGCCAGTAGGGGTTCTATTGACGATTTTTATTATTAATTTAACACTTCTCATAGAAGGATAAATTATATTTGAAGAGAAAAATTTTCGCCTAGACCGGGACTCGAACCCGGGACCCTTGGCTTTCCGGGCAATAAAGTAGTGTTAAATTCCCAATAAATGTCTTCTTAACTAAGAAGCCGCCATTTGCAAAGATAGAAGCTATGGTTTCAAGCATTTGGCGCGAGGGAATTACAACGTACATAAGAGAAAAATTTGCGTCTAGATCGTAACTCGCCTCGGTAGCTCAGTTGGTAGAGCACTTGGCCCGGAAAGCCAAGGGTCCTGGGTTCGAGTCCCGGTCTAGGCGAAAATTTTTCTCTTCAAATATAATTTATCCTTCTATGAGAAGTGTTAAATTAATAATAAAAATCGTCAATAGAAGCCCTACTGGCTATAAAGTAGTGTTAAATTCCCAATAAATGTCTTCTTAACTAAGAAGCCGCCATTTGCAAAGATAGAAGCTATGGTTTCAAGCATTTGGCGCGAGGGAATTACAACGTACATAAGAGAAAAATTAGCGTCTAGATCGTAACTCGCCTCAGTAGCTCAGTTGGTAGAGCACTTGGACCGGAAAGCCAAGGGTCCCGGGTTCGAGTCCCGGTCTAGGCGAAAATTTTTCTCTTCAAATATAATTTATGCTTCTATGAGAAGTGTTAAATTAATAATAAAAATCGTCAATAGAAGCCCTACTGGCTATAAAGTAGTGTTAAATTCCCAATAAATGTCTTCTTAACTAAGAAGCCGCCATTTGCAAAGATAGAAGCTATGATTTCAAGCATTTGGCGCGAGGGAATTACAACGTACATAAGAGAAAAATTTGCGTCTAGATCGTAACTCGCCTCGGTAGCTCAGTTGGTAGAGCACTTGGCCCGGAAAGCCAAGGGTCCCGGGTTCGAGTCCCGGTCTAGGCGAAAATTTTTCTCTTCAAATATAGAGAATCTATAGTTAAAAAATTGAGGAGAACGGACTTATTTAGGTTCCAATTTTATAGTTTTATATTAAAATTTAAAATTTTATGAATATTACTTGTAAATCATCTTCTCTTTGTGCAATTAAAATTGTATCCTCAGCATAGTTTCTTATCTTCAGCTGAACTAAAAAAAAAAAAACAAAATAAATTAATGAATCAACCGAAATGAAAGCTTTAAGGAAAATCGTAGGAGAGAGAAAATTCGCAGCTCTGTTATTAGAGAAGAATGTGAAATTGAATCCATAAACGTCTGGATGTATGACACAAGACTAAATTGGAACGTTCACATACCTAGATAGAATGTAGAACAGTAGATTACTGAAGAAATAATGTGACTGGACACTTCAGCAGAGAAGACTATTAGGAAGACCACACCACCATACCCCAGAACTGAAGTGAATGAACACGCAACAAGCTGCCAGCTCTCATGCGTAGAGGAAGAAGACAATGAAGAAGAGGAAGAAGAAGAAGGTGAATAATACGTCAAGGAATTTTATAATCAATTTAACAATGGTGCCATGCGGGATATATGTTGATTCCATTCATTTTTTTTTTTCGCCCATTCACCTATTGCCTGAATATTTAGCTGCCTTCTTATTTATTCATTTTTAATTCGATATTTCCTTGATTTACGTAATCTTCCTCAGAATATTCATTTCATTTGTTTCTAAACTTATTTTTGTTTTAACACTATCTGCTCTTATTTCGGAGGCATAGGTCAATATTGGACGTATCACTGCTTTGTATATTCTTGTTTTGGTGTCTTTACTTAAGTACTTGTTTTCTATATGATATAATTCATGCACTTAGCCACTCTCGCTGCCACTCATGTGCTTTCCTTTTAATAATTTTGTTGCTTTCCCTGGTTTGTCCACCGCTGTGGTCTCAAGATAGCGTGCTGCCTTGTCACGCAGCGGGCCCGGGTTCGATTCCCGGTCGAGACAGACTCCTGTGTGAGGTTTTTTTCGGGATTTTTCCTCATCTGTAAGACAAATGTCAGGATGCTTAGGGCCCAATGGCCCCCGAAAACCATTCGGTCATCATCGTCGTCATCCTTATCATTGTCATCATCATAATTCACCGGTGTGGAGAGCAAAAGGAAGCTACCACACCTATAATCCCCTAGTAAAGCTGCAAAGCACAGCATGAAAATGCTATGACTGCAGTGAAAGAGCTGCCCTCGGGTTGAATTACTATGAATGGATGGATGGATGGATGGATCTCAGGTTTTTTAAATATATGCCGTGAGGTTATTTTTTCGAAGTAGTTTTATTACATCTGGAGGTCAATTCCAGAGACTCCGTATACTGGGGGAACCGTGGTAACACTTTTACCGGCCATGTGACTGAATTGTGTACGGAACTGTCTTCGATGTAAATATTCGATCGCATTCAAACATGAAGATTCTAAGACCTCGATGTATTACAGAGCAAGACTGCTAATGACTTCAGTGTTAGATGCAGCACATTAGACAACAACAAATATTGTTCTTAGGCAACATGGTATTTTATGGTAAATAAGACTGAATACAAGGTAAGATGGTACCAGTAATTAGGAACTTCCATTTATTATTTATTTGATTGTGACAAAACATGATGTATGAATCTAACTAAACAGACATTTACGCTTTTTCCATGATGCCGATATATATATACTTTATTTACAATTTCATTATGAGCACAATTTATGCGCTATGCTGACTCACCTGTAAATTATTCTGTTATTTTCACCATCGCCAATGGATAATAAAGGATAATGTTTCACTAAACTGTTTGAAAATATTCAAAATAATTTGTTTCTCTCCGCTTTTCAAATAATTCTTTCAAATGTTAAATCATTCTACATAAAATAGCCATTATGAAACAATAACGTATTCTGAATTACGCTTGCGTAAAATATAACAATGCTCATTTGATCTATTAAATTTGTTATTACATATTTTTAAATACTCCTATATAACTCTTATAGACATGTGGTAGATAATATTTTTTGCGCGATAGTGCGTTTTGTCGTACTTACAGCAATGGCGACCATGATTGAAAGTTCAACTTCCTACATTTCGGGGTTGCCAATGTAAATAACTATGTATACTGTAATAAAATAATTATACTATAATATTACATATTACAAACACGCGTGTGGGAAGTAAAACCACTGCCCTCTATTTATACTACATACAATGTATATATAAAAAATATCTAAAAGGTAGAGTTAATATACATTATACGAAACGAATCACTGCATTTTAAATTAACTTAACTTTATTTAAAACAATATAAAACAATAAATACGTACTTTTCCCCATTTTATCACTAAATTGGTCTCACGGCCTACTGTTGTTTCAACTAATAAACATTGCCCACGCAATTAATGTTAGTCAATTGTTTATAATGAACGCAAATATCTCCAACAAAGATGTTATTATTTTACTATTATTTATTATTTTGAAAACATCATAGCGCAAAAAATAACGTACAACGTACGCTTGTGAAGTGTTTTACAGAATCTCGGAAATTAAAAACCGAGCACTTCCCAACTTCGCATCGTAATATACTATTTATTTATTTATTTTCTGTATTTTGAGAGTTCGAGAGAGAACTACATTTTCTTACACGCTTAAATGTAAAGTCGCCATTCTACAGAAGGAAATGCAATCTTACATCTGCTTAAAACTAGAACTTTAGTCGGAATAGTTATAGTGATGCTTTTTTATTACACTTTCGGCAGATTAGGAATGTTGACCGTATATTATTATAAGATTTTTAAGGTGTCCTGTTTCCTAATAGCTGTCTGTCCTTGTCGGTTTAGTGCCGTTCGCGATAGAGTTCTTTGCTTTATGCCAGTTGAGTTGTGGATGGTACCTGCTATATATGATCTTTATTATAAATTTTGAATAGATCTTATCCTGGATAAGCATATATGAGAAAATGCACTGGATGTGTATTTCAATTGTTTGAGACAGTTCTTTGAGCTCCTTAAATATATCTATTTCTGTCGCATCATAGGCTCTGAAGATGTAAAGAGCTACTACGCGGATCCAGATGTATGTGGATTCTGTATTTCTTGTAATGGATTTTAAAGCACTATCTACTGTTATAATTTCTGACCTAAATTGAGTTGTAGCCAGGATTTCTCAATTTTAGTATTTTGTTTCATTTTTATTAGTATTTTATTATACCAAAATACCATATAAATACGAAATCAATATTTTTTAAATATGTTTTCTTTATTTTCTTCTGGAAACTGACAATAATAAAGGTACAGACTACCTCCAAATGCTTTTGGCTGTTAAGATCAAATACCCAGAGTTTACCCAAGCAGCTCTGCAATGCATTTGGGATCTTACTAACAATGATTCTGAAATATATTTAAGTAAAGAAAATAATTGTATGAGAAAAAAATACCCCTATGGCAAAAAACGAAAGTTGAGATATATGTTCTATTATTTCATACAACAGTGTTACTCAACTTCCATTACTTAAGTTAATGTTATTTATTTTCTTTATATTATTCTGTTTGTATCAGTATAACTGAATACAAATACCTAGGAACAATAATTACAAATAGGAATGAGATGCACAAAGAAATTTAAATTAGGCTCAATTCTGGAAATGCGTGCTATTATTTATTACAAGTACTCTTGTCCTAATTTCGCTCAAAAAATGTTAAACTGAAAATATATAAAACTCTTATTCTCTCAGTTATTTGCATGTGAAACATGGACTGTTACTTAAAGGGAGAAGAAAATATTACGAATATTTGAGAATAAAGTTCTTAGGAAAATGTTTGGACCAAAAAGAGGTGAAGACAGGCGATTGGAGAAGACTACATAACAGTGAGCTACATGATCTTTATAGGATACTAAATAAAATAAAAAGAGTTAAGTCTCGGAGACTATGATGGGGCGGACATATGACACAAAAGGGGAATGTAGAGGGGCATGGAAACTTCTTGTAGGAAATCCAGAGTGGAAAACGCCTAGTTGGGAGACCAAGAATGAAGTGGGAGAATAATATTAATCATGATTTGAGGTAAGTAGATTATACAGGGGATGATTGGAAAACATTAGTTCAGGACACGGATGTGTGGAGAGCTTATGTCCCGCGGCTATGAACCTATGGTTTCGATAGTGCCAGTGAGTTGTTAGAGTTGCAAAAGTGTTTATAGATCTACCTGTTTTCTGTGTTATGTTTAACCTTATCAAATCATTACTTTTTCTGTCTGCTGCTTTAACTTATAGACTAATAAACTAACACACTGACCTTACTAACCTTGAGATTAATAGAAGTGCGGACACAAACTCTCCATATATCTCTACCCTGAGATAATGCTTTTCAATCATCCATTGTGTTATTATCCTGCATCAAATTATGGTTAATGTTATTATATCACTTGAAACTTTGCCTACCCACTGGATTCTTTCACTTTGGTTTTCCAACCAGAAATTTCTATGCGTCTCTTTCTTTCCCCAATCATAACAAATGTCCTGACCATCATAGTCTACGGAACTTAACTGTTATAATTAAGTTATTACATATAGTGATCCATAAATATCATGTATGATGTAAAATTATTATGCTATAACCTATATCAATTTAAAATAAATACACAGTATAACTGATGTATTATAAATTCCACATGACATAATACATTAAAATTAAAGTTCCTTCCCTGCTTCTCAAAGTGGTATATGAACTATTCAAACATTCTCAATATTGTAGGATATGAATAAAATCGAATAACAAAATAAATAAATTTAATCCAATCTGTGGCACTATTAAAGGAACCCTAAAAACACAAGAAAAGAAACAAAATAAAATTTCATAAAGTAATGGTTGTTCCTGTCTTGATGTATGGATCAGAATGTTGGACGATCATCAAAAGACAAGAACAAAGATTGGAAGCAGCTGAGATAAGATTTTTAAGAAATATATCAGGATATATTCTGCTGGATAAGAGAAGGAATGAAGATATAAGAAAGGAACTAAATATTTTCAAACTTACAGACCGAATAATTAATATAGGAACGACTGGAAAGAACATATTGATAGAATGCCAGAAGGAAGATTTCCAAAATTATTGCTAAATTATAAACCATACGGAAGGAGAAAATGTTGAACGCGCACACAGAAGATTGTCTGAACAATTTTAACAATTCTAGCTTTCATGAAACCGGAACGAGCCAACATACTGAATACCTGGATGATGATGATGATGAATAAACTCATACATAATAACGTATATTGTTATTTATTCTAACTAAAACTCTTATACCAAGGAGATGCGTTATTTGTTACTTAAGTTACCTCTATTTTATGTAATTACTGACTAAAGTTTACAAGAACATAAAATTAAAAACGTGTATTTTGTAACTGCTCCTATATATATATATATATATATATATATATAGACACAATTGCTTGTTGAAATAAAATGAACATTTCAAACATTATTAATTTAGCTTCACTCTGCAATGCACGATGCCATTCAACAGTTATGTCCGTTACCGATATAAAACCGTGCATTTTAAGTACATGCTACAGTAAAACTTGTTTAATCCGGATTGTGAATAATGCGAAAATCTGTCCAATGTGAACAAATTTATTGGTCCCGGCAAAAATGACAGTATTTTACCTGTATTTATTTTGAATAAAACGTAATCTGTCCAACGTGGAAACGGAAGGATATTTCTACACAATCCATGAAAAAATGTTTATAAGGCGGAAATATAGAAAAAGATATAAATTAGTTTCCACTTCATTGAATTTCCGTTAGACGAATTAACAATAAGTGATAATTCCTGCCGCCGGGAGAAGTAAAGTTTCTACCTGTATCTGGAATTTTCTTTCGGCCTCACTGCACAATAGTTTTGCGAAATACAGATTCGTTTAACAAATAACCAGTGCACTGTAAAATTTTTAATTTGTTTAAGATCTGAGACCGATTGTGTATGTATATTTCGCAGATAGCGTTCTGAATTTACGGAATAAAGATGGCTAAATCGTATTTATCATTGTCATTAAACGAGAAAGGGAAAATTATTGAAGATAAACAAAAACAAACTCTCAGTACGTGAAATAATTACTACATTTAAATGTGGAAAACCCCAAGTTTATGAGATTTTAAAGCACAAAAAAATCAATGAATGGATGTAAGGAACTGGTCACATGAAGAGGAAAACAAAGAAAAAATAAACGCGGTGTGCGAGTGTTTTACAATACCACAATAAAAAATCTCAAAATTTCCGGACCGATGCTCCAAAGTCAAGCTCTAGCTGTTGGTATATCCATAGGGAATAACTATTTCAAGGCATCTTCGGTTTGGTTGTGGACAGTTTTAAAAGGCAACACAATGTAGTGTGGAATGGGATATGTAGGGAATCAAAGGATGTGGACGAAAGTACATACTTTAATTTCAGGATACGCGCCTAAGAAACATTTTTAACGCTGACGAAACTGGACTGTTTTTTCTTTTTTTTTTTGCGCGTTACCGTCGAAGTCGCTCGTACACTTTCCAACGGCAGCGGAACTACAATTAATACAAGGTACATAAAAAGACATATACGGAGCTCTAAAATCTAAGATTGGTTAATTTTTTTAATGCGGAATATTGTCTAATGTGGAAAAAAAAATTGCTCCCATCGGTTGTGCTTTGAACACGTTTTACTGTAATATTGAATACAGAAAATCCATATTTTCTGTTAAAGAGATTGAAACAAGTATACAAATATATTGAAAAGAAACAGTGGTGTCCTACCATTTGAAGGTAAAAAATATTATGTGTTATTTTATTTCGTTATATTGTTACGTCAGATACTTTATCTCACTATCAACCTTTAACAGACGTGATTATAATTTCTCATTGAGGTAATTAAAAATGTCATTGCAATTAACTGGTAATAACTTTTATATTTTCTTCAAAATGCTATAAAATTCTAAATTGCAATTTCATTAACGCCACAAAATTTTAAATGTACAATTAAAAGTACTGAATGTATGATTTCAAAATGTTGAAAATCCCCATACCTAGTTATAAGCCATTGCAATAAGTTGATGATACTATATTGTTTGGTCATGACAACAAAGAAAATATGAACTATGGAATCAGAATATAAGTTCTAAAACTAAAACAAATATGTTTAATACAATAATATGGAGCACAATAAATGTACAGAAATATGGGAATTAAAATCTGGAACAATAAGTAAATTAAATTCTGCAGAAATGGGGTTTTCGAGGCGTTCAGCTGAAATTTCTAGAAGAGATAAATTAAGAAACAATTTAGTTAAATAAAAGATGAATGTTGACACTTCTATTGTGGATTTCATAAAAAATTAACGATTAAATGGTATGGTCATGTAAAAAGAATGACAGAAGACAGATTCCCAATAAGAATGCTATAACGGATGCCTATTGGTAGAAGAGAAGAGGACGGTAAAAAATAACGTGGATTGTTAGTGTTCTGAATAGCATGGGGGATAAAGTTTGGACGATGGAGGTTGAAATGACAGAGAGATGTGGAGAGATGTGGACAGTTGATTAACTTGGTGCAGGAAGATGTGAAACATTGTGAAATCTCCGAAATAAGTAACTATATCAATGACTATTTAACTAATGGCCCAAATGGTAGCCAATGACCAATCATGTTTCAATGAATTTTATTTTACAACCAATGACATTCGTGTTTTACCTCACTCTTTATAGATTCCACTTTATCAGCTCCGCTTTTGTGTTGAAGAAAGCTCCTCCTTTTTCATATTCTGAACGGGTCAGAGCATTATTTTTTTCCAACAAATACATTGAATGTAGCAAATGAACAGATTCCGTGATTTTACTGAGTTGTTTACTAAAAAAATAAATTAATAACCTATAATGTTGATTACAATATACAGTTTGATGTGTTTCATTATTTCTCCACTAGGGTGCATTCTTACATTATTGCGATCCTATTTGGCAATAAATAATATTATCAAGTTGCAATGAATATATATAACCTCACATTTCCGATTTGTTTTCAAATATCGCCGTTTAATTAAATATATAGATATTTTAAAATACCGCTAACTATATTTAAATCATGATTTTTTATCAAACAGCTTAATTTTATTCGTTAAATAGTCCTAAAAAATCCACTCTCTATTTCCAAATCCTCTAAATAAACTTAAGAGTCACTTTGTGACGCGTGAATTTATGGATGATTTGGAAATCACTCGTGACATTACTTATGATAACTATGGCATTTTATAAATTTACTAAATGAGGTAGAATATAAGAGATCCAAAATGTACATGATTTACTGTTGACAAAATTAGGTCGTCTGGAATTCATTTCCAGCAGGATTTCCAGACCTAACGCCGTTCAATTTACATACGGAATTACAAAGTCTCAGCTAACACACACCAAGTCTGACACGAAACAAATGGCAAGATTGTTTAAACGACGTAAAATTAGGCGTATTTTACATTCACATTTTTCAGATGTGAAAATGGTCATGTAGAATAATGCGTTTTAACATTTCCTCCTGAAAAATAACTTCATTTGTACCTTGAATTTTAATGCAACATCATTTACATTCTGCACTATACTGAAGAAACTCTGATGAATTATTTGTTTCTCAAATTTATTATAGGGAGAAAATGTGGATTCATGTACAAATGCTTTTGCCCATAAACGTAATTTTACCTTCACCAACACGAGTGTGTTTACTGTTATTTACTCCACTGAATAATTTAGCAATCGGATACATGTGGATGGTAAAACAAAAGAGTCTAATTGCTTTAATATACAGAGATGCTGAACTAAAACAACAAGTTGCAAACAGAGATAAAAAAGTGAACTTAGCCAGGAGATAAATTGAGAAAAAGAGACGAGAGGTTAGTTAGTTGCCCTAAATTGCAATGTTATAAAGAAACAAACTAAGTATGATTGAATAAATTCAGATTAGTACCGCCAAATTTCACAATGAAATATACATTCCATGATAACTGATAACATCATTTTTTACGCGATAGTGCGTTTTGCAGTACTTACAGCAATGGCGATCATGATTGAAAGTTCAATTTCCTACATTTCGGGGTTGCCAACCTAAATACTATATTGTAATATTACATATCACAAACCATGTGTGGGATGTAAAACCACTACCCTCTACGTACAATGTATATACAAAAATATATCCAAAAGGCACTGTTAACATACATTATACGAAACAAATCACTGCATCTTAAATGAACTGAACTTTATATCAAACAATACATGTAGAGTGGCGGGGCAAAGTGATCTAAGTGCCAACATTTTCAGAATTAACTTTTTTCATCCAAATTGGTCTATGTCCCATTGCCAATGCACTTCTATTTGTTTTAATCCCAAATATGTACTTCTACTATTTGAAAGAATCGCCACTAGATGGTGCATGCTGTATATCCTATCCCAAATGTCGCATGTAATTTTCACTTTTTCCTAAAATAATTATTTTGGCACTTAGATCACTTTGCCCCGCCACTCCACAAATACGTACTTGCCGCCATTTTATCACTAATATTGTCTCACGGCTTCCTGTACTTTCAATTAATAAACATTGCCCATACTGTTAATGTTAGTCAATTGTTTATAATGAACGCAAATATTTCCAATAAAGATGTTATTATTTTACTATTATTTATTATTTTGGAATCACCATCGCATAAAAAATAATGCTAGTTTGTGAAGTGTTTTACAGAATCTCGGAAATTAAAAACCTCGCTATCACTCGGTTTTTAAACATTTTCCTCATTTCTGTAAAAACCACTTCCCAACCTCGCATCGTAATATACTATTTTAATGCCAAATATTATATTTTTTATTTAGCCTAATAATTAAATAAGGATCACCTATAATTCAAAAGGGCCCGAGCTCGATTTCTCTCGGGTCACAGTAATGTTTCCTTAAAGATAATTATTCGAGTGGTAAGTACCACCCTCATTGACCTTCTGATCAGAATTTCTGAATACATTCTACAGAATCGGGTTCGATTTCCGCTCACATCTCAGTAATTTTTCCTTAAAACAAATTTATTTCTATGGTCGCCCATGGTCAGAAAGTTAGGTTAAAAAATCTCCTGGTACTTCGTTATCATTTGTCACCCATCATATCATCAGCGTAACGTAACTCCGCTTTCCAGATACCTCTATATTTCTGCCAATGTTAGGAGAGAATGCTAGAAATTTCGCAATAACATATACTCAATACATTTTTCGATGTAAATGAAAATAATAACTTGATCAGCCTAGGTAGCGTTGGGGAAAAAGTAACAAATTAAGTACCTATGATATGAATTTATTGCTTATTTACATACTGTACTTTTAACAATCATGTTAACACCGTTCAGGTTAAAATTATTTCAATTATACAAATGTTTGTACCTTATATAACACAGTGGTCCACCGCTGTGGTCTCGAGGTAGCGTGCTGCCTTGTCACGCAGCGGGCCCGGGTTCGATCCCGGTCGGTGCAATTTTTCTGGGTGAGGTTTTTATTGGGTTTTTTCCTCACCAGTAAGACAAATGTCAGGAAACCTTTAAGGCCCAAACGGTCCCCGAAATCATATGGCCATCATTATCATCATCATCATCATCCTTCACCGGTGTGGAAAGCAACGGGAAGCTACTACACCTATAATTCCCTAGTAAAGCTGCAAGCATAGCATGAAAATGCTATTATTGCAGTGAAGGACCTGCCCTCGGACAGAATAACTATGGATGGATACAACACAGTCGTCCTCAACTATAATAATTTTGATTATGATCTTCGTTATATTATTAAAATGCAAAACGCATCGAAAATCTTTGAATTTTAATAATTTGCCGGAGATAATAACGTATTATTATACACTGCTCAAAAAAATTAGGGGATATTGTAGAATTACCTATTAAGACTATATTTTTTGGAATGGTATTAGATGCAATCACTTTATATTACTCCAGGATAATGTAAACAAGAGTTTGAAGTTGTTACGTAACCTCGGTACCACACCAGAGGGCAGTGTCTGTACTGTTGATGTGAAAGGGTGGTGTGGAGGTGAATGTTTTGTTGCTGTTTTTAAATCCAGTCCAGTTTTCAGTTAGTGAATGACTTGCCTTAGGGACAGTAATGCCTCGACAACGTGATTTACCTGTACCAATGGCTTGGAGGGTCATAGGAAGGATGGAAGCTGGACAGACACAACAAGAGGTGGCACAAGCCATTTGGATGTCTCAAAGCGTGATTTCCAGACTTTGGAATCGTTTTCAAAGAACAGATACTGTTCACAGAAGAGCCGGACAAGTCGACCAAGGGCAACAACAGCAAGGGATGACCGTTACCTCATGTTAACAGCCCGTCGGAATAGACAGCAGAATGCAACTCAACTGCGAAATACACTTCAAACAGCGACAGGACGCAGGGTGTCAACTCAAACTGCCCGTAATCGACTGCATATAAGTGGTATCTATGCCCGTAGGCCCATGGTGTGTACCAGGTTAACTCCACAACACCGTAGAGATCGCAGAAACTGGGCGGAGGAACATCGTGGGTGGAGGCATGCCGAATGGAGATCAGTTCTTTGTTTCTGATATGTCGCGATTCAACGTGGAATGTTATAGTCGGCGTGTATTCATCTGGAGGGGAAAAAGGGACACGAAACAATCCAGCTTTTGTACGTGAAAGATCCCCATATGGTGGCGGTGGATTGATGGTGTGGGCAGGAGTCAGTAGTGGTGGACGTACGGACCTCTACGTCATCCAAGGTGGTACTTTGACTGCGGTAAGGTATAGAGATGAGATTATCCGACCTTTTGTCGTGCCTTATGCTGGTGTCATAGGTGATTCTTTTCTTTTTATGGACAATAATGCACGACCCCACAGAGCTGGCTTGGTGGACGACATGCTGGAAGTGGAGGGTATCGAGCGTATGCACTGGCCAGCTTCCTTCCCGGACTTAAATTTGATTGAGCATGTGTGGGATGCATTAGGCAGGTGCATTGCAGGCAGACCAGCACCTCCCACAACTGTTCCAGAGCTGCACATTGCTCTTATGGAAGAGTGGCCACGTATCCCCCAAGAACTCATTGCTAACCTCATTGCATCAATGCCACACAGGTGTGAGGCAGTGCTGGCCGATTCGAGGAGACCATACACCATACTAAAGAAACATTTTCACCTTTGTTAATGCTGCTTTGTTTGTTTGCCATATTTTTAATCAGGATCTCTTTGACATCTGGTGTGGTACAGAGGTTACGTAATGACATCAAACTCTTGTTTACATTCTTTTGGAATAATAGAAAGTGATTGCATCTAATACTGTTCCTAAAAACATAGTCTTAAGAGGTTATTCTACAATATCCCCTAATTTTTTTTAGCAGTGTAGTAGAGGAGGACTGTGTTGTATCCATTCATAGTAATTCTGCCCGAAGGCAGGTCCTTCACTGGAATCATAGCATTTTCATGCTATGCTTGCAGCTTTACTAGGGAATTGTAGGTGTGGTAACTTTCCGTTGCTTTCCACACCGGTAAAGGATGATGATGATGATAATGATAAGGATGATGATGACCATATGATTTCGGGGACCGTTTGGGCCTTAAAGGTTTCCTGACATTTGTCTTACTGGTGAGGAAAAACCCCGATAAAAACCTCACCCAGAAAAACTGTCCCGATCGTGGATCGAACCCAGGCCCGCTGTGTGACAAGGCAGCATGCTACCTCGAGACCACATCGGTGGACATGTATTGTATAAGGTACACAAATGTTTATAATAGAAATAATTTACATAATGTAATTTAGATCCGAATGAATACAGCAAATCTCATGTTTATTCATCACCAGGAGAAAACGCAGATAATGAAAAAAGCCAACTAACGATAATCAAAATCAATGCAAGAGAATTAAAATGTGTAATTGAGTACGTTTACTTGGGACCTTCCACAATAACATGGAAAAATAAACCAAAGAAGAATTTCCTCGGCATGGTCATTAAAATTAATACTCCATTTTCTATAGTACCGGCAATTCTGCCCGAGGGCAGGTCCTTCACTGCAATCATAGCATTTTCATACTATGCTTTCCAGCTTTACTAGGCGATTATAAGTGTGGTAGCTTCTCGTTGAATTCCACACCGGTGAAGGATGATGATGATGGCCGGATGATTTTAGGGAACCGTTGGGCCCTAAGCTTCCTGACATTTGTCTTACAGGTGAGGAAAAATCTCGAAAAAAAAACCTCACCCAGTAGCCTGTCCCGACCGGGAATCGAACCCGGGCCCGCTGCGTAACAAGGCAGCACTCTACCTTGAGACCACAGCGGTGGACAAACTGATAGATAAATATTCAGAAACTGTAGTTCGAGGTCCTGGACTCTTGTATCTTACAAACAATGCTGCATGAATGCCAAATTCTGACTCTCACAGCGAAAAATGGAATGGGAGATACTAGGATTATCTCTCGGCCAAATTATGACTCTCAGAGCGAAAAATGGAATGGGAGATACTAGGAATATCTCTCAGGGATTATTTAACTCATGCCCCAAATGGGAGTCAATGACCAATCACATTTCAATGATTTTTTATTTACAACCAATCACAGTCGTGTTTCGCCTAAAATTTACCAACTAAAGTTTATCATAATAAAGAAAGCACCTCCTTTTTTAACATTCCGATTAGGTCATAGCATTATTTTGCAGTGACTGACTCTCCAAGAAATACGGCTACCAGATTTTATATATAGTTCATGAATGTCAACATGTAGCACATACGAGAGATAATATAAAAAACACTTGTAACAATTGATTATACCACAAAAAATAAACCACTGTTTGCACTTTCTTAAACGAATTATTTTCCAGGAAATGACGTTGCAGAAAAATATAATTGACATATTTACATCATAGGACATCAGAAATTAATTAATACCTATAACGCTGGTTATGTATTTCTCCACTAGGGTGCATTCTTACAACATTGCGATCTTTTGGAAATAAATAATATTATGATCTGGTTGCAGTGATCGAATAAAAGAAACAAATGAAGCGTACCAATCGTTTCTCATTTGTTTTCAAACATCGCCGTTTACATTAAATATATAAATATTTTAAAATAAAATAATTATTTGTGAGTATGCAGCTTAATTTTATTCGTTAAATAGTCCTAACAAATGCCACTCTTGATAAATTCACTTCTCACTTCGTGAGTCGTGAATTTATCGATAATTTGTAAATCACTCGTGGCATTACTTATGATAAATAACAACATACCAAAGGAGAATGTCACGACTAACAAACGTGAAGTCGCTGTATGTGTACACATTCTGAATAGGATATGTAGCAAGACTTCCAAATAGCAGATGGAGTTATATCTCCACAAAATGGGGGCAATCGCATTGGCAGAAGAGGAAGAGGAAGACCGAGAATGAAGTGGATCAATCTTCAGGAAAAACGGCGGAGTTCACTGGTCCAGCGTACCACAGAACCACGATAACTGGAGGAGCCTCCAAACAGAGCTGCCATAGGAAGATAACATCAATTTCCAGTGTACTATCGGTAATGAGTATAGGATAGAAATAGAGCTACTAAACTGTGTGATGAGAGACACTTTAAACTGAGTAAATGCACTGGGTCAGCATATGGGAATATGAGGTTCTACTTAGCGGAGGTCCATATGTGAGTACATACTCACTTTCACAGATAATTATGCTGATTAGCCAATACTTTTAAAATTCATACAGAACCACCGTTAGGTTGTTTTGTAATGAGTTAAAAAATATAATTAGTATCTGAGATATCAGTCGTCCTCAACATTAAAGTGCATTAAAATTGTGAAAGCCTTTCAGAACTAATTATTCCATCTTCAGCAGCTGGATTGGTAATATTGTACCAACATTAAAATTATGAAGGTATTCTAAAACTATTTGTTCCATCTTCAGTAGCTGTATTGTTACTATAATACCAATCCAGCTGCTGAAGATGGAACAAGTAGTTCTGAAAAACCTTCACAAATTTAATCAATTTTAAACTTGAGACAACTGTTATCTCATGTAGTAATTTTATGTTTTAACTTATATTGTTTACACTGGAAAGGAGATTACGAGTAGTTGAGAATAAAGTTATTAGAAAAAGTTTTGGACCAAAGAGAGATGAATAGACAGGTAAATGGAGAAGACTACATAACAGTGAACTATATGGTCTTTATAGGAAGCCAGATATAATAAGAATATTAAGTCTCGAAGACTGTGAAGGGCAGGACATGTGGCACGAATTGGGGAATGAAAAGACGTGCATGGAAAGCTTCTTGTAGGAAAACCAGTGGGAAAACGCCCAGTTGGTATGCCAAGAATGAGGTGGGAGAATAATATTAACTATGATTTGAGGGAAGTAGATTATACAGGGAATGTTTGGAAAGCATTAGCTCAATATAGGGATGTACGGAGAGCTTATGTCCGCGTGGCCATGAACCAACGGATTCATAGTGCCAGTAAGTAAGTAAGTAACTTATATTGTTTAGGCTTGCTTGTTTATTTGAAAAAATTAGTTTCGACCTAATTTTTGGTATTAATTTACCCTAATTCTATTTTGGTTGAAACCAAAATAGAGGTATATTACTGTTAATGATTTGAAGAAAATTATTGCTCTTTCTACTTTAAGTCAGTTGGGGTTGATAATAAGAATTTTGTCTTTAGGATTTGCTGGACTGGCTTTTTTTCATTTATTAACTCATGCTTTATACTAGGCAGAGGGTTTTAATAAGTTAACACAAAAATCACAGAACCGTACAGAGTGAAAATGGCGTCAGGTTTCATGTAGGACAGTTCTGTTTACGACAGCCTGTTTATTGAAAATTGTACTTTAAAACCTTATTTAAGAAAACATATTTATTGCATACTACAAATAGATAATTTCATCCCTCTAATAGTACTTGTTTTCGTTTTACGACGCTTCAGACATCAGAGCACTCCAGCGTCGGTTAATAATACTTAATGGCGGTATACCTGCGTTTGAGGCAAGGTGTACCGTTTTCATATTTACATCATGTTGATATACAGAGAACATTGCATGGACACAGGCTAGGTCACTTTTCCTCGGTGCATTCTTAAGTTGTTGCTATAGTTACTAAAAGCCTTCTGTCTACTAATAAGTTTTCCATGATTTATTGATTTGATGATCAAAGTTAACATGTTTTAATGAATATAACAGTAAAATTAAATCCTATCTCTATCCTTCTCTGACGTAAAGCCTGGTCGAACGATGAGATGAGATGAAGCATCGATTGTTATAGTCCGTGATACATATACGTTTTAAATTTCTTCTTCTTCTTCTTCCTTCCAAGTATTAGGCCAAGGCCTGTTACGATCCTATAGAAAATTTTCCCTCCAGCGTTTCATATGACGGCCCAGTTATCTTCGTCCTCTTGGTATATAATTATAAACAGCTTTGGGGATCCGATTTGAACTCATTCTTTCAAGATGGTGTTTCCAATTTAGTTGGTACTGTTTAATATATTCCAAAATTGGCGTAGTCTTCAATTCTTTTAAGATATCGGTGTTCCTTTTCCGATCCCATCTGGTGTAACCCGCTGTTCTGCGCATGAATCTCATTTCACAAGCCGTTATTCTACTTTCATGTTGTCCATGCTTCACTACCATAGGTCAACACTGGTCTAGCCAAAGTGTTACATAAACGTAATCTGGTGTTTTTTTGTACAAGGGATGGTTTCATAACTTGATTAATAATTCCTAAACTTTTATTATAACTAGTAACTTTTTCAGGGATATCCTTTTCATCCCAGATAGAGAGATAATATCCAAGATATTTAAATTGATTAGATCTCTCTAAAATTTTATTCTGGAGACAGATTTTACTTTGTATGGGGTCCTTCCCATGAAATGCCATAATTTTAGTTTTGTTAATTGATATTTCCATATTAAATTTGGCACCTATTTTTTGTAAATTATAAATTGATCGTTGCAAATCATTTTCGGAAAGTGCCAGAAGAGCTAAATCGTCTGCAAAAAGAATAGCATCGAGTTTGAGGTTCCTATTGATGGGTATATATCCTCGTTGTGTTTTCCTCCATTCATTTATTAATTTATTCATGTATATAATGAAAAGCACCGGTGAAAGTCCACATCCCTGTCTTACTCCAGTGTTGATCTTTTCCCAAGAAGATAATTTGCCATCTTGTTTAACAGAGATTTCATTATCTTTATAGATGTTGAAGATATTAGTAATGTAGTAGTAGTAGGATTTTTTTTACAAGGAATTCAATATAGAAACTCATATCGCCTTCGTTGACTTCATAAAGGCTTTTGACAAAGTAGACAGAAATATATTACTACAAATTTTAGCTGATGATAACGTTCCACAACAATACATTACTAATAACCAATATTATTAGTAATGTATTGTTGTGGAACGTTATCATCAGCTAAAATTTGTAGTAATATATTTCTGTCTACTTTGTCAAAAGCCTTTATGAAGTCAACGAAGGCGATATGAGTTTCTATATTGAATTCCTTGTGCTTTTCTAATAGTAATTTTAAAGTAAAGAATCCATCTGTACAAGATCTACCCTTTCTGAATCCATTCTGCTCTTCTCCAATTATATTTTCATAAATTTTCCTCAATTTATTCTTAACTATATTAGCATAAATTTTATATCCAGAGTTCAACAAGCTAATTCCACGATAGTTATCTTTGATTTGGCGACTTCCTTTTTTGAAGATTGGTATTACAATGGATTTGTTCCAGCTTTGTGGTGGTTCGTGTCCTTCCCATATCATATTAAGGAGAATAAGACATCTGTCTAAAAAATTTTAGTTGAAAATTTAAATAATTCTTGATTAATGTGGTCTTCTCCGGGAGCTTTGTTACTTTTTAATGATTTAACAACATCAGTTAATTCATCTATAGAAATTTGTTCCAAAGCAGTGTTATTAGAGATTGGTATTTGTAATAAATCATCCTTTTCTGTCCATAAATGATGAAAGTAGGTAAGCCAAGATTCTTTAGATATACAATTTAAATGTGCATTTTCTCTTGAATCATTATTTAAATTTTTTAAAACTTTATATATTTTTGGTTGAGGCCTAGTGATATAATTTTCCAAAAATGAGACAAATTGTTCCCGGCTTTGTCTATGTTTTTTTGCGAACTTCAGTTTTAGATATTAAATATACATATACGTTTTAAATATTCCACTTTCCGACCATTACACTGAGCAGCAAAAAAGAAACTTTTTTTTTTGTCTCAGAAAGAAAAATATGTGATTCTGACAGTATTTGTTCTCCTGAATTAAAATATGACATCGGTTTTTCTCCATCACGCAAAGTTTCCGAGAGACAGGCGTTTATAATTTCAAACACTTTAATATTTTCTACATTCGTAACTACACTATATTCGAGCATTCGGACTCACCTAGAAAGTAAGAAATGAAGATTTTCTGCTATATTTCGTCTGTCGAGCATCCCTCTTGATGGTTCAACAATAATCGGTCAGCATATTAGGATTCCATTTACCTTGATATATCTTTTCCACAGCTAAATCTCCTGATGAAAGTGTTCCCCGTTTTATTTTACAATGGACAAATGGACGAAAACCCGTTTATTAAAAAAAAATATTATTTAAATCAATTAATTGAAATTGAAATAAAAACAACTGTGGGTGATGGAGAAATTCTGAATACATATTTGAAAATACGATAATAAACTGCATTAAATACACCTATTGGTACTCATGAGACAAAAATCATGTTGACCAGTGTAATTTAAGACCGTAATATATTGAACTGAGGCACGGTATTAGATAAATGCACTTCGTGGAAAAAAAGTAATCATTATCAGCTTTCAGGATTGAGGATATTGGCTTATTTCGTTCTCAAAATTCACTCTCCATATTGTCTTCGGTTTTCCTATGTCTCAAAGTCTTTTGAGTTGGTTGTCTCAATTATATTTTCTTTCTCTTACAAATTCAAAGGTCTCCTTATATTTTATTTAATTTCCTATTTCTGTATTTTGCCTGTTCGTCTAAAATTGTTTTTATTGCTACATATTTGAGTATCTAGGTTTCTGCTGCATCTATTCTCCTTTCATATGTTCCTCTAATATATCAGAATTCACTGTCATATATTAAACAATGTAACGCCATTGTCTTATCAATTCTGTACGTTTCCTTGTTTTACGCCCTATTCTTCTTCTAATAGTTCCACACATATTGAAATTTATTAATTTTATATTTTTGATCTTAGTGATTATTCCGTAGCTATATTTCGAAATTTAAATATTCAAAGTTAGAGATTGTTATATTATTCTGTCGTTTATTACAATCTTAGTCCTTACCATTTGTTTTACTCTAAAAGCCATACTTAATTCTTTTATTCTATGGAAATTTTTAAGATTATACAATTTTGCTATTCTTGTATAAATGTTGTTTTTCATAGCCCTTTCTCAGAATTAAAAAAAGTGAGCAAAAAATAAATAAATAAAGCAAGAAAGAAAGATAAAAATAAATCAAGAAAGAAATCAAGAAAACTAAAGAAAGAAAAGGGGGAATGATGAAAGGGAATTTGCTCTTCTTGTATAAATTTTGTTTTCGTAGTCCTTTCTCAGAAATAAAAAAGTGAGCAATAAATAAATAAATACATAAACATTAATAAAGCAAGAAACAAATATAAAAATAAATGAAGAAAGAAATCAAAGAAACTAAAGAAACAACCAAGAAAGAAAAAGGGGAATGATGAAAGGAAAACTGAAGTATACAGGGTGTTACCGAAATGAGTGCAGATTTTCCGTGTGGTGCATTTTAACACAATGAACCTTGGGTCGGAAATGCATTGTTGTGGGTCTACAGAATAAACCAGCATTTTAAATTGTTGAACACATTGTTGTTTATTTATTAATTCTAAGAACATGGAAGGTATTACATGTTATTTTACAGTAATTGTTCGAAATGGCGACCACTGACCTGGATGCACGGCTCCAGAGCTTGTAGCAAGGATAGTGGCAGCGGCTGTGGAAATCAGGGAGCATCCAGATATGCTTCTTAGAGTTCATCAGTCCGAAGTGAGAAGCGCGGAGTCGTGCATCCAGGTTAGTGGTCGCCATTTCCAATAATTACTGTAAAATAACATGTAATACCTTCCATTTTCCTCAGAATAAATAAATAAACAACAATGTGTTAAACAATTTTAAATGTTGATTTATTCTGTAGACCCACAACAATGCTTCCGACCCAAGGTTCATTGTGTTAAAATACTTGTACTACCATCACACGAGAAATCTTCACTTATTTCGGTATCACTCTGTATTTAAAAAAATGACTTGTATTTTAATGTAACATTAACAGAAGAGAACATAAATATTGCATTAGAATGCTATCTGCAACAGGCATACCTGATAATGTTTCAAGTCCTATCCACACCTCTTACTTGAACGGTGAATTAAGTTAGAAAAATAATTTTACCCCCTAAAGCACGGCATTGATAATTTAGTAGGAGATTTATTTATGTTTGTTCACGTTTTAAAGAAAATCCTGGCCTCCGTTCATAAATAACAACGTGCTCACGGGAAACATTTTCTAACTTAAAGAGAATTTGTAGCTTGCTATAAATTAAAGACTTTATTTATTCTTTACAGAAACTTTAGTATGTCCAAATCTACAGTGCGAGCAGAACATTCAGCTGAACAACCATTCCTTTTTTAACCCATTCAGTTTGAAATATATGTTATGACTGTCAATTCTAAACATGAGCAATGCTTGATAAATCTAAATATTATTAATTTTACACGCTTTATAATAGCTTGACCTCTATCTATCTATCTATCCATCTATCTATCCATCTATCTATCCATCTATGCATCTATATATCTATCTATGTAACGGAATCTTTCAACGCGATTTTCACTCACTTAAAATAATTGGATCGACTTGAAACTTTGTATACTTGTAGAAGATCCGTGATAATACAATAATTTCATATTTTGTTTCTAAAATCATGGCCAGAATCATCAGAAAATCTAAAAAGTGTCTTTGTATCTATGTAACGGAATCTTTGAACTCGATTTTCACCTACTTAGAAACCTTGGATCGACTTGAAACTTTGTATACGTATAAATTACCTGTGGCAATACCATAATTTCATATGTATTTTCTAAAATCCTGGCCAGAATCATCAGAAAATCAAAAAAAGTGTCTTTCCATCTATGTAACGGAATTTTTGAACACGATTTTCACCCACTTAGAAACATTGGATCGACTTGAAAATTCGTATACGTGTAAAGGATCCGTGGCAATACAATAATTTCATTTTTTTTTTTCTAAAATCCTGGCCAGAATCATCAGAAAATAAAAAAAGTGTCTTTGTATCTATGTAACGGAATTTTTTAACACTATTTTCACCTACTTAGAAACATTGGATCAACTTGAAATTTTGTATACTTGTAAAGGACCCGTGACAATACAATAATTTCGTATTTGTTTCTAAAATCCTGGCCAGAATCATCAGAAAATAAAACAAATAAAAACTGGTATAATACGTTGCGGACTAGTCGACTTTTTAGTCAATCGTTGTAAGAGCTCAGTTGGTAGAGCGGTAAACTCTTAGTGGTACATAATCTTAGTCATCCATAGGTCGCTGGTTCAAATCCAGCTGGGAGGTTTTTTTTAGAAGATTATTACTTTCAGCTCATACTAAAATAGTATCGTATTTAAAGATATTTACATTTTTATCTTATTCTGTAAACTATTAATACTAAAAAATAAAAAATAAATAATAGTTTTTAAAAACTAAAACAACACGCTTTATTAGAAAACCGAACTAAAAAAATGAAAAACAATTTTAATTTCCAACACGCTTGGGATAAATAATTTTACCATCAAAAGCGTGGGGTGCTCTTTATGATTTTTACATTTTCTTCTTAGAGACTTTACTTTTACCAATATCTGTTTATTATTAAATATATTAATTGATAAAGTGCACCCCACGCTTTTGATGGTAAAATTGTTTATCCCAAGCGTGTTGGAAATTAAAATTATTTTTCATTTTTTAGTTATGTTTTCTAATAAAGTGTGTTGTTTTAGCTTTTAAAAACTACTATTTATTCTTCATATTCTCCACATGTCTCATTCTATAGGTATATTTGCATGCCACTCGTCGCTCGAGTCATAGGGTAGCACGATCTGATGGGGCATGTACTAATCATCTCAATCTAGGGCCTCTCAGAGACAACACAACATTAAGACGAAACACTCTCTCCCTCTCTCTCTCTCTCTCTATATATATATATATATATATATATATATATATAATTTAACTCATGCCCCAAGTGGGAGTCAATGACCAAACACGTTTCAATGAATTTTATTTTACAACCAATGACAGTTGATTTTACCTCGCTCTTTATCGAATTCTCTTTACTACCTCCTTTTGTGCTAAAGAAAGTTCATCCTTTGTTAATATTCTGAACAGGTCAGAGTATTATTTTGCAGTGGCTGACTCTCCAACAAATACATTGAATATAGGAAATAAAGAACAGATTTCTTCGAACTACACATTTGATAATTGCGTGTTCAATAATTGTGTTTTTAAATAATGATTTTACTGAGTTGTTTACTAACTAACTCACTGGCACTATCGAACCCGTAGGTTCATGGCCGCGCGGACATAAGCTCTCCATATATCCCTATCCTGAGCCAACGTTTTCCAATCATCCCCTGCACTTCCGTCAAATCATAGTTACCGTTATTCTCCCACCTCATTCTTGGTCTACCAATTGGGCGTTTTCCCTCTAGTTTTCTTACAAGGAGCTTCCATGCACATCTTTTACTAAAACATTAATTAATACCCTATAATGTTCGATATGATGTGTTTCATATTTTATCCACTAGGGTACATTCTTACAATATTGCGATCCTATTTGGCATAATCAAATTGTAGTGAATAAACAAATGAAACATAACCACGCATTTTTTATTTGTTTTCAAACATCGCGGATTACATTAAATATACAAATATTTTAAAATATCGATATCTATATTTAAATGATGATTTTTCAGTAAACAGCTTAATTTTATTCGTTAAAGTCCTAACAAGTGCCGCTCTTGATTTTCAAATCCTCTAGGTAAATTGTCAACCGCTGTGGTCTTGAGGTAGCGTGCCGCCTTGTCACGCAGCGGGCCCGGGTTCGATTCCGGTCGGGACAGTTTCTCTGGGTGACGTTTTTTATCGGTGTTTTACCTCACTTGTAAGATAAATGTCAGGAAAACTTTAAGGCCCAAACGGTCCCCGAAATCATATGGCCATCATTCTTATCATTATCATCATCATCATCATCCTTCACCGGTGTGGAAAGCAACGGGAAAGCTACTACACCTACAATTCCCTAGTAAAACTGCAAAGCATAGCATGAAAATGTTATGATTGTAGTGAAAGACCTACCCTCGGGCAGAATTACTATGGATGGATGGATGGATAGGTAAATTAACTCGTCACTTCGTGACTCGTGAATTTATCGATATTTGGAAATCACTCGTCACATTACATATGATTATGGTGTCTATATGATTATCGGGAACCATTTGGGTCTTAACGTACGCATATTGCCATTTGTCTTACAGGTGGAGAAAACCTCTGGAAATAACAATAGAGAGGAGGATATAAGGTAAGTTACTACAATCCATCATGATGTAATATGCTGCCTTATGAATAGAGATGAGACCTCTCCTGCCAATGACATGAGCTCGACTCAGCTTCAATCATACAGAAGAGCAATCTGTGGTTCGCGAATCCCTACCCTAGGGGTTTCGCAAAATATTTCAAGGGGTTCGCCAAACGTTTTCTGCAATGGCGGGTTTCAAGGTTAAGCCTATTATTGTTTCCTTCATTTCTCCGGCATTGTCATAATAATAATAATAATAATAATAATAATAATAATAATAATAATAATCATAATAATAATAATAATAATTTATTTGCTGGGAATTAAATTTTATGTACGTCTACTATATATGTATATTTAAAAGTCAGTGGCTCACCCAATTAAAATCGTTGTGGAAAGGGTTCTCGAGTCGAAAAAGGTTGAGAACCGCTGCAGTAGAGATCACTCTGAAATCTGAACGGCGATCAGATGCAAACAAGAGCAGGATTCAGACTTTACAGACAAATTATATACTTCGGTGGAATATAAAAGTTGCGCACGATCACTCGGATAGTTTGAAGTGAAATATAACTAATGTAAAGTGGTTATTCTAAACTGTTGCTGTTACCAGACGGTACAGAAAAAAACTGTTCTAATCCCTCTTCCCTCTGATGTAATGTAGGCCTACAATGGTCGCAATCATACGCTGATATCGTGATATCGTGTTTACGAAAGAATTGCTTCATCTCTAGTCATGGATTGCTTGTGCTCGCTTTCTCTCGTGATAGAGAATATAAATAAAGAAAAATAAATGTTTGTGCTAGAATTGTCTGGATAGCGTA
Source organism: Diploptera punctata (assembly GCA_030220185.1). Lineage (NCBI taxonomy): Eukaryota > Metazoa > Arthropoda > Insecta > Blattodea > Blaberidae > Diploptera > Diploptera punctata. Next base: position 840,113 of record JASPKZ010007366.1, on the reverse strand, counting down.
ATCGGTAGCGCACTGAAGTATCAATTGAGAGGTCTGGGTTCAAATCGACTCTTCTATTCCTCAAATAATACCCCTAAGGTGATTAACTCTATTCTTATTTTTCATTATTATACTTGTCATCTTCTCATTTATAAATTCGGTTCAGGCATTTATTTTTCATTTCACTATATATATATATATATATATATATATATATATATATATATATATATAAACTTCTTATAATCTCCTTTGTGGGGAAGGGTTAAACTTTTTTTTGAAGTTGAATGCAGAAGGGTTGGTTATTTAATTTTTTTAAATTAAATGTCACGTATTTAAGTTTTCTTGGCGGCTGAAACCACAATTACAAACGTGATGGGACACAAGCGTCGAAACTTTAAACTACCCCATGGATATTCAGGTAGAAAACGATGCAGAAAGACAAAGTTTCGGCTGACGCTGTGAATACTAACTAGTTGAAGTTAGTACCAATGCTACATGATCCGGAAGCTAATCCACTGCTATCTTGCGTCACGTTGATGCCACACTTGAATTTCTAATCAAGCATTTCAACATTTTTATCAAATGTACTAAGTTACAATATAAAACCATCAGTTTCAGCACCTTACACTAACATTTCTCATTCTATATTCTAGAAACAGTGACTGATCCTATGGAACACTTGATCGGTGAGAAAATCTCGCGATTGGAAAATTACACCACAATATTTCTGTCTCAGAGAAACTGCGTGGAATAAATGAATTCTACAGAAGGTCGAATTAAGGTCAGATTTTGCCGGTTTACGGAAACTCTTTTTTCTTTTGCTAATTGAATCATAACATTGAGCTACATTATCTTTATAGAAAACCAGATGTAACAATATTAAGTCTAGTAGACTTTGATGGGCAGGACATGTGGAGCGAATACGGAATGAAAAAGGAGTATGAAAAGTTTTTCTAGAAAAGCCAGAGGGAAAGCACCACTAGGTGGCAATGAATGAGATGGGAAAATAACATCAAACATGATTTGAGGGAGATAAGTTGTACAGGGATGATTAGAAAAAAAGTAGCTCAGGATAGGGATTTATGGAAACCTTATGTCCGCGCTGCCATAAACCTCCAATTCCGAAAGGGTTAATTAGTATACAGTTTTGTTGAGAGAAAATGTACACGGTGACCGCTAGAGTGATTTTTATACTCAGGTTTTCGGGTATGGGCTTACCCCTAATTCTAATAGTCGGATTATGCTGGTTTTCAGATAATATCTATCTCGCTTTACTGCAATGGTATTCATAGAGTTTCGTTACGAAATATCGAAAACTGCGGCCACTATAATGATTCTTTGTTTACAACCTTCCGTTTTATGCCAAGTGTATTTTGTGGCCGAAACATCTAAGTTGAGAATATATACAACAACATTCATGTTACTTAGTGAAAGAGCATTTGTTTAAATCTTCTTGTAAGCCCATGTTTTCCCTTAACAGAGATTTAGGCTCCCTCCTCCTTCAGGGAAGAATTTGAACCATACTCATTTAGTTACACTTGTTTTCGTATAGATGCCATTTGAGCGGTCCGTGGTCAGCGTTCCGCCTCTTACTGACATCTAGGAAACCAAGGTAGTACTAGGATGGGAAAATTCGGTAAATTTTGTTTAGAGACCTTTTCATTCAGGCTTAATGATCTTTTACGAGCCTGAAAATCTTCAGACTCGGTACTCACGGCTTAAAGCCCCTCCCGGAGGACTTGCTCCTTGGATTTTTTCCATCCTAAAATTTCCATCAACCTCGGCCGGGTTTGAACCCTCAACCTTTGTTTAAATACAAACATTATATAGAGTAATTAAGTTTGAATCGAAATTTGCGAACTCTAGAATGATTTTTAAATTTTCGCATCAGGTAAACTTACACTTGTAATGGTCCGATTTTACTGATAACGATTTTTATAATTTATTGCTATGCGACGAGTCTGGTTCCAAAAAATGGTGGCTGCAAGAGCATTAATAGAGATCTTCATCATCATATTTGGTGTAACAATTCGAGCCGAGTCATGTCCGACCTAAGAACTCTCCTCCAGACTTCTCTATTCCTGGCGACTGTCCACCAATTTCCAATTTTATGTCTTTGGACATCCATGTAGCTTCAGGTCTTCCAACATTTCTTCTTCCATCTAGAACGTCCATCATTATTTTTTTTAACTGCCTCACTATTATCCATTCTCTGGAAGATGTTCTGGCCCCTCTCAATCAGTTACTTATTAACTTTAATATATGCAACGCATTAACAAGAAATTCGTTTGTAAAACAAATCCTTGTGCAGAATCTTGTGTTACCACACTTCGATTATTGTGACATTTATATATAATGATCTAAACTATGACTTGTCGCAGAGACTGCAGCGTGTTCATAATGCTTGCGTTCGATTCTTTTTCAATATCCGCCGTTATGACCATATTTCCGAACACTTTAATAACCTCTCTTGGCTCCGTCTTACTGACAGACGTAAATTGCACTCTCTTTCACTACTTTTCAAGCTTCTGAATTCCTACATCCCTACTTACCTGGCGTCTAGATTTGAGAAGTTATCCTCTTACCACAATATTGACACTAGATCACAAGATAGCAGTCTGCTAACAATTCCTCTTCATAGCACTTCCTCCTATTCTACTTCCTTCACAGTAGCCTCTGCCCGCTCCTGGAATCTCCTTCCTCAAGATATCAGGGGTTGCCGCACACTTGGTACCTTTAAGTCACGCTTATACAGTTACCTGTTGTCTAATAATTAATTTTTCTCTATTTATTAATTTTATACTATGTCATTAATCTTTTCCTGTTTTTTTTATATATATTGTACATATTATATATTTAATTCGTTAAATTTAGAGTAAATCAAAATACATTATAAATATTAATTGTATTGTATTAATAACTTGTAATCGTTTATATATATATATATATATATATATATATATATATATATTGTAATTTAGATTTAAGACTATTTTTTTGTTTGTATTTTTTTAAACGTGGTTGAGTGGTAGACAAGGCCTTAAGGCCTTAACTCTGCCAGGTAAAATAAAGCTATTATTATTATTATTATTATTATTATTATTATAATAACGTCAAGTCTCGTGACTGCGATGTGGCACGAATGGGGAATGAAAGAAGTGCATGGAAGGTTCTTGTAGGAAAACCGGAGGGGAAACATCCAGTTGGTAGACCAAGCATGAGGTGGGAGAATAACATTAACCATGATTTGAGAGAAGTAGATTACACAGGGGATGATTGGGAAACATTAGCTCAGGATAGGGGTGTACGGAGAGCTTATGTCAGCGCGGCCATGAACTTACAGGTCCGATAATGTCAGTGATATATATATATATATATATGTGTGTGTGTGTGTGTGTGTGTGTGTGTGTGTGTGTGTGTGTGTGTGTGTGTGTGTGTGTGTGTGTGTGTGTGTGTGTAAAAGAATTGATTAGGATAATGCTTGAATGAATAAATATTTTAAGGAGGCTTCCGTTGTAAAAACATTTCTATGTAAAGAACTGGAATGAGAACATGGGGACTGGAAGATATGGAGTGGATAGAGACGAGTAGAAAAGGAAAATAAAACTTTAGTAACAGAAAGATGTGTAAACATTGAATATCTGTATATAATTATATGTCAACGTCATTTTTGGTGTTAACGAGGTAGGATTGATGAAAGTGTGTAAAACGTTTTAAAAAATAGTTTCATTAGAACAACCTCATTACCTTGATTCCTTCTGAATTAGCTAAAAATTTCACTTTCATCGCTGTTTAAGAACGTCCAGTTTGTGCAATACATTCTCTCCTCTGACATGTTGTAATGGGAAGGTCCTACTTACTTACATTACAGTAATTTATCTTTCCTTTGTAGGTTAAATACATTTCATAGTACAATTTAGGGATAATAATAATTACAGGTTGAAAAAATTCGAGTTCGGGGAATACTGAAAAAATTACTTCATGAAGTGATAAAATAGCGTAGATTTTTCAGTTAATTGGTGAAATTAGATTAAAATAAAACCGCGAGGTTAGCTTGACAGGAATATAAATGGCTGTTTTATTAACAGAGCAGCAAGTGCCGATGAGAAGCTAATTTGTGTAATGTTTCACCAGGAGCGCTGCGGTCGATCTGACAGATGAATGGTGTTCCCACGCTCATATTTATACTTACAAAGTATACATATTCATCAACTTTACCAATGTAAACCCGCATCGAGCCGATTTTTTTTCAAATAACGGCGCAACTCTATCTGTATTATGTCAACAATGTCGTTGTTTAACCAAAATTTTCTGTGAGAAAATTCCTGAGTATTCCACGTTGTATATAACCCAGCGTTTTAGGAATCCCTGATACTCTGGGACTGGGAACACCAATTAGATTTCATGGATGTCCATTTTTAAAGTAGTAAATTAAGTCGAAGTCCAGAACCACAGTTGATTATTAAATTTACAAAGCTTTAATTTTTTAATGTCCACCGCTGTGGTCTCGAGGTAGCGTGCTGCGTTGTCACGCAGCGGGCCCAGGTTCGATCCCCAGTCGGGGCAGTTTTTCTGGGTGAGGCTTTTATCGGGGGTTTTCCTCACCTGTAAGACAAATGTCAGGAAAACTTAAAGACCCAAACGGTCCCCGAAATCATATGGCCATCATCATCATCCTTATCATTATCATCCTTCGCCGGTGTGGAAAGCAACGGGAAGTTACCACACCCACAATTCTCTAGTAAAGCAGCAAGCATAGCATGACAATGCTAATATTGCAGTGAAGGACCTGCCTTCGGGCAGAATTACTATGGATGCATTTTTAATGTACCAGATTTGTCCTTTTTGGACATTACTGGTGTTCCCACCTGGCATTGGCGTAATTTTAACCCACTTCTGAGGTTGGGGCCTGGAAGGTGGGATTACGTTGCTCCGATGATATGATGGGTACTGATGATAATAGTGGTGCGCCACGAGAGTCCTTATTCCTAACCTTAATCTAAGATAAATATGAATGATGATGATTGCGATGACCATATGATGTTCGGGGACTGTTTGGGTCTTAAAGTTTCCTGATACTTTTTCTTGCAGGTGAGGAAAAACCCCCGATAAGAAACCTCACCCAAGAAACCCTCCTGCTGCGTGACAAGGCAGCACGCTACCTCGAGATACAGCGGTGGAACTATGAAGCTTTTATTAAGTAAATAATATTATAAGGAAATTATTTAAATTATGTTCTGGGTATGAATTGCACAAATTAAACAAAACACGTGGTAAATACTAAACGTGTACAGCACATTAGTACACAGTTATTAATTCTAATAATTATTAATAAGTTTATGATAAACTTAACATATGGTCAGAGTAATATTTAAATATCTCATTTTACAAATTTTGTGTTTTTGATGATACCTGATTTCAAATGGAATCCCGTTTATCTTCAGTCAAATCTCCGACCAAACCAACAATAATATTATCATGACATGCAATTTAGTACAATTGGTTGTATCCTATGTTTAACCGGGTTTAAAAATGTATATTAATTCGATATTTAACCGGTCCGGAAACCGGAGCTCCAGGGTCCGGATCCGGACTGCGTCTGCCAATTGGTGACCCCTGCTCTAGGAAATCTTGCTATTACGTCAAAGCATCAGGAACTTCTTCTTCCTCTTGTCCATCTAGTTTAACCTGTCGCCTTATAGGTAAATTAATAGAACTCTCTCGCCATTCCGTCAATACAATGACACCATTTGTAGGTAGAGGGATATTAAGTTTTTGACAGCTAAATTCAGGCCTCCTACGAGACAACACGAACATTTAAGATGGAACATTACTTATATTCACTCCCACATTCATTAAATATGGTGAATATGATTGTGATGGCCAAATTAAGTTCGATGACCATTTGTACTTAAAGTTCAATGACATTTTCCTTACAGATGAGAAAAAAACCGAAGAAAACCACCTAGCAAACTTATTCCGATAGGGAATCGAACCCGGCTTCTCTACGTACGAGACAGCCACGCTATCTGGAGACACTTACGTGGATAGAGTCAATAACGAAATAAATGAATAAGTCAATAACACTATCGAACTCAGAACTAATGTTTTCAATCATTTCTCGTAAAATAAATTTGTCTTTTTCAAATTATATATTCGTAGCCTGTGTTATTTCTTGTTTAACGGCATACGTTAACATCTGAGGACAGACGACTCTTTGTTCAGACTCGAGGCACTCTTTCTTTCTTTAAATTTACTACACGGGTTCACAATTTTAATTCCTTTCCGAAGGAACCTATACCCAGAATTTTTATGCCGTGAAAGATCCATCGAAAAGAGTTTGAACCCTTGCAATTCGGGTTCAAAGAAAGCACTACTTCAGAAAGATCGACCCTTAAATTATGGTTAATGTTATTCTCGCGCCATCTATTTATTGGTGCTGGCGATTTTACCTCTCAACATGGTATAGTAAAGTTTCATTGCCGCCCATTTAATAAGACCATAAAATAATATCCTACTCAAATGAAACATAATATGAAACATTTTCATATATTCTAAGGCTTCCGGATCTCGAAATTTGTTAATTCATATCTTGTGAAATTTTATATACTACTTTAATACTATTCGGGAATTGTGGTAACGAATCGAAGCCAAGTGCTTCTTCCGTTTTCCTTTGCTAAAATCTTCATTCCGCCTCTTCTCCATACACATGTCACCCACTTTGTTTCATTTCGTCTATCCCTGTGACAGTGCGACAGGCTTCGCCAGCTAGCATTCTCGTATATCTTCTTCTTGTAAGCCCATGTTTCCCTTAACAGAGATTTAGGCGCTCTCCCCCTATAGGAAAGAATTTGAACCATACTAATTTAGTTACACTTGTTTTCGTATAGATGTCCCTTGAGTGGTCCGTGGTCATTGTTCCGCCTCATACTGACATCTAGGAAACCAAGGTAGTACTAGGAAGGGAAAATTCGGTAAATTTGGCTTAGAGGCCTTTCTTTCAGGCTTAAGGATCTTTTACGAGCCTGAAACTCTTCAGGCTCGGGACCCACGGCTTAAAGTCCCTCCCGGAGGACTCGCTCCTTGGATTTTTCCGTCCTAAAAAATCCATCGACCCCGCCCGGGTTTGAACCCGCGATCCTCGGGACCAGAGGCAAGGAGCATAACCACAAGTCCACCGCGGCTTCTCGTATATCACATACTTTCAATACTGTGGACCTCATATAATCTCATCCCTCTAGTTGGCATTACGCCTTACACGAGTAGAAGGTTTAATTTACTTCCATTTTAATACCATGGTTTTAATTCCTTTCTGAGACTAGTTGGGAGTTTAATACTCTGAAAAACTATTAACACCGACCAGGTATGTAGACATGAACTTGCGTGCGTGGAAACACAGGAAACGACGTGAAATTGTTATTGAAAAGCAGACGTGGGAAATAGTGTGTGTTAGGCCTACTATTTGCTATTTAATTTACGACGGGTGGGCTGTTTGATCAATTTTAACGAATTCCGAAGGAATCTAGCAAATTATGTTTTTCTTTCATGAAACTAATTCACTCATTCCCAGAAAAAAACAGACAGGCCTAAGTAATTTTGTTTTCCATTTCTTTATTTTCTTATTGGAAATCGTTCTTTATATCGCTTCATATGGTAATAATAAGATAAGTCAATTCTTCATTTTATTAGCTACAATATAAAATTTCCGTTTTAGATAAGTCTAAAACGACCTATCTTATTTGTACCAGTTTTGGACTTATCTGGTTTTTCCCAGGGGTGAGTGAATTATAAAAAAATGTTTCCAAATCCAGTTTAGCAGATACTGAAAATGACATGTCTTTTGAGGCTCTGCCGGCTGCAACTTTTTTTTTTCGGAACCCCTACTCGGATTATAACAATACATTCATTCATTCATTCATTTTGAGAATTTTCCTCATCATTGAGGGTTTTCTCTGCATTCTTATTACGTGTCCATACAATTTTAGCCTTCTGTGTTCAATCATTATAGAGGAACTTCGGTTAATGTGGACCCGTGTTTTGAATTTGTTTTTTTTTTCTTCTTTTAGTTAAGGGATTTGAATTTTGTTTAATTACAGTGATTATCATTAGTGTTATAACTATGAAATACCATAGCATTGTTATTTTATTCAAATATGGAAACATCTTCATAATTTATAAACTTTTTACATTGCAAGAAAGGTCAACTTTAACCTCCATATTCGAATAAAGTCCTAGCCTTTAGACTATTTTAAGTTTATTTTACAGATTAATCTGAAAGTATTTATGGCTGATCATAATTAAAAAGCGTTGATATTTGTTTAACGTTATGAAAAATTATCGTCGATTTATAATGTACACACGTCATTCATCTGCAGACAGCGACGGTCTTTGGGTTTAGGTCAAATTACAAGGATATTAAATGAAATTTAATTAAGTGTATGGCTTTTACATATAGCTCTCTTATTGATAAATATTTAACTAAATATTTGGGAATAATTATGGATAACATTGAAGGTATAGGCAAAGAGAACATAAAACATACGTGGAATTGAATTGAGTAGCAAAATAATATCATCGTTAAATTCCATATGGTGGGGATAAGCATATTTGGAAAGACACAAAAAAATATATTGGTAAAATATTGGTGGAATCTGTTGCAATGTACGGAAGTGAGGTATGGACAATCAATAAGTACTACAAGAATAGACTAATAGCTCTAGAAATGGATTATTTACGAAGAAGTGTCAGAAAGTCTAGATTAGAACATGTCACAAATAAGGAAATTAGAAACATAATGGAAGCAGAAGAAAGCATAATTGAAAGAATTGAGGAGAAGGAATTAAAGTGGTTAGGGCATGTCTTAAGAATGGAAGATGAGCGATGGCCAAAGCAACTATATGAATGGCTTCCGAACAAAAAGAAGAAAGGAGGGAGACCAAGGTTAACATGGAAGGAAAACATGAAGACAATAATGCAAGCTAGAGGACTAAGCATCGAAGATGCCCAAGACCATAGGCTTTGGACGTTTGGCACGGGAAGACGGCAGCAGCTGTAAAATCCCGACGATAGATAGATAGATTGATACATATTTAAGTATACGTGTAAAGTGTTATTAGGTCCACTGTAACCGCCTCCTGGAGGGTCTACATTAACCGAATTCCTTAGTTATGTTCAATTATTTTATACAGCCGCCATGTCACATAATATCAAACCAAACCCGTCAACTTATTAAAACTGCATCTACATAATCTAATATATTTAGGAGATTTTTAAACATTTATAATATTCAATAGCAGAAATTAAGAATTAATTCTTAGCTTGAAAAACTTATAAAATGGTCGTTTTCATAAATATCACAAATAAACTCTTCTGCGCACAAAGAATGAAATAAACTGACCTTGAACACGTCAAAGTTGATGAGGGAAAGAAATTAAAATATTTTCTGTTCGAGGGCAGCACTAATTAAAGAAGATAGTAACAGGGTTCACTCAAACCGAAGGGTTCACATTATTCCAACTTCCTCTACTTCTTTCTGCATTCATCCATTTTCTAATTTCTGTATTTCTAATTACTTCCAGTCGAGATTTTCTGTCAGCTCTTCTCCAAAAACCCATTTCAACTGCAGTTATGTTATAATATTAATATAAAATAATATAATATAATATATAAATATAATATAATATATAAATATAATATATATATATAAATAGTAATATATATATAAATATAATATATAATATATAAATATAATATATAATATATAATTATGAATATACTATATAATAATATATACTATTATAATAAATATATAATATATAATAATATATAAAATAGATAAATATAATAATATATATAATATATAATAATATATAATATATAATATAATCCATCAATAGTAATTCTGCCCGAAGGCAGGTCCTTCACTGCATCATAGCATTTCCTATGCTATGTTTTGCAGCTTTACTAGGAATTGTGTAGGTGTGGTCGCTTCCCGTTTGCTTTCCCACACCGGTTGAAGATGTGGTGTGATGATACTGGTACGGATGATGCTGGCCTATGATTTCGGGGACCTTGTGGGCTAAAGTTTTCCTGACATTTGTCTACAGGTGAGAAAAACCCGATAAACCTCACCAGAGAAAACTGCCCCGACCGGGATCGAACACCGGGCCCGCTGCGTGACAAGGCAGCACGCTACCTCGAGGACCACAGCCGGTGGATTTAAATATAATATAATATAATATTAGATATAAGGAGAAGAGAAGAGAAAGAGAGAAGAGAAGAGAGAATATGGAAGTGAGGCTAAGAAGAAGAGAAGAAAGAATAGAAGAGAGAAGAGAAAGAGAGAGGAGATAGAAAAGAAGAGTGAGAAGGAGAGTGAGAAGAGGAGAGAAGAGGAACGAGAGCGAGAGGAAGAGAGAGAGAAGGAAGATAGAAGAGAAGGAAGAAGGAGAGAAGAGAGATGGAGAAGAAGAGGAATGGGGGGAAGAGAGAAGAATAGAGAGGGAAGAGAGAAGAAAGGGGGGAAGTGAGAGAATAAGAGGGAAGAGAGAAGAAAGAAGAGAAGGAGAGAAGAAGGAGAGAAGAGAGAAGAAAGAAGAGAAGAGAGAAGAAGAGAAGAGAAGAGAGTAAGAGAAGAGAAGAGATAAGATGATAAATAATAGATTAATATAATATAATAGATATAAATAATATAATATAGAATAATATAATATAATATAGAAGATAATATATAATATAGTAATATAATATATATAATACTAACATATAATAATAATAATATAATATAATAATAATAATATAAATATATATAATATATATCTAATATATATATAATTGTTATATATAATATAATATAAATAATATAATATATAATATATAATATTAATATATAACATAATATCCATCCATCCATCCATAGTAATCTGCCCGAAGGCAGGTATTTCACTGCAATCATAGCATATTCATGCTATGCTTGCAGCTTTACTAGGGAATTGTAGGTGTGGTAGCTTCCCGTTGCTTTACACACCGGTGAAGGATGACGATGATGATGATAATGATAATGATAAGGATGATGATGACGATGATGGCCATATTATTTCGGGACCGTTTGGGCCTTAGCATTTTCCTGACATTTGTCTTACAGGTGAGGAAAAACCCCGATAAAAACCTCACCCAGAAAAATTGCCCCGACCGGGGATCGAACCCGGGCCCGCCGCGTGACAAGGCAGCACGCTACCTCAAGACCACAGCGGTGGATATAATATAATGTAATATAATATGCAGTTACAATATAATAATGATTAAAAAAATAAGATCGGGTTTATTAATCAACAAACTGGTACTACTAGAAGCGGGGTTAATCGGAAACATATATTTAAAAGGTGCTCTAGCAGCACAAATATTCGATTTTTGTAAGCAAACGCGGTAGGCCTGTTACGTTATCTGAAAAAAAAAAGTGTAAGGTATCCCTATACATCAACAAAATTCGACATTACCTAATAGCCAAGGTTTAAAAATAGCTCTAACGACCGCCATGTTTGTTTTCACGTAGCGTAACTAGATATGTAGATTTAATTAACAAAATAATCAAATATATACTTCGTAACCCAGCAAAATTGAATCATAAATTCGACTTGCTGAGGAATGCGCTTAGTTTATCCAATTTCTTCGTAACGGACTTTGATCTTTAACTTGATGGAGAACTTAGTAATTTTAAACGTCTATTCATCAGAATTTTTAATAATTACATTATCAAAGAATTTGCGAACACGCACATGGCCTTCCTTACAAATGTGATTAGTGAGGACAAAGCAACTTGTCGGTTGCTAGAAGAAAATTAGGACTATCCCTAATTGACACAAATCTCTTCTCTGTTGTCTCGTGGTTGTGTCACAAACTTAAGCTCATTATTTCAAAGTCCAGTTTTCATGTGCAGCCCCAGGGGTGTCAATTATTCAATTATTATAATATCTTAACATTAAAATATTCCTGGCTATGTGGTCGCGGTCTATAACTGGTGATTCTTCCAGACGTTTCTCCCTCAACTGCGGAGAGCATCTTCAGTGGCGAGTGCTTCTAGGTGGTGTTACCTTGTCGTAGACTCGACTGTAACAAGGGAACACCACCTAGAAGCACTCGCCACTGAAGATGCACTCCGCAGTTGAGGGAGAAACGTCTGGAAGAAACACCAGTTATAGACCGCGGCTACATAGCCCGGAATCTTTTAATATTATGATTATCGGCCGTGAAAGCCTGCGTTCCACAATATTATAATATCTGCATAGCTCCCCGAAACACTATACAGAGTGGACAGAACAACACCGATAAACTTTCACAGGTGTTCAGGGTTACTGAATGTGTGTTTTGATATAAGCATTATTATTAGAAACTTTAAAATTCACTGGCACAATTGAACCTGGGGATTCGTAGCCGCGCGCTCATAAACTCGCCATATATCCCTATCCTGATTTAATGTTTTCCGATCATTCCCTGTATTTTTCACCTCCCTTAAATCACGGTTAATGTCATTCTCCCACGTCATTCAACGGACGCTTTCCCCCTGGTTTTCCTAGGAGTTTCCATTACCCTCTTTCATTTCCCATTTGTACCACATGTCTTGGTCATGGCAATTTACGAGAATAAACTGTTCTCATTACATCCGGTTTCCCATAGAGATCATTTAGTTCATTGTTTATGTAGTCTCCTTAACTCACGCGTCTGTTCTTCTCTCTTTGGTCCAATTTTTTTTCTAAGAACTTTATTCTTAAATAAAGGCGGCCGTCACGCAGGGCTGACAACCCGGCTGACATCAAGTGCCGATTGTCCAGAAATAGTGGGAGCCTTAACCTCCTACTGCCCCAAGGGCCTCCTGAGGCCTGTAGTGGGATTACTTTACTTTACTGGTAGGAAGCATTATTTATTTATTTTTAATCTGGTAAAGGTAAGGCCATGTAGCCTTCTCTTCCACTCACCAGGACAAACTTACGTGCCATTAGTATACAATAACTGCAACATTTCATATTAAATACTAAATGAACATTCTACCAAACTGATATTAATAATAATAATAATAATAATACATAAATCAATATATACATCTTCTTCTTCTTCTTCTTATTATTATTATTATTATTATTATTATTATTATTATTATTATTCATGACATTAGGCCTTTTTACCTGTTCTCACACCAAGTGGGATTTAATGAATCTTCCCATCTAGTAAATGGGCGTCCAAGACTTCTATGTCCTATTGCTTTGTACTTTAATAACAGCTGAAATATTCTATCGGTAGTCATTCTTTTAATATGTTCATACCACTTGTTTCTCATATTGTGAATTATATTTGTTAAATAAAAAATATTTAAATATTTTCTAATATTTTCATTTTTTTCTGCTACTGAACGTAAGAACTTTATTTCTGCAGTTTCTATTTTTTTTTCTGTCTGAACGGTTAAGAGTCCAATTTTCACTTGCATATGTTAAGACAGGCACTGCCAAAATTTTGTAAAATTTTAATTGTGTACTCCTCAAAGTTACACACACACACACACACACACACATACACACACACATATATATATATATATATATATGGTATGATAAGAAAAATAAATGCCTGGACGGGATTCGAACCCGGATCTCTGAGTCTGTACCTCAGCGTGATATACATTATATACTACCAGGCGAATCCAATTCAGACACTTATTTTTCTTATATATGTATTATACTCTCCGTTATTACTAGATGTCGCGAGAACACCGTCTTCACTGCCATCTAGTAGCCGACTATAACAAGTAAGCAAATTAAAGAGAATATTTATTTTACTTTATAGCAGTGACGCTTTATCGATGTTATAATTTAATTATAACATATATATATATATATATATATATATATATAAAGTAAAATATATATATATATATATATATATAACAGTGTTAATGATAATTAAGACTAAAAAATAATAATAAAACGTACAAAAACCAAGATGAATAATAAGTTGTAATATACATGGAAACAATTACTAGGTTAAATAATGAAATGTAATGTATTAAACCATCGTTACTAAAAGTATCACTAAAATTGATCATTATGCTAACAAGGGAACTGACTATCATCGCATCTCGAAATTTCATTGTGGGCTTGGTTATAGTTATTTTATAATGATGAATGGTGGACTCAAGAAACAGTAACTTCCGAGGACAGAAAGTTTGCCGTGTGCAACCCTTGTGATGCATCAAGACAATGTCAAAAAAATCTGCCGTTTTTAACTGCAAGGCTCCAAATCTCTCATTTAGACTACAGCAAGTAATACAACACCTGAATTGGTAGATTGGATAACCCTCACTACCTGCCATCCGCACTGCACCCGCCTCACTCCACTCCGTTCTAAGTCAAGCAGGAATCCATCTGCTACGCAAGCGTGTTGCCACTGCTGGATTCTGACTTCGATATCTGTGCCTTGTAATTAAAAACGGCAGACAATTTTTTGGACACGGCATTGGTACATCACAACGCTTCTATGAGAGAAATTTCACGGTAGGTTTCGAAACGCAATGGTTGACAGTTCCCTTGTAAATTTATTATGTATAAAGTAAAATACAAATAAATTTCTAAAATAATACCAATGGTGAAGTGTTTGTGTTGGTTTGTTATTAAATAATTCTTCAGTTTCTTATTGAATGAAGTTACAGCTGGACACTCTCTGACAGAGCGGAAGAGAATTTCATATTCTGTCAAGTGAAATTGTATAAATAATAGTTTTAAACAAGTAAAACAACACGCTTGATTAAAAACTGGACTAAAAAATGAAAAACAATTTTAATTTCCAACACACTTGGGATAAAATTAAAGTGGTCAACAAAAAAAAATCATCTCCAACACATATAGAATAAAACTAGAGTTATCTGCAAAAAAGAAATGACCATCAAAAGCGTTGGGTGCTTTTTATGGTTTTTGCGTTTTCTTCTTAGGGACTTTACTTTTACCAATATCTGTTTATTATCAAATATATTAATTGATATAGATGATAATTTTTCTCTAGATAACTCTAGTTTTATTCTAGATGTGTTGGAGATGTTTTTTTGTTGACCACTTTAATTTTATCCCAATTGTAAATTAAAATTATATATCTTTTTTTAGTTCGGTTTTCTAATAAAGCGTGTTGTTTTAGTTTTTTAAACTATTATTTATTATTTATTTTTTAGTTTAATTGTTTGTCATAAGCCGGAATCCCATGAAAATTTAATTGCTTACGATATTTTTAGTGTCTCGGCATAAATACAATTACATTTTTTAAAATGATTATTATCTAACATTACTATAATATTTTTGAATATTTTAATACCCCTCAGGGGTCCTCATCTAGGGGATATGTGGATGGTGACCACAAGGTGCCCAAGCCGAGCAAAACATTTCGTCCACTTACTTGTGTTTTGCACTCTTTTAACTTTACTATCTAACCTCTCTTGGTTAATTCTTGTTTTTTCGACCCCGACGCTATTAGGGCATCCGAGGGCTAGGGAGTCATTCCTTTCTTCCATTTCTTCTTTCCATTATTTTCTTTTCTTCTCCAGAAAAGCCTGACCAGAGGCTATAAGATGGCAGGCCCATCACTGGTCTTGCCTTCCTTTGGCCAGCAACCAATCGAAGGGACTATTATTATGCTTTCAAGTCTTATACGAGAATTTTCCGGAAGAAGCTGGGGGGAAAATTTTCTATAGGATCGTAACAGGCCTTGGCCTAATACTTGGAAGGAAGAAGAAGAAGAGAAGAATATTTTAATATAGATGAATAGTTACAGTTAATCGTATTCTTCTCATATTTTTTGGATAAATTACAATGTGATAAGTTTACAAAATTGCTATTAATACTTAACAGAATAAGATAAAAATGTAAATATCTTTAAATTCGATACTATTGTAGTATGAGATAAATGTAATACTCTTCTAAAAAAACCCTCCGGGCCGGATTTGAACCAGCGATCTATGGATTACTGAAATTATATACTACTACAGTCCACCGCCCTACCAACTGAGCTACCAGAGAATACAATATTAATTTCTTACAACGATGGACTAAAAAGTCGATAAGTCCGCAACCTATTATACCGGTCTTTATTTTTTTGATGTCCTAATGATCCTGGCCAGGATCTTAGAGTTTTTAGTTTAATTGAGTGTCATAAACCGGAATCCCATGAAAATTTAATTGCTTACGATATTGTTAGTGTCTACGAACGAATATAATTATATTATTTTAAAATTATTATTATCTGACATCATTATAATGTTTTTGAATATTTTAATATAGATAGATAATTACAGTTCATCGTATCCTTCTCATATTTTTTGGATAAGTTACATTGTGGTAAGTTTACAAAATTGTCATTAATATTTTACAGAATAAGATAAAAATGTAAGTATATTTAAATTCGATACTATTGTAGTATTAGCTAAAAGTAATACTCTTCTAAAAAAATCCTCCGGGCCGGATTTGAACCAGCGACCTATGGATTACTCAAATTATATACCACTACAGTCCACCGCTCTACCAACTGAGCTACCTGAGGATATATTAATTTCTTACAACGATGGACTAAAAAGTCGATAAGTCCGCAACCTATTATACCGGTCTTTATTTTTTTGATGTCTTGATGATCCTGGCCAGAATCTTAGAAACAATTTATGACATTATTGTATTGTCATTGGTCCTTTACAAGTATACAAAATTTCAAGTCGATCCAATGTTTTTAAGTGGGTGAAAATAGTGTTGAAAATTCCGTTACATAGATAGACAGATACAGGCCAAGCTAATATAAAGCGTGTAAAAATATAGTAAATAATACGAAGTGTGATGAGGAGAGGTATAAAGGAGAATGTATTAATGGGATCGGATGTCTAAATTGTGCGTATCGGAGAGTCTAACGAAACGTTGTGATAAGTAAATAGGGGATGATGTTTGTAGTAGGATTCCTCATTACAAAAAAACATGTAGTTGATATGTTGTATAAGTATATCCTTTGTACCGCGATAAGATTACAAACAAAAATGTAATATTGTACAAGTAATTATAATAAGTAATGCCACGAGTGATTTCCGAATTATCGATAAATTCACGAGTTACGAAATGACCAGTGAATTTATCTAGAAGATTTTAAATCGAGAGTGACAATTATTAGGATTATTTAACGAATAAAATTCAGCTATTTACTCACAAATCATTATTTAAATAAAGTATTTTTTTTAATATGAGGATGTTTGAAAACAAATGAAACATATTTGGTTATGTTTCATATTTTTTCATCACTGCAACTTGATCATACTATTTATTGCCAAATAGGATCACAATGTCAAAGCCAGATATCTCAAGAGGGCCTTGTCACTCTCAAAGTACACAAGAAACAGCTACGCCTACAGAATAGCACATTAATCCTACTTCATTGAGGACATCAAGCTTCGCTTCAATCTACCACATGGCCTTAACTCCACCAGGCTAAATAAATACAATAAAATAAATAAATAAAAGTTTCACTACCATAAGTAATGGAGGAACAGCCAATGTTTTATAAAACTCCAATCTAATATCTCTTCTAGTTTTGTTCTAGAATGTTTTATATATAGTTCCGCATACCATTTGAAATTTTGACAGTTTCAAATATATGTCTCTTTCAGTTTTAGTGTCGATAGTAAAATTAGAACCTAAATAATTAAAATGTGTTACTTGTTCCAGAGGTTTGTTGTCTATTATTATTTTTGATCTTATATATTAATTTCCCCAAAATACATTTTTTTAATATTTTGAAATTATATTATTGGCGTAACTGATTTAATTGATGTAAAGAGTACTGCAAATTATTTTCTTTTTCTTGAATAATAACCACACATCAGCATACATTAAATCATTTAATATTTTAAAACGGTTTATCCTTATACCTACATTAACATTTATTTTCCAATTTTGGATAATTTCATTAATATATGAAAGTTTATAGAAGTAATTTTTTTTTTGCGTAAACCGGAATTTGAATATAATATCTCCAGCACTACCATTATGCTACTTAGGAGATTCAGCAAAATATACCAATTTTTCTCTAGTTGAAAATCCCAGTGTACCCTTGTTGGTAAACTTTTATTCACATTACAACAGGATCGCTTGTATTAATAAGACATTACGATGGGATATGTTCGGTGCCATATAGGCTAATGACGAACATAATATTGATATTAATATATTCAGGCTTGTTGTTAACTCCCGCTCGAATCTCGTACGCTGAGCTTCCCAATCTCGTTCCTTCTACGATAATATTTGGCATATTCAGGGGATTGGGAGAGAAATGCCAAACGCATGCGCGGTAGTAGAATGCAAGCGAGAGCGACCGGGAGTCTTGTTGGATTAGATTTCTCGTGAGCAATGTAGATCATCATAAGCAAAATGATGTATATAATGCTGGGAAAGCTAAATATAATGTATTAAATAAATTATCTAATGGAAGCTACATTCTAAAAGCCTTACTCTTTTAATATAAGCCTGTATATTCTTCCTTTCCAGGATTAGGTCAATGCGACTTGTTCCGCTCTCAAGTCCATCGTTTCCTTGGTCGTCCCAAATATCTTTTTTTCGTGCGGTTTGTAGGTGATCATTTTGGGTAATCTTGTATTGCCCATTCTGTCTAAATGTTCTTTCCATCCGTATATGTGCTCTTCTAGTTTATCGAGTATTGATACCTATTGGGTAGAGAATGACTGGGACGGATCTGAGGATGAGCTGTTAGACTCTACAAAGTGCTCCAAATAGTCAGCGCAAAATATAGCCTCTATCTACCAAGTCTTCACTTGGTGGGACTGTTTTTACAGAAGATGGAGGATGAATGGCGAGTTTCTGGCGCCATAAAACCAGATGCTCGGGGCAGACAGAGCTCTGTAGCCTTGTAAGGCAGTCTGTCTAGGAGAAAGACAACTCTGAAATTAAACTCTGGTCCTCCAGGTTGGGGATTTTGCGGTTGGGCTGGTAACCCACCAAAATAAAAAAAATATATTACTCAGAAGTCTCAAGGGCAAATACGTATATTACATGTGAAAAGTTTAATTAAATATGTACTTAGTACTATAAATAAAATATACTCAGACAGCACTAAACGTGTGTTTAGAATTTACATCAATTTATTTTCATGCGAAATTGTTAAGAGAATTATAAATTATGAGGTTTCCTTTCATCTACCAATACATAAAAATACCAGTTAATAGTTGGTCAGTACGCAATAACTTGCTATTATTTATTTATACAAAATGGTTAAAATGGTAAATTGTGCATTAATTGAATTTTAGAAACATGTATATATCAGCTTAACTAATTTTCAAGGGTTAGTGTATAAAATTATATTTTTGCGCGATAGTACGTTCTGTCATACTTATAGCAATGGTGACCATTATTGAAAGTTCAACTTCCTACATTTCGGGATTGCCAACCTATATAACTATACTGTAATATTATATATTACAAACTACGTGCGGGAAGTAAAACCACTGTTCTTTATGTATACTACGTACAATGTTTATAGAAATATATATCCAAAATGTAGTGTTAATATGCATTATGTGAAACAAATCACAGCATTTTAAATTAACTGAACTTTATTTCTTCTTCTTCTTCTTCTTCTTCTTCTTCCTTCCAGGCCAAGGCCTGTTACGATCCTATAGAAAATTTTCCCTCGAGCGTTTCATAGGACGGCCCAGTGGTCTTCGTCCTCTTGGTATATAATTATAAACAGCATTGGGGATCCGATTTGAACTCATTCTTTCAAGATGGTGTTTCCATTTTAGTTGGTACTGTTTAATATATTCCAAAATTGGCGTAGTCTTCAATTCTTTTAAGATACGGGTGTCTTGCCTTCCTTTGGCCAGCAACCAATCGAAGGGACTATTATTATGCTTTCAAGTCTTATACGAGAATTTCCCGGAAGGATCAAACTAATGAACTTTATTTCAAATAATAAAAACAATAAATACGTAATTTCCATCATTTTATCACTGATTTGTGTCACGGCCTGTTGTAGTCTCAACTAATAAACATTGCCCACGCTATTAACGTTAGTTAGTTGTTTATAATGAACGCAAATATTTCCAACAAACAAGTTATTATTTATAATTATTTATTATTTTGAAAACACCATCGCGCAAAAAATTATGTACATCGCACGTTTGTGAAGTGTTTTACAGAATCTCGGCAATTAAAAAAATATCCTCATTGCTCGGTTTTTAAACATGTCCTCGGTTCTGTAAAATCCACTTCCAAATCTAGCAACGTAATATACTAATAATACGACTATTTTTTCAAATTCAGAGAGTATTTACACTTTGAGAAATTTATTTCAAACAAAAGGCTCCTTTTTAAAAATACGATACATATACAGATCTGTTATTCTTTAATTACAGTGTATCAAACTGAGACCTGAAATTCAGTTCAGATCTTCAGTGCACCGTAATGTTACACTATAAAAATTGTAGCCCTAAACTTTTTAAGATGCGAGCTCAGTTTTTTTATGTTTTTTTGCACTTTCTTAAGAGATGGCCGTTAAACGTTTTATAGACTAAGATTAATAATAATAATAATAATAATAATAATAATAATAATAATAATAATAATAACAACAACCAACTCATTGGCACTATCGAACCCTTAGGTTCATGTCCGCGCGGACATAAGCTCTCCATATAACCAGAGCTAATGTTTTCCAACCATTCCTTGTATAATCTACTTCCCTCAAATCATAGTTAATGTTATTCTTCCGCCTCATTCTTGGTCTACTAACTGAGCGTTTTCACTCTGGTTTTCATACAAGAAGCTTCCATTCACGTCTTTCATTCCCCATTCGTGCCACGTATCCTGAACATCGCAGTCTATGAGACTTAACTGTTCTTATTATATAAAAACCACTGTTATGTATTCTTCTCCATTACATCTCTCTTTGTTCCAAAAATGTTCCTAAGAACTTTATTTGAAATACGTTTAATAATAATAATAATAATAATAATAATAATAATAATAATAATAATAATAATAATTATTATTATTATTATTTATATGTTAAATAAGGAATTCGTTGGCTATTGACAAACGTACTGCTTGGAACGTACATTCATTATGTACGCAAATACTGCATGACTTCATCCTCCGTACTGACTGCGAGAATCCCGGGACTTCTCATTCTCGAGCTCTTGTTACCGGTACACGACACTCTCCTGGCCGAGCTCTCGCTTACGAGAACGAGCGGGAGTAAGACCGCCTTTACTTCCTCCATTCTGATCCCTTAACGCATTGCATATTCATATTAGGATCATATTTTGGAATATTTTTGTTGGTTTCTTTCCTTAATACAAGACTTTAAAAATACAGAGAAAATAAAGAAATAGAAAAAATCCAAGCTTAAAAAATGTATGGAAACCCTGAGAGAGGAGAAGGTGTAACATAGGGACACTTTAGAGGCTTCTCTACTCATTTTACTAAAGAAGACAGTCAGGGGAGCGCTAAGAATCTCTGCTACTTCCCTTTCTTACAGCCACCCAACACAACTTTCCGCAGAATATTACACATTTTTGTTTCTTCACTTGTTTCTTGAAACCCAACTCGCTGCTTAATATTTATGCAATGAATCCAACTTATTCATGAATATCACGTGATAATATAAAGTTTCACGGGGTAAACAATACTTGAAAAATTGATCTTCTCAGATTTAATATCAATAAACAGTGGACAAAATAATGTGGTCACTTTGTAATGTAAGAACCCATTCTACCGAGGAGATTAACTCAAGCGGTAGCGTTTAAGATTCGTATTCAGAAGATTTCGAGTTCAAATCCCGATACAAATCAATCTGACTGAGGTTCCATCCTCCTTTTTCTTAGTCGCCAAGGAAAATACTGTGTTGGGGATTCACTAATTCATAATAACATTAAAAATAAAGAGATGATGGAAGTTTTATAATAAAACGACTACATTTACAATAGATGTTACACTATTTATTATTATTATTATTATTATTATTATTATTATTATTATTATTAATGGCGAAGCCCATTGTTGAGCCATAGCCTCTCCTTTGTTAGGAGTTATTAGATCAAGTTAATTTTTAGTTACCTTATTTGCCCATTAGATATCATGAATGGCCTGCAGTCAACACACCGACTCAATGAGAAATCTAACAGGCAACTAAGGTATTACTAGGACACTGAGGTCGGTATATTTACTTAGAGACCTTTTTATTCAGGCTTAAGGATCTTTTAGGAGTCTGATAATCTTCAGACTCGGGTCACACGGCTTAAAGTCCCTCCCGAAGAATTTACTCCTTGAATTATTATGAATGTCTTTTGTTTTGGTTTGACATACAAAGAGTTGAATAGTATTATGAGAAGTAAGACTTCTGACTGTCTTCTATCTTGGTTTCAAACACAAACAGTTGAATAATATATACCATCTGTATTGCAATCTTATCTTTTATTACAAAAAAATCCTGACTCTAATTATTATTAGTTTGGGCAATAGAGTTAATAGTTCTTTACACGACTAGATACAAAAGCAGATGTTTAGAAACGAGATGCTAAAGTTAGAGAAAGTTCTAAGAGCAGCGAGTTATTAAACTAATTTTGCAACGTGTTATCTATAACATATTATCTGCTTTCGTATATGATGTATATTTAGTATATTTAATGAAATTTATTTATTACGGAAAATATACATTTCGAGAAAGAACAATTTGGGGGTTTTGGAGAAAAAAAGACACGATAAATAAAAACACATTGTTATATTCTGCAATTTTGGGTGCTAGTTTCATATGTTACTAAACCTAATTCTATATCGTGTGTACAATATTTTATCTACGCTCAGAGTATTTAGTATGAGTTGTTATTTTGTATATTTAATTACATTTATTTATTGCGGATACGATATATTTAGAGAAAGAGTAATGTGGGCTTAGGAGAAAAAAAAAGGACACGACAAACATTGTTGTTATATTCTGTCATTTTGGGTGCTAGTTTCATAAGTGAATTTAAAGTAAAAATGAACTGAGAAGGTAATTTTCACGGTTAATCAGAGAACATTTTAAAATCAGTTCAAAATGCTACTATAGTTCTTCCACGATGTGTACGGAGCACATGTAAACAGTCGCCTAGCTTGATGTCATTGTGGGCCTTTCATTGCCTGCTTGCACCATCGCCTGCTTCATACGCTGGTGCTCGTGCGTTTAACCAATGAAAGGCCCGAATGCAATAACTTCAAGCTAGACGACTGTTTACATGTGCTCCGTATACATCGTGGAAGAACTATAACAATATACTTCCAGAAAAGTCAAGAAAAGTTTATTTATGTAGTTATATGAAATCATCATTAAAGTATATTTAACGTTTTGGTGAACCTGTATTTTATGTTCTGATAGCTTGTTTTGTTAGAATTTAAAGTATAGGTTTTGTTGCCTAGTAACTACGAACTAAAGCGTCACTGATTGTTATAGTAGTAGATAATTGTCATTTTATAACAATATTGTTTCTTTTTATTTTAAAACCAAAACTCATTAGTGATCACTAGGGCTAAAATTTTATGTACTAATGGATAAGATTGCAACATAGTATAATGATAAGTTAGACTTCTGACTGTCTTTTGTTTTTGTTTCACACACAAACAGTTGAATAGTATAATGAGAGGTTAGACTTCTGACTGTCAATTGTTTTGGTTTCACACACAAACAATAATATATACCATCTTTTATTGCAATCTTATCTTTTATTACATAAAATTCATAGCCCTAGTAATTACCGACTATTGTCAAAATTATTGTCAAGAATTATAACTAAATGGAGGAAATAAACAAATGCAACAATTATTTACTAACTTATAATAATAATAATTTTAAAAAACAGAAATAAACTGATGTAATTATTGCATCACTTTTACTAGCAACTTGAGTTATATTGTCTTTTTTGGACGGCTAAATATGAAATTAAATTAGCGCCCTCTAAATTTTATTTCTATAGAGACTAGAAATAATAAACTGCAAAATCCTTTTAATTCGTCAACATCATCCCCGGGTTAGTTTTTAGTTATTAGGAAAACTAAATCTAAAATTATATGAGCCACTATCAAGAAATTTAATATAAGTATTTCATTCCTAATTGAACAAATTTCAATCAGTATGTTGGACAATAAATAGAACTCTCCACAATAAAACTCGAGAAGACACAAAAATTAAAGTTTTATAAGATAACTAGCTAATACCCGGCGTGCGCTGCAACGGCTAAATAAATGAAAATTAATGTGCTTTTATGTTCAGTTGAATAAGTAAAAGGAAAAATAATTATACATTTATATTTTTAGATACCCCGTGCTGATTACCCCGCGTTGTCCGGAAATCTACTTATCCCGATCTTGAGATATAAGTAAGATTCAATCGGGTGAAATGAGGTTCTTCGTAGGGTAAAAGGCTGCACAAAAATAGATCTGATAAGAAATGAAGATATAAGAGACGAATTGAATATATATACTTACTTACTCACTGGCAGTATCCATACATCCCTATCCTGAGCTAATGCTTTCCAATCATTCCCTGTATAATCTACTTCTCTCATTTATATATATATATATAGTAATTCTGCCCGAGGACAGGTCTTTCACTGCAATCATAGCATTTCCATGCTATACTTTGCAGCTTTACTAGGGAATTATAGGTGTGGTAGCTTCCCATTGCTTTCCACACCGGTGAAGGATGATGATGATAGTGATAAGGATGATAATGATGACTGGATGATTTTCGAGGACCGTTGGTCCCTAAGCTTCCTGACATTGTCATACTGGTAAGGAAAAACCCAGCAAAAACCTCACCCAGGAGACTGTCCCTACCGGGAATCGAACCCGGGCCCGCTGCGTAACAAGGCAACACGCTACCTCGAGACCAACGCGGTGGATATATATATATATATATATATATATATATATATACAGAACTTAAATGAGAAAAAAGACAATTGGAGAGCCTGCGTGGATCGTAAGAATAACGAAATAATCCCAGCACTAGCGTATAACTATCAACCCCAATGAAGATGAGATGTGGGACGTCCGAGGAAGAGATGGTTCTAACAGTGTGAAGACGAAATAAGCAAGATTGCCTAATCCGCGCAAGGAAGATGATGATAATGATGTATTTCATTCTTAATCCAATGAATAAAAGTGTACACTAATCAGGAAGCAGGCATGCTACAACTTACGGTAGCGCGGCATAACTACAAAATCATATTTTAAATAAGAATGCATTGTATTCATCATTGCCATCATCATCTCTGGCACGAAAACCCAATATGAGCCTTGGCTTTCTTCAGAAGTCTATACGTCTTCTCTATTCAAAACCACAGTTTTTGTTTTAATTTATTTAGCATTTTAAAAAATTT
Organism: Diploptera punctata; assembly: GCA_030220185.1. Classification (NCBI taxonomy): domain Eukaryota; kingdom Metazoa; phylum Arthropoda; class Insecta; order Blattodea; family Blaberidae; genus Diploptera; species Diploptera punctata. The sequence continues at coordinate 814,699 of JASPKZ010007366.1, read as the reverse complement.
AATGGAAAATTAATCCGTAGAAATTATTTATATTCTCATCAAATTATATAACAATATACAATAATAACTGTATACTGTATATCAGTCATGTCATAGTTCAAAGCTCCAAGTTCCGTGTGGAGCGCAGTACTGACTCTGGAGCATGTATTTGTTTGTACACCTTCCTATTTCTCCCGGGACCTGTAAGAAAGCCTACCATTGTCACGAACGCTTATAACAGGAGGAATCGAAATATAAAACAACGCACAAACAGGAGTGAAGGATTTATTGATGAATATTATTAACTGGTTTACAGTATTAAATAATACCTCAAAATATTTTAATCTTTAACATTTAATGTTTGCCTGGACGAAGCATTCAGAACCAACAGGCCTATACGTACAAAAAAAAAAGATGAGAATACGTTTAACATGTTCATGCATTTTTAGACCATTTTAACAAACACGATTTAATATTTATTGGTACACAAAAAAAAAGAGTGGGTATATTTATTGCTTGTACTGTAGGAAAATAAATCACCGCTTTTCAGAGTTCTACTTCCCGGGCATTCTTAGTTGACACTTGACTTTTTTATTTTACTAATTTAATATTAAAAATATAAAATTAGTACCAGATAAACCAGTCGTCCTCAACTAAAATAATGTTCTGTTTGAAAACTTCGTCAAGTAGTTAACATTATGAAGGCTTTTCAAAACAATGTTCCATCTTCTGCATTTCAAACTGGTACTAATTTTGTCGTATAAGTTGTACAACGGATTCAGGTCTGCGGGCGTGTACTTGTTGATCAAGTCTATATTCTCAGCTTATTTTAAAATTGCTATGTCTTCTAGGATGTTAATCTTGTTGTTATTCTCTCTGTGTAATATTGATATAGTTTTTATCGATTTTGTCGAACTGATGACCCGTTTCTAGTAACTTGATTTTTCTTCGTTATCAATTGATTTTTAAAATGTTCAGAGTATCTTGTGTTAAAATTTCTTGTTGTTCTACCGATGTAAAACTTGTCGCAATTGTAGTACTTTAGTTTATAAACAACTTTATTTTCGTACGTATTACTTCAATTTGTTTGGTACGTTGTTGAGTTTGTTATTAGTTTTATAGGCGATTTTTATGTTTTTGTCTTGTTTCTTCATCGAATTAGCTAAAACTTAGCTGCTAAATTAACCGTTTCAAAATTGGGAGAGTTTATCTATGCCAAACAAATACGAAGGCTTGATTCTCGCAAGGCCTCCATGCTGGACATAGCTATGCTCATCGCTGAGTTTGACGAGTGAAACGGAACTAAGTCGCCAGGTAGCGTTACCTGTCCAGAGTGGAGCGCTCCCGGAGCATATCGGTGCGCACCGTCTTATGGAGCTCGTGTTTTACATCGCTGCCGTATATGGTTAGTTTTACTTCAGTCGACACATTTAAATAAGCTGACATTAGAAACTGAGTTTTACCAATTTAAAAGTTAACTCCCAATATAACGATGCCATTCAACTTATATAGGCCTAATCCTTCCATTTCAGTCTTGTTCTATCAATTTTTCTTCTTACTTCTGGGTTTGATTTAAAAACTCATTTCCACTAAATGTCCAGCTAATTCAAAATTTTAATAAAAATAATTTAAAATATCTGGTTAATTGTATCTGTTTCACAGTTTACAGCTATACTTCCTTTTCCATATACCTATTACTCTAACAGAGCCCAAAATCTGCCTAAAATATTTCCTTCAAAGTAATAATATTTCACTGGAAGTAAATATTATTCAAATTAAATACATGATTTTACGTAGAAATACATTATTAAATAGGAATAGACATGTGACAACAAATTAGGCCAATTTAGAAAAAGTGAAACAATTCAAATACCTAGGAACAATAATTTTACTAACAGGAATGAGGAGCAGAAGTAAAGTAGACATGGTCTCAATTCTGGAAACACATGTTATTATTCACTACTGGGACTTTTGTCATCCCAACGTCTCTTAAAACGTTAACTAAAGCATATAAAACAGTCATTCTTCCAATTATGAATGTGCAGTTTGATCCCTTGCTAAAAGATAGGTACAAAAACACATTTCGGATATTTGAGAATAATGTACTTTGAACTAAAGACAGACGAACAGGCAGGCTAATGGAGAAAACTACATAAAGTGAGGCCCATGACCTTTATAGGGAACCATATGTATTATTATACAAAACTTCCCTCATTTGAGGATTGCCACAAGGACAAAGTGATACTGACAATTAATTTTCGAAATTGATGGAATACATTTTGTAAATACATTTAAAAATTTCAAATTGTAATTGAAGTATATTCTATAAAGTGGAAATTTTGTATATATGGCTTATTAAAATTGAAATTGATCCTCTAATGGCAGCGATGGCAATTTTAGAAAGATACACTCTATCCAGAGCTAAGAAATTCCAAAATTTAGCTAAGAATCTTGTTATAGTATCTCTTGCCCGATCATCAATGCTGTGACAGTTATACTAATTGGTATTTATCTTAAGACTAGTTAAGTCCTGTATACTACGATGGTCAGGATATGTGGCACAAATGGGGAATGAAAATGGGACGTACAAATATATTGTAGGAAACTCAGAAGGAAAGCGGCCTGTATAGATTATCAAGAATGTGATGGTTTGAGGAAAGTAAATTATGCAGGGAATAATTAAAAAACTTAGCTCAGAATAGTGATGTATGGAGAACTTATGTCCACGCGACCTTGAATCTTCGGGTTCCATAGTGTCAGTGGGTTACTGTTTCAACAATATATTATTAGCTTGGGCAATATAGTCCATGGCCATTTTTATAAGTACGTTTTCTTTTTTCTTTGGAAACAAACTAAAATTAGATGAACCACTATCAAGGTCAATATAACTTATGAATCATTTCTTGGCGACCTTTTGAGTACCTGGTATCGACTGCATGTTGCTGAATGTTTGATAAGCTCCTACTCCCTCGCATCTCCTTGACACTAACACGCCACACAACACCTCATCGGTGCCTCCTCTCAAAACTAATGTAGGAAAAATTAATGCATCAGGGGCTTCTATTTAAGCTCCTTTGGTGCCAGGACTCGGTCTCCTTTTTTTTTGAGAACGTTATCACCATCTTATCATGTCTTCTTTTTCTTCTTTGTCATGATTTAGGCTTTTTGTGGGCCGATTCCGGCTCCAAATTGGGTATCAAGTAATAGTCCAGTAGCTTGTTAAGGTCTGTAATAATCTCTTGTGAGGTCGCCCATTAGGTTGGGGTATATAGTGAAGCATCTGTCGAGATATTCTGGTAACATGGAGATAAGTGTGCCCCCAAACGGGAATTTCTTGAGCAAGCTAATTAATTATGCTATTTTCCTACAGATGTCGATGAGTAACATAAAGTCAGCACAGCACCTCAATGAGACATCTAGTAGACAAGCGAGGTATTAGTTGGATAAAGGAAGGCTGATTATTTTTTTCGAGCCACTAATTTAGGATTGGGGTTCTTTCACGAGCCCGAAAATGTAGAATTTTAATTGGAATATATCTGATTTGCAATTTGATAAATAGCAATGTTACGGCTGTCATAGGGGGAGGGGTACATTTATAAATGTTCCTATGACGTAGTTGATAAGATTGTAAAATTTATTGTGGCTCCGTATATTTTTAATGTATTTGTAAAGTTTTATTCTTGCTTATATTATTTACTTTGAATTTTCATATTTCATATGCTAAATGTTTCTATTTAATGTAATATTGATGTTTATTTAAGAGGATTTGCTGTGGTGAGTATTAATTATTAATGCAATTTAGAGTTAGATATTTCCTTGAATATTGATTAAATATGTGCCAGTAGTCGCGGTTATACATAGAATGTGATTAAACATTTTTAGTTAGTAGTTAGTTAAGGGATTTATATGGAAATTTTAAAGTGAAATTTAAATTTAAATTTACCTTTGTTTTATTTATGATGAAACTGTGAAATCTAATTAATAAACTAGGATTAGATTCGGAACCCCCGGCTTAAAGTCCTTTCCCTAGAACTTGTTCCTTCGATTTTTCCATCCTAAACATCCATCGACCACGGCCGGGTTTAAGTCATGACCTCTAAACTACCGTAGCTAACAGTATTCATGTCCCATTCTTTACACACGCTGAAATCAGTCTTATTTATATTGATGTTGGTAATGGACAAAGGACGTTATTTTTAATTCTGCAAATGTCTATTTCTCTTATGATCCAAAAGACTTAACGAGAAGTTTTTCATAAGTAATGCCACGAGTGAATTTATCTAGAGAATTTGGAAATCAAGAAACATTTGTTAGGACTATTTAACGAATAAAATTAAGCTGTTTACTCACAAAACATTGTTTAACTATAGCTATTTTAAAATATTTATATATTTAATGTAAACGGCGATGTTTGAAAACAAATCAGAAATGTGAGGTTATGTTCATTCACTGCTGTTTGATCATATTTATTGCCAAATAAGATCGCAATAAGATAGTGCAAATAGTGGTTTATTTTTTTTGTGGTATAATAAATTGCTACAAATGTTTTTATATTAACTCCTGCAAGCGCTATGTGTTGACATCTATGCACTATATATATACAATCTGGTAGCCGTATTTCTTATAGGCTCAGTCACTGCAAAATAATGGTCAGACCTGTTCAGAATATTAAAAAGGAGGATCTTTCTTTAATATGGTAAATATAACACTGATAAATATTTCGTGAAACACGACTCTGATTGGTTGTAAAACAGAAATCATTGAAACGTGATTGGTCATTGACTCCCATTTGGGGCGTGAGTTAAATAGTCATAGCAATATAATTTGTGCAGCTGTAAAGGATCGTTCCTTTTGGAGTTTAATTGTTCATGCTTGGAACTCATAACGACTACTGAACTTGCCAAAATGTTATATAATTTAAATAATTTTAGGACGTAAATTACAATAAGGGTAATTTATAATTAATGTAACTACAATACTGAATTTATTTTACAAATACAAATGTAGAATGAAAGGTTAACTCTTCACATTTCCATGGAATTCACAAATGGTCTATGTGTGCTCCATTTGTGACCTGACAGATGTCTATGCTATATTCCATTTATTGCCTGATCAACTGAGTTAACCGAGTAGGCTAGCTGGTATAAGTCCTGTGAAAATGAGAGTACATACGCAATGTCCTTCACATATCCTCAAAAGAAAAAATGCATAATGTAAGGTCGGATGATCCGGGGGAAAACAACATCAACAGCACATCATTCAACCCAATACGGCCAAACTGGTGTTGTGGAAGATACTCGTTGAGATGACTACGAAAGAGGTTATACCATTGTGATTAGGCAGCGTCTTGTTGAAAAGTCTTCTTCTTCTTCTTCTTCTTAATTTGTAGAATTTTCATCCTGTTTATTCTCAAAATCACTCCTCGGAGGAAGACGCATCGAATATGTATTCACTGTCAATCCATCTCTTGGCTAGCCTTCCCCTTGTTCTTCTCCCGTCCATTGGTCTATCTTCTTTAGTTCTTTGCAAGTCGGTTGTCTTCCATTCTTTCTATATGACCCTTCCAATATTTTCGTCTTAATACATTTGGTTATGTCTTGAATATGACATTTGTCCCTAATTTCTGTGCTGTGTATTTTATCAAATAATGTTTTCCCCTGAATAGTTCTTAAAATCTTCATTTCACATGTGCTTATTGTTTGTTTAGTTTTTGTTGCATCAGTCCTAGTTTCTGCTCCATATACGATAACTGGTCGAACTATCGTTTTGTATATGCGGGTCTTGCTTTCTATTGACGTATGATTGTAGCGCCAAATTAAATTAGTTGAAAATTAAGTTGCAATAAGTCTTTTCTATGCTGAAACAGCCATTTTGATTATTGGCTCCTATAATGAGCATTCGGGTTATTTGTCTTATCGTTGAAAACCGAAACTTGGGGAATTAAGCTTGCATGCAAAATTCGTATTTAAAATAAATTCAGTACATTAAAATGTTTCTTTTTGTCTCATTCATTTTGAATTGCCTCAATAATGCAGTAAGGGAGAATGGGACTTGTTTTTACAAGTTCAAGCTACTTGAAACATTATATGTAAGCTAGACACGTGTATGGTCTTTTCCCTTCAGTACATCTCAAGCCGTGATTATACAGTATTTTTTAATTCTTTTTTTTAAAGCTAGAAATTTATTGCTGAAATCAGAACCTGTTGATCTTTATATTTTAAAGGGAAGTGATTTATCAATGGATTTTAGTTTAAATAAATACATTTTAAGTTAATTAATGTTTAAATAAAATACATAACTTGTATCTTTAAAAATACATTGGTATGGAGCGGATATTATGACTATATATGATGATATAATTATTACATATAGAATAATTTTCTTGCCTTATTGATTCATAAATAAAATTTGAATAAATTACTGTATTTATGCGACGTCGAATCAAACGAACAAATGCGAAAAAAATAACTAAACTCTTTTGAGGTTTTTGGTGTGGATGGAAGAGTTAGATAACATGTAGGCTTAGTTTTACCACCATTATACGCGTTTATATGTATACCATTGCATTTTCCTAAAACAAAATAATTTATTTTACATTGCATTCCGTAAACCAGAAGCACAAAGTGCGCTAGTTGTTCCGCTGTAAAACCTTCCTGCAATTACAAGCCCCACCATGCGCATTGATGGTAAAATCTCAATATGGGCAGCAAGAAAACATATATATAAATAGCTTATTCCTTCGTTAATATGGTTTGTATTTGTACATTCTCACATGGGAATAAGGTTACACCCTATCGGGAGTAACTAAGCTAATTTAGTTACTCTTATTTCCTTACTTATATCTGCGAATGATGTGGTTAGCACATCGCCTCAAAAAATATCTAGGTAACTAAGTTATTACTTAGATGGAAATGACCGAATAAATATTATCCACATATCCTTATTTAGGCTTGAAAATCTTTAGACCGGGATCCACTGCTTAAAGTCCCTCCCGGAGGACTTGTTCCTTAGATTTTTCCATCCTGAAAATCCATCGACACCGCTCAGTTGAACCGGCGACCCTCGGGGCCAAAGGCAAGGAACTTAACCTCTAGTCCTTGGAGGGTGATTATTCCTTCATTAGACCTACATATTTGCAGCTTAATTAATTAAAACGGATTTTGGGAGTTGCTAATAACGCATTTAATGGACCTCTAGTTAATTGAGAATTTATCCATGAAACTCGGGACATCTTAAGTGACCAACGTCCTCTATATGGATGACTCAGAGCACAAGTACACTAAGTTCAGAAACCGTATTAGACATATTTCATGAAAGAGAAAAAAAACAACGTTAAATACATTTTAATCACATTTTTCTATGATCAAAGTTTAAGAACAAATCTACAATGTAATATCAAACAGAGTTTGAAAAATTCCCCAGAATTAATTATGGACTAATGACTTTGAACATCATAGTTCTTCAAACGTTATATGCTGAAGTGGTATAATGTGCTCCTAATATCCACCGAAGCTTTTTTTTATAAATACAGAAGACTCTGCATATGAAGCACTTTCAATTCAGTGTATATGTAATTTGGTTCGCTATATTAATAAAATATTTCATAAGTAGCTAATACTCGGCGTGCGCTGCTACGAATAAATATATGAAATGTGTTTTATGTTTAGTTTAATAAGTGATAAGAAAACTAACGTAAATTTATATCGTAATTGTTTTTAGATATCCCGTGCTGATTACCTGGCATTGTCCGGGAATCTACTTTTCACTATTATCATAGCATCAATGAGCTGAAAGCAAAAATGGTTATTGTCGTAAAAGACAAGGTATATGATGTCGCGAACTTTTAGTAGAAATGTTTTAGGTATTCAATTCTGTGTATATTAATTTGGTGTATTTCTTAAGGTTTAGGCAGCGTAAGCCATTTAAGCGTCCAAAAAGGACTTCTTCAGTGTACCGATTCAGTTTTTTTAACTCCGGCCCTACAGTACGTACGGCAATATATTAAATACGTTAACTATTCTAAAAAATCTCCAAACGATGGTAAAAATTCCATTCAAATCGGTCAACTAGTTTTTGAGTCCATGAAGGACAGACAGACTCATAGACTCACATACGTATAAAAAAAAAGTATTTAGTCGTACTTGGGCAACGGCGACCATGATTCAAAGTTCAACTTCCTACATTTCGTGCGAAAAGTAAAACCACTGCCCTTTATGTATACTATAGCACTAAAGTCCTATAACTACTAATGTATACTACGTACAATGTATATACAAAAATACATCCAAAAGGTAGTGTTAATATACATTATACGAAACAAATCATTGCATTTTAAATGAACTGAACTTTATTTCAAACAATATAAAACAATAAATACGTACTTCCCGCCATTTTATTACTGAGTGGTGCTGTAGTCTCAACTAATAAACATCGCCCACTAGCGTTAGTCAGTTGTTTTAATGAACGAAAATATTTCCTATCAGGTGTTATTATTGTACTATTATTTATTGTTTTGAAAACGCCATCGCGCAAAAAAAAAAGTACAAAACACGTTTGTGAAGTGTTTTACAGAACCTCGGAAATTAAAAACCTGGCTATCGATCGGTTTTTAAACATTTCCTCGCTTCTGTAAAAACCACTTCCCAATCTCGCATCGTAATATACTTTTATTGAATAATTAGCTGCTGCAGTATCGTAATGGGATTGCCGGAGCAGGCTCTGGCAATGAAGGGTCTTATATTTTCCCCCTCTAATGAATCAATAGATATCTTCTTTTTTATTGTAAATTTATCTATTCTGATTGAGTTGTAGACAAGGCTTCATTTCAGTAACGTTAAATTAACTAACCCACTGGTATTATCGCATTCGTAGGTTCATGGTCTAGCGGATATAAGCTCCCCATACATCCCTATCCTGATTTAATGTTTTCTAATCATCGCCTGCATATTTAACTTCTTAAAATCATGGTTAATATTATTCTCCCACCCCATTCTTATTCTGCCTAACGGCCGCTTTCACTTTGGTTTTCTTACAAGAAGTTTCCATATCTCTCTTTTATTCCCCATTTGTGCCATATGTCCTGCCTGTCACAGTATAAGGGACTAACTACTCTTCTTACATCTGGCTTCCCATAAAGATCACGTTGCTTACTGTTATATAAGTCTTCTTCGTTCATACACGTATGTCTGTTCGTCTCTCTTTAGTCCAAAAATGTTCCTAAGAACTTAATTCACAAATGCTCGTAATATTTTTTTCTCCCTTAAAGTAAGAGCCCGGGTTACGCATCCATATAACTAGGATAATAACAGTTTCAGATTAACTTATTTTATAAAGAGAAGTTGGGACAAGAGTCCCTGTAAAACAAAAGCGTGCATTTCTAGACCTCAGACTACGTTTAATTTCTTTCTGCATCTTATTCATGTTTCTAATTATTGTTCCTAAGTACTTGAATTCAGCCATTTCTTCAAAATTTTCCTCATGTGTCATTAACTGTTCATTTCCATACATGGTGCATTTCTATATACGTATATATTTAGTTTTATTTATATTTACTTCCCGCCCCAATTTCTTAGTGTGAACCAACATAATGTGCAGCGAGGACAAATATTTACTTTAAATAGGTAAATAATAATAATAATAAAAATAATAATCATGTATGTAGAGCTTATGTCCGCGCGTCGTCCCATGAACCTACGGTATCGAATATTGCCAGTACGTAAGTAAGTACGTCATTAAGTAAGTAAGTAAGTAATATAATAATACTAATCATAATAAGTAAGTAAATAATAATAATAATAATAATAATAATAATAATAATAATAATAAGATTTTAGGCAAATCTTAACCCGTGAATAATAAAAGCACAATAACAGATTGAATTATTAAATAACATTGCAGAGAAAGTTGGTCTGCAGATTTCTTTTGGAAAAACCGAATATATTTCATGCAATAAACAAGCACCAAAACACCTGGAAACCAAATATGGAAACAATTAAACGAGTGTCACAATTTAAATATCTTGGTGAAATAATTCAGGAAAATGGAATTGAAACTAAAGCCAATAAAAGTAGATGCCAAAAAATGGAAACAGCATTTCGGCTTACTCACAACACTTACAATAAAAAATGCATATCTTTACATACAAAATTGCGACACTATAGCACTGTAATTAAACCAGAGTGCCTCTATGGAAACATTAAGTTTGAACAGAAAAAAAGATATCGAAAATATAGTGAAAAAAGAATGCAAAATTATAAGAAAAGTTTTAGGTCCACAAGTCATAGGTGAAGCATTTAGACTCAGAAGTAAAAAGGAAATAAAAATATATACAGACATCCATAGTGATATTAGAAAACGAATGTTAAAATTTTATGGCCATATTAAACGAATGAACTCAAATAGGCTTACAAGACAGATAATGGAATTCTACGAAAACAGAAGTAAAGCACCAGTGGATGCTGTGAAGTGGATTGATGAAGTCAAAAAGGACTTAAAATTGGCAGGAATTACTAAAGAAGATATCCCAAACAGAGATATATTTAGAATTAAAATGAATAAGTGGCAAAATGACCAAGAGGACAAACCGAAGAAAAAAACTGGAACAACTTGGACAGATGATAGAAAACAAGCTCATAGCAAAAGAATGAAAGAAATGTGGGCTCAAAGGAAACGCCTCTAAGTACTTTGCGTAGTCCTACATGGGCTCATCCGCAATCAAAAAATAAAAAATAAAGTGCTTAGAAACATTTTAGGAATAAAGAGAGACCTCAAACAGCTGAACGGAGAAAACATCAATGAAATATATGTTTATGAGAAAACATAAAAACTCCATGGTTCGACAGGCCTAAAAGGCCCTAGGCCTTCTAGCCGACTACTGGCTTCACATCAGATGTAGTCGATCATCCTGTCAGTGTATGGGTGACACGTGATCAGCATGTCGGGTCCCCTAGCCGTTATATCTACTTTTCTCAACGTGGACAGATATAATAAGAACTTAATTCTGAGGCACCTTGACATGGTGGAGGGGATCAGTACCTAATGAACCAGACGACCAGGTCGCGAAGTCTGGCTTTAGCTAGCTTGCTTCCTGGTAAGAGGTAAACGGAAGCGAACTAGTTCCAACGCGGGAATTTCCAACGACTTCAGAGGCAGAAGAAGAACAATATATTCTCAACGGCAAGGAATACGGAAGAGAAAACCAGCAAAAGGGAAGAGCAGTCTCGTTAACCAAGTAAAGGTACCTGCTTTAGAGGAGGAAAACCTCGATCACAAATCACCTGGTCCTCCTGGAAGGCGGTTTTGCGGACGGGTTGGTAGTCCACCCAAGTAAAAAATATATTACTCGTATCTCTCAAAGGAAAATTCTTACAGCGGAGCAGGCCGAGGGCCTACTATGATGATGATGATGATGATGAATTCTTTGACAGGACATGTGGCACAAACGGGGAACGAAATAGGGACACGTAAACGTCTTGTAGAAAAACCAGAGGAAAACGCCTAGTAGGTAAACCAAGAATGAGATGGGAAAATACCATTAACTATGATTAGATGTGGATAAATTATACAGAGAATGATCTGAATAGGGATGTATGGAGAGGGGCAATGAGCCTCAGGGTATGATAGTGCTATAAGTTACTGTAGTAATTATTATGATTATTATGCTTATTATTATGATGCTGATTATTATTATTATTATTATTATTATTTTTATTATTATTATTATTATTATTATTATTATTATTATTATTATTATTATTATTATTATTATTATTATTATTATTATTATTATTATTATGTCCACCGCTCTGGTCACGAGGTAGCGTGCTGCCTTGTCACGCTGCGGGCCCGGGTTCGATGCCCGGTCGGGACAGTTTTTCAGGGTGAGGTTTTTATCGGGGTTTTTCCTCACCTGTAAGACAAATCTCAGGAAAACTTTAAGGCCCAAACGGACCCCGAAATCATATGGCCATCATCATCATCCTTCACCGGTGTGGAAAGCAACGGGAAGCTACCACATCTACAATTCCCTATTAAAGCTGTAAAGCATAGCATGAAAATGCTATGATTGCAGTGAAAGACCTGCCCTCGAGCAGAATTACTATGGATGGATTATTATTATTATTGGTATACTATTATTATTATTATTATTATTATTATTATTATTATTATTATTATTATTATTATTATTACTCGCAATGGTTGCGATGAAGAGATTTATTTCTTAATCTCGTGGAAACATTTCAATGCCATACATGGTGTTATATAAAACACTACATACTAACAAATTACAAATGAAAAATGCAGAGTTCTGCACATCGATCAGACGAGATGACATGCGCACCTATGAGTCTGGAATCAAGCTGTACAATATGTTTCTTGTAACATTATATAGTTTCAGTCAAATTTTACCGTTAGAGTCTAGAAACAGTAGCCAACATTCATTATCATCATCATAAGTACTTTAATTAAATTAACTATGCTTCTTAAAAACCGAGAAATGTTGTTGAGAGCAATTGCAGGATACCAAAAGACAGACAAAAATAAAAACCAAGATATAAGAACAGAACTTAATATATATACCTTCTTACTAATAATCCATATATAACTTTTATACAAGGTTTATACACATCTCAGTTCAAAATTCTTACTAATAAACATTGTATTAGCTGTTCAGTGTAGAAGAGGTGTACAACTTTAAAAAATGGGAATCGACATGCCTCCAGCCTTGTTTAAGGATTCTATAAGTAGACAAAATGTCGGACATCAAGATCAACTGATTGCTTTCTTATGATATTGATGAAAGTTTCCTTAAATTTAACCCAAAATGCAACACTTTGACGACTGTTTGATGGATGCACAGGGCATAAATAATATTTATAAAGCTCTGGGTAGGAAATAAAGGCATCATAAAATGCCTTTCGTTACACTCATTCTCGATTAGGCCTAACAATATTTTAAAATTGAACATTGATTCACAAAAGGATATGTTCTACAATAATTATTGTAGACAAGATTTAACCTGAATGTAGTTTAAATGCTTCATAATATTATTTTAAGAAAACTTTCCTGCATCTTTACTACATAACTCACACACCGATATAAAAATATATTTAAGTATAGAGGTACTATTATTGCAAGAAGCTACGTGTTAACTTGGTAGTCTTGTGGTTAGAGCTTCTGACTACGATGCGTGAGGTCGTAGGTTCCATTCCCGGTGAAACTGTAGTAATTTTTTTTTCGCTTGAAATGATATTTTGTTGTCGGTAACATTTCCTACTATTTCGAACGTTTTCTAACGCATCTTAAAACACTGCTTATAATTCATAAGTAATGGGGAAAGCTTTTATTAGTTTCCAAGAATTGGTCGAAATTCTTGACTTTAGACGGCAGCACATTATCTGTGAAACCAATTCTACGTTTTATTTGATATAGCGTAAAGGGAAATGTATACAAATTAAAACACACTTATTTGTTCCGTACCTCCTCAATTAGGGAATCTCTATTAATTTTATCCATATTCATTTATTACACAATTAATCACTAGTTGATGTTGTTTTATTTCTGTTACAAACTGCGAGTAATATTGTTCTGACGTCATTATGATGACGAATATGTGACGTATTGTGTATAACTGCTGTTTTTGTTATATAGCTCCGGCACAACGTTTATTAGTAAGGAAATTATACGTGATCTACATCAGGCTTATATATTGTATAATTAAACAACTGATGAAAGCCTGTATTAGAGATTTTTATTAGTAAGACCGTTAATCTCTGTGAAAGAAGAAAACACTATCAAAATGCTTACCTTCAGCACGTATTAAGAAGAATGAACAGCGCATACCAAGAATAATGTATAATTATAAACCAAAAGGGAGAAGAATGTTGGAAAGACCATTGAAGAGATGGAAGGACCAATCGACCTATAATTAGATCGGAACAGGCCATTGGGCTTAATCTTTGTTGTTGATGATAATGATGAACTGTCATACTAGGACAGTCTAATCTATGCATATACGATACACTATCATACACACTCTGCAGACAGACCCACACACACTCACGTACGGATACACATATTATTATTATTATTATTATTATTATTATTATTATTATTATTATTATTATTATTATTATTATTATTATTATTATTATTATTATTATTCGTAATTTTAGGATTTTCATCCTGTTTATTTCCTAAATCACTCCTCGGAGGAAAAAGAATTGTATGTGCATCCACTGTCTATCCATCTCTAGGCTGGTCTTCCTTTTGTTTTTCTCCCGTCCATTGGTCTATCTTCTTCAGCTCTTTTTTGCAAGTCGGTTGTCATCCATTCTTTCTATAGGACCTTCTTTGATCCGAGGCTTGTTCCTTGAGACTGCGAGTAATGTGTAAGATACACCTTGAAGTAGGTTGCTAGCCTGTTTTGATGGCGAGATTATTATAGGGGTTTTCTCCCTAGGCCGATTGCCTTCACCCAGCTCCAGACCTCAGTCTGCCCCGTTTTATTTCGGAGTTGTCTCTCCTACATGTACTCAAATCACTTATGAAACATATTTTAGTTTCTTAGTGTCTTTAATTATCGCATTTGTTGTCATGCATTCCATCAGAAGTTATTCGGTTGGCACTGATTTGGTCCACAATCTTAGTCAGATGCTTTTTAAGTTCTCTCCACGCCTTCCTATCTTTTGCTCTTTTCGACTACTGTTTAATTGTTTCCTTCGCAAATAGTTATATTTGTCTCTCTATTGTTCTCAGATTATTATTATTATTGTTATTATCATTATTATTGTTATTATTATCATTGTTATTGTTATCATTATCATTATTATTATTATCATTATCATTATTATTATTATTGTTATTATTATCATCATTATTATCATTATTATTATCATTATTATTATTATTGTTATGATGAATACATAGAGTATTTTACATAGATATTTAATTATTTTAATTATTCAATAAAACGTTGTTGATATAAAGCTTTAGAAATATTATATTTCAGAACAAAGTTTTCAAGGCTAACTGTAAATCTCTGCACTTAGAATATGGTATGTTAGTACAGTTAGTACAGTGGAAATGTAGGTCAAGTTTAGTATTTAACCCTGGCAAGTTAGGGACTCGAGTCTGTCTGTGAAAACAAGAGCAGCTGATCGGTAAGTCAAGCTACCATTTTTCTTAAGAAAATTGCTAGGACAATTAGAAAATAATTTAAGTATTTTAATAGTTCATACTATGTGTCTATGTTAAAGAGTTAGTAGATAATTTCTAAAATGTAGATTAGGGTAGATTTATAAAACCCCCATCTCCCTCTCTCAAACCTTAAGAAAGTTCGAATGTAGGTTTTCTTAATATAAGCTTAGATTAGTTATTTAGGGCTACAATACTTAGGGATTGTAATCATTATACTCTAGAAATAAAATAGTTAAAATTAAGAATCCATTTATTTATGTTCAAAACACGAATGCCTTTATAACTATACACCCATACTACCGCTCGGCTAAAACCTCATGCTACCAAAATTTCTAAGTCCCGAAGTTCCTTTAAGCCCTAAGAAAACCAGCAGTTCGTAATAATTATTATTATCATTATTATTATTATTATTATTATTATTATTATTATTATTATTATATATTATTATGTTATAAACTTGTTTCACCTTTTTCTTTCTTCTTTTGCAATTCTTCTCAGGTTGCTTTATTTCTCTATTGCTTTCTTCGTTATGTCGTTATCTATATAGAAATCAGATCCTGACAGTTTGTATTTTTAATATACCGAGTACTATATTCCTGTTTAATCTATCAATGAAAACTGATTATTGTTAAACGAGAAATTATTAAACGAAAATCAGGTAAACAATTCTATGGATATTTGCCCACAGAAACTAAATTATGATTACACAATATAATCGCAAAAGCTTCCTAATATATAGCTGTGAAATTTGGATCTTGAATTCTAGTCACAAAACCAAAATACAAACTGCATACATAAGATTTTTGATTCTTCTTTTAGGTCGAACGTAAGTAAAGTGGACAAAATAATACATACTGATATTTGGAAAAGACTATAAGTTCAATCCAAACATATCAAAGTAATTGGTTAAATCACCTCCACAGAATTAATTAAAATCGTTTGCTAAAGAAGACATTCCAGTATCAGCCTAAAGTACACAGAGACATAGGAAGACCTAAACAACGCTGCAGAAATCAACACATCTTGAGACCAAAAAACTGTATTGAATATACGTAAGTGACGATGAAATTTCATATATATATATATATATATATATATATATATATATATATATATATAATCCATGCAAGTATTAGGCCGTGTGGCCTGTTAAGGTCTCATAGAGGAGTTTTTCATCCAATGCTTTTTTGGACGTCCCAGCGATCTTTTGCCTTGGGGGCAGTACGAAGCATGGCTTTTGGAATTCTATGAGACGGCATTCGTTGAAGATGGTCTCTCCAGTTGTTCTTGTAGTTTTGTATATGGTGAAGAATGGGTTCTACGTCCAACTCTTCCATAATTTCCTCATTTCTTTTATGGTCCCACTTTGTATAGCCTGCTGTACGGCGCATAAATCGCATCTCATTTGCTGTTATTCGGCTTTCATCTCTTCTTCGTATTGTCCATGCTTGACTACCATATCTTAATACTGGTCTTCCGAGAACCTTATAAAGCCATAATCTTGTGTTCTTCTGTACTAAAGATGGTTTCATTACAATGTTAATTATCCCCGTTATTTCTGTGAAATTTGTTTTGTTTGATATATCAGCTGGACCTATTAATACCAAATCATCTGCAAAGAAGCAAGGAGTCTATTTTCAGGTTTCTATTAATTTGGATAGAACCATGTCTCAACTGTTGCCAATCAAAAAGTATTCTATCCATGTATATGATAAAGAGCAAGGGCGAGAGGCCACACCCTTGTCTTACGGTCCATTCTATTTCTGTGTTATTGATTCGAATTGAAATCATATTTGTTTTATAGTTATTGTATAAATTTAAAATATGCTGTTGTGGTAGATTGTTGTCTGCTAAAATTTCCAACAGTTTATTCCTACTAATTTAGTCGAAAGTTTTTTGAAGTCCACAAAAGCTACATGTGTTTCTACATTGAACTCCCTGTGTTTTTCTATTAATAGTTCCATGGAGAAATAACCATATATATATATATATATACACTCGTGTCCAAAATTAAACAACAAACTAAAAATTCGCCTTCCTGTGTCCAATTTACAACAGAATAGTACCAAGTGGCAGTAAAACGTAACCAAATGTCATATCCTCTATGTGAGATGGCATTCCAGTCTTTGTAGAACCGAAGAAGTGATGATGTCAGTGCACCTATCAAATTACAAATTGTACTTAGTGTTTACTCACTTTAGTCCAACATCAGCATTCACTTTGTAAACATTGAGGTACAGTATGGCACAGAGATGACGCCTGGCAGACTCCCTGCGTTGGAGAGCGATAGAGAGAACTTAAGTTTGACAGTCTCAAGCTGATGTGGCCAGATGGCTTAATGCGCAACTTTCTGCTGTTTCCCGCATGTGGCAATAGTTTTTAAAGGCAGAAAATGTAACCCGAAGACCAGGGCAAGGACGACCAACAGTCATAACAAAAAGAGAGGACCGTTATTTGACAATAAGGGTAAGATGGAACCGTATAGTACTACACAATAACTGGTATCTGACCTCACAGCATCCACTGGAACAGATGTATCGTGACAAACAGTGTATAGAAGCCTTCGACAGAGAGGTCTTTACTATCAGAGACCTGCTGTATGTGTATCCTTGACAAGTGATCACAAAGGAAGACGTCGATAATGGAGCCAACAACATGTCAACTGGACAGATGAAGAATGGACCAATTTCCTCTTTAGAGATGAGTTCAGATTTCATCTTCAGAGCTATTCTCGACGGATTTGCATTTGGAGAGAAACTGTAACACGATTTCGGTCCTCAAACATTCTGGAAAGAGACTCATATGGAGGTGGATCAATAATGGTGTGGGCAGACATTATGATAACTACTCGAACACCTCTACAGGAAGTTGTACAGGTAAACCGACAAGGTTTAACTGCTACCAGATATCGTGACGATATCTTGTTACCTCATGTACGCTTCGTTCAAGGTGTTGTGGGTCCAGACTTCCTGATAATGCTCGTCCACAAAGAGAAACGGTGGTTGATGAATTCCTACAAACTGAAGACATTGCTCGAATGGATTGGCCTGCTTGCTCTCCAACTTTGTAGCAGAAATAACTGCACTAATTAATTTTATTATTAACATGATTATTAAATATGTAGTTACACTGTCAAAAAAGGTTTGTGAGAATCTTTTACTAAACTGTCACGCTTGAGTAAATAATAAGGGCATTTCTGTCCTTTGTATCTCAAGTTCTTTTTGAAGATGGACACATGTAGGTTAAATTGTTTTACAGCCGGGATGAATCGTTCCCTAGTAAAACGGCCTCGCAGCTGGAGACGGAACGTCCCTTGTCCGGCTCTGGAAGTCATCCTTCCAGAGAGATAAATGACGGTCAGTTTTTGGTGTCGAAGACCACTAGACCACCTGTTGAGATGGCGACAGTAGCCAAAACTATGTCCATCTGTTTTCAGTAAATTAATGACCGATTTACGGCTTCATTAACTAACTTCCCACCAGCCGTGTGAAAAACACACTCTGGAAATACATGGGCCAATGATTGTCCCGAGATTCTGGTTTAACTATAGTGGGAACCATAATGCCCAATCAGAGTCCATAAGTAAATATTATTCTGCGAGTAAGGCGTTTTTTTATATGTTAATTATATGTTCAGCCAATGAAAATATTGGTTTTGTAAATTGTGTTTTTAAGATGAAGATGGATATATTCTGAATATCGTGAGAAGAGTCTGCTCCGGGAAGGATTCCCGAGAGGAGCAAAATTAACATAAGACTCCCGCGCAGGATTAATCGTTTGAGTTCCGCGGCAGTGCGGACTCGTATATTTCGCCGTTCGCAGGCAAGCGACCCATTAGATACACTAAATGTGTTAGGCCAAGTACGGCAAGTTTAAAAGTTAATTTTAAAAGCATAAGTGTGCTGGTGTTATATCACACTTTTAGGTCGAGTGAAGACTAGTAATTATCAGTGTTTCAAAACGCGATAGATTCGCCAAAATATTAATAAAATTGGTCCGGTGTCGACCGCTATTCGCACTTGTATTATTCCGAAGAAAATATACCGGAATATATCCAAATAAATCCAATGTTCTGGATTAGCAACTGTAACAGTGGATCGCCTGTGCTACATGTTAATTAATAAATATATATATTTGACATCGGTGTTGTCTTGGTAAGCCTCCTGATTGTACTAAGTGTCCTTAGTTCGCTCCTCGCCTCATTCCCACGGTGAAAATCCACAACCCTGAGATATATAGTACCTGCCTTGCCCAGGCTCTACCGCCCTCAAACGTTCTCGTTATAACTTAAATCCGACAGAGCATGTTTGAGACGTGCTAGGAAGACGAGTTGCTTCACGTCAGCATCCATCAATTACTCCTGAGGACTTGAGAGCTGTTCTGCAGAAGAATGGACGTTAATACCTCAAAATGATATTGATGACCTCATTCTCAGCATGCACGATCACTGTAGGGCCTGTATTGCTGCCTGAGGTGATCACACAACCTAGTGAGCATTTGTAACCTCATTTCTCGATATTGAGTGTGAACCTAAGAACACTTTGAAAATAAGAAAACCATTTTTATTTCTGTTATTTCATCAAAAATGATGTTAGAATGTTTACCAAGTTTAGTATTTTTGTTCCAGTATCAGCGAGTAATATTTTGTAGTACATTTAACATAGAAAGTAAACATTTCAGTTTGTTGCTTTAATTTTGGACACTAGTATATATATATATATATATATATATATATATATATATACACACCCATCTAACACAACACATTTTAGTTGTGTCAGGTGAGGCATATGTTTATATTGACCTACTTTTTAATCCTCTTCACGACCATCGCCCTTTTAAGAGTTGTTTAGATTTTCTAATCACTCGTGAGGAAATTGCATAGTTTCAATCGAAGACTATCATGAACTTCTCATAAGATCAGTTTAGTCTTAAGCATCTAAAACTGGCTTACGCCTACTGTAAAAATGAGATAAAATGGTATTATCCACCGCTGTGGTCTCGAGGTAGCGTACTGTCTTGTCACGCAGAGGATCCGGGTTCGATTCCCGGTCGGGAGAGGCTACTGGGTGAGGACTTTTTCGAGGTTTTTCCTCACCTGTAAGACAAATGTCAGGAAGCTTAGAGCCCAACGATCCCCGAAAATCGTCCGGCTATCATAATCATCATCCTTCGCCGGTGTGGAAAGCAACGGGAAGCTACCATATCTATAAGTCCCTAGTAAAGCTGCAAAGCACAGCATGAAATGCTATGATTACAGTGAAAGATCTGTCTGTGGCAGAATTACTATGCATGGATGGATGGATATTTGAAGAAATATCCTTAGTCAAAATGTTGTCTCTATTAAGGTAAAGGAAATAAGGAGAAAGATCTAAAACTGTAGTCTGTATCTAATACTCTATATAAAAATGCATATTTGTTTGTTCATATTTTATTCGCTGTCATACGTTCATCCGGTTGTAATGGGGCTTTTTGCAAAATGTTCAGGAGTTTTCCGGGATGGTTATGTGCTATAAGAGAGCTGTGATACTCAACTCCTACACCCTTAAAAATCACCCTTTGTAAAAGTCGCTTTATTAAACGCTTAAGTAGCTTACGCTGCCTAAACCATAACAAATAGGCCTACACACAATTAATGTAGGCCTGCATGTAATTGAATATCTAAAAAAAAGTACAAAAAAGTCCGCGACAACATATGTTTATCTTTTACGGGTAACTCACAACAACCATTTTTGTCTTTGCCACGAAGATCGGGATAAGTAGATTCCCGGCAAGCGTAGCAGCTCACGGCGGGCATTTCTTTTATGGATAACTCAGAATAACGAATTTTGTCTTTCAGCTCATTTATGCCAAAAATGATTGGGATAAGCTGATTGCCGGGCAACGCCGGGTAATCAGCTCGGAGATCTAAAACTAATTTCGATATAAGTTTTCCCTTTTACTTATTCAATTAAAAATAAGAACACATTAATTTTCGTCTTACAGCTCATTTATGGCAAGGAGATCGGGATAAGTAGATTCCCGAGCAACACCGGGTAATCGCACGGGGTATCTTAAAATGATTACGATACAAAATTTTCCTTCTATTATTCAACTAAACATAAAAACAACATTAATTTTAGTTTTTCAGCTTACTTATGCCAAGAAGACCGGGATATGTAGAGTCCAGGGCAACGACGGGTAATCAGCACGGGGTATCTAAAAATAATAATTACGATATATTTTTTTTTCCTTCTACTTATTCAACTAAACATAAAAAAAACATTAATTTTCGGCTATCAGCTCATTTAGGCCTACGCCAAAAAGATCGGGATAAGTAGCTTTCCGGGCAACGCCGGATAATCATCACGGAATGTCTAAAAATAATTACGATATAAACATTTTTCCTTTCATTTATTCAACTAAAAATAAGAACATTTATTATTTTTTATTTCTTTAGGCGTAGCAGCGCGCGCCGGGTGTTAGCTAGTGTTTCATACAATCTGGTTTTTGTTTCACGTGTCGGATATTTTGAATTTAAATACTGTATTTATTGAAAAATAACATTTCTTAGCAAATTGTATTCTTTTATGTATTTCTTCCTGAATATTATTATGTTTATATAGTCCCTTTAAACATGAGTCCATAAATTAATCAGTTATTGAAGTAATGCCAATTTTACTGTTTGGGACTTGCTGATAGTAAGTGGCCATTTCCAACTAACCACCATAGTCTTATTCAATCGAAATTAATGATATTGAAAATGACCCTAACCTTAAATTGGCGAAACAATAATTTATCCTGCAAGTTATTTAAATGCTCCGGACCTCAAGGAAAACGAGATCATGTAAAACTAGTAAGTTATTATTGTATATTATTATGTAATTTGATGCAAATATCAGTAACATACATCAGAGAAGAGACGATAATTTAATCTCCCAACCTATATTTTATTTATAGCTTTTGAAACGTTCAACTTATAAGGTCTATACAAAGCCTAAATAAACATTACAAAATATATATTCAGTATCAAGATGGAAAAAAAAGGTCACAAACTATGTCCATAAACAGAGGATTAACACATGGCTGGGGGCTTATCCGTTATCATTCCATATACATATACATACATATATATATATATATATATATATATATATCGGTAGGATAATAAAAGAATGGAGACAAGTATCAAATAATGGTAAGAAATTGAATAGAGATCAGGTAATTAAAACAATTATGTATGCTGATGTCCAAATCATCTTACAACATCTGAAGATGAATTACAAAAAAAAACTTCTTATGAATTAAATAAAATAGCTCAAAAATATAACATGAAGATATTTATTGAATGTTCATAGGAATAAATCACTATGAGGTTTAATTTAAGATAAAATCAAATTTATCATACCTCTCCTCATATTAATCTTCCAAGTAGATCGTGATTTCGGGTTCATGGTCAACCCATCTTCAGTACCATTTTTCCGACTGATATATCGATTCGGAAGAACCACTTCTTCTTCTTCCCTCTACTGGTGGACCGATGAACCTCTGGATCAGTCAGAATTCGCGGGAATTTTGAAATTCATAAGTTCTTGTTTGTTTTTCTGAATGTGGATTTTTTTTTTTTTTCCAAACCGTGAGTTCCTTTTCTTTATCTATTTGTTTAATTAGACTAGCTTTTGATGGGTTCGCCATGAACCCCAAATCGCGATCTACTTAGAAGATTAATATCAGGAGAGGTATGATAATTTTATTTTATCTTATGAGGATATCTGTTAACTTATAGCCCCATATATATTCAAATCTAATTTTAAAATTCTCTCATCAATAGCTTCCCAATTTCTTATAGTGCCTTTCCATTTCTTATTAATCAACATTGAAACACCTCCTTTTGCTCTTTTATGTTTTTTCTACGCCACTGTAAAGGTGTATATATTGCCTAATGTTTCATTTCCTGTGCCTTTCTTCTTTGTTTCTGTTAAAATTGTCAAATCTAGTTTCATTGTATCTATTTCTTTAATTACTTCCTTCATTTTATTTCTGCAGCCTTGAATAATATCAGCTGGAAAATCTAGAATGGATAGAATACGAAATAAAGAAATAAGGTGAATTATGGGTGTGCAAGAGGAGCCGGACATCATTGATATTATAGAAAAGAAAAGATTACAATGGTATGGCCATGTCAAAAGAATGCCAGAACAAAGATTGCCTAAAATTGCCTAAATGGATCCCAATGGAAAGGAGGAAGAGAGGAAGACCGAAGAAAACTTAGACAGTAGAGGTATAAGCAGCTATGAATATCAGAGGAATGGAGGAAGATCAATGGATGAACAGAGAGGAATGGCGTTTGGTTTCCGGAAGACGGCGGCAGCTGCCATGATACCGGATGATGAAGATATCTACTTCAAAAACAAAATCTATGGTAATTTTTGGTAAATATATACAAAGGGTTAAAATAATTGGAAATATAATAGAACAAGTATCTAATTTTAACTATCTTGGAAATTTAATTTAAGAAAATAAAAGAGATATAAATATAAAATTAGAAAAATATGATAAATTGAATTGCATAATAAAAATACATTTTGGAACATCAATGTCAACAGAAACCAAATTAAGATTGCATAAATATATTTAAAAACCAGCACTAAATATGGAAGTGAAGTTTGGATCCTGAATCAGAGAGATAAAAAGAAACTGGAACAGCTCATATGAGATTTTTGAGACCACTTTTTGGATTCACAAGATTAGATCATCAAAGAAATACTGTACTGATATCAGAAAAAAAGTAAAAAAATATATTAAATGATTTAGCCAAATATCAACAAAATTGGAAACAACATGTTTTGAGAATGAAAAGGGGAAGATTACCCAAACTATCTCTACAATATCAACCACAGGAAAGAGAGATTTGGGAAGGCTAAGACGTGGATCAATTCATCAAGAGCACCATGAGTAAACTACAGGCGACAGATCCTACTAAAATGTTCATGATGATGAAGATGTAAGTAATTTATACCCATTTGTTGTTCTATTGTTACCATTATGTGTAGGAGATCACCTGAAACAGAAGTTTAAAAATCCCTCTAGCAAACGCAATTTTCGATGTTTCACAACGAAACTCGGAATATAGTATTAAAATAAACCGAGGAAGTGAAAACTGGACATTGAATAATTTTGGAAAAAAGGAAGATTAGAAAAGGCAGAAATGGGTTTCTTAAGAAGGTTAGCAGAACACACTTTATGAGATCATATACGCAATACCGACATTAGAGAAAAATTACATCATCATCATCACTCCAGGGATTAGGCAATTGCCCGTTCCGACTTCATAATGCATCAGCCCAACGTCTTCTAGGTCTTCCAACATCACGCCTTCCTCTTGCTTGATAATTTCTTGCTAACAATGGATATCTCTCCTTACTCATTCCATCCATGTGATCAATCCATTTCTGTCTGTAATTCGTGACTTTTTTCCAATAAAGGCTGTACTTTCAATTCTTCTCTTATATCCTCATTTCTTATTCTATCAAGTCTTGTACATCCTTTAACTTGTCTTAGGAACCGCATCTCTGCCGTCTGTATTCTATCCTTCTGTCTTTTCACTGGAGCCCAAGTTTCACATCCATACAATATTGTGGGAACCGCCATAACATTATACATTTTTATCTTGGTTTCTTTTCTAATTTTATTTTTGAATGTTCTCTGTATTGTTCCACACACCGTCTGAAACTTATTTATTTTGGAGTCATATCTCTTTCCACATTGTAGCCAACATCACAGCCCAAATATTTGAAACTAGACACCTGTTCTATACTTTGATTTTCTAAAATAATTTTGGATCTCACTGGATCTCTTCCTCTAAAAGCCATGGTCTTCGTTTTCCTTACAGAAATCTTTAGATCGTATAATTTACATATTTCATTTAATGCATGCATTGATTTCTGTAAGTCGTCTTCATTTTTCTGTATTATGATTACATCGTCAGCAAATAGAAGATTATTTATGCACACTTTATTATCCATTCTTATTCCTGGATTTACTAAAACTTTCCATTTATTTAAAATATCGTCTATATATATATATATATATATATTTATATATATTAAACAAAGTGGGTGATAAACTACACCCTTGTCGTAATCCAGTACAAAGATATGAATTAGCAAATAATTTGACAAACAGCAAATTAAAATGGTATTAACATATAAATAGAATGGAGACATCTCGTCTACAATATATTCCAAGACGTAAACGTTCCGTTGGACGCCCCATGACCAGATGGAGGGATGTGTTTTGAGTCGGCATAGGCTTACAACCTAACCTTGAATTTGAAGAAGAATAAACCGAGGTATGTATTATCCAAAAAATCAGCGAAATCCGACCGTTAGAAGTGGGGGATTACCTGAAATCTGAAATTAAAAATTTACAAGTTCGTCGCATTGTATACCATATAATTAATTAACCCTCAATATTTAATATATTTAGTGGTAGCTGCGCACGCCGGGTATTAGCTAGTAATTTATAAAATGACCCAGGTATTGATAAATTTATAAAAATTAAAATTTTGGAATGGGCTGTTTAATTATTTGGTGAGAATTAGTGATATCTGAACTGCAAATAAGTTTTTTTAATGAAAGCCAGGAGAAAAAAGAACTGAAAGCCCAAGATTGAGATGGGAACATTCTTTACTGAATGGCATCAGGATATTAGGAGATAAAATTCGGGGAACTGTAATTTTGAAAAAAAAAACTTCCGAAAAATATCTGGAACCACACAGGGCTGATGTGTCAATGATAATGATAATATGATCCCCTTACGGTAAAGTTAAAATGGTCCCACTACAAACCTTAGGAGGTCTTTCAGGTGGTAGAAGGACTTAAGGATACTACCTTTATAGACAATCGGCACCTGTGTAACGTCCGCATTTACCCCCATAATATATGCTGGTAACATTTTCGTTAGAGGCTGGTTTAACATCAAGATCAGAATGCCGACAGAAGAATTAGGCCAGTATAAGAATTCTGACCATGTTGAGATTCCAACCCGAGACCTTCCGGCTTGTAGCGTGTACACCGCTGCAAGCCCCTACCATATGATTGGGTAACATGGAAAATACTTTAAACTGAAAGAAACACCATTGAAATGTGAGATAAAGAAAATAATAAATTGATCTGAAAAGTGAAAGTGAAAATGAATGGTCTAATAAAACTGCGGATTCAATACAAAAGTGCGTAAAAATGTACAATTTCGCGATAATGAAAGTAATTGAAAAGTCAAATGCAAAAACGATGAATGTAACTTACCTATGATTGTCCAGGAAATCAATTTTAAAGTTCCGTGCTTCTCCTGTGCTGTGTATTTTATTATGCTGATATCTCCTAGACTATAATCGTTTATGCCTTGAAAATCTATTTAAAAATTCTACGGCACCAGTAGTACAGACTGGTACAGTTAGGTGAAAAATGAAAAAGTAGTGGCATTTATCGTTTTTTGCATTTGACTCTTCAATTGCTGTTATTCATGAAATCTATAAAATATTTACATACTGTAGAAGTTAGGTATATTATATTAAATTACGTTCTTTAAATTTTCATTTAATATGGAACGAGTTTCGGAACTGGAAATGAAACGCAGGAAAATATTACTCCAAGGCATCTTATTTTATGCTATAAATGCCGAGATTCTACAATACGAGATCTTTGATTTAATTTCCTTATGAAGAATATCATATATCGTAAAAATCATTTATCCTAGCTGATTTACCTCTTCGGTAATTTATTAGAATCTGGGACGGCACTTAGGTTAATTTCTTTTTTCTATAAACATTGGTCTTACATTCAAAAAGCTACAAAAATAATTTAACCTAATCTTTACTAACTAACTGACTGGCACTATCAAACCCGTAAGTTCATCGCAGCGCGTACATAAGCCCGCCATACATCCCTATCCTGAGTTTATGTTCTCCAATCATTTTCTGTATAATCTTCTTCCCTCAAATCATGGTTAATATTCTCCCACCTCATTCTTGGCCCGCTTACTAGGAGTTTTCCCTCTGGTTTTTCTACCATGAGCTTCCATGCCCCTCTTTCATTCAGAATCCGTGCCACATGTCCTGCCCATAAAAGTCTACAATATGTAACCCTTCTTATTATATCTGGTTTCCCATAAAGATTATGTAGCTCGCTGTCATGTAGTCTTCTCCATACTTGTCCTAATGTTATATTTGTAATTTTTGTCTCACTAAGTTATTAGATAGGTCAAATTTCGGTTAGGTTTTAATAATACTTAGTCTTAATCTTTAAGCCATGGGTGCGGGTACGTACTCTCAGAGCGCTGGTCCGCACTGACTACAGATAAGAGAATGTACCATCTAATTCAGTGTTGTGTCTTTCAAAATGCTTATCATGTAGTAGAAATGTACTGGTGACGTACAATGTATCCCACTGATCAGCCTTATTGCCGTTTATCTATGCAATAAGGGGTCGAAAATTGTACAAAAAGAGAGGCCACCGGGCCTATTAAGCTAACTCGAATCACTGACGTTTATTTTTGTCTTCGTCTCGCCTAGCTAGTTACAAGAATGCTTTATAACTTAAACATTTTGAACTAATACGTGGAATCATTAATAAAGTACTCATTTCAAACCTCTTTAGTGCAGAGACATTAAGAGTGAGGACATAGAAATTTAGCGAGACAAATTCTTGCTTATAGAGGCGAAGCTTGGATTATAAGCAAAATGGACAATATAAGCAAAATCAGCGCATGAAGTTCATGAGAAGAACAGCTGGACACATAAAACAGACAAAAGAAATGCGGACATGCAACAAGAACTTCAAATCTCTTATTATGTTCTAATCTCTTGTTATTGCCCATAACCTATGCACGAATAATTTACAATAACACCTTCAAAGTATGGATCGAACCCTTCATCCTTCGAAGGATTTTAAATTTCTATCCCAGAGGAAATGTATTTTAGGAAGATCACCTAAAAGATGGAATGATCCCATAATATGCCATCATACGACATACATAGCTCTTACAGTAGTTTTAAATTGCAATTTAAGTAGCATATAATTATTTTTTGTAAATTAATTTTGATTAATAGGTATTGAACTAGCGTAAGTTCAGTTCTGGATTCTTGTAAATTGCCGAATCATCGAATCTCGAATCAGGAAACAATGGTATTGGTATAGAAAATTTAATACTGTAATTCTTACCTTAAAGTTTGTTTGCAAAGATATTACCATTGAAACGTGATTGGTTATTGACTACCATTTGCGACATGAGTTAAATAGTCGAAGATAAAACATAAGCCTCCATTGAAATTTCGTTATTTCAGTTCACGTGATTATGAAATGAAAACGAATTTATCCAGTTGTTCACATAAACATTAGTTACAATACGCTCGCCCAACACACGCTACGTTTCACATGTCGTCTTGTTAAAATTAATTTACATCAAACGAAAATTCTCTTCATTTACCTGTATTCTTACACTTATTAAATGTCTCACTAACAATTTAAATAACTAAACAAAAATTAAAAATGATCTAAACAACACTGTCAGCAAAACACACTGATAAACTTGGTGGATGTTATTGTCTATGGTTAAAAACATGATTCTCGAACGTGGGGCTCGGGATTTACTAAGGAGTTGGCCGACTGTTGAAAATAAAGTTATCTTACTTAGAGACAAACTGTAGACTTTAATGAAACAATACTTTTAATAATGAAATTAAAATAAAGTGGGATTATTTAGTAAAACTGACCAAGTGTCCAGATATTTATTTTGCTCGTAGAATAGTAAGTATATTCTATGAGAGAAAGCATAAGAACGTGTGTCCTATAATGTAAGGATTGCACACTAATAATATTAATAATAGTAATAATAATAATAATAATAATAATAACAATAATAATAATTTTTATTGATAAACAGGTTTACGAAGTAATAAAACATCTTCCTGTGCACAAAGCTTTTTTAATCTTTATCTTCTTTCTCCATTCCTCTCTGTCTTCCCATTCCAATTCTTCCAGATCTAGCTCCCTTATA
This sequence comes from Diploptera punctata, assembly GCA_030220185.1. Taxonomy (NCBI): domain Eukaryota; kingdom Metazoa; phylum Arthropoda; class Insecta; order Blattodea; family Blaberidae; genus Diploptera; species Diploptera punctata. The sequence goes on along the minus strand of JASPKZ010007366.1, from coordinate 785,489 downwards.
TCTCTTCTTATATCATCCATCCATTTAATTCTAGGTCGACCTTTCTTTCCTTTCCCAGGTGAGATCCATTCCAAAGCTTGTCTGGGTAATCTTTTCTCTGGCATCCTACATATATGACCATACCATTCTAGTTGTCTGTACCTCAAAAATATAATATTGAATTTTGGACTTTTGATGATAGTATTTCTGATTTTTTTCTTATTTAGAGTGTCTAGCTGAGCGTCTCTAAAACATCCAATTCAGTAGACACAAGCATTAAACTCATTTTTTTTTATTCAACTGTCACGTTTCTGCACCGTATGTTAGCGTACTTCGAATTATGGATATATAAATTTGTAATTTGGTATCTATTCTTATGTTCTTATTCCACAAAACTCCGTTTAACATTATTATTACCGATCTGCCTTTTTGAATATCGTAATAATAACAATAATAATAATAATAATACGCAATAATAATAATAATAATAATAATAATAATAATAATAATAATAATAATAATAATAATAATAGTCTATTGAGTTGGTGTTTACTTGATGAAAATCCATATATATTAATTAAATAAAAATAAAACGTAGTTTTATTTTCATTTAATTAATAATAATAATAATAATAATAATAATAATAATAATAATAATAATAATAATAATATTGTTTCCTTCATTTCTGCGGCATCGTCATAATAATAATAATAATAATAATAATAATAATAATAATAATAATAATAATAATGGCAATAATAATACTTTATTTATACTGACAGAGCTAAATCCAGGAGCCCTTTTCATCCACTCAGTCAAGTTGCAATCGAAGCGTACAATACATAGACCTTCCAGTTTGTACACCCAATTAAATGATAAATTATGATAAATAATAACTATGTTTAGTGTATAAATTATTAAAAATTATGATAAATAATATCAATGGTTAGTATTTAATGATTTTTGGAACTCTTAAACATCAAAGATCATTAATAACTCTTTGAGTGTTACAAATATAACTTACATAGTTAGAATATTATATTACGTTAGAAGATAAAATATATCTAAACTTGTGTAAAATACAGAACAAAAATTAATGCTTGTCGACATCGTCCCCGAGTCATCATCATCATCATCCTAAGGCGCGACACCTTCAAAGGTGAAAGTTTTGGCCTTCTCAACAATCCTCCTCCATGCCAATCTGTCTGTTGCCATATTCAAATTAGCCACTTTCATTTTCTTTAGATTGTTCATTGTGCCATCCTCCCATCTTACCTTCGATCTTCTATCTGCTCTGCCTTCTATCGGTTTCCTTTTATAGAGTTTCTTTACCAGTCTCTGATCATCCATTGTAATTAAATGTCTCAGCCAATAATTCTGAGAGATCTTATATGGTTTACAATATTCTGATTTTTATTAATTTGTTTAGTTCGTTATTTGTTTTGATTCCCGAAGTTATTATTTGCTTTATTTGGTCCAAATATTCGTCTTAGAATTTTCCTTTCAAAAATTAATAATTTTATCGTTTCTTTTAGGACCCAAGTTTCACTAGCATATGTAACTACTGGTCTAATGAGTGTTTTGTACGTATATATTTTAAATGATCAGGTAACCGATTATTTGTGGCAGATAATATCACCGCATTTTCTATTTTTGGAGGTTGCATTAAATGCCATTCTGTGTCATAATATTACAGGTTAGAGTACTGAAATTACGTTATGTTGGCTTTTAGTTATTTTTGGCCTAAGGATATTTTATATTAAATATACAAACATTCGTTGTATTTACATTTCTCTGTGGTATTCTATGAAAATTCAAAATGGCCGACAGTAATAAAAAGTTCCACGTCTGAAAATTCACAAATTACTGAATATATTCACGATCTTTATTTTCCGAGCCTAAATATATTATTAGTATAACACTATACAAATAATCCTGCATTAAAATAATCTTAATTGTGTAAGTAATTTTCGGCTATATTATACACTCCTACCATGTAGTCTACATGCATATTGACTAAAGATATCAAAATATTGAGTTTTTTTTATTGGTGTAAGCGTTTTCTGGCAGGCATTATCATTTGTTTTTATGTTTTATTGTTGGATATGTGTAAGTTTCATTTTCAAACCAAAATCATCTCGAAACTCTGATGTCCACTTTTTTGCGCCGTAACCAATGTTTTATTATAAATATTACCCTAATTTAAAATGTGTTAATCAAATTTTGTAAAATGGGACCTAAGTATCTTCCTTGTACTTTATTGTAAATTGAAAATAAGTTTAATTGTAATTTTACATACGAGAACGTAACTTCCTTTTGTATAAATTAATTTAAAACGTTTCGTTTCATGAAAGTGGTTTGTAATTTCTACTTTGTTCACATGGAGAAATCAGTTTTTTATCTAATTATGGTAATCAGAAATATTAAGGGGAATTACAAATTATATACATTATTAACTGAATACATTTATTAATTTGCAGTGTAAATTATTAATTTAAATATTGTTTTAAATATTTTACAATATAAACTAAATACAGTCTACATGCACATAAATCATTTAATTCTGGACTGTCACTAACAGAAAATTGAATTCTTGTCAAAATACAGGAGGAAATAATGGCAGATGCAATTTGATTTTTGACGTCCTTGTTCAAGCGATAGGTAATGTCAGTAACAGAAATCTAATCTCGATGACATACTACCAGGCATATAAATATCAGCGGAAAATATGCTAATACTGTTTGTATTAGAATTTTAGCAATATATAGTACCTCAGTCTCACCATCGGTTGAGGTTAGAATCTTTGTAGTTGTCTCACTTCTTTCTTCATGAACATTTATACTTTCTTGATTCAGAGTTTTAATCATTTCCATCACACCTCCGAATGCTGGATACATTTTATGGTTTTCCAGTCTAGGAACTACTTCTCGTTTGAGTCAGTCTTTGAATTTAGCATTGAGCATTTTAATATCAAATTGAGATACGTTTAATGACATGAGACAATTATTTTTTTCCCCCAATTGCCCCAGGTTTGTCTTTCGACATTCCTGGTTTCTCTCCTGGCATGGCGTACTTGTAACCCACTTCTGAGGTTGGGACGCCTGGAAGGCGGGGTTACGTTGCCCCGATGATATGATGAGTGACGATGATGATAATGGTGCGCCAGGAGAGTCCCTTATCCTAAGCTTAACCAAAGATGAATATGAATGATGATGATTGCGATGGCCATATGATTTCGGGGACCGTTTGGGCCTTAAAGTTTTCCTGACATTTGTCTTACAGGTGAGAAAAAACCCCGATAAAAACCTCACCCAGAAAAACTGTCCCGACCGGGGATCGAACCCGGGCCCGTTGCGTGACAAGGCAGCACGCTACCCCGAGATCACTGCGGTGGACATGAGACAATTAATACAAGCCTTATAAAATGTCTGCATTACGAATGCCGATCTTGGTGACTGTATACAGATAACAGCTTTTCCTAGTCGTTTAAACGGTAACACCATGTATTTAGGTGCTACACGATTACTGAAGAATGACATGGGAATTGTAGTACTATATTTGTAAGCCCCAGGTGCAAAAAAAGATTTTCTCGAACAATCTTCATCCACGGAGATGGATGATGCTTTCTTTTTATGATTATTAATTGATCGCAGGGGTTTTCACCCAAAACGTGTCAAGTTATCGTATGATGGTCTTATTATCAATTTACTAAAATACTTATTTGATTGTTTCCATTTCTTCGCTCTTATTATGCGAAATATTTTAAACTTTTCGTACAGATTATATGTTTCTAAAACCTCTTCATACTGTACTGATCCCATATTATACTTTCCTCTTATCTCACGTAATCCGATTTCTTCAAGATATTCCGCATAGGCGTCTAGAATTCTGAGCAAATGCAATATCTTCATTCTGCTTTTGAGATTCTCTCTTATTATTTCTTCTCTAATCGTGATGTATTTCCGAAATTCGGTTTCATGTGTATCCGTCTTGGAATACAAAAATGCCTCGATTATTAATTACAGAATTACCTTATTCGATATGAAAAGTTCTTGTCCTTTTCCGAAAGGATAACATTTCCACTTGTCATATCATCAGTAATCTTTTATAACAATTCATATTTTTCCAGAGGACAGCTTAGTCTCTCTTTAGATAGTAAAATTAACAGAGCGCAAATTATCTTCATCCTTATTTCATTAAACACATTTGTTAATATAATAATGTCATGGAAACAAGTTCAATTGTTATAATTGTAGAATGCAGGCTCTAATTGTTTAATTTAATTGTTATAAATCCGACATTTCTAGACTTTATTATATTATCTTTATTAGAATTTTGGATCCGGCGAAAGAAGTGGTTAACCTAGTTTTAAGTTTTTTTGTTTTCCTAGAAATTAAGTTTAAGAATGCCAGATATTTATACATAAAAAATTGTTGAATACATACAAAAAGAACAAGAAAAATCAGTTACAAAGCACTATTTTTCTATGCACCAGAAGAATGTAAGGCCATGTGATTGTAACATCACTATCGATATTTAAACGTAGTTCTTGGTAGAAACAATAAAGTAATTTATTTTTACTTTATTACCATATAGTAATTCCACATTATTGTGAAAACGTGGTTACATGTTCTCTTCAAAAGATAGAACAAATACTAAACAGAAATAGAACAAATAATATTTGGAAAATGACACAGCAAATAAATTGAAATATAATAAAATTTCCAACTACAAAGTAAAGGATCTTATGAAATATGTATTTAATTGAATGGATTGTTGACAGAATCGATACATAACACTATGCAATTCTCAAATTGAACATGAGCAGAACGACGCCATGTAAGTATTACTCGTTATCTGTAAATTATCTGGTGTACACCAAAATCATTTTCCCCAAACCTAACGAAATAAATTACAAACTTATTTTTCAATAAACTGTAAACTAATCTCGTGTAAACGAACTTGCCCCTTTCTAACCTTAGAAAATAAATTAACATAATATTATTCAATAAACTGTAAACTAATGTGCTGTACACTGACTTGTGCTCATCTAACTCATTGCCTGAAAATTAATCCACTTGCCCATAATGTTCGGTGACTTCAGTTTATTAACAGTCTGCATCTTATGCATTCATTCATGAGAAAAAGAACATGGCTCTGCGTTGCGTTGTAGCTAACATGTCTATTCTAGAAGTGGTAAAATCCTAATGTAGGGAAATGTGAAATAGTGATTTACAATTTATTTTTCTGGTTTCATCTCCATTTCATTAACACACATTTCTTAAAATATGGATAGTCAGTCACCGTGGTGCTCCTTGCCTTTGGTTCCGAGGGTCGCGGGTTCAAACTCGATCGGTATCGATTAATTTTTTTAGGACGGAAAAATCCGAGGAACAAGCCCTCCGGGAGGGATTTTGTGGCGTAGGTCCGAGACTGAAGATTTTGAGGCTCGTAAAATATCCTTATGACTGAATAAAATGGCATCTAAGCATAATTTTCGACCTCAACGTTCTAGTAATACCTTAGTTGCACGTCTCATTGGCTCGGTGTGATGACCTCATACCATCTATGACATCTATGAGCAAATAAGGTAACTAAAAATTAACTTGTTCTAATAACTCCTTACAAAGGAGAGGCTCAACAATGGGCTACGCCATTGTAGATAGATAGATTATGAATAGTCCACAATATTATTCATGTTTTATTGCTTGATGTTATTAAGTGAAAAAGATAAAAAGATTCCATTACCGGCCTTAGGAGACCCTGAGATAGGTGATAATGGCTTCCACTTTTTCAAGACAGTCGGCACTTGATGACAGCCTGGTAGTCAACACTATGTGACGACCGCCTTTACCACAGAAGAAATGCCTGTTAATCATTTGGATTAGAGGGAGAGTCGACCGGACCATGGTGCCACTAGAAGATTTGAGACAGTTTAAAAAATATTGACACCACGGAACTCGAACCCTCGATCGTCCGGCTGTAATCTTATTGCCCTAACCAATTATGTTATGGCTGAAATATCCTAAGCCTTATAATAAAGAAAACTTACTCTTTTCTTCACGGTCCTTGATTCTTATCTCAGCCACCTCCTTTTTGGTTCCCTACCAAGTTCCCTTGTTATGCATGTTTCCGTACAGCTTTCAGTGAGATCATGTGGTCAACACACCGCCTCAAGGAGACATCTAGTAGGCGATTACGGTATTAGTTCGATTTAAAAAGTTGGTTAAATTTTGTCAGGAGCCTCTTTTTCCCGAGTCAGAAATATTTTTGACTTGGGGACTCGCAGCTTAAATTCCATTTCGGAGGACATGGTACTTGCATTTTTTTCATTCTAAAAAATACGTCGCTCCCGGTCGAGTTTGAACCCGCGACCCACGGGACTAGAGGCAAGAAACATAACCACTAGAACACCGCGGCCGACTGTAAAGCAAACGTAAATTCCAATGATCATTTTACATAGTCATTTTCCACACACTTCATTAAATATTTTATAGTAAGAAATAAAAGATGGATCTTTTAATTATCTATATCTGCCTTAGTTTAGCTCAGTGTTATTAAGATGGACGGAAATTTCTCTCGGCGTGGTATTTCGGCCAGTTTGGGACCGGATCTGAACATTGTAGTTGGGAATGTGGGAAGCTACAATATGTAAGTAGCATTGACATATGCCTGAGAGGATAGGGTGATGCTGGAAGAATGAAACAGACCTTAGAAACATATGCAAATAATACATCAAATCCTACATAAAATATGGAGGGATGGAATTATAAATAAAGAAATAAGACAGCTGGGTATTCAGGATATCCGTCGCCGTGGCGTAGTCGGTAGAGCCCATGCCTTCCACACCGGCGACCCGGGTTCGATTCCCGGCGGGGTAGGGGATTTTTAATCTCCACGTTGGGTCTGGGTGTGTGTCTTGTCCTTGTGTCTAAGTATGAGAATAACAGAAAGTTAACAAAAAGGTAAAACAAGAAGGAACACAGTGTACGCGAAAAGAGGGGGAAAAAATAAGGCGATAAACAGCTGGGTAAACAATAGAAGATATGTCCACAATTGTGATGTCGAGGTAACAGGCTGTCGTGTCACGCAGCGGGCCCGAGTTCGGTCCTCGGTTGGGACAAGTTTCCTGTGTGCGTGTTTTTTCGGAGTTTACCCTCACCTGTAGAACAAATGTCAGGAAGATTTAAACCCAAACGTTCCGAACAATATCTGATCATCATTATCATCACTATAATACTCACCTCATTTAGAACAAGATTAAGACCTCTCCAGGCGCATCATTACCATCATATTTCATATATCATCGGAGCAGCGTAACCCCTCCTTCGAGGTGCCCCAAACTCAGAAGTGGATTACAAGTACGCCAATGTTAGATGCCAGGAGAAAATACCAGAAATATCGCATTTAGAACCTAGTGGAATTAATAAAATAAAGTAATAGAATATATTAATGGAATTTGCACGTATCTATAATGCACCAACAGTACCTATCGTATATCAGGAGATAAATACCAGTAGATGGAAGGAGGTCACATGGAAGACCAATAATATCACTCATGAAAGGCCAAAAGTTCAAAGCGCTATAGCATATCAAAGTAATTCGTTAAATCACCCCTCACAGAAAGGATTCAAATAATTTGCCAAAGAACATATTCCAATATTAACTTGAAGAGCGTAGTGAAAGAGGAATATCTAAACAACTCTGGAGAAATCAGAAATATCTTGAGGAATAGAAGAGTATGAAGAATTTCAAACTTTTAAAAGAACCTCAAGCCTAAATCAATGTCTCTGAGAAAATTAACGGTACTTTTCCACTCAATTAATACCTCAATTGCCTGATACATGTGTCACAGAGGCGATGTGCTGATCACATGTCACTCACTGACATCTGTAGGGAAATAAGCATAACTAAATTAGCCTTGTTAACAAACTGGGTAACAATTTTTTTGCAATTTTTTGTTCCACTCAGTTTTTTCATGGTTCTTATATAATTCAGGTACCCTGAGTTCAAAAATGTCAATTTCACATACATAGCATCAATAGGTCTATGGAAAATTAATATATTTGGAAATGTGCAAATTAACACAAAAACATATCCAGAAATATAGATGGAATAAATGCCAGCTTATGTTGGTATTGTATCTGATGATAAGAAATGGGGTTTTGTTTCAGCATCACTGACTTGGCCTTTAAATTTATTCAAAATGAAGTTGTGACCGCCCTTTGTTTTTGTGTTTCTGTGGACTGTCCCTCACCATACTACAAACGTAGTCCCCCATCATGTTTATATCGCACCTGTCCTGATATTTTGATTCCATGTTTTTGAGATCTTGATGGAATCGTTCTCCATGTTCTTCACTCACATCGCCCTAATTTGGTCTAAAGAAATCCAAATGTGAGTGCAGGTAATGTAATTTAGTTGACATTCTGTAGAATACTGAAATGATATATGTTCCGTCATTTTTTTTGGATATGTATAGACATTTTCAATCATGTTTCCTGCAAAAATGGTATGTGATAGAAAATTGTGGACTGCAGATCTGAATTCAGCATATGTTAAATATATATAATCACCTATTTTCATTCGAGTGCAAACAAAAAAGTTTTTAATTTGTTGTCCAGTGTAATGAATGAAATCCAGTGCGACAAAACTTGTTTGCCGTAAGTCGGATACGGGAATGTTCAACATACAATCGGAGCATCGAAATTCAGAATATGGGCGTGATTGAAATAACAATGTGAAATTCTTAATTGTGTAATATTTACCTCATTTTTACTCTTTCTTGAGGATGCGTACCAAGCCCGAGGAGAATTTTTAATTTCGCATTGTTTTGTTACGCTCAAATACCATGTTTGATGACAACTTTTTTTCAAGTCTGAGTTATAGAAATGCTTTGACATCAGATGCTATGCAGTTTGTTTTCATCTTCATTAACTGTAGAATGGCTGATTATAATGACTATTTAACTCATACCCCAAATGGGAGTCAATGACCAATAACGTTTTAATAAATTTTGTTTGATGACAACTTTTTTTCAAGTCTGGGTTATAGAAATGCTTTGACATCAGATGCTATGCAGTTTGTTTTCATCTTCATTAATTGTAGAATGGCTGATTATAATGACTATTTAACTCATACCCCAAATGGGAGTCAATGACCAATAACGTTTTAATAAATTTTGTTTTACAACCAATCACAGTCGTGTTTCACCCCGCTCTTTATTGATATCTCTTTATCATCTCCTGGTTTTGTGATAAAGAAAGCTCATCCTTTTTAATATTGTGAACAGGAAAGAGCATTATTTTTCTCCAACAAATATATTGAATATAACAAATAATGAACAGATTCGTTGATTTTATTGAGTTGTTTACCAAACCAATAAATGAATAACCTATATGTTGATTATAATATACAGTTTGATGTTTTTCATTATTTCTCCACTACAATATTCCGATCCTATTTGACAATAAATAATATGATCAAGTTGTAGTGAATATACATAACCTCGCATTTCTGATTTGTTTTCAAACATCGCCGTTTACATTAAATATTTAAAAATACCGGTAACTATATTTAATTAATGACTTATGAGTAAACAGTTTAATTGTATTCGTTAAATTGTCGTAACAAATGCCGCTCTTGATTTCCAAATCCTCTAGACAAATTCACTCGTAAGCTTACTTATGACAATGACTAACACATTGCTCCTATTTAACCGGGAGATTTATGGCCCCACACATGCAGTGAGAGTAGAATTAAACCTTTTTTTATTAAAAGTACAACATTTTGACAGTTGATAAACTTAATTAGTACAAAATATGTTTTCATTTGTTTCATTGTATGTTTAACATAAATATAGAAAGTTAATTATAATGACATGCTAAGTGAGCGATGGATATAAACAAATGTCAAAGTCTATTTTTTAACTCTGGCGAAAATGCTAGGAAGCTTATTCTACTAGTAAGAAGTAAGTATAGTGTGTCCTCTTCCTTCCCCTATAAAGACCTCACTACGTACACTATATAAACCCCAGCATTGTAACCAGTACTTACTTACTCACAGGCACTATCGAACCCATAGGTTCATGGCCGCACGGACATAAGCTCTCCATACATCCCTATCCTGAACTAATGCTTTCCAATCATTCCCTGTATAATCTACTTCCCTCAAATCATAGTTAATGTTATTCTCCCACCTCATTATTGGTCTACCGACTGGGCGTTTTCTCTCTGGCTTTCCTACAAGAAGCTTCCATACAAGTTTTTCATTCTCCATACGTGCAACATGTCCTGCCCATCACAGTCTACGATACTTAACTGTTCTTATTATATCTGGCTTCCTATAAAGACCATGTAGTTCATTGTTATGTAGTCTTCTCCATCCACCTGTCTGTTCATCTCTCTTTGGTCCAAACATTTTCCTAAGTACTTTATTTTGTAACCAGTACAGTTGCGGAAAACACGCAATGATGTCAAATTGCGCCGAAAAAAAAAGAAACAACATAAAACGTACCTAAACTTATGAGAAAAGTTGTGCAGGTTGAGGAAACCAGCTGGGGACCCGATATGCTGACCATATGTGACCCCACTTCTGGCTACATAATCATCCACCTCTGTGATTAACATTATGCAGATATGAGGTCCGCAGCCGGCTGGTAGGCCTGTCACGCAATGGATTTTTTAAAATATACCAAACACACAGGCTCGGATTTAAGTCACGATATGACCTTAATGCTAAAGCGTCTATAAAAAAGATAAAATTTATTTTAATGTGGGACATTATATACATTGTAAAGAGCTTCAAGAACAGTAAACAAAAGTAATATTATCCTGTTACTGTAACAAAAGCTCGCTGGTGCAGAGAATTGAAGCCAGGACCTAGCCAATAGCCATGGAATGAATGAACCATCTACGCAGAGGACTTTCTCTTTCAGAACCTGTTGCAGAATTCTTATTGTGTTGGTAACAATTCACACTTTAATCTATATCGTCATTACTCATTGTGTCAAAGAGATGATAAGAACAAGAAAGAGAAGCTATTATTCACGAACTAAATGGCAAATTGTTTAACAAGAGTTAATATATCATTAAATAGCTTATGCAAAAAAATCTTAAAGGGAGGATACTGCTTATTTTTCATTTTTTGAATAAAATTATCCACCTTCAAGCATTTCCATCTTAAATGTGTCTTAGACTAGTAATCGTATAGCAAATTTGAATTAGCATTTATTGGGGAGTCTAACCTCTAAATTTCACTTTGATAGCATAAAAATTGCATCGTAAGGAGCATTTTAAGTTTTGGAAAATGTAAAAAAAATGGATACAGAAAAAAAAACACATATCAAAGTTTAAGTAGAAACGCTGATCACACGTGCAAGGATATTTAAACTCTTACGTCACTGACTCAATTTTGCTCCTACAATAAACAATTTTACATGAAAATGATCCTAAGAAACAGAATTATTAAAAAGCAAATAAACAAATTTTTTTTTTGCATTTTTTCAATATTTCCACCATTCGGTGCCCTATCAAACAAACCGGTCTCGGTGATCTAATTATTAACGTATCGCAATCAGTGATCTAGGGGTTAAGTTCCTGGACTCTGTTCCCAAGATTCACGTCTCAGTGAATATTTTAGGATGGAAAAATCCAAGGGACAAGACCTCCAGGAGAGAGTTTGAGCCGTGTTTGAATACTTTTGGATTGTAAAAGTACTTCATGCATAAATTAGAGTCTCAGAGCTAAGTTTAATCGGCATTTCCCGTTAAAGTAAGGCCATTTCGATGGGCACCGTGGCTAGCGCACGTGAATGTCTTGACTGGGGTCCCAGGTTTGAATCCTGGCGGTTCCGGACGGGAAATGGTGGTAGACATATCGGGATTTCTGGGGTTTTTCTCGGGGTTCGAATTTCATCCTATCAACACTCACCACTCCTTTTCCTTCTCCATCATGTCATTTTATATTTATTAATTCATTTAGTATCACCTATCATCTCATCTCAAGTTACAAAAACATATACTGGTTTAGCGTTGTGATCTAATGGGGCTCACTCTTATACTTCCTAATGAGTCCGAGCCTGTGTCAAGTTACAATAGAATAGAGCCAAAAGTCAACTCAAATAAATGACGATACGAGTCATGTGTGTGAATGCTTGATGTGTGTCGAACGAGGAACACCAAATCAGACTACCTTCATAAATCTCCAAAATTTATATTTTTAAATAAACTACTCCTTGAAATAATTAAACTGATTATTTTGGTTTCTAGCCTGATTACTAGATTTATCTTCACAAAAATAAACCATATCACACGTAGAGTAGATTCCATATCATTCATTCTATAATATGACTCGAATCATCTCTACTAATCTAATCAAATCCCTTCCAGATAACAACTCAATTATGTGTCTTTCTGAGACAATGAGCTAACAACGTGCCACTCGCTGACATCTGTAGGGAAATAACCGTAACTAAATTAATTGGATAAATAATTCTCACAATGTAGCACTCTTGACCCAGGTGGTGATGAACGGGTATAGAGAGAGGCAGAGAGAGAGAGAGAGAGAGAGAGAGAGAGAGAGAGAGAGAGAGAGAGAGAGAGAGAGAGAGAAGAGAGAGAGAGAGAGAGAGAGAGAGAGAGAGAGAGAGAGAGAGAGAGAGACAGAGAGATATAGAAAGAGATAGAGATAGAGATAGGAGATAGAGATAGAGAGAGATAGAGATAGAGAGAGATAGAGATAGAGAGGGATAGAGGTAGAGATAGATAGATAGATATATAGAGATAGAGAGAGATAGAGATATAGAGATAGAGAGAGGTAGATATGTAGAGATAGAGAGATAGAGATATAGAGATAGATAGATAGATAGATAGATAGATAGATAGATAGATAGATAGATAGATAGAGATAGATAGATAGATAGATAGATAGAGAGAGAGAGAGAGAGAGGAGAGAGAGAGAGAGAGAGAGAGATGTGCAAATGTGATCGCCTTTTCTGAGGTACCTGGGTTCAAAGCCCGGCCAGAGTAGGAAGATTATTTTTAATGGCATAAAATCCTGAGCATGACTTCCTTCAGAAGGGAAGTAAAGCTGTTGCATATATTTATCTTTATTTATTTATACAACTGGGAAGGCAAACAACACTGAGCACCGCGACGTGAGAAATCTATTGCGCTATCCCATTATTATGGAGATGAGAGGCAGTGTTATATAAGTTGTAGGTCTTCCTACAAGTCCGATACACCGGGTTCTACTATCAAGACCCATATCGATATTTTTGGGTTGGTCTCGTGCTGCGAAGAGGGACTACAACTTTCCATTTGGCCCCTTCTGCTCTTTTGCATTGTTCAGGCTCAGAATCATAAGGCCTGATGGGCCCCCCAATAGATTCCCGCAATAACATATTTTCAACAATTGTGGATTGCTAACCAAACTTTTAACCTATCAAGAACATGATGAAGGGTGGTATAAATGATTGAGAAATTAAATGGCATGAAGGGGGAAAGGAAGGAGATTGGAGAGTGTTGGTGAGCTCAAATTCTGAAAAATGGGAGAAATGGGAGGAATTCGAGAAAATCTCAAAAATCTCTGTATGGCGGTTGAGTGGTTAAATGATCCGAAGAGCTATGCCGGTGGTAGTTTAGCTACTGGTAGGGCCTCCCAGCCGGACAGGTCCTAGGTGATAGCTCAGATAAAAAGAGATACCCTGGTCCTCCAAGTTGGGGGTTGGGCGTGAGGCTGACAACATCATCCCATAAAAACTTACACCGTTGAGAATCCTCAAACTAGGGAAGCCGGACTGAAACATTTAAGACGACTAAGCAAGCACAAGTAAATTAAGGTTACGGGAGTCCAGGATGAAGAAGGAAGTTAAAAGATGGAAATTGATGGGGACGCATAGTTGGGCGGTCAAGGCCTGCAATGGGCTGTAGCATCGAACATGATGATGATTATGATGTCTGTATCAGGAGATGACACTGGTATTGAGCTGATCACTCATTGAGGGAGGCTCTCCGTGACCATGTGTGATCAAAAGAGTATGAGTATGATTCAGAGTTTAAAATTATCTTCCGACTTGTGTAACTACAGTATAAGGCTGATGTAGTAGGGTTTAGCTACCCCAAGATTTCTGATTGGGTTTAGGTGTGGATGGAGGATTGATTTTGGTAAATTGCAATAGAACTGTGGATTCTCTTCTCAGGAGTCAGAGGTTAGTATACAGGAGATGCTTCGTAAAGTAATTGTTGTTTCTTGATGGAAATATATCCACATTTATTTTAAATTCCAGTACGAAAAAAGAAGACAAATTCCAGTGGTAATATTCTTCACCACATATGTAAATCAATATTCTTGTTATTAAATATCGTTAATTACTTTAGTCTTAAATAAACATATTCACTTTTCTCTATCCTAGAATCGGAGAGATTAAATTTTACTTGAGGAGCTATTCCTGCTACCACAAAGAATACAAGTTGACACCATAACATGTTATAATATAAAGTTTAATACGTCACATCACATTAGTCTTAATTTATATTGATTAATAATAATTTAAATAAAGATTAAATCAAATTGGTCATATAATGTTTTTAATTCCAATCACAACTTAGTTTTATTTTATTTATGATAATATAAAATTATTCAGATTTTTATATTTAATGTTTAATCATCATCATCATCATCATAGTACATTCACAAATTTAGGTAATTTGTTGACCTGTTTCGGGATCAATAGAAACACCATCCAAAAGTCTTTTGAGTGGACGTCTTGGTCTTCTTCTTCCTGCAAGTTGACAGCTTAATATTTGTTTGGGTATCCTGTGATCTTCCATTCGATGAACATGTTGCATCCATCTTGACTTATAATCAGAAATTTTGTTCTCTAAAGGTTCCATGTGTAAATCTTCTAAGATTTTTTTTTTATGATCTGGTAATATGCATCCTGCATTCCTCGGAAGGTATATCATTTCAGCAGATCTAAGTCTCTGTATATCCTTTTGTTTCAACGTCCATACTTCGCTACCATACAAAAGAGTTGGAAGAGCCAGTGTTTTATACACTTTTAGTCTTGAATGTTTTTGGACTAACTGTGGCTTGAAGATAGAATTTATTAACCCTAAAATTATTAAAAAATTTAAAGTTTAATAGAACTATTTATAATTTTGACAACAATGAGTTAATATAATTTTAAAAGCATTATTATTATTATTATTATTATTATTATTATTATTATTATTATTATTATTATTATTATTATTATTATTATTATTATTATTATTATTATTATTATTATTATTATTATTATGCAAACCTTTATCTAGTAAAATATTTAGTTATTGTTATGAGATTTTTATTTTTTATTTTAAAATAAGTAACAGTGAAATATTTAATTTTCTATTTAAAGTTAAATTTAAGTATATAAAAAGAATATTAAACTACAAAATTATTTATTAAGTTTAATTTATTATTTAGGTAATATTAAAATCCTGCTTTAAGGCCCGGCTAGCATAGGATATGAAAAGTCTGTACAAAGGGAGAGGTTAAAGTAGGCATAGAAAGAAAGAAAGAATGAATATACAAACAACAATATCAGTATGGCAGCGTTATCTCCGCTCTAAGAGAACGTAACTGCTCAGTGATGCTATCTCAACCAACATAAATGTTGTCATTAAAGCTTTGTTATCTATACAATGCCGCTTTT
Source organism: Diploptera punctata (assembly GCA_030220185.1). Taxonomy (NCBI): domain Eukaryota; kingdom Metazoa; phylum Arthropoda; class Insecta; order Blattodea; family Blaberidae; genus Diploptera; species Diploptera punctata. Next base: position 769,810 of record JASPKZ010007366.1, on the reverse strand, counting down.
TGTCTCCCAACTATGTACCAGCAAGCAATATCGCATCAAACTACGTGGAAAAAAATCCATAACAGACAAGCTGCACTGTTACTTTCTTTAGCTGTTTTTAGTTGTTGCAGATCTTCTGTTTCAAGAGTATTAGGAACGGTTATATAGAAATATTACATTTTGCTAAGCATCTACTCGATTCAAGCTATTCTTTACATATCCATATTTTTTTATTCAATGCCCAAGATTGTCATTTCGACATATCTGGTGTTCTCTCCAGTCACTGACGTAATGCTAAACCATTTCTGAGGTTGGGGCGCCTGGAAGGCGGGGCTACGCTGCCTCGATGATATAATGGTTCAGGCATTAATTTTTATTTTCATGACATATTTGGATTTTATTGCTCAATGTCAAAATTTAATTATAGCATCGAAATTAAAAAAAGTTAATACTATAAAGTAAAAATATTCTCATTAAAATGCTTTATTGTTCATAGAAGCTGTAAGATGGCAGTGCGGACGCTTCCCACTGCCTCGTATGATTAGAGAATTGTACATAAGGAAGGAAAAGTGATGTTTGTACTGGGATGCCTAGATAGCGTAGTAAATAATGCATTAACATATAGAGTTACAGGTCCCGGATCAGACAATTTTTCTTTTCATGACATATGTCTCAAATTTAAAAAAAAATACAGTTTTCACACTATCCACTTACTTTAATAAACAAGTGTTGTTGCTATTTTATTTCATCGAAACTCTTTAACAACTAAGGTCAATAGCGTCGCAATTCAAATCTGGGCATGAAAGAGTCGACAAAATTTTCAGCTAAAGGCCTATTTTCTTCAGGCTTGAGTTTTTTTACGTGCCGTAAATGTATTACACGTCTCGCGCTGTAAGCAGAATGGTCGAAGCCATTGCAGAGCTCCAACATGGGATGAAATTTTGTGATGGAACTTCGGCCGGTATGGAACCAGTATCCACCCAGCATAAATGAGAAATATGGGTAGCACTCTATGTTGAGAAAAATTATAATGACTAGGAGCCCCAATACGCCGACAACATGTCACCTCTACACTTGCTGAACCACCGTATATGGCATAGTGGATCTGAGGTCAGCAACTGGCTGGTAGGCGAGGGGGTTTCTAGGTTCGTCGCGCCATGGATTAGGGCCTACTAGTGAATCTACATCACAAGTCCCATGGTTTTAGTTATTTTCTAAAGGAATCCATACTAGGAATTTTTACGCCATCGGATCCGGCTGGGTTTGAACCTGTGAGGCAGGCCTACTAGTGCACCGAGACCAACTCTTAAAAAGTGAGTCTAAAGAGTTATTAAGCCGCTTTGTTCCAGAATAAAAGTAACTCTTCTTAATTTCATCAGCTGTATAGAAGCGCAGCACCAGAAAATTGCCTTTCCCTAGGCCTTTCTTCCTCGTAAATCATGAATAGTAATTAGTCTGTTTAATGTCGTTTTTCTTCGAAACCATTAAAACTCTCACTTCAAATTTCATAAGACTTACAAAACAACAACATTGGTATTAAAATAGCAAATATAAATTTGTTAAAAATGGTTGTAATCGCATTAACGTCGTTGCTTCATACGAAGCGGGACAGGTTCTATCCCAGGTCGGGTCAACTTTCCTGGCTGAGGTGTCTTTTTCTCATCTGTAAGACAAAAGTCGGAAATATTTAAACCCCAAATAGTTCCCGAATTCCATTTGGCTATCATAACCACGCTATGATATTCGTGTTGTCCAATATAAGTGTGCGAGCGATTGGTGTGACATGTCTTAAATGTCTTTATTATAGAGTAGACAAATTACCCATGGAACATTCTAAAATATCTTTCAGCTAAATCAGAAAAAACTAAAAAAATATTCTTCTTCTTCTCTTCTATGCGCTACAGCCTGATGTCAGACTTTGACCCCTGTATTGTGATGAAGTGACTAATAGCGTAGCCGATTGTTGAGCCACAGTTTTTCTCTTGTCAGGAGTTAATAGACCAAATTCAATTTAGTTACCTTATTTACCCAAATATATCATGATTGAAATGCGGTCAACACACCGACTCAATGAGACATCTAGCAGGCAACTAAGGTATTACTAGAATGTTTGAGGTCGGTAAATTTTGCTTAGGGGTCTCTTTGTTCAGGCTTAAGGATCTTTTACGAGTCTGAAAATCTTCAGACTCGGGACCCACGGCTTAAAGACCCTCCCGAAGGACTTCCTCTCTGAAATGTTCCTTCTTAAAAAATCCATCGACCGCGACCGGGTTTGAACCCGCGACCTTCAGAATCAGAGACAAGGAGCATAACCACTAATCCATCGCGGCGAACTGGGCCCCTGCATTAAGCCTCTCCAAATCTATGCCCAGTGTCTTCTTTTTCCATTTCTTCACTCCTAGAATCTTCTTTCCATCTTCTTCAATAGCATCAATCCATCATTGTGGCTAAAACTTGTGTATCTTCAAACAGAATCTGATATTCACTTATAATAGCATGTTCTGCTAAGTTGATTTATCCTTGTCTGCAGTTTCGTTCGTGTTCCGATAAATTGGCGGATATACTTATTTTCGTACTTCTTTATGTATGATTTTCCACACGAACATGAAAGTCGATGTATGCCGCAAGTGGAGAGAGATGGCCGAGGATCCTTTGCTGAGCGAAGGTAGTCTTCTATTTTTCTTGTGGGTCTGTAAACGGTTTTTGTGCTGAGTTTTTGTAGCAGTTTACCGATACGATCCGTATATATGGTAAGAAAGCTATGCTGACAGGGTGTATTATCCATTCTGACGTGCTGTCTTCGTGGATTTGTGGTTTGTCTTATTTCTTCGGATGTGTAATCATTTTTCTGGAAACAATTGAAAAGATGGCGTTGTTCTTGTTTAAGATGTTGTGGTTGGTATAACTTCTTACCAACACAATGGTAATGGCATGTGGGATCACGCCAAAACGTCGGAATCAGTGGCCAGAGGTCAATATTGAATCCATGACGCGGAAAACCCAAGAAAAAACGTTTTAATCATATAGGGCCTAAATAAATGATATCTAGTTGTAGAAAATGCACACTTTTTTATAGAATGACTATTACAAAGTTCAGAAATTGGGAAGAAACAGCTACTCGTGTATGTACTACCTGGAACCCAGAATTAAAAACAATCTCCTCTCTGGCCGTTTCATTCCTCTTGTAGAAGATGGTTCACGATATTTACCTGTCATCACAGTGGTCGATTCAAATATTTGATATCGAGTTTCGTTTCGAAAAATATCAAATTTCGACTTTCAGGTAAATCACCACTTATAATTTTCCGATTTTGTTGATTTTCAGAGAATACCTTTCTCATTTTATTTCAATGACATACAGGCCAGTTACATTGCGAATAAAATTAATTGGGGACGCTGGAGCGATTTTTAATTGTTGTATCATAATGGTCCAATTTTTCTGATTAACGAAGTTAATCTTTCTTAATTGATTACTATATGCCGAATTTGGTTGGGAAAACAATTCGGCCGCTAGATTTTTATTAGACACACACATGTACTACTACCTCACTGATAATACCAAACCGGGATGTTTATGGTCTTGCGGACATTCCTATCTTGAGCTAATGTTTTGCAATCATTCCCTGAATATTTCTCCACCTCAGATCAATGTTAATGTTTATTCTCATTAATGGTCGGTCTATCTACTAACAATTTTCCTTCTGGGTTTCCTACAACAAGTGATGTCTACTGATAGTTTTCCTATAATTTTCCAAGCCCATCTTTCATTCCCTGAATTTATGTGCATTTGATTTTAATGTTGGTGTCCAGTAAGTAGGATCGAGGAAGGTAAAAAGTACAATACGTTCGTGGGTACATCATCAATACTCTGCTTGTCGGGCCGTGCATGATGTCCTGATCTAGAGAGCTAACACCTCATTTCACCCAATTCCACTTAGTCCATATATTAACTATTTAAATGTGTTCACTAAATAATAAGGGATATAAAAAGTTTAAATATGTAACAAATAATAAATCATTTAAAGATAAAGATAAAAAAAATGTCAAGTCAAATACATCAACTTATCTTAACGTTGTTATAACTGATTCTACATTCAATCTTGGAAGATTAAATTTTATTTATTATTTAGATTGTATAAACAAATAGTTTACAGATACCAATAATAAAGAGAGCTGATTAATAACATAGTAGGATAGTTGGTGATACATATGTATTATACATAGTCAATAAAAAACCCAAATTACCAAATTAAAATTTTAAAAAGCCAACTAGCTTCAATAGAGAAGTTATCATTGTCAAGACTAATTATTGATAATTAGTTTCAATAGCGGTGCTATCATTGTCAAGACTAATTATTGATAATTACTCTTGAAAATGATAGCTTCGGTATTGAAACTAGTTGGCTCTTTTAAATTTTAATTTGGTGATTTGGGTTTTTTTATTGACTATGTACAATAAAAAACGAGAGCACCAAGTACTTTTTATTGTTACCAGCGGCTATAGCTGCTCCTGCCCAGTGTTTCGATTTTGATGCGTTCTTCAACTCTTGTTACAGCGGGGTGAACTTATTAATTTGATTTATTTCATATTATGGGGACTGATTAAATACTTTCCTTTTAATTATTTCTGGATTAACAATGTTTATAGCTATCGACTGAACACCTTATGATGATAATCACCCCAGGTTAAGTGATTAAATGCCCGACTGATAAGCACTAAGGTATTAGCCACCAGGGAGCATCAACTGGCACACTGGATAATGCTTTGATTGTTGTCACCTGTTAGTTAGTTACATCAGTAGATATGCTATAGGGGTTTTCATGTCTAGAATATAGCATTGCTCTTATGGGAGCGCGGTTGCCAATTCACGCCGCAGACTGAGTGACAGAGATAAAATTATCTCCAATATTCGTTGAAAGAAGATGGTTCATTGGGATCTCCGCTAGTTGCTGTTCCAGTAATTGAGTCCACCCCTAACTTCATTAAATACATAGATGATAATTATATATTCCATAATGGTATTATTCCCATAAATGGGGCACCCACCTTCTTGGCAAAGTTGTAGGTGAAACTCTTTAACTAAATTATTTATTTAAAATGAATTAACTAATAAACCAAACTCTCATAAAAGGACAACAAAAATTGCTCCATAAGAACAATGCAATTTTCTAGACATTAAAAACCACTTACATCTCACTAAATACTGTGACTTGCCTTGGTGTAGACGCCGGCGCTGGAGAGCTCGTTCTCGATGACCATGACGATGATGCCGAACATCCCCATGACTAGAGCGTAGTCGCTGATTCTCTTGCGCTTCTCGAACAGAGCCTTCCTTCGCCCCAGCCTGTAGCCGACGTTGGGTTTGTGTTTGCCCGTAGTTGAACCCGTCACGCCGCCACTTTCGATGGACGCGTTTTTACAAAGGCCTCCACCTAGACTTCTCTCCTCTGTGTAGCGGGGATATTCAGAATGCACTCCCACCAGTGCTATGCCCGCCTCCTCCGTCACACCGGGCCCGGCCGCGTCTTTCCCGGACGGCAAACCCTTCATAGCAGCCGGGATGGAAAGCGTGGACACGGGCTTCCGCAGCTGAAACAAGCAATAAACACCATCATTACATTTACAGTATAACTCACACGGTATTAAACGATGATAAGGTATTTTGTAAAGAGACAGAACTACTTAAATTCCAGTTTTACTGAAGACATTTCTCAGATGGAATAGTGGAAATTCAGTTGTTCAGGGTCGAGCACGATGCATTATACGAAAAATTGATAGATGGTAAAAATTACAGCTCCATGAATTTATTAATATTATCGATAACAAAAAATTCAATTTGGTAATTGTTTAAGGTATTTAATTTCATTTATAACAAGTTGTTTAATTTAATTGTCAATGTACGCTATTTAATTTGTTTACAAAGAGACCTAAAAGAAGTTTGGGGAAAATAATCATGTATATCCAGTCTAGAATTTAAAGAGAGAGATCAGAAGTAGCTTGGTTTAGATTGGGGCATGGAAATTTATAAAAATAACCGATGATCACGATATGCGAATATGTCCAAGGTGCGGGAGCTCTGAAGACGAAATACATATATCAAGAAAATGTAACGATTTGGAATACTGGAGGCTTCAATTGTTGCCGGAAAGATTTCTAAATATCAAATCGTGACGAGTTAATGGTAAACTTATAAAACTGGATAAACGTGGGTATATATCTGGACAAGACGCGGAAAATAAGAACAAACTCACTCGTGAATAAAATAAATATATGAGCAAAGTATAACATGATTAATACTTAATAACTTTACGTAACTTAATTAATGTAAATGTATTTATAATTACAAAGAAATAAACGTTATCTCAGTCAAAACATAAATTTATTACGTCGACATTTCAATCTTCTTATGTGACCATGTCTTGAAAATGATCTCACATAAGGAGATTGAAACGTCGACTTAATACATTAATGTTTGACTGAGATAACGTTTATTTCTTTGTAATTATGAACATTAATTACTCTCAGTGAAAAAAAATATAAAAAAGTATTATATAAAATGTATTTGTATCGTTGTCTATTGCGTTATTTTTTCTTTTTTTTGTCTGTTTTATATTATTACCATTCATTAATTTATTGATACGAACTGTCAACAGCACGTACGGTTTGCTGCCCATAATGTAAATAACATTGTATGTATCTTATTTTTAGTCTAATAAAGCCCTACGACTAATACTACATTTTATGTGGTTTACAGGCAATGTTATATAATTTATTAATATAACTTCAATGTAATGGGACAAAGTCCCTTAGGAGAACGCCGAGGTTAGCAACGGTGATTGGAAAATGTGACATATTTAAAGAACTAGGTATATTTTCGGAAAAAATGAGTGTAAAACTCAATGACTGTAAAGTATTGGTTGGACATAATTAACAAGAACCATGGCATGATCAGAGCGGAGTGTGGCAAAGAACAAAGAAGACCGCTGTATTTCGGAGAATTGGTAATTGGTATAGAAAGAGACTGAAGGGCTTTAGGGATAGACTGGAAATGAGAGAGAAACACGGGAATCATAAAAATTTTGGAGTAAAATTAAGAAGAGATTACTTAATGTTGGCATGGAATACATAGATGCTGAGTGTAGTCAGAATATATCACTCACTCTGCAGAAGAGAGAGAGGAGAGAGAGAGAGAGGAGGGAGAGAGAGAGAGAGAGAGAGAAGAGAGAGGGAGAGAGAGAGAGAGAGAGAGAGAGAGAGAGAGAGAGAGAGAGAGGTGCCCCACTTTGGAAGGGACATGAGAGAAGTTTCTATTGGCATGATACCACTTTTGGGGATGGCTGGACCATTAATTTAACAAGTGAACACGGAATTAAACCACGTCCTCTGTGCATTGAGCGGAGAAATTAGTAACATAGTATAGTATTATATAAAGACAAAACAACTTAGATTACATTACAGTTGCTGTCGTAGAGATTTCTCTGATCTGTTTGTGAGGGATTGGTGTGCTTGATTCTCTCAGGTCGCTAGAGCACGAAGTGAAAACTTGAATTCTTTGGGCAAAGTAAGAAAATTGATAGATGGAACAATGAAGGCTTAATGAAGAAATATATATTGTTAATATTGAAGATTAAATATAGCATTTACTTCCAGTCTTGAATTAAGTTGATTTATAATGTGTTTAGTTTGTGGGGGAGGGATGAGTATGTATCTATGTATGTGTGTGTGTGTGTATGTGTTTGTGTATGACGGGGGTTCATTTTTTTAGTTTGTATTGTAGCGAAATTTAAATTTACAAAGGACGAAGTCGCGAGACAATGAGAGATAATATTGATAGGTCAATGGAGGAGAAAGAGAAGGGATATATCTATGTATTCTTCACTAGTGTAAAGAAAATAGAAGCAAACGGTCTGCATTGTTACTGTAAATGTATTAAATGTATGTCCTGTTTTTTAATTATGTAAAAAATCAATTTATATTACATAAATAGCAATATGTATAATTTAGATAATGTTTTGCCTACTTTATTATGTGTATGTGCATTGTATGTTCTTTATTCGTGGAATAGGAATACAAAATAATATATGAATAAAAATATATTCTGGCTTATTTAAAAAAAAAATCTGTACGGAATAAAGACCTTCAGTCTTGCGCTTAGTCCGATTTAAAACAAATTATACTGTTTTCACTGTGTTAAAAATATTTATAAGTAGTATCTTCGAAAAAAAAGGCTACAATTCTTGTTGACCAAGTCCTTTAAAAAATAATCTATAAATTTCGATGAGTACTCCACGTACCAAGAAGTCCAGCTCTGAATTGCGGCGGTCCGAGAACAAGGGGTACAGGTGACATTTTTTTTTAAATGAGTTAAGTGCAGAAATGGTTAGCTAATATGACAAACTGTTTGGTGCCCAAGATATATATGCGTGAGTTTAACAGATTCTGACATACAGTGGAGTCTTTGAAAATCACTCAGAAAAATAGCTCTTCAGCTTGGAGGACATGGGGTACATCTGTAGTTACACTCCTTGGCTTCCAACAGCTAGGTGGACTCAAGCTTAGAGCGATGTATTTTTTTAATGTTTCCAACAAATTTTACGTGAAGATTATTATTGTATTTTTAGTATTTAATGATTATTACTGTATTATTAGTATTTAATACAATGCTGGTGATTATGTCTGAATCTGAAGAAGATGAGAATGAATTTAACCTCAGCCTTCATGGTAGGTAAAATATTTTAACTACTTTATCTACATTTTCACAATTGAGTTGCCCAGTGGAATAGAGACACATGCCACAAGAAAACTATTTTACAGAAACAAGGAATTTGTTTATCTGTGGAGTATGGACACTATGTTTTAATTTTTTAACCAGGATCTTGAATTAGATGATGCATAGAATATCGTATTAAATATTAGTTGAAATATTCCTAGTATTAAGTGTTTTTATGTAATAGGACAGGTAATTTGTGAAAATTAAGTAGTGGCATATGCCCCACATAATGCCTCTTCTATCTTCAGTGGGTGTATGGACACAAATTTCTGATGTCGATTGACTCTTTTCTTCATCATCAGAAACGTCCCTAACACAGTCTTCACTTTTCCGAACAGTTCTTAAACATTTCATTGATATTCCGTGGACTGCTAGAAATGCACTTCTACAGACTTCAAGTTCGCTAGTGTTAGTTATACGTACATAGTATCTGAATGAAACCTTACTTTGACTTATGTTTCATCTTTTCTCTTCTTTGCATAACATCTCTTATCTTCACTAATCATTAGTGAGTGAAATTACATGATATTAGTTTGCAACACGGAGTTCCACTATTTACAAATTCAATTGCTGGCACAATCTTCTTATTGTTATACACTATTTCTCAGACCTTTTCTTTCATTATCCTCCCACTTATTTTCATGATGAGTCCTTCTTTTACTATTAACTTACCTTCTTTCTTCAGAAAACGTATTAAACCTCAACATCTATGTAAGACATATTGGAAATGTTGTAGGTAATTTGAGAACTACCACTGCCCTCTGGATCTATAATATTATTAGATTGCTTGGTTTCCTTTTTGCCAACCTATCAGGAACATTGACTGTAACCACTTGAGATAAAAGAGAAAGAAGGTGGCATGTGTTTTTTTTTTCCATTAACAATTTCTATAATTCAGAATCTTCAAGTTTTATTATGCTCCATGTTAAAGAATAGACACATACCACCATGCAAATAGTTACTGGAACTGATGCAAGGGATCTACTTAACTATAACAAAAACTCAAAATCGGCAGATTGTGGCATGTGCCTCTTTTCCACCGAGCAACACAATTGTAGGCATATATTATAAATAATAGTTTTTTCAAATACATTTTGAGATAAATGGAAATTGTTTAACAATCTAAATATATAATATGATTTAGCTACATATACAAGATTTGCAATTTAATAATGTTTATAATAAAGGTATGATTTTAAAATAATTTTGTGTTTTAGTTTTTCCCCTCATTGATTCCCTCCATGGTATCTTTACCTTGTCGTGGTGGAGTGGCTTGCGTGCTTAAACTACGGTAGCATTGCTGCCGATAGGATTACCCATGCCGGAGTGGTCGAAGGTGATAAGCCAGACTAAAAGTACCTTGGTCGAAAGAGTGACGATCTTTCACCGTAAAATACAACCGTCAAGAAATGCGGATATGGGTTCAACTGGGTAAAATTTTCCGGAGGTCAAATAGTCTCCCATTTGGTTCTCCGGGCGGGGACTACTTCAGGGAACCCATGCCAAAGGCTCAAACATAGGAACATGTTCCTAGGAACCGCCCAGTTGATAGACCGAGAATGAGGTGGGAGAATAACATTAACTATGACTTGAGGGAAGTAGATTATGCAGGGGATGATTGGAAAATATTGGCTCAGGATAGGGATATATGGAGAGCTTATGTCCGCGTGGCCATAGATCTACGGGTTCGATAATGCCAGTAAGTTTGTTAGTTAGTTCCCTGATTGATTCCAATGAAGATGGCATTGAAGAATTCGGCATTACAGGGCCTACAGAAGAAGAAGATGTTCCAATATTGCATGTTGGCAGAAAGAGGATTAGTAAACAAGAAAATTGGATAAAAATAAAGCAAAAAGAGGAAAGAATGAAGGCAAACAATATACAGACAGGAAGGGAAACGTTCATGGGAGAGGCGGGTAAGAGAATGTATCCACGAATGCAGCTTTAACTCCAATGGACTTTAAGACTTCTTTGTCAATTAACCTTGTAATATGTAACTCTTTGGATAAGTATGTATTCCAATCATAATACAAACTTTGGTATGAATATACTTTTCTTGGATAATTTATTTCTAAATATTGCTTGGAGGACAAGGGGTACAAGTGACTCTTAACGCAAAACAAAAAAGTTATACTGTAGTATGGGCCAATGTATATATTGAATCTGTTCATATTTTGCGGATAAATAGACTCATATATAAGGAACACAAACACAATTTATGAGACTTGTCAGATATTCCTAGAATTTTACATTGTCATTGAACTTTAAACTTAATTTTCTCCGAACTAAGTTTTTGTCACTTGTACCCCTTGTCCTCTGACCGCCTCAATTTATATCAATTGATTATAGCCATGCTTCTACTAAAGGCAGAAAATAATGAATGTGCCCACCTGGAACATATAGTTTTAGTACGTATATACTATCTATAAAATGACATATTGAACCCAGGGATGCATGGTCGCGCTGATATAAGATAATCATACATTCTGAGATAACACTATCCAATCTTTCCTGTATAATTCACCTTTCTCAAATCGCATTTGAGGGAAGAGATTGGTATGAAATTAATATTTATTTCCTATTGTGTAACATCCTAGTTTCATAAATGCAGGAAGTAGGCCTATATACTAATACAAAGAAAGCTACAAATGGGAAATTAATAAAATATAATTTTGGGTTCCAAAAAGTTTGAAAAGGTAAAACAAATAATTTTGTAAAACTTAGACAGCACAGCAATTTTTAAACATGAATTCAAATTGCTTTTATAAATTTGTTAGCCATTTTATATCCTAATTTTTTTTCAGAATTTTCAGAACTCATATCTAAAGCGTGATATGATTAATAAACCTTTTGAAATAGTTTTCTAATAATATTTTTTAAGCTAAATACGTACATATCTTATGAAGTAATTATGTATTTTAAACTATGAATAAATATAATTTTTAAAGTAGGATATAGAGAAAACTCATTGTAAATAAATTAATAATTTTTGATTAATTGTATTAGAATTTGAGAATCTATAGGGACGGGAACACTTTTCTTGCTCATACCCTTATTTTCTATCGATTTTTGAGTTGCCATATGACTGAAAATCAAACTTATGGGAAACTGTAATGAAATAACATACATAAGCGAACTAACTCACGGACACTATTGAAACCGCAGGTTCATGGCCGTGCGGACATAGTTTCTCCATACATCTTAATTCTGAACTATTGTACTCCAATCATCCCCTGTCTAATATACGTCTCTATAATCATAGTTAAAGTTATTCTTCCACCTCATTCTTGGCCTACGCACTGGGCGCTTTCTTTTTGGTTTTCGTATATGGAGTTCTCATGCCTACCTTTCATTTACCATTCGTGTCATATGTCCTGCCCATCGCAGCCCACGAGACTGAACATTTCTTATTACACCTGCTTTCTCATGTACATTATGTAGCTCACTATTAAAAAGTCTTCTCTATTCACTTGTTTGTTCTTGTCTCTTTGGTTCAAAAATTCTGACTTGAAGTAATATATATATATATATATATATATATATATATATATATATATTTGGCGAACCAAAAATACATAGGAAACTCAGGTATATCATGATATCACACGGATAGAAGGACCCCTGGAAGAAGCGGACAAACGGAATTGTATATGAGCTTTGAGAATGAGACAAAGAGTTTGGAATAGTCCAAAGTTGATTGATTTATTTTAAATAATTTAAAAATCAGAATGTTTATGAATATCAAAATCAAGATAAATTAATTGAAATAACAATAGATGAAGTAACTGACACAGTACGGAGATTGATAAATCGAAAGGCTGCAGGTCCTGATACGATAACAAATGAAATGTTGAAATATGGGAGAATACAACTGATAAATGAACTACACAAGTTATTCCAAAATATCATAATAATCGGAACCACTCCACTAGAATGGAAATAGAGTATAATATTCCAATATTTAAAAAGGGTGACTAAACTAAACCAGAAAATTATCGTGAAACTATATTACTTAATAGTTCTCTAAAAGTATTCACAAAAACATTAAACAATAAATTAAATACATCAATCCATATTATAGAAGAACAACAATGATTTCGGAAAAATATATCCATATTAGATGCAATTTACATAGATAAATTGTGGAAAAATCATGGGAATTCAATAAACCGGTACTCTTATGTTTCATAGATATGAAGAAAGCTTTTGATAGAGTAATTACAACTTGAAGATGTACATATGTTGAGAGAGAATGAAATTCCTAATGAACTGATTAGAGCAATAATATCAATTAACACACACTGCAAAAGAGTAATCAAAGCAAAAGAACATCAAACTGAAGAAATAACGCTCACAAAGGACATCAGGTAAGGTGACTCTTAAGTCCAGTCTTATTTAATATTATCCATCAATAGTAATTCTGCCTGAGGGCAGGTCCTTCACTGCAATCATAGCATTTTCATGCTATGCTTGCAGTTTTACTAGGGAATTGTAGGTGTGGTAGCTTCCCGTTGCTTTCCACACCTGTGGAGGATGATGATGATGATAACAATAAGGATGATGATGATGATGGCCATATGATTTCGGGGACCGTTTGGGCCTTAAAGTTTACCTGACATTTGTCTTACGTGTGAGGAAAAACCCCGATAAAAACCTCACCCAGAAAAATTGCCCCGACCGGGGATCGAATCCGGGCCCGCTGCGTGACAAGTCAGCACGCTACCTCGAGACCACAGCGGTGGACATTTAATATTATAATGGATAAAATTATTGAAAACGTACCACCACGTTTGGATTATAAAATTGGAAACACTAGATTTTACTTGATATGTTACGCAGAGGAAGTCGTTCTCCTTTCAGAATCTGAAGATAATTTACGAGTACAATGATATTTACATCAATTTAATATAAATGCCAGAAAATACAATACAGAAATTAATACGAATAAGCTAAATGCTTAACAATATCAAAAGAACCAGTAAGATGTAAATTAGAAGTGGAAAGAAAAATTATAGAACAAGTATCATAATTTAATTATTTAGGTGTATTAATAACAAACACTAAAAATGTAATAAAATAAGTAAACAAACAAGCTGATAAAGGAGCACAAATACTAGGATATATGAAATATTTAATTTGGCGCAACAAACATATGTCAATAGAAAGCAAAATCTCCACATACAAAACGATAGTTCGACCAGTTATCGCATATGGGGCAGAAACTAGGGCTGATACAACAAAACTAAACAAACAATAAGCACATGTGAAATGAAGATCTTAAGAACAATTCAGGGAAAAACATTATTTGATAAGATACACAATACAGAAATTAGGGACAAATGTCACATTCAAGACATGACCAAATTTATTATAGATAAACGAAAATATTGGAAAGGTCATATAAAAAGAATGGAAGACAACCGACTTGTAAAAAGGGCTAAAGAAGACAGAACAATGGACGGGAGAAGAGCAAGAGGAAGACCAGCCAATAGATGGAAGACTGCGGATGCACATCCAATACGTCTTCGTCCGAGGAGTGATTTTGGAAATAAACAGGATGAAAATCAAACAAATTATGAATAAGAAGATGACGAAGAAACTTGATGACAATTTTCGTGCATTTAATTGGAATAATTATTGTTTTCCTGTACATTTGGACTTATGTAAATTTATTCTGTACTCTCAACACGTCGTTAGTGTAATGAAAGGGAGTCACGAAGGATTTAAGCCGTGTACAGTAGAGATTAAATAGATTAAAAAATAAAATGGTATCCCTGTCAGTTTGTTGCGTAACATCTGGGAAATCAATAGTTATTTTTGCTATTTAGAGGCTGTACCATATGGAAATTTACTTATTCATAAGATTTACAGCCGTCCATCCCATCGATCCTGGTCTCCCGCCAGCCAGTCCACGCTGATGACAATATGGCTCTTGTCTGTTTTCATAAATTAAGTAAGTAATCTAAGGACATTTTTGGTGTCAAATTCAGTTTGATTATAATATGTAGGCCAATGTATATCCCGCGTGGGGATACGGATGCTCCGCAAGCGGGAGTTTATTAACCAGGTTAATTTATTGAAATATAGATGAATAATCATACCACATCAACAAAGAGCTGCTGCCTCGAAATCAAAGTGATGATGAGACGAAAAGCGTAGGAATAGATGTCGAAGTAAGCATGTTAATAGGTAGATAGTTCCAATGATAACATGTAACCCTGTTGCTATAAAGAAAGTTGTATTTCTACTCATCCTGCTAGTTGGTTATATTATAATAATAATAATAATAATAATAATAATAATAATAATAATAATAATAATAATACTTTATTTATTCTGGCAGAGTTAAGGTCATAAGGCCCTCTCTTCCACTCAACCAGCACAAATACAAATAAATATTCGACAAATATAGATATACACTATACTAATTATAAACAGTTAAAGATACAATAAATGTAGCAATGTAAATGTCATGTACAAACAACATTTTATAGGGTAATAACAATAATGATACGATAGTTCAGTAAAAGCTCCTTATTCGTGGTTCCGTTATTCGCGTTTTCATTAATCGCGGGTTACAAAATTGCGACACAGTTCCTGTATTCGCGACTAAAATTTATTTATTCGCGGATTCATTCGGTATATTACAAGGACTATTTAACTCATGCCAAAAATGGGAGTCAATGACCGACCACGTTTCAATGAATTTTGTTTTACAAGCCAATCACAGTCGTGTTTCGCCTCGATAATTATCGAATTTTGATTACCAAAAAAATAAAGCTCCTCCTTTTTAATATTATGAACAGGTCAGAGCATTATTTTGCAGTGACTGACTCTCTAACAAATACGTTGAATATAGAAAAAAAAATGAACAGATTTCTTCGACCTACACATTTGATAATTGTGTGTTCAATAATTGTGTTTTTAAATACTGATTTTACTGAGTTGTTTCCAAAAAAAATAAATTAATAACCTATAATGTTGGTTATAATATACAGTTTTATGTATTTCATTCTTTCTCCACTAGGGTGCATTCTTACAATATTGCGATTCTATTTGGCAATAAATAGTATGATCAAGTTGCAGTGAAGAACAAATGGAACATAACCATCCATATCTCATTTCTTTTCAAACATCGCCGTTTACATTAAATATATAAATATTTAAAATAAGTATATTTAAATAATGCTTTGTGAGTAAAAAGTGAAGTGATCCCACAACAGGCCTCAGGAGGCCCTTGGGGTAGTAGGAGGTTTAAGGCTCCCACGTTTTCTAGACAATCGGCACTTTATGTCAGCCGGGTTGTCAGCCCTGCGTGACGGCCGCCTTTACCCCAGAACAAGCGTCTGGTACTCATTTCCGTTAGAGGCTGAGTCGACCCCAGGGCCATAGTGCCGCCAGAGGGTTTCAGTCAGTTTAAAAATACTGACCCCAACGGGACTTGAATCCTCGACCCTCCGGCTTGTAGCTCAGTGCCTTAACCACTACGCTACGGCGTGTAAACAACTTAATTTATTCGTTAAATAGTCCTAAAAAATGCCACTCTTGATTTTCAAATCCTCTAGATAAATGCAAATCACTCGTGGCATTACTTATGGTTAGTATCCTTTATTAACGCATCGCCAACTTTTTTCACTGCATGCGTGTGCCAAGTGGCTTTTACAAAGAGCGATTCAAACCAAATAAATACAAAGTTAAACAAACCTTATTGTCATCAAGCCTAAAATTCGTTGTTAAAAGACACATCACGTGTTGGTAAATGCCGCCCTCGCCACGATCGGTGTTTTATTATTTCAAGTTATCATTGGTTGCAATCAATTTTATTGAATAAAACAAGTCACTTCTGTTTTGTCCCCAATTTATAATGTCGAATAAAAGGAAAGAAAAATTAGTTCCGAAGCGTAAAAAAGTAGTGTTGCCACTTAAAGTAACAATATAAATGCTTGACCTTTTTACGCGTTGGCGAGTCGTTTGCATCCATATCACGCTGTTTCAATGTCAATGAATGAACTGTGCCATTCATCAAAAAATCCGAAGACAAAATAAGGAATTATACGGCTGAAATTGCAGCTTAATATAAATTTGAATTGAAAGACCCTTAAAAGCGGCAAACCAGGAAAAAAATACTAAGTTCTTTAAGCCCTTGCCTAAGCTTGACAATATAATTAATATAAATTATTCAAAATATATTATTAAATCGATTTTATTTGGACCGTTTAACTCATGCCCCAAATGGGAGTCAATGACCAATCGCATTTCAATGAATTTTGATTTACAACCAATCAAAGTCGTGTTACACTTGGAATTTATCAAATAAGTTTATCATATTGAAGAAAGTTCCTCCTTTTTAACATTCTAAATAGGCCAGAGGATTATTTTTCAGTGAATGACTCTCTAAGAAATACGGCTACCAGATTGTGTGTATAGTGCACGAATGTAAACACATAGTGCTTAGGGGAGATAATATAAAAACATTGTAGGAATTGATTATACCACAAAAAAAAGAAACCACTATTTGCACTTTTAAACGTATTATTTCCTAGGTAATAACGTTTCAGAAAAATATAATTGACATATTTACATCATAGGACATCAGAAAATAATTAATATACAGTTTGATGTGTTTCATTTCTTCTCCACTACGGTGCATTCTTGCAATATTGCGTTCCTTTGGCAATAAACAATACGGTCTGGTTGCAGTGATGCACAAGTGAAACATAACAAACGTTTCTCATTTGTTTTCAAACATCGCCGATTACATTAAATATGTAAATATTTTAAAATAACTATATTCAAATAATGATTTTTTCTGAGTAAACAGCTTAATTTTATTCGTTAAATAGTTCTAACAAACGACACTTCGTGAGTCGCGAATTTATCAATAATTTGGAAATCATTCGCGGCATTACTTATGATAATTTTTATCCTATTTTTGAATCTTGCAACATCCGTTATACCCATACAAATTACCATTCTATATTCACGGTTTCTGTATTCGCGGCATATTTACGGAACATAGCCTATCCCATACGAATAAGGAGCTTTTATTGTAGTTAATTATATCAATCGAGTTGCATTCAAAAAGTATTGGATGAGTTATGCTTATTTAACTACATATGTCAACGAGTGAAATGTGTTTACTATATCGCCTAAATGAGGCATCTAGCAAGCAACTAAGATATTACTTAAATGGATGAATGTCGGTTAAATTTTGCACAGAGGCCTTTTTAGTCAGGTTTGCGATTATTTTACGAGCCTGAACATATTTACAATCAGGACTCACGGACTTATTCCTTGGATTTTTCTATCCTGACAACCCATCGAGCGCCAGCCGGATTTGAACCCGAGTCCCTCGCGATTAGAGGCAATGATTGTGATATAGTCACATTTAATTTACATTTGTTGTGTTTAAGATATTGACTACGTAATAGACGATATTAAATGTGGGTTTAAAATAAATTGTCTACAATAGATCACATTTTCTAGTGTAAGACAGAGTTTAAAAAATAAGTGGCGATGTAATGGCACTGCGCATCAACTATTGTAGACTTCAAAAGGCTTGGATTAAGATTGGGAAGTTATTTAGTATCCTGCTGGAGTTCGCAATTCCTAAAAAAGGCACTTAGATTTATTCGAATGTGTCTAAATGGCACATAGAGTAGGGTGTGTGCAGGTAAACAGTTTACAAATACTTTCGAAATCCACAATGCGTTAATGCAAAGAGATGCACTATCTCCTCTTTATTCAATTTTGTACTAGAACATTCCATCAAATCTTTAGTGGAAGTAGGAGTACACTTAATGGTTTTAATAAGTTGCTACTTTATGCTGACGATGTAGCATTATTAGGAGATAGGGAATAGATACTAAGGGACAACTCTAATGAATATCAGTAAGAAATTGGGGCTTGATGTAAACATTAATAAAAAATAAATATATGTACACACTTAGAAATATATTATATTATAGAAATGGAGAGTTAATGTGAGATGATGAACATTTTGAAGAAGAGGCTGAATTCAAATATCTAGGAACAATAAAGCAGGACATCTGGCACGAATGGGAAATGAAAGACGTGCATGGAAGCTTCTTGTAGGAAAACTAGAAGGAAAACGCCCAGTTGGTAGACCAAGAATGAGATGGGAGAATAACATTAACTATGATTTGACGGAAGTAGATTATACAGGGGATAATTGGAAAACATTAGCTCAGTTATGAATGTATGGAGAGTTTATGTCCGCGCGGCCATGAACTTACGGGATCGATAGTGTCAGTTAGTTAGTTAGTTAGTTAGGAACAATATTTACAAACAGGAATGTGGTGCACAAAGAAATTAATAGGCCCAATTCTGGAAATGATATGAATCATCATTTTCGGTGTCAATAGTTACTTTCCTTCCGATTTCACTAAAAATAACTCACCTTGAACTTAGTTTTATAGTTTTTAATTATGCTAGTACATTATATTTCCGTTAGATTTTAAAATTGCTTGTTCTACTTAAAAATGAACAATTATTATGAATCATTCAATGATTTAATTATATACAGTGAACTATTCACGAAATAAACTATGAATAGAACTATGCTGCGACATCTGGACTGAGAAAGTGTAACCAGATAACACAGTGTACATAGGGACGAGTTGAGTGCTGGGATGACATGTTTGCCAACCTGCCGATATCTCACGGTACAGTAGCCACTTCCATAAAAATGTTAACGAAAGAATGGTGAAGGATATCTTAAAATAGACTCCATGCAACTTCTGGTTTGGCAATGAAAAGGAAATCTACACTATTACCGCGATATACCCGTGTAAAAATAAATGTAAAGTTATTGCATAGTCCATATCTTCAGTCTCTCTAAGTTGAGTATTTAGTGTAACGTCACATTCAAGTTTAAATGTTTCAAGTAGGCCCTAGATAAAATGTTGGAGATTTATAAATCAAAAACTGTCCGGAACAAGGTTGTAACCATAATTCTTCATATTCTTCCCCTTCTTTTCCAGGATTAGGTCAATACAACCTGTTCTCGTCTCACGTCCATCGCTTTCTTGGTCGTTCCAAAGATATTTTTTCCATGCGGTTTGTAGGTGTTTGATATTTTTGGGTAATCTCGTATTGTCCATTCTGTCTAAATGTTCTTTCCATCGGTATTTGTGCTCTTATAGTTTATCTAGTATTGAAAATATCTCCATACCATAATTTATATATAATGTTTATTTTGCATAGAAAAATGCCTTTTATGCCATTAACAACCTTTTATCATAAATAATGCCACGAGTGATTTCCAAATTATCGATAAATTCACAACTCACGAAGGACTATTTAACGAATAAAATTAACTCACAAATTACTTAACTATAGTTATTTTGAAATATTTATATATTTAATGTAAACGGCGATGTTTGAAAACAAATGAGAAACGATTGGTACGCTTCATTTGTTCATCACTGCAACTAGATCATATTATTTATTGCCAAAAGATAGCAATATTGTAAGAATGCACCCTAGTGGAGAAATCTATAACCAAACATTATAGGTATTAATTAATTTCTGATGTCCTATCATGTATATGTCAATTATATTTTTCTGCACCCGTAAGCACTATGTGTTTACATTCGTGCACTATATATACAATCTGGTAGCCACATGCAGTCACTGCAAAATAATGCTATGACCTATTCAGAATGTTAAAAAAGAGGAGCTTGATTTTAAAGTGATAAAATAAAACTGATAAAATTGAGGTGAAAAACACTGATTGGTTGTAAATAAAAGATCATTGAAATGTGATTGGTCATTTGGGGCATGAGTTAAATAGTCATTGTAAAACTCAAACTTGGGGAAATAAATTATTTTTAATAGGTTTTAAATGTATACAACATCTTCCTGTGCCCAACATTAAGTTTTTCCTCTTTCTCCATTCATCTCTATCCTTCCAATCACCATCCTGGAGTCCCCTGTCTTCAACAAATTCATAATTCTCTCTATCCATTTCTTCTTAGGTCTCCCTCTTCTTTTCCTCCGATTTAGAATCCAGTCCAAACTCCTAACTGGCAATCAATCTTCATTCATCCTCTTCAACGTGTACCAACCATTGCATTGTTTATTTCCCACAAATTGTATAAATGTTTCGTTAAAGTTATTTTTTTTTCACGGATAATAATGCTACTGATCTTGTCTAATTTAGAGCATCGTGCAGATCTTCTTAAAAAATCCATTTCTGCAGTTCGAAATTTTGAGTGTAATTTGACATTTATAGTCCATGTTTCTGCTCTATTGGTTATTAAACTCATTATTATTGATTTATAAATATGGACGATAGTTTCTTGAATATCTGGTTATCAAAAGTAATACTACGAGTGATTTCCAAATCACAATGTGGCAAAATGATGAGTGAATTTTTCTAGAAGATTTGGAAATCAAGAGTGATATTTGTTAGGACTATTTAACGGATTAAATTAAGCTGTTTACTTAAAAACCATTATTTAAATATAGTTACCGGTATTTTAAAATACTTATATATTTAATGTAATCGGCGACGTTAGAAAACAAATCAGAATTGTGTCGTTATATTTCATTTGTTCATCCATATAATATTGTTCAACATATAATATTGTTTACTGCCATCTGGCGTGGAAGACATGAAATAGAATCGCAATGTTGTAAGAATGAACCCCAGTGGAGAAAAAAATGATTCACACCAAACTGTATGTTACAGTCATCATTATACGTTATTAATTTATGTTTTAGGAAACAACTCTGCAAAATTGTTATTTAAAAACACAATTATTGAACGCACAATTATGAAATACGTATTTCCAAGGAATCTGTTTATTATTTGCTATATTCAATGTATTTGTAGGAGAGTCAATCACTGAAAAATAATGCTCTGACCTGTTCAGAATAACAAAGGAGGAGCTTTCTTTATTATGGTAAAGATAATTCAATAAACAGCGAGGTGAAACACGACTGTCATCGGTTATAAAACAAAATTCATTGAAACGTGATTGGTCATTGACTTCCATTTGGGGCATGAGTTAAATAGTCCACAAAATTCAATTCAACATTGCTATTACAGATCGACCTATGTTTATCTGAGTTATAAGAGACTCAGTGTTGCAATACAGATATCTGTCCTGAGTTCCTGTCTCGATAACTTCATGTATCATTCATGAAGGACGGATCGGAATCAAGGCAGGTTTTTCTCGGGATTTCTCCCGTTACTCCTTCCAAAAATTAATTTTATCACGTATCGTGTTAGCAATACGCTACAAGCCAGGGGGATAGAGTCACGATGTGTACAGGATTTTTAAACTGGCCTAAACCTTCTGGTTGCACCATGGTCCTGAGGCCGACTCAGTCTCTAACCTAAATGAATAACAGACGCTTTGTCCTGGGGATAAAGGCGGCAGTCAAGCAGGGCCAAATACCCAGGTGATATCTCAAGCCGATTGTCTACAAAGTTGGGGGTTTTAACCTCCCACTATCCCAAGGGCCTTCTAAGGCCTGTAAAAGGATCGATTTACTTCTTTCAATAAGTTAAATTAATAAAATGACAGTCCAGCCGCTCAGTCTCCGGTCCTGACGATTTCACGACAGTGTTGCCGATATGGATATTCAGTGGAGCGACCCCTTTATGTACCACGCAGATAGTACAAATACAGCCGACAATATCGCAGCATTTCAAACTTCACTAGCGGCATCAAGGGTAGTGATTGGTTGTAGCAGACATCCACACTCAATTCAACTATTTCCTTATTGGCAGTAGAGGGCGAGATTCTCCCTTTGCCCTCGTACAACCTAAACGTCAAAGCCGGAGACCCAGCGGCTAAATACATATGGGAATAATCCTGTAAAATTGTTGAATATAATAATTGAGAATAATGAAATAAAAATAAATGTTCTTCCTTTGCTAATATTTTTATAAGAAAAGACCTTGACCTTTAACAGGGGCTATTGGGGCCCACCAATTAGTGTTTTAAATTCTTTAAAAAAGGGAGAAGATTGTTGAAGACCATTGAAGAAATGGAAGGACTAATTCGACCTATAATGAGATCGGAACAGGCCATTGGGCTTAATCCTTGTTGTTGATGATGAAATTCTTTAAGAGTTATGAAATATCAGTCGTCCTCAATATTAAAATTCATTAAAATTATGAAGGCCTTTCTGAATTACTTGTTCCATCTTCAGCAGCTGGATTGTTTTCGACGAGTGTATTGTGTACTGGGTTAAAGTTGTGTGGTGCGTTCTCGTTTAGCAGCTTATCATTTGTCATGTCTTCTAACATGTTTATGTTACATTCTCTGTGTAGTATTGAGAGTGTATTGTAAATTTTATTAATTTCTTTTATTCTCATATTATCCATCTTTGTTTCATTTTATTATTTTATATGAATGTGCGATAGGCGTACTCAGCCTGCGTTCTTATGTAACATGCTTTCAAATAATAGCGGCTTCAACTCACATAGCATTACTCCGAACACGAGTAGAGTGTTTAGTTTTGATGATTACGAAGCGACAAAATTATTTACATTTTTAACAAGAAATGAGAGGATTATTATTGATGATGGTTGAGTGTTCATCATGTATAATACAGCAAGTCTCTATTAATTTTCGGGGTTTTCCTCGCCTGTAAGGCAGATTTCAGGACACTTTAAAGTCCATATGGTCCTCAAACATCATCTGGCCATCATAATCGCTATGTTTAATAAGAATATATGAGTGAAAAATAATAAGATAAATGTCTTCTTTTCTTCCTTTCATGTGATAGACTTAGCGATCTGTTACGGTCTCAATCCAACGTTTGAAGGGTCTGCCCAATGATCTCTTGCCTGGCTGGTAATTTTAGATTTGACGTGGTATTCTTGTTCTGCTCATTCTTCTTACGTGAGATTTCCAGTTGTTTCTGTATTTTTGTACATATTCCATGGTTGATTCTGTTTGTAATTCTTTGAGAATCTCAGAATTCCTTGTATGGTCTGTCCTTGACTAACCTGCAGTACGTCTCATAATTTTCATTTCTGCCGCAGTTAGTCTTTGTTCATATACACTGCGAATTGTCCAGGCCTCACTGCCGTAACATAATATGAGATATTCTTCCTTTATTAATATGCAAGTATCAAAATTAATGTTTTAAATTCTTTATGACATATTTTATGATATGAGATATGTGATAAATAAACTAATGGAAGAATATACAAATGGGGACTGAATATAAATTTACAGAAAACAAAATATATGTGTTTGGGAAAGGATGTGGATGTTCTCATACTCCAAACAGGGGAAATAAAAAAAATGTGAAAATTGTAAATATCTTGGTTCAATAATTACATGTTTAGGTACATGTGAAAGAGATGTACAGACTAAAATTGCAATGGCAAAAAATGCAACTAAGATATTACATGGAATAATTTTGAACAAAAATATTACAAAGGAAACTAAAATGAAAATTTATAAAAACATAAAACAGAATATTTTGTCTTTGACGGAATTACAAAAGAATAAAATTAGAACAGTTGAATTTTATTATATTAGAAGAAGTCTTCTAAAAACAAGACAGGATAAAATAATAAATGAATTCCTTTGGAGAGAAATGAATATCACCACATCTGTTCTTAAAAAGATTGTAAATCAAACTCTTAAATGGTATGGCCATGTACAAAGAATGGAAAATGAAAGATGGCCAAAAAATATATATCAAAGGTCACCTCCTGGTTAAATAAACGTGGCAGACCAAGATGGAAATGGAAAACCTATGTCAGAACTATAATGGATGATAGGAATTTGGAATAAGGAGATTGGAATGATAGAAATAAATGGATAGTGAAGACGGCAAACCTATAAGTGGGGGAAAGCCGAAGAAGAAGAAGAAGACAATTTCTTTATGAAGTGCTAGTAAAATCATAGTTAATAGGATAAAATTCCATGAGGGAATTAATTGATCAGAATGTTGAAGGAATTAATAGTAATCCTAAAATTGTTCTAATTCAGTTTAATCATAGATTATTCACACTTGTTGTGGGGTTAAAAACTGAGGAGAGTTTTGAGATGTGTTTCATCTTAAAAGCTCCTGTTATCTAGGAGAAGGCTCTAAATTCAGCTTATCACTCATTAGGAGAGCCCTCCATATCCTGGTTAGTCAAATTGTATATTACGATGCGAGGTTGGGAAGTGGTTTTTACAGAATCGAGGAAAATGTTTAAAACCGAGCGATAGCGAGGTTTTTAATTTCAGAGATTTTATAAAACACTTCAGAAACGTGCGATGTACATTATTTTTTGCGCGATGGTGTTTTTTAAAATAATAAATAATAGTAAAATAATATCTTTGTTGGAATTATTTGCATTCATTATAAACAATTGACTAACGTTAACAGTGTGGGCAATTTTTATTAGTTGAAACAACAGGCCATGAGACCAATTAGTGATAAAATAACAGGAGGCCGTGAGACCAATTAGTGATAAAATGGCGGCAAGTACGTAGGGCGTATTTATTGTTTTATATTGTTTGAAATATAGTACAGTTCATTTAAAATTCAGTGATTTGTTTCCTATAATGTATATTAACACTACCTTTTGGAAATTTTTTGTATATACATAGTATATAGTATACACAGGGGGCAGTGGTTGTACTTCCCACACGTGTGTTTGTAATATGTAATATTACAGTATAGTTATTTTATTACAATATAGTTATTTAGGTTACAGTATAGTTATTTAGGTTGGCAACCTCGAAATGTAGGAAGTTGAACTTTCAATCATTGGTCGCCATTGCTGTAAATACGACAAAGCGCACTATCGCGCAAAAAAAGTACATGTGCGATCCAAACTTTAAAAACCCTCTCCCGACATGTCCTGCCACTGTAAAACCCGGGTGATGTGGGGATATAAATGTACCTATAAGGCAGGAGGTTTAAGTTCGGTCATGATGAAGTTTCTATAAAGTTCGTGTAATTTTTACAGTGCTGTTGCAGCATAATCTTAACAGTTAAAAATACATTAAAGACATGAGCGTCATGCTCAGTTATGTATAGAGACGAAACCTCTCCTTCCAATGACGCGAGATTGACTAAGCTTCAACCATTCAGTAGAGGCCACTCTGAACAGCGATCACATGTAAACAAGAGCAGGATTCAGACTTACAGACAAAGTAAACTTCGGTGGAATATAAAAGTTGCGCACTGACTGTTCGAAAGTTTTACAGCGAAATATAACTAATGTAAAGTGGTTATTCTAAACTGTTGCTGTAACCAGACGGTACAGAAAACTACTCTAACCCCTTTCTTTCTGACGTCATTCACAATGGTTGCATCAACCATACGCTAATATCGTGTAAACGAAGGAATTGTTCCATCTCTAGTTATGTAACATCATTATCAAACCAATCACTGTGTCTGGAATCTGGAAACTTCACAAAATGAGAAAAATTCAATCTCATACGTATCATATACCACATAAAACGTCCGAATAAATTAAAATTGTGTGCTGCCTTAATTAAATTAAAATTGCCCTTAAATTGAAAATATATCATATAAGATACATCAATTAGTTTCATTAATTTAATAATTTAAATAAAAACGGATGAAAACTAACGAGAAGATAACATTTATTACTTTTTTAATTTCTCAATATACCTAATAATTATAGTCCGGATTTTTATGTAATAAAATATAAGGTTGAAATACAGATAGTGTTGTATTATTCTACTGTTTGTGTGTGAAACCAAGATAAAAGACAGTCAGGAGTCCTACTTCTCATTATACTATTCAACTGTTTGTGTGAGGAACCAAAAGAGAGTCATGAGTTTAACGTCTCATTATACTATGTTACAATCTAACCTTTTAGTAATAATAACAGTTACGTTTTCACTGCGGTCCGCCACATTTAAATAACTGACACGAGACGTATGTGTTTAGCCAGTTTAAGGTTAACAAGAATATTTATTGCATATATCGCTCTTATACGCTCTCTCCTAGACATTTTATACAGTCACGAGTATTGTGAAATGGATCGATTTATTACGTCATTTAAGCCAAATTAAAAAAAAAAAACTTGAACAGCTGGAAAATTAGAGGAGAGAACAACAAACGGACATTTTATGAAACAACGGGGATGAAATTCAGTCAGCAGAAAGTGATTACAGAAACAAACATTTGTCTGCTGGTTCGTGACACGTGGGACTGTCACTGACGTGAGCGTCTTCTCGTGCGTAAAAAATGTGACCAAAACAACTTCTGAGTAAATTAACATTTTTCTGAGCGCAAAACAACGAGATACAAAATAACTGTTTTTCTCTGGATTATTATGCGGTAGACAAACGAAGCTAATGCAATGGCACTACAGAACCAGATGTTCATGTCGCGCGGACTCTCCAAACATCCATATCCTGAGCTAATATTTTCCAATTATTCCCTGTACAATTTGCCTCCGTCATATTATGGTTAATGTAACACTTTTAGAAGAAGTTGTGATGACAAGAGTTCTCTAGTGCATAATAGCATTGACCTAATGTTTCAGAGTTGAACCTGTGTTAATTCCTTTCTGTACTTCATTCCTGTTTTTAATTATTTGGTAGATACGTAATTAACTATAGTTATGGACAAGCAGTATAATAAATAATAATAATAATATTATTATCTTATTATTATTATTATTATTATTATTATTATTATTATTATTATTATTATTATTATTATTCCTTTCATGTGATAGACCTAGTGGTCTGTTAAGGTCTCAATCCAACATTTGAAGGGTCTGCCCAAAGATCTCTTGCTTGCTGGCTGGTAATTTAAGATTTGACGTGGTATTCTTGTTCTGCTCATTCTTCTTACGTGAAATTTCCAGATATTTCTGTATTTTTGTACAAATTCCATAACTGATTCTGTTTGAAATTCTTTCAGAATCTCAGAATTCCTTTTACGGTCTGTTCTTGTAACCTGCAGTACGTCTCATAAATTTCATTTCTGCCGCAGTTAGTCTTTGTTCATCTACACTGCGAATTGTCCAGGCCTCACTACCGTAACATATAATAATAATAATAATAATAATAATAATAATAATAATAATAATAATAATAATAATAATAACAACAATAATAATATTAACAATAATAATATTAACAATAATAATAATAATAATAATAATTATTATTATTATTATTATTATTATTATTATTATTATCGATAGAGTTAAAGGACTTCTGCTTTCAATTAAAATAAAAAATTATATCCAATAAACCTGTAAAATCGGACCATATATTCGCTTAGTTTACGCAGTTCCTGTGTGACGGACTTCTTTTAATGATGCTTGGTTAATCTATTTTCCTCATCACATGTACCAAAGCAGGTAATATGTCAACTCTTCAGAAATCTCATTATGTCAGGTCGTTTAATAAGTGGATCAAGTTCATGATTAATTCGAATTCTCCTTGTAACATCCCTACTAACCAATTCCGAAGGAATTAAACTATTGAGGTTGTTCTCATAAAAATATTTTTTAGAAAAAATTACATACGTTTACCAAGCCCATCTAGTAGACACCAAAAATGTTCATGAATAACAGTTACATGTAGACATTTATATATAAAAACCCAAGAAACTTTTCTTAATTATATATACACATGTCTGTTAACAATCTAGCGACCGTAATTTTTATTTTCTCGGAACTAAACTTGGCAAATAGCAATAAATTGGAAAAATTAAAGTCGAGTTCGTTAGAAACCGAAATCAGATAATTAGGAATAGGGATTAACATAAAACGAAAATTTAAGAATAGCTCTAGCGATCACAATATTCAGTTTTTTTTGCAGCGAAACTCAGTATGTGGTACTGAAAGAAAAGGAGGAAGGTATTCATAAAAAATCACAAAAATCTGACCTTTAAAATTGCGGCTTTACCTGAAACCCAACATTTAAAAATCGCTGTATCAGCAACCATGGTTTATTCATCACAGGTAAATTTCTACAATAGCATTCAATTTAATTGACCTTTAAATTGCCAGTATTTCTTATAAGCTACATTGGTTTAATTAATTGATCTTTTTAATATAGTAATGAGAGAATGAATCAGTTGATATTATTTAAATTATACAATAATATGGGTAATACCTTACGGTTATGCAGTTTTTTTCACTGCAGTCCGACACGGCTAAACGTTAGCATAAGAAATTGAGTTTCTTCAATTTAAGGGTTAACAAAATAAACATTATTTCGTAAACCAACAAAATCGGACCATAAATTCGACTTGCTGAGGAATTCACTTAGTCCACGCAATTCGTGCGTGACGGACATTTTTGAATCTGCAATTATTCCTTTTTTTTTTTTTTTTTGGACCTTTGAAGCGTCTCGATTGCGAAACAAAGAAAATAAGACATTAACAGTAATGACGTCATGACATAAATTTATGAAAGCTATTGATTGTACTATATTTGCTCTTGGATTTTCCGTCACGAAACTATTTAATTTTAATATTTGATGATTCTCTCGTTCCATCAGCAAAAAAAGATTATTTTCTAAGATCAGAATTTGTTTGCAATAGACAATGAGTGATTTAAAAAGTACCAGACATTTTTTTATGAACATCAGTGCTCTCTTGAGATAACATTTCTTATTGGAGGTCTGTTATGCAGATTTTGTGTTCAGGTCCCGATTCAGATGCGCATTCAGCCCTCTATTTATTTTATAATGAAACGGGTTTGGCAAATGAAACCTGATATATTATCAGTAGTGTCAGTACTGAAAGGTAAGATTGCAACGTAATGTAATGAGAAGTTACACTTATGATTAGAGCCCGGATTTGTATGAAATATAATGCACTAAATATGCACGAAAAATGTAGAATATATGCACCCTAAATATACAAAAACAGATTGTAATAAAATCAAATAATTTGCTTTGTGGGTAATCTTAGCTTGCTCCTGCCTGTTACAGTAGATACGGAAGGATTTCATGAGGTTTTCTTGCGTGAAGCTCCTTCATCTGTCAATGAAAAAGGGTTTACACAATGAAAATATCCTTTCTATGTCAAATGATGTCACTGGTGCATGTGAAAAACACCACAGTTCTTCTTCAGTGGATTACTCTTCGGTTACAGTTTTTTTACTATCACCAGAGAGCATTTTGCTAATTTGACAAATTCTGTTGTAGCCAGGATTTTTAAATAAAACTTCACTAAGCTTATCAAATGTGATTTTAGCAATACCGTCATATTATTTCTCAAGGCCCCTCTTACACAGATGTAAATATACACTTTACGCTTATATCCAATTGATTGCAGAGATTTTATTATTTAAAAATAAATAATTAATTAATTACTAGTAATTATAATTTAATACCACTTTTAGGAGTAAAATATGCATTTATGCATTAAAAATCTAAAATAAGAATTTTCCCCCGGAATATGCATTTCTATGCATTATCAAATACCACTCAAATTTTCTATGAAGGGGCCACTTAACATGTAAATTATTTCCGCATACTTTTTAATGTGTAAAACAAAACATGCATTTCGCATACAAATCCGGGCTCTACTTATGATTATCTTCGGTTTTGGTTTCACATGCAAACAGTTAAATAGTAGCCTATAATGAAAAGTAAGACTCCTGTCTTTTATCTTAGTTTCACACACTAACAGTTGAATAATATATACTATCTGTATTGCAATCTTATATTTTGTTGCATAAAAATCCTGACTCTAATCATCAGTTAAGGGCCTAACTAATTAATTAACATTATGGCTCATTAAACATGTAGTTCTGATCACCATGTAGAGACAAATATAAATAATAATAATAATAATAATAATAAGATATTTTTTAGATCTGTTGGAGGATTTACCCTACTGGATAAAAAAAGGAACAAAGATATATGGAGTGAAATAAATATCTTAAAATTAATGGACAGAATAAGAAAAGGTAGAAATTATTCGAAAAAAAGTGTACAAAAGATTAAAAGATGACCGCATACCCAAAATGATGAACTACAACCCAAAGAGTATAAGAAATGTTGGAAGACCGAAGATAAGATGGACTCAACAATGTCCAAGTGAAACCTTAATTACCCACTAGGTGTATCACCGAGGCGATATGAACCAAATATGGCGGTTGCTGGAGTGAAATTGTAATTTCGGGTTTTAAATAAATCCCCACTTCGATGGTCGGATTTCGCTGAGTATTGGAGAACACCTTCCTTGTTCATTTCGAAAACATATTATTTCAAAACAAACATAGTGAAACAATGGAAATTGCGACTGCTAAAGCTATTTTTAAATTTTCGTTTCAGCTGAACAACTAATGATCCATTGTTGCTGGTTAACAAACTAAATGCTTTATGCCAAGTTTGGTTTGGATCAAACAAATATTGCGGCCGCAATAGATTTAGGTGATTCGTCTGTTCCGAATTCACAATGATTCCTTCCATCCCTTTGGTTAATAATGATATGCTATCTTGCTTGGGCAATCTTGTTTCTTCCATTCTCTGAACATGCTGTTTCCAGTCGATGCGGTGTTGTTGAATTCTATCATTTATTGAATATATTTCGAATTCTTTTCTTATTTCTTCATTTCTTATGTGGTCCAATTTTGTGCATCCTTTGATCCTTCTTAGAAAAGTCATTTCTGCGCTTTGTCTTCTACTCGAACTCGTGTATATATATATATATATATATATATATATATATATATATATATACACACACACACTTAATAACTCTACTCCAATATATATATATATATATATATATATATATATATATATATATATTTTATCATGGCTATTTTCCGTGACTATTAGATAGTATATGTGAAGAAATGTGAAATTTAAAAAATAAATTTTCATAATAATAATCTCAACAGTTTAATTCGTCCAGAATTCGCTAAAAGTGTGTGTATGGTCCCTCTCCAGACAGGTCGTGCCATTGTAAGGGCCTGGTGGATTGGGGCACGAACATTTTCCTATGAAGTGAGAGGTTAAACCACGATGGAGAAAAATAAGAGTTCTGTACACCTAAACTAAATCAAAGTATCCTGATTCTAATATTGAATAATATAATTTCTTGAAATTTCTAGCCAGGGCACGCCGTTCATATATATTATAGAAAATATAATTAATATTTATCGATATTTCTATCTAAGGTAATCTATATACGCCAATATATAAGCGATGAATTAATTCATGACAGTTTATTACTTTCTTCGTATTTTTTTCATGTTGTTTTTCGAGTTGTTCTTCCATTGCGTATAAATTATTTTATTAGTTTTAATTTTAAATGCCTTTAACTTTATTGCATTATGATACCTTATTTTTATTATCGTTCAGTTTAGCCATACAGTATGTCAATTTGGTATTCATACACAGGCATTTGTATTAATAAAAATCCAATTTTCAGAAAGTTTTTAAAAGTAAAGAAAAAATATTAAAGTGGTTTGAAGGAAACACTAAGTTATATCTAAATATGTAGTTCACAACGTAATTATAAAATAAACAATTTATAAAAATAAATAATCTTTATTACACCCAAATACAAGCCAATTTGTTATTCATACGCTAAAGAAAACACTTCAGTGTATTTGCTTGTCTAACGTGCTTAAACATTAATGCAACATGAAT
The DNA here is from genome assembly GCA_030220185.1 of Diploptera punctata. NCBI lineage: Eukaryota > Metazoa > Arthropoda > Insecta > Blattodea > Blaberidae > Diploptera > Diploptera punctata. The sequence continues at coordinate 737,463 of JASPKZ010007366.1, read as the reverse complement.
ACTCTAAGTTGTGCATTTGTTTACATCTTCCTACTGTGCTGGTTGTGTACACTGGCAGTCAGTCGCCTCCAAAATGGGTAAATGTAAAGAACTCAGTTCTGATTTCAAGCATACAATTGTAAATCTTGCACTTAAGGGATATTCTTTGAGAAAAATAGGAAGACTGATAGGCAAATGTCATGCAACAGTACAGTATATACTAAATAAATCCAAGTATAAAGGTTCAGTAGAGAATGTTCCGAGAAAACCTAAACAAAAGAAGTTAAGTGAAAAGGAGGAGAGAACCATTGTGTGACAAGTGAAATTCAACCCCAGAATTAGTGCTCCAAAATTGCGGTCTACCCTAGAAGTTTCTACTGGTAAAAAGGTATGTATTGAGACAGTTCGGAATGTGTTAAGCAGAAATTGCTATCATGGAAGAATGACTAGAAAAAGGCCGTATGTAAGTAAGAAGAACCGTGTTGTAAGACTACAGTTTTCAAAAGAACATGTAAATAAGGGGCAGGCATTTTGTTCTCTGGTGTGATGAGACTAAAATCAACCTGTTCGGTTCAGATGGCGTTCATAGAGTCTGGAGAAAAGCCAATGCGGATAATGATGTGACCAATACAACACCTACAGTAAAACATGGGGGTGGGTCTATAATGTTGTGGGGGGTGTATGTCGGCAAAAGGTGTTGGCAATATACAGTTCATTGACAATGTTATCGACAAATTTGTATATAACGACACTATTCGTAAGAATGTTAAACAAAGTGCAGCAAAATTGGATATGCCCCCTACGTACGTGTTCCAACAAGATAACTACCCCAAATATACGGCGGACTTAAATAAGACTTGGTTGATATGGAACGTGCCAAAGCAATTGAAAACCCCTCCTCAATCTACTGACTTAAACCCTATAGAACATTTATGGGCGTTTTTGAAACCTAGGGTCCACAGCAGAAATCCTTCTTCCAAAGAAGAATTGAAGAAGGTGGTTACTGAAGAATGGTGCAAAATCAGTCCTCAGATATGTGATAGGCTCCATGCAGCGTAGATGTCAAGCTGTTATTAAAGTTAAAGGTTATCCTACAAAGTATTAAGGACAGTTCATTTTTTCTTCATTTTTTTATTTTTTCCCCCATTGTGACTGTAGAATAGAAAAGTGACTATAAAATTTACAAATTTTAAAGTTTTTTAATATATTATACGTTAAATGTTTATATAATTTGCTGATTTGTATATATTATGTAAAGAGGTGTACCTGAAAATGTTTTAATTAATGGCAAAATATAATTGCAATATTCTGAGAATTAAAATTGTGCGATTTCAATTATAAAATCTAAGTGTATGAATAACAAATTGACATACTGTATAATCGTTTAGTATCTAATATTATTGTGATTTTTGTATTTGAATGTAACGTATATTTGTCCTGGTGAGCGGAAGAGTAACTCCTCCAGGTAAATAAATGCATTATATTACAGCCTGTTGCAATATGTAATTTAAGAATAACGCTTTTAATATGTCTTCAACAAGCTTTATGAATTGACTAGAAATTATTTACTCTCACATTTTATCATTATCACAACTATAGCAACTTCTCTATTGTTACAAAAGACTGTCAAGAGAGGGCGTGGTAATCGGGTTCCTGTTTTCTCGTGTCGACGGCTTTTGTCTTGACTTCTGATAACAAGAAAATCTGGTTGAAGAGCTTTCCATGCGACTGAGTATCTCCTGTGATTCCCATGTCCCTTGCACTCATCCCGCTAATTGCATTACCTCCTGTCATCAGTGTGACATCCTGTACTGTAATTCCAACCTGATGTCAATTATATTGAGTAGGCCTATAATGCAACTTTAAATTTCATTTATGAAGAAGGCCTAAAAGCCATTGGTATTAATAAGATGTTGTTTATGCTGATGATACAATGAGGAGACGTTAAGGGCCAACACGTACGCTCTATTGAGTAACACTAAGAAATTGAGACTGAGAGTAAATATCAATAAAACTAAATAATATTCACACATAGATATACATTATATAATGGAAATTGACATATAGTGACAAATGAAAGAAATTATGAAGAACTGGCTGAAATCAAATACCTAGGAACAATAATTGCAAATAGTCCGTCGCTGTGGCGTAGTCGCTAGAGTCCCTACCTTCCACTCCGGCGATCCGGATTCGATTCCCGGCGGGGTAAGGGATTTTTAAAACAAATCTCAACCTTGGGACTGGGTGTGTGTAGTGTCCAAGCTGTACCCATTGGTTTAATTCCTCTAAAAAAAATTGCAAATAGGAATGAGACGCACAAAGAAATTAAACATAGGCTCATTTCTGAAAAAAAAACTATTATGCATTACAGGGACTGTTGTCCCATCTCCTATCAAAAAACGTTAAACTGAAAATATATGAAACTGTTATTCTTCCATTTATATGACATGGATGCAAAACATGGACTCTTACTTTAATGGTGGAAAAGAGTTTACGAGTATTTCAGAATAAAGTTCTTAGGATTTTTTTTTGGACCAAAGAGAGATGAAGAGACAGGCGAATTGGAGAAGACTGCATAATTCTTTATAGGAATCCATATATAATATGGTTAAGACTCGTAGACTGCGACGGGCAGGGTATGTGATATGAATGTGGAATGAAAGAGGTGCATGGAAGCTTGTAAGGAAACAAGAGGGAAACCGTCCAGTTGGTTTACCAAGAATGAGGTGGGAAAATAACTTTAACCATGATTGAGGGAAGTAGATTATACAGGAAACGATTGGAAAACATTAGCTCAGGATAGGGATGCATGGAGAGATTATGTCCGCGAGACCATGAATTTACGGATTCGATAATGCAAGTGAGTTATTTAATTAATTATAGGCTCTGGGTATGATTCCAATACGATTATATATTTCAACAAATAAAATTATAATTCAAAATTATAAGGAATAACCGGTAACGTTTTATCTCCTCAACCGTTAAATATATTATAAAACACTTCAGGTCTTTTTTTAACCAGTTGTATCCTCAGTTAGAGGACTTATTTGTTATTATCTTAAAAAGAGAGTTGTATTTATTGGCTGTATTTTCGTTTAAAATCGTGTTATTCTTGATTCTTTGAGAAATTCTATTACCTCCAATATATTTCTCTTTGCTGAATTTCACTGTTTGTGCAGTATTTTGAAGGCATTACCTATGTTTTCCTTATGGCCATATGATGTCTAACTTGAATTATATGTTTGGCCTAACGTGTTTTACCTGTTGCATAATTTTAAATGTAACGTTACATTTTCTCATGATTCTTATGTACAATTTATTGCAATCCTACACGTTAATTTATATAGTCCTTTATTTTAATGCATTTGTTTCTTTTATGCAGTTGTTTATTATATTGTTTGGTTTATTTCTAGTTCTATGTGCTATAATTGTATTTTATGAAGTTTTTTTAGAATACCAGGCAATTTTGTGGCTTATATATATATATATAGGCCTATAGGCCTATATGTTTGAATTGGATTCGCCTGGTAGTGTAATGGATATCACACTGAGGTACAGACTCAGAGATGCGGGTTCGAATCCCGTCCAGGCATTTATTTTTTTTATATATATATATATATATATATATATATATATATATATATATCATGATAAGAAAAATAAATGCCTGAACTGGATTCGAGCCCGGATCTCTGGGTTGGTACCTCAGCGTGTTATCCATTACACCACCAGGCGATTCCAATCCAAACACTTATCTTTCTTATATATACATTATATTCTCCATTATTACTAGACGTCGTGAGAACTCGGTCTTCACTGCCACCTAGTAGCTGACTATAACAAGTAAGCAAATTAAAGAGAATATTTTTACTTTATAGCAGTGACGCTTTATCGATGTTATAATTAAATTTTTGACACTATATATATATGAAGTGTTTTCGTGTTCTTATTGTTATCAGATTCTTTTTAGAGTTGAGTTATATTGAGTAGATTGTTTCTTTTTTTATTTTTAAGTATGTTTTTTCATTGCAACTGTTGATTTTTACAGTGTATTTAATTGGTTTAATTATTCGATGAATATATCTTTACTGTATTTAAAGGTAGTTTTATCATTCAATTATTCTATTGAACGTACTGATTTTTTTGTTGGTAAGAAAGAATGTCTGGATTATTGTTTATAGTGATATACTGCTTGTAAATGTTTGGTAAATGGTTGTTTATAATTTGTCCTAGTTATTTGTTTTTGATAGATCTGATAAGTATATTTTGTTGTTGATTAATTTTTATGCATAAGTTATTATTTAATTCATCCGAGATTTATTTTTCTACTCTATTGTCAATTTCATATTATGTTAGACTAATCTTGCGTCGTCGAAAAATATTGCAATTATTTTATGTTCAAATTTTAAAAAGGTTTCTTCTCCAATTCTTATAATAATTTTAATCCCAAACAAAGTTTATTTTACAACCAATTTTTATCAATAAATTATACACCCGAAGAAGCCCGTATCCTCCTACGTTTAAAAGAATTCCAGCTACAATTATTGAACCTCTTACCGGCGCCTCAACATGAGCCTTAGGAAGTCATAAATGAACAGAAAATATAGGCATTTTTACCAAAAATGCAAGAATTATTCATATATATAAAAAATCTAACTAATTCTCCCACTCCTTCTATCAGAAAAAAGTTAAGTTTAATAACTAGTGCATTTCAATTTTAAAATTAACTTTAAATATTTCTAGGCTCTTAGTGTTCACAGTGGAATACAAATAATAGGCATGGTTATACTCTGCAACATTGTGTATTTATTGGTTGCCACAACCGGTTGGATTTATATGCAAAGTGAACACAAAATATCAACTGATGGTCTGTTTTACTAATCTTAAAATGTACTATATTGAACTTACAGTGCACTTTGCTTCAAACATTTTTACGGAACGAATGCTGCTAATCAGATAGGGACGTTCCACACAACACAAATATAGCAAACATTTTTACCGAACGAATGCTGCTAATCAGATAGGGACGTTCCACACAACACAAATATAGCAAACATTTTTACCGAACGAATGCTGCTAATCAGATAGGGACGTTCCACACAACACAAATATAGGAAACGAATTTATCAACACTGACTCTTCTTTACTTTTGATACCACAGCACAGGACATGTCTATACTCTGAATCTCTATGACTAGAGCATGGAACTCATGTCAGGGACTGTCAATCGCTATCATTATTTAAATCCAAATTAACTGATATCTTAAGTTCCACACAATGAAAATATTAACTGCATAACAATTACATTCAGCATGTTGTAAATAATCATCTAGAAAGCTTTACTTACTTTATTTTATTTTATATTATTTTAATTCTATTATGTTCCATGTTTTTTGTTAGTATTAGCTAGTATCACCATTGTCTTTTGTTTAAGTCTATATTTTGATAATATCTTAAAATTGTAATAAATATGTAATTTTTGTATAATTTACTATTCGCTGGTTGAGTGGAAGAGAAGGCCTTATGGCCTTAACTCTGCCAGCTAAAATAAAGCATTATTATTATTATTATTATTATTATTATTATTATTATTATTATTATTGTTATTATTCCAGATCAGCTCTAAAGAAAGCTACGGCATGGAAGCGGAATCGTTAGTGATGAACTTTCGGATACGGCAACACCATGACAAAAATAGTGGGCCTAATAATAAAGACAAGAACCTCGAAAGTATATGAATTTGTATAACTGAGAGTATGTTAACAGATCAAATCGTATACATGAATTAAATAAATACCGACTTGAATCTGGAAATGCATGTTACTATTAAGTTCAATGTTGGCCTATCCTGTCTCTCCGGTTATTGTCTTAGAATCCAATGATAGAAATATATTCTTGTATATAGTATTATATAGGTGTCTAAAAGTTTTCTAAAAATGTGATCCTAAGACGAATATCCGCTGTCATAAAGGATGGCAATGTTACCCTAATACTCTCTGGACTTAAAAGCCTAGGCTATTGAGATGAGCACTCATGCAGCTCGATTGGGTGGCAGCAGAAATATTTAAAAAAAATGTTTTGATAAATTGGGATTACTATGAAAGTCTTGAAGTAGATTGCAGGATAATATTTGGATGGGTAATGTAGAATCACAGGATAACCAAGCAGATATTAAGCTGTCAACCTGCAGGAAGAAGAAGACGACCAGGACACCTACTCAAAACACTGTTGGATGGTGTTTCAGTTGAGGCCGAAACATGTCAACAAATGGCCTAAATTCGTGAATGGACTATGATGATGAAATAAAATAATCGGATGTAGGATATTTGAAGTGATTCAGTTATCTGAAGATAGGGACTAGTGAGGACCTCACTGAATGCTGCACTGAACCTACGGATTTAATTATTTTTTATTGTTATTATAGTAAAATACATTTGTTCTGTAACCTATTATACAGTATTTGAGATTTCGTGTATTTATATTGATATCGGTTCTATACTTTTTTAGAATCATCAGTATTAGTATATAGTAATGTATAAACACTTGATTTTGTTTCTGTTATTAGATAATAGGCTACGTTTATTTAATTACGTTCTTAATTTCATACATTATTTGCGTCGCAATTGAAATCTGGACATGAAGGATCCGAAACGAATTTGCTCAGAGGCGTGTTATTCTAATCTTCAGGTTCCCTTACGTGGTGTAAATCTATAACATGATACCCGCTACGTTACATCCCTTACCTAGAAAGGCATGCTCTTAAATTTTTACGCCCTTGAAAAGTTTAATTTACTGCGGTAGGGTTTGAACGAGCGAACTTCTGAAGCATATGTCAACATGGTGATCAATAGTTCGCCAGGAATAACTATAATTTTATCTTGGATGTTAAAAAGAATATAAATAATATTGAAATGAAAAAGGTGAGAAAAATTAAATTGAGAAGTTTCCGGTTGGATATCCGCAAGGATACAAAATACACCGTGTCCACAAATATCATACTTTAAACTACTACTACGTCGCTTTGGATCCATCCATAGTAATTCTGCCCGAAGGCAGGTCCTTCACTGCAATCATAGCATTTTCATGCTATGCTTGCAGCTTTACTAGGGAATTGTGTAGGTGTGGTAGCTTCCCGTTGCTTTCCACACCGGTGAAGGATGATGATGATAATGATAAGGATGATAATGGTAAGGATGATGGCCATATGATTTCGAGGACCGTTTGGGCCTTAAAGGTTTCCTGACATTTGTCTTACAGGTGAGGAAAACCCAGATAAAAACCTCACCCAGAAAAACTGCCCCGACCGGGGATCGAACCCGGGCCCGCTGCGTGACAATGCAGCACGCCACCTCGAGACCACAGCGGTGGGTCGCTTTGGATAATCGTATCTAAATGAAAATGGTAACAATCAAGAGAGAAACTAAAAAGGTTTTGTGCATGTTAACAATGGAGAATAGTGGCCAACAATACAGAAACAAAACTAAATTTAATCATGCATTTTTGTGGTCGTATTGGGTTCATTGTTGGATATTTAGCAGACAGGTTAAATATGATGTCTGCAGCGTCACTCGTGGGGGCCACATTCAATGTCTATGAGGTATAGCAAAAACTTTTTGAGTTCCCTTTTGATGGCCAATTTCATTTAGATACGATTATCCAAAGTGATGTAGTAGTAGTTTAAAGTATGATACTGTATTTTTGTGGACACGGATTGAAAATTAATGTTTTCCTGATGAGTTTAAAACCGAAGCATACCTGAGATCAGAATTTCGAAATATTCTAAATCATTCCCAACCGTTGCAATATACACAATTTTATTTTATATTATGTTCTTATATTTTTTAAAAACTAAATACTAAAAAGTGTCCACCGCTGTGGTCTCGAGGTAGCGTCGCTGCCTCTTAAACACTGACCCGGATTCAATCACCAGTTGGGACAAGTTTTCTCGGTGATTTTTTATCGGGATTTTTCCTCACCTATAAGACAAATTTCAGGAAACTTTAAGTCCCAAACGGTCTCGAACATTATCTACCCATCATTATCATCATTGTCATAATCGTCATGTTTAGTTTGAATGTGTGTGAATGGTGTGTTTCGTCATCATGTTACTCGTACATTGTCTCAGAGGAGTCCCTGACACTGAGCTGATCACTTATTCGGGGAGCCTTCCATGTCCTTGTGTGGTCAAAAAATGTGTGTGATCCACGTTGAAAATGTATCTCCCGACAGGTTGTGCCACTGAAAGGCCTCTATGGCGTGTGGTGTGTAAAATTACCCATAAGATGATAGGTTAAACTGCGTGAATTGAATGGAGAAAAAAATTCATAAGTAATGCGACGAGTGATTTCCAAATTATCGATAAATTCACGACGCACGAATGAGGAGTAAATTTATCTAGAGAATTTGGAAATGAAGAGTGGCATTTATTAGGACTATTTAACGAATAAAATTAAGCTGTTTACCCACAAATCATTATTTAAATATAGTTATTTTAAAATATTTATATATTTAATGTAAACGACGATGTTTGAAAACAAATGCGAAACGATTGGTATGCTTCATTTCCTTCCTTTGTTCATCACTGCAACCAGATCATTATATTATTTATTGCCAAAGGATCGCAATATTGTAAGAATGCACCCTAGTGGAGAAATTTATAACCAACGTTATAGGTATTAATTAATTTGATGTCCTATGATGTAAATGTGTCAATTATATTTTTCTGCAACGTAATTTCCTGGAAAATAATTGGTTTAAGAAAGTGCAAGCAGTGTTTTTTTTTTGTGGTATAATCAATTGTTACAAATGATTTTTTATATCTATCGCATGCGCTTTCTGCTGACATTAATGCACTATAAATACAATCTGGTAGCCGTATTTGGTGGAGGGTCAGTCACTGCAAAATAATGCTATTACCTATTCAGAATGTTAAAAAGGAGGTGCTTTCTTTATTATGATAAACTTTAGTTGATAAATTCTAGGCGAAACACGACTGTGATTGGTTGTAAATAAAAAATCATTGAAATGTGATTGGTCATTAACTCCCATTTGGGGCATGAGTTAAATAGTCTACATAATCTATTCAAAAAGTAACAAAATACATCCTTAATACCGTATTGATTTGTTCGTATGGAATGTTGAATTTCAAAATAAAATACGAATAAAAGTAATATATCCAAAATAAATGTACAAATAATCATCACAAAAACTTATGGCACAGTTATCAAATGTTTAGTCAGCCTTTTGCATTATTACTTGTAACAATGGAACAAATGAAAGTTGTTCCAGTCAGTACTCTCAATTGACAACATTATATGAAAAAGACATCACAGCTATTAAATATATATTTTTTTAACGTTATATAATTTATTTTTATTTACAAAGTAAAATATTGAAATAGATACCTTGCAGGTACCGTCGTCTTCAAATGGGTTAAAAACAATTTTAAAACTTTTAAGAACTGTAGGCCTTTCGGAAACCGCCTTCCATCTTCAGCAGGAGGATGCGCTACTAACTGTTGTTTTGCGAAGGCCGCTGATGTCAAAAAGTCGGAAAACAAAACAATAGTTAGTAGCGCATATACTTCTGCTGAAGATGTAAGCCGGTTTCAGAAATGCCTACTCCTCCTCCTCCTCCTGGCGCGACAGGTCTAGAAGGCCCGTAGTCTACCATCCGGCTGCTGGCCTCACATCCACATGTGCCAGAGAGCTCAGCAAGTCGAATCCCCCAGCCATTATACTTGGTTTTCTCAACCTGGAGCCGCTACTTATTGTAGCTACCCAAATGCCTCACGATGCTGGGTGGGCACCGGTCCCATACTGGCCGAAATACCATGAGAAAATTTATTTCCCCATGGAGACTCGAACCAGCGCTAGTTTCGTAGCTGTGCCAAGTCTTCCTGCCTTAACCACTCGGCTATGGCGCGGGACAGAAATGCCTACAGTTCATAAAAGTTAAAAACAAAACAGTTGAGGACGACGGCACCTGGCAGGTATTTATTTTAATATTTTTCTTTGTGACTATTTACCTCAACGGAATTTTAATATGAATTTTACTAGTATTTTTATTTAGCCTTATAATTACTGATGTATTAACCATTGCATGTCTATGGAATTTATATTGATTACCCGTGCTTACTAACTCGTAAAATTATTAATTATACTTGCAGCGGTTTTATTCATATCTTGGCGAAACTTGCATGGGGCTTTGTGCATGTTACAGTGCATTTTTCGGACTCTATAAAATCATAAAGTAATGAAGCTAGATATATTATGATTTTCTGATTTTCTTTTCCAATTCCACCAGGTTGTCTTACAATGTTTCTGGCATTCTCTCCGGGCAATGGTCGAACCCCTTCCGAGGTTGGGGCGCCTGGAAGCCGAAATTACGTTATCCCGATTATATGATGGGATAAGTGAAAAAAAAGTGCCAGAATAATCATTAAACAAAAAACTTAAACCAAATTCCAGATCTTGAGCTACCACATATCTTTAAGAAAAAATCCTATGGTATGACAGGAAAACTCTGACAGGACCATGAGGTTGGTACGTTTGAAATAAGCAGAGCAATCCACCGCTGTGGTCTCGAGGTAGCGTGCTGTTCGATCCTCGGTCGGGACAGTTTTTCTGGGTGAGGTTTTTATCGGGGTTTTTCCTCAGTGTAAGACAAATGTCAGGAAAATTTTAAGGCCCAAACGGTCCCCGAACATCATACGGCCATCGCAATCATCATCACTCATTTCATCTTAAATTACGCTTAGGATTAGGGACTCTCCTGGCGCACCACTATCATCATCATCATCATCCATCATATCATCGGGGCAACGTAACCACGCCTTCCAGGCGCCCCAAACTCAGAAGTGGGTTACAAGTACACCATGCCAGGAGAGAACACTAGGAATATCGAAAGACAACCTGGAGCATTTGAAAAAAAAAATTGGAACCATATTGCTTTATATTGTATTGAGGAAATTGGAAGTCAGTGCGCAGGTAATGGCTACAGTAAATATTTAGTGAATCTGGAATGATTTTTTTAACAAGGTTGAAGGATTTCTGAACTGTCACATTGACACAGAAGCACAAGGACGAATCTAACGGACGATTAATTAACTAGAATGTTCGATCGGGATTGTCGACTTGCTGGGGTTGTCCTCTTTAAAATTTAAGTAACTGTGAATGCTGGAGTTGTGTCCACCTCGCAAATCGATCAATATTAAACAGCCGTTACAACTTTTCTAAAAAGAAACATTCCTGGGCTGATACAGCAGTACATCATCTGTGTGTCTCTGTGAACTGCTGATACCATGTCCAAACTGATTCCGAAGTTCGCGTGTTCAAACCCTGCCAGTGATGAGAGGATTATGAATCAAGTATTTGAAAAATATGGAAATGACACACAGGAACTCCGTAAACTAAGCGAATTTCTCAGCAAGTTGAATTAATGGTCCGGTTTTGCTAGTTAGCGAATGTGTATTTCTTTTGTTAATTAAAACAGTTTGACATTCGATAATTAATGACAATATTGCTATAACATCACAAAACATTTATTTAGGTAATTTTGGACATTGCGAACTTCATGTATTGTCTCTTTGCCAAGTGGTATGTTACCAAATCCTTGGAAGACGGCGCTCGTCATTTGCAGAACCATTTGTGTATATCTCTTTCATCTGATCGATCTAGCTAGAGCTTTCTGGATATCAATTCTTGATTGTAATCGAATGCCTCGTAGAGGCTCTTTGATCTTTGAGAATAAATTATAGTCACAAGGGCTCACGTCTGGTGAATTTGGTGGATGTTCGAGTACTTCCCAATTCCACCTTCTAAACAAATTCCACTGAACATCTTTTTAGAGCGGTCTTACTTACTACATTTAAGAAACACTGAATGCATTACAAAATATTGCTATTTCGAGACTTTCAATATTACAGATTTATACATCTAAGACTGATCAACAAAATATTACAAAATTACAATGGCAACACTAGCATAGTTGATTTACATCAGAGTTGTCATTATTTATCGAATGCCCTGCATCTACGTATGTTGCGAAAAACAAACATGGGGTCAGCTAGAGTGATTTAAGAGGGGACCTATACCTTTAGCCTTTAAAAATATGGCATATTTCAATTTTTTCTCAGCAACAATGCTGGTTACAGAAATTAAATTTGGTGTGTGATATCTATATTACAATGTGAGAATGTTTGTGTACTTAAGTACATTCTAACTTCAGTTGTTATGGTTAATTAAATATTCAAAATGTCAGCTGAAAATTTTGCATTTCTTTCCGTTTCCCTGATAATTTTCCTAAATTTCAATATATATTAAAGATTCTTGTTTTATTTTACTCATTAATGTTGAAGCTACAAAATATACTACAAATGTTTAATTATATAGAGTGTAAATATTTTATTTTTCATTTTAAATTGATACATACTCAATTTTGTTAAAATTTGCATTAAAAATATTTTTTAAATAAAATATAATAGGTGCCTTACTAATTGTAGTATATTTTGTTCATATCTGTAAACTACATATACATGCAAAATTTCGTCTCAATATCTTGAAAACTTTGGGAGTTATCAGGGAAACCGTATTGAAAAAATGAAGTTACGGAAAACAAGCGACAAACTTACCAAATATATAGGTACCTTCTAAAATTAAAAGGCTCACTCGAGTGACAGCATTGCATATTTTTAAACATAATTCGAAAAGTAATAGAGATATCAATGGAAATCTTTCACTAATTTAAAGATGAACTTTCAATCTGTACGAAAAAATAAATTGAAAAATTACTATTTTGACCCCCCTTAAATTACGGCTTCTGTGTCTGTGTGTGTGTCTGTGTGTGTGTGTGTGTGTGTGTGTGTGTGCCTTTTAATGTTCTACTTGGCATAATTTTTTTGGAAGTAGAGTCATGTTCGTCAAAAAAAAAGTCGGACCATTAGGAGTGAAGGTTCATCTAAGGCGAAAATAAAAAAAAAAACATGACTCTAGTGATTGCATTTTCTACTTTTCAGAACGAAACTCGGTTCATTCCATTAACATAAAAACCGGAAAGTTATTCTCCAATCAGTGAAATAGGACCACTCGGAGTAGGGGTTTATCTGAAAGTCATGATTTAAAAATAGCTCTAGCGGACGCCATGATTTTTGTCGCGAAATACCTGGGTAGGCCTACATTTAATTAACAAAATAAATATACCAAGACATGGATAGATGACATTATAAACTTGATAAAGGGCAGAGGAAAACAGAATGGTGATTGGAAGGATAGAGATGAATAGAGGAAGATAATCAAAACTTAATATTAGGCACAGGAAGATGTATATACATTCAAAACAGCCTATATTTAGGACACTAACAAAATCGTACCATAAATTGGCTCCGTTTACGCAGTTCGTTCCTGACGTACGAATTTTTAGAGCTTTATTCAGCCGTTTAGGTACAATGTTTTTCCTCAGACGGAGTGAGCTTGAGTTTATTGCCCGATCGGGACATGTTCCCTGATTGAAGTTTTTATCAGAGTTCTTCATCTCTAACAAGGGAACTGTCAACCGTTGCATGCCGAAACCTATCTTGAAATTTGTTCCAGAGAAGTGTTGTGATGTACCGAGGCCGTGACCAAAAAAAATTTGCCTTTTTAACTTTAAGGTACATAAATCCAAGCCATAATTCATTAATAGCAACCCAGTGTACGGAGAAAATATACTCCCTGCGTGACGTAGAGCGGAGCGGAGTGAGACGGAACGCAGCACGGCGGCATGTAGTGAGGGTTATCCAATCTAACAATTCTGGAGTTGTAATATTTCCATACAGTTTAAATAAAACATTTGGCGCTGAATGTTACTGCCTTTGATTAAAAACGGCAGATTTTTTGACACCATCTCCGTGCATCAGAACGCTTCTCTGAAAAAAATTTAAAGGTGGGTTTCGGCATGCAATGGTTGACAGTTCCCTTGCAAGACAAATGTCAGCTAACTTTAAAGCCCAACTTGTCCGCGAACAACATCTGGTATCATAATCATCTCCATCATATGCATTATGTTTAGTTTGAATATATGGTTAAATTTTTTGTTTTTCTTTAATGTTGGTGTTATCTCGGAGAAGGCCCTGGCATTGAGTTGATCTTGGAAGATCCTATATGTCCCTGAGTGGTCAAAAAAGAATATTTATGATCCAGAGATTAAAATCCTCTCGGAACAATTCCTGTCCTTATAATGCCCGGTCCACCGCTGTGGTCTCGAGGTAGCATGCTGCCTTGTCACGTAGCGGGCCCGGGTTTGATCCCCGGTCGGGACAGGCTCTTGGGTGAGATTTTTTTGGGGGTTTTCTTCACCTGTAAGACAAATGTCAGGGAGCTTAGGGCCTAATGGTCCCCGAAAATCATCTGGCCTTCATCATCATCCTTATCATTATCGTCATCATCCTTCATCGGTGTGGAAAACAACGGAAAGCTACCACGCCTATAATTCCCTAGTAAAGCTTCAAAGCACAGCATGAAAATGCTATGATTGCGGTGAAAGACCTGCCCTCGGACAGAATTACTGTGGATGGATAGATGGATAATGCCCGAGTAGCGCGAGGCATGTAATAGTGCGTACAAAAGGAGAGGTTACACTACCAAGGGAATTTTTCCTTTAATTTTTTTTAATCCCCTTATGTTTTGTACTAAATTATTGACTTGTTCAGTCAATAATTTTTATTATTGTTTTTGTATTTATGTTTTTATATCCTTATTATTATTGTTGAGGAGGGCTGGGGTCACCCATTACGCGCAGAAACCTATCTTGAAATTTCTTCCAGAGAAGCATTGTAATGTACCATAACCGTGTCTAAAAAAATATCTGCCTTTTTAAGTAGAAGATACTAAAATCCAGCGCCAAATCTCTCATTTAAACTGTAGGGAAGTAAATACAACTCCCGAATTGGTAGATTGGATAACCTTCAATATATGTCCGCATAGCGTCCCGCTGCACTCCATTCAGTTGCTAAATAGCAGGGAGTCTATCTGTCCGTATGGTGGGTTGCCATTGCTGGATTCTAGCTTCGATTTCTGCGCGCGCATACACACACACACACACACACACACACAGACAGGCAGACAGACAGACACACACACACACACACTTCGATTTCGTAATTAAAAAGACATATAATCTGTTAGGCACGGCCTTGATAATCTTTTGAACACGGCCTTGGTACATCAAACCAAGTACATCAAATCAAATTGCTTCTCTTGGAAAAATTTGAAGCTAGGTTTCGGCATGCAATGGTTGACAGTTCCATTGCAAGGAAATGAAAAAGAAAGAAATTAAGCTGTTTATTTTGACTAAAAAAAAGCAATATATTGTAAGTACGTACGTATTTTTTAGTGTAAAAGAGAAATCGATGAGATTGAAAAAGGTACATTGTTCTCTGGCAGACTTGTGTAATTAGATTCGCTTGTTATTCACTAGGAAGAGGGGAAAAAAAAGGGGGAAAAAGTATCGGAGTGGGTCGTGTAAGACACTCCAATTAGCGGTAACAAGAGCAAGCAGTGATGGCGAAGTCTCGCCGGATTACATTAATTTGTCACTGCATATTATACTGACGTCAGATTTTTTCCATTATTTAGCTAAAACCGTTATACCTGCAACCTACATCTCAACTGCACTGCCAATAAAAATAATTATAACTAAACTAACGAACTGAAGTTAGTGGATTATTTCATGGCAGTTATGGCGGGGGATGATGTCAGTCCCGATATATATCCTTAAATGATATAAAATTATGTTAATAGTATATATTAAAAATCAATTTATATTACTAATAAATACTTTCTACCTTTAATTTTACATGTAAAATTCTATCATTTATATAATCAACATCTATACTTTCTTCAAACATTTGGTGCAGCAACGTGCCTACTCCAGATTGTGCTCTATTGTCTTTCGGTTGGCCACTGTATATAAATATATAATCATCAATATGTACATAACTTGAGAGAGAATGAAATACCTAATGAATTGATTAGAACAATAATATCAATTAACACGCACTGCAAAACAGCAATCAAAGTAAAAGAACAGCAAACTGAAGAAATAACGCTCACAAAGTACTCTTTAAGTCCAGTCTTATTTAATATTTTAATTGATAAAATTATTGAAAACATACCACCACGTTTGGATTATAAAATGAAAAACACTAGATTTCACTTAATGTGTTACGCAGATGATGTCGTTCTCCTTTCAGAATCTGAGGATAATTTACACAGTTCTTTACATAAATTTAATATAAATGCCAGAAAATACAATATGGAAATTAACACGAATAAGACAAAATGCTTAACAATATCAAAATAACCAGTAAGATGCAAATTAGAAGTGGAAAGAAAAATTATAGAACAAGTATCAGAATTTAATTATTTAGGTGTATTAATAACAAACACTAAAAATTTGACAAAAGGAGTCAGCAAAATAAGAAGAAAAATGCTGTTTGTAATGTGAGTGACGCGATTGAACTGAATAAAAAATAAAAAATTATCCTTGGACGGAACTGACGGTTGGCCCAAAAATATTTGTAATGTAACTGCCTTGAAAATGTGACCAGGGAACGAAACTGAGTTTCCCGTAAGGCGGAACTGTTGAAGGAACTCCTATCAATATCTTGTTTACTCCATCCCGCGGCGTTGTTTAATTGAGGCTTTACAACATGCCACTGTATATTTCTTTCCTTGGGCTAGGAATTATTATGTAATGTTGACTGTTGGGGACGTTCGAAAGAAAAAGCTCACTTTTATGTTCGTAACAGTGAAAATTGCAATTTTAGTGCTGTGTTTCCCCGAGATGTTTTAACTTTTTTTTTAATTCCAAAGGGGTTTTAACTAATTTTGTATGTTATACATTAAGAGAGAGATTAGTTGAAGAAATTATCATATAATTTGTTACAAAATAATTTTTTTTTTTCAAAACAAGTAAATCTGAAAAGAGATAGCGACAGAGAGCAGAAGAAATCTAGCAGTGCTGTATGCGGTACACATATAAAATTGGCATTAATGGATCTGTCATTAAATAATTAATTCAGTATAATTAATTCTACAGTTTATGGAACCAATAAGTTCAATTCTACATTCACTACAGCCTTTACCTTGTCTGTCCACAACATAGGCTAACTGAACCAGTTCATATCTCTGTCATTGAGGTCCTCTAACAGTCATCTGACTATTATCTTGCATCTAGAGGCATTTATAGCTGTGCACGTATTTACAATACAAGGAGATACCATTTATTGAAAATAAATAGTTAATAAAAAATGCGTCGCGAATGAACTGCGTAAGCTCAGCAAATCGAAGCTATGATCCGATTTTTATGGTTTACGGAACATATATTTCTTTTGTTAAACTGGAGAAGCTAAATTTCCTATGCTAACTTATTCAAACGTGTTGGACAGCAGTGATAACAATCCTATCATAACCTAAGTTATTACTAGGTCTGAAGAAAAGCATGAGTTACAGACTAGGCTGCATCGTACTACATCGCTGTGTTTACAAACTGCACGTTGACACGTGCTACTCGGGACAGACTTCTAGTACAGTCCCATTTGTGTAAGAATGGACTCATAATCGAAAAATGTTCTTTGCTCAATTTTTGTTTCGGTATTCTGATACAACCTCACATCACGTAAACAGGTCAATTACTGAGGAGAGTCGAACATACGAGTACACATTCTCCGCTCCGAGCAGGCAGTGGAGACGCTCGACAAAGACACGCATTTTGTAAACAATGTGTATAGAAATTAGTTACTACCCCGATACCGATACTTTTTTTCAGCCCTAGTTATTACTTTTTGAAAAAATGTTACACAATTTGACACAAATTAAATAATATGTTCTATTTTTTCTATTACTTTATTAAATATATTAATCTAATGTAAGTTAATGTACATTATATAAAACACTGTCAAAATTAAGAGTTATTGAAATTATATTATATAATTAGTATCGATATATTGCGATGAAGGAAATATGACCGGGTTATAGGTAATCCACCAATTCTAAATGGTTGGATTTACTTGATATTTGCAGAACACTTTCCTCTGTTTACTTTAATAGCATATGCTTAGTCACGTTGTAAAACATCGTAAGTTGCGACGCAAGAGTGATTTTTAAATGTTCATTTCAGGTGAACTCCTACACCTAACAGTCCAATTTTCTGCTGAACGAAGTCGACCTTACTTATTTAAATAATTATTACATGCCAAGTTTAGTTTCGATTAAACAGAAACTGCAGCTGCTAGAGCGTTATCGACACACACACACACACACACACACACACACACACACACACACACACACACACACACACACACACACACCACATACACACATATATATGACAAGATAAGAAATAATAAATGCCTGGACGGGATTTGAACCTGGACCTCTGAGTTGATATCTCATTGCGCTACCACTTACGCTACCAGGCTAATCCAGAACAAACATTTATTTTTCTTATACATATTCTCTATTATTACCAGATGTGTGAGAACTCGGTCTCCACTGCCACCTAGTAACTACCATAACAAGTAAGCAAATTAAAGAGAATATTTTTTACTTTATAGCAGTGACGCTTTTTCGATGTTATAATTAAACCTTTTTCACATTGAGGAATGCAAGCTTAATATGACAAGATAAGAAAAATAAATGCCTGGACGGGATTTGAACCCGGACCTCTGAGTTAATATCTCAGTGTGCTACCACTTAAGCTACCAGGCGAATCCAGAAAAAAACATTTATTTTTCTTCTACATATTCTCTATTATTACCAGATGTAGCGGGAATATATATACACTATCGAACACGTAGGTTCATGGCCGCGCTCACTTAAGCTCTCCTTACATCCCTATCCTGAGCTAATGATTTCCAATCTTTCCCTGTATAATCTACTTCCCTCAAATCATAGTTAGGTTATTCTCCCATCTCATTTTTGGTCTACCAACTGGTCGTTTTCCCTCTGGTTTACCTATCAGAAACTTTCATGCATGTCCTTCATTCCCTATTCGTGCCATATGTCCTGCATATCGCAGTCTACGAGACTTAACTGTTCTTATTATATCTAGCTTCCTATAATGACCACTGTTATGTAAGTCTTCTCCATTTGCCTGGCTGTTCATCTCTCTTTGGTCCAAAAATGTTCCTAAGAACATTTCACTACAGCCCTTAACTTGCTGTCCTTTCCTCTCTTAGAATAAGAGTCCACGTTTCGCATTCATACAATATAATTGGTAAAATAATAGTTTTATATTTTTTGAGTTTAACATTTTTGAAAGGATTTGGGACGTCGAAGAGTCTCTGTAATGCATAATAGCACGCATTTCCAAAATTCAGCCTACACACACACACACACAGACACACGCACACACACACACACACACACACACACATATATATATATATATATATATATATATTATTGGACTTTTATGAAATAAAATATTTCCTGTGCAATGGATGGATGAACTTTTACTTAAAACCATTGAAAAGGGCCTTCATTTCACTGAGCTTCAAGATAAGGTCACCCCTAAATATATTTATATATCAGTACTTAATATTGATTTTGGGATGACTTTTCCTTGAAGCTCAGTGAAATAAAGGCATTTTTCAATGATTTTAAGCAAAAGTTCACCCATTTATTGCACAGGAAATATTTTATTTCACAAAAGTCCAACAAGTTATAACCCTAATAACTTATATATAGATTTACATATTGGTCATGGTTATTTTTGGTGTCTACTAGATAGGATAGGAGAAGATCTGTAATTTTTAAAAATGTTTTCGTAAGAACAGCCTGAAACGCTTTATCCCTTCAGAATTCGGTAAAACTGAAAATTTTCACCTTATTACATTGCGTTTGGGATTAAGCGTCTCCTGGCGTATCATTACCATCACCCATCATATCATTACCCCGTATTACAAGCGCCCCTTCGTCAGAAGTGGGTTACATTACGACAATGCAAGGAGAGAATACCATAAATGTCGAAATGACAGAGTTTAAAAGTAATATTGTTCATTCTAATGTAAGTAACACTGGGCATGAATGTGTCACGACCACTGTGGGTCGCTATAATACAAAGAACACACTTTGAGATACATTGCCTTAAGGTTTAGACGACCCTGTAGAGAAATAATTTCCCTCCGGTCTGTAAAGTCACACTTTTTAACACGATAAGCACGAGAGGTTGGGACAGGTGCGGGGTCTTCGTGCTGAATAAGGAATTGACGTTTGCTGCAGATTTCTTATTGTATGGAGATTAATGTATTCAAATGGTGTGTGGTCAGAAAGCGCCGTGCTCACGATACTTTGCCTGATCAATTTCTTCCATATGGCAATGTTCGCGATTACATATGATCTCATGACACGTAAACTTCTTTTTATTACGTATGTGAAACCTATTTATTTTATAACCAGTCCACTTTAAAGCAACGAAAACTATACAGAGTGATTCTGTAATAACATGCAACAATTAAACAGGACATAGGGGATGCTCTACTGAACAATTTGAGATCGGAACCTAGTGTCTGAGAAGCCAGCCTATGGAGATGTGGAAGTAAACTTGTCTATCACATTACTATTTTCCAGCTAATTTACAACTACTGTGTCATCCCGCATATACTCGCTGGCATCAAGGACTGCAGTACAGTACCCTAAGTAAGCTGGGTAAGTGCTTCATTTGCTATTTGTTCCTGACTATGGTTCGTATCTACGTCAGTGCGACGCAGAAACAGTGCTGCTATGACTGGTGTACGATAAACGTTCCGCTGTGTCGTATAATAACGTGCGTACAAGTTTACATGTACTGTGCTATTTATTTACATATACAACATCCTTTAGTTTCAGCAAGAAAGTGACTGATGACTAGCGAGTCGTGACGCAGGATTTGACCTGATTCCCCTTGATTATTTCATATGGGGATATCTTATCTCACTTGTGTTTGAGACTCTAGCGGAAACGGATGTAGCATTAGTTGCCAGGATTGTAGCTGCCTGCGATGTGATTCGAAACACGCTAGAGTGCGGCATAATCTTGTTCGTTGATGTCATGCTTGAATTGAGGTTGCTGGCCGTCACTTTGAGCAACTGTTGTAAGATACAAAATTGTACGTTAATTATATCAATGATGGTACTTATAATTACCTGAAAAATAATCATCATTATCATCGTCTTCAAGGATAAGACCTGTTGGTCTGTTTCGGCTCAAAATTGTTCACGCTATTTCTTTAAAGATCGACCTATATGTCTTGTGCCCCTTGGATTATAATATAAAACATTTCTTGCCTTATAAGTGTTTAGCATTCGTAGAGCAATTTATTCTATATTTTTCGATTAATGTTGTGATTTGTTCTATGTTCAATTCCCTTTTGATATCAGTACTTCTTTTGTGATTTAATAACGAATTTTCTGTTACCAAGCGAAGAAATTTCACTCTTGAAACTTCGATTTGTCTTAATTAATCAGAGGTAAGTTACTAACTTTCACATCCATATAATAAGAGTGGCAATGCAACCACTGTATATAGTTGAAGTGTTTTTCGTCTTACGTTCTACTTTAATGTTCGTTGTATTGTATCACAGAATCTATTGAAATTTATTTTGATATTTCAATTGATTTATTTTTTCTACAGGGTCAACATTATTTAAACCGACAAACTCTGGGAGGTTGTAGGGGACACCAAAACAAATATTTTTCCCTAATGCCATTTTTTTCCTATGAGGATTATTTAAACCGGTAGAGGGTGTATTACGCTCTTCAGTTGTTACGACTGCAACTGCTGTTGATGGTAGAAATTGTTTTGTCCACTAGTGTAGTAGTGAATTGTATATGTTTACTAATCGAGCGATAGACCTGGAGTGAGTACACTGATATGGTTGGTGCGTACTATGTAGCGCACCACAACGGACGAGCTGCACAGCGGGTTTATCAACAAAAATATCCTAATCGCCGTATCCCGTATCATACGACATTTACTGCTGTGTACCAACGTCTGCGTGAGACCGGGTCATTTAGCAGATTACCTGGACAGGGACTCCGTCGCACAGTAAGAACGCTGCGATTTGAGGAATCTGTCCTGCAGCATGTGGAGCGAGATCCTTCAATCAGCACTCGTGCAATTGCGCGTAACATGGGGACGAATCAGACGAATGTAAGCAATGTCTTTCATGAGCAATTCTTACATCCATTTCACTTACAGCGTGTCCACAACCTGGAACCAGTTGATTATGCACCCAGAGCACAGTTTTCGCAGTGGTGCCTGGAACAGTGTCAAATGCATACTACATTTCCATACTCTATGTTGTTTACAGATGAAGAAACGTTCGGGCGTGATGGAGTCTTCAACATACACAATGCACATTTTGGAGTGAGGATAACCCACATGCCACAGTTGCTCACGCACATCAAGTGCGGTTCTTCGTTAATGTGTGGGCCCGTGTTGTTGGGGACTTTTTAGTTGGGCCATATCTCCTACCTATGCAATTAAATGGCAGGCATTATTGCAATTTCCTCCACAGAGCATTGCCAGAATTGCTGGAAGACGTCCCGGTACCTACAAGACAACGCATGAGGTTCCAAACATGACGGAGCGCCGGCACATTTCAGTCCTTGTGTGCGTCGATTCTTGAAACAACGGTTTCCAGAAAAGTGGATTGGAAGAGGTGGTCCTGTACCATGGCCTGTTCGATCCCCATATATGACCCCTCTGGATTTTTTTTTTTGTATGGGGGAGAGATGCGCAACCTTGTTTACACAACTCCTGTTGCATCAGAAGAAGATCTGGTTGCCCGGATAGTAGCAGCAGCAGGTGCAATTAACGATACTCCTGGAGTTTTTGCCCGTGTTAGACAGAACATGATCCGCCGGTGTAACCTTTATTTGCATGTTGATGGGGGCATTTTTGAATCTCTACTGTAATTTAAGTAATTGCCATGTGTTAAGGTGTTGTCTCTTGGTAATAAAAATGCAAAAGTGTTTGTTGGTTTAATTAATTTGCCGCCAGAGAAATCTTCCTCTATTGGTTTAAATAATCCTCATAGGAAAAAAATGACATTAGGGAAAAATATTTGTTTTGGTGTCCCCCACAATCTCCCAGAGTTTGTCGGTTTAAATAATTTTCACCCTGTATAGTTTTTTTTTTACTTATAACAATTTTATCTCTAAGTTGTTGTCCTCGGAATGCCACCACTTTGGTTTTATTTATTGAGATTATCGTTTATGATAAATAATGTAAATAAAATAAGACTTAGACAATAATGTGAGACTATTTTACTCGCATATCTACTTAAGCTGTATTATGACCCTAGGTTCTCTACTTAAAATTGTTCAGTGGAGCATCGCCCATGTCCTGTTTAATTTTTGCACGCTCTTATAGAATCAGCCTGTATAAGGCGTGGCTTATGTGACCTCATCTTCAATGTAAAATTCATGACGATTCCTTCACTGGTTCTCCTTGTTAGCCAACTGCATCTATACCCTATTCCACTGAGTTTGACTAAGTAACTAAAAAACTTTCTGGCATTATCGAACCCGTAGATTCATGACCGCGCGGACATAAGCTCTCCATACATCCCTATCCTGAGCTAAAATGTTTCAATCATTCTCTGTATAATCTACTTTCCTCAAATCATAGTTAATGTTATTCTCCTACCTCATTCTTGGTCTACCAACTGGGCGTTTTCCCTCTGGTTTCCTACAAGAAGCTTCTATGCAAGTCTTTCATTCCCCATTCGTGCCATATGTCTTGCCCATCGCAGTCTACGAGACTTAACTTTTCTTATTATATCTAGCTTCCTATAAAGACCATGTAGTTCACTGTTAAGTAGTTTTCTCCATTCACCTATCTGTTCATGAGTTTGACAGGGAACTTAAATATTGCAGAGGAGATGGAAAGTCAATGTCTGTGGACAATAATAGTGATAGTGAGTACATGCTGATAGCATTTTTACTGCCACCTCAAAATTCTTACTATAATTTTTAAACAGGCCTATTATAAGTCATACTCTTAGTTGATCTAAAACAAGGCTGTTAATAAGTGACCTCTACGTGTGAAAAGTTGTCCCCCTTCCTACCCGCATACAGGTGCACTCCCAATGAAACAACCCTACTGACAAGTGAGTAGCCAGTGTTTTACCTTGTCAACTTATCCGATGTAAGGTACAATTGGATGAGCCTAATGATCACTTATTAACACGCCTGATCTAGAAGCACGCGTTGACAGAGAAATAAAATTTCTTACAGTGTCATTACGCTATGTAAATTAATTTTGATCTTTGTTTTCAATTTACTACATAGATGTATAATAATAATAATATAATAATAATAATAATAATAATAATAATAATAATAATAATAATAATTATTATTATTATTATTATTATATATCAAAACGTCCACCGCTGTGGTCTCGAGGTAGCGTGCTGCCTTGTCACGCAGCGGGCCTGGTTTCGATCCCCGGTCGGGGCAGTTTTTCTGGGTGAGGTTTTTATCGGGGTTTTTCCTCACCTGTAAGACAAATTTCAGGAAAACTTTAAGGCCCAAACGGTCCCCGAAATCATATGGCCATCATCGTCATCCTTCACCGGTGTGGAAAGCAACGGGAAGCTACCACACCTACAATTCCCTAGTAAAGCTGCAAGCATAGCATGATTGCAGTGAAGGACCTGCCTTCGGGCAGAATTACTATGGATGGATGGATATATCAAATATTGATAAAATTAGAAACGAAAGAATTAGAGAGATTATGAAAATGGATAAGAATATTCTCTAAGCAATTGAAGAACGAAGATTCAAATGGTTTGGACACGTTAAAAGAGTGGGATAAGATAGAATTCCGAAAATTATTTTGGAATGGAATGCTGAAACCAAAAGGAATAATGGATTGGAGTATGAACAGAATTATTATTATTATTATTATTATTATTATTATTATTATTATTATTAAAATCCAGGTATTTCTGGAGGGAGAAAACGTCTCTCAGTTGCTGTACTGGAACAATAATGTACGATTCTTAAAATGTCATGTAAGAGAAAGTAATCCGCGTAATACACGTAAGAAAGGCTTATTTCAAAATTCATATCCGCAGAACATGTGGGCAATAATATAAAGTGCTTACAAAAAAAGGTCACGGTTCGTTGACAAGGAGAAAGAATGGAATGTTGCCTATTCAATATACATATTGGGATATATTTTAATGAAAACAAGTGTAATTATGGAAGAAATGCAATTTTATAGGCATCGAAACATGAATATTTTCAGAGAGTAATTTTTATTGATTTGAAAAATTATACAGATTTCTTGATAAAATTTCCGTTTATATCACAGGGATCATGTTCCATAAAATGTGTAATTGCAAAATCAACAATATTCATCGCACGAAATTTCACAGTGAACATACTTTATATCTGTGCATGTAAAACTTATATAACTGAGCATGTAAAACTTATATATATTCCGAAGATATCATATGGTACGGACACATATCATGGACGTTCAGTTAAAGGCTATCTCAAAAACTGTTTGTTTACATACCTTACGGGAAGGAATATATCGGAAGGCCAAACAAGCAATACAAAGATCAATTCACCTGAGGAAGAATAGGCCAGAAGACCTAATCCTTGATAGAATTAAAGATAATGATTGTGTTTATTGTTCTAATACGTGAAACATATTAAAAAAATAAAAGAAACGCATTTGAGGCGGATTGGGCACCTTATACGAATGGAAAAGGTAGAATATCAAAGAAAGCCCTCAAATAGAACACTAGAGTAAAGAAGGAAAGATGTAGATTAACAGAACTTTGGATGGATGGAATGTAAAGTATGGAAGCAAGGGGTCTTAAGGAAGAAGATGCATTAGACAGAGAATCTCTGGCCACAAATTAATTTGGGTGGTCTCGAGGTAGTGTTCTGACTTGTCACGCAGCGGGCCCGGGTTCGATCTCCGGTCGGGGCAGTTTGTCTGGGTGAGGTGTTTATCGGGGTTTTTCCTCACCTGTAAGACAAATGTCAGGAAAACTTTAAGGCCCAAACGGTCCCCGAAATCATATGGCCATCATCCTTCACCGGTGTGGAAAGCATGCTATGCTTTGCAGCTTTACTAGGGAATTATAGGTGTGGTAGCTTCCCGTTGCTTTCCACACACACACGCACACACGCGCACACACACGCACGCACACACGCACGCGCACACACACACACACACACATATATATATATATATATATTTAACTTTCACGCAGTTTGGAGGGAGGATTTTTTTCAGCTTAGGACTTTGACCTCATTACGAAGGGTTTCTGGAGATCTGCAAACTGCACCCTTTTAAGCTGTTTTGAAAGGACCATTCCTAAACTAATTTGTGTGAACTTTCTTCGGGTTTGTCCCCTTTGGTACATTTGCCAGTATTTTTATCGCTTGTCCGACTTGTAACTTGTCGATTCAAAAGGAATTTGCAAACTAATCTGTTTTGCTAATATTAAGGTGAGGCCTGGAAAGTTTCCTTTTCCGTGTGAAACAAATTTTGTTTACTGAGTTAATAAATTTTTTATAAATATGTACTTCGTCTATAATCACTATACATATTCCTGTAATTAAATATCTAATAATTAAATATATAATGAAGGGAGATAGATATCCGTCTCATACTTTATCATTACTTTTCACAGGTATAAATATATTGTATAATGGAAATGGACAGCTAATAAACAACAAATGAGGTAAATTTTTAAGAAGTGGCTGAATTAAAATACCTAAGAACAATACTCACAAATAGGAACGAGATGAACAACGAAATTACACATAAACTCAATCCTGGAAATGCATCCTATTAAGCATTACGGGACTCTTATCGTCCCAACTTCTCTCAAAACATTAAACTAAAAATATATAAAACTATTATTCTCCCAGTTATATTCCTCTTACATTCCAAGTGCAGATTTTATCCTCTCCGCTATCCCTAATCATTTGTCCTTATTTCTTGCTGTGGTCATATCCTAAAATCCAATCCGGCCTTTGCTTTGATATGAATCAGTAGTAATAGATGTCCCTGACCGCGTTATGAGCGCTATGCAGGGTAAGGATAATGACAGGGCTGCTGTCTCAGAGCAGTCTTAACAAAGGCAGATAGTAAACAAATAGGGACTGCAGAAATCAAGATGTTGAGAGCAATAGCAGGATACCAAAGGACCGATAAAAGAAAAACGAAGATATAAGAATAGAATTTAATATATTTAATATCTGTGAAAGAATAAAATACTATCAAAATGCTTACCTTCAGCACGTATTACGAATGAATGAACAGCGCATACCAAGAAGAATATATAATTATAAACCAAAAGGAAGACGATTGTTGGGAAGACCATTGAAGAGATGGAAGGACCAATTCGACCTATAATGATATCGGAACAGGCCATTGGGCTTAATCCTTGTTGTTGAGGATGATGATCTTCCAGTTATATTACATGGATGCGAAACATGGACTCTTACTTTAAGGGAGGAAAGGAGTTTACGAGTATTTGAGAATAAAGTTCGTAGGAAATTTGTTGGACCAAAAAGAGAGATGAGGTCAGGTGAATGGAGAAGACTACATAATAGTGAGCTACATTGTCTTTATAGGAAGATAGATATAATAAGAATAGTTAAGTCTCGTAGACTGAGATGGGCAGGACATGTGGCACGATTGGGAAATGAAAGATGTGTATGTAGGAAAACCAGAGGGAAAACGCCCATTGGTAGACGAAGAATGAGGTGGAAGAATAGCATTAAACCTAATTTGGGAGAAGGGGATTTTACAGGGGATGTTTGGAAAAAAATCTCAGGTCAGGGATGTGTGGAGAGCTTATGTCCACGTGGCCATGCACCTTCGGGTTCGATAGTGCCAGTGAGTTAGTCAGTTAGTTATTATCACAACTTTGAACAAGTTTTCATTTATATATTCATAAAATAAAGCAATGATTGCCGTAGGCTCTTTTAATGTAGTTCATATGTCCGTATACGATCGGATAAATAATGTTTTTTAGAGGATGGTTTATTTGAATAGAATATTGGTATGAAGTAACACCCTATAGCGGATTACAATTCCTCATCTTCATACAACTGGATGAATATTCCCATCGGCAATAATCGATTTTTAATTCGGTTTGCACATTTCCAGGCGAATGGGAATCGTGACCGAAATGAAAATAAATCCGTGTGCAGACCGAGTTCGACTGTTGTACTCGCTTCATAACATCTGTTAATTAAAATAAAATAACTTATAAATGTATGACCTGCAGTCAAATTAGTTCAGCTTGACAGCAGCATCGACATTTTTACGCCATTGACATTATTTGTTCGTTAACTCTCAGCACTAAATGCATATTTAGGAAATTGTAACTTTGGAATAAGGTACAACAAACATATATCAATAGAAAGCAAAACCCGTATAATCAAAATGATAGTTCAACCAGTTATCGTATATGGTGCAGAAACTAGGGCTAACACAACAAAAACTAAACAAATAATAAGCACATCTGAAATGAAGAACTTAAGAACTATTTAGGGGAAAACATTATTTGATAAAATATACAACACAGAAATTAGGGACAAATGTCATATTCAAGAAATAACGAATTTTATTGTAGATAGACGAAAATATTGGTCTTATAGAAAGAATGGAAGACAACAGACTTGCAAAAAGAGCTAAAGAAGATAGACCAATGGACGGGAGAAGAACAAGAGGAAGACCAGCCTAGAGATGGATAGGCAGTGAATGCACATCCAATACGTCTTCCTCCGAGGAGTGATTTTGGAAATAAACAGGATGAAAATCCTACAAATTATGATTAACAAGAAGAAGAAGAAGGAGGAGGAATAAGTAGGTGTCAAGAAACGTTTGTGAATTTCAAATCGTGTGAGAGTGGCACGCTACGACTTAATGGTAAACTCTAAAAACTGGTTAAACGTGTCAAGGCGTGGAAAGTAAGAACAATATTCATTCGTGAATAAATACAGCCAGTTTCACTCTACTTATGGCCGCTAGCGGGAAACCTAACTGCGGGCAGTGAGTCATGAACTCGCTACCCACGTTAATGGTCACACGCCGAGTGAAACTCAGCGTTATTTATTTTCTTCTTGTAAGCCCATGTTTTCCCTTAACAGAGATTTAGATGCTCTCCCCCTACATGGAAGAATTTGAACCATACTAATTTAGTTACACTTGTTTTCGTATAGATGTTATTTGAGTGGTCCGTGGTCAGCGTTCCGCCTCATACTGACATGTAGGAAACCAAGATAGTACTAGGACGGTAAAATTCAGTAAATTTTGCTTAGAGAGCTTTTCATTCAGGCTTATATATATATATATATATATATATATATATATATATGAACTGAATATAATAATTATGACTGCTACATAATATTAAGTCCTCCGCTGTGGTCTCGAGGTAGCGTGCTGCCATGTAACGCAGCGGGCCCGGGTTCGATTCCCAGTCGGGACAAGTTCCTGGGTGAGGTTTCTTTCGGGGTTTTTCCTCACCTGTAAGACAAATGTCAGGATGCTTAGGGCCCAGTGGTCCCCGAAAATAATCCGGCCATCATCATCATCCTTATCATTATCATCATCATTCTTCACCGGTGTGAAAAACAACGGAAAGGTACCACACCTATAATTCCCTAGTAAAGCTGCAAAGCATAGCATGAAAATGCTATGACTGCAGTGAAAGACCTGCCCTCGAGCAGAATTATTATGGATGGATGAATATAATATTAAATAATATTACTATTTAACTACATTTAACTACAAGCCAAGAGGTTCAAGGAATGTAGGAAGGCCAGTGAAAAGATGGACAGAACGACTGTGAGGCGGAACAGGCAATTTGCCTAGCCCGTGAAGTGAAGGAGTAGAAGATTACTATTTCGATTAATTATGTAAATTGTAATTACAATCTTATCTATTGTCCTAATAATAAAATTTAAAAAATAATTTAATTTATCCTGTTTAATCTCTCACCTCACAGGTACTTTTGCGTGTCATACGCCACTCGGGCCTTACTGTGACAAGATCTGTCGGGAAAAGTATTTTAACTATGGATCACATACATTCTTTTTTTGACCACAAAAATGTATGGAGGGTCTCTCCGAATGAGTGATCAGCTTAATGTCAGTGCCTCCACCGAGACAACACAACGTTAATAGAATAATAACTTAATAATAATGGATATTAATGAAAATTACTATTATTACTATTAGTAGGGGAATGGAGGATTTTTTTAGGAAAACTAGAGGGAAAGCTGCCGGTTGGAAGACCAAGTATGAGGTAGGAGAATAACATTAACCATGATTTGAGGGAATTAGAATATACAGGTGAAGATTGGAAAACATTAGCTCAGGAAAAGGATATATAGGAAGCTAATGATCGCGCGGCAATGAACCTATGGGTTCGATAGTGCCAGTAAGTTATTATTATTATATTATTTTATTATTATTATTATTATTATTATTATTATTATTATTATTATTATTATTATTATTATTATTATTATTATTATTTGTCCATCTGCTGTGGGCTACGTGTTACATCGTTGTTTCGTACGCAGGGATCGGGTTTCTGGTCGGGACAAGTTTCCTGGGTAAGATTTTTTTCGGGAGTTTTCTTCACCTGTGAAACAAGTGTCGGGCATTTTAAGCCTCAAATAGTTCCCAAAAATTATCTGGCCATCACAAACATCCTTATCATATTAGCCTTGTTCAGTACACATGAATAAGTGAATGAGATTATCTTGTCTTAAATGTTTGTGTCTAAATGAGTACAACATAACTGACTTACGGGATTAGGGAATGTGATTATTAAAAACTAGGGCTCAAAGTGCTGTAGGAGAAACTAGCTAAGCGAGAAGAGAAGAAAAGGTAAACAAAAACAAAACCAATCATATTTATATGGTGTTAACAGCGAATAATCGATTTCCTTATGTCATGAAAGGCAATGTAGGCCAATAGTAAGCATACCAGTTATCTTGGAGGTCATCTATAAACAAGTGAAGTAAATATACCAACTCTATACAAACTGCCATCGCTATAATTAAATTCATGTGCAGTTTACGAATGAAATGTAAATGCCACAACAGGAAATAGACATTGAGCAAACTCATATTCGCCAATGTTAATTTTATGAACCTGAGAATTCATGAACCTGTACGCCTGGAAGTGCTCTCGGCTTGCATTTGCACTTCAAAACGCCAGGAGCAACGGGAAGGATAAGTAACATATATGCCATAGCTTGTTATAAATATACCTAAAGAAACTATTACAATTTCTGATAACGTAGGTTATGAAACAACTTTTGGAAGATGAATTTTAATC
The DNA here is from genome assembly GCA_030220185.1 of Diploptera punctata. Lineage (NCBI taxonomy): Eukaryota > Metazoa > Arthropoda > Insecta > Blattodea > Blaberidae > Diploptera > Diploptera punctata. The sequence continues at coordinate 706,124 of JASPKZ010007366.1, read as the reverse complement.
CAGAGGTAGAAATTATTCATTCCATAACTTGTTTTAATATTGATTTTTTTATATTAATAGGGGCCTAATAGTTTATTGCAGCGCAAACTGCCAGATATTTTATGTGTAATATTCCATTTCATTATCCTATGTCGCGGTCTCTAAAAAGGGAAGTGTCAGTGATATATTATCCTGAAACTTCACCGATATAATCCACGCACCATGAAATCAGTACTTCTAAATATATATATATATATATATATATATAAACGAATGTTTATCCGTCTGTCTGTTTTTCCTTTATGCACTGCTAAATCATCATCCGATTATAATGGGTTTTTCGCAAAATATTCAGAAGTTTCCCGGGAAGGTTTTAGGCTATAAGTCAGTTGTAATACACAAATCCTTCACCTTTAAAAATAATCAGCCTTTTCTAGTGAAAAAGTGTTTTTTTTAACTTTTTGGACGCTTAAATGACTGTGGTGCCTAAACCATAACATATACACCAAATTAATATACAAAGAATTAAATATCTCAAAACAATCTACAAAAATGTCCGCGGCAGAATATGTCTCTACCTTTTACGGATAACTCATAGGCCTAACAACCATTTTGATCTTTCAGCTCATTTATGCCAAGATGATCTATAAAAATAATTACAATATAAATTTATAATTTTTTTACTTGTAAAAATAAACATAGAAACACATTTAATTTATTTAGGCGTAGCAGCGCACGCCGGGTGTTAGCTAGTTCATTATAGATCACAGTTGAGGTTATGTAGTAAAATTTTATAATATTAAAATAAGAACCTGGTATATCAGTCGTCCTCAACTAAAATTGATTTCTGTTTTTAAAAAAACTTCGTCAATTAATTGAAAAAATGTTAGATATAAAATTGGTACCTGATAAGTCAGTCGTCCTCACTAAATTACTAAATAGTTCCAATATGGACGCCTTTCAAAATCAATGTTTTATCTTCTGCATTTTAACTGGTACTGATATTGTTGTACAGGTTGTACAACGGGTTTATGTCTGTGGGTATGTCTGTATTCTTTGCTTCTTTTCGAATCTCTATATCTTCAAGGACGCTGATTCTGCTATGGTTATACTCTCTTTGTAATTTTGACATAGAGTTATAGATTTTATCGAACTGATGACCTGTTATTAGTATGTGTTTGGAAAAACTTGACTTTTCTTCGTTATTAACAAAATGTTTGATATGTTCAGAATATTTGTGTTGAATATTTGTGGAACTATTAAAAAATTTAGTTGAGGACGACTGACTTAAAAAGAACCAATTTTACATTTAACATCTTATTACATAACATAGAATAAATAAAATAGCTGAAACAATATTACGTGAGGAACAAAATGGATTTAGAAAGGGTAGGTCAACTATAGATTGCGTTTTTACAATGGCCCAATTGATAGAAAAAAGAAAGAATTTAATTTACCCACGTATATAGCTTCTGTTGATTATACTAGAGCATTTGATAGTGTAAGTAGAAATAAATTATGGAACATACTAGAAATGAAAGGAATTCCTCAACACCTTATAAGAGCCATTCAGAGTTTATATATAGAAACAACTTTTAAAATAGACTGCGGAGATAAAATTAGTAGACAAAACATAGAAATAAACCATGGAGTAAGACAAGGGTGTCCAATGTCACCAGTATTATTTAATTTATACTTGGACCATGTCATAAATGAATGGCAAGAACAAATTAATATAAATAGAGTATTGACAACTCTGCTTTTTGCAGACGACCAAGTAATAATGACAGCATCAGAAAATGCTCTGCAACAATTCCTTTATACTTTAAATAATATCTCTCTAAAATACAATTTAAGAATATCTACATCTAAAACAAAAATATTAGCTCTGAAAGGAAAATGTGCAATAAGAACAAAAATAGTGATAAACAATGTAATTATAGACCAAGTTCAGAATTTTAATTATTTGGCTTGTCATTTAGACAATGACAGAAATTTGGATAAACACACTAAAATACAACGATTCAATTATCTATGTGGCACAATTAAACGCACTTCATTAAATAAGACTAGAAAATAAACTATTTTGAAGTTTTACAAAGTATTGGCAGTTCCATCTCTTGTATATGGATGTGAAACCTGGACATTAACAAAGGCAGATAGTAAACAAATAGAGGCTGCTGAAATGAAGATGTTGAGAGCAATAGCAGGATACCAAAGGACCGATAAAAATAAAAACGAAGATATAAGAAGAGAACTTAATATATTTAATCTCTGTGAAAGAATAATATATTATCAAAATGCTTATCTTCAGCACGTATTACGAATGAATGAACAGCGCATACCAAGAAGAATGTATAATTATAAACCAAAAGGGAGAAGAACGTTGGGAAGACCATTGAAGAGATGGAAGGACCAATTTGGCCTATAATGAGATCGGAACAGGCCATTGGGCTTAATCCTTGATGTTGATGATGATGATGATTACATAACATCAGCGGTGCTTTAATATGAATTTTAAAAGTGTCGATTAATTAAAAACATAGTTATAAAACTTCGTCGATTAATTAAAAACACAGTTTTAATTACTCGACGAAGCTTTTTAAACATAATTCCATTTTAGTTGAGGACGACTGATACACCTGGTACTTATTTTAACATTTTGCACCATGAAATGTTCATGTACCAAAAATCAACTGCGAGGTTTAAATCTAGGCACCTAAATATATACTGGAATAGATAGAAAATGCAATTGATTCTACAGTTTGAGCAGTCCTAGTAATGCCAGGTTGGGTGTGTTATCTAATGCATCTACTGCACTTTCCGTAACTCGGGTTGAGCGCTGGGCGGATAGATGGGGCATTGAAATGAATGTGAGGGCAAGTGAATGCAAATTTACAACGTATTTAATTAGTTATTTAGTATAGTATGCATTACATAGACTCTTGACTTCCCAACTCCTTTCAAAAAATGTAAAAATGAAAATAAATAAAACTATTATTCTACCGGTTATATTATATGGATGTGAAACATGGACTCTTACTTTAAGGGAGGAAAGGAGATTACGAGTATTTGAGAATAAAGTTCTTAGGAACAATTTTGGACCAAAGAGAGATGAACAGACAGGTGAATGGAGAAGACTACATAACAGTGAACTACATGGCATTTATAGGAAGCCAGATATAATAAGAATAGTCAAGTCTCGTAGAATGCGATGGGCAGGACATTTGGCACGAATGGGGAATGAAAGACGTACATGGAAGCTTCTTAAAGGAAAACCAGAGGGAAAACGCCTAATTGGTAGACCAAGAATGAGGTGGGAGAAAAACATTAAGTACGATTTGAGGGAAGTAGATTATACAGGGAACGATTGGAAAATATTATCTCAGGATAGGGATGTATGGAGAGCTTATATCCGCGCGGCCATGAACCTACATTTTCGATAGTGCCAGTGAGTTAGTTAGTTAGTATAGTAAGTGACCTCACACAAATGATAATATGAGTAAGGTCACATATGGATGTAGGTTTTAACCCATTTCCAATCCTTTATTTTTAATTTAAATCACACATTTGAATGTAAAATAATCTAGATTATGGACTTTTACTAGAGGTAAATTAAATAGGATAGTAGCTGCAGAAATGAAGTTATTAAGACCTTTAGCGGGTTATACGCTTTATGACTACATGCGTAATGAAGATATCCGCAAAGCTCCAACACACCAGCAATAACTGAAAGTGTCGAAGTTTACCGACATAATTGGCATAAACACTCCTTAGAATGCCAAACAATAGACTACCTCTAATGCTATTTAATTACATACCCACAGGGCGAAGATACCCAGGACGATCTAAGAAGCGATGGAGGGACAAATTTCTATCCTGAAGCGGAACGGACCAATGGCCTAATCCCTGGTTGTTATTAATGATGATGATGATGATAATCTAAATTATAGAAAAAATATTTATGTTGGTTTAATTGATTATTATGATCTCTTATTACAATTATGTTGAATTTTATATAGGGAAAAGCCAACATTAAATCTACAAAGCAAACTGTCAACCATTGCATGCAGAAACCTACCTTGAAATTTGTCCCAGAAAAGCGTAGTGATGTACTAAGGCCGTGTCAAAAATTATGTACCGTTTTTACCTGGAAGACTCTAAAATCCAGCGCCAAAGCTCTCATTTAAACTACAGGAAAGTAATGCAACTTCTGAATTGGTGAAATGGATAACCCTGAAAACCTGCCCGCATGCCACATCCCGCCACACTACATTCCACTTTATTCACGCAGGGAGTCCATCTGCTTCGCACAGTGAGTTGCCGTTGTTGGAACCTGACTTCAATTTCCGTGTCTTGCAGTTAAAAACGGCAGATACGTTTTTGAACCGGCCTTGGTATATCATGACGCTTCTCAAATTCCATGGTAGATTTCGGCATGCAATGGTCGACTATTTTCTTGTAAGTCATTGTACACGAATCTATTTGTCATGTGAGATAATTCTATCGCTAAGCAAATTAAAATATTCTGGAAGTATAAGCTGTATTGGTAATGTTTCAAGCATTGTAAGTGTACTTCAAACAAAAATTGCCGCTTTACCCTTTAAACCAAGATGGCCGAAGTTGTAGGTCTACTTTAACTTATACTATTTGACTAATAGTTGTTTTGTGTTCTAGAATTATCATGTTGTACTATGATCCAAGATGGCTGTTGTAACGTCTACAAATTCATGTATAATTTCGGAGGAGTAATTTAACAAAATTCATAACTTATTCAACGACAATTAAAGATTTCTTAAAACTAGATCAGTTGGCCGTAAACGTCGTTATGGTAACCTCGTTGTCTCCTGAATTTGGACTTAGCTCTGAATCCCAAAACAACCCAATACAGCAAACATTTCCTTTGGGCATTTTCTTTAAAAAAACATCATTCCAAGACACAATTACTAAACTTAAATATTTTCCGGGTGCCTAATTGTTTATCTTAAATCTATCTCCCTACATACGCTTAACTACATAATATTAATAATAATAACAATAATAATAATAATAATAATAATAATAATAATAATAATAATAATAATAATAATAGGCCATTTGTTGGCCTGTTTCGGCCTCAAGAGAAACACCATCCAAAAGCATTTTGAGTAGACCTACTGGTCTTCTTCTTCCTGCAGGTTGATAGCTTAACATTTGTTTGGGTGATAATAATAACAATGCTAATAATAATAATAATAATAATAATAATAATAATAATAATAATAATAATAATAATGATAATAATAAAAATAATGATAATAATAATAATGATAAAAATAATAATGCAATAGTAATAGTAATAGTAATAATAATGCAATAGTAATAGTAATAGTAATAATAATAATAATAATAATCAAATTAATGATAATAATCAAATTAATGATAAATAATAATAATGATTAAAATAATAATGCAATAGTAATAGTAATAATAATAATAATAATAATAATAATAATAATAATAATAATAATAATAATAATAATAATAATAATAATAAGAGACTTGTCTACCAGGGTTGCATGGGATAGTGAAGTGCATTCTAAAACCTCTCCTATCCAAAACCTAACCTCAACCTGTCCATGATGCAACCTGCTTATAACAGATGAGGCTCTAGGGACCGACTATTGGCGGTACAACTATAACATCACTTGCAGAGTTAATGCTGCATGGTTGGATACCCCAATACTTTACCCCTTCGGGCATACAATCCGTCGGGTAGTACTTTAGAGTTGCTCTCAATTCTCACAACAAACCTAGGATGTATCGTAACAGACCTATAGGCCTAAGACTTGGTTGGATGAAGAAGACGTGTCTACCACTTAACCAGGATAAAACAAAAAATACAACAAATATTCTTAGATATAAAGCACATAACATATCTACAATATAATTATTATTTGCAATATATTTTGATTTAATCTACATTTAGTGAATGAAACATGAAGTGTACAAGATAGAAAAAAACTATTAATAACATAGATAATTTAGTTCTCGGGAAAAATTAATTATTTAACAATATATAATTGTATAAGCGTGACTTAAAAGTGTCAAGTGTGCGGCAACCCCTGATAGCTTAAGGGAAGGCAGAGGCTACTGCGAAAGAAGTAGAATAAGAGGATGTGCTATGAAGAGGGATATTTAGCAGACTATTATCTTGTGACCTAGTGTCAATATTATGGTAAGAAGATAATTTCTCAAATCTAGTAGCCAGGTAGCTAGGAGTGTAGGAATTCAAAAGCTATAAAATGAGTGAAAGAGAGTGCAGTTTACGTCTGTCACTAAAACGGAGCCAAGAGAGATTATTGAAGTGTTAGGAAATATGATCATAATGACAGGTATTGAAAATGAATCGAACGCAAGCATTATGAACACGCTGCAGTCTCTGCGACAAGTCATAGTTTAGATCATTATATATAACTTCACAATATAACCTAATAGTTACAGCATTAGTGTGATCAAATTTCAATTTACGCACTACTTCGGCTGATCACTTTACGTAGATGTTACATTCGTGTATTTTATACAAAGAGTAAAGGATGATTGAATGTGTTAATGTAGAACAGGACTGTTAAACAGTGCTCTCCAAGTGTACAAACCGCTCCCTCCCTCCTATTCAATCCTGTGACGGACAAGTGCAGATGCACTCACAACGAAGCAACACGACTATAGCAGTGTCTTACCTTGTCAGCTTGTCCGACGTAGGGTTGAATACGAGGAGGAACTGTTTTTTCACACCTATAGGTTATCCGCTCTTAAATTGATCCTCATCAAAACAAAACCACGTGTCCTGCTTACTTTTCATTGGTTATGGACACCGACGTACGTTGTAGAAGCAATAAGTACGCGAAAAAGTAGTTACCTTCATTAAATTAAAAATATGTCCTCTGAATATACTTGTTATTCTTCGTGAATGAAAATATTAATATTCAAAACATAGAAAATATTCTAAAATATACCTAATCAATAATTACAGCTTAAAATAATTCATTACATATGGACGATGCATTTGAGTCATGCTTCAGTCGATTCTCATGAAACAAAATGACCAAAAATATCGAGTTTTTTGTTGCTGTGTCGTCATCTCCGTGTCAAAATGTGACAATAATTGTGGCGCGAATGGCGGAAGGATACAATTGGCGTTTGTTTATGTTAGGATTACTCTAAGAGCAGATAAGGCATAGTGAGCAATTTTAACAGCCCTAATGTAAAGTTTGTTGACTGAGAGAAGAGAAAAGATGAAACCCGGTGCCTGCACATGCTCCACTCCTGTCTAAAAGCACCAAGAAGGCCGCCCGACATTCGTCCCCATTCGACGAAGGAATCGCTATCAACAGTACCACATTCCTTTTCAACATATGTTCTGCGGAAGACTTTGCAATTTAATTTAGACGTTTGGTACATAATCTAGCGAAGAAAAATTGTATAACTAACTAACTCACTGATACTACCGAATCTGTAGGTTCACGGCCGCGCGGACATAAGCTCTCCATACATTCCTATCCTTAGCTAATATTTTCCATTCATCCCCTGTTTAATCTACTTTCCTCAAAACATGGTTAATGTTATTCTCCTACATCATTATTGGTCCACCAACTAGGCGTTTTCCCCCTGGTTTTCCTAAAAGGATCTTCCATTCCCCTGTTTCATTTCCCATTCGTGCCACGTGTCGTTACCATCGCATTCTATGAGACTTGACTGTTCTTATTAATCTGGTTTCCTATAAAGAGCATGTAGCTCACTGTTATGTAGTCTTCTCTATTTGCCTCTCTATTCATCTCTGTATACCACCAATTAATCCTGGTTCCGAGATTGAACATTTTACAATTAAAATTTCCATCTTCGCCGGGTATCGAAACCACGCACGCTAATACCTGAGCTAGCACGGCGGACCCGAACTGGATGTAATATCGCGAATTGCAGCTATAACACTTCTGGAAAAGTGAAATGTTACCATCCATTTCCACCATTAATTTAGGGACCTTCCAATTAGAATTTATATATCGTTTTAGTCCATAACCATTTCATTGTGTGTGAATGATATCGGTAAAATCTTATTTATTTATTTCATTTATTTATTTATTTTACCTGATGGAGTTAAGACGTTACGTCTTCTCTTCCACTTCACCTGGGTTAAATTATACGTCATATAATAACAATTATGAATTATCATAAGTAATGCCACGAGCGATTTCCAAATTATCGATAAATTCACTCCTCACTTTCGATAAATTCACGACTCACGAAGTGAGGAGTGAATTTATTTAGAGAATTTGGAAATCAAGAGTGGCATTTGTTAGGACTATTTAACGAATAAAATTAAGCTGTTTACTCACAAATCATTATTTAACTATAGCTATTTTAAAATATTTATATATTTAATGTAAACGGCGATGTTTGAAAACAAATGAGAAACGATTGGTACGCTTCATCTGCTTCTTTTGTTTATCACTGCAACCAGATCATACTATTTATTGCCAAAGGAACACAATATTGTAAGAATGCTCTCTAGTGGAGAAAAAATTGAACACATCAAACTGTATATTAATTAATTTCTGATGTCGTATGATGTAAATATGACAATTATATTTTTCTGGATTGTTACCTGGGAAAAAATTCATTTAAGAAAGTGCAAACAGTGGTTTCTTTTTTTGGTGGTATAATCAATTGCTACAAATGTTTTTATATTAACTCCCGCATGCGGCGTGTGTTGACATTCATACACTATATATACAATCTGGTAGCCGTATTTCTCATAGGCTCAGTCACTGCAAAATAATGGTCAGACCTGTTCAGAATGTTAGAAAGGAGGATCTTTCTTTAATATGGTAAATATAACACTGATAAATATTTCGTGAAAAATATAACACTGATAAATATTTCGTGAAACATGGCTCTGATTGGTTGTAAAACAGAAATCATTGAAACGTGATTGGTCATTGACTCCCATTTGGGGCATGAGTTAAATAGTCTACATGATTAATGATACATAGTACATACATATGTATAAACAGGCTACACAATATAAATCTGACAATGGAAAGAAATCAAATTTGAATAAATAATAATAATAATAATAATAATAATAATAATAATAATAATAATAATAATAATAATAATAATAATAATAATAATACTAATAATAATAATAATTATAATAATAATAATAATAACCTGTAATTTGATTAAGTAATTGGCTTGGTAAAGGAAGTTAAAATATAATGAAAGCATACATAGAATACGGTTATATCTTATATTGTCTAAGGAAATATGTAGTGAGTTTTTCTTGAACTGTTTTTGAGTCAGGCGTGGATTTCCATATTATATCAGTAATATCTCCCTTGTGATACATGTACTTATAATTTCCAGAAGAAGAAGAAGACGATGATGATGATTTGTGAATGTGACATTTACGATAGTAGCCTTCAAATACAAAGGGTAGCCATATTCACATGGGCAGTAAATTCAGAGAGAAAGACACAGATGTTTCTGTTGAATCACCAACAGGTGGACCTGCTCCAACTTAGTGAACTGTGTCGCATTCTTTATCAAACTTTCTAGAACACTCAATTTCATATCTCAACCAAACAAACACAAGTAGTTTCAAACGTCTGGACAATTTTTTTATCTTTTTAGGTAAATAACACACTTTTAAATTTTTTTCTCTCTCTTTTCGTTTACACTGTTTTTTCTTCTTGTTGTAAATGTTTATTAACTTTATTTTATTCTCACATATAGTCACAAGGGCAGGACGCACACCCAGACCCAAGGTGGAGATTTAAAATCTCCTACCCCGCCGGGAATCGAACCCCGAGTCGCCAGAGTGGAAGGTAGGGACTCTACCGACTACGCCACGGCGACGGACTGTCATATAAAACAATGGCGGTTCCAATATTGTTATATGGAACGGAACACAGGGTCTTAACCAAAAACCAGAAACGAAGAATAGAATAGTCAGAAATGAGATTTCTGAGGAGTGTGGCTGACTATACAATAACGGATCACAAACGAAATGAAAATATACGAAGAGAACTGAATATATTCAAACTTTCAGATAGAATTGCACAACACAGAGATGAATGAATGGACTACATAAATGGAATGGATAACAATAGAATTCCGAAACAGATTCTTCATTACAAACCACTAGGACGAAGTAATGTAGGAAGCCCCAGTAAAAGATGGACAGACAAATTCTAGCATGAGATTGGAACAGACCTTAAGGTCTGATGATGATGTACACCAATGATGCAAGGGTGTGATGTAAATCTTTAACATTTTATTAATATTATAACTAGAAGTAAAGCAGTTATACTATTTAGATTCAAGCAAATGGTTCCATTGATTGCTATGCATCCTCGTAAAGAATTTCGAACAAAGATAAATATACTACAAGATCAACATAAATGTAATGGATAAGAGGACACGGTGATGTTTATGAAAATGGGAAAGCACGAAAGGAAATATGTTACCATTGACATTTGAAAGGGGAATATTTTACCAGTCTACATGGATCTTCATCAAGGATAAAGTAAGGAAATAGTCACTATAAGAAATAGAAGCCATAACATCTGGAAAAAAAAAAATGAAAAATGAAATGAAGAACATCCCAGAAAGTCCGAGAAAAGTAGCAGTTGTTCGCTGCCTTTTACGCAATGGTTATGATCTCCTAGAAAAACACTTACAGCGTAACTAAGGGTGGCGAAATAGTACATCACAATGCGAGGTTGGAAAGTAGTTTTTACAGAATCGAGGAAAATGTTTAAAAACCGAGGGGTAGCGAAGTTTTTAATTTCCGAGATTCTGTAAAACACTTCATAAACGTGCGTTGTACATTATTTTTTGCGCGATGGTGTTTTCAAAATAATACATAATAGTAAAATAATAACAATTGACTAACGTTAACAGTGTGGGCAATGTTTTATAGTTGAAACTACAGGACGCCTGGAGACCAACTAGTGATAAAATGGCGGCAAGTACGTATAATAAATTGTTCTATATTGTTTCAAATAAAGTACAGTTCATTTAAAATGCAGTGATTTGTTTCGTATAATGTACATTAACACTACCTTTGGATATTTTTTGCATAAATTGTATGTAGTGTACATAGAGGGCAGTGGTTTTCCTTCCCACACTCGTGTTTGTAATATGTATAGTTATTTTATTACAGTATAGTTATTTAGGTTGGCAATCCCGAAATGTAGGTAGATGAACTTTTAATCACAGTCGCCATTGCTCTAAGTACTGGTACGATAAAACGCACTATCGCGCAAATGTCTGTTAAATTTTGCCCAGAGCACTAATTTTGGCATAAAGTTCTTTTATGAGTCCGAAAATCCTCAGACTCCGGATCCACGGCTTCAAGTTTCTCAAGGAGTACTAGTTCCTTGGATTTTTTACCCTAAAAATCTATCGACCCCGGCTGGATGTAAATCCGCGACCCTCGGGACAGGAGACCAATTATCGGAGATATAATGTGGATACATTTGGTTGAATTTTAAGGTATAGAATTAGTTATGTTACGATTTAGTTGGATCTTGAAAGGGAAAATGCAACCCGGTTTTAACTGAAACAACATGGACGTGGGTTGCAGACTTTTGTTTGGTGTTTAACAAATCTCATGAGATTAATTGGATTTTCAACGCAGTCTGGTGGCGAGTTCGGACAACAAACCTCATTAGTTTTTCATCAAACATTTGCAGTCTTCTAATATTCGCCCTGTGGATTCAACAAGCTCATTTTATGTAGGGCAAAGCTACATAATTCTGTGACAATGTCCACTTAGTGATATGTTTTTGAAATCGCCTCAATAGTAACGAATTACACTGGGTAACAAATTTTCACTTTCAGAACATTGCACAAACGTTGAGATATGCCCTAATATATTTCAGGTGTGCTGACACCGAATATGCAAACAGTTCCCTTGTATCACGTCAGGAGTTTTTGCAAAACAGAGATTAGTGTAATGCTCAATGCTCAAATGCAGTGGTTTGAAGACAAAATTCTTTTATGATGTTTTAAGTAAAATAATAATGCAGTCACTGTTAGAAATGACTAAATATTGCAATATTGTCAACTTAATATATAGTGATAAAGAGTATATTTATTCAATGTGTGTTTTTTTTTTTTTTTTTTTTTTTTTTTTGCATGTGGGGCTTTTTTCCTGTTGGCTTCCTTTTGTAAACACTTCTAGGAGTTTCCCTCTTCATCATCCAACAGTAGTCGGCGAGCATTGTGGTGCTCCACCTGCCTTGGTATCTTCTTTCTAATTCCTTGAGATATGAAATTTCTCCCCCCAAGTTCTTCACTGTAGTCCCCAAGATTCTCGGGAAAGTAGTCAAGGAACTTCGATGTAACATGAGTCTCAAGGTCCACATGCTACATTTTCATTTGGACTACATTTCCGACAATCTTGGGAACTACATTGATTAATATCAATGTAGTCCCCAAGATTCTCGGGAAAGTAGTCCAAGTGGAAATTATATTGATATCAATCAATGTAGTCCCCAATATTCTCGGGAAAATAGTCCAAGTGAAAATGTAGCATTTGGACCTTGAGACTTATGTTACATCCAAGTTCCTTGAATGCATTCAATATTTTGTTTACTAAATTTTTGTAATCTGGCTCCTTTAAATTGCCTAGAAACTTTGTCGCAACGTCTCGGATTGATTGCCACGCTAACAACTCTTTCGACTTCTTTTAACTTTCAAAATTATCATAACGAAGCAGCTTCCTGATATCTGGGCCTGTAAATATACCTTCTTTTACTTTTGCATTGATTAAACCTGGGAAATTTTCACAAATTACAAGAAGCAATACCCTTCCTTGTCTAAGGCCTTGAAAATTTGTTTCATGAGCCCTAACTTAATATGAAGAGGAGGTAAGAGAACATCAGATGCCTCAATAAAACTCTTCTTCTTAATGTTTTTTTTAAACCAACATTCCATTGTCTTCGGGGCCATTCCTTCTTAATCCAATGTTGTGCCTTTGCCCGACTGTCCCACTCGCAAATGAAACACGGATATTTTGCATAACCTAACTGTTGACCCAACAAGAGTGAAATAACTTTGAAATCTCCACAAACTTGCCATTTATGTTCTTCATATTTTGTCTTGGTCAACAGTAGTTTCAGATTTTCATAAGACTCTTTGTTAATCACTGAGTAACCAACTGTAAGTTAAGGATATAAACTCCCATTATGTAGGAGGACACTCTTTAAACTGCGTTTTGACACATTAGTAAAAAGACTCCATTCAGTAGGGTCATATAATTTCTGAGGAAATGTGATAGGATTTTTCTCAGTTCAAATCTGGATTCTGTAGGTAGTTTTCACCCTAGGAACAAAATTAGACTTAAACATAAACATACATTTGCAGGTATTGTGAAACAAGTTTTTTTTCAGAAAATTACACAAAATGGAAATTCATAAACTATGATTTCTGAGAATACAAAAACTGAAAGAGACATACATATCAAACTGTCGAAATTTCAAATGATATGCGGAACATAAAACATTAAAGAATAAAACAAGAAGAGATACTAGATTGAAGTTTTATAAAACACTGGCAGTTCCTGCATTAGTTTATGGGAGCGAAACTTGGGTAATGACCAAAAAATTGCAAAGTAAAATACAAAGCGCAGAAATGAACTTCCTTAGAAGAACAAAAGGCTGCACAAGATTGGATCGGATAAGGAATGAAGATATAAGAACAGAGTTAAATACATATCCATTGGATGAGAAAATCAGAGAATATAGAGAGAAATGGTTTACACACGTGGAAAGAATGAATGTATCAAGATTACCAAGAGCAGCATTCAACTACAAGCCAAGAGGTTCAAGGAATGTAGAAAGGTCAGTGAAAAGATGGACAGAACAACTGTGAGGCGGAACAGGCAATTTGCCTAGCCAGTGAAGTGAAGAAGATGAAGAAGATAATTTCTGAGAAAATGTGACGTGACAGAAATTTTCTGAGTTCAAATCTGGATTCTGTGGATACGTTTCACCCTAGAAGCGTTCAGACGTTCCATGCAATGAAATTATTGTTGCCCAGTGTTATTATTGCTCTCTATGTTTTGCTTAGGACGACATAAATTACAAAATTTGTATACTAAAGTACTGGTGCGGCTAATCCAAGGTGAACAAACAATGCTTCGAGAAATTTGCTACAACCACTAAATTAGAAACATAGATGCTAAATTCTGGGTAGACGAGATTGGGAGGGAACTCCAAAAGATTGGGATGTGTTAGGTACGGGAAAAAGGTACTGAAAATCGCAAGATGTGTGGAGAAAAATAAGGAAGATATACGTGGATATAAACCAACAAGACATTTTTGCCGATTGTACGGGAAAACGTACGGGTTATCAGGGTTCGATTGGTTCAGGTTGGAGGCAAGGAAATTTCTAAAAAATTACCATGAACACGATATGCGAATATGTCCAATGTGCGGAAGTTCTGAAGAAGAAGTACACATATTAGGAAAATGTAACGATTTAGAATATTGGATGCGTCATTTGTAACCGGAAATATTTCTAAATTCAAGTCGTGAAAAATGTATATGATACTAGTTAATGGTAAACCCAGAAAATTGGGTTAACGTGGGTAAATTTCTGGACAAAACGCGGAAAATAAGAACAATACTAATTCCTGAATAAACGAATAAATAAATATGTAAGCAAAGTGTAATATCATTAATACTTAATAACTTTACGTAACTAAATTAATGTAGGCCTATAATGTAATTGTATCGGTATCTATCGTGTTTTTGTTTTTTCTAACTATTTTATATTATTACCAAACATTACTTTATTGTAACGGACTGTCAACAGCGCGTACGGCTTACTGTCCGTGCAACCCATATTTGTAAATAACATTGTATGTATCTTAATTTTAGTCTAATAAAGTCCTACTACTACCACTACTACTTGATTCGTCTTAATGTCTGTTGCCTTAGAGAAAGTCTTGAAATTGAGCTGATCACTATTCGGGGAGGCCTTCCATGACCTTGTGTTGTGAAAACGTTTGTATGTGATCCATAGATAAAATCCCTCTCCCGACAGGTCGTGTCAGTGTAAGGCCCGGGAGGCGTGTGGCACGTAAAAGTACCTATGAGGTGAGAGGATAAACTGAATTAATGGAATGGGATATTTAGGTTGTTCCCACATACTGTTCCGTTAAAAAAAAGTCCGTTACGCTGGAAATGAGTAAACTAAGCGAAATAAATATCTTTCGTTTGTCAATTATTTAGCATGTGAAGTAAAATTTTCCAGAGGAAAACTACATAACAGTATTACATAACTAACTAACTCACTGGCACTATCGAACCCGTAGGTTCCTGGCCGCGCGGAAATAAGCTCTTATTACATCCCTATCCTGAGCTAATATTTTCAAATCTCCCCTGTATAACCTACTTCCCTTATATCATAGTTAATGTTATTCTCCCACCTCATTCTTGGTCTATCAACTGGACGTTTTACTTCTGGTTTTCCTACAAGAAGCTTCCATGCACGTGTTTCATTCCTCATTAACATTATTACATATTTGGTATAATAATAAGATGTGATAAGAACTGTTAAATCTCGTAGACTGCGATGGGCAGGACATGTGGGACAAATGAAGGATGAAAGAGGAAGAGGGACATGGAAACTTCTTGTAGGAAAACTAGAGGGAAAGCATAGTGTGTAGGGCAAGAATGAGGTGGGAGAATAACATTACAATGATTTTAGGGAAGTAGTTTACAGAGAGAACATAACATTAGCTTAGAATAGAGATGTATGGAGACTTACGTCCCCGCGGCCATGAACTTACAAGTTCAATAGCATCAATGAGTGAGTTAGTTAGTATTACGAGGAAACAAACATACCAGCTAGAGAGAATTTAAATTTTGGGTTTCAGGTAAATCCTTACTTCTAATAGTGGGATATAACACTGGATATCACACATCAAATTAGAGATATTTAACTCTACCTGTTCACAGTATAGTGTATAGAAATCAATGCACATCTAACTTGTGTGTGTGTGTGTGTGTGTGCCTGGAGCAATTCAACAAAATTTGGTACGCATGTAAAATGATGTGGTAATGTGCTTGTAAGCGGTAAAATACACCTAGCACTCATAGGCGGAGTAAGAGGGGGATTGAATGGAAATATTATGAATTATATATGTGTGTGCGTGTGTGTGTGTGTGTGTTCCAGCATAAATCTAGAACTCCTGGAATAATTTCAGCCAAACTCGGTACGCATATAATTTACAATCTTTAAAATGTTCCATGAGGATAAGAGACCCCTAAGCACATCGAATAGGGGGTGTGAGGGAGAAAATCTAAAACAAATATTTGAAAACGACAAATATTAATTTTGAATTCATCGTTATTTGGATCGCTAAGCCCATTAGTAAATCCAAATTTGGCCTATAGAAGTTCTAAGAGGGAAGAGAAATGATAAAAGGTGAAAAATTGAATACACGGATACTTTTTTTGATATCGCTAAGCTTATTCGTAATAATTCAGATGGAATTAAGCCCAAATTTGTTACTATCGCTCAAATGAGGATTAAGGAGTGGAAGAAGGGGTAAAAAATATTGTGTTAAAATTGGCAATGATTATTGTCGAATATATAGATTTCGGGTCGCTAAATTCATTTAATCTCAACCGTTGCACCCTTAAGTAGGCGGGAAGGGGTGGAAAATAAAATGTCTAAAATGACTGATATTAGTGTCGGAAACATGGTTATATGAATTGTTTATCTGACTGATGACAGCTTCAATGACGTTTCGTACCATGTTTAATGTCCAGCACTATAAGGGGATGGGGTAAATAATAATATTTCCAAATTAACCGAGATTAGTGTCGAATCCATAGTTTTTATGATTACTAAGCTTTTTGTTGCCAAGAAGATTGGGATAAATAAATACCCAGCAATGTCAGGCAATCAGATAGTTCTTAACAAAAGATGAATATTATTCTCTTCTTGAGACAAATTCTTTAAATAACTAGATAATATCCGGCGTGCGCTCCCACGCCTTAATAAATTTAATGTATTTTTATGAGTAGTTCAATAAGTAAAAAGAAAAATTATTATAAATTTATATCGTAATTATTTTTAAATACCCGTGCTGATTACCCGCATTGCCTGGGAATCAACTTATCCCGATCTTCTTGGCCTCAATGAGCTGAATGACAAAAATTGTTGTTGTGATTTATGCGTAAAAGATAGACATATGCTGTCGAGGATTTTTTAAATAATTTTTTGAGATATTCAGTTCTGTGTACATTAATTTTGAATATTTGTTATGGTTTAGACAGCGCAAGCCATTTAAGCGTTCAAAGCGCGACCATTTTTTTAGTGCAGCGATATATATTTTTAGTTCCAGCCCTATAGTATATACGGTAATATGTTATATATGTTAATTGTCCCAAAACTTTCTATAAAATTATGGTGAAAACTTGGTTCAACTCGGTCAACTAGTTTTTGAGTCAATTAAAGGCAAACAGTCAGACTCACGCACGCACACACACACACACACACACTCAATTATATATATATATATAAAGATGTAATATTCTAGCTATTATTGTCTTCAGAAAATGAATTGCGAAAGGACAGCGTTAAAAATCCTTGATCTGTTCTGCACTCTTAAAAACTTTGAAGCATAAAAACTTTAATTGCCAGAATAAGAAATTTCGAACAGTGTAAGGTATAATTCGTAATTATATGTTGACTTACACTACAGTTGCATTCACCTTCACTCGCAGGAAACGCGAACCTTGCTCCTTCAACTACAAGTAAACAGTACATTTGTAGGCAGTAAACAGTTTCATTTGTAAATATGTAGAGTTATTGTAGAGTACGTCGGTAGTTGATATTGCGCGTACATGATCTTAAGTGTAGTGAAATGCCATCCAAAACGAAAACAAATATGCATGCAATAGTCAATATTTTTCATAAAAACGTTTGATTACCTTGTAAGCAATGCATAACCTAAGTATGTTTTATTGTTTTATGCACCTACCTTAAGGGTAGGTCAACTAGAGATTGTGTTTTTTCAATGACCCAATCGAAAAAAGAAAAGAGTTTAATTTACCCACGTATATAGCTTTTGTTGATTATACTAAAGCATTTGTAAGTAGAAATAAATTATGGAGTATATTATAAATGAAAGGAATTCCTCAACACCTTATAAGAGCCAAGTTTATATATACAGAAACAAATTTTAAAATAGACTGCGGAGATAAAATTAGTAAACAAAAAATACAAATAAACCAGGGAGTAAGACATGGGTGTCCGTTGTCACCAGTATTATTTAATTTATACTTGGACCATGCCATAAATGAATGGCAAGAACAAATTAATATAAATCGTATATTGACAACTCCGCTTTCTGCAGACGATCAAGTAATAATGACAGCATTAGAAAATGATTTACAACAATTCCTTTATACTTTAAATAATATCTCTCTAGAATACAATTTAAGAATACCTACATCTTCTTCTTCATCATCTTCTTCTTCATCATCTTCTTCTTCTTCTTCCTTCCAAGTATTAGGCCAAGGCTGTTACGATCCTACAGAACATTTTCCCTCCAGCGTTTCATAGGACGCCCCAGAGATCTTCGTCCTCTTGGTATATAATTATAAACAGTTTTGGAGATCCGATTTGAACTCATTATGTCGAGATGGTGTTTCCAATTTAGTTGGTACTGTTTAATATATTCCAAAATTGGCGTAGTCTTCAATTTATTTAAGATATCGGTGTTCCTTTTCCGATCCCATCTGGTGTACCCCGCTGTTCTCCGCATGAATCTCATTTCACAAGCCGTTATTCTGCTTCACTACGATAGGTCACTACAGGTCTAGCCAAAGTGTTATATAAACGTAATCTGATGGTTTTTGTAGAAGGGATGGTTTCATAACTTGATTAATAATTCCCAAGCTTTTATTATAACTAGTAATTTTTTCAGGGATATCCTTTTCATCCCAGATAGAGAGATAATATCCAAGATATATAAATTGATTATATCTACATTTAAAACAAAAATATTCGCTCTGAAAGGAAAATGTGCAATAAGAACAAAAATAATGATAAACAATGTAATTATAGAACAAATTCAGAATTTTAATTATTTGGGATGTCATTTAGGTAATGACAGATATTTAGATAAACACACTAAAGTACAACGATTCAATTATCTACAGGGCTTCCAATATAAAACCGGACACGCCTCACGGGGTTTCACCCGTCAGGCTGCGCTCTCTCCTCGTCCGCATTTCACACTGCCAGCCGCAGAGTGTCCGGTTTTATACTGGAAACCCTATATGTGGCATAATTAAACGTACTTTATTGAATAAAACTAGAAAATAAACTATTTTAAAATTTTACAAAGTATTGGCGGTTCCATCTCTTATCTATGGATGTGAAATCTGGACATTTACAAAGGCAGATGGTAAACAAATAGAGGCTGCAGAAATGAATATGTTGAGAGCAATAGCAGGATACCAAAAGACGGACAAAAATAAAAACGAAGATATAAGAACAGAACTTAATATATTTAATCTCTGTGAAAGAATAAAATACTATCAAAATGCTTACCTTCAGCACGTATTAAGAAAGAATGAATAGCGCATACCAAGAATAATATATAATTATAAACCAAAAGGGAGAAGAATGTTGGAAAGACCATTGAACAGATGGAAGGACCAATTTGACCTATAATGAGATCGGAACAGGCCATTGGGCTTAATCCTTGTTGTTGATGATGATGATATTGCTTCCTAGTGTTTATTATTACTGAAAAGTCGCCCGATAGGTATGCACCCCTTCCTGGGCCCAGTAATACTGTAGAGTCTATACTAGTACAAGTATGTCATCAGGAGCAAATTCCGCTTTCTACTGATTACATTTTTCTTTCGTGGCTGAACACCTCTGAACATCAGTATAACATAAGGCAAATATGGTGCCAGACCGGGGTAACAAGTTCATGTCTCGGTCCTGGTAGATTGATAATTGTGGTAGTATGTATTGTTCACTAAAGTATGATGCTGGCCAGCTGCCATTACATCATCATGTTCTACGAGCCTACAAACAGATTGCAGGCTGCACGATAGTGTTTGAACAAGCTCTTATCTGCTTTTTAAATGTTCATGATTTTAATTAATGATAAACTTAGGTTATTTATTATTGACATGAATTAAACTTAATGCCCATTCTTGGAGAGCCCAGTATCAGTTTTTAAATGTCTTGGTATTAATGTGAGCTTTCCCTTTTTTCATCTTTGTATACGAAAATGAGTGTAATTCTGTCTGTTTGTCCGTCTGTCCTTTATGGACTTAAAAACTACTTGACCGATTTGAATGGGGATTTTACCATCGTTTAAAGAATTCTCTGTGACAGTTAACATATATAACATATTATCGTACGTACTACTTACTTACTTACTCACTGGCACTATCGAACCCGTAGGTTCATGGCCGCACGGACTTAAGCTCTTCATACATCTCTATCCTGAACTAATACTTTCCAATCATTCCCTGTATAATCTACTTCCCTGAAATCATAGTTAATGTTGTTCTCCCACCTCATTCTTGGTCTACCAACTGAGCGCTTTCCTTCTGGCTTTCCTACAAGAAGCTTCCATGCACGTCTTTCATTCCGCATATGCGCAACATGTTCTGTCCATCGCAGTCTAAGAGACTTAACTGTTCTTATTATATCTGGCTTCCTATAAAGACCGTGTAGTTAATTGTTTGTAGTCTACTCCATTCACCTGTCTGTTCACCTCTCTTTCGTCCAAAAATGTTCCTAAGAATTTTATTCTAAAAAACTCGTAATCTCATTTCCTCCCTTAAAGTAAGAGTCCATGTTTTGCACCCATATAATATAACTGGTAAAATAATAGTTTTATATATTTTCAGTTTAACGTTTTTTGAAAGGAGTTGGGACATCAAAAGTCTCTGCAATGCATAATAGCACGCATTCCCAGAATTGAGCCTATGTTTAATTTCTTTGTGCATCTCATTCCTATTTGTGATTTTTGTTCCTAGGTATTTGAATTCAGCCAGTTCCTCAAAATTTCCCTCATTTGTCATTAGCTGTCCATTTCCATTATATAATGTAATTCTACGTGTGATCACATATTTAGTTTTATTGATATTTACTTCCAGTCCTAATTTCTTAGTGTTACTCAATAGTGTGTGCGTGTTGTCCTTTACTATCTCCTCGCTATCGGCCAATAATACTACATCATCAGCATAAACTAACAGCTTATTAATACCATTGAGTTGTAAGCCTTCCTCATTCTCTAAAGATTTAATGGCATGCTCTAGTACAAAATTAAATAGTAGAGGAGATAGTGCATCTCCTTGCTTCAACCCATTCTGGATTTCAAAAGTGTCCGAAAACTGTTTGCCTACACGCACCCTACTCTTTGTACTATTTAGACACATTCGTATAAGTCTAACTAACTTTTTAGGAATTCCGAACTCCAGCAGGATACCATATAACTTCTCCCTCTTAATTGAATCATATGCTTTTTTGAAGTCTACATATAGTTGATGTGCAGTACCATTATATTCCCATTTTTCTAAAATTTGTCTTAAGCTAAAAATCTGATCTGTTGTATTATCGTACGTACTATATGGCCAAAACCGAAAAAAAGGGCATTTGTGCACTAAAAACGTAGCTCTTTTGGACTTTAAATGGCTTTCGCTGCCTGAACCACATCAAATACGTCAAATTAATGTACACAGAATTGAATATCTCCAAACATTCTACAAAAATGTCCGTGACAGCATATGCCATTCGTTTACGGATAACACATAATAATATTTTTTACTTTCAGCTCATTAATGCCAAGAAGATTGGGATAAGTAGATTCCCCTCCAACGCTGGGTAATCAGGACGGAGTATCTAAAATTAATTACAATATAAATTTAATTACTCTCTTTTAACTTATACAACTAAACATAAAACCATATTTTTAGGCGTAGCAGCGCAAGACGGGTATTAGCTAGCTTAAAATAAAATGCTGAACACATGTAACCCCCTACATTGATTAGATGATCGTCTACCTCTGTGATTGGCATATCCGGATATGAGGCCAGCAACCAGATGGTTAGTCCAAGGGCTTTCTAAACCTATCGCGCTGTGGAGATTTTAGATTAGCATATCTATATTGGTTGAGAAGAAGAAAATGTCTTGTTCCCTTAACTATTTCAGAATAAATAAAGCATTATTTGTATTATTATGAATATTATTACTATTATTATATTCTTCTTCACTTCACGGGCTAGGCAAATTGCCTGTTCCACCTCACAGTTGTTCTGTATTTTTTTTTCTGAATAATTCTGCATGGATATTATTATAGGCTCAAAACAATAAAATATGTACACTCTTAGACAAAACAAATAGCCATCTCTTGAACGCATATATCTTCTAAGTCCTACTCGGCACAGCGCTTCGTTCAAACTAGGAAACTAGTCATAATTTTGCAGTCCCTGAGCTACTGTGTTATGTGACATTAACTGAAGACACTTCTACGTGTTCTGTTAGGTCAGCGGTAAAGCATGCAGTAACCGATTCTGTTAATGAAGGTCGCAGGTTTCGCGTCCTCAATTATGAAGTTTTTTTTCGTGATATTTGTATTAAAATGTTTTATGAATTAAATACATTTTATTTTGACATTTGAATTAAATCAATGTTAATGTCGTTATTGTAAAAATTATATTTTAATACATTCAGGTTTTGTTGTAGGTAATTTCAATGTATCGCATTCAATAGACTGTGGTGCGCAGACGTCTGCGCAAAAGAAACAGCCTCTAACACATTTATTTATAATGAATCATATTGAGTTTTACCATGGCTCAGCACACACACAAGGAAATAGACATAAGGGAATCTCTCCTTGCACGCAGATTGAGGGCGGTAATGGATGCTGAGGTTTCATAACCCGATATTGATTTTGTTTTTGTTAAAGTTTTCATTTTAGAAGATATTATTTTCTTTCCTCATTTATTTATTACAAAAAAAGTTTTAATTTATGCTTTTGTGTGTTTTGTGTGTGCATTAAAGCCACAAAACTCAAATATAAAATTAAATACGAAACTAATTACAGGGGAAATGCTATTCTAACATTCAGTTTAAAAAAAAACTAAAATGGGAATCAAACCCGTGAGATTAAGAACGCAAATGATGTCTTAAACCTCTCGACCACGTAAACACACTAAGCCAAGCTATCTCTTTCATGTTGCTTGAGTGTGCACTGTGTTAACTGCAAACAACCCAATACAATTACTGAAAACGTGTTGATGTGAATACGGCTTCTGCGAGCGCTCACGAAGTTCCACGATTGATTGATAGAATCTGCGGATGACTCATTTTTTTGTCTACGGTTGTACCGGAAGTCTCAGTCGTCCTGAAATAAGTAAAATCTCGGTTTAAATATTTCATAGACCTTTCGGAACATGTTCCATCTTCAATATTTAAAAGGTGGCTTAGTATTTTTGTGAACCGTCTGTGCTGGTGAAACGTCTGAGATCTCAAGTGCATATTTTAATATTTTACGTAATAAACTCATTGGTATTTCATAATGACGTTTAAAAATATTCCAGGTTCTTTACATAAAGTAACAATTATTGCACAGAGTGAAAATGAAATAAACAGAATAGTTTTATAAAGTGAAATGTTGTACATTCTGTATTCATGAAAACAATACGTTGGTGGCTGTAGTGCTGTGTTCCATAAGAAACCAATACTCCAAAAAGAAGCGAGACTTTTTATTCCTTGTTTCGTCATTTTGTTAGAAGCTGGGTTTTATTAATATTCTCCTTGATGTCAGCACAGAGTGAGGAAGTATTTCACTGATATATTGGTTTTATATGTTCTTGGTGCTTGCTAACATAAAACATGGCAGCAGTTATGATTTTACTCGCTGGCAGTTTTATGAGCGAGAATAGACTGGCAAGCGTGATATGAAAGCACAACTCACCAAGCTGTCTACCGCTTCACAATTCCAGTAAAACTATTTTAACAAAATTACTATTATAACCGGACATTTTATATCGTTATACAGGGTGTCCGGCACAAAAACCATCTATAACAGAGTTTCACTCAAAAATGTAAATATGAAATGAGGGTTCGGGATGTAAAACTTGATAGCAGTCATCTTGATGCTTTGGATTATATGGATATGAAATATGGACTCTAACTTTAAGGGAGGACAGGTGATTATGAGTATTTGAGAATAAAGTTTTAGGAAAAATTTTGGACCAAAGAGAGATGAACAGACAGGTGAATGGAGAAGACTTCATAACAGTGAACTACATGGTCTTTATAGGAAACCAGATATAATAAGAACAGTTTGGTCTCATAGACAACGATGGACAGGATATTTTGCACGATTGAGGAATAAAAGATGTGCATGGAAGTTTCTTGTAGGAAAACCAGAGGGAAAACGTCCAGGTGGTAGACCAAGAATGAGGTGGGAGAATAATATTAGATTTGAGATAAGTAGATTATACAGGAAATTATTGGAAAACATTAGCTCAGGATAGGGATGTGTGGAGAGATTATGTCCGGGTGGTCATGAACCTACGGGTTCGATAGTGCCAATGAGTTAGTTAGTTAGAAGTCATTTGTAGGCTTCCTGGTTTTGTCACGAACCCGGATTCTGAATTTATCGATAAGTATTGCCTTAATTCGGAGGAAGTTCAAATATCTGGCGTTCACTCGTAAGGGGCGGTACAGTGCTGTGAAAACATATAGTGGAGCATATCATTAATGATGAATGACCGCACTGCAACTAAGTTTTAATATATTTTATAATAATTAACTCCAGTGTAGATATAACGCGGCATTTTTCTCCTGGTGTACTTTACATTCACATGCTTTACATTTCCAAATCCTGCACACATATTTATTAAGTTATTTATCAATGCGTTTTCAAAATTTATCGGCTCATCACAATTTAGGAACAAGATCACAAGACTATTCTTCACTTTTGATACCACAGCACAGGACATGTCTATACTCTAAATCTTACACAATATCTATGACTAGAGCATGGAACTCACTTCCCAGTCATGTCAGGGACTGTCAATCACTATCATTATTTTAATCCAAATTAACTGATATCTTACGTTCGACACAATGAAAACATTAACTGCACAACAACTATATTCAGCATTTTGTAAATAATCATCTAGGAAGCTTAACTTACCGAATTTTATTTCATGTTATTTTAATTTTATTTTATTCCTTGTTTTTTTTTTAGTATTAGCTAGTATTAGATCACATCACCATTGTCTCTTATTTGTTCTATATTTTAATAATATCTTAAAATTGTAATAACTATGTAATTTTTGTATAATTTACTATTCGCTAATTGCGTGGAAGAGAATGCCTTATGGCCTTAACTCTGTCAGCTAAAATAAAGTATTGTTATTATTATTATTATTATTATTATTATTATTATTATTATTATTATTATTATTATTATTATTATCTACGACTGACCTGGAATTCAACGAACTCCTCATACAAACACAGCGCTCCTATATAAACAACACAATTGGTTCATAAACTATAGTGTTCACGTAACCTGTTTGTAATTTAGACTGAGGTCATTAAAGTACTCTTAGCGACAAAAAGAATGAGCCGCTTCAAAAAGCAGAGTCCCTGTTATGGCCCACTGCGCATGCTCGAAAAACTGAAGCTATGATTCACGAGGCAACGCACTGTTAAATGTTTTCAATACGCTGAATTTGGTTTTAATCGTCTAAGATAGTTAAAGAACAGTGAAGGAGACATGTTTCTACATATTTACGAATGTTCGACAAATGCAATATTACTCAAATTGCGACATTTCAAAAAAAGTTAAACTCTCGTTCATAGTGCAAAAGTACAAGACAACCAATATTTAGACAACTAGTATCCGACGTTCGAGTAGCGTAGATCGTTAAACCACTTGAAAGAAGATGAAATATGTATGAAAGCCAGGGTTCGAATCCTTCAACAATAAAATAAGTAAAATAAAGTGATCCCACAACAGGCCCGGAGGCCCTTGGGGTAGTAGGAGGTTAAGGCTCCCACTTTTTTCTAGACAATTGGCACTTTATGTCAGCCGGGTTGTCAGCCCTGCGTGACGGCCGCCTTTACCCCCAGAACAAGCATCTGGTACTCATTTAAGTTAGAGGCTGAGTCGACCCCAGGGCCATAGTGCCGCCAGAGGGTTTGGGTCAGTTTAAAAATCCTGACCCCAACGGGACTTGAACCCTCGACCCTCCGGCTTGTAGCTCAGTGCCTTAACCACTACGCTACGGCGTGCCCAAAGGTTTCTTTTTTTATTCATTTGTATTTTCGCAATATACATCCTGTAAGTGCTATAACATTTAATTCCTGCCACATAATCTACGTCCACTTTACACTGTATTAAGTAATATCCCTGCCTTCGTAAACTCTATAATACTATTTAGCTACCAGTATAAATTTAATTGTGTGAGCAGTACCATGTTTTAATAATAATGCTATACATTTATGTAATCAAATATAATATAGCTTCATATATTTATGTGTTTATTTATTTATTTATTTATTACGTATTAGTGAGGGAAAAGTTTCACCCTTCAATTAAAATATGTAGTTTATATATGTCAAGTCCAGCATAATAATAGCCCATAGATGATGGACAATAATAATTATTATTATTTTATTGTCAAACATCCATAGTAATAATAATAATAATAATAATAATAATAATAGTAATGATAATAATAATAATAATGATGGAATGTATCAAAGGATGTGAAGAATGTGATTAACTGGGGATCAAAATTAACTCAAAATCTACCCAAGAAAATGACATAAACTATAGAATTCAGAAAGGCAGATCAGTAATATCAATGTTAAACGACTTTTGTGGGATAAGAACATATGGATGGATACCATATTAGAAATTTATAAATCTATAATTCGAAGCACGCTAACATACCATGTAGAAACTTGGCAGTTGAATACAATTTTGAGTTTAAAGCTTATGTCTACTGAAATGGATTGTTTTAGACGCTCAACTAGACATTCTAAATTGGAAAAAATCATAATTATAATCATCAGATAACAATTGAAAGTCCAAAATTCAATTTTAGATTTTGTGAGATACAAACACTAGAATGATACGGTCATACAAGTAGGATGCCAAAGAAAAGATTACCAGACAAGCTTCGGAATGGATTCAAACTGGGAAAGGAAAGAGAGGTCCACCTAGATTTAAATGGATGGATGATGTAAGAAGACGTATGAGGGAGCTAGGTCTGGAAGAATTGGAATGTGAAGATAGAGAATAATGGAGAAAGAAGATAAACATTTAAAAAGCTTAGGGCACAGGATGATGTTTTATTACATTGTAAACATGCTTAAAAATAAATATATAAATAATAATACTTCCAAATAGTTAGTACGTTTTTTTAAAGAAAGGACAGACAAAATAAAATAGAAAGCATTTTAACAATGAAAAATTTTAACCTCATCGGGAATCAAACCTGTGACTTTTTGCATATGAATCAAGTCACTAATCACTGAGCTAAGCTTTCGCTGACTTATATTTAGAAAGAATACTCTTCAAAGGAAGAAGGGAAACGTATTGTAGCTCTGCTGTGCATTAATTTACTCGTGTGAATCGCGCGTTGGAACTTAGAATTTTCGAGATCAAGAGTCGGCCCATTCTTTTTGTCGCTAAGTGTACAAAAATAAAGCACAACCCAATATAATTCTGGCGAGAAAACCACGTAGCCCAGTCATTAGTCTCGTATACATATAGCAGTCTCTAGTTACAAGGAAAGAAAAATCTAAACACTTCTGCCATCTCTTAACCTATTCAAAAATGATTTCATTACACTCACAAGAGAATCCATTGCATACCGAAAGCTACCTTGTAATATCTTCCAGAGAAAACATTGTGAATAACAAGACAGTGTCTAAAAAATATCTGCTGTTTTTAACTGCAAGACATAAAAATACAGGGAAGTAATACAACTGCTGAATTGGTAGATTGGATAACCTTCATTACTTCCAGTCCTTGCCGCGTCTCGCCTCACTTCATTCCCCTCTTATTGATGCAGGGAGTCCATCTGCTCCGTAGAGTGGGTTGCTATTGCTAGATTCTGATTTCTATCTCTGTACCTTGCAGTTAAAAAGGTATATAATTTTTTGTACACGGCCTAGTACATCACAACGCTTCTGCGGGAGAAATTTGAAGGTAGGTTTCGGCAAGCAATGGTTGATATTTTCTTTCTTATAATGTGTACCATATTATATGCTACATAGGCCTATATCACTTTTGCCCAAAATGTTAGTTATCATGTTTTACAACAGAGCTCCTCAAGTAGTTATTTATGTTACAAGGATCGAAAATGATGTTTTTTTTTTACGGATGAGTTGAGATTATTACAGCCGAAGCATAGCCATGGACGGAATTTCGCAGCAAATTCGTAAAATGTTTTTAATATTTGGAATGTAAACCATTTTATTATATATTTTATCGAATTTCATTACTTTTAATAAATAATGTTATCATGCAGTCCATCGTGGTGGTCTCGGAATCAACGTCATTGCCTCGTACGCAAGCCGGGCCTGGATTCAATCCCCAGTCGGGACAAGTTTCCTTGCAGACACATAGGAATACATTATTGAATAGGGATGGACGTTTAACAACATATGAGTGTTATTTTGAAGAAGTGCAGAAATTTAAAATCTAGGAACAATAAATACAAACAGCGATGAGATGCAGAAAGTAATTAAACATTGGTTCAACTCTGAAAAACCAACCTATTAGCATTACAACTTCTCTCAAATGTTTTAAACTAAAAATATATAAAAATATGATTATACCAGACATAGACTGTTCTTCTTATATCTGATTTGCCATGAAGATAACGTATATTACTTTTAAGCTGTTTTTTCCATTCCCTCTTTGTTCGTCACTCTCCGGTCCAAACAATTTTGTAAGTAATTTATTCTCTATGCTCACAATTCTTTCTCCTCTTAAACTAAGAGACCATTTTGGCATATGGTATGACTGGAGTGTACAGTATGGCATGTAGTATGTATTGGCCTATTAATATATTCATTTATTTAGTCTGGTGGAGTTAAGGGCATGTGGCCTTCTCTTCTACTTACCAGGACATACATATGTTACATTATGATACAATAATAGTAATTAACTCTTAATATTAAATATTTAATATCTGGGGTGAATTTCGGTGAAGTCAGGAGGGTCTAACTTAGCCAAATCCACTCTCCTTACCTCCAAGTTGGGACCCCTCGGGACGACTTGCTTAAGATCTTTTAAGATTTTAAGATGCAAACGTGAGAGTGGGTTGTGGAAAGAAATCGCAAGCTAGCGCACCTATATATCCCTAGTAAAGCTGCAAACAGCGCATGATGAGTCCTATTTACACAATGTAATTAATTTAATTAATGGTAAGAAATTCAACATATAGGAAATAAAATATAGTACGATATATGGATAGAAAACTTTTACGAATTCGTTGAAAAATTATATATATATATATATATATATATAAACATTCCAATGGATACGTAAAAGAATGTCTTCCATTATTGTATCATAAAATACTACTCCTATTACATTAGGATCCTCATTAATCCTTGTGCTGAATATTGTGTTGCCACACTTCTATTATTGTGACGTTATATATAATGACCTAAACTATGACTTGTCGCAGAGACTGCAGCGTGTTCATAATGCTTGCGTTCGATTCATTTTCAATATCCGCCGTTATAATCATATTTCCGAACGCTTCAGTAACCTCTCTTGACTCCGTCTTACTGACAGAAGTAAGAATTCCTACACTCCAAGTTATCTGGCGTCCAGATTTGATAAGTTGTATTCTTACCACACTATTGACACTAGCCACAAGATAACAGTCTGCTAACAATCCACCTTCATAGCACTTCCTCTTATTCTACTTATTTCACTCTAACCTCTGACCGCTCCTGGAATTTCCTTCATCAAGATATCTGGGGTTGCCGCACACTTCGTATTTTTAAGTCACACCTATACAATTACCTGTTAAATAATTTATTTTTCTCTAGAATTAAATTTATTCTGTCAATAGTTTTTTCTCTCGTTTTTCTATCTTGTGCATTTTATATTTCATTCGTTAAAGCTAGATTATCAAAATATTTTGTAAATATATAATGTATTGTAGATGTATTATGTAATATTTATTTATATTGTAATTACATGTAGGGCTATTTTTGTATTTTTTTACCTGTTTGAATAGTTAACAAGGCCTTAAGGCCTTAACTTTGCCAGATAAAATAAAACTATTAGCCTATTATTATTATTATTATTATTATTATTATTATTATTATGGAAAAATGTGTTGAAACAAATGTGTGGTTAACTGTGAACATGGGTACCGGAAAAATGTATATTCATTGTAAAAGCCGGAATAATAAAAAAATATTATTATTATTATTATTATTATTATGTTGTTAAAAATTAGAAAGAAATAAGAAATACTGTCATACCAGAAAAAATGAATTTCAGATATTCATTAGTAGATTATATACGATATAAGTTATTAAATTGATATGGACATGTACGACAAACGCAAGAAGAAAGGTTACCAAGAAGAACATTGAGATGGTGTTCACCTGGAACAAGAAGAAAAGGAAGACCTCGAAACTCGTTGATGCAAGAAATAAGAACTGGAATGAGAACAAGACGACTGAAAGGGAATGGAGTGGATGGATAGAGACGAGTGGAGATTGAAAATAAAACTTTAGGCACAGAAAGATGTTAATATAAAATTATAGAATATTCACCTGAAAGGTCCGTCTCCTCAACTTAATTATCATAGTGAATATTCTATAATTTTATATTAATTTTGAATAAACCTCAACGGAACACATCATGAATCTTATAAAAGTTGACAGAAAGATGTGTAAACATTAAAATAATAATAATAATAATAATAATAATAATAATAATAATAATAATAATAATAATAATAATAATTATTATTATTATTATTATTATTAATATAAAGGAGAGAACATAACCTACAGACGCATGTTGCTTTTATTGATTTTGAGAAGGCATTCGATCGTGTTGATAGAGGTAAGTTACGGAAAATTATGGAAACACATGTCTACCCTGCAAAATTAATTTATGTGATAAAACGTTGATGTGAAAAATCTCAAATTATAATGAATATAGGCACATCTAAGATCGAACCAATTTTAATAAACAGAGGTATAAGACAATGGTGTAGCTTATCTCCTACCCTTTTTAAATTATATATTAATTACATCATCCAAAATTGCAAAAGTAATGTTAATGTAGGTATAAGAATTGACCTTTTTAAAATATTAAACGTTTTAACGTACGCTGACGATGTGGTTATTAATCAAGAAAATGAAAATAATTTGCAATACTCTTTACATCAATTAAATCAGTTATGCAAAGAATATAATTTTAAAATATCAAAAGAAAAAACGAAAATAATGGCATTTTGGGGAAGTGAACATATAAGATCAAAAATCATAATAGACAACAAACCTCTGGAACAAGTAACAATTTTTAATTATTTGGATTGTAATTTTACTATAAACACAAAAACTGAAAGAGACGTAAATGTGAAACTGTCAAGATTTCAAATGATATGTGGAACTGTACATAGAACATTAAAGAACAAAACAAGAAGAGGTAGGCCCTACTAGATTGAAGTTTTATAAAACATTGGCAGTTCCTGCATTACTTTATGGGAGTAAAACTTGGGTGGGTAATGACAAAAAAATTACAAAGTAGAATACAAAGCGTATAAATGAACTTCTTTAGAAGAACAAAAGACTGCAAAAGAATGGATCGGTTAAAGAATGAAGATATAAGAACAACGTAATATATATAATATATATATATATATATATATATATATATATATATATATATATATATCAAATGAATGATAAAATCAAAGAATATAGAGAAAAATGGTTTAGATATGTAGAAAGAATGTACGTAACAAGATTGCAGAATTTAACTACAAGCCAAGAGATTCAAGGAATGTAGGAAGACCAGTGAAAATATGACAGAACAACTGTGAGGCGGAACAGGCATTTTGGCTAGCCCCGTGAAGTGAAGAAGAAGAAGAAGATTATTATTATTATTATTATTATTATTATTATTAACAATGAAAATCAATCCGTATGCAGAATAAGGTATTAAAATTCTGTATGCATTCTATGGTTAAAAATTGATAATGTAGTTAGCATTTGAAAATGCTGTTTCTGATGGGGGAACGTGAAATCAGTTGACATCCACTGACCTCGCAATCCTCTTTGAAATGTAATTTTTCTCGGCGACTTGTAATAATTATTATTGTTTTATAGGAAGCGGGAAATTCAGTATTCAATGTATACAGGCGACCCTATGACCTTTTGCATCCATCTCGAGGTCAAGGGAGGGGAGATACTGTTTCCATGACTACGGACGCAGGATCGGTCGGCAAAGCTAGCTTACTGTTCACCAGGTGACGTTCTCTTAAAAAATATATACCCAATTATTCAGAATCCAAAAACATTCTAAGAACAGTTTCTCTTGCTAGAATAGGAAATTCTCTTCCACCCTATATCAGAGACTGCCAAACTCTACCATCTTTCAGAAACAAATTGAAAATAAAAATATTAACAGAAACAACTCACTAATATTACTTAGTTATTTTTTCATTATTTAATACAAATAGTATTAAGATTTGTCAGTATATTTACCTATTACCTTATAAAAGCGATAGATTAATCCATTATAGTTCATTACTTTGTATTTTTTCATTTCTTTTTATGTAGGCCTAGAGTATATTCTCTTGTGTATACATTCTTTCATTAGTTTAATTTTAATTGTATTTAATTTTATTGTATTATTAGACATTCTTTTCATTATTGTTCAGTTTGACAGATAATTAATTGTTTAGTATGCTTTGGGTGGCAATGGAGAAGTTTGGAATACCAAATATTTTATACATTTTATTAAAAGAATGTATGATTGTAAAGCAAGTATTAAGGTTGGAAATAGAGCATCCTCAGAATTTGATATAACAAAAGGATTAAGACAAGGATGCGGGATGTCATCAACATTGTTCAAGATATATTTAGGAGATGTATTAATGAAATGGAATAAGTCATGTAGGGGAATGAGAATCAATATTAATGGTCATTTACTGTACAATTTATTATTCGCTGATGACCAGATTATAATAGGACAAGATAAAGAAGATATGATTAGAAAGTTGGTAGATGCATTCGAGGTAGGTGGACTGAATATAAATTATATTAAAACAGAATATATGGTAATCGGAGCAAATTCAGAAGACCTACAAATAAATAATATGATAATTAAACGTGTTGAAGAATTTAAATATCTTGGATCTATAATAGATAAATCTGGTACTTGTGAAAAAATATATTATTAACAGAGTAAATTGTGCAAGGAAGGCGATTAGATCCCTGAATGGTCTTTTATGGAACAGAAATTTGACGAGAAAAAAAAAAAGAGATTATACAGACAATAATAGAAAGTATACTTACATATGGATCAGAAAGCTGGACAATAAATGAAAGGATGCAGAAAAAGAATCTTGGCGACAGAAATGGATGGATTACGGAGAAGTATGAGAATATCCAGGCTACAACATATTCGAAATACATATATCAGACAAGAAATGGATGCACAAGAAACTGTTATCGATAGGATAATAAAGGGAGCTCTACAGTGGTATGGACATATACAACGGATGTCGGAGGACCAGTGGCCTAAACAGGTGTTGGATTGGATGGTACCAGTCAGAAGGAAGAGGGGGAGAAGTAGAAGAGCATGGTATGAGGGAATATATGATGCCATGATGAAGAGGGGTATGGAAGATGGTCAATGGTAAGATAGGTAACGCTGGAAAACAGGAATCAAGGGCAAACTGCTGTAAGGTGGAAAGCCTGTATTAAGTATTAAGTAAGTATGTACTGTTGTTGTATTTTTTTTTGTATTTTTTGTATTTTGTTTATTCACATGTTTGTAAATGTAGCATGTTTGCCCTGGCGAGTGGAAGAGAAGGCCACATGGCCTTAACTCCACCAGGCTAAACAAATATATTCTATTCTATTTGGTTGATATTGGGCGAAAAAAATGCTATAGTAGGTTTAAAGCGCAATGTAGTAGTGATTAGAATTTTTAAAAATAATTTCAAGTGTATTGTAATATCACTTGTATTTAATTCTAGTTTCAGAGTTAATAATGTATTTAACTCTTAAATTAACAAAGTACCTATAAGTTACATTTGTTTAATTTATTTAGATCGCAATTCATAACCATCAATATCAAGGGAACTGTCAACCATTCCATGCCGAAATCCACCTTGAAATGTCTTCCACAGAAGCGTTATGATGTACAAACGTCGTATCCATAAATTCATCTGCCGATTTTAACTGCAAGGCACTACAATCCAGTGCCAAATCTCTAATTTAAACTGTAGGGAACCAATACAACACCTGATTTGATAGATTGGACAACCCTAACTACCTGCCGTCCGCGCCTCGTCCCTCCTCACATCACTCATTTCTTACTCATGCAGAGAAAACATCTTATCCGTACAGTGGGTTGACATTGATGGATTCAGGCTTCGATTTGTATGCCTTGCAGTTAAAAAGGCAGGTTTTTTGACACGGCCTTTGTACATCACAACGCTTCTCTGAGAGAAATTTGAATGTAGGTTTCGGCATGCAATAGTTGGCAGTTTGCTTGTAAGATTGCATTACTAAAATGCCTATTTGTTCCTAAAATTGTTAAACAGGGAGAATAATAATATGATCTGTAAACATTTTTCGGGCTTGTTGGCCGTGGTCGTAAGGTTTAGAATTCCCGACGTTCCACCAGCATTCTCAAAGTTTAACCAACGTTGAGCTAATATTTTCAGAACTATTAAGTTAAAGAAATTGACAAGAGCAAGATCACGTAGCACAAATAGGTGAGAAAAAATGCATTAGAAATTTGTATTGGGACAAACAGGAAGGGAAAATACCATTAAGAAGGCATATACATAAGATAAGGAAAAATAAAGTAAGATACGTTTTTTTCTTTCAACCATTATTATCATTAACTATTCCTATAGTAGAGCCTGTGTACAAACCATCACACGACGACTTTTGATCAGCTGACTAGTTGCTTCACTCCCAGTGGTTGTCGTCAAGGTTACGGGACAACAGACACACGACACGTTTAGATACTACCTTATCCACTCTTAGTGTTAACCTAACATCAATAAACGCCAATTTTATGCTTCCATCATTCGCGTCACAATTACTGTCACATTTGACAGGGACATGACGACACACCGACAGAAGACTCGATACTTTCAGCCATTTTGTTTCATGAGAATCGACTGAAATATGACTCAAATGCATCACCCATATGTAGTAAACTATTTTAAGTTCTAATTATTGATTAGGTATATTTTTGAGTATTTTCTGTGTTTTGAATATTATTATTTTCATTCACGAAGTATAACAAGTATATTCAGACACATATTTTTAATTTAATGAAGAGAACTACTTTTTCGCGTACTTATTGCTTTTACAACGTACACCGGTGTCCATAACCAATGAAAAGCGAGCAGGTTACATGGTTTTGTTTTGACGAGGATCATTTTAAGAGCGAACAGTCTTTAGAGGATGTTACGGTATTTCCAAGTCTGCTCTTGTACTTCTACCAATGTTCTCACGCTCTTTTCCGAAATAATCTCTAACGTTAAGAATTGTTTTTCGGGTTTGCGAATTGATAGCTTTCCGACTCCTCCGTGGCATTATGACGCTTAAATTGATAAATAACACGACACTGTAATAATACTCCAATCGACTCGTCCACCTCACAAGACCGTCCTGACTTGACAACACCGCCTTGTTTTGTAAAACACGGGCAGTGGTCCCGCCAAAATCCATGTAGGTGTGGCCGCGCCGGATATTAGATCGTCTCGACTGTAACTATCTCGCCGGCATTATCGAATCAGGAGGACAATGACCGCATGGACATAAGCTCTCCATAATTTCTATACTGAATTAATATTAACGAGTCTTTCCCCGTATCATCCACCTCAATGAAATTATATAATATTTTTAAATATTTCATTTACAATTATTTTAAATTTAAATATGTTATTTTTTTTCGGTTTTTCACCATTAAGATAAGTGTCGGGAAACTTTAAAGCCTAAATTGTTCCCGAAAATCATTTGGATATCATAATCATTCTATCATATTCGCCTTGTTTGGTATGAATATATGAGTGATTGGTGTCTCTTGTCTTAAATGTTCGTGTTGTCTTGGAAGTGGTCCATGCATTGAGCAGAGCACTCATTCGGAGAGGTCCTCCATGTTCTTGTGTGGAGAAAAAAAAATACATATCCAATCCAGAGTTTAAAAATAATATCCCTGGGTAATGTCCTAGAGGACTGAGGCACATAAAAGTAATCATAGAGGGAAACATTTATTAAATTAAGGGGAAAATAAGTAATTTAGTACGTAAGGATATTGGAATTCATATAATTATAAAGCCAGTAATCAGGCAGGAAATTACTCCATTAAATATAGACAATTTATTAGAATAATGTGGTTATGACCGAAAAATACCGAACACAGATTACGAAAAAAAAGGGTTGAATGAATTCCTCTGAGAAGAAAGAAGAGGGTCGACCAATATTACATGGATACAAGAGATTAGAAGACTAATGACGGAGAACGGATTGCGGGAAGGAGTTGAGAAGATAGAAATTAATGGAGGAAAAAAATTGAAGTGCTATAAATTTGCTTACAGGAAGATTGGACTAATATTTATCGTCTCTTTGTCATTCTTTATTATGTTTCACTTAAATGTACGAATCGTGCATGTTTCTACTAAAACTTTTAAATTTCTTATGTTGGTATCATATTTCTAACTTATTAAACAGGTACATTTTACTAGGTTATGTTTTTAGTAATTATGTGTTGCCAGTGAAATTCTCAATTTTTGTCATGTTGTCTGGATTATGATAACTTATAATTGGCTGTCGCCAGTAGCTTTTTCCGGCAAGTTTGTTTTTAAACTTATTAATTCTGCTATTGGCTGGAGCCCTTTCCCGGCTAAAAACCCGCGTTATGTAGCTGGCGGGCTTCTGATAGCATTAGAGTACATGTAGCATCAAGTCCAATTGAGTGCGGGCGTGTGTATACTGCCTACAAGCAATGAGGCTTGTAATAAAGAATGTGAAATGTTTATGTATCACGTTTATTTAAATAGTGTTTTATATGAATAAATATGGTTTACTTTTATATGGAAATCGTTTAGTTATTCATTTATAAGTATTACCTACTTCGTCAAGCTGCCAGTTGAAAGTAAGAAGAGAATAGCCTACTACAAGAAATGGATTGATCTACAAGAAAACTTCAAACAATAAAAATGTTATATATATACTCACACATAATCCTACATTCAGGCACTAGTTTTAAGGCCAATTGGAAATTGAAAGCACGAACGCGTTCCTTGCCAACCAAAGATGTTTATACATTGTAACCCTGTTCAATAATATGATTATAAATATGAAAGTTTTATATTTCTATTTTCGAGGCCGTGAAGGTGGAACATGCTGAAACTGCATTATCTAGTAAGAAGACATTAGAATGAAGTTCACAACCAAATGCTGTTCATCATTCAGCACACTCCTGCGGAGAAACTTGGAACTAGAGTAATTTGATTTATGAATCATAAGTTCATTAAGAAATGAACAGCTCCCAGCGTTCATTAATCAAACTTAAACCAATCAATGATCCTTTGAACTATTTTACATTTAATAAAACGATCAAAGACTTAACATTCTTTACAAACTATTTGAATTGCAAATAAACTTGATCAAGGTAATTCGTTTTTAATTCAAATATGAATGATTAAAGAAAATTCTTCGTAGTCATGAGATAAAAATAGTCCATACTTTCCATTCTGACTCCCGGTATTCGATTTTCGGAGGGATAAGAATTTTAACGCCAATTGAAAATCTATAAATTTATTATTTTCCCAGTTATATTATATGGATGCGAAACATGGACTCTTACTTCAAGAGAGGAGAAAATATTACTAGTATTTGAGAATAACGTTCTTAGAAACATATTTGGACCAAAGAGAGATGAACAGAGAGGTGAATGGAGAAGACTTATTAACAGTGAACTACATGATCTTTATGGGAAGCTAAATAGAATAAGAACAGCGAAGTCTCGTGGACACGTGGCACAAATGGGGAAATAAAAGAAGGGCATGAAAGTTTGTTGTAGAAAAACCAGAGGGAAAGCGCCAATTAGATAGACCAAGAATAACATTCACTATGATTTAAGGAAGTGTATTATACATGGGATCATTGGAAAAATTTAGCTCAGGATATGAGACCGTATAATATTTATAATATAAAAATAGAGTACCTGAGATTTCAGTCTTCCTCAACGTTGGATGTGGGGTGTGGAGTACTTTCGAAGCATATGCTGAGGAAGACTGAGATCTCAGGTAGTCTATTTTATATTATACATAATACATACGGTGTTTCATCATGAATTTTAAAAGAAACCGTATGTCGGCATGGTCATGAACGTTCTAGTTTGATATTGCCAGTGAGTGAGTTAGTTATTGGTTTAAAGAATTATACTTGGGGAAGTGCTACAGGACATGCGCTGATTCAAATCCCGATGAGGAAAAGGTTTTCTCATGGAATTTCGGCTAATATGGGATGTTATCCACCGAGCATCGTGAGGAATTTGGGCAGCTAGAATAATTAACAGATCCAGGTTGAGAAAACGAGTTATAAGGATGGGAAACTCGACATAATAGGCAAAAGTACCACTATACTGGGGGGCACGCCGTAGCGTAGTGGTTAAGGCACTGGGCTACAAGCCGGAGGGTCGAGGGTTCAAATCCCGTTGGGGTCAGGATTTTTAAACTGACCCAAACCCTCTGGCGGCACTATGGCCCTGGGGTCGACTCAGCCTCTA
Organism: Diploptera punctata; assembly: GCA_030220185.1. Taxonomy (NCBI): domain Eukaryota; kingdom Metazoa; phylum Arthropoda; class Insecta; order Blattodea; family Blaberidae; genus Diploptera; species Diploptera punctata. Next base: position 667,048 of record JASPKZ010007366.1, on the reverse strand, counting down.
ACGGAAATGAGTACCAGACGCTTGTTCTGGGGGTAAAGGCGGCCGTCACGCAGGGCTGACAACCCGGCTGACATAAAGTGCCGATTGTCTAGAAAAAGTGGGAGCCTTAACCTCCTACTACCCCAAGGGTCTCCGGACCTGTTGTGGGATCACTTTACTTTTACCACTATACTGGCAGTAAATTACATAGTGGACGTGAGACTTTGATCTGGCTGATAAGTCATATGCTTTATAAGCCTGTCGCGTCCTGATGCCAAGTTTTATGGAATCCTTTGATGTCTAGTAGCAATTAGAGATATGATAGAAAATAATTTTTCTTATACCTTGTTTAGCATATATGAATCTGTTTTGTCAATTTTTTATGAATAAATTTAGATTCTAAAATTCTGATTATAAAATAATTGAATGATAGCCTATTCATGAACAAATGGCCCTTGTGGACCCAGAGAGTCCAAAAAATTTCAAATTAAAAAAATATAAATATTCGTTCTGAAGGACCAGATTATTATATAAAACAACCAAATACCCGGCGTGTGCTGCTACGCCTAAATAAATGTAACGTGTTTTTATTTATGGTTATATAAATTTGAAGAAAATTACCGGTTAATTAAATTATATGGTAAACACTGCGACAACGAAACATGGCGCTGGCAGTTGCTAGAGTCAATTTTTAATTGTGGGTTTCATGTAAACCCCCACTTCTAAAGGTTGGATTTCGCTTATTTTTTTTTTAATAGACCCTCCCTACCTCGGTTTATTTTAATAGAATACAGTGAGTTTCGTCACGAAATATAGAAAACTACGACAGCTAAACCGATTTTTTAATTTTCGTTTCAGATGAACTCCAGCACCTAATGGTTTTATAGAATAATAGATAGCGATTAAACAAACCCTGTGCCTAAAAATCTGTATGTACAAATTTTCATAAAGATCTGTTGCGTGGTTTAGAAGTTTATAAATCACAAACATAATCACTTTGGATTTTATATAATAAATAAAAATGTCTTCTTTTTTAAATGGAAATAAAAACTGTCTATAAGAGTTAAATCTTCACCTTGCGTCTTCACGTGTGCCACAAGTTGTCTTGTGCTGTTTTCAGTGGGCCGTGGTTCTGGGGATACTACAAACCACAGATCGAGTGAGCAGCCTTCTAATTATCGGTACAGACTAATTTCGTTCTCATTAAAAGATAACCGCCTAGGCCATTTTCCTGTAGTTTCAATAGCGTGGACTATAAAGTATTTGAAAAAGTGTCCACTCGATCATTAGAGGAAAGGATTCATCATTATAGAGACCAATGGATTGAACACCTAGAAAGAAAGAGCTATAGTCGTATTCCTAGTTGAAATTTTGATTATAAACCCAAAGGAAGGATAGATTTGGGAAGACCACGGGAACGTTGGTTGGACAATATGTGAACCTGGAGCAGGATTCAGAGCCTAATTCCTGATTGAAGAAGAAGAAGAAGACAATGTTCCGAAGGAACATTCGACCGGCCTCTTTTTCGATGGACTATATTTTCACGTCTTCAGAAATATTTATAAGTAATACCATGAGTGATTTCCAATTTATCTAGAGGATTTGGAAATCAAGAGTGACATTTGGTACGACTGTTCAACGAATGAAATTAAGCTGTTTACTCAAAAGTCATTATTTAAATAAAGTTACCAGTATTTTAAAATATTTATATATTTAATGTAAATGGCGATGTTTGAAAACAAATCACAAATGTGAGGTTATGCATATTCACTGCAACTTTAACATATTATTTATTGCCAAATGGGACCGCAATATTGTAAGAAATCACGCTAGTGGATAAATAATGAAACACATTAAAATGTATATTATAATCAACATGATAGGTTCTTAATTAATTTTTTTAATAAACAACTTAGTAAAATCAAGGAATCTATTCATTATTTGCTATATCCAATGTACTTTGTTGGAGAAAATAATGCTCTGGGCCCCATTCAGATTATTAAAAAGGAGGAGCTTTCTCATCACAAAAGCAGGGGCTGATAAAGAGAACTCGATAAAGAGTGAGCTGAAACACGACTGTTATTGATTTTAAATCACAATTCATTGAAATGTGATTGGTCATTTACTTCCATTTGGGGCATGAGTTAAATAATTATCTTCAATTCTTCATCTACACCCTTGTTTTCTAGCTCTTCTTCCTCTTTTTCTTCCTATAGGTTTCCATTCCATCAGTTTCTTCAGTGCTCTACCTTCTTAGCGTGTATGAAAAGAGTATTTGCATCAATTCTCTTGAACGAATATTGAAGAATTTATTTATGAGATTATTATTTCGTATATGTTTTGAGAACAGATGTAAATTTCTAGGTCACAAGATAACAATCTGCTAACAATAACTCTCCACAAGACGTCTTGTATTGTATTTCTTTCAGAATAGCCACTGTCCGCTCCTTGACTTCCCTTTCTCAAGATATCAGGTGATGCAAAACAACTTGAACTTTCAAGTCAAGCTTGTAGAATTATTTGTTAGAAAATTAATTCCCTCCTGTCAATTTATTCTATGTCACTGATAGATTTATTTTGAATCGTTCAATATTTTCTCCTACCCCCCTTTTATTCGTTACTCTTTTAATAAATGTATTTACTTTATGTAGTAGGACTACTTATATTTTAAGCCTACTAGCCAATAAGTTATTTTTCTTAAATATTGTAACTTAGCTACAGGCTAAGGTTACTTATTGTAAATTTTATGTAACCACTTCGAGTGACATACAAAGACAAATGGCCTTAACTCTTCCAGGAAAAATAATATATTATTATTTATTTATTTATTTAGCAGGTTTTGGCGATATTTCATAACATCGTCACGCGCCCAATTAATCTACTAGCATTCTACTCCACAACTCTCTGTCATTACAATTTGGATCATTCAATTTTTTCCCTCATGCTGCTCAAAACACCACCAATCCAGTAATTTTTGTCCATCCTTTTTTTCTTCTATCAAGTCAACTGTAATTTGTTCTTCTTGGGGATTTGTCCTCTGTCAATCTTTTTACACGATCGTACCTTTTTAATTGTTTTTTATGAAATCCACAATTGAAGTTTGAAAATTCATATTTTGTTTAATTACGCCGTTTCTTATTTTATCCCTTATAGAAATTCCAGCTGAATTTATTTTTGGCCCTACGATCAAATATGACACATCACTGCCATAATATTCTCTTCCAGCTTGCTCTGTCCTTCATTAATTTCTCCTACTTCTTCATGTAACATTTTTCATATCATTCAATATCTAGTCCCAGCATCAATTTCTGGTTCTTCTTCTCCTCCGTTGCCTACCAGTAATGAATAATAAGCCTGACACCCCTTCCTGATTCTATCCATCCAGCTAACAAGATCAAACCATCTTAGTCTATTAATATATTATTATTATTATTATTATTTTAAATTATTATTATTATTATTATATTTTTCATTTTTATTTGAAATTTGGATTTATTTGTTTAATTTATATATTTCATGAACATATGGAATCAATTTTCCTCTCGGGTCGAAACCACGAAAGCTTGAAAGATTTTCACAACGTGAAGCCTCTACTTATTGTAGCTACCCAAATTCGAAACGATGCTGGTTGTATACCAGTCCCATACTTCCCGAAATGCCTTGAGAAAGTGTCTTCCCTCATGGGAACTCGTACTAGCGCAAAGTACCGTAGTTCGCAGCAAGACCCTTAAACCACTCGGCCAATGCTACTTCTATATTTTGAATGCACAACATTGTTTTCTATTCGAAAAATGTACTTTTTTTAATAAAAAAATAGTTTTTGAAGGACTATTTTAGAGAATCTACTATAAGAGTTTCATCATATTGTGAGTTAGGTATTCTGAAAATGACGTACTAAAGCGTGCCGTTAACATGATTTTCAGGAATAATTAAACAATTAAATCAGACTGAATAGTTAAACAATTCCTATACAACAATGCATATACATTATTATAAATGTACGCTTCGTTATCATATGAAAGTTTTATGTCAGTTAATTACAAGAGATTAATTTTTTTGTGCGCGAGTTTATTACGAAAGTAGTATTTATCAAGCAAGCCATATTTAATATGACTAAAGAGAAAAAAATGGTATCTTTATCTTGTCGTGGTGAAGTAGCGGCTTGCATGCTTAAATTACCCCAAAAACCTTGCCGGCGATAGCATTGCTGTCGCAAGAGCTCTGCCTATGCCAGACAGGACAAAGACGATAAGCTAGACGAAAAAACTACCTTGGGCAAAAGAGTATAAATACAACCTCAGGAAACATGAATATCTGTGCCACATGTAACATTTTCCGGAGATAAAACAGTCCCCCATTCGTAATCTCAGAGCTGGGACTACTTCAGAGAATCCAGGGCAAAGGCTTAAATATAGAGATATGTTCCGAAGAACATTAAATGTTAGAACATTGTATAATAGTAGATAGTTCAGAATGGGGAATGAAAGAGAGACATGGAAACTTTTTATAGGAAAGCACGAGGGAATGTGTCCAGAAAGAAAGCTAAGATTTGAGGGAAGTAAAATATACATGGCGATGATTGGTAAATATTAACTCAAAATAGGGATGTATGGAGAGCTTATGTCCATGCGGACATGAACCTTGCTAGTGAGTTAGAGTTAATAAAAGAGGAAAAAAGTCTGCTTGAATTGGGATTTGAAACAGCGCCTCCAGCTTTGCACGTTGGCATTCTAAAAAAAATATGAGCCCTCCAGGTAATTCCAGGAGCAGACACAAATTTACTATTTTTAACCCTCTTTAGAGTCGACTCCTTAATTCGGTTCCTGATTTTGAATTATTTCCTTGAAGATTATTGGTTTTGTTGGATATGTCATTAATCATTAGTTCATAGTAACTGAATTAGCATACAACGAGTTTGAAACAAATGAGGCGAAGATAATAACATAGAAATCGATTGACGAATTAGGGAAATATTTATAAAAACAAGCAGGAAATGCAGAATAAGTGGTAATTAATCTTGATGAGGCAGTGAGGTATATAAATAATGCATAAGAGACAAGGCATGCTGTGGCCATCTGGCGGCAGAACAAAGAACCTCTCTCTCACTCTCCTGCATTAAATGTGAATAATCTAGATAAATGAATTTTCTGCCATATTAATGCGACGCCATTTTGTGTGAAACTATATTACACCTTATCTTGCAGTGGTCGTAAATTAGCTGTATTGTGGAACAAAGCGATTTTATTGTGGCTATTAATAATGTCTATAAAACCTTAAACTCAAGTCTCCAGATGTAGTAGCAATTATTAAAGGAAATAACACGAAACTTAGTGACCGTAATTATTATAAGCAATAATTAATTTATATTTTGGAGTTTTTTTATTTCTTCTTTTATTTTCTTAGTTCCTCTAGCTCAACCCTGGAAACGCCTGTTATACATTTTAGGGAATCTTGTCATTCAAATCTCCCGCAAAAATTGTCAGCCTACTATATATAAAACGGCTAATATTTTAGTTATATGGATGCGAAACATGGACTCTTAATTTAAAGGAAGGGAAAATAAGAGTATTTGAGAATAACGTTCTTAGGAATTTTTTGTGGAACGAAGAGAGACGAACAAATAGATGAATGGAGAAAACTATATAACAGTGCGCAATATGATATTTATGGATAAACCAGTTCTATAATTTAACAAGGAAAGACTCATAGATTGTCGATTGGCAGGACATGGGAAATGAAAAAGAGACAAGGAAACCTCTTGCAAAGAAACAAGGAAAACACAGTGCAGTAATTAGGCCAATAATGAGTTGGGAAAATAACATTAATCATGATTTGAGGGCGGTTCATTAGGCTTATACAGATACTGATTGTATCATTAACTCAGATTATACTTTGTAGGAATGTATGGAGAGCATATGTCCATATAGCTTCCATGTTCGATAGTGGCAGTGAGATTGTTAGTTTAATTAATTTACATTTATGTAAATAGGATTTGTTATTTTATTCGTATTCATAGTCGCTTTAACTTCTACGGTCATATCACATTACTTTATTTTTTTAATTAAATTATGAAATTGTGGCGTAAGTCGTAGCATAATTGCTGAAGGTAATAAGCTACAAGCCAGAATATAGGGATGCGAACAGAATTTTTTTACTGATATAAAATTTCTTGCAGCGCTTTGGCCCTGTGGTCGACCCCACCTCAAACTGAATAGGGTACTAGCTGTTTGTTTAGTGCTCAAGACATCTATCACGCATGCCTGACAGTCCGGATGGCAATTCGTGTCGAATATCTGGAAAATGGGAGCCTTAACCTCCTACTACCCCAGGACCTCCAAGGGACTGTAGTGGATCTTTTTTTTTAATGAAACGATGAATATAATAGAGTGGATAAAAAAAAACTAAACTGCATGGCACGATATACACATGTTCATATAATGAAAATTACATTGACACAACTCAGAACATCAGACACACATAGAGAGAGTGAGAGAGTGAGAGAGGGAGGGAGGGAGGGAGGGTGGAGGAAAGAGAGCACACGAATAAATGAACCGTACCGTTTAAAATGACTTGATACACTGAGTAATAGCCAGAGCTAAGCGAATGGCGGGACTGTCACTTGGAGAGAGATGAGACACTTAGCACCCCGACAGGGTAAAGTAGAACATCCGCTATTGGATAATCTATTCGCACTGTATTAGTACAAAATCTGTCATTTACTTATTCCGTATTATCTCGGAATTAACAAGAAAATTTATATAAACCTGTTTATAACAAACTATATTCATTGAATGTCTGAATAATATTTCATTATTCGCTTATTCCTGCTGCGAAATGATTGTATTTATGTTTTACCATTCGAAGCATCTGCCATTTACAACTTGTGTTAACATGGGTAAATTTTCAGTTTTCATGGTGGCACAATAGTTGGCTTGACAGGTATTGTGTCCAGTCTGCGCTGATTACACAAGATGCTGCACGGCCTCACTTATTCAAAACGCGAAACGTAATCAATATAGTTTTACGCAGGAAACGATTGTTACAGATTCACAAAGCGTCTCTTTAGTCTATTTCTCCGCATTTCCATAGAAGAGCCCAATCAATGTGTATTATTTAATATTTTATTGCACTTCCCAATCTTTACAAACAATCTATAGATTAGTTATTATATTTTATGGTATTGTAGTGCAGATGCCTTGATACTGTAATTTTTAAGAATATACGCAGAAACTGCGTAAATTAAGCGAATTCATTAACAAGTCCAAGTTATGGTCTGATTTCGCTGGTATATGGAATGTATCTTTCTTTTGTTAATTATATCGTTTTTATATAATTACCGAAAAGAATAGCGAAACCTAAGAAGACATGGGTAGAGGGAATTATGAATTTGATGAAGGACAGGAAACTGCCGAACGGTGACTGGGATGATAGAGATGAATGGAGGAAGAGAGTCAAAACTTAACATTTGGCACATTTAAAATCTGTTAAAATAAAATGTATAATTTCACTCAACTCCATGGTACGGGAACACGAGGTTGGGAATAATTGGTTAAAAAATCATTTAGGATATAACATTAAAGTAAAACTTATAGGCCTAGACATTGATCTAAATGAAGTAGGCCTATATGAATGAAGTTTCAATACGAAAAAACATGGCGGCCGCTAGAACGATTCATAAATTTCGGCTTCAAGTAAACCCCCAGTACCAATGGTTGGATTTCGCTGATTCTTGGAGAACACATTTTTTTTTGTTTTTTATAACATATATCAAGTTCCGGTACGAAAAATTTAATTTGCGGCCGCTAGAGTGATTTTTATTTTCAACGTCTAGTTAACTCTTACTATTTGGAGTCTGAATTTTCTGGTTAACGATCTCGACTATACTTTTTTAATTGCTATATGTCAAGTTGGGTTTCGATTAAAAATTCGGCCTTTGGAGTATCAACACACACACACACACACACACACACACACACACACACATACACACACGTATCGTCATCTTCATGGTAGACCGTCGGCCGGTTCCGCTCTCAGAATTCATCTTCCCATCGTCTTCCAGGACGTCCCACATCTCTATAGTCTTGAGGCTGGTACAACAGTGCATGTTTTGTTAGCCTAGAAGAGTTTATTCTTAAAATATGTTCATGCCATTTTTGTTTATAGTTTTGTATTTTTTTCATTCAGAATACTTTTTTTTTAGTTTTTGCCTAATTGTTTCACTAGGAATGTAGTCTATTGGAGTATATCCTGCAATGTACCTGAAAAACTTCATCTCTGATGTTTCTCGTAATCTTCTGTCTGATCTATTCATGGCCTAACTCTCTGATCCAAATGTCACAATGGGAACTGCCATTACCTTTATGCGCGGCCATACCGTTGATCCGATTGTGATGGGGCTTTTTGCAAAATGTTCAGGCGATTCCCGGAATGAACATAGGCTATAAGAGAGTTGTGATACTCAACTCCTACACGCTTAAAAATCGCCCTTTTTAGTGCAAAACGTGAAAAAATAGCTCTTTGGACGCTTAAATGGCTTACGCTGCCTAAACCATAACAAATATACAAACTTAATGTACACAGAATTGAATATCACAAAAGCTCTACAAAAAAGTCCGCTACAGCATATGTTCATCTCTTACGGATAACTCACAATAACCACTTTTGTCTTTCATTGATGCCAAGAAGATCGAGACAAGTATGTAGATTCCTGTGCAAGCATAGCAGCATATGGCGGGTATTCTTTTACGGATAACTCATAATAACGAATTTTATCTTTTAGCCTATTTATGCCAAGAAGATCGAGATAAGTAGATTCCGGGAAACACCGGGTAATCAGCACGGGAAGTCTTAAAATATTTACGATATACATTTTTAATTATTTTTCATTTTACTTATTCAACTAATCATAAGAAGTACATTAACTTTTGTCTTTCAGCTCATTTATGCCAAGAAGATCGGGATGAGTAGATTCCCGAACAACGCCGGGTAAACAGCAAAGAGTATCTAAAAATAATTATGATATATATTTTTTCCTTTTACTTTTAAACATAAAACACATTAATTTTCGTATTTCAGCTCATTTATGTCAAGAAGATCGGGATAAGTAGATTCCCAGGCAACGCCGGGTAATCAGCACGGGGTATCTAAAAATAAAATTTATAATTATTTTTCCTTTTGCTTATTCAACTAAACATAAAATAACATTAATGTTCATATATTAAGGCGTAGCAGCGAACGCCGGGTATTAGCTGGTATATATATATAATATGGAAGGATTCCTTTTGTAGAATGTGATTAGCGTGTAGTTTTGTAGGCCTATACACGAGACGTTAGCAAAAAAAAGTACGAAAAACAGCGAGAAACATGATTGGGTTTATTTATAGATACAACGTAAAATCGTGATGTAAACATCGATAAGGGAGATTACGGGTACAAACATTGTTGTCAACCAACCTAACTTTTATTCTGGTTTTCCTTAATCGTCAAGATAAGTTGTAATTTTTTAGTCTGGCCCATTTAATCGCAATAAGCCCTAAAAAGTATCAAACATACAAATGAATAATATATAGGTAACTAACTAACTCAATGGCACAATTTAACCCGGACGTTTAAGGCCGAGCGGATAGAAGCTTTCCATACATCCTTCTCCTGAGATGTTCTCCAATCATGCTCTGTATAATTATTTCATTCCCCATTCGTGCCACATGTTCTCCCCATCGCAGGTTACGAGACTCAACTCTTCTGATTATGTCTGTGGTTTCCATGAAGGTCATGTAGTTCACTGTTATTTAGTTGTCTCCATTTACCTGCCTGTTCGTCTCTCTATAGACCAAAATGTTTCATACGAACTTGATTCTCTTTTCTTCTCTCTTAAAGTAAGATAACATCTTTCACATTCACTCTAAGGATAAGCTTTTATACATTTTTAGTTTAAGGTTTTTATGGGAGAAGTTGTGATGACAACCACCCGTGTAATCTATAATAACTAATAAACTAATTAAATGAATGGCACTATCGAAAATGTAGGTTCATAGACGCGTGGACATACGCTCTCCAAACATCCATATCCTGAGTTAATGATTATACGATACTTCCTTCAAACCATAGTTATTGTTATTCTGTCACATCATACATGGTCTATCAATTGGGCGTTTATTTCTGGTTTTCCTACTAGAAGGTTGGAAGCTCCTCTTTCATTCATCATTCGTGCCACATGTCCTTCCCATCGCAGTCTATGAGACTTAAATGTTTTTATTATATCTGGTTTCTTATAAAGATTACGTAGCTCACTGTTTTGTAATCTTCTCCATTCGCCTGTCTTTCATCTCTCTTTGGTGCAACATTTTTCATAAGTAATGCCACGAATGATTTCTAAATTATCGATAAATTCACGACTCACGAAGTGAGGAGTGAATTTATCTAGAGAATTTGGAAATCAAGAGTGGCATTTATTAGGACTATTTAACGAATAAAATTAAGCTGTTTACTCACAAATCATTATTTAACTATAGTTATTTTTAAATATTTATATATTTAATGTAAACGGCGATGTTTGAAAACAAATGAGAAACTATTGGTACGCTTCATTTGCTTCTTTTGTTCATCACTGCAACCAGATCATATTATTTATTGCCAAAAGATCGCAATATTGTAAGAAAGCACCATGGTGGAGAAATTTATAACCAACAATAAGCGAATGATGACATATCAAGAGCTTCAGAACATTTGAATACTACTTCTACTATAACGGTATTAATTAATTTCTGTTGTCCAATGATGTAAATATGTAAATTATATTTTTGCAACGTCATTTCCTGGAAAATAATTGTTTAAGAAGGTGCAAACAGTGGACTGTTTTTGGTGGTATAATCAATTGCTACAAATGTTTTTATATTATCTCCCGCATGCACTATGAGCTGACATTCATGCAATATACATATATACAATCTGGAAGCCGTATTTCTTGTGGAGTCAGTCACTAGAGGTGCTTTCTTTAATATGATAAACTTTAGTTGATAAATTCGAGGCGAAACACGACTGTGATTGGTTGTAAATAAAAACTCATTGAAATGTGATTGGTCATTGACTCCCATTTGGGGCATGAGTTAAATAGTCATAAGAATTTTATTCTCAAATACTCAAAGTATTTTCTGATCCCTTAAGGTAAGAGAACATCTTTCTCATTCTTATAATTGTGAGAATAACCTTTTATACATTTTTAGTTTAGTTATTTTTTTTTAAGTTGGGATGACAAGAGTTCCTGTAATCAATAATAGCTAATACTCTTTGACACACATTATATTACCTTAGATGTCAAAATCGTACATAAAATATTTAATAATATCTAGAAATTCGAGAGGAATAATTTTTAGAATCCCTGCTGGCGGACTTCTTTCTTCCTTGGTTCATTCCTCCTAAAAAATGCATCGACCCCTAATCAGGATCATTTTCTATTTTCGTTTTTATGGGACATTCCTGTTTTTCCGCTGTTTATTCTTCATTATATGGATTACTATAAGGGCGTATATAAAAGACGCACTATTAATCTAAGATCAGTGTCAACATGAAGAGAAAGTAGCAAGTTACAAATGTAATGAGCGATGTGGATGGATTTCAGTTGGCAGAACTGATCCGCATTGACGGATGGACAGAAAAAAATGTGATTTCACGGTGAATGGATGTGCTGCCACCTGGAAACATCGGCACATAACGCAGTGATAAGGTGATGAAGATGTCAGCTGCAATCATATCACACATCTGGTGTCCACTGACAACGTGCATTTCAATGATTACTTTGACTATTTAACTCATGCCCCAAATGGGAGTCAATGACCAATCACGTTTCAATGATTTCTGTATTACAACCAATCAGAGACGTGTTTCACGAAATAATTATCAACGTTAGGATTATCATATATTAAGCAAAGCTCCTCCTTTTTAATATTCTGAACAGGTCTGACCGTTATTTTGCAGTGACTGAGCCTATAACAAATACGGCTACCAGATTGTATATAATAGTGCTTACATGTCAACATTTGTAGCAATTGATTATACCACCAAAAAAAGAAACCACTGTTTGCACTTTCTTAAATGTATACGACATCAAAAATGAATTAATATACAGATTGATGTGTTTCATTTTTTCTCCACTAGAGAGCATTCTTACAATATTGCGTTCCTTTGGCAATAAATAGTATGATCTGGTTGCAGTGATAAACAAAAGAAGCAGTAGAAGCGTAGGCTACCTATCGTTTCTCATTAGTTTTCAAACATCACCGTTTACTTTAAATATAAAAATATTTTTAAATAACTGTAGTTAAATAATGATTTGTGAGTAAACAGCTTTATTTTATTCGTTAAATAGTCCTAACAAATGCCACTCTTGATTTCCAAATTCTCTAGATAAATTCACTCCTCACTTCGTGAGTCGTGAATTTATCGATAATTTGGAAATCACTCGTGGCATTACTTATGATAAACTGCTTTCTCTTCAGCATTCTACAAAATTAAGAAAACTCCAGATATACCAAACAATTGGTATCCGACTCCAGATATTCCGGGTATAGGTCCTTCCAAACTAGGGCATTTCAAGAGTCTTTAAGTGATAGGATTTTTTCATTATCTCATTAGACCGTGGAATGCGAACGGGATCCCCGTGAACCCCAATATTAAATTATTTTTTAAACTAACTCACTGGCACTATAGGTACATGGACGCGCGGGCATAAGCTCTCCGCACATCCCTAACCTGTGTAATCTTCCCTCAAATCATGGTTAATGTTCTTCTCCAACCTCAGTCATGGTCTACCAATTGAGCGTTTTCCCGCTGGTTTTCCTATAAGAACCTTCCATGCCCTACTTGCATTCCCCATTCGTACTATAAGACCAACCCATCGCGTCTACGAGATTTAACTGTTCTTATTGTATCTGGTTTCCTATAACGATCATGTAGCTCAGTATTAATAGTATTCTCCATTCGCCTGTCTGTTCATCTCTCTTTGGTCCAAAAAATGGCCTAAGAACTTTATTATCGAATATTTGTAATCTTTTCTCCTCCCTTAAAGTAACAGTACATTTATCACATCGATACAATATAACTGAGAGATTAACAATTTTATATTTCTTCAGTTTAACGTTTTTTGAGAGAAGTTGTGATCAACACTTTTAATATTCATATTAAAGCACCGTTGAGGTTATGTAATAAGATATGGTACCTGGTAAGTCAGTTGTCCTCAAGTAAGTTGATAAACTTCATCAAATAATTCCAATATGGAGGCCTTTCAAAATCAATATTTCATCTTCTGCATTTTAATTGGTACCAACTGCAGAAGATGAAACATTGATTTTGAAAGATCTCTATATTGGAATAACTTGATGAAGTTTATTAATTTAGTTGAGGACGACTGACTTACAAGATACCAATTTTAATTTTAATATCTTATTAGAAGTTGGGATCACAAGAGTCCTTGTAATGCATAACAGCTTACAATTCCAGAAGTCTATTTTTACTGAAGTTAATTTAACAGACAGTCATATCTTCATGTATTGCAGTCTATAAATAAGCAGTTTTCATTGATTAGTGTTCTGAGATTTATTACTGAATTCCGAAGGAATGAGTCTATTTAGGGTTTTCTCACGAAAATATTTTTGAAACAACATACAGATCTTCACCGATGTTATCTAGTAGACGCCGAAAATGACCGTGACCAATAAATAAATAAATATGCATGTATATGATATTTGTATTGGTGTTTGCGCGCGAGTCTGTGTCTGTTAACGCTGTAGCAGAAGAAATATTTGTTTTTACAGTCAAACTTGGCGTATAGCAATCAATAAAATAAGGTTGAGTTCGTTAACCATCAAACTGAAAGTAGGTACAATATAAGGAGTTCACATGAAACGAAATTTAAATATCGCTCTAGCCTCAGTAACTATCGATGTTTTTCAATGAAATACATAATTTATATGGTATTAAAATAAAATGAAAAAAGTATTCTCAAAAAAATCAGCGAAATCCGACTGTTAGAAGTGTGGGTTTACCTGAAATCCGAAATTATAAATCGTTATTTGTTTTCACTGCGGTTGGACACTTTTAAATAACCTGGAATGACAAATCGATTTTCTGCAGTTTAACAAAATAGATTTATTTCGTAAACCAGCCAAATCGGACCATACATTGGACTTGTTGAGGAATTCCCTTGATTTACCAAGTTCTTATGTGGCGATTTTTTTCTAAATATGTCTACAAAATTTACCTCTGGTATTCGCATGAACACCATATAGAGTGATATGTGAAATAAGTGATTCGTTTTTAAAGGAATAGTGATTTTAATTTTCTTGTTAGCTGCTCAAATATATATGTTTTTAATTAACTTTTGTAATGATACTTTTGGAAGTACATTTGATTACCTCATATTTCAAAGCTACTTAAATGAACAAAGTTTTAATTAATATATTGATATATTTAATTATACTTTTTTAAATACCGGGTGTACATAACATAATATACCGATTTTAAACGTGTTCAATTATACTTTTACTAACTATAAGGAAACCAAAGCTCGTGTTAAATGAAAGAGTAACATCTCCAGTTTACAGTATAAGTTCATAGGTGTTCAATGAGAGCCACATTTGTTACGTGACACACATCCAACCTGTAGGCTAGTTCTTCCCATACATTAATAAGCATGTCTGGATTGATGGCGGCAAGCTTCTCGAAACCTGTCTCTCAACTCGGGCAGGTTAGCAGGTAATGGAGGCACATAGACTCTGTCCTTTACAAAACCCCAAAGGAAAAAATCGCATGGGATGAGGTCCGGTGATCTAGGAGGCCACTGGAGATAAGCCCTGTCATCTGGATCAGGCAACCAATCCAGTAATGACAGTGTGGAAGGTCTTACGAAAAGCCTTACATATGCGTCCCTACCGTTTACAATAAGTGTTACTGGCTCTAAATCCTACTCATTACGCTGACTTTGCGTTTGAAATGTTGCAGCAACTACATTCTCCTCAGACACTCTTGGTTGTCCCACACTTTTGCATTTACATAGACAACCGGTCGTTGCGAACTGACTATGCCATCGACGGATGTTGTTGACAATTGGGGAATGTCACGATTAAACTGACTATGAAACGCACGTTGAACTGTCACAACTGATTTACAACTGTCAAACTGCAAAACACAAAACGCTTTCTGTTGAGGAGTTGTCATCTTTGTTATTCTTGTTGTCATAGAAAGAAAACAAAAGAAAGCTACCCGCTGACTCACACAACTAAAGTACCTCTTTCCTGTTTCATTTCAGTCTACACACAACTTTCTACGCCCCATCTGAGTGATAATATTATTACTTGAAACTACTACATTCTTTCATGTACACACTGTATATTACAATTCCTTTTATTTCAAAGCTACTTAAATGTACAAGCTTTAATTAATTTATTAATGTATTTAATAAAAGATTAAAAATAATTTTTATTTCCTTATTTCAAAGCTACTTAAATGTACAAGTTTAAATGCATTTATTTATATATTTAAGGATGCTTTAAGAATAATTTTTATTTCCTTATATTTTATAGCCCTACAACTTTTCTTTTTCTACATCGTGAAATTAGGTCTTTTGATCTATTTTAACATTAACTGAAATTTAATGAATCTTCCCTCTAATAAATGGGCGTCCAACACGTCTATGTCTTGGTCTGTTCTTTAGTAATAGTTGAAAAATTCTATTTGTAGGCACTCTTTGAACGTGTTCATGCTAGTCGTTTCTCATATTGTCAATTCTATAGCCTATGTTTAATTAAAAATATTTAAGTCTTTTCTAATATCTTCATTTTTTTTTCTGACCAAAATTGTCTCACCTGCTACTGAACGCAAGAACTTTACATCTTCAGTTTCTACTTTTCTTTTGTCTGAAAGGTTACGAGTCCAGTTTTCGCTTGCATATGTTATGGTAGGCACCGCAATAATTTTGTAAAATTTTAAATGCGTACTCCTCAATATTTTATTTTTCAGTGCCCGTTTTATAGTGCCACACATTCTGTAACATTTATTTAAATCCTCAATACTATGCTGTTAGTTTATTCTGATTGTGTAGTATTATTAGGCGATAGCGAAGAGAAACAAAGGGCCAACACGCACACTCTATTGAATAACACTAAGAAATTGGGACTCGAATTGAACATCCATTCATCCATAGTAATTCTGCCCGAGGGCAGGTCTTTCACTGCAATCATAGCATTTTCATGCTATGCTTTACTAGCGAATTATAGGTGTGGTAGCTTCCCGTTGCTTCCCTCACCGGTGAAGGATAATGATGATAATGATGATGGCCGGATGATTTTCGGGGACCGTTGGGCCCTAAGCTTCCTGACATTTGTCTTACAGGCTCCAACACTTCTATGTCATTTTGATCTGTTCTTTAAAAAGAGCTGAAAAATTCTATTTGTAAGCACTCTTTGAACGGTTGTAGGCATGCCAGTCGTTTCTCAGGAGCCTGTCCCGACCTGGAATAGAACTCGGGCCCGCTACGTGACAAGGCAACACGCTACCTCGAGACCACAGCGGTGGACAATTGACCATCAATATAACTAAATATATGTTCACATGCAGAAATACATTATATAATGGAAATGGATAGTTAATGACAAACGAGGTAAATTTTAAAGAAGTGACAATTGAAATACCTAGGAACAATAATTACAGATACGAATGAGATGCACAAATAAATTAAACATAGGCTCAATTCTGGAATTTTGCATTACAGGGAATCTTGTCCCAACTTCTTAAAAACGTTAAACTGAAAATATATAAAACTGTTATTCTCCCAGTTATATTACATAGACGCGAAATGTGGATACCTACTTTAAGGGAATAGAAGAAATTGCGAGTATTTGAGAATGAAGTTCTCAGGAAACGTTTTGGACCAATAGAGAAAAGAACAGACAGGCGCACGGAAAATACTATATAACAATGAGCTACATGATCTTTATAGAAAACAAGGTATAATACGAACAATTAAGTCTCGTAGACTGCGATTGGCAGGACATGTGGCACGAATGGGGGATGAAGGAAGGGCATGGACATTTCTTGTGGGAAAACCTGAGGGAAAACGCCCAGCTGGTAGACCAAGAATCGGGTGGAAAAATAGCATTAACCAAGATTTGAGGGGAGTAGGTTTTACAGGGAAGATTGGAAAGCATTAGCTGAGAATAGGGATGTGTGGAGAGCTTATGTCCGCGCGGCCATGAACCTACGGGTTCGATGGAGCCAGTGAGTTAAGTTATATTTTAAAGATACTTAATTGTTCAAGTTTTCAAATAATTTATTTACACCTTTAATGTTACTTTTTGAAATAATTTTGTTATTTTTATATTTCAAAGCTACATAAATGAAAAAAATTTAATTAATTAATTAACTAACGTATTTAATCATATTTTTAAAAAAAATCCTTATATTTCAGTGGTAGGTTTATGTAGTAATTACTCATTTATTTATTTAACCATAATTATAGAAATTCTAATTATTTTATTTTGATTGTGTTATATCAAATATTGGAATAAAATTATATATTCAAAAAATAACCCAATTTTAACCACATAAATATAATTTTTAAATTGGGGTCGGCACAAACGTGGAAAACACAATAAGCTGTTAAAATACACTCTAGTTGTAAGGGGACCGAATGGTGAATTTCAAATTTCTTTTAGTTTTCATCATAACAAATTTACTTATTGTCTTTTCAAGATAGATTGTAAATTAGCAATAAAGTTATTAAAAAAAGTTTTCATCTGATTGTTATGAAATTTTTATCACATTCATTATGTGCTTATAAAAGCGTTTCTGTGATGTTTGGTGTTTATAAGTAGAATAGTTTCAGAATTATGATTTTTTAAAACTATTTTTTTAATATTTCCCAAAAATGTTCCTTACGATGCAGTTTTAAATATTCCCTGTTGAAATTTGAGATTCAGAGTCTCCATGATTCCACTAGATACATTTGCTATGCAAAACAATATTCATAAAGGAGGATATTGCTTATTATTCATTTAAAAAAATATATTTTCATCACTCTTATAATTTTTTCCATCTCAATTTAAAAGAACACATGTGTATTAGACTAGTAACAGCATAGCAAATTTGAATTAGCATTCATTGGAGAGTCTAACCACAAAGTGTCACTTTGATGGAAAAAAATGCATCGTAAGGAGCATTTTAAGTTTTGGAAAATGTCAAAAAAAGGAAACCGAAAAAAACTCATTTTAAATTTTAAGTAGTAATGCTATCCATACGTGCAAGGGTATTTGAATTCTTACGTCACGGGGTCAATTTTGCTCCATCAATAAAAATATTTATATGAAAATCGTCCTAAAGAATCAGAGTCATTAAAAAGCAAATAAATAAAAGTTGAATTTTGTACAATTTTTTCAACATTTTCACCATTCGGTCCCCTTAATTAAAAATATCACCCACCACTGTGAGTCAGTTATGTTATTATCTCTATGATATTATTTTTCTGCGTTTAATTTATTTTTACTCATTCAGTGCAAAAATGGTAGGGGTTTTAGCGTTGTAGCTATTTATCGTAAATAACAGCAAACATCAATTATGATTGTTGTACAAAGAGAAGCACTTGGATTTTTGTTCACTGAAAGATTATATTAAAGCACGATAGCATATGTTACCCAATTGTTTATATGAGAAACCAAAACAAAACATAGAAGTCTTCTAACTTTAGTCAATTCCGAAGGATTGATGGATTGAGGTTGTTCTCGTGATAAAAAAATGAAAAAAATGTTGAATATCATCATCGACCCTACCTAATAACCACCAAAATCGAAAATTACCATGACAAAATAAGTGTGTGACCATTAATTATCTAGCGGCCTCAATGTTTATTTTTTCGGACCAAAACTCGGCATATGTATAGAAATCAATAAAATCGTTTGATCGAGTTAGTTAATCAGTAAAATCGAACCAAGAGGAGTGTGAGCTGATTTGAAATGAAAATTTAAAAAATCACTCTAGCTGTCACAATTTTCGATTTTTCGGAAAGAAACTCACCGTAGGCTATTGAAAGCGAAAGGGAAATATCTTAAATTTAGTTAGTTTATTAACTATTAATAGTATTACAGTATAAAAATCCGTCACGCAGGAACTCCGTAGACTAAACGAATTCCTCAGCAAGTCGAATTTATGGACCGATTTTGCTGGTTTGTGGAATATATATATATATATATATATATATATAAACTTCGCGCAATGTGGACCCCTATTTAATTATAATTAAGGGTTTTGAATTTTGTTTAATTACAGTTATCACAGTTCTGTATGGATTTTGTTTTTTTTTTAATAAATGAGCGTTTCTGAATCACAATTTCACTGATAGCAAAAATGAAATCCGTTAACGCTTACCACGTCAGAATTGTTTACAATTCAAAATTTTGTGTTTTGAATATTTTGCGTAATGTCCACCGCTGTGGACTCGGGGTAGCGTGCTGCCTTGTCACCCAGCGGGCCCGGGTTCGATCCCCGGTCGGGATAGTTTTTCTGGATGAGGTTTTTATCGGGGTTTTTCCTCACCTGTAAGACAAATGTCAGCAAAACTTTAAGGCTCATATGGCCATCGCAATCATCATCATTCATATTCATCTTACGTTAAGCTTAGGATTAGGGGCTCTCCTGGTGCACCATTATCATCATCATCACCCATCATATCATCGGGGCAACGTAACCCCGCCTTCCAGGCGCCCCAACCTCAGAAGTGGGTTACAAGTACGCCATGCCAGGAGAGAAACCAGGAATGTCGAAAGACAAACTGGGACATTTAAAAAAAATATATATATTTTGCGTAATATACATACTGTAGTAATGTTACAGTGTTCTTATCGTTTGTTAGAAAGGGCCAACAGTTTATAATTTCAATTTTATTACTTAAAATGTGAAATAATATAACTACTATTATGTGCATACTTTTATATTATGTTTGTATTTATTAAAATCTACTAACTGTATCTGCCCTAGGTCCGTACAAAAATGTATCTATCCCTTAAAATTAACAGCGGTTAAGACATCCGTTGTTATTCTTGGAAATGTTTATCTATCAGCATTCATCTTATCTATAAACAAGAAGATAAACTGTTTAGTGTCTCAGGCCATAACACATTATTGTAGGAAATATGTACTCTTAGAAATTGCTATTAAAACAAAGAATGCATTTGAGAGCTAACAGAGGATCTCCCGTATTTATCGAAGTGCAATCCAGCTTATCAGCTATCGGCTGGAGCAAGCTACATAGGTGATCACGTATCAACCATATATCTGCTGGATGATCATTCAGCGGTGGATGTGATACCTGCAGCCGATTGTACGCGAAGGACCTTCTAGACCTATCGTGCCATATTTTAATTAAATAATCTCAATAGCTGCAATCCTTCGGAATTCACTAATAACTCTTAAGTATGCCAATATCAGCATAGTGGGACTACATGTTGATGGTGTAGTATTATTAGGCGATAGCGAGTAGGTGATAAGGGCCAACACGCACATTCTATTGAGAAACACTAAGAAATTGTGGCTGGATGTAAACATCAGTGAAACTAAATGTATGGTCACTCATATAAATTCATTATATAGCCTAATGTAAATGGACGGTTTCTGAGAAATTAAGGAACGTTTGAAGAAGTGACTGAATTCATATACCTAGGAACAACAATTACAAACAGAAATAAGATGAATAAAATTAAATATAGGCTAAAATCTGGAAGAACTTGCTAATTACAGATTACAAGGAATCTTGTCATCCCAACTGGTCTAAAAAATGTTTAACTGAAAATATATATTTAAAAAATGTATTATCCTTCCAGTTACATGGTTGCGAAACATGGACTCTCATTTTAAAGGAGAATAATAATTTATGATTATTGAAAATAAATTTATTAGTAAAAATTTGGTGGTAAAGTGAGACGAGCAGACAGGTGAATGGAAAATACTACATACCAATGAGCTACATGATCTTTACGGGAAACCAGATATAATAAGAACTGTTAAGTCTTGTAGAATGTGATGGGTAGGACATTTTTCACGAATGAGGAATGAAAGAGATAGATGGAGACTCCGTGAAGAAAACTAGAGAAAAGGCGTCCAGTAGATAGGCCAAGAATGAGATGGGAGAATAACATAACCATGATTTGAGAGAGGAAAATTATACATCCTTATGAACTTCCTTAGAAGAACAAAAGGCTGTAATAGATTGAATGGTGTTAGGTAGTTTGTTATGGGTCTTCCTCCTGTTCCGAACATTAGTTTGATTAATATTGGGCCTCGTGACAAACGAAAATGTAGGTACTCTTGGCGATAAGTTTGAATTTAACATGAGTGTAGGCTAGTAGTTCGTTTTATTAACACTCTGAGATGTTCGATTATATACCTGTCATCTTCAGATAGCAGATTGTTGTTTCGTAATTTTTCAGATCCGAAAGAACGCTGTAGTTAAACACCTTCAGTTTTCAGTGCGGTGTTCAGTCAAGGTGTTTAACTACATAAGAACTAAACCTTGGATGGGTGTACGTCTTCGGAAACGGACCACAGCGAAAACTCTATTTGTTTAATTATATGAGACCTTAACCTGAGACTCGAATTTATCATTCCTTGAAAATGGCATGTAGGATCATGCCGAAACGTCGGAATCAGTGGCCAAAGGCCGAACTTGAATCTAAGGCGCGGAAAACCCAATAAAACGTTCTTATTCATACTTATATCCGCGAAAATCTGCAATATAACACACACACACACACACATATATATATCACTAGCATCATGGTCTCAGCTTTTGACTACAGTTAATGAATCAACACATTTGAAATTCATATTAGATTATAAAAGAAGCAAGAAATAAAGACCTACTCAACGAGAACATATCCGCAGACATAAAAACGTTATAAACCTATATAACACCATCAGTTCCAGTTAAAACACAGAAGATGAACCATTGTTTTCGAAAGGCCTCCATATTAAAATAACTTGAAGTTTAATAATTTAGTTGAGGACGACTGACTTACCAGGTAAAAATTATATAATTAACATCTTATTACAGTTAATTAAGTGCAGAGTTCCTTTCCCGTTCAGAATCAAGGGAATTATCCACCAGGTCGCCCATGGTCATGAATTTACTGCACTGTAGGTTAAGTTTACCTATACCTACCTATAAGTACTCGTCTCAACCTCGGAAGTGGGTTACAATTTCGCAAATGCCAGGAGAGAATGCCAGAAATGTCGTAACTTAATCTAGTGATATTCAATATACATATATATGATTTCTGATCGGAAGAATTTACGAGAAATAGCCTAAAATTTATTAGAACTGGACACATAAATAACATAGATGCGAGATTAACCATATGGAACATGCAAAAGGTAAGTATGAATATTAACATTAGAGATGGATTGAAAACTTAAACTTAAAAGCTACCAAAATAATGTACCCTAACTTGAAGCATGAAACCTAGCGAAATTCCTTAAATTACATTAGGTTACCAGCACAAGGTATAATGGATACAATAGCAATAGCTTGTGAATTGTGGTACTTACTAACTTGCACATACAAATACATGCACTGCAGTAACTGGAGAAATACGGTAATATACCGGTAATGCAGCTATAAAGTACTTGTGGCCTATTGCAGTCCTGATAATTAAATGTTAATATTAGAACGGGCCACAAATTATGAATTGTTAGGAATCTGAATGGTTATCTTCGAGAATCATTTCGATTATCTTGGATTACATTTCGTGTTGCCGACCTAATGCGAGTGGAGTAAATTCACTAGAATAAATATTTCAATGTTGGTAGAGTTATTTATGTTAATTATATTTTAATTGCCATGAATCGATTTCCATTCTAGTACTTTGTATAATGTTTGAAAGTTGTTCATATTGAAAAGTACATTTTCCGGCGATCTCGAATTCTCTCAAGGGTTTCAATCCTGCTCTTTGCAATACCCATAACCGGTATCATTCTCTATGTTTTGCACATTGTGCGCATTCTCTTTGTTATTAATATCGCATATTTTAGGTAATTTCTATCTTAGTTTATATATGTATGTATATATATTTTTTCCCCATATTTTCTTCTGACCGAAAATCACGTACCGGTATATATTTCTCAGATTGCTAATCAAATTCTACAACAGCATTTAATCAGTTTTGTTTTGTTTATTACTTAAATTAAATAGCTGCACAGAACAAGATTTAACTCTCTTTTTTCATTTTTCGAAGTTGACATGCAAAACTTTGTTAATAATAATAATAATAATAATAATAATAATAATAATAATAATAATAATAATACCATTCCATTAACGCAGTTTAACCTCTCACCTTATAGGTACTATTTCGTGTCATATGCCATCCGGGTGTTACAATGGTATTATCTGTCGGGAGAGGGATTTTAACTATGGATCACACACATTTTTTATCACAAAAGGGCATGGTGTGCCTCCTAGAATGAGGGATCAGTTGAATACCAGTGACACTTTCGAGACAACACAACATTAAGACGAAACATACCATTCACACACACACACATTCACACTGAACATAGCGAATATGATAATGAAGATTATAATGACCAGATGATGTTCGGGGACCGTATGGGCCTTGAAGTTCCCTGACATTTGTCTTACAGGTGAGGAAAAACCCCGAATAAAACCATCACCCACGAAACTTGCCCCGACGCTACCCCGTTTCCACAGCGATGGACAAATAATAATAATAATAATAATAATAATAATAATATTAATAATAATAATAATAATAATAATAATAATAATAATAATGATAATCAGAGATCGGAACTTTGGCAGAATGTCTTTTTAAACGTGTTAATCTGTCTTCGATTTGAAAGTGAATCTGTATGGATTATACCTTGCTAGATTCAAATGCCACAGTTTTATGTTGCCGTTTTAAATATAAATGCCTAATTTACAAAATAAATGTTTTTTGTTTCCTTTATTTGATTATTTATCTATTGTTCATTAATTTACTATTAAAATATTGTCTACAGGTATTTTAATTTATTTCTATGACCGTTACAATGCAAGTGACTTCACCGAATGTATATTATTGTCTTTCAGTCAGTTCATAATTATTCTTTTCGCAACAATGAGTTCTGCCGTGCAAAAAAATATATAGATAGCAGAAAGCAGAAACGTGTTTATTTGAATAGGCAACAATGAGTGCAGATCTAATTTAATTTTTCCTTCAGTTTTCATTGCGACGTTATTATAACTAGCAGCAAGATGCCGAAATTCAGTATTCCTTTACGCAATAAAATGCAAAGTTACGTTAGTACTTTTGTAGCCAGTGTATTTTGTACTGACGGTAACGTACTCACATGCAAAATATGCGAGCAGTCAGTGAACTACGAAAGAAACATTTTATATCCTAACATATCAGTATAATCAAACACAAAAATGCACTTTCCAAGTTACCGGGAAGGAGATTTCTTTGCTTCCAACAGTAATTGCAATACCGAGTCGAAAATCTCAATTTGTAGGTTTTTGTAATTGCCTTTATTGACAATTTTATATTTTTATAATGCCTATTTTCCTGCCTATTCTATATATTTATAATGCCTTTTTTCCTGCCTATTTTAAGGATTTATTATGCCTAAACTCCGGTCTCTAATAATAATAAATAGAGCATATAACAGAAATGAGATGAATGGATGGACCACATCAATAGAATGGATAACACTAGAATTCCGAAACAGATTCTGCATGACAAACCACTAGGACGAAGAAATGTTGGAAGACCCAGTAAAAGATGGGTAGACCAATTCTAACATGAGATCGGAACAGACCTGCAGGTCTAATCCATGATGCTGATGAACAGAAATTTAGATACTTCAAAGTATGCTAACCATCTACTCCAATACAATCACTGTTTTCATTCAAATTTTAAAGTTTTACATGTTTGTGACAAAGGGAAAATATTAGATCTTTTAGAAAGTGTAGACATAAATAAATTGAAGAATATCAATAGTCTGTTAAATTCCCAACTAGATTTAAATTAATCGTTTCTTTTAAATTTATAATAGAGATTATTTATAAAAAAATTGTTTGTTTACATTCAGTTGCATAGTTACAGTTGTTATGTACTGGAGTTTATATACAGTATAATAACAAATTTATTCATTTGTAATCATGTCTGAAGAAGGTACAAAGTACCGAAACAGCTGTTACAAATTTATATTGTAATAAATATGAAAATCATATAAAACTTTAAGTTTTACTTTTATTTAATTGAATACATATGGATTTTCATCAAGTAAACACAAAATCAATTGATTAAATGATAATAGTAATAATACATGTTTTATTTAGACTGGCAGAGTGACGGTCATACGGCCTTATCTTCCACTCTACCAGTAAAACAAGATATACATAATTAATTTATGCATTTTATTAAAACTGTAATGTTAGATCCACCGCTGTGGTCTCGAGGTAGCGTGCTGCCTTGTCACACAGCGGGCCCGGGTTCGATTCCCGGTCGGGACAGGCTCCTGGGTGAGGTTTCTTTCGGGGTTTTTCCTCATCTGTAATACAAATGTCAGGAAGCTTAGGGCCCAACGGTCCCCGAAAATCATCCGGCCAACATCATCATCCTTATCATTATCATCCTTCACTGGTGTGGAAAGCAACGGGAAGCTACCACACCTATAATTCCCTAGTAAAGCTGCAAATCATAGCTTGAAAATGCTATGATTGCAGTGGAAGACCTGCCCTCGGGCAGAATTACTATGAATGGATGGATATATATATATATATATATATATATATATATATATATTTCCAACTAAAAGTCAATTTAAAAAGGGTTACAATCTTGTTATGGGCGACAATTCAATTACATCTACACTACAAATGTATATGCTGTAAGTGTATATATATTTTTCGATTTTGTAGTATTATAACTGAAGTTTCAACTAAATATCTATTAAAATCAACTTTAGTGTTAAAATTTCGTATTTTAAAAAATGTGCCTAAAATGTAACAATTTCTAGCTTTTCTATTCCACAAACTCAGTGAAGTACAGGCTAGAGATTCTGTGATATCTAATTCAATCACTGCTTTATGGGAATACGGAAGTTCATGATCACACAGATATAAGCTATCTATACCTTACTATTGTGAGATGTTTTTTTCCAAACATTTCTGTAAAATTTATCTTCCTGTTATTCCTTATATACTGGGCGCTTTCCCTCTGCCTTTCCTGCAAGAAGGAGCACGCCATAGTGTAGTTGGTTAAAACAATATACTACAAGCCGAAGGATGGAGTTTGAGTCCCGGTGGGGGTCAGCATTTTTAAAGTTGCCTAAACATATTGGTTGCACTATGGCCCTGTGCTCGACTCGGACACTAACGGAAAAGAGAAAGAAAGGTTTGTTTTGGGGATAAAGGCGGTCGTCACACAGGCTAACAACTCGTGACGATTGTTTAGAAAGGAACCTTCTAAGGCATATAGTGGAATAATTTTACCTTATTTTTTCCCTTTACAGGAAGTTTCCATGTTTGTCTTTCATTCCCCATTCGTACCACATGTCCTGCTCATCGCGGCTGTGAGACTTAAACTCTTCTTATTATATGTGGTTTTCTATAAATACCATGTATCTTACTTTTCACCATTCACCTGAATATCTCTCCTTCCACCAAAAATGCCCATTATCCCAAGGGTCTTCTAAAGCATGTAGTGGAATTATTGAAACCCTATTTTTTTTTCCTATATGAAATTTCAATGCCTCTCTTTCATTTCCCATTCGTACCATATATCCTGCCCATCGCAGCCTATGACACTTAACTCTTCTTATTATTTGGGGTTTTCCATAAAGATCATGCATTTCTCTGTTACTTAGCTCTATTCTCCCGAATGTTCGAATCTCCTTGCACCAAACATTTTCTAAGGCATTATCAAATACCCGTGATATTTTCTACTCTCTTAAAAGTAAGAGGCCATGTTTGCTACCTATATAGAACAGGGCAGAGCATAATATTTTGTATTTTTTTACTTCAAGGTTTTTAGGAGAAATTGGGACGACAAAATCCGGTGATGTATAATACAATGCGCTTCCATAGGCGAACCTATGTTTAATTCCCTTCTGCATCTCATTCTTGTTTATAATTACTATTCCTAATTATTTTAAATCTGTCAATTCTTCAAAACTTCTCTCGATTAGATCTCCATTCCTATTCAATAACGTATTATTTCATTGATTTTATTATTAGTTTTATTGATATTTACCACGAGCCCCAATTTCTTACTGTTATTTAATAGAAAGTGCATATTGTGTTTTAATATTACCTGAATATCATTATCATATACCAAGATCTGATTATTACTATTATTTGTATTCTTTTTTATTATTTTTAATAAACTAATGATCCTCTTGGTGATAAAATCGCAAAACATGCAGTCAATATCCCCAATTAACCAATTAAAAATTGAAAGAGTCAACATGTTTCAACAGCGAAGCTGTCATTTTCAAGAATCAATATTGACATCAATATTTAGTCTTGAAAATTTCAGCTTCGCTGTTGAAACATGTTGACTCTTTTAATTTTTAATTGATGAATTGGGTATATTGACTATATGTTTTTCTTTTTATCATCATCATCTGCGTCATGGATTAGGTCTGCCCACATCTCGGGTGCCTTTAGGTTAGTTTTGCTTTTTATAATACAACAAATGTGTTTCCTTGTTCTAGTACAAAACTGAATAGCAGATGAAATAGTTAATCTCTTTGCTTTCATTAATTTTGAACTTTAAAAGTATCTAAAAACTATTTGCGTACGTTCCGCGATAAGGAACTTAAATGTAGAATAAAAAGTATGCAATAATACCTTCGCAGAAGTAGTCCTCGCTACGAAGCACACTAGCATGGACTGGAGAGATTACGTTAAATCGTCAGCATGCAGATTGTCTTCAGATGAGGAGGAAGAAGAAGAAGACGGAGAAGAAGAAGATGAAGAATGTGATGATGACGAAGGCGTCATCGTGGAGAGTAAGACTCTTTGATGTTGCACGAGCAAGTAGAGTAGCAACAAAGGACAAAACACGGCTCCTGGTGACGACACCAACCATCCCGCTGTCTTTCGGTAAACTGCGGGCCGTAACGGGGCCACGAACCCCAACATTATACACATTTTCTGTTAATATGTTCTTTATTTAAAAAATCTGTTAGAACAGTATCTTATTAAATTTCTTAAATATGGGAATTAAATACGTTTTTATGTTAGATTTTTTTTTTAAAGTTCCATTTTAAAATGATTTAGTTTGATAGTGAGTTAGGGTTCACATGACACTGGCGTGGCTACATTGTACTGTGTTTTAGTGACGTAAGAAGGTGTGTGAGAACTGCCCTCGCGCTCCGTCTCACACTCTACTGCAAACTGAACCACTTGCTTGGATACAAGGGGAGAAGAGGTGCAAACCCTCCCTCGCAACGTGCGCATGCTCCCTTCCGACAGTTCATAGACAAGAAAATATAATGCTTCATCATTTGTTTTCAAATGTAATCAAGTGATTCAACAAAATATATATAGTTGCCATTAATATTTGGTTTGAATTTATTAATGTATCAAATTATAACATCTTTCAAAAACAAAGTAAAGAATTATTTAATAACAAACTAACTTATACACCTCACTGATAGTATTCTTTTAACAATTAATACATTTAATCAATTGAGTTGGTGTTTACTTGATGAAAGTCCATATTTTATTAATTAAATAAAAATAAAACGTAGTTTTATTTGATTTTCATATGTATTATATAATTTAGTGTACCGAAACAGCTGTCACTGAATTATATAATAAATATGAAAATCAAATAAAACTACGTTTTATTTTTATTTAATTAATTATTAAATTTAATTATCTATGAAAATAATATTAAGAGTAACAAATATTTTCTTTTGTTTTGTTTTAAATATTGGACAAACGTAAAATTAATTTTCTATATCTCATTATTTTTCTTTGTTTTTTTATAAACATTAGACAGGGACAATTTAATATGTCTTGCTTGTATACACTTTATTATTAGTTTTAGTCTTAATTTTAACTAACTTTAACCGGTTGTATTATAGATCGTAATATAATAGATATTATCTTTTCGATCAAATTTTTATTTAGTATTTAATATTAGAGTTAATTGTGATTGTTATATTCTGATGTAATATATGTTTGTCCTGGTGAGTGGAAGAGAAGGCCACATGACCTTAACTCCACCAGGCTAAATAAATCTAATCTAATCTATTTGTGGGTAGGAACAATCCGTAATCACAAATAGGAATGGGATGCACAAAGAAATTAAACATATGTTCAATTCTGGGAATGCGTGCTATTATATGCATTACAGGGACACTTGTCGTCCCAACTTCACTTGAAAAACGTTAAACTAAAAATATATAAAACTGCTTTCTCTCAGTTATATTATATGGATGCGAAACATGGACTCTTACTTTAAGGTAGGAGAAAAGTTTATGAGTATTTGAGAATAAAGTTCTTAAGAAAAATTTTGGACCAAAGATAAATGAACAGACAGGTGAATGGAGAGTACTGCATAATAGTGTGCTACATTATCTTTATAGGAAACTAGTTATAATAAGAACAGTTAAGTCTCGTAGACTCCAATGTGCAGGACATGTGGTACGAATGGGGGATGAAAGAGGGGCACAGAAGTTTTTGTGGGAAAACCAGAGTGAAAATCAGAAAGGTAACACCCAATTGGTAGACCAAGAATGAGGTGGGAGAAGAACATTAACCATGATTTGAGGGAAGTAGATTACACAGCGAATGAATGGAAAACTTTAGCTCAGGATACAGAAGTTTGGTGAGCTTATGTCCGTGTGGCCATGAACCTATGGGTTCGATAGTGAAGATGAGTCAGTTAATTAGTTAGGGTAATTATGGAGGATTCTATGCCAGGAATGTACCAACTTAAAATGAAATAAAACAGAAGCCCGTCACCCAGGAACTGCATGAATAAAGGGAATTCCTCAGCAATTCGAATGTCCCATTTTGCTGGTTTACGGAATATATATTTATTTTGTTAAATTGGAAAACCTCGATTTCTTATATGCCAGCTTATTTAAAGTATCGGACCGCGAAGAAAAAAAGAGCAGTTTTTAATGTCCTTGATTTTTAGGCCCTCTTTATCCTAAAAGCAATTGATTGCGTAGCAATTTTTTTTTGTTTCTTTCTTTCTCGTTTTCACCGTTCTTTCTTTTTGTTTTACCTTTGTTAACCTTTTCATCTTATTCACACATACAAACACAAAACAGGACACACACCCAGACCCAAAGGTGGAGATTTAAAATTCTCAACCCCGCCAGGAATCGAAACCGGGTCGCCGGAGTGGAAGGTAGGGACTCTACCGACTACGCCACGGCGACGGACCTCAATTGAATAGCAGAGGGAACATATCATAAAATAATATTTTGTTTACTGTATGGAGTCCACCATTGTGGTCTAGTACTAACGTCCTTGGCTCAGTCACATTGATTCATGGTTTGGAGAAGTTTGATGATTTTTTTCAGAGTTTTTCCTCATTTGTAAGACAAATCTCAGGAAAAAGGCACAATATTATCAGAACATGAATCATCAATATCGTATTCACCTTATTTAAGGCCTTATTTTATATAAAATGCGGAAAATAAGAACAACACTTATTCATAAATAAATATGTTAACAAATTGATATACATTAATTCTTAATAATTCTACATAACTAAGTTAATGCAATTGTATTGATATCTAATTGTTATATTATTGTGTTTTCTTTTTTGTTTTAAGTATATTATTACCAAACATCAACTTATTGTAACGGACTGTCAACAGCACGTACGGCTTACTGCCCTTGTGATCCATATTTGTAAATAACATTGTATGTATCTTACTTGTAGTTTAATAAAGTCCTTATGTATGTATGTATGTATGTATGTATGTATGTATGTATGTATGTATGTATGTATGTATGTATGTATGTATGTATGTATGTATGTATGTATGTATGTATGTATGTATGTATGTATGTATGTATGTATGTATGTATGTATGTATGTATGTATGTATGTATGTATGTATGTATGTATGTATGTATGTATGTATGTATGTATGTATGTATGTATTGTATGTATGTATGTATGTATGTATGTATGTATGTATGTATGTATGTATGTATGTATGTATGTATGTATGTATGTATAAATGTGTAAGTGGATGGTATGTCTTAAACATTGGTGTTGTCTCGATGTGGAACTGATCATTCAACAAAGCAGGCCCTCCATGTCCTTGTGTTGTCGAAAGAGTATGTGTATGATCGAGAGTATAAAACCCTCTCCCGACAGGTCCTGTTACCTACAAAGGATGAAGCTAAACTAATGTAACGAATCAATAATAATTTTAAAATGTATTACGAAACACCGTTGATGTCACTGTAAAGTGTTAAAATAATAAAATCTCAGATGAGATCTCACTTGTCCTCAACTAAATAAGATTTATTTTAAAACGTATTTTAGATCTTTCGGAACACATGCCATCTTCAGCTTTTCAAATGATAACCATTTGAAGAGCTGAAGATGATACGTGTTCCCAAGATTTCTTTTAAAACATCTTGTCTTCTGGAACGTATACCATCTTTCGTTTTTCGAATGATTACCTTTCAAACAGCTGAAAATAGTACATGTTCCGAAAGGCCTACAGATGTTTAAAAAAAAAAAATAATAATAATAATAATAATAATAATTTATTTTAGCTGGCAGAGTTAAGGCCATAAGGCCTTCTCTTCCACTCAAATCTTACTTGGTTGAGGACGACTGAGATCTCATGTAAAGATACGTGTTTTATTTCAACTTTTTATAAGGAGAAGAAAGAAAGCAATTGTAAGAATTAAAAATATGGCTATTCTATGCCACCTGTGAATATTCGATGAGAGAACAAATGACTGCTAGCGTCATATTGGCCCATGTGATAATACATCTTCTCGTTAGAGCCAATTGTCAACATGTTTACTCGCATATAAGGAGATTCTATCCCAGGAGTCCACCTCCATTAGTGCGCAAGTTATGGTGAGGAAATGGGCAAGTTAAGTGTTAAATGGGCAAATTAGTGTTAGTTTGGGCAAGTCAGGGTGAGAAAATGGGCACTCCAGATTAGTTTAGCGTTAATTTGTTTTTAGCAGTTTTCTATAATTTGGCTACACTGTCTGAGAAATTACTATTACATATTTTACATTGCAAATATGCTGATTTTAGGTTACTTTGAGCTGAATTTCTCACTTAATTTTAATGCATTTCTCACATTAAACAAACAGCATATACATGTTTCTGTCCACCGCTGTGGTCTCGAGGTAACGGGCTAGCTTGTCACGTAGCGGGTTCGGGTTCGATTCCCGGTCGGGACAGGCTCCTGGGTGAGGTTTTTTCGGGGTTTTTCCTCACCTGTAAGACAAATGTCAGGAATCTTAGTGCCCAACGGTCCACGAAAATCATCCGGCCATCATCATCATCATCCTTATCATTATCATCATCATCCTTCACCGGTGTGGAATGTAACGGGAAGCTACCACACCTACAATTCCCTAGTAAAGCTGCAAAGCATAGCATGAAAATGCTATGAGCAGTGAAAGACCTGCCCTCGGGCAGAATTACTATGGATGGATGTATTTTTCTCACGTAATTATTCACATACTGCAACGATAAATAGTGTTTTTCGTTTTTTTTATTTGAATATATGCTGGTGGTATATAATCCCCGAAAACATTTTACGAATTAATTTCGATTACATGTTAACTCATCCGTTAAACCCCATTTTCAATCCTCGTAAATAACTATTTAGTGTAGATTTAAGTTTACCCACAGGTTGCCTATATTTTACAGCACTTGCCAATTTTGAAGTTGATAAAGGAATGTAACGAGTCCATGTATTGTATGAGTAGCGTTTGTATGATAAGTTAGTGATGACACTTGTGATTGCAATACTGTGTAGACAGGTAAAGTGGTTTTAATGGCAGAGAAAGAGCATGTAGCGTCCCCATCCCCATGAGAATGTGATCGCTGCCCTTGTAACTCGTTATACCCAAGTGCTGTCATGCAAACAGCTGGCTCCATTACAACACGACACAAATATGTTACATCAATCTGTGGTTTAAAATGTATTCACCCACACATGTACAACCTTTCACACTGAATTTCGTTGATATCATGGAGGGGGAATTTTTCCAATTCTGAAGACGAAATGCACTTTCTACGAAATTGTAACTATTTGGAATATTGGAAACGTCAGTTGTTGATGGAAAGATTTCTAAATTCAAATCCGTGGGATATTGACGTATTGAGTTCTTTTGGGATTGGAAAAACATGCAATTTTTTGTACACACTGAGAAAATTAAGAGAGGGAAATATTGAGATTGAATGAAGATATTTGTATTTATAATAATGAGAACTTCCATTTATTGCTTGTTTGAGTTTTCAGTTGTAAGCAATGATTTAATACAGTAAAAGTTAAGATTGTAATATAGTATAATTAGATGTAAGACTTCTGACTGTCTTTACAAACAGTTGAATAATATAATGAGAAGTTAGACTTGTGACTGCCTTTTGTCTTGGTTTCACATATAAACAGTTGAATAATATAATGAGAGGTTAGACTTCTGACTGTCTTTTTCTTGGTTTCACATACAAACAGTTGAATAATATAATGAGACGTGAGACTTCTGACTGCCTTTTGTCTTGGTTTCACATATAAACAGTTGAATAATATAATGAGAAGTTAGACTTCTGACTGCCTTTTGTCTTGGTTTCACATATAAACAGTTGAATAATATAATGAGAAGTTAGACTTCTGACTGTCTTTTTCTTGGTTTCACATACAAACAGTTGAATAATATAATGATAAGTTAAGCTTCTGACTGTCTTTTGTCTTGGTTTCAGATACAAATAGTTGAATAATACAATGAGAAGATAGACTTCTGACTGTTTTTTTTTTGTCTTGGTTTCACATACAAACAGTTGAATAATATAATGAGAAGTTAGGATTCTGACTGTCTTCTGTCTTAGTTTCACATACAAACAGTTGAATAATATAATGAGAAGTTAGACTTCTGACTGTACTTTTTCTTGGTTTCACACAGAAACAATTGAACAATATATACTGTGTTGCAATCTTAACTTTTAATGCATTAAAATCCTTGCCCTAGTTTTTACACAGGTGACTCTAAAGTCACTATCCATTTCAATGAAGAAAGGCAATGATTGAAAAAATCAAATGTTATTGTGAAGTTTTACACATACTAGTGTTCCCCAAGTGATCGAAATTCTACCATAAATAACACGTCACTTTATATTATAGTAGATGTTAGTTTTAAATTGTATTAGACAATAATCATAACAAAATACAGGTTATCTATTTATGGTGGAGTGTAACTGATGATGGGGTGATAGTATTCTAAATTAACACCCACCATCACGAGGAATTTGAGTAGCTACAGTAAGTATCGGCTCCACGTTGAGAAAACCAGCTATAACGGCAGAGGGATCCGACATGTTGACCACATGTCACCTCTACACTGGCAGGATGATGTCTACCTCTTTGATTAACACATGTACAAGTATTACTTTCCTATAGTTTAAATGGGAGCTTTGGCGCTGGATTTTAGTGCATTGCACTTGAAAACGGCAGATAATTTTATGGATCTTAAACGTATTTACGTTCCAGAAAAATATAATTTTTATCATAGGACATCAAAAATTAATTAATAACCTATAATGGTGGTTATAAACAGTTTGATGTGTTTCATTTTTACTCCAGTAGGGTGCATTCTTACAATATTACGATCCTTTGGCAATAAATAATATTATCTGGTTGCAGTGATGAACAAATGAAGCATAACAAACGTTTGCATTAAATATATAAATATTTAAAATAACTACATTTAAATAACGATTTGTGAGTAAACAGTTTAATTTTATTCGTTAAATAGTCCTAACACCACTCTTGATTTTCAAATTCTCTAGATGCGATGGACATGGCCTTTGTACATCACATGCTTCTCTGGAAGACATTTAACTCTTGCACCATGGAGATTTTCCATAAACACTTGCAGTTAAAAACGGCAGAACTAACTTTTTTCCATTTTTATTGATGACAGTAAAACTCCTCAGTAGCTATTAAAAAAAGTTGGTTGACCAAATAGCGGAGAAAATGGTACACAACTGTTTTGTCTTTACCCATTTATATATAGATTGTACTGCCTTTCCACATGACCGCCACCTAGGTGAAAATACATGCTCCATGATTCAGCTGCGAAACGTAAGGTAGACCTTAACATTTAAACCGTAAAAAATCCTGCTGCTTCTGTGATACGATTCCATAAATCAAGCAGACGTGATAAGGGCTTTTTTTATAGAGAAAAACATAGAACATTCCATACTGTGTTGCGAGGGACATTCAATTCCCTACTGAGGCGTCGATTTCATGCGTTCGGACTATCGCTGGCAGTTTGAAACTACTGCACTGTTTCTGCTGACGCGTGGTCATCTATGACGTTCTTCATTCGCTTACACTGCCTGTACGCTTAAATTTGTTTACAAGAAGATTGTGTACCTTTGTTGGGGCTGGTTTACGGAATTTATGGCGTCTTCATATGACAATCCGCGTATCCGTGTACAAACAATGGCAACCCTTTCTTCCGTGCTAAACATATTACACTAATGTATAACTGTAGGCTTTCACGGCCGGCGTCTTGATCCCTATTAGGTTCGTCTTCCGGGCATATAGGCCGTGGTCCAGTCGTTCTTCTACTCGACGTTTCGTCTACTGCTGCGGTAGACATCTTCAGGAGATACTGCGTGCTCTCTGTGAACTCCTCAACAGTCGGCTGCAGACTGGCTGGTCATTGGAAACTCCCTCCCTATTTATAGGCACGCCCCTGGTGGAGAGGCGGTTTTCTGCGCGGTCCGTGTTGCGTGCTGTTTTGTCCAGGCTGTCGCTAGCAGAAGTCATAGGCTTCGTTGTCGTATTGTGGCAGTGCCGGGATCCAGATTTTGTTTATCTTCATGGTTTCTTCTTTTTTGTTAAAGGAATTTTTGTGTTTATATATTTCAATGGCTTCTCTGTACAGTCTGGTGTAATAATGAGATGTTTGGGACAATACCTGTGTTTCTTCGAATCTTATTATATGTTCTTGGTTGTTCATCCAGTGTTCCGCTACGGCTGATTTTTCCTTTTGTTTTAGTCTGCAATGCCTCTTGTGTTCTTGCAATCTTGTGGTAACCATTCTTTTTGTTGTGCCGATATAAACCTGTCCACAACTGCAAGGGATGCGATATATACCGGCAGTACTTAACGGATCTCTTGTATCTTTGGCTGGGCGCAGTATATTGCTGATTTTTTGTGTTGGTTTGTAGGTTGTAGATATGTTATATTTATTTAATATTCGACCAATTCTCTCCGTTATTGTCTTGATATATGGTAGGTACACCTTACCCTTTGCCTCCTCCTTGTTCCCGTTTTCGGATTTGTATTTATTGGGATTTATGGCTCGGCGAAAATCTGTTTTGCTGTATCCATTGGATTGAAACGCTGCTTGGAGATGATTAATTTCTTCTTGTAGATACTGTGGATTTCGGAACCGCAGTATCTACAAGAAGAAATTAATCATCTCCAAGCAGCGTTTCAATCCAATGGATACAGCAAAACAGATTTTCGCCGAGCCATAAATCCCAATAAATACAAATCCGAAAACGGGAACAAGAAGGAGGCAAAGGGTAAGGTGTACCTACCATATATCAAGACAATAACGGAGAGAATTGGTCGAATATTAAATAAATATAACATATCTACAACCTACAAACCAACACAAAAAATCAGCAATATACTGCGCCCAGCCAAAGATACAAGAGATCCGTTAAGTACTGCCGGTATATATCGCATCCCTTGCAGTTGTGGACAGGTTTATATCGGCACAACAAAAAGAATGGTTACCACAAGATTGCAAGAACACAAGAGGCATTGCAGACTAAAACAAAAGGAAAAATCAGCCGTAGCGGAACACTGGATGAACAACCAAGAACATATAATAAGATTCGAAGAAACACAGGTATTGTCCCAAACATCTCATTATTACACCAGACTGTACAGAGAAGCCATTGAAATATATAAACACAAAAATTCCTTTAACAAAAAAGAAGAAACCATGAAGATAAACAAAATCTGGATCCCGGCACTGCACAATACGACAACGAAGCCTATGACTTCTGCTAGCGACAGCCTGGACAAAACAGCACGCAACACGGACCGCGCAGAAAACCGCCTCTCCACCAGGGGCGTGCCTATAAATAGGGAGGGAGTTTCCAATGACCAGCCAGTCTGCAGCCGACTGTTGAGGAGTTCACAGAGAGCACGCAGTATCTCCTGAAGATGTCTACCGCAGCAGTAGACGAAACGTCGAGTAGAAGAACGACTGGACCACGGCCTATATGCCCGGATGACGAACCTAATAGGGATATTACACTAAGCTGATAGGGTATCCAAAGAATATAAAAATATCGTATGTTTTCATGGAAATGGATGATGACTTTAGGGACACCCCGTATTAAGTTGTCTTACGTGAATAGTCTTATTATATCCACTGTGTGTGTGTGTGTGTGTGTGTGTGTATGTATGTGTGGAGGGGGAACGTATGTGTTCTTTAGTTTATTTTGTATGCTAAATTTCAATTCTACAATCGAGAAAGTCGCAATACATAAATAGGATCATGGATTGGATTAGAGATAGGGTAGAGAATAAATTAATATTACAAGTTATTTATGTATGTGTGTAAATAATAATAATAATAATAATAACTCACTAGTACTATCGAACTCATAGGTTCATTGGTGCGCGGACATAAGCCTTCCATACATCCATATCCTCAATTGATGTTTTCCAATCATCCCCTATATAATCTACACCCCTTAATGTTATTCTCCCACCTCATCCTTGGTCTAACAAATGGGTGTTTTCCCTCTGGTTTTAATGTCCTAACATTCCATGTTCCTAGAAACATTTCCGTTGGCACGGATTCCTTGATGTAGCCCCCGCCCGCAGAACCGAACGAAGGACTATTTTTTCTCCGGAAAATTTTACCCCAGTGGAACCTATGACCGCGTTTCTTGACGGTTGTTTTTTATGGTGAAAGATCATCACTCTTCCAACGTGTGCATGCGTGTGATGAACAGACAGACGATCGGACACTACTTAACAGTGAGCTACTGGACATTTATAGAAAACCAGATATAACGAGAACAGTTAAGTCTCGTAAACTGCGATTGGCAGAAATGTGGCACGAATGGGGAATGTAGAAGGACATGAAAACTTCTTGTAGGGATTCCAGGGAGAAAGCGCCCAGTTGGTAGAACAAGAATGAGGTGAGAGAATAATATTAACCATGATTTGAAGGAAGTAGGGGCTGATTGGAAAACAATTGCTGAGGATAGGAATGTATGAAGAGCTTATGTCCGCGCGGTCATTAATATACGTGTTCTATAGTGCCAGTGGTTATACAGGATGAGTTTTAATTACACCGACAAACAGCAGCGACCGATTCCTGATTGTAAATGGAGGAAAAAATGTCCTATGAATAAGTGTCCATAAATGCATCGTTGCCACGATAGGTGGCACTGACGAATGGCATTATTCTCTCGGCCCTGTTGCATGGTCTGCTGGATCATCGGACTTGATATTTACCTCTGAGGGCATCTGAAATGTATTGTGTATGCTGAACCAGTTCCTGATGTGCATATCCTTCAACAGCGTGTCCACGTCGCTTGTGACGCTATTTGGAGAGAGGCCGGAACATGCGAAAGAGTGAGGTAATCCATGATACTAAGTGTGAATACATTTCATTCCATGGAGGCCACGTTGAACATCTGTTGTGACGTGGATTTGATTATGCTATGTACTGTGTGCCGGGACGATTTGTTGTCTTTGCACGCACATTGTTCATTTCCGGACACATGTTTATAGGACCTTTTTTCCTTCATTTCCAGTCAGGAATCAGTCCCTGAAGTTTGTCGGTGTAATCACCGTTCACTCTGTATATATATATATATGTGTGTGTGTGTGTGTTATAATTAAATTTTTGACATTGAGCAATACAAGCTTAATATGACATAAGAAAAATGAATACCTGAACGGTACTTAATATATGATCTGGTTGCAGTGATAAACAAATTTAGCATAAAAGACGTTTCTAATTTGTTTTCAAATATCGTCGTCTGCATTAAATATATAAATATTATAAAAGAACTATATTTAAATAATGATTTGTGAGTAAACAGTTTAATTTTATTCGTTAAATAGTCCTGACAAATGCCACTCTTGGTTTCCAAACTCTAGATAAATTCACTCCTCACTTCGTGAGTCGTAAATTTATTGAAATCACTCGTAGCATTACTTATGATAATGAATGGAAAAATTAATCAGTAAATATTATTTAAATTTGTATTAAATTATATAAAAATATACCGCCGGCGCTGTGGTCTCAAGGTAACGGGTTACCTTGTCAAGCAGCGGGCCTGCTTCGATTCCCGGTCGACACAAGCTTCCTGGGTGAGGTTTTATCCGGGGTTTTTACTCACCTGTAAGTTAAGTAGCTTTGAGACCATCACCATTATCAATATCATCCCTCGGTAAGCTACGGAAAGCTATCACAACTATAATTCCGTAATAAAGCTGCAAAGCATAGCATGGAAATGCTATGATTGCAGTGAAATATCTGTCCTAGGGCAGAACACTGTAAATAAAAAATGCAATAATTACTCTTACGGTTATACATGATTCATTTTCACTGCAGTCCTACTCATTTAAATAAGTTGGCATCAGAAATAAAATTGAGTTTTTCGAATTTAATAAATGAAATACAGGGTGATTCAAAAGGTTGTGCACAAATTTCAGGAGCTTGTAGAGGGGTCGAAATACAACAACGTTTGATTAGTAACTTATGGTCTGAAAGGTAATCCTGGGCCAGTACAAGCCTGGGAAAGTCGGGAACTTCAATGCTGGTCTAAGCTTACTTTTCAGAAAGCCACCTGCTTCGATACACTACTTTATGGATTTATGAAGGTCTGTTGCCATACCGTTTAATGCAGTAAAGTACGGGGTGAATCATAAATATGGCTGTACGTTTGATCACGTTGTGTGATGAAAATATTACCATTACAGGAAATATGAAATTACCGTTGGGAAGGCAATTATTCAAATTACAACAATGGAATAAAACAAAGCAGTGTAGAACTTACGTCAATAGTCAAAATGGCGTTGAATATGCAATAGCAAATTACAATTGCTGCATGGGCAATAACGTATGCTAATGATCGTGAGGCCGCAAGACGTGCAAGACGTGAGTTTAACGTAGCATTGCAGCCGTCGATTGTGGGGAAGTGGAGAAAACTACTGCTCGAAATGGGAAGGATGCAGGAAATCAAACCTCCTGGAAGGCCTGCTATTAGCACGGATGCAGAAACAACGAAGAGAATTGTGGAGGCGTTCGACGCTAGCCCACAAAAATCAACCCGCCAAGCTGCACGTGAGCTTCATATCAGTCAATCGAGTGGGTGTCGTGTTTTGAAGCGTGAGAAGTACCACCCCTTCAAACTGATTCGTGTCCACGAACTTAATGAAGACGACCCTGACACGCGGATGGAATTTTGTGAATTTGTTGCAAGGGAATCAGCAGACGAACGACCATTGATACAGAAAATTGCACTTTTTTGATGATGTGTTAATTGACACAATTGTCACTATTAAGGTAAAAACAATCATAATGTTATTGAAGAGACACGTATAAGATGCGGCAAAGTCACTGTTTGTGCTATGATCGGATGGGAAGGACTGATAGGAATGCGAATTTTAGATGAGACTGTTAATGGTGATCGGTATAGTGATATCCTTAGACAAATTGTCCTGCCGGTAATGCAAAGTGCTGAACAAGAACAATGTTTATTCCAGCAGGATGGTGCGCCTCCTCACTATGAAATTGCGGTGAGGGACATTTTGGATGCTCATTTGCAAAACAGGTGGGTGAGAAGAAGAGGCCCCATTGAGCCCGTCCCCTGACCTCACAGCATGTGACTATTGGTTGTGGGGTTATTTGAAGGAGAAGGATTATGCCCGGAAACCTCAAGACGTCGACATGCTGAAATTAGTTATTGAGGAAGACATTTGAGCTATCCTCTAAACATGTATCATAACGCAATTAATGACTTCCCAAAGCGTTGCCAATTATGCTTGAAGGTAAACGGCGAACAGCTTGAAGCAATAAAGTGACTTGATTAGTGTTGGTGTAAGTGATTTGTTTTGTTTTGTTCTAATGTTGTAATTTGAAGGATTCCCTTTCCAATGATAGCATCATATTTCCTTTAATAATAATAATAATATTTTCGTCACAAGATGCGATCAAACGTATAGCCATATTTCTGAATCACACTGTACTTGTGTACTCTTCTGTTGACATCTCATTCGTGCGCTCTGTAGGCAGTTTTCATTCCAGTACGGATCTGCAGTGTATTGTAGAGGTCCACTACAGCATTACTTTGAAGATTTGTGATTTTTTTGAAATGCAATACACGTTGTCAGAACTTCGAGACATGCATTTCATGTGTGGTAAAGCGAATGGTAATGCACGTGGAGCTCAAGGCCTTTAGAGTGCACAATATCATACGTCATCCACATCCACGAACGTTTCAAAACGTTCACCATCGACTCGGGAGACAGGTTCCTTGCGTTCATGGCATCATGTAGACCGGCCACGTACGATTGGAACAGTCGCTATGGAAGAGGAAGTTCTTGCTCACGTGGAAGAACATGCCTATATTCAATGTGGTGGTAGGCGTTTGAACACCTAGTGTTGTAAAACAAAATTGATGAATTAATTTACATTTTCTTAAGTATATGTGCACAAAATAATGTCTTGTCCATCCAGACATTCCAGGCTTGAACTGATGCAGAATTACTTTCCAGATCATAAGTTACTAATCAAAAATTGCATTTCGACCCCTCTATTAAGCTCCTGAAATTTGTGCGCAAACTTTTGATTCACTCTGTATATATTCCGTAAACCAGGAAAAATGAATCATAAATTTGACCTGCTGAGGAATTCGCTTAGTTCACCCTGTTCTTGAATGACGGACGTTTGTTTTGTGTTATTTATGGAAAAGTTTCATTATTTGAGAATATAAAACATACATTCATTGATTTATGGCTGTAGTAATATACTTATATGTAAAACTTGCATAATGTCAGGCTATGTTTGTTGTGTTTCTAGTTTGTTCAAAATAATCTCAGTTTTGCTGAATATCTACTGTTAATAAAGGAATTAAAATAAATACAGAGAAATATTTCAATTTGAAATAAACTTTAATTTATATTAAGCAAATAGAAAACCAGAATTCTAAAGACGGCGCATAGAGTACAAAGGTTGGGACCGTGGTCATATGACACACACGGCTTTGCTTTTAAGCATCATCACAATTTCATCCCTACATCTCACCGACCTGCTACAACTATTCATGCTGTAAAAAACCCGCATTGTGATTTTTTTAAATATATGGGATTGTATTCAGTATTTAAATATATTACACATTTAATCTTCTTTGTAGTCTGCATTAATAATAATAATAATAATAACAATAATAATAATGATAATAATAATAATAATAATAATATGAATTTATTATTACTATTATTATTAGAAGTATGGAAAGAAAAACAAAATAACGTGCCCAAGACAGAAATCTATAGAGGGTAAAATATTTATCTTGTGTTGAAGGAAAGGTACTGCATTATAAAATTTTCCCTAAATTTTATTATTATTATTATTATCATTATTATTATTATTATTATTATTATTATTATTATTATTATTATTATTATTATTATCCTTTCAAAAAAACGCTAAACTGAAAATATATAAAACTATTATTCTACCAGTTATATTATATGGGTGCGAAACATGGACTCTTACTTTTAGGGAGGAAATGATATTACGAGTATTTGAGAATAAAGTTCTTAAGAAAAATTTTGGACCTAAGAGAGATGAACAGACAGGCGAATGGAGAAGACTACTTAACGGTGAACTACATGGTCTTTATAGGAAGCCAGATATAATAAGAACAGTTAAGTCTCGTAGACTGCGATGGGTAGGGCATGTGGCACAATGGGGAATGAAAGAGAGGTTTGGAAGCTACTTATAGGAAAGCCAGGGGGAAAACGCCCATTTGATAGACCAAGAATGACTAAGTGTGCTATTTCAACAATCTAGGAAGATTTAATTCAAAATTTTAAGGTTAATTAATAAAAGTGATATTTTGTAATTTAAATGTAAACAAACCTGTTAGCATATATGTGCAATTATTTTGTTCCTAGGCATGCGCAGAGACTCATAAATAAGGTCTAAACACAACAATCACGCGTAGATGCATAATCTGTCTTATTGAGTAGATTGATCAATCGAGTTGCTTTGTGTAGAGAATAAAGTCGGTTTACATGTTATTGTGATATTTATGTTTAGTTTAGGGATCTGTAAGTTAGGTAAGATAGGCTTCATCTGTTTAGATTTACAAGAATGTTAATATGAAACAAGACTTTTAACTGTGTTCCAATTTCAGTTTATTATCCAGATATTTTAGACTAGAACTTTCTTATATGAACGTATATGGCCTTCTAATTGTATTATTTATATTTATTGACATCCCTTCTGTTGGAAACAGAAGAGAAAAATGCGTTCATCTGCGTCTCTTTAACTTATTCTTCTTTGTTTCACAATGGTTCCCCTTACTTCCCGGCGCGCAATTTTCGAAGTTTGGTCCGGAAATAATAAAAGGGAACGTTGTGATGCAGTGTATGAATTTGTACTTAAACAAATTAAGCACGCGATAGTCTCTGATGTTGTTATTAAGAATTTAAAGGCCTACATGAGAAGTGTGTGTCAGAAAATTGAAGTAAGATGGAACAAATGTTATCGTCATCGTGGCAGATTCCTGGAAAATTATTCAGACTGGCTACAAGAAAATATTAATCTTCCCATGACCGATTGTCGATCTCTGCCTTCTACTTCTACTGATCAACCGCCTTCTAGTTCTGGTAGGCCATCAAAATCATTCGAAGAATGTTGTGAGAAGACGAAAAGGCGGAAGCTCCGAGAATTCGTTTCGGTCAACAAGCCTAGAAGAAATATCTACTGCTGCTGAAATGAAGTTGCTTGCTAAGGGAAAGAAAAAGACTGTGCTTCAATAGTCAAATAATTATCCCTTGCATCGCATACACGAAGCACCAGAATGAAGAAGAGTCGACGGCTGTTTTTAGATAAACCGAAGAGTTTATCAGCTGATCGAGCCCGAGCGATGATGATAGATGGCAGTCTTTTAACTCACCTATATATATATATGTATAAAGACTAAAGTTGAGAATAGGAAAAAGTATATTCAGAACAGATTCAAGAATGAGACAGGCCTACTGGTGGAAAATTCCAACACAACAAGCAGGGAATACGAATAATGGAAACACTGCTCGTCGATTTTCTAGAAACACCGAAAAGACTGCCCAAATAACAGGTGTCAATTTTGAGCTAATCCGCCGTTTTCATGTCATATTAGAAACACTGAGTTGTGGGTTTTTCATAAATGCTGATGCTTTTGCAAAGTAAGCTGATGAAACTAGACATTTGTATTTGAAATAATACAGTTGTTATATGCCAAGCAGTGTGCACAAAAGTTATGCCATGGCAAGCTTGTTATTGCCTTTTGTATTCTTTCGATTGGTCAACTTTCGGAAGAAGCACAAGAAGCTAAAAACAAAGATAGTAGAAGATATCGGGAACATTTCACAAGGGTCAACTTCGAGGGCAA
Source organism: Diploptera punctata (assembly GCA_030220185.1). NCBI lineage: Eukaryota > Metazoa > Arthropoda > Insecta > Blattodea > Blaberidae > Diploptera > Diploptera punctata. The sequence continues at coordinate 622,133 of JASPKZ010007366.1, read as the reverse complement.
CACAAACACCGATATTTCCACAGACTTTTGATATCTTCTGATCCTTTCTTGGCCAACTTGAGGCATAATCCTAAAAGAAAACACGGTATAATTACACAGGAAGTTCTCTCATTGCGCTCAGCACCTGCTTTAGATACAGAGGCAACAGATTCCGACAAAAGTGAATCAGATTATGCAGATTAATATTTTTGTATAACATTACTGTCTTTTTTCTTTATATGTACAAAATAATGAAAACAAAAAAATGCATAACTTTTTTCTGTAAGAATGGAAAAACAATTGTGCTTTTTGTTTTAATTTATAGAATAATGACAATATTGAAATCATAATATACATTCTAATAATTAGAATACCTGTTTTTAAAATAATGCAATTAAAAAATACTAATAAATTTATATGTTCTTATAAATATAGGATCATTTGTATTTTCTTATATTTGTAAAATGATAACAAATTATGGATTTTGTAAAAAAAAACAATAATATTTAAGAATTTTTCATTTGAAAAATAATTATAAACAATTGATAATAATTATATGTTTTGTGTATGAAATAAAATACCATTTGTCCTCATGATATGTGAAATGTTAATATTAAAAACATATAAAAATATTTAATATGCACATGCGATATTTTCATTTGTAAAACTGCGATAATTTAAAAATATTTGTTTAGAAATGCATTATATTTGTATTTTATAATATGCAAATTAGGGACCAAGGAAGACCAAAACATCGGTGGAAAGATCAAGACCATCTTCGCTAGGTTTACCGTACAGGCCACATGGCCTAAAACGAATTTGTTCATGATGATGATGATGATGATAATATGCAAATCGATAATATATGATTCAAAATAATAAATTAAATGTTTTGGTAAGAAATATAAAATAATTTGTGTTCATTAATTTTGTAAAATATTGGGAATAAAATAATACATAACAATTATTTTTTATGGAAAATATTAGTAGGAATAATTTAAATTGTTCATCATCATCATAGTACATTCACGAATTTAGGCCATTTGTTGACCTGTTTCGGCCTCAAGAGAAACACCATCCAAAAGTCTTTTGAGTGGACGTCCTGGTCTTCTTCTTCCTGCAGGTTGATATCTTAACATTTGTTTGGGTATTCTGTGATCTTCCATTCGATGAATATATTGCATCCATCTTGACTTATAATCAGAAATTTTGTTTTCTAAAGATTCCATGTGTAATTCTTCTAAGATGTCTTCATTTTTTTTTTGTGATCTAGTAGTGTGTATCCTGCAGTCATCCGAATATATCTCATTTCAGCAGATCTAAGTCTCTGTATATCCTTCTGTTTCAACGTCCATACTTCGCTACCATACAAAAGAGTTGGAAGAGCCAGTGTTTTATACACTTTTAATCTTGAATGCTTTTGGACTAACTGTGGCTTGAAGATAGAATTTATTAACCCTAAAATTCTTAAAAATTTAGATATTTTTGCATTTACATCCTTTTCTTCTTCATATGAGATATTGCATCCTAGATATGTAAAATTATTCACCTGTTCCAAAATTTTATTGTCCAGTACAATTTTACTTCTGACAGGATCTACACCTTTAAATGCCATAATTTTTGTCTTTTCTGTAGATATCTTTAATCCATATTCTTCTGTAATTTTGTTAAGTTCATACAGACCTTTCTGTAGATTATCTTCGGAATTTGCTATTATTATTTGGTCATCTGCAAACAATAGGGTGTTTAATTTTCTATTTTCTGATATTCTTATTCCAAATTTATATGTTTTGTTCCAGAAACATATTACTTCATTGATATAAATTGCAAAAAGTGTTGGGGATAGGGGGCAGCCTTGTCTCACACCACGATTTATAATTCCTTCTTCAGAAAATCTGTTATTTAATTTAATCTTTATGGTGTTGTCTTTGTGATTATTTTGTATGTTCTGCCGAAGTAAATTTGGTATATTTCTGTCTTCCAATATATTTAAGAGTTTTGATCTCTTGACTGTGTCGAATGCTTTTTCAAAATCTATGAAAGCAAAATGTGTTTCTAAGTTGAATTCTCTTCTTTTTTCAAGCAATAGTTTAACAGAAAATGCTGAATCAATACAAGATCGTCCTTTCCTAAATCCATTTTGACATTCCATAAGGAATTTTTCACTGAAACTTTTCAATTTTCCATTTAAAATGTCTGCATAAATTTTGTAGCATGTGTTTAACAAACTGATTCCCCTATAGTTGTCCATTTTTCTCTTGTCTCCTTTCTTGAACAGGGGTATAACAATGCTTGTCTTCCATTCTTGTGGTATATCTGCATTTTTGAATACATTATTAAAGAAGGACAACAGTCTTTCATGGAACTGTTTGCCTGCATATTTGTACAATTCAGAATTCAAGCCATCTGTGCCAGTTGCCTTCCCATTTTTTAATTTCTTGAAACTATTGTTCAATTCTTCCAATGATATTATGGAATCTGTCTCATTATTATTTCGGAAAATTGTATCTTCATAGCTATTGTCAGTCCAAAGACTTTTATAATAATTGAAAAAATCTTCTTTTGTTACTCCGCAATTAATTTTGGTAGATTCTTTAATATCTTTATTCAAATGTTTTAATATTTTGAAGGCATTAGGTTGGAGCTTATGCAAATCTGATTCTAAATGTGTAACAAAATTTAACCATGTTTTCCTATGTCTCTTTCTTATTTCCCTCTTAACAATAGCTCTACAGCGTTTGAATTCTATTTCATTTTCTACTGTCTTTGTGTTCAAATATTTTTTATAAGCTGCATTTTTTCTTCAATCAATTGTTTTATTTGATCATCCCAGATTTTTAGAGTTCTATTTCTTCTTTGTTGTATATTTACTTTTCCTAAAGTTTCATTAGCTGCATTTTGAATTATCAATTTTAATGTTTTTCCATTCTTCTTCGACATCATTACTTTCTGGAGTTGTAGCCATATATTGCTGAATTCTTTCTCGAATATAAACATTTAATGCTGTCATCATAAAATAATTTTACCTTGTACTTTTGTTCTATGCTCTGTTGTTGTTTCTTCTTTTTTAACCATCTTGGTGGAAATCTTATTTTTGCTTCTACTAGGTAGTGATCTGAACCGATATCATATCCTCTGTAGGCTCTGACATCGAGAAACAATTTAAAAATCTTATTATTTGCAATGAAATAATCAATGATTGATTTTGAGTCCTGACGATGCCAGGTATACTTATGTATGTTTCTATGATTATAAAAGGTATTCGTTATTCTCAGTTCATTGTAGATAGCAAAATCAGTTAATCTTGTCCCATTCCTATTGCTGGTTCGTTCGCCAAATGTTCCAATATTATTGTTGACTTGAGCATTGCCCACTCTGGCATTTAAATCTCCTATTATGAGAATGTAATCATTTCTATTAATTTTGCTATAAATTTCTTTAATATTTTATAAAATTCTTCATTGTCTTCTTCACGGCCTTCCTCTGGTGCATATACACCAAGAACTGTCAAATTACCTCTATTTATTTTCAGTCGAAGCTCTAATATTCTTTCATTCCAGTAAGTGTAGTGTTGAATTTTATTTCTTATGGTTTTATTAATCCAAATCATTACTCCAGCTTGTCCATGGGTTTTCCTGTTGACACCGCTATATATTTGTACATAATTTTGTGTTTCTTTCGTTCCTTTAAGTTTCTTCTTAGTTTCTGTAGTTACTGCAATATCAATGTTTCTATTTTTAAATATACTGTCTAGTTCCTTTTCTTTTTCATGGATGCTTCGGACATTCCAGGTTGCATATCTTACAATATCATTGTGCCGTTTTCTTTTAACCATATTTCTTTGCTGTGGGTCGTCATATTTCAATTCCTTCTGGCTTTTTTCGTGTTGAGACTTGAAAGTAGTTTTGAAGTTCCTTAGGACAGGTTACTGGCCTGACGCTAAGTAGTCCAGTGGTAGGGCTGCTACCTTTTAGTCTCTGGACAGACATTAGGATACCGCATTTACTCAGTACCTGATGGAACGGTTATACCGCCGTGACTCGGTCCTCAAAGCCTCGTTTGTGAAAACGGGTGAAATTGTTAAGAGCCGTTATCAAAATAATGTTACAAGTAGCATAGAAAACAACTAAGACTGAAATATAGTAAAATTATCGAGCCAAGAATTAAATCCCCAACAGAGGTAACTGTATTACGCCAGTTTAAGCTATACATTATACATGGGGAAAACTGGAGTAATACAGTTACCTCTGTTGGTGAAACAGGCCCTAAGAGAATAACATTAACCATGATTTGAGGAAGTAGATTATACAGGGGATGATTGGAAAACATTAGCTCATAATATGAATGTGTGGAGAGCTTATGTCCTTACGGAAAAGATCGTACTGGTTCTATAGTGACAGTGAGTTATTTATTATTATTATTATTATTATTATTATTATTATTATTATTATCATCTAGTATTATTCTTGTTGTTAATAATTATTGTTGCACAAAGAATAAATTAAAATAGTTTTGACATGTAATTACAATGAAAGACGAACTGCCAAAGTGATGCGTTGGACACTAAGTCGATAGTGGATAAATTGAGCAACATGGAAGTGAAAGTCGTTGAATAGTGGGAAATGGAGAAAGAAGATAAAATAGTGCACATTTCATGCACTACGGGTAGTACTATCTATCCTAAATAAGTAATACAATTATTATTATTATTATTATTATTATTATTATTATTACTATTATTATTAAGCAAAATATTAAAGTAAATAAATACCTTGGCAGGTATCGTTGTCCACTAGGTTAACTTTTTTAAAACTGTAGGCATTTCAGAAACCGGCTCATTAAATCTTCAGCAGAGGGGTGTGCGCTTTTTTACATGTATATACAATACGCAAAGAAAAAACAGTTCAGTACCCTTTTCACTTCTGTTTGTCAACCGATCTTTTTTTTCAGTAACTATTGACGAGCTTTACTATTATGAAAAAGGGGAAAAAATTGCCAAAGAGAGATGAAAAGACAAGTGAATGGAGAAGGCTGAATAATAGTGAGCTACGTTATCTTTATCATTTTTTGTAGCTATTGACGATCTTTAGCGATATCAATAATTTTTTACCAAAAAGAGACGAATAGACAGTGAATGGAGAAGACTGCATAATAATGTTATGGTCGAATTTCGACCACTTGGCTACACTAGTTATTATTATTATTATTATTATTATTATTAGTAGTAGTAGTAGTAGTAGTAGCAGTAGTAGTAGTAGTATTGCAGTTTCAGTTGTGAGAATAAATGTCTTAGGAAAACGTTTGGGCCAAAGAGTGACGAACAAACTGACGGATAGAGAACACAGTGAGCTATACGATCTTTGTGGGAAGCCAAAGCACTAAGAACAGTAAGTCTCCCAGACTGTGTTGGGAAGTAAAAGTGGCACGAATGAGGAATTGAAGAAAAACATGGGGACTCTTTGAAGAAAAAACAGAGGGAAAACGCCCAGTAGGTAGACCAAGAACGAGGTGGGATAATAATATTGACCATAATTTAATGGAAGTAAATTATTATAAGGGATGAGTAAAAACATTAGCTCAGGATACGGATGTATAGAGATATTTTATCCGCGTGGCCATGAATCTACGAGTTTCATATTGCCAATAGTTAGTATGTTGTAGTAGACTGTGACGTAAGAAGTATGAAACCCGATCTTTTTAACGAAGTTTCTCTAACACGCCGAATGTAATCAATTTTGTGGTTATGCTTATTTATAAAAAGTATAAAGTAAAAAACAGTAAATAGGTTTATTTTTTTTAGTGATCCGTCTAAAGGCCTTTAGGAGCCCTTAAGGATAGTAGGAGGCTAAGGCTCCCGCTTTATAAACAATCACATACATTATTGACGACTCACAAGGGAACTGTCAACCTTTGCATTCCGAGACCTTCTTTAAAATTTCTCCTACAGAAGCGTTGTGATGTACCAAGGCCTCGCCCAAAAAATATCGGCCGCTTTTAACTGCAAGACACAGAAATCGTAGGTAGAATTCAGCAATAACAACCCACTGTAGATGGACTCCCTACATGATTAAAGAGCGCAGTGGAGTGAGGCGGGACGTGGCGCGGATAGCAAGTAGTGAGGGTTATCCAATCTATCAATTCGGGATTTGTATTATTTCCCTTTAGTTTAAACGAGAGATTCGACGATAGATTTTAATGCCTGTAATTAAAAACAGCATACTTTTTTTTTTTTTTTTTTTTTTGGACACGGCCTTTTTACATCACAACGAATCTCTGGACGAAATGTCGAGGTAGGTTTCCGCATGCAATGGTTGAAGGTTCCCTTGTCAGTTATGTAATTGAGTGTAAAAACTTTCCATATAATCGTTCCACCTTAAGAGATGGAAAAATTGAAATTGAAACAGTATGAATAGCAGTGAAAATAAAACCAGATGTTGATTGATATACACGAGACACCAAAAAAAGTACTGTAATAGTGAATATATCAAGGCCAAGGTGCTGAAAGTATTAAACTTTCCTACATCACATTATTAAGGAAATCAATATATGCTGTCCGGAGAAAACATTTCACAATTCTATCTATATGAACAGAATAAATGTTTCATCAGCTAGTGAGCTGCAAGCTTTCGTGGTCAGTACTAAACCTGTGAAAATTGTGAAGGAAAATGTGATTATGTGTTAAAAGTAGAATTTACACACTACTGAGTCAGTCACCACGAGAGCTGCGTCCTGCCGCAAGCATGCCCTTGAAACTAGCAGATCAAACTTCATTTCTGCTTTTTGTATTCTCTTTTTGTCTATTTTCTTAATACGCAGGTCTCGTTGGCAAATGAAAAAATGTTAATCATTAAAAATATAAAATAAGTACCTCAGATTCAGTCCATAAAAACAAGACAAAAATATAAGAATTGGACTTAGAACAAACAATAAATCAAATAATATAACCTCAAATTAAACAGAAACATTAAAAAAACGAGGGTGTTTACAAACTAAAATGCAATAGCTGTGAAAATTTTTAAATCGGCAGAACAAGAAGAAATATTAATACACGGTTTAATGAACACTTTGAAGATTTCAGATGCAATGACGGTAAATCCAGTTTTGCCAAACATATTATAGATACTAACTAACTCACTAGCTCTATTGAACCTGTAGGATCATGGCCGTGCGGACATAAACTCTCCATTCATCCCTATCCTGTGCTTTCCAATTATTCGCTCTATTATCTACTTTTCTCAAATTATGGTTAATGTTATTCTCCCACCCCATTCTTGGTCTACCAACTGGGCGTTTTTCCTCTGGTTTACCTACAAGCAGCTTAAATGTACTTCGTTAATTTCCCCACCCATGCCACATGTCCTGCCCATCGCAGTCTACGAGACTTAACTGTTCTTATTTTATATGGTTTCCTATTTTTATGAAGTCTTCTCCATTCGCCTGTCTGTACATCTCTCTTTGTTCCAATTATTTTCCTAAGAAAATTTTATTCTCAAATACTCGTGATCTTTATTCCTCCCTAAAATTAACAGTCCATGTTTCGCATTTTGCATCCAAATAACTGGGAGAACAACAGTTGTATGTTTTCAGTTTAACGATTCTTGAGAGAAGTTGGGATAACAACAGTCCCTGCAATGGATAATAGCACACATTTCCAGAATTGAGCCTATATTTAATTTCTTTGTGCATCTCATATCCTATTTGTAATTACTGTTCCTGGGTATTATAAAAACAGGTCAACGATTTAATACTATGAACAACGTGTTATCGATTATTCATAAAGAAAATAACAACTTGAAAATCAATGTCCTCGAAGAAATCGAGATAATAAAAGAAACCAAGAACACACATAACTAGAACAACCCAATGAACTGAACCCTCTTTACAAAATTCTAACAAACAACTGTTAGTACCAATATACAAGTAGAAGATGGAACATATGTTCCTAAAGACCTTATTGATATTTTACAGCATTATAAAGTTCAGGCCGTCCTAGTACTACCTTGGTTTCCTAGATGTCAGAGGCGGAACCCTGACCACGGATCACTCAAATGACATCTATACGAAAACAAGTGTAACTAAATTAGTATGGTTCAAATTCTTCCCTGTAGGGGGAGAGCGCCTAAATCTCTGTTAAGGGAAACATGGACTTACAAGATACAAGAAGATAAAGTTCAGGAAGACTACCTATTTTATATTTTTAATTTTTACACAGTGACCTCAATGGTGTTTCGTAATTTTAAAAGTAATGTTAATGATGTCATATAATTAGAATCAGAGACATATTTTTTTATTAACAGCTATATTTTATCCATTTTCTGCATGTAAGAGCATGGACTATACATCTTCCCTCAAACGACGAGAAGATGTCATTGTTGAAACAGCAGAGTTTAATCTTCAAATCCTCATTTATATGTAGGAAGGGGAAGGTTATGATTCTTTTTGAAAACTCTGCATGTAAGCCTGTCTCTGTGTTCACATACAGATTTGCTCTTGGTCGGCCCTTCACGATCTGTCATTTATTGAACCCTTCTCATTTTTTATTGTATTCTTCATATATGTTTTACTTACGTCCAATTATTTTGCTGCAATTTCTCTGTGAATCCTGATACACTTTCCCAATGCCTACAATTATTGCAACTTGAACCCACTTTTTAACGAATTTACAAGGAATGCATTTGTAAGGTAATTTTCATCAAAATATATTCTTCTTCACTTCACGGGCTAGGAAAATTGCCTGTTCCGCCTCATAATTGTTCTGTCCATCTTTTCGCTGGCCTTTCTACATTCCTTGAACCTCTTGACTTGTAGTTAAATGCTGCTTTTGGTAATCTTGTTATGTTCATTCTTTCTGTATGTCTAAACCAGTTATCTCTACATTCTTTGATTTTATCATTCAGTATATATATATATATATATATATATATATATATATATATATATATATTTAACTTTGTTCTTATATCTACATTATTTATCCAATCCAATCTTGTGCAGCCTTTTGTTCTTCTAAGGAAGTATATTTCTTCGCTTTGTATTACACTTTGTATTTTTTTTTTGTCATTACCCAAGTTTCACACCCATAAAGTAATGCAGGAACTACCAATGTTATATAAAACTTCAATCTAGTATCTCTTCTTGTTTTATTCTTTAATGTTTTATGTATAGTTCCGCATATCATTTGAAATTTCGACAGCTTCATATTTATGTCTCTTTCAGTTTTTGTGTTTATAGTAAATTTACAATCCAAAGTATTAAAATTTGTTACTTGTTCCAGAGGTTTGTTGTCTATTATGATTTTTGATCTTATATGTTCATTTCCACATAATGCCATTATTTTTCTTTTTTTTTCTTTTGATATTTTAGAATTATATTCTTGGCATAACTGATTTAATTCATGCAAATTACTTTCATGTACTTCAATAATAACCACATCATCAGCATACATTAAAAAATATATTATTATCAAATTGTTCATTCTTATACCTATACCAACATTCATTTTCCAATTTTGGATTATGTCATTAATATATAAATTAAAAAGAGTATGTGATAAACTACATCCTTGTCTTACACCTCTATTTATTACAATAACTTCGATCTTTGATGTGCCAATGTGAAAAGATATTTTGAAACAGTTTTACTTATTGAATTTTTAAACATATTTTATGGCTAAATTGAATATTTAAATTTTTATATACGTTCATCGATCCTACTTAGTACATTATGAAAATGACTATGACAAAAATGTATATTGTTGTTCTTCCGGAACCAAACTCGGCATACAGTAATAAATTAAGAAAACAAGGTCGGGTTTCGTTAACCAGCATAATTGGGTTATTAGAAGTTGGTGTTCACTAGAAACAAAAGTTAAAAAATCGCACATGTACTAGCGGCAGCAATTTTCGATTTTTCGGAACGAAACTCGGTACATGTCATTCAAATAAAACGAGGAAGGTATTCTAAAAAAATCAGCTATATCCAACAATTTGAAATGGGGGTTTACTTGAAGGCCGTAATTTACAAATTACTCTAATGGACGTCATATTTGTTTTCTTGTAACGTAGCTTAATCATATGAATTAATATATATATATATATATTCCATAAACCAGCAAAATATGAGCATAAGTTGACTTGCTGGCAATTAGCTTAATGTACACAGTTTCTATGTGACGGATGTTTTCCCCTTAATTTTCTTCGTATTCTAGATCTGAATTTTCTAAATCGTTCCGAGAATCCAGGTTTTGCATTTGCTATATTCATCTTGCATGTGAACGGTCTATACAGTGTCTTCCAACTTGGTTATAGAAAAAAGCTTACCAAGGTAGGCGATCAGAGGATTCATTTCATAATATCTTACTGTCATTTTTCTTGATATCCATGTACCTCTTATGTCAGTATGCCTACTTCTACTTCCAAATTGGGCTCAGATATCTTCATTTCTTATCTCTCAATGACACTCCCAGTAAAGATCTAGAAAACTTAATTTCAGCCTTTTGTATCCTCTTTTTTCGTATCTTCTTAATGCGCAGGTCTATCTGCCATATAAAGAAGTTGGATTGGAAACTTGACTATTTTTCTCTTCATATTTCCATCCCTTTCTCACAATTTACAATAACACTATTTTTGCATATTCAAGAGAAAGTGAAGTTGTACGTCATCTAGTGAGAAAAAAACGAATTTCCCTTTAGTGCAGTCCTAATGCAATTACTCATACTGCTTGAACAATATAGCAAGTAAATATGTTTTAACATAATTTTATATTACTTTAATAACGGATAAAAATTGTAAAACAAAAACAATATGGGTTTTTCTTCTGCTAACAAATTTTTACATCTTTAATACTGCACAAAAAATTATTTACAAAATTAAACAGAAATAAATTCACGGTTTTACATTAAACTATTTTTACACTAAAAAAAGTAATATAATCCATAACTAGGTAACTTGTGATCATAGGCTAAAATCATTTTGTTTGATGAATGTCTCTGAGTCTAGATATTAAAAAAAATGAAAAGGTTTCTCACAAAAATACAAAATTGGAAAATTATTATATTAAATAGTCTAGTTGTGTTTTGTTAGATACTAGGTGGTACTAGTACGAGTAGTATAGCTCTGTTGGGTTTCCGTTACCGACGGCATCAGTAGGAACTATTGAAGTCGAAAGGGGAATGTAGAGGGGGTGCTTGTAACAGGAAGAGGTCAGTAGAAATGAATCGTTGCAGTTTTTATCATAAGTAATACCACGAGTGATTTCCAATTTATGTAGAGGATTTGGAAGTCAAGATTGGTATTTGTTAGGATTATTTAACAAATACAATTAAACTGTTTACTCACAAATCATTATTTAAATATAGTTATTTTAAAATAGTTTTATATTTAATGTAAATGGCGATGTTTGAAAGAAATGAGAAATGTTTGGTTAGTTTCATTTGTTCATCCACTGCAAGTAGATCAAATTATTTATTACCAATAGGATCTCAATATTGTAAGAATGCACCCTAGTGAAAAAAAAAATTAAACACACCACATTGTAAATTATAACCAACTTTATAGGTTATCATTTTTTTAGGAAACAACTCTGTAAATTCATTATTTAAAAACACAATTATTGAACACACAATTATCAAATGTGTAGTTCGAAGGAATCTATTAATTATTTGCTATATTCAACGTATTTTTTTCGAGATTCGGTCACTGCAAAATAATGCTCAGACCTGTTCAAAATATTAAAAAGGAGGAGCTTTCTTTAATATGATAAACAACTCTGTAAATTCATTATTTAAAAACACAATTATTGAACACACAATTATCAAATGTGTAGTTCGAAGGAATCTATTAATTATTTGCTATATTCAACGTATTTTTTTCGAGATTCGGTCACTGCAAAATAATGCTCAGACCTGTTCAAAATATTAAAAAAGGAGGAGCTTTCTTTAATATGATAAACAGAAGCAGATAAATATCGAGGTGAAACACGATTGCGATTGATTGTAAAACAAAATTCATTGAAACGTGATTGGTCATTGTCTCCCATTTGGGGCATGAGTGAAAGAGTCGTATTAAATTCGCTACGAGATTCGCCCTTTCGTATTACGCGTAAATATATGGGACAGGTTACGTTATCTAATCTTTAGTCGGCACTGCACTGTACTGAATAATGTGATGTTTATCTCCAACCGTGTCTTCTAGTCAAAACACGATATTAGCGCTGCGACTCCGATCGGTAAACAAAACGTGAAAGAGTTGTAGCCTATTACTACTGCAAATAAATAAAAGATCGACGCACAGGAACTGCGTAAACTAAGCAAGTCAAATGTATTGGTTAGAGTTTACAAAATATGCCTTCATTTAATTAATTGAATCGTATGCATACAGTTTCGCTGGGAGAATAAAAAATGGGGTCGATAAAACGGTTTTTAAATTTCGCCCTTCAGATAAATCCAAACGCTAATGGTCATGTTTAACTAATTTTAGAGAATAGCCTACCTTTCTCGTTTTATTTTAATGACTTATATCGATATCAGATAAGTAACAGCATTATCGAAAAACCGAAAATTGTAGCCGCTAGAGTTTTGATTCAGATGAGCCCCCACTCTTAATGGTCCTATTTTGCTGATTAGTGAGCTTGACTATACTTTTCTTAATTGATTGCTATACGCCGAATTAAATTTATAAAAAGAAAATACAGAAACTGTGGTCAATAGGAGTTAAAACGCACAAATACACACACACACACACACATATATATATATATATATATATATATATATATATATATATATATATACAGAATTTTAATGTTTACACATCTTTCTGTGCCTAAAATTTTATTTTTCTTCTCCATTCGTCTCTCTCCATCCAATCCATGTCCTCCAGTCCTCTTGCTCTCATTCCAGTTCTTATTTCCTGCATCCACGAGTTTCGAGGTCTTCCTCTCCTCCTTCTTCCAGGTGGAAACCATTCCAATATTTTCCTGGGTAATCTTTCTTCTTGCATTCGTCGTACGTGCCCATACAAATTTAATTGCTTATACCGTATATAATCTACTATTGAATAACCAATATTCATTTTTTTCTATCTATATATATCATATGCAGATTTTTAATGTTTATACATCTTTCTGTGACTAAATTTTTATTTTCCTTCTCCAGCCGTCCCTACCCAGGCACTCCATGTCCTTCAGTCCGCTTATTCTCATTCCAGTTCTTATTTCGTGCATCCATGAGTTTCGAGGTCTTCCTTTTTTTCTTCTTGTCGATGGACACTATTCAAATATTTTTCTGGGTGATCTTTCTTCATATGTGGAAAGAGATATTGACTCCAAAATAAATAAGTTTCAGACGGTGTGTGGAACAATACAGAGAACATTCAAAAATAAAATTAGAAAAGAAACCAAGATAAAAATATATAATGTTATGGCAGTTCCCACAATATTGTATGAATGTGAAACTTGGGCTCCAGTGAAAAAACAGAAGGATAGAATACAGACGGCGGAGATGAGGTTCCTAAGACAAGTAAAAGGATGTACAAGACTTGATAGAATAAGAAATGAGGATATAAGAGAAGAATTGCAAGGACAGCCTTTATTGGATAAAGTCATGAATTACAGACAGAAATGGATTGATCACATGGATGGAATGAGTAAGGAGAAATATCCATTATTAGCAAGAAATTATCAAGCAAGAGGAAGACGTGATGTTGGAAGACCTAGAAGACGTTGGGCTGATGCATTATGAAGTCGGAACGGGCAATTGCCTAATCCCTGGAGTGATATTGATGATGATGATGATCTTTCTTCTTGGACTCATATATAATTGTTATGATGAATTTTGGTGATAGTAAGTCGGATCGATAAAGATTAATAAAAATGAGAACATATTTTATTTAGAACAATATTAATAGATACTTCCCTTCGGAATTCGCTACAAAGTGAAGTTAAACATCATCCAGTGGGAAATAAACGAAAGTTCCATTGGTGAACGTCCGAATAAGATTGCTCAATCACTTTGTGAAGATAAAGCGAACTTGATATGTTTTGACATTCATTTTTTTTATATTTTAATAACGATGTAAAAGACTGTAAAACGAAAACACTGTTTAATTTAATTTTATTGTGTCAACAAGTGTCTACACTTTTTACATTGTAAGAAGAAACCCTTGCAAAATTACATTGGTTGGATATCCTAAATTAATTCATGGTTATAAAGTTTTAATACTTATATATGTTAATTATTTTTACACTGAAACAAAAACTAATAACATTTATATCTGGGAAACTAAAAGTCATATTTCAATAGTCTATCCTTTCATGGATCTCTCTGAGTCTAGATACTTTATATAAAATATCATGAGCCATTTTCTCGCAAAAATAAATATCTGTAAATTACTAACTTATATGAAATAAGCTAGTATCCTTAAACTTTTGATAGGTTGTAGCTTTAATAGTAATAGTAGTATTGCCTGTCATTCTTTAACAGACCTCTCCATGTGGGGTGAGGCTACTTCCTTGCGTGCCTAGCTGATTGCCTCAGAGAGACACCTAGTATGCAACTAAGATACCACTTTATGAGAATGCCGATTTCATTTTTATCAGAGACTATAATTTAGGCTTGGAGTTTCTTTAAGAACCCGAAAAATCTTCAAACTCGGGAACCGCGACTTAAGTCTCATCCACTGGACTCGCTCTTGGAATTTCTCATCCGAAAGATCCATTGACTCCGACTAGGTTTCAAAGTATTATTAATGGGTGTTTCTCTTTACTTTATCATATCTATATTATTATTATTATTATTATTATTATTATTATTATTATTATTATTATTATTACTATTATTATTATTATTATTATTATTATTATTATAGTTATGTTAATCGTATAACTCGTAGACTGCGTTGGGCAGGACATGTGGCTCGAATGGGGAATGAAAGACGTGCATGGAAGCTTCTTGTAGGAACACCAGAAGGAAAACTCCCAGTTGGTAGACCAAGAATGAGGTGGGAGAATAATATTAACTATGATTTGAGGGAAGTAGATTATACAGGGGATGATTGGAAAACATTAGCTCAGGACAGGGATATATGGAGAGCTTATGTCCGCGCGGCCATGAACCTACGGGTTCGATAGTGCCAGTGAGTTAGTTAGTTAATCGTATAAAATGTTGTTTGTACACAAAATTTACATTGCAACTTTTTTATATATATACACTATATATATATATATATATATATATATATATACTGTAAATATGTATTTGTAATTTGTGCTCGTTGATTTGAAGAGAAGGTCTTATGCCCTTAACTTTACCACAATACATAAATAATAATAATAATAATAATAATAATAATAATAATAATATTATTATTATTATTATTATTATTATTATTATTATAAAGTAGTATTATCTTTAAACTCTTAGATAGAATAAAATAATCTAGAAAAAAATGGAAAGAACATGTTCAAAGAATGGAAGATGATCGCATTCCCAAAATTATACTTAAGTACAAACCAAAAGGACGCAGGAATGTTGGTAGACCGAAGAAGAGATGGAGCCAACTTTTGAATGAGAATCTATGAGACCGGAACAAACCACATGGGCTTAATCCGTGATTGTTGATGATGATGATGATGATGAAGATGATTATAAAGCAGTAGTAGTAGTAGTAGTAGTAGTAGTAATGAAACTGTAAATAATATATATATATATATATATATATATATATATATATAGTTTCGTTACTACTACTAAGTTACTACTAGTTATATATATACTAGAAGTCCCGGCCACGCGCTGTTGTGGCTAAGGTATACGTTAAAAATTTAAATTAAGTTGCTGTCTTTCAGCCCGATTACTTATAACTAATACTTACACACGGAATTAATAATATTGAAAATAAAATAAACACTGAACACACTTAAATTATGAAATAATCAATATTTGTAATTCAATTGAAATTCGCGGTTGCAACAAAAAGCACAGCCATCTGGATCTCTCTTTGTTAAATAATAAACCAATTACCTTACCAAATTACCTTACACTGCCATCTGTTAGAATCATATGGAACTCACAGATAATTATAACTCTTTGTTAAATAATAAACAAATAATTTGCAATAAAAATAATGCTACTATAAATTTAGTTATATACTACCCTAAGTCTCAAGTTGGATCAAACTGCACTCAGTGTGCAAAATTGTATTAAAATCGGTTCAGTAGTTTAGGATTCCATCGCGGACGAACAACGTGACACGAAATTTTTATATATTAAGAATATATATATGACACGACAGCTCCGGAGAGCCAAAGAGACTGAACTAGTTGATGTAACTTCACGTAATCGGTCATACTAAGTTTTGCTTTTTTTAACAGGAATTTGTTATTTCTCAGACCAATTAAATAGAATACTCAGTTGTCCGAAACCTGTCCTAGATGTTAAAGAAGAATGTTATGGCACAACCGGTAATCAAACTAAGGAACGTTATTATAGAGTGCAAATATCCTAACCCGTAAACCAGAGAGGTATTACTGTTATTATTATTATTATTATTATTATTATTATTATTATTATTATTATTAGGCCTATTATTAACAAGAAAAAAGAAAAATACCTCAAATATCTTCTTTTAGGGAAAAGATAATTCATACAGGAATAATTGGCAATAACACCATCAATGTTTGGATCAAATCTGCATCCCTCGTCAGATTTTAAATTAAAATCCCAGAGTAAAACGATCTTTATGAAAACTTCTTGAAATATGTGTTTAAATTAGGAAAATTATAAAAGTTTGAAAGAAATGTATTACAGATTGAAAAGAGACGATTAAAATGGTATGGAGATCTCTAGAGGAAGACAACTGATAGAATCCTTAAGAAAATATTGGAGTGGGAAATAGATGGGAAAAGAAGAAAGGGAAGACCTAAGGAAGACTGAATGAAGGTGTGATAAGAAGTATGAGTGAACTGAGGATGTTCAGGACCGCTACAAATGGAGAAGGTGAATTTCTTGAGGGTGACGGACGACCCTATAATGTGGATAAATTCCGAAATAAAAATATATTATTATTATTTATTATTATTAATTATTATTATTATTATTATTATTATTAAACCAACAAACACACTGGCAAACACTAGGTTCATGATCGCAAGGACGTAAACTCTCCATACACCAATATTCTGAGCTAATGTCTTCCAATAATTCCCTGTATAATTTACCTCTCAAACATCATGGTTAATGTTATTCTCCCACCTCATTTTTCTCTAGCTACTGGGCGCCTTTCTTCTGGTTTCCTTACAAGAAGTTCCCATCCTCCTCTTTCATTCCCCATTCGTGCCACACGTTCTCTCATCGCACTCTACGAGACTTAACTATTCTTATAACACCTAGTTTTCCATAAAGATCAGGTAGCTCACTGTTATGTAGTATTGTCTTTCAAAATGTCTGTTCGTCTCTCTTTGATCCATAACTTTACATAAGAGCTTCATTCTCAAAAATATTTTGTCCTCCCTTAAAGTAAGATACCACGTTTCGCATCCTTACAATATAACTGAGAGAATAACAGTTTTATATGTTTTCAGATTAATGTTCTTGAGAGAAGTTAGGATGACAGAAGTCCCTATAATGCCTGACAGCATGTATTTCCAGAATTGAGCCTATGTTTAAATGCCTTTCTGTAACTCATTCATGTTTGTAATTATTGTTCTTAGGTATTTGAATTCAGTCACTTATTCAATATTTACCTCATTTGTCATTAACTGTCTACAGTATTTCTATTACATAATAAATGTATATATATATATATTATTTTTCTTATCATACCATATTAAGCTTGCATTGCTCAATGTTAAAGATTTAATTATAACATCGATAAAGCGTCACTGCTATAAAGTAAAATAAATATTCTCTTTAATTTGCTTACTTGATATAGTCAGCTACTAGATGGCAGTGAAGACAGTGTTCTCGCGACATCTAGTAATAATGAAGAGTATAATACATATATAAGAAAAATAAGTGTTTGAATTGGATTCGCCTGGTAGTGTAATGGATATCACGCTGAGGTACAGACTCAGAGATCCGGGTTCGAATCCCGTCCAGGCATTTATTTTTCTTATCATACCATATTAAGCTTGCATTGCTCAATGTTAAAGATTTAATTATAACATCGATAAAGCGTCACTGCTATAAAGTAAAATAAATATTCTCTTTAATTTGCTTACTTGATATAGTCAGCTACTAGATGGCAGTGAAGACAGTGTTCTCGCGACATCTAGTAATAATGAAGAGTTATAATACATATATAAGAAAAATAAGTGTTTGAATTGGATTCGCCTGGTAGTGTAATGGATATCACGCTGAGGTACAGACTCAGAGATCCGGGTTCGAATCCCGTCCAGGCATTTATTTTTCTTATCATACCATATTAAGCTTGCATTGCTCAATGTTAAAGATTTAATTATAACATCGATAAAGCGTCACTGCTATAAAGTAAAATAAATATTCTCTTTAATTTGCTTACTTGATATAGTCAGCTACTAGATGGCAGTGAAGACAGTGTTCTCGCGACATATAGTAATAATGAAGAGTATAATACATATATAAGAAAAAAAATAAGTGTTTGAATTGGATTCGCCTGGTAGTGTAATGGATATCACGCTGAGGTACAGACTCAGAGATCCGGGTTCGAATCCCGTCCAGGCATTTATTTTTCTTATCATACCATATATATATATATTTATTAACGTTTAATCCCAACCACAGTTCCTTTGTATTACACTCAATACAATGAACATGTTGGCCTTTAGTATCTTCTCGCTGAGTATATGCTAACAGCTTATCAATATCATTGAGTTGTACGCCTTCTTTATACTCTGAATATTTAATGACATGATCTAGTAAAAAAAATGAATAATAGGGGAGATATTTTCTTTAACCCAAAGTGAATTTCAAGGGAATAAGGCTGGATACTAATATACATATTTGTTAGAATGTTGTATGAAGTTGAAAATAATGAGATGCCCCTACAGTTTTTGCAATCAGTTTTATCTGGTTTCTTACAGATTGGTATGATAAATCGATTCTTTCCATTTTCTGGAAGATGTTTTTTTAATTGTACTACGTAACCCATATATCTTGTCCTTCAATTTTTCTCCACCTGATTTTATCAGTTCTGCCGGGATCTGATCTCGACTTGATTCTTTATGCATCTTTAGTTTTTCTATCGCCATTTCAGCTCCTAATGCCCTTGGATCTTTGAATAATATTTCTGTTGTTTGCAAATAATCGTCATTAATTTCCTATTCTGCGTGCATGTACATTTAATAGCCGATTAAAGTATTTTCCATCTATTTAATAAAGTCCTGAAATCTCCAATCATATCCCTATTTTCGTACCTAATTATATTAGTACTAGCCAGAAACCCTTTCTTTTCTATCTTAATTCCCTGACATAATTCTCTGATGCTTCTACTTTTTTAATCCTTTTCAAGAATTTCGAGATTAATAATCTTCTGTCTCAAATATTTCCTCTTAGTATTAAATTATTATTATTATTATTATTATTATTACTATTATTATTATTATTGTTAGTAGTAGTAGTAGTAGCAGTAGTAGTATTAGTATTAGTAATAGTAATGGTAGTAATTCAGGGTCTCTTGACATTTTATCTCTCAAAAAATGTAAAACTGATCATATAATAAAAGCGCTACTTTTCTAGTTAGTCTATGTAAATTCGATGAGAAACTTGGTCTTTTACTTTACGGGAAGAGAGAAAATTATATGCTTTTGAGATTGAAATTCTTAGGATTTTTTGGACAAAGAAACATGACCAGACAGGAGAATGGAGGAAACTGCATAAAAATGAGCTACATGATCTGGGAAACCAGATGTAAAAAAAAACTGTTAAGCTTCGTAGACTGTGATGGCTAGTATAATTATATGGGGCGAATGGAGAATTAAAGAGGGGGATGAAAATCAGAGGGAAAGCTTCCAGTAGGTAGCCAAGAAGGAGGTAGGATAATGACATTAACGGTGGTTTGAGGAAGGTAAATTGTACATGATTTGAAAACATTAGCTCTGGATAGTTATGTATGGAGGGCTCATGTACACAGCCATGAACCTTTGTATTGGATAATGCCAGTGCATTAGTTATATAGTAATCCAGGTCAAATAAGTCAATTGTTCAATGCCGTGTCAAAGTTTCGTAAACACCCTATATTTGAATCAGTTTGTAATGGGATAATCGTGCGTGAAGATGCCATTTTTCCAGGGCAAATTGTGCAATATTTAGATATATACAAAGTCAGATGTACAAATATGGTATACTTTGATTACGCCTTCATTTGTTTAAAGTCATGGCAAACTATGTTCTTCAAAATATATTACAATAGCCATCTATACCGGAGGACATAACAATAAATCACACAGGATATTAGGTAATTACATGACTGTCGTGACCTTGAAAACATATGTCGAATCTGTAAATGCTTGTAAAACAGTGACAATATCTGTTATTATAGCGAGTTGATATAGTTACGAGGTCCCTGTTTCAAATCCCGAGGTTTAAAATATAGTTATCCATAGTAATATGGGAAGTTTTGTGTTTTATTTTAATTCCAGTGAACCATTTTATCACCAATCATTAATTTTAGTCATCTTTTCTTGTTTTAAAAGTTCTGTATGTTGATACTTTTATGTACCACACTCCCACCGGGTCATACAGGGACACAACTGTCGGGAAAGAACTTTTCTTTTAATCTGGATCGAAACAATTTTTAATGATACGAGAACACGGAGACTTCTGCGAATGGATGGTTAGTTCCTCCGAGACAGCACCAACACATTTAAACAAACACACGTTGAGAGAAAATTTAACTGTAGCAGTACCTCTACATTGAAAATCTCACTATTCCTCATCCTTCTTTGTTTCAGCCACCCGACTCGTTACTTCCCTCCCCTGTTATATCAAGGACTACTCGACTCAAAAACAGTTAAAAAAACCTCAGTAAATATTTTCTTAGACAATATTATATATAACCATGTTCTAAGTATATCATTATTTTATATTTTGGACTTTCTTTACCAAGCCAATAATTTAATCAAATTATAGGTTGTTATTATTGTCATTACTATTATTGTTATTGTTATTATTATTATTATTATTATTGTTATTAGAGCATTTTAACATATGATGCTGAAGTCTGGCAAATTCCTACCAGGGAAATGAAAAGAATTTTAAGTACAGAAATGGATGTTTTAAGAAGATCAGCTGGAAAATCTAGAATGGAAAGAATACGAAATAAAGAAATAAGGGAAATTATGGGTGTACAAGAGGAGCCGGGAATCATAGACATTATAGAAAAGAAAAGATTACAGTGGTAGGGCCATGTCAAAAGAATACCAGAGCAAAGATTGCCAAAACTTTTTTTTAGGGAATGGATCCCAATGGAAAGGAGGAAGAGAGGAAGATCGAAGAAAACTTGGATAGAAGGGTACAAGCAGTTATGAATATCAGAGGAATGGAGGAAGATCAATCGATGGACAGAGAGGAATGACGTTTGGTTTCCGGAAGACGGCGACAGCTGCCATGATACCGGATGATGATGATGATGACGATTATTATTATTATTATTATTATTATTATTATTATTATTATTATTATTATTATTTCTATTATTGTTTTAACATATTTTGTTCTTTCATTGTATATTTTATAGCCTATGTTATAACTATAAATGAAACTAAATACATGGTCACACGTAGGAATTCATTATATAATGGAAATTGACAGTTAATGACAAATGAGAGAGATTTTGAGGTGGCTGAATTCAAATACCTAGGAACAATAATTACAAATATGAATAAGATGCACAAAGGAATTAACGAAAGGCTCAATTCTGGAAATTCATTCTGTTATACATTACAGACATTATTGTCATTCGAACTTTTCTCAAAAAACATTAAACTGAAAATATATAAAACTGGAATGCAGGCTTTCACGGCCGGTAATCATGGTAGTAAAAGATTTCGGGCTATGTGGCCGTGGTCTATAACTGGCGTTTCTTCCAGACGTTTCTCCCTCAACTGCGGAGGGCATCTTCAGTGGCGAGCGCTAGAAGCTGTTGTTTCTCTGTCGTAGACTCGACTGCGAATCGCCAGTTATAGACCACGGCCACATAGCCCGGAATCTTTTACTACCATATATAAAACTGTTATTCTCCCAGTTACATTATATGGATTGGAAACATGGACTGTTACTTTAAGGGAGGATAAAATATTACCAGTGTTTGAGAATTTAGTTCAAAGGGAAATTTTAGGACGAAAGCGTGATGAACAGACAGGTGAATGGAGAAGATTATACAACAGTGATATACATGATCTTTATAGGAAACCAGATAAAATAAGACCAGTTAAGTCTCGTAGGTTGCGATGGCAAGAACACATGGCACAAATGGAGAATGAAAGAGGGGCTCTTGTAGGAAAACCAGAGGGAAAGCGCCCGGTAGCAGGCCAATAATGAGATGGGGGAATAACATTAACTATGAATTTAAGGGAAGTAGATTACACGGGGAATGATTGCAAAACATTGGTTCAAGATAAGGAATATGTGGAGAACTTATGTCCGCGCGGCCATGAACCTATAGGTTCCGTAGTAGCAGTGAGTTAGTTAGTTATCATGGATTTTTTCTTTTTCATTTTGAGAATTTTCCTCATCTTTGAGGGTTTTCTCCAACCAATCTTAGTAATTAACATGAATTAAATAAATACATAGATACGTATAAATGACTACGAAATTATAAACTATTAGTTTGAAACAAACATTTACAAATTTCCCTTAATTAAAGTTCTCCATCGTTCTCTGTCCTCTGAGTCTTCATCTGTTTCACCAAATTTCCTCATTGAATTCTGAATGTTGTTCTTCCAGGTTGTTATTGGTCTTCCTTTTCTGCTCCTTCTTTCAATTTTCCATGCATAGACGGCCTTTGGTAGTCTTCCATCCTGCATTCTTCTTACATGTCCATACCATTTAGCCTTCAGTGTTCAATCTCATCCATTATATTTCTTTCTGCATTCATCCATTTTTTTAATTACTGTATTTCTAATTTTTTCCAGTCGAGATTTTCTGGCAGCTCTTCTCCAAAAATCCATTTCAAATGAAGTTATTCTGTTGACATGTTGTTGTGTCATTGTCCAAACTTCCGGTCCATATAACATTATACTTTCTAATATGGACTTATAAATTAGTTGTTTTGTTCTGTTAATGATGTTTTTACTCCAGTATAGAGTTTAACATTCCTATGGTTTTTCTTCCATTACTAATCATTTTTGCTACTTCTTTATTTGATGTTCCATCTTTCTCTATAATTGATCCCAAATAACAGAACTTTTTGAGGGCGCAAAATCCTTCGGAAGAAAAGTATAGCTATAAGTCCTGTGTTGTAGTTTTGCACATGGAAAGCACCTAAAGCTTGAAATAAAAATCAATACTATTGAAGTTCATGGTTCATGTAATTAAAAGGAATTTAATTATCGATTTTATGTTATAATTTTTTATATTGAATTGAGAAAGTAATGAGTAAAATTTGTAGTCATGCACAGATTTGAATCGCGACGCTAATGACCTGAGTTGTAAAAGAGCATTATTATGTAATGTGTAAACCATAAAATAAAGGCTACTCAACAGATATCCGACACAGGGCCGGGTTCAAGGATGAGATGTGATGAAACCCCATAATATTGAACGTCTGTAAATAACACGCCTGACACGTCATCACCTTTTTTTTTACTTTGTATTTTTTTTATTTATTTCTTTGTCTTTATTTCATTTACACTGGTTTCCTTTTTGTTTAACTCTGTTAACTTTTTTATCTTCTTCACACATACAAACACAAGATAGGACAGGACACAAACCCAGACCCAACGTGGCGATTTAAAATCCCCGACCCCACCGGGAATCGGACCCGGGACGCCGGAGTGGAAGGTAGGGACCCAACCGACTACGCGACGGCGACGGACTCTTCAAACCCACTGAACTAGATCGATACTGATTTATGGCGTAGCAGATATTAAATTAGTAATTACTTTAGCCCCTCAAAATGATATCTGTCCTCATGGCAATACAAATCCTATAAAGAGTGCAGATATATTTAGAAATAAGATTAAATCCCCTGCAGATAAATATGTAGAATTTAAATGAACCATAATATATCCCACGACCCACGTGGAGATAAATATATACAGAGAATATAGAGATCTTAGAAGATGAACAAGGCCTACAACTCAATGGTATTGATAAGCCGTTAGTCTGTGCTGATGATGTAGTACTATTGGGCGATAGCGAGGAGATACTCGTACTAAAGGCCAATACGTATACACTATTGAGTAACACTAAGGAATTGGGACTGGAAGTAAATATCAATAAACTAAATATAGTCACACACAGAAATATCAATAAACTAAATATAGTCACACACAGAAATACATTATATAATGGAAATGGACAGCTAAACACAAATGGGGGAAATTTTGAGGAAGTGGCTGAATTCAAATACCTAAGAACAATAATCACAATTAAGAATGAGATGCACAAAGAAATTAAACATAGACTCAATTCTGGAAATGCGTGCTATTATGCATTGCAGAGACTCTTGACGTCCCACCTCCTTTAAAAAAAATTAAACTGAAAATATACAAAACTATTATTTTACCAGTTATATTATATGGATGCGAAACATAGACTCATACTTTAAGGTAGGAAAGGAGATTACGAGTATTTGAAAATAAAGTTCTTAGAAAAATGTTTGCACCAAAAGAGAGATGAACAGACAGGTGAATGGAGAAGACTACATTAAAGTGAACTACATGGTCTTTATAGTAAGCCAGATATAATAAAAATAGTTAAGTCTCTTACACAGCGATGGGTGGGGACACGATGGGTATGACACGGGTGGGGAATGAAAGACGTACATGGAAGCTTCTTGTAGGAAAACTAGAGGGAAAACGCCTAGTTGGTAGACCAATAATGAGGTGGGAGAATAATATTAACTATGACTGACTGTGTATTTGGAAGCAGGATCACTTTTCCAAAATGTAGCCCTTCTGCAATCCAGCCAAGAGTTCATCCAGTTTCCTGGATGCTCCCCTGGCAGCAAAAAGGAACTACTGGTCCATGAACCATACTTCCGGCTACTTTAGGGATTTATTTACCCTCTTTAGCCCTTTTGTGTATTATCATTGTGAATAATGAGCGATTAATCTAGCGCCGAATACAACTAGCCGCAGATTGGGGGACAAAGATCCAGTGGTCAGACATTAACACGCCTTTAAGTTGGTCTTCGCTTGTGATCTTCTAAACATCATCTCACTAAGCCACCAACAGGAAGACCGGAACCACCACAGCCGCCGCCAGGCCCCAAAGGGGCAAGAGGGGGAGGGACAATCGCAAGTCCAATCACAAACAGCTCCTTTCAGGTTAAGTTGATCTGTTGCGAAATTTGGAAATTAGAAGATTTATTGAGGATGAAATTTACTGGTGGACTCTATGGAACCACTCTGACATTTCAAGCCAAGGGAAACCGCCAAAAGCTTGGCAGAGTGGTTTGAAGTTAATAAAATATAATACAAATAGAAATAATATAAATTTGGAAAAGTTATTAAGAAATATTTATCGAAATGATCAACTTGTTCGGCTCTGTAGCGAGATAGCCGGCGGAATCACCATTTATGAGTGTATTCATTCACTTCCTGTTTCTTATACATCATTTATGCGCTCTACTAAATATTTGTGCTTTTTATAATCCAGTTGTATAGAAACGACTGGATATTCTGATTCTTTTTGTAGTTCAACTAATTGTTCCAGGACTTCGATTCTGAGGGAAGTAGATTATATAGGGAGTGACTGGAAAACATTAGCTCAGGATAGCGATGTATGGAGAGCTATGTCCATGAACCTAAGGGTTCGATAGTATCAATTAGTTAGTTATTTACTTAATAGTTAAATGGTAATTCAATGTTGGGGCAATAATATATTGCTATAAAGATTCCAATAATCGATTTAATTACTAAACATAACCTTAATAGGGAACCGAAATGTCATCATCTTCTAAGGTTGGAGGGACAGTTGGAATGAAATAAAACGAATAAATGTTATGAGTGTGGGTAAATGGTGGATTGAAATTCATACGCAAGGGAAAATGTGAGAGATAAACAAACTGTGGCAGCTTCTACGGTTTACAGGGAGTACAATTTTTGTCTATTATGTATCATTTATCATAATTCTCATTTTATGTATAATTTAACCCTAGTGAAGTGGAAGAGAAGACCTTACAGTCTTAACTCCATCAGGTAAAATAAATATATAAATAAACAGGGCAGTTACGACAGGCATACAACTTCATCGACCTACCAGACGGCTGCTGACCTCACATGTACATGTATTATTTAAATAGGTGGATGATCATTTAGTCAGTATTGAGATGACAGTATGTCGATTCCCCCAGTCGTTATAGCTTTTTCCAACTAGGAAGTGCTAATAGAATATTAAACAAAATTAATCTTACTGTACAGGTGCCTTGGAGATCTAAAGACACTCCTGACGAGGCTACAATCCATTTCTTGGCCACCATGTCTTCAAGGTTTCATTTTAATTCGACTTCACAAATATATTTTATCTGCCGATTAATTGTACACTATCATTTTAACTCGATTCCACGAACACAACACACTAAATTTCAACTATAAACACAGGTAACGAAATGTAACATTTTTATCCACACAGCCATTAAGATATACTAACTGCATCCACAAACTGCCAGGATTTATTCTGTAATCAGACAGACGGGCAGTCATTGGCAGACGCTGACAAAAGACACACGAAAACAATCTTAACAAATCCATTATTTGCAATTGTTTCTTGCTTGGTTGCCATGGTAACACTGAGGGGAAATCTTGCAGTAACACATCATCAGTATCACGTGACCTTGAATTCACCGTGGAATATGATGCAAGGTATTTTTACTAATTATGAACGTTGGCATCATATTATTTCCTTATTGAACGTGTTGTAAAAAAATTCTGGATTCACATTAAATCTTTTAAAATCTATTAAAATAGTTATTTAAAATACCACGGTAATTTTTATGGGAAACCAGATATAGAAACAACAGTCAAGTCTCATAGACTATGGTAGGCAGGACTCATGGTAAGAATGATGAATGAAAGAGGGACATGGAACTCTTGGCGAAAAAACAGAGGGAAAGCGCCCAATAGTTAGGACAATAATGAGGTGGGAGAATAAAATCAGTCATGACTTGAAGGAAGTAAATTATACAGGGAATAACTGGAAAACATTCGCTTAGGATAGGAGGAATGTATGGAGAGCTTATGTGCGCGTTGCCATGAACCTCCGGGTTCAGAGTGCCGGAGTTAGTTACTTAATACCAAACTAAATTAAAAAATACCGGTACATTCGAAGGCTAAATATGGAGCCATGACATTTTTAAGGAACCATTTTTTTCCTCGCCACAAGATAAAAAATCGGCCTCGCTGATCTAGGGGCTAAATTCCTTGCCTCTGGTTCCAAGAATAGAGGGTTCAAACTCAGCCAAGATTTAGTGATTAAATAAAATAAAACTGTTAAAGTTTTATACGATTTTCACATTTATTTTAATATAAATTCGCTACAGCTGTTTCAGTACTTTGTACCTTCTTCAGACTACGACTAGTAGTAAGTAGTATTCGTCTGAAGCAGGTACAAAGTACTGAAACAGCTGAAACGAATATGTATTAAAATAAATACGAAAATCGTATAATCTTTAAGAGTTTTATTTTATCTAATCACTAAACATAATGGATTTTCATCAAGTAAACACCAAATAAATTGATTACTTCAGCCAAGGTTGATGGATATTTTAGGATGGAAAAATAAATCTAAGAGATAAGTCCTCCGGGAAGGACTTTAAGTCATGGGTCCCGAGTGTGAAGATTTTCTGGTTCGTAAAATAACCTCAAACCTAAATTAGTTAAATGTCTGTTTTGAAAGCACATATTAGAGCTTTAATCCCTCTTTTAACTTTAAGTTTATACTACAATACTACTTAAATATGTTCACTAAATAAAAAGGGAGACAAAAAAAGCTTAAACCCCATAAGAAATAAATAATTTAAAGATACAAGTAAGAAACTCTTTCAAGCTGTCTCTCATAAAAATTTAATAAATTTATTCTATCAAAATAATATGCAAGTTCACTACTCGATGTCTCATAGAGACGATTCGCTGACAACATTTCACTCACTGACTCACTGACATTTGTAGGGAAGTAAGAGTATAATAAACTAGCTTGGTGGAGCACACATATCCCACACGGGAATTACTGAGTATATATATATATATATATACATGCATACATGCATACATACATACATACAATACAAAACTAGTGAACATAAAATTATTGTGTTGTCTCATAGGTGGTCCCGGCATTTAACTGATCTCTGTTCCGAGAGACCTTTTATGACCGAACTCTAACTAACTCACTAGCACTATCGTACCCTTAGGTTCGTGGCCGCACGGACATAAGCTCTTCATATATCCCTATCCTGAGCTAATGTTTTCCAATCATTCCCTGTATAAGCTACTTCCCTCAGATCATAGTTAGTTATTCTCCCACCTCATTCTTTGTCTGCCAATTGGGCGTTTCCCCTCTGGTTTTCCTACAAGAAGCCTCCATGCACCTCTTCCATTCCCCATGAGTGCCACACGTCCTGTCCATCGCAGTCTATGAGACTTAACTGTTCTTATTATATCTGGCTTCCTATAAGGACCATGTAGTTCACTGTTATGTAGTCTTCTCCATTCACCTGTCTGTTCATCTCTCTTTGGTCCAAATGTTTTCCTAAGAACTTTATTCTCAAATTTATGACCTTGTGATTAAAAGGTATTATGTGAATCAGAGTCAAAAATCTTTTCTCGACCAATCGTGTCCATATAACGCCCCTATAGATTGGGGCACATAAATTAACCTACTAAGGGAAACGTTATACTCAGGCTAAGAAAGAGATAGCGAGAGAGTAATACAGGTAGTTTTACTGTTGGGTATGATGTAACTTAAATATTTTACTTGTTAGTATAAACAGTTGAAGAAGAAGATTGTGTAGGTGTTGGTGAAAGGCAGACTCATCATGGTGAGACGTAATTAGAAGGTGGGACCATGAGATTCACGTAGCTCTGGAGGCATGTGTCCATGGGTTGTTTTCTTTGTTTTATGTGACGTCAATAACCCGGATGAAACATCACGACTTAACGTGAATCACTGTTGGGGGGTGTGCACATGCGGTACGCACCTCACAGCTGGTCAAGTCAGATCAGATAATCAGGCCGATAGGGTAGTAGCCTACTTTATTTAACCCATATAACTAAAGTCAAGATTTTTATGTACTAAAAGGTAGGATTGCAACATAGGATAATGAGAAGTTGGACTTATGACTGTCTTTGTTTTGGTTTCACATACAAACAGTTGAATATTATTATTTATTTATTAAATATTAAAGATGGTGGAACACCACATCAACTGATCCAAACAATTTTTAATCTGCATAAAAATAACATCATAACAGTACAAATAGGAAGAGAATTGCCAGATTGGAAACATATAAATTGCGGAGTCAGACAAGGATGCCCTCTATCACCACTTCTATTTAATGTATACATTAATGTTATCATCAGACACTGGAGATTGACAGTTCATGGTAATATTCCTCTCTCAAGACACACAATTTTAGACACACTCTTATATGCAGATGATCAGGCTCTTTTCGGCAATAATGAAGATGATTTACAATATCCCACTCATCATCTTAATATAATAGCCCAACGATTTAACATGGAAATATCAACAACAAAATCTAAAGTTATGGCCTGTCAAGGGAAATTCCCAGTAAGAAGTAAAATTTGTATTCAGAATTCAATATTAGAGCAAGTTAATTCATTTAAATACTTAGCTTTCCCTCAGGGGTCCTCATCTAGGGGATATGTGGATGGCGACCACAAGGTGCCCAAGCTGAGCAAAACATTTCTTCCACTTACTTGTGTTTTGCACTCTTTTAACTTTACTATCTAACCTCTCTTTGGTTAATTCTTGTTTTTTTCGACTCCGACGCTATTAGGGCATCCGAGGGCTAGGGAGTCTTTCCTTTCTTCCATTTCTTCTTTCCTTTATTTTCTTCTCTTCTCCAGAAAAGCCTGACCAGAGGCTATAAGATGGCAGCCCCCATCACTGGTCTTGCCTTCCTTTGGCCAGCAACCAATTGAAGGGACTATTATTGTGCTTTCAAGACTTATACGAGAATTTCCCGGAAGGATCAAAACGCTGGAGGGAAAATTTTCTATAGGATCGTAACAGGCCTTGGCCTAATACTTGGAAGGAAGAAGAAGAAAAAGAAGAAATACTTAGCTTATAATCTAACTTATAATGAGGAATGTGATATATCCTTTAAAATACAAAAATATAATAAAGCTTTAAGAATTATCAACCAAGTTTTTAAAACCATCAAAAGTGCAGAGACACACAAGAATGAAAATCTATAAAATTCTCGCTAGACCCATAATATGTTATGGCAGTGAAGCTTGGACCATCAGAACTCAGGATGATCGTCATATTAGAGCCACCGATATGAAATTTCTGCGACGAACTGCAGGTTATAGCCTTCTAGACCACCAAAGAAATTCAACAATAGCCAGAGAGTTAAACATCGTACCTATATCTGAATACCTCCAAGAATATAGAAACAATTGGCTAGCCCATATTCAGCGCATGGATCGTCACAGAATACCAAAACAAATTCTTCACTACATTCCTCGAGGCAGAAGATCTGTGGGTCGACCTTATCGGAGATGGCGGGAGACCGTAACGGGCCACTGGGCCTAATACTTGAAAGGACGATGATGATGATGATGATATTAAAGATTTGGAGCCCTATTTTTCAAATGTATGTTTGGGCTGTAGTTAAAATAGAAAAGAAAATTGAAGATACAAATACTTAAAAAATTTGAAACGAAACAAAAATAACAAATGAACGAAACAAGAACTAATATAATTAAAAAGTAAGTAGTAATAAAGATGAATTACAATGTAATTAACATAGCATTTACAAAGGATTTAAATGCTGTGTAACAACATTTCCTTTTTAAAATTCCAATTATTGGATTACGCAATACTTGATTACATTCAATTAAATGAACATCCATAATGTATAGCTGTCTATAATAAGGTGTTCAAAAGTTGAATATTAATATAAGTTAGACTTCTGACTGCATTTTATCTTGACTTCACAAAAAACAGTTGAATAATATATACATCTGTAATACAACCTTATATTTCATTACATAAAAATCTTGACTCTAATTATAATGAACTAGCTAATACCCGGCGTGCGCTGCTACGCCTAAATAAATGAAATATTGAGTTTAATTAATTATATGGTATACTCTGCGACGAACCAAACATGGCGGTTGCTAGAGTAATTTCTATTCTTTCTTGATTTCAAATTCCACTTCTAACGGTCGGATTTCGGTCATGTTTGGATAATACAAGCCGCGATTTATTTTAATACGGTACTCGAAAATTGCGATTGCTAGAGCGATTTTTTAAATTTTTATTTAAGGTAAACTCCTACACCTAATGATTTTAGATCATAATAGACAACAACTAAACATTCGCCGCATCCGAAACCCTGTATATACAAATTTTCACGAAGATCGGCTGAACGGTTTAGAAGTCTATAAAGGACAAATAGACATATATTCTTTTAAATCAATGGTAAAGAGCAAAATGTTTGCCTGAACCGGGAATCGAACCCAGAACCTTTAGCTTTCCGTGCTAATGCTCAGACCACTGAGCTAATCCAGGCTTCATTCCCATCCAAGCAGAAAAGTGTACAATAATAACTTAAGACTTTTACACGATCTTGTTTTCTTTTCTGGATTAGCTCAGTGGTCTGAGCATTAGCACGGAAAGCTAAAGGTTCGGGGTTCGATTCCCGGTTTAGGCAATTTTTTTTCTCTTTACCATTGATTTACAATAATTTAATTATGTTAATTAATTTACTTATTTCTATTATAGTAATAGCTTTAGCTTCTCAATATTAATTTAATAAATAATGCTATAGCTGTGTGGAGTCCCTTCATGTCTTCTTTAGGTAGAAGCCATTCATTGTGTATTTGTGAATGATGATTCATGGCAATTGTATGTGGGACCAGTAGAGTAAGGTAAGGGAAGGATTTCTGCTTGGATGGGAATGAAGCCTGGATTAGCTCAGTGGTCTGAGCATTAGCACGGAAAGCTAAAGTTTCGGGGTTCGATTCCCGGTTCAGGCAAACATTTTTCTCTTTACCATTGATTTACAATAATTTAATTGTGTTCATTAATTTACTTATTTCTATCATAGTAATAGCTTTAGCTTCTCAATATTAATTTAATATACATTCTTATATATATATATATATATATATATAACAATAGAAAAACAAATGGGTAGAACTTACTTACATTTGCATCAAATTACATAATAGTGTACAATAATACTTACTTACTTACTTACTTACTCACTGGCACTATCGAACCCGTAGGTTCATGGCCACACGGACATAAGCTCTCCATACATTCCTATCCTGAGCTAATGCTTTCCAATCATTCCCTGTATAATCTACTTCCCTCAAATCAGAGTTAATGTTGTTCTCCCACCTCATTCTTGGTCTACCAACTGGGCGTTTTCCCTCTGGCTTTCCTACAAGAAGTTTCCATGCACGTCTTTCATTCCCCATACGCGCAACATGCCCTGCCCATCGCAGTCTACGAGACTTAACTGTTCTTTTTACATCTGGCTTCCTATAAAGACCATGTAGTTCATTGTTATGTAGTCTTCTCCATTCACCTGTCTGTTCATCTCTCTTTGGTCCAAAAATTTTCCTAAGAACTTTATTCTCAAATACTCGTAATCTCCTTTCCTCCCTTAAAGTAAGAGTCCATGTTTCGCACCCATATATAATAAACTGGTAGAATAATAGTTTTATATATTTTCAGCTTAACGTTTTTTGAAAGGAGTTGGGACATCAAAAGTCTCTGCAATGCATAATAGCATGCATTTCCAGAATTGAGCCTATGTTTAATTTCTTTGTGCATCTCATTCCTATTTGTGATTATTGTTCCTAGGTATTTGAATTCAGCCAATTCCTCAAAATTTCCCTCATTTGTCATTAGCTGTCCATTTCCATTATATAATGTATTTCTACGTGTGACCATATATTTAGTTTTACTGATATTTACTTCCAGTCCTAATTTCTTAGTGTTACTCAATAGTGTGTGTGCGTGTTGGTCTTTAGTATCTCCTCGCTATCGGCCAGTAGTACTACATCATCAGCATAAACTAACAGCTTATTAATACCATTCAGTTGTAAGCCTTCCTCATTCTCTAAAGATTTAATGGCATGCTCTAGTACAAAATTAAATAGTAGAGGAGATAGTGCATCTCCTTGCTTCAACCCATTCTGGATTTCAAAAGTGTCCGAAAACTGTTTGCCTACACGCACCCTACTCGTTGAGCCATTTAGACACATTCGTATAAGTCTAACTAACTTTTTAGGAATTCCAAACTCCAGCAGGATACTATATAACTTCTCCCTCTTAATTGAATCATATGCTTTTTTGAAGTCTACATATAGTTGATGTACAGTACCATTATATTCCCATTTCTTTCTAAAATCTGTCTTATACTAAAAATCTGATCTGTTGTAGACCTGTTTCTTCTAAATGCACATTGATGATCTCCTAGAATGTCATCAATATAGGGAGTAAGTCTGCTTACTAATATATTTGTTAGAATTTTGTACGAAGTTGAAAGTAATGAGATGCCCCTATAGTTGTTGCAATCAGTTTTATCTCCTTTCTTATAAATTGGTACGATAATTGATTCCTTCCATTCATCTGGAAGAGCTTCTTTTTCCCAAATCATACTAAGCAACCAGCGTATCTTGTCCATCAATTTATCTCCCCCTAATTTTATCAGTTCTGCTGGGATCTCATCTGAACCTGATGCTTTATACATCTTCAATTTTTCAATTGCCATTTCAACCTCTAATGCACTTGGCTCTGCGATTAGCATTTCTGCTGTCTGTAACTTATCCTCCTCAGTACAATAATAACTTAAGACTTTTACATGATCTTGTTTTCTTTTCTGGAGGACATGACTGCTTAGGAAAACATCTTCATAGAATTGGTGTATTAATATCACCTGAGTCTATATTGTGTTCTCAAAGTGTGGAAATGGACAGAGAACATTTAACAAACTGTGTAGCTCTTCAAAATGTTCAAGATGTGACATCCAAATATTGGGAAGCGAGAAGGAGAATAACTGTGTTGTTAACTCCAGAGCATTAGCTACATATATACATGTTTTCCTTGCAGTCCGGAACATGTGAATAACTGGCAGGATAAGTTATTTTATGGTGGCTGAGTGAGGTGACGACTAGAAGACTATAAGCGAAGACCAGCTTCAAGGCTTGTTAATTTCCGACTACTGGACTTTTGTCTCCTTATCTGCGGTTGGTTATGGTAGGCACTAGGATATACGTTCCCTATTTACACTGACAATATACCAAAGGGCTAAAGAGGTAAATAAATCCCTAAAATAGCCGAAAGTTTGGTTCATGGACCATTGGTTCCTTTCTCGACTGCCGAGGATGCATCCAGGAAACTGGATGTATCCTTGGCTGGCTAGGGGAAGGGATACATATTGAAAAAGTGATCCAGCTTCCAACACATAGTCTAGTCTAGTCTCATCAATTTAAGGTTATGGAATTTATCGTTTCGCCTCACATTAACACAATTGAATAACACTCTGAAGGTTTTGTTAGAATTAACAGAAATGTTATTTTTTCAATAAATAAAGTATTTAAATTCAAAATATCCGACACGTGAAACAAAAACCGGATTGTATAAATCACTAGCTAATACTCGGCGTGCAAAGCTAAGACTAAAGAAATTAATGTAATGTGTTCTTATGTTTAGTTGAATAAGTGAAAATAAAAAATTATACATTTTTAACGTAATTATTTTTAGATACAACGTGTTGATTGCCCATCGTTGCTCGGGAATTTACTTAACCCGGTCTTCATGACATAAATGAGCAGAAAGACGAAAATTAATGTGTTTCATATTTAGATAAATAAGTAAAAGGAAAAATGTGTATAGTAATTATTTTTAGATACCCCGTGCTAATTACCCGGCGTTCTCCGGGAATCTACTTATCCCGATCTTCTTTACATAAATGAGGTGAATGACGAAAATTAACGTGTTTTTATGTTTAGTTGGTCCACTGCTGTGGTCTCGATGTAGCGTGCTGCCTTGTACGCAATGGGCCCGGGTTCAATTCCCGTTTGGGACAGGCTCCTGGGTCAGGTTTTTTACGGGGTTTTTCCTCACCTGTAAGACAAATATCAAGAAGCTTACGGCCATCTTTATCATCCTTATCATTTACCATACCTATAATTCCCTAATAAAGCTGCAAAGCATAGCATGAAAGTGCTAATATTGCAGTAAAAGATCTCTCCTCGAGCAGAATTACTATGGATGGATGTATAATTGAATAAGTAAAAGAAAAAAATATAAATTTAGACCTATATCGTAATTATTTTAAGATAACCCGTGCTGATTACCAGGCGATGACCGGGAATCTACTCATCCCGATCTACTTGGGATAAATGAGCTGAAAGACGAAAATTAATGTGTTTTTATGTATGTTTAAATAAGTAGAAGGAATAATTTATATCGTAATTATTTTTATATACCCCGTGCTGATTAAACGGCGTTGCCCAGGAATCTAATTATCCCGATCTTTTTTGGCATAAATGAGCTGAAAAACGAAAATTAATGTGTTTTTATGTTCAGTTCAATAAGTAGAAGGAAAAATTGTTATAAATTTATATCGTAATTATTTTAAGACACTTCGAGCTGATTACCTGGCGTTGCCCGGCAAATCTACTTATCCCGATCTTCTTGGCAAAGACAAAAATGGTTATTATGAGTTATCCGTCAAAGATAAACTTATGCTGTCGCGGACTTTTTTGTAGAGTTTTTTGTTGAGATATTCAATTCTGTGTACATTAATTTGTATATTTGTTAATGTTTAGGCTGTGTAAAACCATTTAAGCGTCCAAAAAATCAACTTTTACGAAAGGTGGTTTTTAAGGGTGTAGGAGTTGAGTACAATACCTCTCTTATGGCCTATAACCATCCCGGAAAACTCCTGAACATTTTGCAAAAAGCCCCATCGCAATCTGATGAACGGTATGGCAGCGCATACAATACGAACAAACAAACAAACATGCTTTTTATGCTTTTTTATATATTAGATTACTAAGAATTTAAGATATTGAAGCTGTACTACGAGAAGATTAAAAAAATCACATATCTTCATCGATCCTACCTACCCTACACCAAAAGACCATACATGATCTTGTTTTTCCATTCACCCAGTGAGACATATTCTATAGGTCTATAGAAAAAAAAAACATTAGGCCTATATAATAACATGCAAAATAATGGCGCAGAGCTATGGGACTTGCGCTGGTTTGGGTCTCCCTGAGGGAAGACATTTTCGCAAGGAATTTTCGCTAGTATGGGACCGGTGCCCACCCAGTGCCTTGAGGAATTTGGGTAGCTATAAGTAGCGGATCGAGGTTGAGAAAACCAACTATAACGGCTGGGGGATCCGACATACAGACCTCATGTCACCCCTACAAGGGCTGGATGATCGTCTACCTCTGTGATTAACATATGTGGATGTGCGGCCAGCAGCCGGCTTGTAAGCCCAGGGCCTTCCTTCTAGGCCTTTCACTCCTTGGGGTTATAGTTATAGTAAATATTCATACAAATTAAACTAACATTTAAAAGAACCAAATCAATATTATTAGAGCAGCCAAAAATCAAAAACTTGCCGAAATTTAATTGAAAAGAAGATATTTAAATATTTGAAAACAGCTAATTTCCAGAGGGTTATAGCCCATACGACCCTTCTGGAGACCCGGGTTCCCCCCTAACATGAATTTCTTGGCGAGACTAATTTAGGCACGCTTAAATTTCTCTACATATGTCAATGAGTAACATGTGGTTAGCACATCAGCTCAATTATACATCTAGTAGTCAAGTAGATATTACTCGGATGGAGAATATCGGTTAAATTTTGCCCAGAGATTTTAATATAGGGTTATGGTTCTTTTAAGAACCAGAAAATCTTCAGATTCCATATCCATGGCTCGCGCAGAACTTGTCCCTTAGATTTTTCCATCTTAAAAATCTATCTCTTGGAATGTATTGTACTAATTTGACTTCCGGTTTATCATAGACTAGTCCGTAATTTATTGGGATGGGCACATACAGTTTTCTAGGACGCCCTGATCTGTGGCTATTTTTCGAAAGATTTTCGTTCGCCAACTCTATCAATTATATGCTGAATGTTTGGTCTTGGCCTTCCAATTATTGCACTAATTCAATTTAGCGATTTACACTGACTAATCAATAATTAATTCCCTTTCTTCTACTGTAGCGTTTCTACCTTTGCGCCCCATTCCAGCTTAATCTGCAGCCAGAACACACACAACTACACGGTAAAGTACTCAAGGCTGCAGTGAATAACAACACTAGCAGACCCACCCCCACTCGACTTCATGTGAACATTCTGTTGACCAAAACTTAGTACTGAATCAATACTTTTTGTTGGTTAATTTTTGATGTTCATGTAGAAATTATTTTTTACTCGTTAACTGTCATGTTA
Organism: Diploptera punctata; assembly: GCA_030220185.1. Classification (NCBI taxonomy): domain Eukaryota; kingdom Metazoa; phylum Arthropoda; class Insecta; order Blattodea; family Blaberidae; genus Diploptera; species Diploptera punctata. The sequence continues at coordinate 584,337 of JASPKZ010007366.1, read as the reverse complement.
AAACAAAGGAAACTATTTAACTTCATAGAATTCAAATTAAATGTTTATTTTTTTTTGTAGTGAAGAAATAATTACATTATTTTATTTATATCTGGGTTATTTTTAAATGTATCAATACCTTCTGCACTAACTGTATGTATCTTTAAAATTGTAAGCTGATAAATATTGATTCTGGTACTTGAACTTATTACAAGAGTAATATTGGTGGTAGTAGTATGACACTTCGTAGAGTAAAATATAATTATTTACAAATGGATCGCACAGTCAGGAAGCCATATGTCATTTAGAGAATCAGTATTTCGTATAAATTATTTTGGTAATCTTTTTACATCTATAATTATTATTTTATTATTATTATTGGTCTGTACTTTCAGAAGAATAAGATTTTTTACTTTCTATTTATTTTTTGAGAGAAGCTTAATTCCTACTTTATTTTTAATTTTAGGGAGAGACCGTATTGATACAATAATGTCTAATAATAACATGCAACAAAACAATATATAACTTTACTAGTAGACCCTGCACACGTTATCCTGCCCGAACGTTCAATTCTCGTGTCATGGCCGGACGATATAAATAAAAATTACTTTTTTACCACAAAATTCAGTAATTCGCATGAAAAATCCTCACTGCCATCTGTTGTGGCTCAGGAAGCGTGCACTATGAGGTCACATTGTTTGTCACTCGGAATATGTCTGTAATGCAGATAACCACATATCTGACATAAAATAGTTCCTATAACTCGATCGCAGCGCCACCTACCGGGCCAATTTGTGAATCTAAACCATACAGGAATCCACTCAAATGCACACAAATTATTTCATCAAAATCGGTCCAGTGGTTCAGGTACTTTTTTATTTCGGATTTCAAGTAAACTTCCACTTCTAATTGTCTGATTCCGCTCATCCTTTTTGATAATACCTACCTCGGTTTATTTTAATAGGATATACTGAGTTTAGTTGTCAAACTTCGAAAATTGTGGCAGTTAGAGCGATTTTTAAATTTTCACTAATGGTTTTACAGGATACAATTGTGAATCTAAACCATCCAGAGACACACTCAAACACACATGAACAATTTCATCAAAATTGGTGCAGTGGTTTAGGCAATTTTTAATTTTAGATTTCGGGTAAATCTCCACTTCTAATTGTCGGATTTTGCTCATTTTTGGGCAATACCTACCACGGTTTATTTGAATAAGATGTACTGAGTTTCGTTGTGAAACATAAAACATGTTGACAGCTAGAGAGATTTTTAAATTTTCACCTCAGGTAAATTCCTACACCTAATGGTTCTAGAGGGTCCAATTGTGAATCTGAACCATCGAAGGACCCAATCAGACACACACAAAGATTTAATCAAAATCGTTCCTGTCGTTTAGGATGTGTTCAGTAACAAGCACACGTACAGAAGAATTATGTATATATATATATATATATATATATATATATATATATATATATATATATATATGAAGATAATTATGTACATTATAAATTGAGCAATTAATCTAAGTATTATTAGTTGATATTATTTTATAGAAGCCGTAATAATTATTCTTTATTTACATAAGTTATATATTTATTCAAGAATGAGTGTTGTTTCTGTTTTCTTCATTTTGTCCAGAAATTGTCCCCTTTTTAATCAAGTTTGACGATTTACGATTAACTCCTAATATGCTATCTATCACGAGTTGAATTTAGAAATCTTTACAGCAACAGCCGACGCCCCCAATATTCCAAATACATATAGTAAAAGTTTTCTAGGATATGTATTTCGTCTTCAAAGTTCCCGCACCATTTGACATACTCTCACATCTTAATCGTCTGTAATTTTGAAAAATGTCCAAGTCCCAAATATAAACCAAGCGAGGCCAGGCCTCTCCTTCAATCCAAAACAGTACATATATGGTTATTTTCCCCAAACCTGTTTCTGATCTTTTTTTAAACACAGTGAATGTTTCTTCACACAATGTGCAATTCAATGTCAGATCAATCACCTTTTTGACCTCACCGGATTTTGATGAAATTTGGTATGAAGGACACATATGACAAGGTAAGTAGGCCTAATTCTACCAATTTTACATTTTTATTTTGAAAATTATCTAAGATACAGATATAATATAAAAATAAAAACGTCCATGAAATGGCAATAACTACTAATAAATAACTGCAAATTTTCAGCAATTCTTACACTGCTTGAATCTGTTTATTGCATTATTATTCTTCTTTTCTTCTTCTTCATTTCCCGGGATAGGCAAATTGTCTGTTCCATTTCACAGTTGTTCTGTCCATCTTTTCAATGCCCTTCCTACATTCCTTGATCCTCTTGGCTTGCAGTTAAATGCTGCTTTTGGTAATCTTGTTTGTTCTTTCTACAAGTCTAAACCATTTATTTCTATATTATTTGATTTGTTTCATTCAGGATATATATATATTTAACTCTGTTCTTATATTTGCATTCTTTATCCGATCGAATCTTGTGCAGCCTTTTGTTCTTGTAAAAAAGTTCATTTTTACGCTTTGCATTCTACTTTGTCATTGTTGGTCATTACCCAAGATTAATTCTCAGAATGCAATGTACAAACTGCCAATGTTTTATAAAACATCAATCTAGTATCTCTTCTTTTTTTTCGACTGTGAAATCGTCTCCGATTCATCAGTCATTTTGACATGATTCTTGCATTATGGAACACCATATTATTAATAATTCCAAAATTCATTGTAAAGCACAGTTGATGTTTGTAATAAAATCTTCTCCTTCTTCTTCTTTTTCTTCTTCCCTTCCAGGATTAGGTCAATGCGACCTGTTCCGGCCTCAAGTCCATCGTCCCAAAGATCTTTTTCCATGTGTAATAAAATTTTTAAATATTCAAATAAGTGCCTGATATAATTAATCGTCCTCAACAAGTTTCTGTTTAAGAATCTTCGTCATGTAGTTAACTATTAAGTCCTTTCAGAATCATGTTCCATCTTCTGCATTCCATATAGTACTCATTGAGTAGCTCCATAGTTTTAACTATTTGACAGAGCTCCTTAAAGAAAAAATTAATATAGTTGAGGACGACGATATATCAGATACCTATTTTAACCCCGAAATCGTATGGTCATCGCAATCATCATCATCATTCATATTCATCTTAGGTTAAGCTTAGAATTAGGGACTCTCCTGGCACACCATTAACATCATCATCATCACCTATTATATAATCGGGGCAACGTACTCCCGCCTTCTTGGCGCCCGAACCTCAGAAGTGGGTTACAAGTACGCCATGCCAGGAGAGAAACCAGGAATTTTGAAAGACAAACCTGGGGCATTTAAAAAAAATTACACTATATTTTTTTTAGCTATTCCAATATTCTTAAATTTATTCTCACTGTACTCCCCAACACCTAATATATATATATATATATATATATATATATATATATATTTGATATGTCACCGCTGTGGTCTCGAGGTAGCGTACTGCCTTGTCACGCAGCGGGCCCGGGTTCGATCCCCGCTCGGGACAGTTTTTCTGGGTGAGGTTTTTATCGGGGTTTTTCCTCACCTGTAAGACAAATGTCAGGAAAACATTAAGGCCCAAAGGGTCCCCGAAATCATATGGCCATCGCAATCATCATCATTCATATTCATCTTATCATCATCATTCTTCATCGGTGTGGAAAGCAACGGGACGCTACCACACCTATAATTCCCTAGTAAAGCTGCAAAGCATAGCATGAAAATGCTATGATTGCAGTGAAGACCTGCCTTCGGACAGAATTACTATGGATAGATATATTTGATATCATAAGAAAAATAAATGCCTGAACGGGATTCGAACCCGGACCTCTGGGTTGGTACCCCAGCGTATTATCCAATCCAATACAAACATTTATCTTGTATATATATATATTCTCCATTACTATGAGATGTAACGAGAATATATATATATATATATATATATATATGTTCTCGCGACATCTAGTAATAATGGAGAGTATAATACATATATAAGAAAAATAAGTGTTTGAATTGGATTCGCCTGGTAGTGTAATGGATATCACGCTGAGGTACAGACTCAGAGATCCGGGTTCGAATCCCGTCCAGGCATTTATTTTTCTTATCATACCATATTAAGCTTGCATTGCTCAATGTTAAACATTTAATTATAACATCGATAAAGCGTCACTGCTATAAAGTAAAATAAATATTCTCTTTAATTTGCTTACTTGATATAGTCAGCTACTAGATGGCAGTGAAGACAGTGTTCTCGCGACATCTAGTAATAATGGAGAGTATAATACATATACAAGAAAAATAAGTGTTTGAATTGGATTCGCCTGGTAGTGTAATGGATATCACGCTGAGGTACAGACTCAGAGATCCGGGTTCGAATCCCGTCCAGGCATTTATTTTTCTTATCATACCATATATTGGAAGGAGATTCGCATACAAAGTAATGTCTCATTCAGACTGTTCAAGTTCGTGTTGTACGTCAGTCTATATTTCACGTTGCACTTTTACCTCTGAATTATCTTCACTTGATAACGCAGCTTATTTTGCCTCTGCATGTTTTTCAATAATATATTATAAACCTGGCATTTCTAAGATCGATTTTCTCACGGAATTACAAATTTTCCATTATAATGTTGTATTTGTATATTCCCATTATATAATTAACTTCTATGTGAGACCATATATTTAGTTTTATTTAAGTTTATTTCTAGCACCAATTTCTAGGTGTTATTCAATAGAGTACGCGTGTTGGCCGTAAGTATATCCTTGCTATCGCCTAATAAAACTACATCATCAGCATGAACTAACAGGTCATTAAAACTATTGAATTGTAAGCCTTCTTCATCCTCTAAGGCAAAGAGATGAACTATCTCCTCTATTATTCATTTTTTTACTATACCGCTTCCGAGTTAAGTTCCAGTTGTAATGTAAACAAACAGATGTATGGACTGCGTCATCATTGTTCTAATTACTGTTTACTTTTAAGCGTGTAAAAAATGTAGTTAGCTTTCTAACACTAGAAATAATTAATATAAACATAATAAAAATGTATGTTATCTAGAACATGTCAATATAAAGCATATGGGAAAAATTAAAAATATGTAATTACAATTGTAATAGATTAAATAGCATGTCATTGTTTAATTCTTACGCGTGCGCAATGCAGAATATTTTAAAATTTCAATTGTTTCAAATGGCTGCTTCTCCTATACAATTTTTGAAGCATCAAAAAGGAAAAAAACTATGAAAAGCGGAGGGAAACACGTCATTATTTTGAATGTTTTCAAACAGTTTAATGAAACATATCCTACATTAGCCATTGGGGATGTGGTGAAAATAAGAGCACAATTTATAGGTAAATCAGCATTGAGCAAATATATTCTACTCGTAGACCTAATTAAATTGCAAATAAACTTTATCTATTGACATCATGACAAAAGCGTAAACGTAATTATTGGTATCGTCTACCCTATAAAATGTTGTTTGTACATGAAATTTACATTGCTATATTTATTGTATCTTTAACTGTTATAATAAGTATAGTGTATATCTATATTTGTCAAATATTTATTTGTAATTGTGCTGGTTGAGTGGAAGAGAGGGCCTTATGGCCTTAACTCTGCCAGAATAAATAAAGTATTATTATTATTATTATTATTATTATTATTATTATTATTATTATTAATGCCTGTAAAATGCGATGTAGCCTAAAAAAATATTTCTATCATTTCTATCTCCCATAGACAATTCACTCATATAACGGGTAAAAGTAGTACCAGGGTTCCCTCAATAGACGGAGTAATATCTTATGTAAGTTTGTTTACAGTATAAGTGGAACTTAGTTCCGATACAGTATAGAGCTGCCATCAAATCCTAAAGGATTTTTTTGGATGAAAAATCAAATGTACAAATCAAATGGGCTTTAAACTGTGTGATCCGTGTCTGAATTTTTGGAGCTCGTAAAAGCACTTCGCATTTAAATTAGACCCTTGAGCAAAATTGAACCGTCTTTCCCATCTTACTTACTTACTCACTGTCACTATCGAACCCGTAGGTTCATGGCCGCGCGGACATAAGCTCTCCATACAACCCCATCCTAAACCAATGTGCTCCAATCATTCCCTGTATAATTTACTTCCCTCAAATCATAGTTAATGTTATTCTCCCACCTCATTCTTGGTCTACCAACTGGGCGTTTTCCTTCTGGTTTTCCTACAAGAAACTTCCATGCACCTCTTTCATTCCCCATTCGTACCACATGTCCTGCCCATCGCAATCTTCGAGACTTGACTGTTCTTATTATATATGGCTTCCTATAAAGACCTTGCAGTTCACTGTTATGTAGTCTTCTCCATTCACCTGTCTATTTATCTATCTTTGGTCCAAACATTTTCCCATCTACCTAGACTAATTCCTTATTTTCCTACTAGGTATCTCTTTGAGGAAATGAGCTAATTTGATATCACTCTTTAAGATCCGTAGGGAAATAAGCATAATATCCGAAATAGCTTGATTAAGACCTGTAAGGGGGTGGCATTAACTCTCGTAAGGATGAACGTGTATAGGCCTGGATAAATAAAACATATGGAGTTCCAGAGTGGCACACATTTCTTTTAGAATATGTAAAATCAGATATATTGCACCAATAAAACTGTTTGTTTTAGAAAAAAGGAAAACCCTTACAAAATCTAACCTTTTCCATTTGAGTTGAGAAATCTGGCAGATGTCGGTGAATTCTGTTTCAAATGTTTATCCTTGCTGTGAGCTTTATTTATTTTTGCTGAGTCCGCACAAACAGACTTGTGTAGTACGGCCATGTCTATACACTTAACTTTAACTGTGCAAGTTTTGATCCGGGTTACCATCTCCCTATTTACTTTTGATTTTATGTAGTAAAATCGAAAACGTATTTTCAATAAATCACAACAGTTTTGTTCTTCTTTTGTAAAATATATTTTTGGCGTAAAGAAATATTATAGAGTTTCTAAAAAACGTAGATACACTCATTAATATTAACGAGGGACAATTTTCGTCTCACTCTTTTCAGAATTTAATAAACATTTTATTGCTTTTACAGGCCCTAAGGGAATCATTATATGCGAAATGATCACTTAAATAAATACGAACAAAAAAAACACATAAAATCGCCTTCATTATAAATATGCCTATGTAAATAATTATCTCACCGTTATATATATATATTTGTGGGGGGGGGGAGAATGGGTTTACAAAAATCCAGAAAATCTTAGAAAATAGAATTCAAATTTGATGCAAAAGTATCGTAAAAACTCCATATTATCGTACGTAATGCCACGAGTGATTTCCAATTTATCTAGTGAATTTGGAAATTAAGAGTGGTATTTGTTAAGACTATTTAACGATAAAATTAAGCTGTTTACTCACAAACCATTATTTAAATATAGTTATTTTAAATATTTATATATTTAATGTAAACGGCGATGTTTGAAAACAAAAATGAGAAACATTATATTTGAAGAGAAAAATTATACGCTCAGACCGGGACTTGAACCCGGGACCCTTGGTTCTCTAGACCAAGTGCTCTACCAACTGAGCTACCTGAGCAAGTACCGATCTAAACGCAAATCTTTCTCTATATACATTGTAATTCCCGTCCACCAAATGCTGTGAAGCCATGCTTCTATCTTGCAAATGGCGGCTCCTTTATTAAGAAGACATATTTGGGAATTATACATTACAGCCAGTACTGCTTTTTCCAAGTTTTTATTATTGATTTCGTACATCTCAATGATGGATAAATCATATTTGAAGAGAAAAATTATACGCTCTTCTTAATAAAGGAGCCGCCATTTGCAAGATAGAAGCATGGCTTCACAGCATTTGGTGGACGGGAATTACAATGTATATAGAGAAAGATTTGCGTTTAGATCGGTACTTGCTCAGGTAGCTCAGTTGGTAGAGCACTTGGTCTAGAGAACCAAGGGTCCCGGGTTCAAGTCCCGGTCTGAGCGTATAATTTTTCTCTTCAAATATGATTTATCCATCATTGAGATGTACGAAATCAATAATAAAAACTTGGAAAAAGCCGTACTGGCTGTAATGTATAATTCCCAAATATGTCTTCTTAATAAAGGAGCCGCCATTTGCAAGATAGAAGCATGGCTTCACAGCATTTGGTGGACGGGAATTACAATGTATATAGAGAAAGATTTGCGTTTAGATCGGTACTTGCTCAGGTAGCTCAGTTGGTAGAGCACTTGGTCTAGAGAACCAAGGGTCCCGGGTTCAAGTCCCGGTCTGAGCGTATAATTTTTCTCTTCAAATATGATTTATCCATCATTGAGATGTACGAAATCAATAATAAAAACTTGGAGGAAAGAAAAAAGACTACTGGCTGTTTGTTTGTAATGTTAATCCCAAATATGTCGTCTTAATAAAGGAGCCGCCATTTGCAAGATAGAAGCATGGCTTCACAGAAGCATTTGGTGGACGGGAAAGGGAATTACAATGTATATAGAGAAAAGATTTGCGTTTAGATCAGTACTTGCTCAGGTAGATCAGTTGCCGTAGAGCACCTGGTATAGAGAACCCAAGGGTTCCCGTGTTCAAGGTCCCGGTCTGAGAGTATTATTTTTCTCTTCAAATATGATTTAGCAATCATTGAGATGTACGAAATCAATAATAAAAACTTGGAAAAAGCCGTACTGGCTGTAATGTATAATTCCCAAATATGTCTTCTTAATAAAGGAGCCGCCATTTGCAAGATAGAAGCATGGCTTCACAGCATTTGTGGACGGGAATTACAATGTATATAGAGAAAGATTTGCGTTTAGATCGGTACTTGCTCAGGTAGCTCAGTTGGTAGAGCACTTGGTCTAGAGAACCAAGGGTCCCGGGTTCAAGTCCGGTCTGAGCGTATAATTTTTCTCTTCAAATATGATTTATCCATCATTGAGATGTACGAAATTAATAATAAAAACTGAGAAACATTATGTTTCACTTGTTTATCACTGCAAACAGATCATATTATTTATTGCCCAAGGATGGCAATATTGTAACAATATACCCTAGTGGATAAAAAATGAAAAACATCAAACTGTATATTAATTAATGTCTTATGATGTAAATATGACAATTATATTTTCTGGAACGTTATTACCTGGGAAAAAACACGTTTAAGAAAGTTCAAACAGTGTTTTTTTTGTGGTATAATCAATTGCTACAAATGTTTTTACATTATCTCCCGCAAGCACTTTGTGTTAAAATTCGTGCACTATATATACAATCTGATAGCCACATGGGGTCACTGTAAAAGTAATGCTATGAGCTATTCAGAATGTTAAAATGGAGCAGCTTGATTTTACAGAAATAAAATGAAACTGATAAAATCTAGGTGAAAAATGAATGGTTGTAAATAAAAAATCATCGAAATGTGATTGATCATTGACTCCCATTTGGGTCATGCGTTAAATAGTCAATGGAAAATGTCTACTTTAATTAATTGAAAAATCTCATAATGTTATTTTCTATAATTAATTATTTATGTTTGAAATGTGAATTTTTGGTGAAACAGAATACAGAAGAATATATCGAAACATGTTCGAGAATAAATCAACATTAATTTGAGATAAAATGTTTCCAGTGTCAAAAAAACTTGATTAAAAGGATCTCAAAATATTACTTCCTAAAATAAACCTTTATAATATATTTTATTTAACAGGTATTAAGTGTATACACCATCTTCCTGTGCCCAATATTACGTTTTGATTCTCTTCCTCCAGTCATCATCTTGCAGTCCGCTTGTCCTTCATCAAATTCATAATTCCCTCTACCCATGTCTTCTTATGTATCCCTCTTTTTTATCCGATTTGAAAATCACTCAAACTCCTAACTTGCAATCTATCTTCATTCAACAGAATATTTAACTTACAAAAAATCGCCATTGCCTCCTAATATGATGTAACATATAGAATAAATCTAACCTACCTACTAATCCAATCTATGTAATATAATGTTACCTAACTAATCTAACGTAACATACATAATCTAACCTTCTTAACGTCCTCTGTGGATGCTAGGCTGGCACACGCGGCTACCCCTACTGGGCTTTCAGATTCGAATCCTGGCGGTTTAGAAGGGGTATTAGTGGACAGGCACAATGGGATTTATCGGGGGTTTCTCGGGTTCTCCCGTTTCCGAAGTTCATTGCACCAACAGTCTCTAACCCTTTTCCCTCCCACATCATGCCATTTCATCACCATTCATTCATTTCATATCATATTTCACCTTATCTCATGTTAGGTGAAACAAGTCTGGTTAAGCAACCCACAGGCATTTAAAATATGTGGTTATGATGATCTAATGGAGCATACTCGTGGACTTCCTCATGACTCCGAGTCTAAGCATGTCAACTTAGGGCAGAGGGGGATGGTCCCTTCTCAAGACCCCGGGCTTAGTCCAAATAATAACAAAATTAGTCATGTGCAATTATTCTTGTGATTTAGCTTTTTCTGTTCCTTATGAGGTATCTGGAATAATTTAACACAATTATTATACGTTTCATGCAGCTTGCTGTAAAATACATGGGTCATATAGAACCTAAACAAAAGGCTAAATAATACATAAGAACCTAAAAGGGATCATATGAAGCATAAAAAACGAAGAAAGACTAAATAGTTTACAAAAACTAAAAAAATAAATAAATACCGATATACAATCAAGTAAATTTAACATAAAATGTTTTGTAATTTTATAGGAAAAATCACAATGAGGTTTAATTTAAGATTTAAATTTATTTTATTTTACCTCGTCTCATATCCAGTCTTCTAATTATATCGGTTTCAAAACCTATGTGGTTTCATCTTCAGTAATATTTCGACTGATGTTATGTCATTCAGAAGAACTATAATGAGATGACTGGATATGAGTGGAAGGACGTATAACGAATTTTAATTTAAATCTCACAATAATATTTTCTTGAAATAAAATTTTCGAATCATTATAATAAACTGCTATCGTAAAATTTTCGAAATGAAATTATGAAATTTAATTAAATCGATTTCTAATGTTTGTAGACTTGTCTCTAGATGATTCAAGCATTTTTTTACGGGAGCATTGTAATCCTTTAGGAGTAAAGTATTCCTGCTTGACGTTATTAAGCAATTTTTACTCGAAGTTTTTGTGTCGATGTTTTGCTGACCTGCGGCAATGAATAAACTCCGACCCTTGTGGAAGAAGGCTCTTTTTCCTTGCTACTTTAAACAGAGAGCCTCCTTATTCATTAGAAAGGTGTGAATTCGGAATTTCACACTCCAAATTCCCGATACTTCCTTTGTTCTTCTTCCGAGACAATTTACAGTCACACGTGCCTTTTCCTTGGAGCATGCCCAGAATCTTAACCGTAAAATTAACAATCCATCCGGCTGATTGTTATGAAAATAGTATTAGAAATTCCGCAAGTAAAACAGTTATTAGTCACACTAGCCCAGATCTGATAAAACGTGCTCACTAGGTATGAAAAGACGGCTCCCCCTCCTACCCGCATCAGATGCACTCCCAATGAAACAACACACTGACAAGTGGGTACCTTGTCGGGGTATCCGACGTATGTTTGAACATTTCGCACCTACTGAGCTCTGCACTAGCCTATTCCTTTTTAAATTAAAAATCCTTAGGTAAGACTCTGGAAAAAGTTGTAGCTTGCCTACTAACGCCTGGTTTTAGTTATAGCAACGTCTATGTTATTTGTAAAGTGTTTGTCGTTAAATGGATGTCAAGATAAAGTTAAAAATTGAAGCTTAAATACACAATTCTTACAGAAATATGACAAAGTCTTATATAAAATATAGTCTTCAAATAAATATGTTCAGAAGTGTTAGACTGTAGAAAATATTTACGTTTTAGTGCTGGAAGTAAGAAGGCATTTGTTTCCGAAAAATCCCGATATGACCTTTTTTATTGTTCCGAAGACGATTTCAAGTCACACATGCTTTTTTCTTTAGTTTAACAAATCACAATGTAACATTCTGGAAGAAGTTGGAGTTTACCTAATTATGCCAATTTTTGTCACAGTCAATTCTATTTAGTTCTTTTAAGAGTTTGTCGTTGAATGGATATTAATGTAAAGGTGAAAAATGATGCTGGACAAGGTTAATACTTGGATATATCTGATAAAGCTATTACATGAAATATAGTCTGCAAAGAAATATCAAGAATGAACTCGACAAATTCAAAGTTATTATCAACATTTGTAGAAAATACATCACACTATAGGTCTTATAGTAAGAAGGATACAATATTTCGAAAATAAATTAATACACAATATGACAGTATCTAATTAATGGCGTCGATTATGAATATTGGTTGCTCGCGAATACTTTGGGAGGGGGAAATTGGGCATGCTAAGAATAATCGCTCATTTGTTACTACCTAACATTGATTTAGAATTTTTTTTCATTTCAAAATTTGTATATGGTAAATTTTATTTTGAGATATACGATATCAATGATACCTGCAACAATGCTCAATATTTTCGAAATAGCATTAATTTACAATTTTAAATGTAGATATAAGGCATGACTAGATTAGGCTAAAACATACGTTTCTTAATCCATTAATTGGCATGACGCCGCCCAATTGAAGGATACATACTATGCAGTAGCACATTTCCACTACGTCATTTAAATAGGGGCGGTATTTGCAATTATGGCTGGATTTATTCAATGATACTCATTATTTACAGGACTTTCCATAAACCCTAAATGGTTAAAAATCCAATTTATAATTATATCTGGAAAGAGCAGTATTTATTAATATATAAGATCTATTAAAATATATTTGCCATACATAAATGATAATAACATATATAAACTTGAAATAAATAGAGACAATTATATAATAAGATTTATAGTATTTTTCATTGTTATGGTACCATGTGTTACTAGTATAGAAAATACTAATTTCTCATAATTGAAGACCTCCCTTATGAATTTTTCTAAGATTATTTTAGGAGTTAAAATTAATGAAATATTTATTGATATTTACGAAATTTTACTCGATAAGTAGTTGGTATAGAACTAAAGTATGAGCTTAGCTATAAGACAGTATTCCGAATAAAACAAATGTTAAAATGATTGTATATTACATACTTAATCGTGGATGGGTCTTCAATTGTTTTATAAATTAATTATGTAAGAAAAAAATAAAATATCTTATGGATTATGTTTTAAAATATTTACATTTAATTATTATTGGTTATTGCACCAAGTGTCAAGTAATCGCTCGAGAGGTCGTACTGTTTGATACATTGTGAGACGTTTTAAAAAAAATTCTACCTATGTTATTTGAGCCGAACTTCTTTATTATAACAGTAGGAGCTGATATTAATACTCTGTTGGAAAAATCTTATTTTGTAAAAGTGACTATTCTTTAAATTGTATTATACAAATCGTGACCCTTTTCATCGCAAGAATATTTTTTATATTTAAACATATTTACAATATAACACACTTTAAACATGTACAATACAAATTTATATTCATAAAAGAACATCTGCCAACACCTTCATGTTTGTTCTCATTCGTCAGACAATCAAGTAAACGTAGCCTAAGGGCGTGTTTTTAAATAATTATATAATAACATTAATAAAGGTAATACATTCAAACCTCTGAATAACAAATACATATATAACGATAAACGCGTTTAAAACGATATTTGTTATGGTCCAGGGAATCTCATATATTTCTATCTTAAACGTAAATTGTTGTAGCGATAAATACATTTTAGAAACGCTCTGCTATAACGATACAATTATGAAGTTAAGTTGAATTTATAATTCGATACTTTCACCCAGTAGACATTTTAAGGCTACAGAAATTTAGTAATTTTATCACATTATGCCAAAACATGTATTGTACTACTGTAATGTCAATCTTATGGTGAAATTAAAACAGCTATTTGAGGATATAAATACAATACTATAGGCCTGCAATATATAAGTTAACATTAATAAAATTCATGATAAAGTTCCGTTGTGGTATTATTCAAAATTAAAATATAAAATTATGAAATATTTACCTAAAAGTTCCGTCTCCTCAACTAAAAGATTATTAATTATCTGTAGCGTTTTCGGGACTAGTCCCATCATCAGCAGAAGTAACAGCGTACATAATTGATCACCATTAAGTTGAGAAGACGGACCTTTTAGGTAAATATTTCATAATTTTATATTTTAATTTTGAATATATAATTTGTTATTTTAGGTTGCTTTTGATGTTATCTCTTTGAATTAAGACCCTTAGAAGCCAAGGGGTACAAGTAACATTTTACGAATTTTGGAGTTAAGTGTATATTTTAGTAATTAAAGCAGATACTGAGTGGCCAAAGGATACAAGTAATATTTTATCTGGTGTTGAAATCTACTGGCTGAAAAGAAAACTACTTAGACAATCACAATTGGATGCCTCATATTAGAACAACATTTGCTCAAAACTGACCTTTTGTTATTTATATCCCTTGGCTTTTAAGGGTCTCAGTTATGCTACAGCTTAAACAACTTTATTTTTCTGCAGTAGTGGTGGAAATTCATAGACATTTTCTCGAAACAAAAAAATAAATACATATATTTATGACTCTGAGCACGGGTCTGTTCGACCCTATATGCTTACCCCTGTCCCGTCATTAAATATCAATATATAAGTACGTATACCGTAGAATAGAGTCCACGAAACACTCATAATAATAATTACCCGGATATAACAATTCAGAACTGTCAGGAACCGCAAATATTCTTATAGGCTACCGAGGTTTGACTGTATTACTATTATTAATAAGAAACTCTTAATATGTATTAATTTATCTCATTACATCTTGAACAGAAGTTCAATATATTAATTTTGTTAAAATTGTATTAATTTGTTTCAATTAATAATTTCGTTAGTCTATATAGGCCTACATCCAGTATTATATAGAAATTAATTTCAATAATAGTGAAATAAAATATTCAGAAAAAATAACTATTACAGTTGTATTAGGATATAATTCACATCCATAAACATGAGAGTGAGAAACGATTTTCCTGGGGGTTCGAACTCTGTCCACCCGGTTACCTGCCGAGTTTATTTGAGTACGAGTCCCAAGATAATCGCTTCTTGATTGTCAGATGTTTCTACGTTCATGCTGTTGTGCATGTCAGGGATGTGATAGAGTGACAGGAGAATGTTGATATGTCTAGCAAATAATTCATACCACTCAGTTCATTAATATTTACAAATTTACAAAAATAAGTTTCTAAAATTCAACATTGCAATAAATATAGGTTTGGTATTTAAAACACCTTAGTAATTTTTTGTCCTATGGAACCAGGTTGTCTTTTAACACTTTTCAGGTTTTCTCCCCTGGTACTGGCAGAACATTTCTTATATTGGGGCACCTGGAAGGCGGAGTTATCCCGATGATATGATGGGTGATAAATGATAAAGAAGCGCCAGAAAAGTCCTTAACCTAAACCTAGCCTAGATTCTAGATCATGGGCAACCACAGGAATAATTCACTTTAAGGAAAAAATCCTACGATGAAACGTGGAATCGAACCTGGAATCTCATGAACTGTAGTGAGAAACACTGAACACTAGCCCATGAGGCTGGTCATACAGCTTAATATTACTATAATAAATACTGGAGTTCAATAATGTGAAATACGAACATATCGTTCATTTTTATAACATTATTATTATTATTATTATTATTATTATTATTATTATTATTATTATTATTATTATTATTATTATAGTGAATCAATATAAAAAATTGGCGCTTAAAATGAAATATTAGAAAAGAATTTCCAGATTATTGAAAATGGACACAATCCAATGTCAGGAAATAAGAAATGGGATGCATGCAGAGGAAAATAATCTACAGACGAATTGAACAAAGATGTTTAAAAGGTTTGGAGATTTGTTGAAAATGAGGGATGATGGATGGCCGAAGATCTTCAAATGGCAATATCTTGGGAGAGTAAAGAGAGGAAGACCAAGATCTAAGTGGAAAGAAAATTTGCTCAGATGGAAGAGAACTAGAACACTGAATTCAGGAGCTGAATTGAATAGAAATAACCTATGTGGAGACAGGAGTGAGAAATCGACCACAATTGTAGAAATCATTACCTATCCATTAGCCTATTATCACTGTCATCATTATTAACTAACTAACTAACTGGCACTATCGAACCCGTAGATTCATGGCCGCGCGGGCATAAGCTCTCCATATATCCCTATCTAGAGCTAATGTTTTTAATCACTTCCCTCAAATCATGGATAATTTTATTATTCCACCTCATTCTTGGTTTACCAACAGTGCGTTTTCCTACTGGTTTTCCTACAAGAAGCTTGTACGCCCCTATTTCATACCCCATTCGTGCCACATGTCCTGTTCATCTTAGTCTATGAGACATAACTATTATTATATCTGGTTTCCCATAAAGATCATGTAGCTCACTATTATGAAGTCTTGTCAATTCACCTGTCTGTTCTTCTCTCTTTGGTCCGAAAATTTTCCTAAGAACTTTATTCTCAAATACTCGTAATCTTCTTTTCTCCCTTAAAGCAAGAGTCTATGTTTCGCATTCGTATAATATAACTGGAACAAAGCAGTTTCATATAGTCTATTTTCAGTTTAACTTTTTGAGAGAAGTTGGGACGACAAGAGTCCCTGTAATGCATAATAGTACGCATTTCCAGAATTGAGTTTATTTTTAATTTTTTTGTGCAACCCATTGGGTATTTGTAATTATAGTTCCTATGTATTTGAATCCAGCCACTTCTTCAAATCTTCCCTCATTTGTCATTAGCTGTCATTATATAATGTATTTGTATGTGTGAACATTATTTAGTTTTATTGATGGCTACTTCCAGTCCCAATTTTTAATTTTTTGTCAAAATAGTGTGCATGTTGGCCTATATAATCTCCTCACTAGCACCCAATAATACTACATCATCAGCATAAACTAAGAGCTTGTTAAAACCATTGAATGTAGGACTTCTTCATGCTCTAAAGATCTGATGGAATGCTCTAGTACAAATTTGAATAGTTGAAGAGATAGTGTATCTCTTTACTTTAATCCATTGTGAATTTCAAATGTATGCAAAAACTGTTTGCCTACACGCACCCTACTCTTTGTGTCATTTAGAGACATTACGTCATAGAATCCTAGCTCATGCTCAGCAGGATTGCTATAGCTCGGTAATAAAGCGGTGAAACATGTGTATTACAATATTTATTTAAATATTCTATTGAGAATTAAGTTTAAATAATGAATTCAATACTAATCAAATTCATATGATGAAAGTTAAAAATTAAATTGTACCTGTTAGTAGGTGCCGTCGTCCTCAACTTTATTAAAATATTGTATATACAATTAACTGGAGCGCTTTCGGAAGTTATCTTCCATCTTCTGCAGGTTGAGTTTCCGCTAATTTTTGTTGTTGTGTACGATGATGTATACTCCAACTGTTTGTAGCAGCAACTGACTTGTTTTTGACGATTTCGTATAATTGTTTTAACTGGGATGCACCCATTATACGAAATCGTCAAAAACAAGTCAGTTGCTACAAACAGTTGGAGTATACATCACCGTACACAACAACACGTAGCGGAAACTCAACCTGCAGAAGATGAAAGATAACTTCCGAAAGCGCTCCAGTTAATTTTATATACAATATTTTAACAAAGTTAAGGACGACGTCACCTACCAACAGGTACAATTTAATTTTTAACTTTTATCATATGACTTCATCTCAACGGAATTTGATTTGAATTTTACTAGTATTGATTAATAAAATTCATATCAAGTTCCGTTGAGGTAAATAGTCACAAGATAAAAATTACGTAAAATATGTTCCTTTCGGCGGGTATCGTCGTCCTCGAGTGTGTTACATTGTTGTATTTACAATATTAACAGCAGTTCATTCGGAAGTTAAGTTCCATCATCAGTAGGATGATTATGTGTTGTTTCACGACATTACATTGTAGACGTTGTTGGTGTTGAAGTGTCGCTGGTGCCAACTTGTCGTTCGTAGTTGCTATCAACAACACTTAAAGACCATCAATGTCGTGAAACAACAACAGTCAGTAGCACATACTCATCCTCCTGATGATGGAAGTTAACTTCCGAAAGACCTGCAGTTAATATTTTTAATACAACGTTTTGGCACAGTTGAGGACGACGGCATCTTCCAAAAGGTACATATTTTAATTTTTATCTTGTACTTAATAAATTGTTGGAGCAAGTAGTTAGATACTCGCCCTCCAATTCTTGGATCCGATTTCGAGTCTCGGTCACCCCATGTGGGTTTCATGATAGAAAAATCGTAATCTTATCAGGCTTATCTCTGCGTTTCTCCCATTACCCCTGTCAATAATCCATTCCATCACTTCTTCATACTCATGCCATCCATTTTGTTTAATTTCATCTGCTTTTGTACTTGTAATGGTGAGATAGGCCTACTCATCCGGGATCCTCGTATATCACAGAACTCCAATAATAGTACTTATCTCATCACTCGATCCGACGTTATGGCGCACACGAATAGAGAGTTTATTCTTTTTTCATCTTATTTCCTGTATTTCCTAAATGGAACATAGGGCAGGAGTAATGTTCTTCCAGCGTACTCTGTTTCCAACCCGCCATTTCACTTGTTTCCAGCTTATCCTTTTTTCCTTTGCTTCCTATTCTACTGATCTTCCATAATTTATTAGGTCGTCCCCTCTTTCTTATTCCTTGCGGGTTACAATATAGTGCAGTCTTCTCGATGGTTCCGTCTAGCTTTCTCAACGTGTGGCATATCCAATTCTACTTTATTTGTTTTATTTTGTGACATATTGGAGATTGGTTGGTTTTTCTCCATAGTAATTCACTTGATACTATTTCCGGCCATCTTATATTTAAAATCCGCCTCGGACATCTGTTTACAAAGGTCTGCATCTTTTTTACTTGTTGCTTCCGTAAATTTCCATGTTTCGCAACCATAGAGGAGTACTGATTTTACGTTGGTGTTGAACAGTCTAAGATTTGTCATCAAAGATATGTGTTTTGTCATCAAATAGATTTTCTTATTTTCCATATGGGGTATAACTGCGCAAAGTCTCCATTTGCTAGACGAATTCGTCTTTTTATATCTTCCTCTGTTCCATCTGTTTTTGTAACCATACTTCCTAAATATATGAAGACATCAATTTCTTCAATTTCAACATCATTTACTTTAAATTTATTTTGATGGTTACAATTTATCATCATCTGTTTTGTTTTAGAGGAGTTTATCTTCAATCGAACATTCTTTGCTTCATCTGTTATAGAGAGTTTACTACTAATAAATTATTATGGAGGATTTTCTAATTCTTTATTCCAATGTCTGTGTTTAATGTTTAAGCTTTGAAATGTGCAGAATTGTATTCCTATAACAAGATATATTTTTATAACAATTGGTTTTTAATAATATGCAGAGAATTCAGGTTGATATAGGGTTTTTAAAACATCAGAGAGCAATTTAATATGTTTATGGATTTCTTTAACACGACATATTATGGAGGCCATGTTGGCGCTTCGCAAAGTTGGAAGAGGAGGGCTATGCATAATGCAATAAAACTGGCATCACTGCAAGTTCCAAGGCATAATAGTTATGATTACAACTATTAACAGAATACTATCATGACTCAATTTAACATTTAATTCCTGTCTTTATTTATTTATTAATCTGATAAATATCTAAGGTCACATAGTGTCTATTAATTCATTAATTTTATTTATTTATTTATTTAATGAACAACATTGAAATTTCAACCCCTTTAAAATAATATACATCAATTTCAAATCAAAGGTTTTTCCACGTAATAGATTGAACAATAATATTATAGTAGGCTATACAGACAAGTATGGAAACCACGAATATGTGAACTAGGTAAAAGTAGACACAAATGAAGATCACGAAAAATTGGATAGCATATAAAGGACCAGAAAGCGACATGGAAAAAGGCAAGAAGATGTCGTTATATATAAATAAAAGTAAGACTTCCCGTAAAACCTCGAAACCTGTTAAGATAAAGGAGGACATGACTATACGAATTATACGCCTACATATCTATTTAATGGTACTGCAAAATATTGAATATCATGAAATGGGTTTTGCTAATAAAATTCAAACCCAGTATCTGCTTTAACGATTAAGGAAAATAAGGAAAGAACCCCTTCAGTCATCCGAACACGAGTCTCAAACGCTTCCACTTAGCTATAGTTCGACGGATTCTCAATTCCTATGAATAACTCTTTGAGAACAAAATTTTGGTTTTGGTTGGAAAAATAAAAATCTGTACATTCCTCCCAAAATTGTTCCTCCAGAATTTATGTTATTTAACATAAGCACTCCATACAACCATATCCTGAGCGAATGTTTTCCAATCATTCTCCGTATATAGTGTCATGGCGGCTAGCTACTAACACGCACAAGTTACGCTCCAGGTTTTAAGTTATTTTTCAGCAGGTGCCTTCGTTATTTCATAGCTAAAGTTGTATATTCGTAGTGAGTTTAAGTTTAAATTTATATTAGTTAGTGTCAAAAGTGTGTACATTTAACAACATGGGAAAAAACACACGTAATTCTAACAATGATTCGACAAGTTCTACGGAGGAAGCTGTGAAACGTGTGGTGAAAGAGGCGCTACAGGATCCCGGCACTCTGCAGGTGTTTGTGTCCATGTTGCGGGACCAGGTAGTGGCGGAACTGCAGAAGACCATCCAGGACAACACTAAAGTAATTGAGGATCTGAAAAAGACCCTCGATGAAAAAGACAGAAAGATTGAGGTGTTAGAAAATAAAATAGACGACTTAGAACAATACCAGAGACGTCAATGCCTCAGGATTTTTGGTGTAAAAGAAGAGGCCGGAGAGGACACTGACCAGAAAGCCATCGAGGTGGCCAAAAAAATCGGTGTCGATTTATCAGTGACTGACATTGACAGAAGTCACCGTGTTGGTGTTAGTAATGCTGAAAGACCGCGGGCTATAATAGTGAAATTTGTTAGTTACCGCAAGCGCAGTGAAGTTTTTCTAAGCAAGAAAAAGTTGAAAGGAAGTGGGGTCACTGTTCGCGAGGACCTAACGAAGTGTCGCTATCGCCTGCTACAAGAGAGTATACAGAAATACGGTATTCAAAATGTATGGACAATGGACGGTGCCGTCATAGCTAAAGTGAATGGCGAAAAACGCAAAATTAGATCTTCTACGGATATCAACTAGATAGGACCTGAGTGTAAAATATGTTTACTTTGTCTTTTCTTTGCTAACAATTATATTGTTAATTTATTTCTAATTTAGGTAAGTTTTAAGTTTATTATTTTTTATTTAGGACAACTTACTTGTTTTATTTTAATTTAAGTTCTTTGTTTAGCTAAATTATTTTAATTTTATTAGAGTTATTACAGTACATAGTTTATTTTTACTTTCTGCTATTGGCAACATTGAGCTGACAAATGAAGACATGTTTGCAACCTCTGACTCACTCACCTTCTCCAATCACCCTCTTATTGTGCAGACAACTTTTAACGCAGGTAGCAACATTCCTCAATCCCAACCATCCCCTCCAACAACAAATACTACTAGTCTACTTAAGAATGCATTTTCTATTGATAAATCATCACTTAAAATCGCTCACGTAAATTCACAAAGCATTCTGTCCCACTTTGATGAGTTTGAAACCATATTTTCATCTCTTGGACTGAGCGCCATTTTAATTTCGGAAACCTGGCTGACCCCTTCCATACCTTCGTCCCTTGTTCACCTAGACGGATATACATTGCTCAGAAATGACAGAATAGATAAAAGAGGTGGAGGAGTTTGTGCCTTTATATCAAATGAGCTTAATCCAAGAATTGTCCACAAGTCCCCTTCTGTATATTCCGCTCGCCCCGAGTTCTTATTCGTAGAAATTCAAGCCAGTCTAAAAAAATGTCTCTTATGCATTGTATACAAACCTCCAAAAATAAGGCACCTTTCGGATCTAGAAAACGCTCTGAACGATTCATTACCTCATTATGAACACGTTATTGTCGCAGGCGATTTTAATACAAATCTTCTTCAGACTGACTCACCAGCCATACAACTTAAAAATATGTTCCAAAGCTTAAATATGACAATTGTTCCTTTCTCTGCCACACATCATACTGCTAATACCGACACTCTACTGGACTTAATAGTGACTACACATCCACAGAAAGTACTGTCATATGGACAAATTCCTGCTCCCGGCATATCTGCTCATGACATTGTATTCGTAGAATACT
Organism: Diploptera punctata; assembly: GCA_030220185.1. Taxonomy (NCBI): domain Eukaryota; kingdom Metazoa; phylum Arthropoda; class Insecta; order Blattodea; family Blaberidae; genus Diploptera; species Diploptera punctata. The sequence goes on along the minus strand of JASPKZ010007366.1, from coordinate 562,026 downwards.
CACTCCAATGTCCTAAAAGACGCTCTAAATTGATTACGTACAGAAATTTACAAAACATAGACGATACTAAACTAAAATCAGACGCTTTAGAACTACCTTGGTACACAATATGGAATCTTAGATCAGTTGATGAAAAAGTAGACACATTTAATACACTGATATTACAACTATATGATAGACATGCACCAGTAAAAACCCGACGATTTTCCCGCCCCCCTGCACCCTGGATGAATGACTCAATACGTGAACTTATGTCAAAACGAGACAAAGCATACCGAATATACAGACGACATAAAAATGACGAGAACTGGCAACTGTACAAACAACTTAGAAACACAACTACACAAACTATACGCAATGCCAAACTACGACACGCCCACAGTATAATCGGACCTGAAATAAGTGCACGGGACACTTGGCGAAATCTCCGTGCAATGGGACTTAGACAGTTGAATCCCTCAACTGACTCTATAGACATTTCTGTAGATGACTTAAATGAACATTTTACCTCAATACCCATGACACCTCCAGACAACAAGACTAAAACAGACATTCTTAAAGACTTATCCCCATCCCCCCATATAGGAAGAGATAAATTTCACTTTAACGACATTTCGCCTATAGACGTTAAAAAAGCACTCAAGCGGATTAAATCCAATGCACAAGGAACAGATAACATCAGCATTTTAATGCTAAATAAAATCATTGACATTATACTACCCACAGTGACTCATATTTTTAATGCTTCCCTTATAACTTCTATCTTCCCTACTGTATGGAAACAGTCTAGAGTTCGGCCTATACCAAAAATAAGTACACCTGCTAACTGTAATGACTACCGACCGATTAGCATCCTTCCGACATTATCTAAAGCCCTGGAACATATTGTACATAAGCAAATGACTGAATATCTCCAAGAAAATCACCTCCTTGATCCTTATCAATCCGGCTTTAGATATGGTCATAGCACAACCACAGCTTTGCTAAAAATTACTGAAGATATTCGTGAAGCCGTGGACAGACGTCAATTGACTCCTTTAACCTTACTTGACTTCAGCAAAGCTTTTGACACAGTAGACCACGACTTACTTATGATAAAGCTCAAGCACCTACACTTGTCTGACAGCGCTGTATCCTGGTTCGACTCATACCTGCACGGTCGTCAACAATACGTTTCATTAACTCTAGATCTTCGTCTTGGCGCAACGTGCCGGCTGGAGTCCCCCAGGGCAGTGTTCTCGGACCTCTTCTTTTCTCAATCTACATAAATGACTTGCCAACTGTACTAAAGCACTGCCGTTATCACCTCTACGCTGATGATCTCCAAATTTACCTACATTCACCTCCTCATTCTCTCTATAACAGCTTGACAAAAATGAATGACGATCTCATATCCATCTTTAACTGGTCTTCAAGTATCGGTCTAAATCTAAATCCTAACAAGTCACAAGTAATTCTAATGGGACAACAAAGACTGCTTACAACCTTTGACATATCTACACTACCAAACATTACTATAAATAATATAATCATCCCTTATTCTTCTTCAGTAATAGATCTTGGACTACATCTAGACGCAAATTTAACCTGGCAAACACAAGTGAAACACATATGTAAAAAGACTTTCTCCATCTTACATTATCTTAGACGTTTAAAGAATTTTCTCCCAGTTTCGTTAAAACAAATCCTTGTGCAGAATCTTGTGTTACCACACTTCGATTATTGTGACATTATATATAATGATCTAAACTATGACTTGTCGCAGAGACTGCAGCGTGTTCATAATGCTTGCGTTCGATTCATTTTCAATATCCGCCGTTATGACCATATTTCCGAACACTTTAATAACCTCTCTTGGCTCCGTCTTACTGACAGACGTAAATTGCACTCTCTTTCACTACTTTTCAAGCTTCTGAATTCCTACATCCCTACTTACCTGGCGTCTAGATTTGAGAAGTTATCCTCTTACCACAATATTGACACTAGATCACAAGATAGCAGTCTGCTAACAATTCCTCTTCATAGCACTTCCTCCTATTCTACTTCCTTCACAGTAGCCTCTGCCCGCTCCTGGAATCTCCTTCCTCAAGATATCAGGGGTTGCCGCACACTTGGTACCTTTAAGTCACGCTTATACAGTTACCTGTTGTCTAATAATTAATTTTTCTCTATTTATTTAATTTTATACTATGTCATTAATCTTTTCCTGTTTTTTATATATATTGTACATATTATATATTTAATTCGTTAAATTTAGAGTAAATCAAAATACATTATAAATATTAATTGTATTGTATTCATAACTTGTAATCGTTTATAAATATATCTTGTAATTTAGATTTAAGACTATTTTTTGTTTGTATTTTTTTTAAACCTGGTTGAGTGGTAGACAAGGCCTTAAGGCCTTAACTCTGCCAGGTAAAATAAAGCTATTATTATTATTATTATTATTATATTATTATTATTATTATTATACGGCCTAATTTATTTCCCAAAAATTATGATTAATGTTATATTAAATTGGTCTACCAAATGGTTTTCCTACAAGAAGCTCCAATGCCCCTCTTCCATTCCTTATTCGTGCCACATGCCTTGCCCATTGCAGTCTAAGAGACTTAACTGTTCTTATTATATCTGATTTCCTATACAGATGATGTAGCTCACTGTTACATAGTCTTCTCCATTCACCTGTTTGTTCATCTCTCTTTGTCCAAAAATTTTCCTAAGATCATTATTTTCAAATACTCGTACTCTTTTCTCTTCCCTTAAAGTATGAGTCCATGTTTCACATCCATATAATAAAACTGAGAGAATAGCAGTTTTATATATTTTCAGTTTAACTTTTTTTGATAGAAGTTGGGACGACAAGAGTCCCTGTAATGCAAAATAGCACACATTTCCAGATTGAGCCTATGTTTAATTTCGTTGTACATCTCATTCCTATATATTTTATTTACGTTTTGTAATTTCTAAAATTTGAAGGTTTTTGGTCCGTTAAAAGACATGTGCCAATGAATTAAACTGTAGCATTTTTTATTATTGACACTGAATGCATTATTTCAAATTTGATGGAATAATAGGCCTACTACATGTGCCTCTTAAAGTATGGGAGATAACAAAGAGAAATGAAAACTGTCAGTGGGCCTTAGAGACGGACTTCTGGAGAAGGAGCTGTGGAATATACAGCTACAACACATACCGGTACCTAAACAAGTGATCGGACAAATTATGAAAATTGAAGGATCATCTGAGACACGATTGAGATAAAGAGCTTATTATGGTATGGTTATCTAGAAAGAATGGAGGGAGATCGTTGGCCAAGTAGAATAAGGAACTGGACACTCCCAGTCAGATCTAAGATAGGAGGCTCAAGAAGCGTTGAAGTGATGATGTTTATGCAGCCACTCAAGTTTTGTTCTTAAATCTGCAAGGTGATTCTTGAACCAGTGTTTTGTACAATGGGTGATATTTGGAACAAAAGAGAAACATAATCCATTCTAAGTGCAAATTTATAATATTCTATTAATAATAAACTTTTACCTTATACATAAATTCCACTGTAACAAGCCATATTATTACACTTATTGTATATATTGTATATGGCTGGAACGGACTTTGAAGCTAATATTTATCTATATGTGGGCGATATTTAAACCGTATAACTTTATTGTCAACGTTGATAAACAAGATTATGAAATTAGAAGAAGATTAAGATTGAAAAAATTAGCAATGTCGTTTTTAAATATTTTTGGGACAAAGAAACACATAATGAAATAAATCGATAATCTTTAAAAAAATAGTAAGAAGTATAGTATCACACTGGTCAGAAACTTGGCAGTTGAAGATTAAAACAAATTATAAATTATTATGTAGGGAAACGCACTTATGCCCAAGATCAACTTTAATATAAGAAAAGAGATAAGATTAGAAAAAATGCAATAAATATAAAATGGGAGTAAAATATTCTACATTGAGTGAAAGAAGAAAACTACCGAGGGAAATGTAAAGACTGCCGCCCGAGAGGTTGAAAAGAGGGAGACCAAACGCTATTTGGATTCAGTGTATAAAAACAACAATTTGGAAATAAGAAATGTGGAAGGAAAATTGAATAATAGGGGAGACTGGAAAATACATTTAAATTCAATATTTAACACACAGAACGTAGGGTATCGGAAGGTGTTTTTGGATTGTTAAACCGTTCCATATAGATGGGAAAATATTTTATAACGTATAATAATTTTATATTTTGTGTCTTAAAAGTGTTTTTATAATGTAGTTGAAATGCATTGTGTGATTAATTATCATTTAATTTTATTTATTTTATTTATTTATCTTGGTGGAGTTAAGGCCATGTGGTCTTCTCTTTCACTCATCAGGTACATAAATATTACATTAAAATACAAAAATCACAATATTAATTACTAAACGATTATCTCGCCAAACTGAACTATAATAAAAATTAGGTCTAATAATGCAATAAAGTTAAAGACAATTAAAATAATTATATACCGTACACAAAGGAAGAACAGCTTAAATGTACTATACATAAAAAATGAAAAAAAAAACTAACGAAATAATGCATCGCTTATAAATTGGCCTATATAAGATGTTGGGTAGAAATATTGATAAATCTTAATATCATATTTATTAAATAGTGGAAAAATAAATTACTAATTGTTAAAAATATATATATTATTAGTGAGATGATTCTGTCAGTTTATTATTTTTTAAGTTTGTTTCTGAAAGACTTTACAGTTTGGCAGTTACATTCGCTACAGACGACAATTTATTTAAACATTTATATGACAATAAACACATTTTATTAAATTAGTGCAGTAAAATATACAATTAAATGACAAACATTAACTTCCTCTTCATACACAGTCCATGTCTCTTGATGTCTTTAATGAACACATGCTGATGTAACTGAGTACAGAAACAAGTGAACATCGAATAAACACAATCACTTTTTTATCAGTGCTGCTATGTCTATCGAAGTGCCCTCAAAAAATTTCCCATCATCTTCACAAATTATCTTATAGTTAATGTACAAATATATATATATGTTTTGTCCAATTCCACGAGGTTGACTTACGACATTTTTGGCTTTCTGTCCTGGCTCTGACAGAATTGTAACTCTCTTCTGAGGTTGGAGGACTGTAAGGTGGGGTTACGTAATCCCGATGATATGATGGGTGATAAATGATAAAGAATCACCAGGAGAGCCCTTAAATATATACTTAACCGATATTTCAGACCTAAGAGACCATAGGACTAATTTATTTTAAGGAAAAAGTCTATATCCTGAGAGGGAATCGATCCCGAGACCTCACGAAAAATAATTAGAAATTCTGATAACAAGGCCTGAGTCTAGTCAAGTTTAAAATTAAGAAAGTCAAAATTAAGGTACATTAAAAATACAATGTTAATGTAATGCATGAAATGGATTCATATATGAACTCTTTCATCCAATTGAATAATAAGAGTCAAGTGTTTTAAAATCCTAGACATTTTGAACAAATACTTTATTCCACTTAGATAAATATTTTCCATCGAATGTCATTAATTTAAAACAAATTTTCATCTTTTAGTAAGTTACCTGTCTTGTCTAAGTTTATTGAAAAGTTGATGGGAAATTTCATTATATTGTGCGCGTGCGCTTTGACTAGTTACTTGTGCAGAAGTGAGCCATAAACAAAAATACACCAGGAAAAGGGGTTGGATAAAAAGGAAGATATATTATGTACAGTATATCCATATCCGCTAGTACAAGGATTTTGTTGGAATAAATTTCGAAAGAAAAAATATATACTTCCCGCTTGATAACATTTTTTTTTTGTACAGAGTGAATTGGACAATGACCAATTTGCGTATGAATGCAACGTTTCGACCTATTTTTAAAAAGGGTTTTTGTTCGTTTCTCAATTGTATTAAAGCATTTTTAAAACTCTCTTGTCCCTGCACATTAGTACATGCGAAACAGTTTCACAAAACCAGGTCTTTGATAAAAATAAAAATATTCTCTTTTATAAAGCGAGAGAATCAGCACGACCTGATGTTGAAATATAGACTATATTACAGTACATGAGATTGTGAAATGGAATAATATTATTCATAATACAAAAAATATATGTCTGATACTAATTACCGGACAATATTGCATTTTTGTGATACATTTAACTTTGGATATATATATATATATATATATATATTTATATATAACTTATATAGGGCTACTATATAACTAAATAACTAACTCACCGGTATTACCGAACCTGCAGGTTCATGCTCGCGCGGACATAAGCTCTCTACACATCCCTATCCTAAGCTAATATTTACCAATCATCTCGTTTATAATCTACTTTCTTCGAATTATGTTCTCCCACCTCATTCTCGATCTACCAACATGGCGTTTTCTCTCTGGTTTTCCTACAATAAGCTTCCATGCCACTGTTTCATCCCCAATCCGTTCCACATCACCTCTTGCCCATCTTAGTCTACGAGTCTTAACTGTTCTTAATAGGCCCATATCTGGTATCCTATAAATAACATGTGGCTCAGCGTTATGTAGTCTTTTACATTACACTGTATCTTTATCAATAACATAAATAGAGAGAAAAATCTGTATTGGAGGCGGAATTTGAACCGAGATGTCGAGCTATGCACGCTGGCGTTCTCCGCTGAGCTAGGTCTAATTAGGCATACATTCCGGAGCAAGCAAAATACCCCTTCTTAACCTCCGAGATCCCCGTAAATAGTGAAACTTGTGTTACAAGATTCAATGGGAATTCTTATAGTACCAAAAGCTATTACGATGGTATTTCACTGTAACGTAACTAGTTATGAATTTTATATGGAAATAAATGTTTCCAAACGAACACTTTGTAGACAATGGTTAACATAACTAGAGAGAAAAAATTCACCTAAACAGGAATACCATGTGAACCAATGCTGCAAATGACTTGACTAAAACACCAATTTCTATATATATATATATATATATATATATATATATATATAGCAGTGATAATAATAATGATGATAATAATAATGATAATAATATATATAACATGGAAAGAAAATGCCTGAGCCGGGATTTGAACCCGAGATTTCTACTCTATATATTAGTGTCCTAGCACAAACATGTATTTTCTTATGTATATAGGCTATATATATGTATATATATATATATATATATATAGGCCTATATATAACTATGAATACACGAGAGCCAGCGGGACATAGGTCGAACTGCCATGAATTGGCCTATATAAAAAGTAAGCATTTTAAAGGGATTTTTTTTTACTTTATAACTGTAAGTCTTGTATATATATATATATATATATATATATTGCCTACGATCTTTTCGGAAAGTTTCTGTAGCAGATTTTGTAAAATAGTTATTTCAAAACCCCATATTTTCATAAATATCATCCTCTAGAGATTTGGTGGCATACCTCTTGTACACAATAATTTGAATGGTAGAGGAAGTGCATCTCCTTGCTTTAACCCTTTGTAAATTTCAAAAGTATCCGTAAAATGTTTGCCCGAAACCTACTCTCTGTCATAGAGACACTTTCGAAAAAAAAAAATAAATTTAATTTAATTTCAATGTTTAATATTTCTTTATATTGATCCCTGAGAGTAGTTAAATTAATAATAATAATAATAATAATAATAATAATAATAATAATAAAAGTTTAATAAACTTTTTTTTAAATTTCGTTATCTCATTAAAATATTCAATTTATTCATTAATTCATCGACGTTTCGATCTCCTTATGTGAGATCATTCTCAAGACATCAATTATTTAATATTATTAAATATTTGACTGATATAACCAAATGTTTTGAAATTGTTTTATTAAATTTTTAATTATTATTAATTTAACTACTCTCAGCGAACAATATAAACATTCAAAGAAGTCTAACTAACTTTATAGGAATTCCGAAACCCACAGGAGGATACTATATAATTTCTCCCCCTTAATTGAATCGTAGGCCTTTTGAAGTCGAAATATATCTGAAGTACATGCCATTTTGTTCCCATTTTCAATAATAATAATGATAATAATAATAATAATAATAATAATAATAACAATAATAATAATAACAATAATGATAATAACAATAATAATAATACCAATAATAATAATGATAATAATATAATAATTATTATTTTATTAAATCGGCCGTGGTGGGTGAACTAGTGGATATGCTCCTTGCCTCTGGTCCCGAGGGTCGCAGGTTCGAGCCCGACCGGGGTCGATGGGTTTTTTTAGGATGGAAAATCCAAGGAGCAAGTCCTCCGGGAGGGACTTTAAGTCGTGGGTCCCGAGTCTGAAGATTTTCAGGCTCGTAAAATATCCTTAAGCCTGAATGAAAAGGCCTCTAACCAAAATTTACCGATTTTTCCCGTCAGTACTACCTTTGAGGCGGAAAGCTGACCACGGCCACTCAAATGACATCTATACGAAAACAGTGTAAACTAAATTAGTATGATTCAAATTCTTCCCTGTAGGGGGTGAGCGCTTAAATCTCCGTTAAGAGAAACTTGATCTTACAAGAAGAAGATTATTATTGAAATACATATCACTAGAGAAATAAACAAACTATATATATATATATATATATAGGCCTAATTAAAACGTTAACACTAATAACCATAATTCATTAAGAACATGTTGTTAATTATATAGTGATTTATAGAAATTTTCTATTAATATCATTTATCTATCCACACCAACTCTATGACTTTGGAACTCGCAATGAAATGTTACATTCACTAAAGCTTTCCACTTATACCATCCTCAGCCAGCTTAATCCAGTTCAAATCTCCCATATCCAGTTCGTGACATTCATCCAAGTATTATTCTCCCACCTATTGTGTAGGCATTCATATGAGTCTCCTCCCAAAAGGTGTCTAAATATATATAATATTGTAAGCATCCCTTCTGTAGGCAATTCTTCGTCTGATGCTGTTATTGCTGTTTTTTCATTTAATCGACGCTCTTTAACCAAAGATAATTAACTCTAACTAACTAACTCATTGGCACTATCGAACCCATAGGTTCATGCCGCGCGGACATAAGCTCTCCATACATCCCTATTCTGAGCTAATATTTTCCAATCATTTCCTGTATAATCTACTTCCCTCAAATCATAGTTAATGTTATTCTCCCACCTTATTCTTGGTCTACCAACTGGGCGTTCCCTCTGGTTTTCCTACAAGAAGCTTCCATGCACGTCTTTGATTCCCCATTCGTGCCACATGTCCTGCCCATCGCAGTCTATGAGACTTAAATGTTCTTATTATATCTGGCTTCGTATAATGTAATTCACTGTTGTGTAGTCTTCTCCATTTACGTGTCTGTTCATCTCTTTCTGGTCGATAATGTTTCCTAATAAATTTATTCTCAAATACCGTAATCTCCATTCCTCTCTTAAACTAAGAGTCCATGTTTCGCAACCATATAATATAACTGGTAAAATAACAGTTTTATATATTTTCAGTTTAATGTTATTTTGGACGTCAAGAGTCTCTATAATACATAACAGTATGCATTTCCAGAATTGAGCCTATATTTAATTTCTTTGTGCATCTCATTCTTATTTATGATTATTGTCCTAGGTATTTGAATTCAACCACTTGCTCAAAATTTCCCTCATTTGTTATTAGCTGTCCATTTTCATTAATGTATTTCTATGTGTGATATTTATTATTTATATTTACTTCCAGTCCCAATTTCTTAGTGTTACTCAATAGTGCGTGCGTGTTGGCCTTTAGTATCTCTTCGCTATCGACCAATAGTACTACATTATCATAAGTAATGCCACGAGTGATTTCGAAATTATTGATAAATTCACGACTCACAAAGTGAGGAGTGAATTTATCTACAAAATTTGGAAATCAAGTGTGGCATTTGTTAGGACTATTTAACGAATAAAATTAAGCTGTTTACTCACAAATCATTATTTAACTATAGTTATTTTGAAATATGTATATGTTTAATGTAAACGGCGATGTTTGAAAACAAATGTGAAACGATTGGTACGCTTCATTTGCTTATTTTGTTCTCACTGCAACCAGATCTTACTATTTATTGCCAAAGGATCGCAATGTTGTAAGAATGCACCCTATTGGAGACATTTATAACCAATCGAATAGGTATTAATTCATTTCTGATGTCCTATGATGTAAATATGTCAATTATATTTTTTCTGCAACGTCATTTCCTGGAAAATAATTCGTTTAAGATAGTGAAAACAGTGATTTTTTGTGGTATAATCAATTGTTACAAATGTTTTTATATTATATCTCGCATTCGCTTTGTGTTGACATTCATGCACTATATATACAATCTGGTAGCCGTATTTCTTAGAGAGTCAGTCACTGCAAAATAATACTATGGCCTATTCAGAATGTTAAAAAGGAGGTGCTTTCTTTATTATGATAAACTTTAGTTGGTAATTTTAGACGAAACACGACAGTGATTGGTTGTAAATAAAAACATCATTGAAATGTGATTGGTCATTGACTCCCATTTGGGGCATGAGTTAAATAATCATAAGTAATGCCACGAGTGATTTCCAAATTATCGATAAATTCACGACTCACGAAGTGAGGAGTGAATTTATCTAGAGAATTTGGAAATCAAGAGTGGCATTTGTTAGGACTATTTAACGAATAAAATTAAGCTGTTTACTCACAAATCATTATTTAACTATAGTTATTTTAAAATATTTATATATTTAATGTAAACGGCGATGTTTGAAAACAAATGAGAAACGATAGGCACGCTTCTACTGCTTCTTTTGTTTATCACTGCAACCAGATCATACTATTTATTGCCAAAGGAACGCAATATTGTAAGGAGGAGCTTTCTTTAATATGGTAATTTATAACACTAATAAATATTTGGTGAAACACGACTCTGATTGGTTGTAAAACAGAAATCATTGAAACGTGATTGATCATTGACTCCCATTTGGGGCATGAGTTAAATAGTCAGTGTAAACTAACAGCGTATTTAAGTTAATAAAACTAAGATTGTAATACGTATAGTACTCACTAATGAAGTGTTTATATGGTGAAATCAAAAAAAAGACAAGTTTACTTCTCGTTATTATTATTATTATTATTCAACTTTTTGTTTGTGGAACGAAGATCAAAGACAGGCGTAAGATTTTCTTCTTATTGTGCCAAGTTGCAAACGTAACTTTTAAATACATAAAAATCCTAGCCCTTCGACATTAGCATTGCATTTCAAATTTCGATATGAAAGCACCGACAAATTTTGCTAACAGGCCTCTTTTTTCGAAATTGAAATTCTTTTCTGTGTCTGTCTCTACAAGTATATCCTTATGTGAGGCAAGTGTGCTCCCTCTCGGGAGTTAATTAACGGAGCTAATCTAGTTGCAGATGTCACGCGGATATTTAATCACCTGGGACACCTAAGTTATTACGTGGATGAGCTAAGATCGCTTAAATGTGAGCCTTAATTTAGACTATAATTTAGACTTGAGTTTCTTTTACTAGCCCGAAAATCTTCAAAGTCAGACCATGGTTTAATGTCCCGCCCGGTGCACTCGTCCCTTGGATTTTTCATTCTAGAAAATTCATCGATATATTCCCAATTTGGATTCGACGTGCCATGTGTCTACTACACGGAACCAACGATTGTAGTTCTCTTCCAAAGAAACTCATACTCAGGATGTGTACTCCCTGAAAACTTCAACGACATCGGTGGTCTGCATGAGTCTTCGACTTGCAAGTCAGCGATTCTCGAATCTATTTCTACCAATGCGAGACCACTTCAGCCGCGAAAGTCAAACGTCATTATTAGGATGCGTCATATTTTAATATATACACATATATATATATATATATATATATATATATATATATATATATATATATATGTAATAAATTATTGATTTGTTCAGTCGATAATTTTTATTATTATTTTTATATTTATATTTTTATACCCTTATTATTATTGCTGAGGAGATATATATATATCCACCGCTGTGGTCTCGAGGTAGCGTGCTGTCTTGTCACGCAGCGGGCCCAGGTTCGATCCCGGTCGGGGCAGTTTTGCTGGGTGAGGATTTTATCGGGGTTTTTCTTCACCTGTAAGACAAATGTCAGGAAAACTTTAAGGCCCAAACGGTCCCCGAAATCATGTGGCCATCATCATCATCCTTATCATTATTGTCATCATCATCATCATCATCATCATGCTTCACCGGTGTGGAAAGCAACTGGAAGCTACAACTCCTACAATTCCTACAATATATATACTGTATATATCATCATCCGGTATCATGGCACCTGCCGCCGTCTTCCAGAAACCAAACGCCATTCCTCTCTGTCCATCCATTGATCTTCCTCCATTCCTCTGATATTCATAGCTGCTTGTACCCCTTCTATCCAAGTTTTCTTCGGTCTTCCTCCTTTCCATTGGGATCCATTCCATAACAATTTTAGGCAACCTTTGCTCTGGAATTTGACATGGCCATACCACTGTAATATTTTCTTTTCTATAATGTCTATGATGTCCGGCTCCTCTTGTACATCTAGGCCCTGCCGTCCACCCCTTGGGATACCTCGGTCGTCATGACCATACTCCCAAGTCCTAGTTCTAGTCCTCCCTATCCTAACTTCGCGTCCACGTTCAAGTTCTCGGTCCTTACACCAACACTCCAGGGAGAGAGTGTTGGAGTTTGCACTTCTGGGCAATTGATGAGCTACATAGTACATCAGGTCACTCAATCCTGATGACCCCACAGTTGGTCCACGGGCTCCATGAGCCTAGCCGGGAGGACTGCTGTCGCAGATCCACCGACTATTCCCCTGTTCTGCCTCCAGGGACGTGTCCTGCAGCCGTTGTGAGACCGGCTAGGGCTACAAGCCCAACAGTGTGAGACTTTTAGTACATCCAGGTGCTCATCTCCTGGCGACCCCACAGTTTGTCGACGGGCCCGTAGGCCAAGCCAGGAACCAGTACAGTAGCTCCCCGCTGGACTGGTCCGAGCCGAGCCCTGGTGTGCCCCCAGGGACGCCTTCTGCAGCTGTTGTGGGCCAGCACGGAGCTCGCAAGCTCCAACAGATGAGCAATTAGTACGACAAGGCGCTCAACTCTTGCCTACCCCACTAATGGTTCACGAGTCCCTTGGACTTAACCGGGAGGACTGTCTAGCAGATCCACCGATCTTTCCCCCAGTGCACCAGCTGGGGACGTGTTTGTTGCTGAAGTGGGTCCAGCCTGAGCTTTTAGTACGTCAGGTCGCTCAACTCCTGACGACCTCACAGATTGTCCTTTGGGTCACTCGGTTCCAGAGTCGGCGCTAAGCCCTCCTCCAAAGACCGCGCTTCCTCCTTTACCGAGATTGACCTGGTGGTAATTCCCAGCATTACGCCCGGTATTGTCCCATCCAGCCCGTTCGCAAGACTAGGCCTAGTCGTGTAGCTGCTGTGAGGCAGCCCACTGAGCAATGTAGGCATCCAGGGAGCTCATCTCCCATGGTGCCCCCACAAAGGTCCTCGGGATAAACCAAGAGAAGGGAGCAGGCGGAACTCCACAATCTCCCACCGCCTCGCCACGACGGCCGCTGTCCCCGTTGTGGGCACGGGGCGATGAGCTTTAGTACAACAGTGCGCTCCTCTCCTGTTGACCTCACTTATGGTCCGCGAGTCCATCGGACTTGGAAGGGAGGACTGACTAGCAGATCCACCGACCTTTTCCCCACTACGCCACCGAGGGGACGCGTTTTGTTGCTGAAGTGAGACAGCACGAGCTATGTAGTGCATCAGGTCGCTCGAGTCCTGACGACCTCACAAATGGCCCGCGGGTCCGGTCTGGACCTAGCCGGGAGGAGTGCAAGCAAACCACCGACCGTTCCCCTATCCGCCGCCCGGGGACGCGCCCTGTTGCTGTTGTGAGCACAGCTGGGGCCCGTAAACGGACCCCCAGGGCGGCTCCTCTTGTACACCCATAATTTCCCTTATTTCTTTATTTCGTATTCTATCCATTCTAGATTTTAAAAACGTGTGGAGTTGCCAGTATACCATCGGGCGCCTCCCCAGGTGGCGGATAGGGGAACGCTCACCAGATATGGCGGGTACTGGGGAAATAAAATACCCAGGGCGAATCAAAACTAGCGCTGCTGCCTTGCAGTAAGATACAGACTATCAAAGGCTAGAGGAAGAAAACCTTGAACAAAAATTACCCGTCCTCCAAGTTGGGGGTTGATGCATCGGGCCAGCTCCTCGTTCATCATAAAAGGGAAAAAGCTAATAAAACCAAACATCATGCCCCGGAAAAGGTTAAATATAATAATTGAAAATAACGAGATAAAGATATATGTTCTTCCTTTATTTTTATTGGATCCAATCAGTGTTTTAAAGTTCACTTCTGACTCTATGTAGACAAAACTATTTACAGTTTGAAGTAATTTATAGATGGCACAACATCTCTATCAGCGATACGTTATTGTACACGTTATTTTAATTAAGCAGGTGTGTGTTTTATAAAGAGCACAAGTGTAGCTCATTCTGCTGCAGCCAATCCACTCACTTGTCAATGAAAGCTATTAAAACAATTGAATGACAACATGCGGATGTGTATGTAAATACGCACGGATGTATTCAATTGTGTTGTCGCGTCATTTGTTTCCTTGCGCAACGCATCAAGTGTTACAAATGAGTCTCCAGACAAAACACTGTCGCCACCTACTGTGTGGTCGAGTTATATTTCATTATTTTATTATACTATGTAATGGAAAATATTATGAAAAGTCTGTCTATACTGAACATCCCCACGTGAAGCTAGAGTGCTCCCTTCTTGGAATTATTTAACTTAATTAATTTGATTTCGCTTATTTTTCTTTAGATGTCAGTGAATGATAATTGGATAGCTCATCGCTCCAAAGATACAACTAGGGTATCACTCGGATAGGAAATGCCGGTTGAATTTTCTTAGAGCCTCTAATTTAGGATAAAGTTCTTTTCCGAGCACGAAAATCTTAAAACACGGGATTCAATCGTTTCCTTCATTCACTACGCAGTGTGCGCAGAAACATTCGATGGTTACAACCTGATATAACGTTGCAGTGAGTTTTTGGATTTATATGAAACTGGTGTCGTTAGAAAGAGAAATTCAAACATATTAGTACCTACTTCAAAGACATAGATGTGTGCTCCATGTGTCACGCTACAGATATAAAGGCAATATTTCCACTCATACTACACAAGAACCAACATATCTATGGGGATGGATTAGATACAAAGTCGGAGCTCTTGCAGATTTTGAGGTAGTGGAGGTATACAGACAAGGTTTTTATGGGACCCCATACACTTTCCATTTGGAAACGATATAAAACACATTTAGCTTAGGGGAATTACGTTCAACCTCCAAAATGCAACATCGATCTAGCTACCCCAAACCCTAAAAGAGTATACTTGTTTTCTTTTTTCATATAAGTTTCTATATAAAGAAAATACCAAATCAATAACAGCCTACAGCAAGGAAACTTATCATATACAATGCATATGACACTGTGTACATTCGTACGCTTTTCTTTATTATTATTTCTATAGATTCGCTAAAACCCTTACATACACTTGAAAATGAAAATACAATTTAACACAACTTCTTTGTCTCCAAAATGTCCTAATGACAAGCGAAATAGCGGGAAATAGCTTTCTTTCCCTTGAGCTGCCATCTTTCATTTCTGTCAATATCATATGGCTTATAAATTATTAAAGTTTTTCTTTCTAATGGCACCAGTTTCGTATAAATCCATCAACCGACTTCGACGCTATACCAAGTTGAAACTGCGGAATATTTCTGCGGACATGGTTTGCTTACAGCGACAACAATAAACTGCTGGATCAGATATTCTACTATATAATGACTACTTAGGTTAAAATATTACCTTATATTGATTAACAGAAAATGGGAAAGCTGCACCAGAGGTATGCAATGGTCAAACTTCGATTACACTGTATAATAAGACAATTATTTTCTCCATATTTTAAATGTTTCTAAATCAGATTTTTGCGCTGATTTCAAACATGTAATTACGTTTTCTCAAATATTAATGGGTCCTGCAGATATAACCAAGTTCTTAACATTTTATCTTATCCTTTTATAACATACTTCCAGAGATAGGGTAATTGCAGACATTAATCGAATTCTCTGTCCGAGAATCTCGGAAGTGCATACCTTTCACTGTTCACAGAATTTGGAGAGAACTAACAAGATATCATGACATTTCAAGCATGCTTTATCACGTTCGTTAAATGTTGTTAAATCTCATTTTATGTTTTGAAAGTAAACTTTCGTATCATAAGGAATTGACTTTGTCTCATAATATTATTCTATTAACATATGGATTGTCCAATGCAGATACTTAATCTCACCAATATTCCATGACAAATGTTCCTCTAGTAAAAATATGTAGATTAAACGAAAAAATTAATTTCTCCGAGAACTATGGAAGCTACATGAATAAATTTTTTACCTCCCTGCTCTTGAATTATTATTATTATTATCATTATTATCATTATCATTATCATTATCATTATTATTATTATTATTATTATTATTATTATTATTATGGAACAGAAAAACTGAGAAAAACAAGTAGTCGCCAACATTTTGTTATCTAGTGTTATTTAATCCTAAGATTGTAAATATGTCCTTTAAGGTACATTGGTATAATTTATTTAATAGTTTAATAAAACAATAGAAAAATTAATGAGTGCAAATTATTATAATCTGTATCGAATTATGTAATAATAAATAAGAAGTAGGGCCTAATAATTAGGTAAGGTTTATACTTACTTACTCACTGGCACTATCGAACCCGTAGGTTCATGGCCGCACGGACATAAGCTCTCCATACATCCCTATCCTGAGCTAATGCTTTCCAATCATTCCCTGTATAATCTACTTCCCTCAAATCATAGTTAATGTTGTTCTCCCACCTCATTCTTGGTCTACCAACTGGGCGTTTTCCTTCTGGCTTTCCTACAAGAAGTTTCCATGCACGTCTTTCATTCCCCATACGCGCAACATGTCCTGCCCATCGCAGTCTACGGGACTTAACTGTTCTTATTATATCTGGCTTCCTATAAAGACCGTGTAGTTCATTGTTATGTAGTCTTCTCCATTCACCTGTCTGTTCATCTCTCTTTGGTCCAAAATTTTCCTAAGAACTTTATTCTCAAATACTCGTAATCTCCTTTCCTCCCTTAAAGTAAGAGTCCATGTTTCGCACCCATATAATATAACTGGTAGAATAATAGTTTTATATATTTTCAGCTTAACGTTTTTTGAAAGGAGTTGGGACATCAAAAGTCTCTGCAATGCATAATAGCATGCATTTCCAGAATTGAGCCTATGTTTAATATCTTTGTGCATCTCATTCCTATTTGTGATTATTGTTCCTAGGTATTTGAATTCAGCCAATTCCTCAAAATTTCCCTCATTTGTCATTAGCTGTCCATTTCCATTATATAATGTATTTCTACGTGTGACCATATATTTAGTTTTACTGATATTTACTTCCAGTCCTAATTTCTTAGTGTTACTCAATAGTGTGTGCGTGTTGGCCTTTAGTATCTCCTCGCTATCGGCCAGTAGTACTACATCATCAGCATAAACTAACAGCTTATTAATACCATTCAGTTGTAAGCCTTCCTCATTCTCTAAAGATTTAATGGCATGCTCTAGTACAAAATTAAATAGTAGAGGAGATAGTGCATCTCCTTGCTTCAACCCATTCTGGATTTCAAAAGTGTCTGAAAACTGTTTGCCTACACGCACCCTACTCGTTGAGCCATTTAGACACATTCGTATAAGTCTAACTAACTTTTTAGGAATTCCGAACTCCAGCAGGATACTATATAACTTCTCCCTCTTAATTGAATCATATGCTTTTTGGAAGTCTATGTACAGTTGATGTACAGTACCATTATATTCCCATTTCTTTTCTAAAATCTGTCTTATACTAAAAATCTGATCTGTTGTAGACCTGTTTCTTCTAAATGCACATTGATGATCTCCTATAATGTCATCAATATAGGGAGTAAGTCTGCTTACTAATATATTTGTTAGAATTTTGTACGAAGTTGAAAGTAATGAGATGCCCCTATAGTTGTTGCAATCAGTTTTATCTCCTTTCTTATAAATTGGTATGATAATTGACTCCTTCCATTCATCTGGAAGAGCTTCTTTTTCCCAAATCATACTAAGCAAACAGCGTATCTTGTCCATCAATTTTTCTCCCCCTGATTTTATCAGGTTTATACATGATTTTATTTTCATTGCGGTCGGACGCATTAAAAAAAACAGCGTTTCGCCAATTTAAGGATTCATAAAATTCTTGTAGAGAGAAAAGAATAAGAGAATAGTCTGTGACCCGTGTTGAACGGCAGTGGCAAATTTTCTCATTTCGCCAGTCTATGTTGGGAAACATGGCCAGCAAATATTCGTAGATATCGACAGTACGCAATGAAAACCTTGTATCTCCATCAGTCATTGAAAACCACATAACTCCAGTAGCCAGCACAGAAATATGTGATGCATAACCTGTTGAGAACACGGACTTCAAATTTATCAATAACTTGACTTGTATTCTGTAGTAAAATATGTGGGAACTATTGCTGTATCAATCTTCACAATTATTTAAAACAGTTATTTGTTTCTCCTGTAAAATTTACCAAAATGGAGGTACGAGGTTGTTATGCCCCAAAATGTATAGGCTTTATAAATTCCTTGTTTATTGGGTTCATAATTGATAGTGTGATAGCCCGGAAATTATAGTTATCACAAGGGAATTATTAAATTTAATTAGTTCTCTATAAACATTTGATTGATATAATTATTAGGGCTTTTTAAGCAGTTTATTTAATATGAATGCATATCCGGTTGCCTTGTACCAGCCACGTATCGGTGCGAAAAGTTATTCTTGAAAACGCTTCCACGTTACATGAAAGCGACCCTCTTATAAATTCGGGGTTTCAGGCCCTAAACCATCTCGTCGGTAGCTAGGGATCTCACTAGCCCGTACGTATCTCAACGCAGTTGTAACCTGCTCTACTTGGATGCCACCTTTAATATTCACTTGTAAGTCTGCTTCTTTATTTTGACTTAAATAATAGATGTTTATACAACTGGTTTGCAGGAATAAACTCAGTTTTCTAACTTAGTCGGTCAAAGAAATTGAACATATTAAAGAAATATTTTATTCCTTGCTCAGACTCAATAAGTGTTCAATTGAGACAATTTTCTTGTTTCTCTTTGGTTTAATATGGTTAATTTGAAGATAGTGTATAGTAACTTTTTCATTCATTTATGCTGTTGTTTTTTGTATATCTTATTTTAATTACTGTTTTAATTTGTTTCTTTTAAATATAGTGGCGTTGTTAAAAAGTTTAATTTTATTTCTGTGCATAGCAACCTGGCTTTTGTTATCCTACTAAATCATCATCATATTACATTCACGAATTTAGACCATTTGTTGACCTGTTTCGGCCTCAAGAGAAACACCATCTTCTTCTTGCAGGTTAATATCTTAACATTTATTTGGGTATCCTGTGATGTTCCATTCGATGAACATGTTGCATCCATCTTCACTTATATTCAGAAATTTTGTTTTTTAAAGGTTCCATGTGTAATTCTTCTAAGATGTCTTCATTTTTTTGTGATCTAGTAGTGTGTATCCTGCAGTCCTCCGAAAAATGTCGAAACATATTTTTTTTTTCTTTTTGGGGACTATTTTAGCATTTGCTCTTTATACCCTGGGGAAACCACAGAAAAACCCAGGCTGGACTCGTAGCCTTCGATATAATATTAAATCATCCAAAACTAAATCTTTTTTAATCTCATCGATATAAAAGTTTTTAATAATTCAGATAATTAAAATAGGATATTAATTAAATAAAAATAAAACTTAAAGTTTTATTTGATTTTCTTATTTATATAAATAGGATATAGATATATATACCATAGTTTAACCTCTCACCTTATAGATACTTTTACGTGCCATACGGCACCCGAGCCTTACACTGGCACGACCTGTCGGGAGGGGGATTTTAACTATGGATCACATACACACTTTCTTGACCATACAAGAACATGGAGAGAAGTTTGTTACCAAATAGTTAAGTCAGGGAATAATTATATTTTTATTATCTCAGAGCCATTCTTCTTTATCTTTTTTTAGTCTTTTTAATAGAATACTTTCACCAACTATTGATATTGGATCAATTGACTCCGAATGAGTGTTATATATATATATATATATATATATATTTTACGACCTACTTTTTACCTCTCACGATTTCCCGAAATTCTGATTACGAATAGTAAAATCATACCAGTATTATGTACCACTTATGCACAGAGAGTACCTTTTATGAAGTCAGTAGGGGTGTGAGAGATAGCTTTTATCTGCTAATAGTCTTCTCATCCCGGGGAATCTGATGGGGATGCAAGAAGAGGGTGGGTGCTGATCTTATTTTCCGCGTCACGTCCACTCCACGGAGCCGCAAAGAGAATTCACTACTTTCACAAACTCTTCATATCCTCACTTTTTTTCACAGAATTCTCGTTCTCTTTCGGTAGATTTTTTTTACAATTTTTAAAAGTAATGATGACGCCTTTGCGGTAATTGAGAAGAGTGGTGACCACTCCATAACCGTTGCGATGCTATTAGCACAGTGGTGATTTAACCCTTAAACTAGGATGTTAATCATTACCATCTATAATTAGAACGAGTGAATTTTCACTGTATGGGTTAAGTATGCTAGTTTTGTTTTTCCAATGGCTAGGGATTCACGAATTTCTCACTATTATTATTACTTCTCTAGCTTCCCAGTAACGGTCATTTTCACAAGTACTTTAAGGATGGGCGCTCTTAAATATGTTGGCGGTCCGTTATGGTCAGCATTTAAATAGAATGCCGTATTTTGGAATACTTAAACATAATTTAGACATATATAATCAATTGCGTTGGTGTTTACTTGATGAAAATCCATATTCATTAATTAAATAAAAAATAAAACTTAATTTTATTTGATTTTCATATTTATTAAGATATAATTCAGTGACAGCTGTTTCGGTACAATGTACCTTCTTCAGACATATTAACAAATTATGAATATCTTAATAAATATGAAAATCAAATAAAACTAAATTTTATTTTTATTTAATTAATTAGACACATATGTTTACAACTCAGTAAAGAATCAGCGCGGCAGGCCATTTTTCCATCCTGCGCAGATTGGTAGTATCCGGAATTAATTATGCTTTTAAGCTTGTGTGTGTTAGATCATCTCTTTACTATTACATCTTAAAACGAACTAACTCTCTGACACTATCGAACTCGTGGGTACACAGCCGCGCGGACATAAGCTCCCCATGCATTCCTATCCTGAGATAATGTTTTACAATCATTCCTTGTATAATCTACTTCCCTTACATCATGGTTAATGTTATTCTCCCGCCTCATTCTTTAGTCTATCAACTGGACTTTTACCTTCTAATTTTCCTACAACAGGTTTCAATGGCCTCTTTCATTCTCCATTCGTAACACACGTCCTGCCCATCGCAGTCTATGAGATTTAACTTTTCTTATTACATCTGGTTTCATATAAACATCATGTAGCTCACTGTTATGTAGTCTTCTCATTTCGCCTGTCTGTTCATCTCTCTTTGGCCCAAAATATTTCCTAAGAACTTTGTTTTCCAATGCTCGTAATCTTTTCTTTTCCTCTAAAGTAAGAGTCCATGTTTCGCATGCATATAATATAACTGGGAGAATAACAATTTTATATACTTTAATTTTAATGTTATTTTGGGTGATGTTGGGACCACAAGAGTCCCTATAATTCATAATGGCATCCATGCCCTTAATTTAGCCTATGTTTAATTCCTTAACCCTTAAATTGGCAAAACACAACTTTCTTCTGTTAGTTATTTGAATGTGGCGGACCGAAGTGAAAACGGAATCTTGCGTAACTGTTATTATTAGGTATATTGTATAATTAGACACATATTTAAGTGATTTATTTTTGTTTATTTTCTTCTGATTTATTTAAAATATCAAATTAATTAAACCAACTGATGTATCCAAAAGGATACATTACGAATTTAAGGGTTAACATGTTACAACTGTGTTATATATACAATTCCCTTTATTCAGTAATTCCCAGTCGGAGGTCAACTAATGTCACTCGTCCTATTAAGATCACGTGATTACTTCAAATTTCTAGGGCCTCTTTCTAACTTCTAGTCCTAAGACTCCTCTTGGTGCACCCCGGGAAATGAATTGATGGCAAAGAGGTCTATGATAAAGCAGTGCCTATCAAAATGTTTACTAGAAAATATAAGAAAAGCATTCGTTTAGGACAGAAGTTCCCCAGAATAAAACACTTCTGGAGTTATGGTAGAAGGAATTAAAATAAAATACTGAACTGTCTTCCATCTTGAAAGATAAAGAAATAATATATTTACCATTACTAAAGCAAACCTCAGCATTTAAATAAAATACTGCGTTGTAGAATACCTAAACAGATTTTTATTACTTTCCCAGGAGAAGGTAATCTGGAGTCGAGGCACACAACACGGCTGGATACCATAAGAGGATGATGATGATTTATTTTAGTCTACCATTATGGTCTGAGGTAACGCCATTCCTCCGATGCAGCGGCCTCGAATCTGATACCCGGACAGGAAACGATTTTTAGAAGATGATTATTTGTTGTCTGGAAGACAAATATCACGAAAAGTCTTCTTAGTCTTTTTCTGCTTCAATATCAGGTTATGAGCCCCATTCTGACACAAAAACATATTTCAAATTATCTCTAGGCCGAGGCATTGAAAATCGACCTTCTTGTGTATAAATTCCTTTTCGTTCCAGTGCCACCAGATTGTCTTACGATATTCCTTGAATTCACGGAATTGGAATCTACTTCTCAGGATGGTACGCCTGGAAGGCGGAGTTATGTTACCCCGTTGACATGATGTGTGATAAATGTTAATGAAGTATCAGAAGAGTCCTTAAACCTAAAATTAACCTAAATACCAGACCATGGGTAACTACAGGAATAATTCCCACTAAAACGTCATGAACTATAGTCAGAAACAAGATAATGAATATTATCATCAGTTAGAAATTGTTTTTGAGTGAAATTTCACCCATCATCCTAGAGTTTAAGATTTAAAGAAAAATATAACTTCAAATTGGCAGCTTTTTATTTCTTCTCGCCATAACACGCTCTACTTCTTCCAATATATTTCACTTTGCTGTAGAATTGTAAAAGTTTTAAGATATTTCTCTGTGAGGGTGTGTAGAATTGTCCTTATCAACTGTAGATTCCACTGCGCTCTATGACCCAGGAACACAAATATAATCTCGGATTGCCTCGTTTAAAGTAGACTCTTTCACGTCTTTTCCCTTTCCGTCATCGACCCTAGTGCTGGAATCTGACAGCGAAATTCCTCGCCAAAGTATATTTAATTTAAATTCGGTCTCTTATTACTTCGTTTCAAGTAGCCTATTAAAGTTGCGCGTTGCTTTCCTTTGATTCCGGTTATTAGTGATGCCCATTCGCGATTTAGGGTATACTTATGTAATTAACAAACTAACTCACTAGTACTATCGAACCCAGAGGTTCATGGCTTCGCGGTCATTAGCTCTCCATACATCTATCCTGAACCAATATTTACCTATCATCTTCTATATGATTCAATTCCCTCAAATCAAGTTTAATGTTATTCTCCTACGTCATTCATAAACTATCCACTGGATGTTTTCCCTCTGGTTTTCCAATAAGAACTTTCCATGCACTACTTTCAATCCCCATTCGTTCCGCATGTCCTATCCTTCGCAGTCTACGAGGTTTATTGCCCTTGTTAAATCTACGGGGTGTTTTCCTCTGGTTTCCTTCAAGAAGTATCCATTTCCCTCTATAATCCCAATTCCTGTTATATTTCCTGCCCATCGCAATTACGTTAACAATTAATAGTCTTATTAATAAAAATCTCTTATACAGGCTTTCATCAGTTGTTTAGTTATACAATGTATAAGCCTTATGTAGATCATGTATAATTTTCTTACTAATAAATGTTGTGCAGGAGCTATATAACAATACAACCGTTACACAACTCGTCACATATTCGTCTTCATTATGACGTCAGAACATATTACGCGCAGTTTGTAACGGAAAGAAAACGACATCAACTAGTGATTAATTGTGTAAGAAATGAGTATGGATATGAATAAATAGAGATTCCCTAATTGGGGAGGTACGGAAAAAATATGCGTGTTTTAATTTATTTACATTTTCGTTTACGCTATGTCAAATATATAGTAGAATTGGTTTCATACATAATGTGCTGCCATCTAACGTCAAGAATTTCAAACAATTCTTGGAAACTAATAAAAGTTTTTCCCATTACTTATGAATTATATGCAGTGTTTTAAGATGCGTTAGAAAACGTTCAAAATAGTAGGAAATGTTAGCGACATCAGAATAACGCTTTATGCAAAAATAATAATAATAATAATAATTGCAGTTTGATCGGCAATCGAACATAGGACCTCACGGACTGTAGTCAGAAGCTCTAACCACAAGACTACCACGCTAACATACGGCTTGCTGCAATAAATATAGAAATACCTCTATAATTAAATACATTTTTATATCGGTATGTGTATTATGTATTGTATTGTAAGCCCATGTTTTTCCCTTTACAGAGATTTAGGCGCTCTCCCTTACACGGAAGAATTTGAACCATACTAATTTAGTTACACTTGTTTTCGTATAGATGTAATTTTGAGTGGTCCGTGGTCAGCGTTCCGCCTCATACTGACATCTAGGAAACCAAGGTAGTACTAGGACGGGAAAATTCGGTAAATTTTGCTTAGAGGCCTTTTCAGTCAGGCTTAAGGATTTCTTACGAGCCTGAAAATCTTCAGACTCGGGGCCCACGACTTAAAGTCCCTCCCGGAGGACTTGCTCCTTGGATTTTTCCGTCCTAAAAAATCCATCGACCCCGGCCGGGTTTGAACCCGCGACCCTCGGGACCAGAGGCAAGGAGCGTATTATGTATTAACGATTTAAAAAGTTTTGTTAAAATAATATTATGAAGCATTTAAACTACATTCAGGTTAAGTCTTGTCTACAGCAATTATTGTAAAACGTATTCGTTTGTGAATCAATGTTCAATTTAAAAATATTATTAGGCCTAATCGAGAATGAGTGTAACAAAAGCATTTTATGATGACTTTATTTTCTTACCCAGACCTTTATTAACATTTTTTATGTCCTGTGCATCCATCAAACATTGCGTTAAATTTAAGGAAACTTTCATCAATATCATAAGAAAACAATCAGTTGATCTTGAAGTCCGACATTTTGTCTAGTTATGCAACCCTTAAACAAGGCTGAAGGCATGTATAACGATTCCCATGTAAAGTTGTACACCTATTATACACTGAACAGCTAATACAGTGTTTATTAATAAGAATGTTCAACTGAGATGTGCATAAACCTTGTATAAAAGTTATATATGGATTATTTGTAAGAGGGTTAATGTTTTATTATTATATTTAATATCCTATAAAGATAATGTAGTTCACTGTTATCTTGTCTTCTTCATTCACCTATCTGGTAATCTCTCTCTTTGGTCCAAAAATGTTCCTAAAATAGTATTATCAAATACTCATACTCGTGAAAAGATAATAATAATAATAATAATAATCACATTATTTTACCCGACAGAATTAAGGCTTTAAAGCCTTATATATATATATATATATATATACATATATATATATATATATATATATTAATTTCACAAAAATTGCAACGATAAAAATTATGTATGTGCGTTCGTGCCTGCGTATGGGTTCTAACGCTCCAGCGGATGCATTATTTTTTCGCGACCTAACTCCGCATATAAGAATCAATTAAGAAAAGTAAGATCGATTTCGTTAATTAGCAAATTAGGAATCATTAAGAAGTGACAGTCATCATGTAACCTGACATTTTAGTAGCGACATTTTCAACGCTCTAGAGATGACTTCTTTCTCTCACCGAAATTAGATATCTATAGGCTATATGGTTTAATTAACAAACGAAAGTCATATTCCGTAAACTAGCAAAATGGGACTATTAGGAGCAGATATTTACCTGGAACACAACATTTTAACATCGGTATATCTGCCGCTATTAAATTCTTCTTGCAATGGAGCAGGTAATATAGATTCAATTTAATAGAACATCCCGTTAACCAGCAACATTGGATTATTAGGAGTGGACTTTTGACTGTTATAGAAACATTAAAATCGGTCCAGCCGTCGATATTTCAGTTTACTCGCAACAAAAAGTAGTTTAATACGATTGAATTAAAAACAAAAGATAGGGTAAAGTATGGTAAATATGATACAGTGTTTATTTAATGTCAAAATGTTTATTACCAGTATTAAGATATGGTAGTGAAGCATGGACAATACGAAGAAGAGATGAAATGCGAATAGTAGCAAATGAGATGCGATTTATGCGCCGTACAGCAGGCTATACAAAGTGGGATCATAAAATAAATGAGGAAATTATGGAAGAGTTGGATGTAGAACCCATTCTTCACCATATAAAAAACTACCAGAACAACTGGAAAGCCCATCTTCAACGAATGTCGTTGAACCTAAAGTGTAATTTTCGGTTCACTACTGTTGTGTCGTAATCCTCCCTGGACAGTAAGATTCGTGAACTATGCCAATATCCTTTCTCTATGCATCCACCTTTTTACCTCTCCTGGTGCGCTGTTTGTGCGGCGCATCTCCCCTTCTACCTCGGAACCCTCAAATACGTTATGCACAGCGAGAACGTTATCATTCATTCATTCATTCATTCATTCGATCGGAACTTTAAGTGGACAAGGTCGTCTGGAGCCGCGGGCGGCGGAGTTTAAGTTGGTCCTGAAGACCGGGGAAAGCCACCCTGGCTTGGACTTTAGCATGAATGTGGTGTGAGGTATGATGTGGTTATTTGTCATGTAAAAGCATTATTATTTATTTACTTTTGTTGAATGATCAAATGTTTATCTTTGTTATGTTTTTACTTCAGACTTCTTGTTTACATTAAATATCATTTTTATACTTATCCAATTTAATGTTCAAGTGATTCATGTGCAAGTTGCTGTTTGATATTCCTATACGGAAACTCACTTATTTAGGAGATCATTCTTGCTCCCTTTATTTTTCTGTCTAGCTTTCCTAATTAATAATTGTAGTGAAAACATTCATTTTAAGTTACTCTGGTGCTTTGATAACTATTATTGATTTATGCTTAAGTGCTTAGGAAAGAAAGATGAATCAATCTTTGCCTCCTATGGGCCCGGGGCAAAAAGCTTTGTGATTTATAACCTTCAATGTAATAAAATCTACGCTAGTAGAAGCAACGGAAACAAAAGACGATCCACCCTGCACCTAAAGGTAGCAGGCAGCGAGGTTGCAACCCGCACAAATGGTTGCGCAGAGCGTGGTTTATCAATAGTAGTTATATAACCCGCACAAATTGTAACTGGGAGCGAGGTTGCAACCGGCACACCGTCTCATATAATTCCAAAAGCCTTGCTTCATTACTGCCCCCAAGGCAAAAGATCGCTAGGACATCCTAAAAAGCGCTGGATGGAAAATTCCTCTTTGAGACCGTAACAGGTCACACGGCCTAATACTTGCTTGGATGATGATGATGATGATGTTTATTTTTTCTAAAATATAACAATTAATATAACAAGTTAAAGTATAAGATCATTATTAATTATTATTGGTTATGTATTTTTGTTCATCCTACTAAAGGATTTATTAGTCATACAAATTCAGTTTCAGTGTTCATAAATAAGGCACACTCTTCTTTCTTCCTGAACTTATTTGATTAAATAACAATAAAAAAGTATTATAAATTGTATTAGTTTTAAAAATATATCACAAACTATGTCACTAATTTACCTACCATTGCCCTATATTATGTAAACTAGCAAAATTGGACCATAAACTAAAGTTGGTGTGGAATTAATTTAGTTTATTCAGCTTCTAGGTTAAGGACTTTTTCAAAGACACGGTTTTTTTATAAAAATGGATATAATTCTAGATGGATATTTACAGTACACATCTGATTTCAAGCACCACACGCCACTGAATCCATTGGATTCCTTTTGTAAACGTTACTTCCATATCCTAAGATACGAAATTTCTCTGTTTATCTTCATTATTTTCCTCCAAGTATTTTTCAATGTTTTATTAGTGTTAGTTTTTTTGAAAATGTGAAAGTAAAATATGCCTTATGAATAAAGATACGCTTTTTGTCTAGTGCCACCAGGTTGTTTTTATGACATTCTGGGTCTCCTTTCCGGATAACTGACTAACTAACACACTGGCACTCCATCGAACTCGTAGTTTCATGGCCGCGCGGACATAATTCGTCATACAACCCTATCCTGAGCTGATGTTTTTCAATCATCCCCTGTATAATCTACTTCCCTCAAATCATGGTTAATGATTCTCCCACCTCATGCTTGGTCTGCCTACTGTGCGCTTTCCCTCTGATTTTCCTATGAGGAGCATCCAATACCCTCTTTCATTCCTCATTCGTGCTTTCCTTCTAGCATTTGGCGGAATTGCAATTCACTTCTGAGGTTATGTCGCCAGGAAGGCGTAGTTTCATGATACAATGAGATCAGTATAGTAGTGGACAGCAGAAGCGGGGTTTATGTCGTGCGATAACGAAGGCTTACACGTGCAGACACGGGACTTGAAATGTGCGCTGACTCAGCAGTTTACATCGCACGCATTCACAGTCAGATAGTGTACCTCGAGTAGATAAGGTGCCTGACCGCTTTTCCTTGTGAACTGAATGACGTGTGTATAAGTTATTTCAATTTTAAAATTTATATCTTATAAAACATGAGTGTAAAGTGAATCACGTGTGTATGAGTGCAAACTGTATAATGGCTAATCATTTTTCTACTGAACAACGTGTATTTATTTATGAACAATATTAGTTAACTCAGTCTGCCAGCCAAGTACGAAGATGTTTTGAAACACGATTCCTGGGTGTAAAAATTCCGTCACGTTCAACAGTCTCCATAATATGTACAACAAATTTTATAAATAGGTGTCAAAAATGTATGGACAACGAAGGTAAAAGTTCCAACACCTGCTGCAATAAAGTTGGTAAGTACGAAAATTTGTAAAATAGTTACGAAAATGTGTAGTTGTATCACCGCGATCGTACGCTGTCCGTTCCCCGCCGCGAGTGCGTCAGCAGTGTATAGTGAAATACCCGCGTCTGCTGTCCAGTGCTATACTGATCGCACTGTATTATGATAGTTGATGAATTATAACTTAGCATCACGAGAGTCCTTAAAACAAAACTTAACCTAAATTCCAGACCATGGGCGCCCACAAGAATAATACCTTTAAAGAAAAAATTATCTGTCTGACCGCGAATTGAACCCGTGGCCTCATTCACTGTAGTGAGAAGCTGCGACCACGAGACTAATTCCTTAGTGACAGAAAAATAACCATTTTCCAACTGTTTTGTAAACAATTTAGTCATTTTATTCAATATTCTTCCGCCTAATGAAGGAAATAAATGAGCTCATTCATGAGAAAGACGGACACAGCTAGTGATGTATTCGATCTAGAGTGTGGATCATTTTCATCATTCAAACCTATTTTAACCATTTTCATGTCGATGCTATACATTCACATATCTTCGGGCTAATATATTTATCTATTTGCCCATCTATCAAATACATAGGGGTTCGGACCTCCACGAGTTTATCCAACTCTTATTCGAATTCAGCTCTCTAGATCTCATCCCTGAGTTAGACAAAGATGTAGCCAATCGCCCAATATTTTTAATATATATATATATATATATATATATATATAAAGTAAAATTTGCTCAAAGCGGAATCGCATGGGACCAATTTTTTTCCACATTGTATAAAACTCCGCATTATAAAAAACTAAAACTTATTAATGATCTTAGATTATAAAGTACCGTATATGTATTTTAATGTACCTTGGAATAATTGTAGTTCCGCTGCCGTTGAAAAGTGAAGTACAGTATGTATGAGCGACTTCGACAGTAACGCGTGAAATAAATAATCCCATTTCGTCAGCGTTAAAAATGTCTCTTAGGAGCGTATCCTGAAATTCAGTATGCAGTTTCGGTTTTCGCTCACTAACTACACTTTCGTCCACATTCTTTGATTCCCCGCAAATTTCATTCCACACTACATTGTATCGTCTTTTAAAACTGTCCAGCCAACCTGAAGACTCCTTGAAATCGTTATTTCCTTAGGGATTTAACAAGAACTAGAGCTTGACTTTGGAGCATCGGTCCGGAAATGTTTGGAGATTTATCTTCATCACTTTCACTTTATCGCTTAATGAGAATGATACAAACGTTTCAGTCATCTTTATTCCGTACATTCAGAACTCTACCTGTGAAAGATCGGTCTCAGAACTAAACTAATTTAAGATTTTCCAGCGGAATTTTTATTTCCAAGACAGGTATCTGTGTTTCGCATAACGGGTGTGCAATGAGGCCGAATCTATACAGGTAGAATCTATACAGTAAAAGCTCCTTATTCTGGGGATATGTTCCGCAAATATGCTACGAATACAGAAACCGCGAATATGGAATGGTAATTTGTATGGATTTATAGGGGATACGTTCCAAGGTTACAGAATAAAATAAAAATTATCATAAGTAATACCACGAGTGATTTCCAATTTATCTATAGAATTTGGAAATCTGGAGTGGCATTAAGTGTAACTTTATTCTCATATTTGCTCCTACAATCTTGAAGCTTGTCAACATGTTTTGCACAATTTCTTTATAATTTGGTGCTTTATAGTTACTTAGGAAATTTTCTGCTACCAGTACAAAACACTTCCAAGCTTCACTTTCCGGAACAGTCATAACTATGATAAAATTTGCATCTTTCATCAATTGCCGAATTTGAGGACCATCAAATATTCTGCCTTTTAACTTTCCCATACTGAGCTTTAACGAATAAAGTTAAGCTGTTTACTCACAAATCATTATTTAAATATAGTTATTTTAAAATATTTATATATTTAATGTAAACGGCGATGTTTGAAAACAAATGAGAAACATTATGTTTCACTTGTTTATCACTGCAACCAGATCATATTATTTATTGCCAAAGGATCGCAATATTGTAAGAATGCACCCTAGTGGAGAAAAAATGAAACGCATCAAACTGTATATTAATTAATTTCTGATGTCCTATGATGCAAATATGACAATTATATTTTTTGGAACATTATTACCTGGGAAAAAATACGTTTAAGAAAGTCCAAACAGTGTTTTTCTTGTGGTATAATCAATTGCTATAAATGTTTTTATATTATCTCCCGCAAGCACTTCGTGTTAAAATTCGTGCAATATATATACAATCTGGTAGCCACATACGGTCACTGGAAAATAATGCTATGGCCTATTCAGAATGTTAAGATGGAAGAGCTTGATTTTACAGTGATAAAATTAAACTGATAAAATCGAGGTGAAAAATGACTGTGATTTGTTGTAAATCAAAAATCATTGAAATGGGATTGACTGTCATTTGGGGCATGAGTTACGAGTAAATAGTCAAAATAAAATAAATTAATGAGAGATTTTGAACACTTTCTATTAATTATTACTGTCAGGTTTAGGCAAGGACGTAATGAACTTAGTAATTTTTTCCTGTTTTGCCGCTTGTAAAAGGTCTTACAATTGAGATTGATATTCAGCTGTAAATTTTGCGATAGAATTCCTTATTTTGTCTTCGGATATCTTGATTCACTGACATTGAAACAGCGTGATATAGACGCAAACGACCCGCCAACGCGTATAAAAGGTCAAACATTTTTATTTTTACTTTAAGCTGCAACACTAATTATTTTTTTCTCTTCGGTACTAATTATTTTTCTTCCTTTTTACTCGACATTATAAACTGGGAACAAAGCACAGGAGACACGTGTTATTCAATCAAAATTATTGCAACGAACAAGTTGAAAGAATTATATACCGATCGTGGCGATGGAAGCATTTATCAAAGTACATATCGGCATGTGAAATACGAAATCAGCTTTTAACAATGAACTTTAGGGTCGGTGACAATTAGATTTGTTTCGTTTTGATATTTATTTGTTCATTTGGTTTGAATCATTATTTGCGAAAGCCGTCTTGGCACTTCTTGGCACTTGCCTTCAGTAAAAAAAAAAAAAAAAACCCGTTGATGGTTAATTGGTTCTTCTTCTTCTTCTTCTTCGTCAGGCTCTACGACTTCCAGTGGAATGTCTTGGCCTTCTCAACTAGTTTACGCCATTTGGTTAATTGGTTAATACACACACACACGTATATATATATATATATATATATATATACAGGGTGATTCACGAATTGTGTTTGCTATTGTTATGCGAAAACCATATATTTTATCATGAGTTCGAAACTTGAAAGATGAATCACATAATGTTGTGAGTATGCGGAGGCACTTAGATGTTATGTCCATTTGTAGAAAATATACAACATTGACCACTGTGATTTTAAATGCAACCTCCTATATTTTGTTTTAGATGGAACGAAATATCTATTTATGGCTTTACAATAAAATTTGAATAATTAGTTATGCCATATTGGAATAGTTCCTACAGGATGTTGAATTAGCAGGAGCAGACGCAGTCCGCTTTACATATGGGCTGTGTACCAATGTATAAACTTCCTGCTTTAATATAATTGTAGGCTTTCACGGCCGGCGTCTTGATCCGTATTTGGTTCGTCTTCCGGGCTTATAGGCCGTGGTCTGGTTGTCTTCATACTCGACGTTTCGTCTACTGCTGAGGTAGATATCATCAGGAGATACTGCGTGCTTTCTGTGAACTCCTCAACAGTCGGCTGCAGACTGGCTGGTCGTTGGAAACTGTCTCTCTGTTTATAGCTAAATCCCGGGTGGAGGGGAGGTTTTCTGCGCGCACCGAGTTTTGCGCTGTATTGCCGTGTGCAGAAGTCCTAGGCTTCGTTGTCGTGTTATGCAGTGCTGGGATCCAAATTTTGTTTATCTTCAAGGTTTCTTCTTTCTTGTTGAAGGAATTTGTATGTTTATATATTTCTATGGCTTCTCTGTATAGTCTGGTGTAGTAATGTGATGTTTGTGATAATACCTGGGTATCTTCAAATCTTATAATATGTTGTTGGTTGTTCATCAAGTGTTCCGCTACGGCCGATTTTTCATTTTGTTTTAACCTGCAGTGTCTCATGTGTTCTTGTAATCGTGTGTTGATCATTATTTTTGTTGTACCGATGTACACCTCTCCACAACTGCACAGGATACGATATATACCGGCATGACTCAAAGGATCTCTAGTGTCTTTGGCTGGGCGCAGTATATTGCTGCTTTAAAATACCTTACCTTATTACTACAGGAACAGGTGTCTAATCACCAAGTGGATGTTTAAAAGTGCCGCCGTTATTATTTACGCATTCCCGATTACGTTTACAAAGGTAGCTTCTTCTGAAGACTGGTTGGTTACATTACTTACTTACTTACTCATTGACACTATCGAACCCGTAGGTTCATGGCCGCGCGGACATAAGCTCTCCATACTTCCCTATCCTGAGACAATGATTTCCAATAATTCCTGTATAATCTACTTCCCTCAAATCATAGTTAATGTTATTCTCCCACCTCATTCTTGGTCTACCAACTGGGCGTTTTCCCTCAGGTTTTCCTATAAGAATCTTCCATGCACCTCTTTCATTCCCCATTCGTGCCACATGTCCTGCCCATCGCAGTCTACGAGACGTAACTGTTCCTATTATATCTGGCTTCCCATAAAGACCATGTAGTTCATTGTTATATAGTCTTCTCCATTCACCTGTCTGTTCATCTCTCTTTGGTCCAAACATTTTCCTAAGTTGGTTACATTATTGTTTCTAATTGTGGTAAGATATATTGTTTATACAATACTTTTTTAATGTAACTCAAATGTTATAATTAGCTACCATCCGAAATTAAGAGGCTCATTCAAGAGATCCTTGGTCTCATTCGTGAAATAGGCCAATAAGTAAGATTAACAGGAATATAAGGCTAATAATTAGTCATGATTGTACTTGTGAACTGAAATGGACTGGCATGCTTCCCTGATCCGATGTTGCATATCGTCAAGATTGGCTGGTTCCGTGGCATAGACACGATGTTTCACATATCCCCATAGGAAATAATTCAGTGGGGTTTGTTCGGGTGATCTTGGAGGCCAGCCATGACGACCTCTCCTACCAATCCATTTATTAGGGAAAGTCCTGTTAAGCACATGAACTGCTATATTACTGGAATGGGCCGGATGACCATCTTGCTGGAATCACATCGTCTGCCGGGTATGTAGGCTACATCTACTTCTTCCAGTAGTTGAGGTAAATGGTGTCGCAGAAAAAGTGCATAGCTTTGTCCTGTCACATTTCTGTCCAAGAAATACGGACCTATCATACCTAGAATCATGCACCACGCATTCACTAACCACCTTTGTTGATAAGCAACATATCGCACCCAGTGAGGATTTTTCGGTGCCCAGTAATGCATGTTATGGCGGTTTACTTCACCACGATTGGTAAAAGTAGCTTCATCTGAAAACAGTATGAATGGTAACAGATCTTCGATACCAGATATTTGAATCCACTGACAAAACTGCAATCTACAATTGAAATCAGGTCCATGCAGTTCCTGGACTAAGGATATGTGATATGGGTGGAACACACTGTTTATGTAATATGCACCACACCGACGCGATGACTGACTGATACCCGCCACTGCAGCAATATCACGGGTACTTACGTGCGGGTCTACTACCACAGCCCCCAACACTAACACTACATTTGCTTCACTAGTAGTAACTGCACGTCTTACATAAGGGGTTTCCTGTCGATAATTCTATTTCTGAAGTTTTGTTCTGTTCTTCGAAACGTCGCCGAGGATTCCGTCTGTAAGGATAGCGCAGTGCTTACACTCTGTTCGCTTCTTCTCCATTTTTGTCACATTCGCCCAAAATAAGCAGCATGTCGACTTTTTAATTTTTTGTGTAGCTCATTTTCCACTAAATCAAATTCAAACGTGTATGCATACAGTACGAAGATACAGTAGATACGTACAGCTTGCAAACAACCTATGCTACCGCCCAGAAAGATGCACCGTAGACCTGACGAGTCACTGCTGTACTTCGACGGGTGTTGTGTTAGTCGTAACGTAGTAGTGCGCTCGGTTCGCGATCAGTCACGGACAGGACACCTGAACGTCTCCGAACAAATACCCCACGTACGATTCACTTCTGCTCTCCTTCTCCTCTCTCGTTCAGAAACGGTATCATGACGTTCTGAAACTACTGTACTGGTGTACCGTCTTCCTGGCTGATTGTACTGTACAGTATTTCCTTCTGCTAAACAAACACGTGCAAATATCAATAACTCAACGGAAATACATTGTACCGATGTACTGTACGTGTTTGTATGATACGCTCTTTTACTTTTGTTATTAATTTATATTCTGCCTTACTTCTCGTCCCACTTCCGTTAACATGACTCGTAAATAAAACTTAGGACTTGAAAGAATACAGTATCTAGAACGTAGTTCACGTGGTTAACGGTTATTCGAAGTCGCTGATACAGTGAATGAAAGACGCAACCTTAGGACGGGGCGCTAATATTAGCGGTAGCAGTAGCAGATGTCAACTTTCACACGTCTGTAACACGTCAACCAATAAAGATAGAAACCTCATTCCAACGCCAATGTATTTTTTAAGGACACTTCGAACGAAGAAAAGAAATGTGTCATGATCTATTTAAAATAACAAATTTCGACGCCATAATTTATAGACGAATAAACATCAAAATGTGCTGAGCATCTCGACATAGAGGCACATCAACCATTCACGTGTTTTCACAATTCGTTTCACACTAATGCTTTTAGTTTTCATATAATGAGACAAAACATGATTCGTGAATCAGTCTGTGTGTATATATATATATATATATATATATCTTTCCGCTTAATATTTTTTCATGAATTGTGTAGAAATATCCTTCCGTTTCCACATTGGACAGATTCCGTTTTATGCAAAATAAATACACGTAAAATTACTATTATTTCGCCGGGACCAATACATTTGTTCACATTGGACAGATTTCCGCATTATTCACGTTCCGGATTAAACAAGTTTTACTTTATATATAATTATACTGAGGACATTATGAAACAATGGAAAATTATAAATAAAGGCTATAGATTGAACAATAACACAAGTATTAACAACTTAATTTTCGCCCATGATTTAGTCTTATTACACCATAATGAAGATCTATTATAATATGCTGCTCATAAACTGAATACAATATGCAACGATTATAATTTTAAAATTTCAGCAAGTAAAACAAAAGTAATAGCATTGCGCACAAAAATAATCATTAAAGACGAAATGATTGAACAAATATCCCACTTTAAATATTTAGGATGTGATATCAGCTATGGATATGATAAAGATGTTGAACATAAAATTCAGTAAATAGAACATTGCATAAGAAAGCCCATAAACAAACAATATTAAAATTTTATAAAACAATGGCAGTCCATGTTCTTTTATATGAGAGCGAATCTTGGATTTTTACTACTAAACAAGAAAGTAAAATACAAGCAGCCGAGATGAAATTTTTAAGAAGATTAAAATAATGCACTAGAATGGACCAGGTAAGAAATGAGCATATCCATAAAGAACTGCAGATCTACTCGATAAAACAAAATATATTAAACAACAAGAATCAGTGGAAAGAACATGTAGAAAGAATGGAAGAAAATAGATTACCAAATAAAATCTTACATTATTTTCCGAGAAGAAGAAGAGATATCGGACGTCCTCGGAAGAGATGGTCTTAGATCTATTAGTGAAGACGGAACAGGAAATCAATGTCTAAACCAGGAAGTGAAGAAGGAGAAGAAGAAGAAGAAGTTTTCATCCCTCTCGACATATATTCTTTTCACCTCTCTTGCTCTCCCAGGATATTGCAAATTAATATCTTATTCGATCATCTCATGTCCCAACCATTCTAATAGTATATTGCGATACAAGTGAGGTAAGCACTTGTTACTGAACGAGAAAAAGCGCCGAGTTTTTTCAATTTTCGAGACAGATCTCGAAGATCACAGCTGACGTGCTCACCTCATGTGTATTGTATACTATTTTTGGTCGATGTGACTAATTTTTATTAAACATGGTAATAAATGAATGGTAATAAATTAAAATATTGGTTGGATGTAAATAAGTCTATGAGAAAGAAGCATTTGGTGATCGTTGCTATGTAGCTTTACATTTGTTTCATTATAAGCAAGGATTGTTGGATGTGGAGACATTTTTATATGTAGTACCGTGATTAGAATCTGCTTGATAATTTTATTATGGAAGAAGTCATGGTAGATGATAGAGAAATTGAAGAAGCCCGGAGAGTGGGATGTTTTGCATTAACTCCAGAAAAGTCTAAAGAAAGGTACGAGTTAGTGTACAAAACATTCAAGAATGTTTTAATTTACTTACCGAACGTGTGCTTTTTGAGTCCATATCAGCATTGCGATTTCTTTTGTTTGCATAGCAACCAGGTTAGATGTGGGAACGTTGACTTACTTCCAGTAACAACAATATTGGTAAGTATACGAAATTAGTCACATCCACCAAAAAATCTTTGTTAAATCGTTGGATGATTGTTTCCTTCAGCACCAATCCTACCTCTTACTTTCTAACATGGGATTTTGCCAATTTTCGGTAATCCATAACAATGATTAAAAAACTAGCCGAAATGACGTCCCGCTGTTTGTTATCCATCCTGTATACAAAATGCATAGCTAAAAAGTATAAATAGTTTCTATCTTATAACCTCCGATTTACCCTAATTGTAAACTAGCCGAAACCTAAATATTGAAAGTATTACGTAATACTGGTAATAATGTAATTGTCTAATTGTTGCAGCTTAAGAGGAGAATTTACGTGATGAGCCTTGCCCCTGTACATCTAATATATAAAAATGTATGTTTGTTTGATTGTACTTTATGCGCTGCCATACCGTTGATCCGATTGTGATGGGGCGTTTTTGCAAAATCTTCACGAGATTCCCGGTATGAACATAGGCTATAAGAGAGTTGTGATTCCCAACTCCTAAACCCTTAAAAATCTCCCTTTGTAGTGGTAAACGTGAAAAAATAGCTCTTTGGACGCTCAAATGGCTTACGCTGCCTATTAATGTACACAGAATTACATATCACACAAAAAGGTCCGCGAAAGCATATATTTAACTCTTACGGATAACACACAATAACCATTTTTGTCTTTCATTGATGCCAACAAGATCGAGACAAGTAGGTAGATTCCTGTGCAAGCATAGCAGCACATGGTGGGTTTTCTTTTACGGATAACTCACAATAACCAATTTTGTCTTTTAGCTCATTTATGCCAAGAAGACCGAGATAAAGATTCCCAGGCAACACCGGGTAATCAGCACGGGGAATCTTAAAATAATTACTATATACATTTATAATTATTTTTCATTTTACTTATTCAACTAATCATAATACGTATATTAATTTTTGTCTTTCAGCTCATTTATGCCAAGAAGATCGAGGTGAGTAGATTCCCGGACAACGCCGGGTAATCAGCACGTGGTATCTAAAAATATAAATGTATAATTATTTTTTCTTTTAGTTATTCAAATAAACATAAAACATAATTTTCATTTATTTAGGCGTAGCAGGGCACGCCGGGTATATGAAAATATTTGTTTATTCGTATTTTATGCGCTTACATACTGTTCATCCGATTTTGATTCGGCCTTTTTGCAAAATGTTCAGGAGAATCCCGGAATGAACATAGCTATAAGAGAGTTGTGATACTCAACTCCTACACCTTTAAAAAATACCCTTTATAGTGAAAAATGATATATAATTAGCTTCGTGGACGCTTAAATGACCTGACCTGTACTTTACTGACCTATACTAACCGGATCTAATCGAACGTGACCGAACCCAACGTAACCTAAAATAACCTAACGTAACCTAGCCTAACCTAACATAATTCAACTTGAACCTATCCTGAACATAACCAGGACCTAACTTGAACCTAGCCTGAATGTAGCCGGAACCTAACCTCAACCTAACTTGAAGCTAACCTGAATCTAACCTGAACCTAGAATGAATCTAACCTGAACCTAACATCGATCTAATTTTAACCTAACCTGAACCTAACCTAACATGAACCTAACTTGAATATAAATTAACGTGATCCTAGCCTGAATCCAGCCTTAACCTAACCTGCAGCTAACTTGAACCAAGTCTGAACCTAACCCGAACCTAACCTAAATCTAGCTTCAACCTAACCTGAACAAAACCAGAACCTAACCTGAAACTTACCTGTTCATAACTTGAACCTAGCCGGAACCTAAATTGAGCCTAACCTAAACCTAGCCTGAACCTAACCTATACCTTACCTGAACCTAACTTGAACCTAAATCGAACCTAAACTAAACTTACACTGAACCTACACTGAACATACACTGAACCTGCACTGATCCTAACATGAATCCAACCCGAAACTAACTCGAACCTAAATCTAACCCAACCGAGCCTAACCCAACTAAGCCTAACCCAACCGAGCCTAACCCAACCTTGCCTAACCTAACCTGAACCTAATGTGAATCCAAACCCGAACCCAAAACCCGTATCCAAAACAAAAAACCAAAACCCGAAACCAAAACTGAAAGAAAAACTGAACTCAAAACTGAAATCCAAACTGAAACTTAGCCCGAAATCAAACTGAACCTGAACTCTAACCCGGAACTAAACTTCACCTAAATCTCACCTAAACCAGACCTAACTCTGACCTATCCCGGACATAAAACTATCCTAACCTATCCTAACCAAACCTAATCTAACCAAACCCAACCTAACCTAACCGATCCTGACAGATACCTGGCCAATACCTGACCTAACTGATACCTAACCTAACTAAGAAACATAATCTAAAAAAGTCCAACCGATCCGACCAAAATACCCCTAAATCGATAAAATTACCTCTATAACGACCAAATTACCAGTAACTAATCAAAATACCTGTATAAAGACCAAAACTACCAGTAAACAGATTAAACTACCTCTAAAACGAGAAACTATACGTAAATCGAACAAGCTACCTCTAAAACAATAAAATTACCCTTAAACCGATTAATCTACCTCTAGAACGATCGAATTACCCGTAAACCGGCACATTTTCCTCTAACCCGACCAAACGACCGCTATACTGATAATTACGATATAAATTTATAATTAGTTTTACTTTTTACTTATTTAACTAAACATAAAAACACATTTAATTGATTTAGGTGTAGCAGCGCACGCCGGGTATTGGCTAGTTGCAATGTAAAATGTTCCTTTTACTTATTCAAATAAACATTAAAACACATTAATGTTCGTCTTTCAGCTGATTTATGCCATGAAGATCAGGATAAGTAGATTCCTGGGTAACGTTGGGTAATCAGCACGGGATATCTGAAAATAATTACGATAATAATTTTTCCTTTCACTTATTCAACTAGGCCTATATATAAAATATTAATTTTCGTCTTTCAGCTCATTTATGCCAAGAAGACCGGGACAATAGATTCCCTGGCAACGACGGATATTTAGCACGGGATATCTAAAAATAAATATGATATACATTTATAATTATTTTTCCTTTCATTCATTCAACTGAACATAAGAACACATTAATTTTCATTTCATTAGGCGTAGCAGCGCACGCCGGGTGTTTTTT
This sequence comes from Diploptera punctata, assembly GCA_030220185.1. Taxonomy (NCBI): domain Eukaryota; kingdom Metazoa; phylum Arthropoda; class Insecta; order Blattodea; family Blaberidae; genus Diploptera; species Diploptera punctata. The sequence goes on along the minus strand of JASPKZ010007366.1, from coordinate 521,094 downwards.
ATACAATCTGGTTTTTGTTTCAAGTGTTGGATATTTTGAATTTATTTTATTTATACTTTATTTATTGAAAAATACGATTTCTGAGCATTTTGCATTGTTTTATTAATTTTTCCTGGATATTATTATGTTTATGTATCCCTTTAAACAAGAGTCCATAAATTAAACGGTAATTGAAGTAATTTCAATTTTACTGAATTTTAAGTGCCAATTATATCAAAACCATCACAGTCTTATTCAATTGAGCTCCCCACAGTAGAATGAAAGATACCGTAACCTTAAATTGCCGAAACTATAATTTATCCTGCCAGTTATTTACATGTTCCGGACCGCAAAGAAAACAAGATCGTGTAAAACTCTTAAGTTATTATGTGATTTGATGCAAATGTAAGTAATTTCTACCCATTTGTTTTTCTATTGTTTTATCTATAAACAAACGAATTTATGTCTGTCCTTTATAGACTTCTAAACCGTTCAACCGATCTTCGTGAAAATTTGTATATACAGAAATTCAGATGCGGCGAATGTTTGACTGTTATCTATTATGTTATAAAGTCATTGGGTGTAAGAGTTCAACTGAAACGAACATTTAATAATCGTTCTAGCAATCGCAATTTTTTATGTTTCACAAAATCTAGGAATATCGTATTAATATAAACCGAGGTATGTATCATCAAACTCAGCGAAATCCGACCTTTAGAAGTGGGGGTTTACCTGATATTTGAAATTAAACATTTACTCTAGCAACCGCCATGTTTGGTTTGTGGCAGTGTATATCATATAATTAATTAACCCTCAATATTTATTTTTTTAGGCGTAGCAGCGTACGCCGGGTATTAGCTAGCCTTCAATAAGACATGAGCTATGGTCCTTCAACCTGATGTTTTAGTAATTGCTACAACATTTTTAGAAAACCACGAACTTCTTTTCAAATAATTTCGAGCATCAATATTTTCTTCCATTGATTCCTTAATGCAACATATTTTACTCCCATAAAACAGGTTATTGTTTTTACCATACATATACCAATACTTTTTAATCACTTTATATATATATATTTATACCAGAAATATTAATTTAGGCAGTCAATTATCTTTCTTTGCTGTTCTATTTTAAAAAATAATTTCTGTCTCAGTTACATTACTTAAAAATACTCTTAAGATATTTAATCCGATCATATGGCATTAATTAAATTTCTCTCTCATCTCAAACATATAGGCTACTTTGTATTACTTAGCTATCTTACTATATGTAAAATATTTTCGTATAATTTAGATGGAGCTTCCATTCCCATACATTCCATGATTTTGCCGATATTGGTTCACAGAGACGGTATTGTAGAACGGACCATGTGTTATCAATTAAAAAGATTATTTCATTATTCGGTGCTACCAACACATTGTGAGTTGAGTAATTCCATTAACAAACTAACTGGCACTACCAAACCCAGAGGATCATGACCACATGAACATAAGCTTTCCTTACATCTGTATCCTGAGATAAAGTTTTCCAACTATCCCCTGTATAATTTTCCTCCGTTAAATCATGGTTAGTTTATTCTCGCCTTATATTTGGCCTACCTACTGGACGATTTCTTTCGTTTTCTTGCAAGGAGTTTCCATACCCCTTTCTGTTATACCATTCGTGCCACATGTCCTGCCTATACCAGTCGAAGAGACTTAACTGTTCTTACTATAACCGGCTTTCCATTAGATAATGTAGCTCATTGTCATGAAGTAATCTCCACTCACCTATATGTTTGTCTGTCTTTGGTTCAGAAACTTTCTTAAGAACTTTATTTTGAAATACTCGTGGTATCTCCTCCTCCCTTAAAGTAAAAATCTATGTTTCTCATCCATATAATAAAAACTCAAGTTGGTTGCAACCGGGGTTTGAACCAAGGTCCTCCGAACACGAGTCACAAATGTTAACGATTGAGACCACTCGCACGGTATTTCAATATTAGGCTTACAAGTGCTTCAAATTACACAAGAAGGCTATCGGAATTGTGACTTATATGGACCAATAAGGTGGGATATAGATACCATTTTGTGAATCTTTTTTAGAATACTACGGATTCTTACTGTTCGGTCAACTTACATATAAAAAGGTATATATAAATTTTGTTCATTGTCATTTACAGTGAAAGATCGGTGAAGACCTGTAAAAATATTTTCATGAGAACCTCAATAGCTGAATTTGTTTGGAATTTTTTATAATATGAAAAATAAATCGGGATGAGATCGGTGAAGATCTGTAATTTAAAAAAATATTTTCATGAGAATAACCTCAGTGGCTTCATTACTTCAAAACGTGCTATAAAATAAAAAGTGAAAACATTAAAGGCGTTTAAAATTGATATCATATAAACATTTACATTCAGAAATGTTCTGAAGGTAATTTATTGCAAGTAAATGAAGTTAGAACACTGCTGATATATTTGTTTGTTAGGAATTACTGTTATAATGGTAAACAACTTGTATTTAGGTGGGACGTATGCTATTGATAATGTACAAGAAGATACCGTTTGCTCCTTCTGGATGATATTAAGGTCACTTAGTTTTGAGGATTAATACCTCCACCCTTCTGAAGTTCCATGTAAAATAATGGTGCTTGATAATAATAAGGAATTCAGTTACCCATAGACGCTTCTGAAATTAATTGGGATTAATTAAATTATGAAATATATAGCTCAGATTTCCGTCATCCTCAACTATGTAAACATTCAGTTAAATAAATCATTGTACGGATTTCGGAACATGTTCCATCTCAGTCTTCAGTTGAAGATGAAATGGTTCTGGAAAGACCTACAACGAAGTTCAATAGTCTTCAGTAAAAGTAAAACACATTCTGGAAAGCCTACAGCGAAGTTTTTCTGTCTTCAGTACAAGCACATAAGGAAGTTTTTAACTGAATTTTTATATAATTGAGGACGAATGTGATCTTATGTACGTACATGTGTTACAATTAAAACCATTTATATAGTAACGATTTTTCAAAATAATACATACATTTAAATTATTATAACCTAAGAAATCATGACATGTAAATCTTCAGGAATCTAAACTCTTCAATTACATCATTAGGAATCTTAACTATATCAGACTTAAACTTTGCACGTTCCTAAATGTGAGATGAATTTTAAATACATGGGAATACAACTGTTTAATAAGTTACCTAACTCAACTGTTTATTTATATCAACACCCATTTAAATCAACAATTGTAACAAACTAGCTAATACCAGGCGTAAGCTGATACGCCTAAATAAGTGAAAATTACTGTGCTTTTATGTTTAGTTGAATAAGTAAAAGGAAAAATAGTTATAAATTTATATTTTTTAGATACCCCGTGCTGATTACCCGGTGTTGTCCGGGAATCTACTTATCCCGATCTTCTTGACATAAATGAGCTGAAATACTAAAACTAATGTGTTTTATGTTTAGTTAAATATGTAGAGGGAAACATTTATATCGTAATTACTTTTAGATATCCCGTGCTATTTACCCGGCTTTGTCCGGGAATCTACTTATCCCGATCTTCTTGGCATAAATGAGCTGAAAGACAAACATTAGTGTACTTCTTATGATTAGTTGAATAAGTGAAATGAAAAATAAGTATAAATGTATATCGTAATTATTTTAAGATTCCCCGTATTGATTACCCGGTGTTGCCCGGGAATCTACTGATCCCGATCTTCTTGGCATAAATGAGCTAAAAGACAAAATTCGTTATTGTGAGTTATCCGTAAAAGAATACCCACCATGTGCTGCTATGCTTGCACAAGAATCTACGTACTTGTCTCGATCTTCTTGGCATCAATGAAAGAAAAAAAAAAAAAGGTTATTGTGAGTTATCCGTAAGAAATAAACATATGCTTTCGCGGATTTTTTGTAGAGCTCTTTGAGATATTCAATGCTGTGTACATTAATTTTGTGTATTTGTTATGGTTTAGGCAGCGTAAGCCATGTATGCGCCCTAAAAGCTACTTATTTCACGTTTTTCACTACTAAGGGTGATTTTTAAGGGTGTAGGATTTGAGTATCACAACTCTCTTATAGCCTATGTTCATCCCGGGAATCTCCTGAACATTTAGCAAAAAGCCCTATCACAATGGGAACAACGGTATGGCCGCGTATAAAGTACGAACAAACGAACAAATATTCATTTTTATAATTATATTAGATATCGGAAGGATCGGTACACTACAGTAAAAAGTAGCGTATCAGAACGAGAGGTCTCTCTATGGCAACAATAGCTGATGTCGCAGCTGTGGGCAGCTTGCTTAAACAGTGAATTTGGAATTTGAAAATCTAGTTGAGTAATATAGGATACATACAAGATATAAAAAATAAGACATTTAATTAAAGTTGGAGTATCGTTGTTTTCTGTTATATGATCGTTGTAAGTTATTTTTAAATTATTTCTCATAAGTTATACCTTATAATCAATACTAGTGAAGTTCTGGGTAAACTTCCGTTGAGGTATTAGTCTTAGACCTGCTCTAAACATAATGTTTTGTCGTCAGTCATGCATAATCATGCCAAGTTTGTCAAACAAAACGTTGAGTGTGTGCGGCAAAATGGACGTTTTGCATGAACCGAATGAGGTTTGACAAACTCATAAAAGACTGATGGACTGGAGCTTTGTGTACAAGAGTGAGTACAAGTTTGAATAGTGTAGCCGTACGATTTTTATGTCAGTCTTATTTGATCATGCAAGACTGACGATAAAACGTTACGTGTAGACCAGGCCTTAATATAAAAATTATATTATAAAATGAAGTATCTTGTAAGTTCAGTCTCAACTGATAAAACATTTAAAATACTGAATGAATAGGGTTAGAAATGAATCTTACTTTACTCATTCCTCTCATGACAAACAATGAAAATATTTTTACTAGAGGGCTGTTATTCCTAAGGTAATTTAGTCTTTCAATCAAAATAATTGGATCAATTAACCATAAAGTAATGTTAATAAAAAGGGTTATCCTTATCTTCCTTTCACCCCAACAAAATAAAACCTTTCGGAAAAAGTCCCAACCTCTTAAGAATGTTGTTTCGCTACTGTAAAAGTATAAAATAATTAAGTAGCGAAATTGCTTTCTGCTTAGGATGGGACTGGTCCGAAAAAAACCTACAATATTTTAAATGTTTTATCAGTTGAGAAGGCTGCAATAACAAGGCATTTAATTTTATATTTTAATTCTTATATCTTAATTGTGCCTGTCTTAACATGTTAAAACGAGAATTGAACTCTTAACCGTTCAGACAGAAGAAAAATAGAATCTGCAGAAATAAAGTTCTTACGTTCAGTAGCAGGTGTGACAATTTTGGACAGAAAAAGGAATGGAGATATTAGAAAATACTTAAATATTTTTAATTTAACAAATAGAATTGACAATATGAGAAAAAAAACTGGTATGAACATGTTAAAATAATGCCTACATATAGAATCCCTCAGCTCTTATTAAAGTACAAACCAATAGGACGCCCACTTACTATATGGGAAGATTCATTAAATCCTACTTGACGTGAAAACAGGTCAAAATGCCTGAAGTAGAAGAAGAAGAAGATATATTACATTTTAAGTATTATTTGTCTTGGGCTATACATATAGAATTCCATTTTTTCTGTCACGTAAATGTTGATTAGTTAAATATGGAACAACTGTTTCTGTTTTATTATAGTAAACCGACAATGGCATAACACAGAGATGTTGAGCCTTAGCTTCTCCTTTCTTAGGAGTTACTAGGCCAAGTTAATTTAGTTATTCTTATTTCCCAAATATGTCATGAATGGTATGCGGTCAACATACCGACCCAATCAGACATCTAGTAGGGAATAAGGTATTATTAGGTAAATTTTGCTTAGAGGCCATTTTAATCAGACTTAAGGATCTTTTACGAACCTGAAAATCTTCATACTCGAAGGCCACGGTTTAAAGTCCTTCCTGGAGGACTTGTTCGTTAGATTTCTCCATCCTAGAAAAATGCATCGACCCCGGTCGGGTTTGAACCCGCGACTCTCCGGAACAGAGACAAGGAACATAACCACTAGTCCTCCGCAATCGACTTTATTATACGTATATATATATATATATATATATATATGTAATTATATTTATTAAAGAGATAAACATAGATAAGCAAATCTAATGTAAGTTTAATGTAGAACTCTGGATGTAATTAATGATTTGATAATATTCTTACGTATGTTAATCCACACATGCATTTTACAATGTAGAATACTGGTTCACTGTCATTAGATTTTCACGTTAGGTAATTTAACCTGCTGTGTGTTTAGTTCCGTCATCCTTAATGCACGCCACTGACCCATCCTAAGAGTCGCGATGAGTATCTAAACCAAGGACGAAGAAGAACTTACTTCGATCGGAGAAATCCTGCCACTGACTAAATTAAAAGAAAAATATGTCAATATACTATATTATTGAATATGGCTATTATAATGTGCTATTTTTGTTCATACTCTGGGCTTTGAATATTCTGCAATCCAAAATACAATCCTGTAAGTTTAAACAAATTACAATCAACTATCACTGTAATTTTGTAAAAATGCGCAATTTTTCGGAAGTTTACGAACCTGACAAGAATAATATATTAGGATGCGAGGTTCAGAAGTTGTTTTTACAGAATCGAGGAAAATATTTAAAAACCGAGCGATAGCAAGTTTTTAATTTCCGAGATTCTGTAAAACACTTCACAAACGTGCGTTGTACATTATTTTTTGCGCGCTGGTGTTTTTAAAATAGTAAATAATAGTAAAATAACAACATCCTTGTTGGAAATATTTGCTTCATAATAGACAATTGACTAGCGTTAACAGTGTGGGCAATGTTTATTAGTTGAAGAAATAGGAGGCCGTGAGACCAATTATAGTGATAAAATGGCGGTAAGTAATATATTGTTTTATATTGTTTCAAATAAAGTTCTGTTCATTTACAATGCAGTGATTTGTTTCGTATAATGTACATTAACACTACCTTTTGGATAGTTTTTGTATATACATTGTATGTAGTATACATAGAGGGCAGTGGTTTTACTTCCCACAAGCGTGTTTGAAATATGTAATATTACAGTTTACTTATTTCATTAGTGTTTAGTTATTTAGGTTGGCTACCGCGAAATGTAGGAAGTTGAACTTTCAATTATGGTCGCCATTGCTGTAAGTACGACAAAACGCAATTTTTTTTTTCATTTATAAGCTACAGAACATATAAGGCCGTTCTACGAAAACACTGTTATATAAACATCCATTCATCTATAGTAATTCTGCCCAAGGGCAGGTCTTTCACTACAATCATAGCATTTTAATGCTACCCTTTGCAGCTTTACTAGGGAATTTTAGGTATGGTAGTTTCCCGTTGCTTTCCACACCGGTGAAGGATGATGATTATAATGATAAGGATGATGATGATGGCCGGATGATTTTTGGGGACCGCTGGGCCCTAAGCTTCCTGACATTTGTCTTACAGATGAGGAAAAGCCCCGAAAAAAACCTCACCCAGGAGCGTGTCCCGACCGGGAATCGAACCCGGGCCCGCTGCGTGACAAGGTAACACGCTACCTCGAGACGACAGCGGTGGACTACATAAACATAATAAATAAAATAAAATAATGATATGTAAAATACGAAACTTATTTCCACTTATTAATGTTCTTTACAAAATATAATTTAATTAAATAGCCTTTTAATTTTATTCACTAAACATTCATTTAAAGCAGCACACGATTACCTCACTCACGTCGCTAACCTACATTCGGAAATATCGACAAAATGAACATTCTGTGGAATTGCCCTTGATTTTTTTTGTAAAAACATTTATTTACTTGACGTTACTAAACCTATACATGTTACGGCAATGAAAAAAAAATGTATAGATTTATTTATGTACCTATTTATCTCCGATAGTTTCTAGCATCTTAAGAATATTATTGTTCCATATATGCCAAAGCCTTTCTAATGATAATTTTTCCAACATTTTCCAAGAATAATTTCAAAGTGACTGTTTAATAATCGATCAATTTATTTATCTAGGCTTGTCTCCCTATCTCCGATATCCAATTCCTTAAAACATCTATTGGAATACACACCGTGTCCACAATATCATACTTTAAGCTACTACTATGTCTGTTTGGATAATCGTATCTAAATGATATTGGTGACAATCAAAAGAGAAACTCAAAACGTTTTTGCTATACCTCATAGACATTGAATGTGTCCCCCACGAGTGACGCTGCAGACATCCTATTCACACCACACACCCTCCAACATGTGTGAACAAATTGACTGGATGGCAGCAATGATACGTAGCTGGACTTCTTGCATAAAAATAAGTCACAGACCGTCAAGTCAGGTGACCTCGGCGGCCACTTGTAGAAAGCATTATCATCATCTCCGGTACGTCCAATCCATCTTCCTGGAAGCTGGTCATTCAGATGCTTCCGAACATGCAAATGCCAATGAGGAGGTGCTCCATCTTGCTATAAAATATAGTCATTGCCTTCTTCATGTTCGAATTGTACAAATAACCATTCAGTGAGCATAAGATAATTTGCACCGTTGACAGTGGCCTCTAGAAAGAAAAATGGACCATAGACTTTACGTTTCGCTACGGCACAAAAGACATTCACTTTAGGGGAGTCTTTTCAACTTCCACATTGGTGTTTGGATTCTCACTCCCCCAAATCCTAACACTATGCCTGTTCATTTTTCCACTAACATGGGAAGTTGCCTCATCACTGAAAATGTTTTTTTTTTCTGACAGTTTATTTACTATCCTCCATTAGTGCCATGAAATGCTCAGAGAAATCTAATCGCTTTGCATGGTCATCAGATTTCAACTTATGCACTAATTGGAGTTTGCATGGGTGGAACTTCAGTCGTGTACGATGGATTTAGGGATGTTTAACTGTTGACTAGCTCTACGGACAGACTTCTTGGGACTACGTACAAATGCCTCCCGCAGTTGATCCACTATTCCTGCATCGACAGATGGTCTCCTTGAATGGCCTTTCCTTTGAATACATATGCAGCCACGATCCACAAAACGGTACCACTTCAAAATTGACTTGTGTGTAGGAGCCTGATATTGAAACCTTCGCCTAAAAGCACGCTGGGACAGCACCGGACTCTGTTGGTGTGATATTCCAAAACACACCAATTACGTTTTGGGGGTTCGCCATAACTCCTTAAAATTGATTTCATAACTTATTTAATAACAACACAATTTCAAAAGCACAGCTAACATTCACATTTAATCTGTCTGCTAAATATCCAACAACGAACCCATATCAACTACAAAAAACATGATTAAATTTAGTTTAGTTTCTGTTGTTGTCCATTATTCTCCATTGTTGACATTGTTAGCATGCACAAAACGTTTTGAGTTTCTCTTTTGATTGTTACCAATTTAATTTAGATACGATTATCCAAAGCGACGTAGTAGTAGTTTAAAGTATGATGCAATATTTGTGGACACGGTGTATTCTCCCACCTTTTATTCTAAGCCTTCCTATGGTATTTTTCCCGTTTTCCAACAAAAATTTCAAAATAATTGTTTTCTATAACTCACTCGAGTTCTATCTATCAATCTATTGTCTACGATATGTAGTTCCCTAACACCCATAGGAATATTATACTCCCACCTATGCCTATGTCATACTAATGTTATTTTTCTCAACGGATTTCCAATAAAAATTTCAAGACTATTTAACACATGCACCAAATGGTAGTCAATGACCAATCACGTTTCAATAAATTTTGTTTTGCAAGCAATGGTAGTCGTGTTTCACTTCGATCTTTATCGATTTCTCTTTATCAGCTCCTGCTTTTGCGATAAAGAAAGCTTCTTCTTTTTAATATTCTAAACAGCTCAGAGCATTATTTTTCTCCAACAAATACATTGAATGTAGCAAATAATGAACAGATTCCTTCATTGTATTGAGTTTTTTTACTAACAAAACAAATTAATAACTTATATATAATGATGATTATAATATACAGTTTGATGTGCACTATTGCTCCACTTGGGTGCATTCGTACAATATTGGGATCCTATTTGGCAATAAATAATACGATCAAGTTGCAGTGAATATAATAACCTCACATTTCTGATTTGTTTTCGAATATCGTCGTTTACATTAAATATATAAATATTTTAAAATATCGATAACTATACATAAATAATGACTTTTGAGTAAACCGCTTAATTTTATTAATTGAATAGTCCCAATAAATGCCACTCTTGATTTCCAAATCTTCCAGTGAAGCGCCATAACCCAGAAGAAAAGTGCAAGTGCAAACTATGTGGGTCGCACTGCGACCGATATCACTTAGTACAGTGTAAAATCATAGGAACATCGATAACAGACTTCTGTAAAGTATGAAAACAATTATTTCTATATGACCATTGGCTGCAATAATACCTATTATTATTAAATCTTCCAGAGGAATTGGAAATCTTATGATAATTGTTTACTTTAACCCACTCGAGTTCTATCTATCATTTTATTTATCAAGGCCTGTCTCTGATATCCAGCTCCCTAAGATCCATAGGAATATTACATCCCCTCCTATGTCTAGGTCTTCCTAATGGTATTTTCCTCTACTTTTTTTTTAATGTAGAAAGAATTTCTAGTGTTGCTCAGTCGAACTACACGACCTATCTATTTCAATCTCTTCGGCTTAATCCTAATAATAATAATAACAACACAACACTATGAATTATGGAGCTTGATGAAACGTTCTATATTCTCACTATGTACATTGAAGATGGTTAAATCAATTAATGAACTATACGTCACTCTGTACAAAAATGTTATGCAAAGATAATAAAGTAATTATCTAAGTTGTTAATATTTATTTAAATGCAGTAAAATATGTAAAAAATTAGGTTTCAGACTTTCATTAAATAGCAGGCAAACATGTATCCTTGCCTTTAAAAATGATATTTACAATGAACTGTCATGTAATATAGACACTGTAATACAATTAAGCCGTAGAAATTTTAAAATTACTAACTACATAAAAAAAACATACTGCATGTGAAATTTTGTACAAGGGTAAGGATGGGTTAGGTGGAATGTTATGCATTTGCTAGGAGAATGTCTATCTTCTGCCATCACTCGGGAAAATGCCGAAAAATGGCAGGATTCAAGCGTTAAAAGCTATTGCTCTCTATTGACGTGTTTTCCATTCTATAAAAAGCGGATCTATGTACAGGTTGTTTCATAAAATACCAAATAATATTGTACTTGAGACCAAAATAACCATTTTGTTTTGTAGGGATGTGTGATCCAAGTTCCTCAGATTAATATAACTTTTATTATAGTAAAAAAGTAGCTTATGACTGATTTCATTTTTTGTTGTTCATGTTAAATTGCTATGCTCTCGCTCATAGCTTCCTTATCTTTTCTCTCTGAATTCTAAGCGCATTAAATATTTACAGTATGCGCAGGACCAATGCAGCTTCCCTAAGGATATAACAGTTAAACATACCACATGCAATTACAAACAATTTGAGTTACTAACATAACTAGAGATAAACATTGTTGCCCCCGAGTTGGGATTTGAACCCAAAATCTCCAGTTTTATGCTCTGGCGCTCTACCATTACACATTCTGGAGCAAGCAAAAATTGCTCTCTCATTATCTCTAATGGTGAAACATGCATTCATAAAACTTAATTTTCAATGTGATGCCTTTTTTTAGACTGTTCTTATTAGATCCAGATTCAAAGTCATGGTTTAATTGTAAATATATTTTATAAAACAAATATACAACTATAAATTACAAAACAAAACACATTTAAGTAGAATAGCAATTTATTTTTTAAAAACGCCTGAAAATAGAAAAGAGGAAATTATTTATAAGAAGTTTATATTTGGACACGTTAAGTTTACAGTAGCATAAGTCACATTTTCTTTGATTTAGCAAATAACACAAAAAAATACTGTCAAATTTAGCAGAGGATTGAATTGAATTTATAAAATGCATTGTAATGGTTAACATTTTACTGCTGAAAAAAAGTCTTATAGTATTGTAACATGAACTCGTCCATTTGTTGTTTTATAATGATAGAAGTCGGGTTTTAACAAAATATGATAAAGAGAGGATTAAGACAATTAGCAAAGATAAATGAACAGACAAGACCAACAAGTACTAGATGAAATAGGAGAAGATAATATTGATAAAATTCATATTAAAATTCCGTTCAGGTAAATAATCACAAGATAAAACATACCAGTAAAATAGATACCTGGCAGGTGTCGTCGTCCTCTACTAAGTTATTTTTTTAACTTATAAGAAATTTAGGCCTTTCGTAAACCGGCTTCAATCATGAGCAGAAGGATATGAGTTACTAACTTTTGTTCTTTTGCGACGCTTTTGACATCGCTTTTGTCAGTAGCTACCGATGACACTGAAACGCTGCTGATGTCAAAAGCGTCGCAAAACAACAATAGTAATAATTTATATCATTCTGCTCATGATGGGAACCGGTTTCTGAAAGGCCTACAATTCATAAAAGTTTTTAAAAAAAATAATCTAGTTGAGGACGACGACGCGTGTTATGTATTTATTTTTATATTCAATTTTGTTGAATAAAATATGTAATTAATCATCAAAATCTTAGATAGAAATGTATCCTTTTTTGGTAACATATTCCGTCACAAAGGTTTTTATAATGTATTTTTATGCAACATTTTGGGAAACAAATAAGAGGAAGAAGAAGGAAGATTATTTTAAGATATTACAGAAATTATAGTTTGCTGAGAATGAAACGGGAGGTTGAAAGAAGTGGAGAATGGTTTCACTGATACTTTTGATACATGATAATTATGATGATGATAAGATGTTGAAGATGATGATCGTGCTTTGAGAGAAGAAATTTCCTCATGGAATTTTGTTTACCGTAGAAAACAGGTGTCAACCCAGCATAATAAGGAATTCGGATAGCTGCTATAACTAGCGATTTTTAGATTAAGGAATCCAGTAACAAGGGCTGATATTAAAACAAATAGCTGATAATCCCCTCAAAACAACCTTATCTCGGAATTAGAGGAAATATTACAGTAATTGATGAAAAAATAAACTTAAGCGCCGTCTCTAATTATCTTCATTATACCAATTTTCTTAGTAATGTCATCAGGTTGCCTTTTCTGGAATTCTATTCTGGCAATGGCAGAATTGTAACCCGCTTCTTAAGTTGGGGCGCCTAGTAGACGGAATTTGTTACCCCGATGATATAAGTTATGAATGATAATGAGTCCTTAAACCTAAACTTAACCGAAATCCAGAATATGTTCACTAAATAATAAGTGATATAAAAATATTTTAAATCCTATTAAAATAATAAATAATTTAAAGGTAAAGTAAAAGAAATTCAAGCCATATACGTCATCTGATGATAAAGATACCGATGTAAAGTCCCACGAAACCGAATAAATATAAAATAAATAAATATTGCAAATGGGCGACCACAGGAATAATTTCATTTAAGAAACAATCTTGTGATCTGACCGGGAATCGAGCAAATGAACTGTAGTCAAAAAAACTCTGACCACTGGCCCATCAGGTCTTAATTTCTATTAGAAATAAAAAAAATATTAAAGTATAATAGAGCATATTAAATATTGTAAATAATGGTTAGATTACATTCATAACTAAAAATATTTCATCCACATAGAAACTGTATCTTTTCATTTGTTCTTATGAAATGAGATCCTTTTCATCAATTTTAATCCTTATACTTTTTTAACAGTGAATTAGTGTAATCAAATGATTTTGATTAAAGGCATTTACTGACATTTCTTAAGACATCGAGCTGAGCTAATAGCAATATAGTATGAACATAAGGTCACATGTCTCCTTCCAAAAGGTTACGTTGGTTCTCAGTACAACTTGGTATTGAGCAGGCAGTGTGTGTGAGAGAGACGGCCCACCGTTTTGACGTAGGTGACAGTCTCGCTCGTGGCATCAGTAAACGCTCGCCTTAACCGGGACCTGCGGGCCTGGGCCAAAGTTTGGGGGCACAGGAGGATCCCCTGCACAAAGCAATAGAACACATAGCACTGATGCTGGGGTCATATATACAAGAGAAGGTCATCTCAGCCAGAAACATCGTCATCTTGTGATTGTTACCAATTTGGTCTACTGAAGAATGATAGACTCTACTATTGACACTACTGTAAAATGTTAAATCTTATTAAATAAATTATTATTAATATAATTTTTCATAAACACAAATCCTTAAAATATATATATTTAAAACACATGTATTTTACATTATTATTGTACAAATGTTTATTGTATTTGATTGAACGTGAGCTTCTGCTGATTCGAATGTCGTTTCGATATCAGTCTGCGTTTAGGTGATTAACATGTATGTTTACTGTGTCTAAATGTATATAATTGACTCAATAAATAATATAATTAATATATAATAAAAAATAAACAATAGAATAAATAAATAACAAATTCAATAAATAATATAATCAATGGAATAAATAATGTTAGAATCATTAGATGGTATAGTAAATGTTATAACAAAAGACTGTATACTATACATTAAAACGAGAGTTGTTTCAAACATTAATTAGAGAATAGTCCATTCTGCAGTTCATCTGAGTAAATGGAATGTGAATTTATTGACTTTGTTATATAACGTGCAAACTGCAATTTATTTTTTGTCTATGTCTATTGTTTAAACTACTTAATGCCAGGGTTTCTGATAAATTGTGAAAATTCATATAAAATATCCACTACAAGAGGACAAGTAAAAAATTTGATGACAGAAGTTCTGTTTATTTCAAACTTGATTTGTTTATAATAATGTCTAATTTCATTCTTCGTTTGACTGGTTTTCTCTTTATTAAATTTTTTTTCGTTGTTTATCTTTTTACATTTTTTCCACACAAGCACAGAGCACATACCCAAACTCAAGGTAGAGATTTAAAATCCTCTACCCTGCCCGGTATAAAACGAAGATCGCCGAAATGGAAGGTGGAGACTCTAAAGATCACTTCACGGCAACAAACAAAAATAATATATTAAATAAGGGGGAAATTATTAGTAAATATTAGTGAATATGATTTTATTATGAAAAAGTATAGAACATTACTTTTTAAACAAAATCTGTTCTCTGTTCCACAGATATAAGGCTGTCGATCATAAGCGCTAACTTGGACAAAAAATGTGCCAATGACAAACTTACAAAAGCGCCCATATTAATCTGCTTAAAGCGCTACAATGAAAAACAAAGTTAGGGGATTGTCCGCAAAAGAACGGAATACCACAACTTAACAAAATTCACAAATTACCGTTGAAGAATTTAGTTACATATATATATATATATTCTATTTCTATAGTAATTCTGCCCGAGGGCAGATAGTTCACTGCAATCATAGCATTTTCATGCTATACTTTGCAGCTTTACTAAGGAATCATAGGTGTGGTAGCTTCCCGTTGCTTTCCACGCTGGTGTTGGATGATAATGATAAGGATGATGATGATGGCCGGATGATTTTCGGGGACCATTGGGTCTTAAGCTTCCTGACATTTGTCTTACAGGTGAGGAAAAACCCCGAAAAAAACCTCACCCAGGTGCAACCGGTAATCGAACCCGGGCGCGCTGCGTGACAAGGCAGCATCTAACCTCGAGACCACAGTGGTGGAATATATAAGAAAATTCTTGTCGAGAAAGGAGTACGAAAAATAAGGGAAAAGAATTAAAAATTCACTTGATTCATCATACTGACCGTACGTTGTCTTACTCGGTATCGCTAGCTTCTATTCCACCAGGATAAAGTCCATCCATCTATCCACAGTAATTCTGCCCGAAGGCAGGTCTTTCACTGCAATCATAACATTTTCATGCTATGCTTTGCAGCTTTACTAGGGAATTGTAGGTGTGGTAGCTTCCCATTGCTTTCCACACCGGTGAAGGATGATGATGATGATAATGATAAGGATGATGATGATGGCCATATGATTTCGGGGACCGTTTGGGCCTTAAAGCTTTCCTGACATTTGTCTTACAGGTGAGGAAAAACTCCGATGAAAACCTCACCCAGAAAACTGCCCCGACCGAGGATCGAACCCGGGTATAAAACTTAATTTATAACTTATTCTAAATATAGGTAATCTACCAAAATGTACCGAAACGACTCACTATTGATATTTTAGTTATGTCTTTTTGGAGCTTATATTTGTCTTCATGAATGTAGCCTACCGAGAAATAAAGGCTATATGTATTTTTTTAAGTGAATGCGGTAATTCACATTAGACAACTAACAGATGGAACATAGATTTTCGTTAGCTGGTGAAAATGACTAGTATAACTTGATAATTGAAGAGCTAGATAAGAAATGATGCGTGATATTATTTTAGACGGACATTATACCGGTACTCGAATCATAAACAAACTCAATTCAGTGGTAATGAAGCCACATGGTAGGCAGTATGACAACTACAACTGAATATGTTATCAAACAGTAAAACATAAATCTCTAGTGGCCTGTTTCGGTCTCATTATCCACCCAGTACTCTTCTAAGTGGTCGATCTTAGCTTCGTTTCCCAACTGGGTAGCATTTTAATTGAATTTGCAGTCTTTCTCTGGCCATTATTCCAACATGTAAAGTAAAGTGATCCCACAACAGGCCCGGAGGCCCTTGGGTTAGTAGGAGGTTAAGGCTCCTACTTTTTTTAGACAATCGGCACTTTATGTCAGCCGGGTTGTCAGCCCTGCGATTATTCCAACATGTAGTTTCTGTTTGTTTCTACATGTAGTTTCTGTTTGTTTCTGTAATTTTGTATTTTTCCAAAAATGCGTTTAACTAAATATAATAAGGAAGATGACGTTGAATATTGCATTCATGTTAACGCCTCAAAATTAACTTCCTTGAAATCGACGGTTACACCCTTTTTTCAAGGAAGCCTCAACTAATTATTTGCGATGTGGAGAGTTATATAAACAGGGTATTTATTTGAGTTTTCTATCATTAAAATAATATTTTGGTTTAGCAAAGTAGATAAAATGTATATATGCCCTTCGGAAAATGTATTTTTATATTATCAATTTATATATTTGGAATGGATAAGTTCTAAAAGAAAATATGGTTTACCATGGAATGGGCAGAGCTCGTGTTTGAAAGAGTGTGAAATGAATTAACTAGTCGCATGAGCTATAAAATAATGTACAACTAAAATAATATTTAAGGATAATTAAATATTTATACAGTATTATTTTCAAATGTATTGTTCAAATTTATGTGAATATGACAGAGTTTGCATCACGCAATTTTACTAGTTAGTGTTCTGAACAACTTTTCCAATACTTAATAAGGAGGTAGAATTTGACAAAACAAGAAAAAACTTTTATAACCATTGTTTTTAAATCAAGTATCTTCTGAGTTATATTTTGCAAGAGCGGCATATCTCTTACTCGGAGCACTTTGGTACCAAAAAAGGATGAACAAACATTACATTAGAATACAAAGGCCGGGATAGGATCGGCTGCTTCGGAACTACTTCCTGTGACGTCAAGTCTATGTCATATCACAAGTACTTCAACATTATTTATTTCGTGCCCAAATATTCGATGAAGAAAATAAGTCTCTCTCACACAAGACTGCAACTCAGAAGCTACTGAGGTTAAGAACTATGGTCATAGAATTTTTTAAAAATGATTTTGTCGAGTACTGCCTCTTCTATAATTGTTACAACCTTTTAAGAACGAGTTGTTTGAAACTGATCGAACTTTGACTGAAATTTTGTTTCACATAAAATAGGGATTTGTCTATCTTTGAAGAATTATAGTAATTTAATCTCAAGACATACCATTAATTAGTTTAAACACAATAGACACAGTCATAAAAATGTAATTTTGGGAATCTATAATGATTTTATATAGAACATTTAAAAAGGAGCTGTTCGATTTTGAACACCTGAAATTTAGATGATTTAGGTTTGATGTGATATAAATGTGCAATTTAACACATATGTTATAACATTATTATTTTAATGACATAAATCTAGAAACTTTTAACATTTTTCAAAAACTCCATTTAATAATTAATAAAACGAATTTTTAGATATGAAAAATGTGTTATTGATCTGTTGACTAATCACCTCGGCTTGTATTAAATTAATAAAGTTTGTAAGTAAAGAGAAAATTGTAATAATGATTATAATAAGAGGTGACGTCATATCTCCGAAGAAATGTCTATCAGACTGCAATAGGCTTAACAAAAGTCATGCAGTTAATTCAACAACACTAGATTCCTGTTGATATTACATCTATTACAACAATCACTAGAAGACTGACAATGTTCCTGGTCTACTCTTTCCTCACGGCCATATTTTCTGCCAACCAATTTATAATATTAATTTATCATTTGTAAACGGAATATTTAACGAATAGTTAAGCTATGAGACAAAATTAACATTTATTTCTGTTTATGAACCCTGTGGAAAAATAAAATAAATAATTATCTTAATTAAACTGTTTATAGAATTAAATATTTAGGATACAAGAAATAAAACTCTTACACATCAAATATGTAACATTTAAATGATTCATAATATATTCCTAACTTATTCCTCATATAATTAATGCGAATTAGAAGTTTTATACGTTATGTATCTTACAGTTATGAAAATAATTGCTTAGAAAATATGACCATTTTGCTATTAAAAGTGATAGAAAATAGAGGAAAAATGGTGACAGTAAGCAGATTAATATAAAGTGGGAAACATTCGAAACAGATGTTATGAATTTCAGAGTTTGTTTATAAAATATTGATTAAACTTAAGTCTGGTTCTGAAAAAGTATACAAGCAAATAAAAACAGTAAACTGTATTCTCAAAAAATTGGGATTAATCAAAACATTTTAGAATTTGAACTAAACGAACGTGATAATATACAGAGACATCAATTTATTTGTACTAATATTTATGACTAAGCGACGGATTTATATGTCTTAAAAACAAGAAAATGTGTATGAATTTATGACCTAACAAGTGTTTAAATATGACCCAAAAAGACAGAAAATATGTCTTTATATTTTAATTCATATATATATTAGATACTAATAGTTCTTTCATATATAATTTCCAACTTTTCAACATACAGTGAAAGCGGAGGTTGTAATGGTTCAGTATTTCAAGGAATTTTTCTTCGTAAGCCCTTTCCTTCCCTGTGCCGAGGTTAGGGCGCTCCCTATTGACCAAGTTAATTTAGTTAAACTCAGTTACCCATAGATGTCAGCGAGTGTTAAGGAGTCGGTCTAGCGCCTTGATGAGAAATCTAGTAACTAGGTAACTAAGGTATTACTGGATGGAAAACGGACGGTACATTTTAAACAGAGGTCATTTTATTCAGGCTTGTGGTTCTTTTACGAGTCTCAGAATCTTCAGACTCGAGACCCATGGATTAAAGTCTCTTTTGGTGGCACGATAACCCTGGAGTTGACCTAGCCTCTAACGGATAGAAATACCAGACGCTTGTTCTGGGGTAAAGGCGGCCGTCATACAGGGCTGACAACCCGGCTGACATCAAGTGCCGATTCTTTGGAAAAAGTGTGAGCCTTAACCTCCTACTACCCCAAGGTTCTCCTATGGCCTGTAGTGGGATCACTTTAATTTTAACTGTGAATGTTTCATATTTTTTTAGGTAATATAGTTCCTGAGATATCACAACTCTCTTTCTCATATACATTTCACTATCTAGTATGTGTGTTTCAAGCTCTAAGTTACAGTATGTCTAGAAGCAGAAACTATTATATAAATTTGTATTAAAAGTGTTGTAATAAAATTACAATTAATTTAAAAACAGATAATTCTACATATTCACGTGGATAAATGTAGATGTTAAACTATAGAGACAGGGAACGAGAGAAATATGGCAATAGTGCGAACGTTTACGATTGGTAGGTACTCATCTACAAGAAAATATTCCATTCATTTATAGCTATGGGCGACTCCGTGGCGTAAGTGGTTAGGCACTCGCCCTTCATCTGAATCCCGAGTTCGCGTCTCAGTCAGTCCATGTGGAATTAGTGGTGGACGAATCGGAACCAGGAAATGTTTATTTCGAGGTTATTTCATTGCACCACTCTCATATCATATATTTAATATAATTTAATCTGCCCATGTGATATTGTATAACACCGATCTTATGATAGGGGCTTCATCTCATCTTATCCCTCTATCTGACCTTAAGTCAGACACGAGTTTATGGTTTACTTTTACTTATAGTTGAAGTAGTGCTACATTTATCGTGGAGCCAAATACTACTTTTATCAACACAACCAAACGCATTTTTTGAACACACTATGATCCAGAACAGAACATTTGACTGACAAGGGGGCGACCATTTTGTGTATACTGTAGCTTCGCAGCGAACAAAATGGATTTCTAATACATCTTATACTGACTGCACATCTCTCACTACCCATATCGTTGTTCTCCTTTCTACCCTTTCTCAACCAAAATCTTTAAAAAGATTAATGATAAATAATCCTGAAATGCATTAAATATTATCAAACCGTAACTAATTATATTATATAACTAACTCACTGGCTCTATCGAATCCATAGGTTCATAGCCGCACGGACATAAGCTCTCCATACATCCCTATCCTGAGCTAATGTTTGCAATCACTCCCTGTATAATCTACTTCCTTCAAATCATGGATAATGTTATTCTCCCACCTCATTCTTGGTCTACCAAATGGGCGTTTTCCCTCTGGTCTTCCTACAAAAAGCTTCTATGCACCTCTTTGATCCCCTTTACGTGCCACATGTCCTGCCCATCGCAGTTTATAGGAATTAACTGTTCTTAATGTATCTGGCTTCCTATAAAGGCCATGTAGTTCACTGATATGTAAGTCTTCTCCATTCACCTGTCTGTTCATCTCCCTTTAGTCCAAATTTTCTACTAAAAACTTTATTCTCAAATACTCGTAATCTCCTTTCCTCCCTTAAAGTAAGAGTCCATGTTTCGCATCCATATAATATAACTGGTAGAATAACAGTTTACCTTTTTTGAAAGGAGTTGGAACTTCCCTTTAGATATTATTACCTTAATACAGGCCTCTTTATTTTTTTAATCAGAGTTAATATCCATGTTGTTTGACCTGGAGCTGGTGTCACCAGCAAACAATAGAATGTAACAAACAATAACAATGATGAATACGTAATTGAACGCCTCCCAAGCTTATAACTAAATCATACATTCACGGACAATTCTTTCCACAATGTGGGTGGAAGGGGAGAATTACGTCAAATAATTCTAACGCACGCACAGCACGACTGCATTTTGTTCGCTGCCAAACGATAAAAATATATAGATGTCTTTGTATTTACATGCGTAGCTCATTCTTTTCAAATTCTAGAATATACGAATATATTAAAAAATAAAACACTTGTTTTATAGATGGGTAAAATGTTAATTGAAGTAGAAAAAAATCCTCTCGTAAAGTATCCTTTCGAGGGAAGGTACATTTTGAATATATAACATTTAGATTACACAGAAGAACTGCTGCTGATTTAGAAAAATATAAAACCATGTTTGTTTAAGAATTCAAATACAATTCAAGGCTCCATGTTACTGGATTAACATAAATTACTTGATATTTTGATTTCGAATCAAACAAACTCTGAAATTCAGATCTATAGAGACAATAGAACAATAAGAAAACGAACAAGAGAAAATCGTACGTTGCAAAATTCTGAAAAATAGAAACAACACACTGTCAGTCAGTCATACATAAACATACAGAGACAAACAAACAAATAAATGCACATCGACAGCGTGAAGCGAAACAATTGAATTATTCCTGAGTTATGTAACTTTGATAAAGGAAGGGTTGGTAAAAGAGGGTGGAAAGGGGTTGATTGTTCTCTCATTTTCAGAATACAGCAATCAGAATTAACTAAGTTCTAACTCGATTTTAAAGACAAATGTTTTTTTACAACAGAATCACATTAATCCTGAAGGTACCATGTTGTAGGGTTTTTAAACATTTTACAAAAATAATAGGGCTATTGTATGAAGTTTAAACCAAAAACTAATTTCAAACTGATCTACCGTTGTAATCTCGAGGTAGCGCCATCTCATATGCAGGGGGCCGGTGTTCGCTCCCCAGTAAGGAAAGTAATTTTTTCGGAGTTTATTGTTTCTCATATATAAGTCGATCGTCAAGACACTTTAAGGTACAAACGGTCTTCGAATATCATCTGATCATCATAATCATCAATAACGTATTCTCCATATTTGTATGAGTGAATTGTGTGTTCCGTCGTAATGTTGTGTTGGCTCGGAGATTGAATTGATTACTCATTTGATGAGATCCTACATGTTCTTGTGTCGTCAAAAAAGTATGCGTTTAATCCAAAGTTTAAATATCTTTCCCGACAGATCATACCAATGTAAAGCCAGAGTGACATGAATCTTGTAAAAGTCCCTGTAACATGAGAGGTTAAATTAGAACAAAAAAAATACAGCTAGGGGATTGTATGCCATCAACATAAATTACAATAAAAAACGGAAAAGCACACAATTGATTGTTGAATAAAGTGTGAGTAATTAACTGAGAGAAAAATATTTGTTTTTTTCCTCCTCAAAAAAAGTGAAAATTGCCTAAAATGAAGTGAATGTTGTAACTAAAATATTTGTAATGTAAAATGTGTATTAGTCGTCAGACAGTGTAGCCAACCTATCATCAAAAACACAAATAAACAACTGAACGCTAAATTAATCTACTTTACTACCTTGCTCATTTACTCATTCTAACTTACTCACTAATGTATGTGGGTGGCCTCTTGGGATAGGATCGCCTTATATGTGAGCAAACACGTTGGCAATTGGCTCTAACGGGACAATGAATTATTGGCCAACACGATTATTTACTGGTTTCACGGTGGTAAAGATTAGCCCACAACTAAAGAGACATTTTCTGTCTGAACTGGGATTTTACAAAGACCTTCAGACTTACGGTTGGCACTCTACCATTTGAGCTACTCAAGCAATTTCAAGAGCAGACCTAAATTTCTCTCCCTTTAAATCCCGTGTACCCGTAGTAATGAAACTTCATAGTTTATTAAGATTGCTACTGATACAAGAAGACATTATGATAGGATTTACGTCGTCTCCTAAGCTAATTATGAATCTGGTACCAAATCTCGGTTCAGCCACTTTTTATCTTTAATATTGTCAACTACTCCTTGCGAATGGCTTGCTCTCTACATTAATTTTTATATTATACTATATAATATCCGGCATGAGCTGCTACGCCTAAGTAAATTAAATAAAAAAATAATTCTAAATATCCTATTTATTTTTAGATATCCCGTGCTGATTACTCTGCGTTGCCCGGGAATCTACTTATCCCGATCTTCTTGGTATCAATGAGTTGAAAGACAAAAAATGGTTATTGTGAGTTGTCCATAAAATATAGGCAAGTTAATTATAGATGTTTTTAGATATTCAATTCTGTCTGTCCCGCGCCGTAGCCGAGCGGTTAAGGTAGGAAGCCTTGGCGCAGAGCTACGGGACTTGCGCTGGTTCGAGTCTCCATGGGGGAAGAAATTTTCTCATGGTATTTCGGCCAGTATGGGACCGGTGCCCACCCAGCATCGTGAGGCAATTGGGTAGCTACAATAAGTAGCGGCTCCAGGTTGAGGAACCAGCTATAACGGCTGGGGGACTCGACATGCTAACCACATGTCACCCCTACACTGGCTGTTGATCATCTACCTCTGTGATTGACACATGTGGATGTGAAGGGCCAGCAGCCGGCTGGTAAAAGGGCAACCGCTGAAAAGTGGAAAGACCCTCAATCGGAATCAATCGGAATCGGAAATCAATTCTGTCTGCATTAATTTGGTGTACTTGTTATAGTTTAGGTAGCGTAAGTCATTTAAGCTCCTAAAAATCACTTTTGTTTAGTGCACCGATGCATTTTTTTTAGCTCCGGCACTATAGTACGCAGGGTAATATGATATATAAGTTAATTGTCCCAGAAATTCTTTAATTGATGGTAAAACCCCTATTTAAATCAGTCAAGTACGTTTTGAGTCCATCAAGGAAGGAAAGACACACTCACAGACACTGATTTTTATATATAAAGATTCAGGAGTGTTTTGTGACTCATCGCAGTTTAGAAGTCTAAATTCCAATGACGGACAGTGTTGAATATCAGATGGTGTAAATATACATTTTTAAAAAAAATACCAGGTCGAATTGAAAAATTGACGTCACTAATAAAAAAAGTAAATAAAATAATGCACATCTCTGAAAATTGCGATGGGGTCGTAAGACAAAATACATTATAGTTTCTTTCTAAAATACGAATAAAATAGCTGTGTTAATGTGCAAACACAAAAAAAAAGTGGGAGAACTACCGATGATGAAATCACAAAGTTTCTTTCGTTAACAGGGTACCTTTTTTTCTCAGAAACTTTCAGCGGACACAACAACAGCTAGTATGACTATGTTCTTCACATAACTCATAATTAGAGATGGAATAATTCCTTCGTAAACACGATATCAGCGTATGGTTATTGTACATGACGTCAGAGGGAAGGTGATTGGAATAGTTTTCTGTACCGTCTGGTTACAGTAACATTGCTGAACTATGTCGTTTATTATCCTGTGCAGTAGTATGTGAACTTACATTTCACTCCAAATGTTTCGAAGTCAGTACGCAACTTTTATGTTCCACGGAAATATACTTTGTTAAGTCTGAATGCTGCTCCGACCGCTGTTCAGAGAGACCTGTTACTATGTGTCACCAGAAGGAGATATTTCATCTTTACTCATAACTACAGAATTTGGAGCTCTAAAAGCTATGAATGAGATGCAATAGTGCAATGCGTACTAGTTTTGACGCTACATAGGCCTACCATTTCGATGTATACAATGTATCTAATCTGTACCTTTGCGTCTACCATCAGTACGTACACATCAGGCGGGTACAGTTGTATCAATAAAATTTCACCGCCCTATCTACTGTCATCGGACGAAGTAACTTCGTTCAGTGATATTACAGTGCTGAAGGCTAAGCCAAGTGTATTGTTATATTGACAGATAATTTGTTAATATAAGAAGTACATAGATACCTTTTTACGAAATTTTATATATAATTATTTTATAGGGGATTTATAATTTTCTATGTATTTGATGTAGGCCTACACCTAGTTACGTAGAAATATTTTTCCAGTGCCTTGACGCAAGGCAAATAAGGATGAAATATAGCCAGGTGATCAACTATTTTTATTATTACCCTGTAATAAGTTTTGCAACTTATTGTGTACATACAGTATTTTACACGGCTCTATATTCAGGTCAGAGTTAGAGAAAACGGCAACTTGTTCGATCCCAGGTTTAATTTCATACGGTGGTGTTTTAAAAATAATAAAATAAAATAATAGGGGAATATTTCAACCCTGAACGTTAGAAAAATGAACATAGATAAAAATTAAAGCGCCTAGCAGGTAGGCCAACTATGAGGTGGAAGAATAACATTAACCATGATTTGAGGGAAGTTAAATAATACAGCAAATAATTGGAAAACATTAGCTCAGGATAGGGTGTATGGAGAGCTTATGTCCGCGCAGCCAAGAACCTACGGGTTCTATAGTGCCAATGAATTAATTTAGTTAGTAGATGAGAGACTAATAATCGGATTAATTTAGGAGAACTGACTATCGAATACATTAACTGGATTCAATTGGGGATTAGAGATCATTGGAGAGTCTTAGTGAATAGATGTTTGAACTTCCGGGTTTCATAAACCAAAGGTTATTTGGATTCAGAGGTATGAAAGGAAACAGAAGTGGCATGTTTAGTTTAGCTTACGTGGTCGACATGGAATCGATGGAGTTGAGGAACCGAACCGTGAAAATTGCCGTCAACGTGCCTCAGCATCCCAATCAATACATTCCATCATTGAAACAACTGAATTCCTTCTGTAGTACAAATTTCCCTCTTGCTGGCTGTATGCAGGAGTTCAAAGTGACTCAATACTTTTAAAAGTCATTATGACCCAACGTTGAAGTTAGTATAAAAAAGTTAAAATAATAAAATGGGTACATGAGATCTTAGTCGCTTTCAATTGAGTAATTTTTAACAGTTGGTGATAGAACATAATCCCGAAAGATCTATTAAAATTTTCAACTGAAATTTTACAAAATATATATCCCATTATCATAATTTATACCAGTTGGATTATTCCGACCTCGAAAGTACATCGAATTGATCTATCTAACCCTTGTTTATGTACGAATATCGTATTTGTAACGTAGAAGCTTTTTGGGAAGTCAATGGTTCACAATAAAACATACTCATAATATGAGCTCTGGTGTTGTGCTATTTTGTCGTTGAAGTTGAATATGTTTAATTAGTTTATCATTTCTTTATTCTTGTTTCTGTTTATTAGTTGATATCCTACCAGTGCATTATTTACATGGATATTTCTTTGTCAAAGTAAAGCATTCATAACCATATAGGGGAGAAAAAGATATAATTAATTCTAATTAACTTCATATTTTTAATGTTATTAACTTGCGCTATATATATATATATATATATATATATATATATATACTTACTTACTTACCACTGGCACTATCGAACCCGTAGGTTCATGGCCGCACGGACATACGCTCTCCATACATCCCTATCCTGAGCTAATGCTTTCCAATCATTCCCTGTATAATCTACTTCCCTCAAATCATAGTTAATGTTATTTTCCCACCTCATTCTTGGTCTACCAACTGGGCGTCTTCCCTCTGGCTTTCCTATAAGAAGCTTCCATGCAAGTCTTTCATTCCCCATACGTGCAACATGTCCTGCCCATCGCAGTCTACGAGACTTGACTGTTCTTATTATATCTGGCTTCCTATAAAGACCATGTAGTTCATTGTTATGTAGTCTTCTCCATTCACCTGTCTCTTCATCTCTCTTTGGTCCAAAAATTTTCCTAAGTACTTTATTCTCAAATACTTGCAACCTCCTTTCCTCCCTTAAAGTACAGAGTCCATGTTTCGCACCCATATAATATAACAGGTAGAATAATAGTTTTTATATATTTTTAGTTTAACGTTTTTTGAAAGGAGTTGGGACATCAAGAGTCTCTGCAATGCAAAATAGCACGCATTTCCAGAACTGAGCCTATGTTCAATTTCTTCATGCATCTCATTCCTATTTGTGATTATTGTTCCTAGGTATTTGAATTCAGCCACTTCCTCAAAATTTCCCTCATTTGTCATTAACTGTCCATTTCCAATATATAATGCATTTCTACGTGTAACCATATATTTAGTTTTATTGATATTTACTTCCAATCCTAATTTCTTAGTGTTACTCAATAGTGAGTGCGTGTTGTCCTTTAGTATCTCCTCGCTATCGGCCAATAATACTACATCATCAGCATAAACTAACAGCTTATTAATACCATTGAGTTATAAGCCTTCCTCATTCTCTAAAGATTTAATGGCATGCTCTAGTACAAAATTAGATAGTAGAGGAGATATTGCATTTCCTTGCTTCAACCCATTCTGGATTTCAAAAGTGTCCGAAAACTGTTTGCCTACACGCACCCTACTCTTTGTGCCATTTATACACATTCGTATAAGTCTAACTAACTTTTTAGGAATTCCGAACTTCAGCAGGATACTATATAACTTCTCCCTCTTAATTGAATCATATGCTTTTTTGATGTCTACGTATAGTTGATGTACAGTACCATTATATTCCCATTTCTTTTCTAAAATCTGTCTTATACTAAAAATCTGATCTGTTTGTAGACCTGTTTCTTCTAAATGTACATTGATGATCTCCTAGAATGTCATCAATATAGGGAGTAAGTCTGCTCACTAATATAGTTGTTAGAATTTTGTACGAAGTTGAAAGTAATGAGATGCCCCTGTAGTTGTAGCAATCAGTTTTATCTCCTTAATTATAAATTGGTACGATAATTGATTCCTTCCATTCATCTGGAAGAGCTTCTTTTTCCAAAATCATACTAAGCAACCAGCATATCTTGTCCATCAATTTTTCTCCACCTGATTTTATCAGTTCTGCTGGGAACTTATCTGAACCTGATGCTTTATACATCTTCAATTTTTCAATCGCCATTTCAACCTCTAATGCATTTGGTTCTGTGACTAGCATTTCTGCTGTCTGTAAGTTATCCTCCTCAATGTCCTGTTCTGTATGTACATTTAATAGCTTATTAAAGTAACTTTTCCATCTATTTAATATATTCCTGGAATCTGCAATCATATCCCCAGTTTCATTCCGAATTATGTTTGTTCTAGCCTGAAATCCTTTCTTCTCTATACTAATTCCCTGATATAATTCTCTAATGTTCCTATTTTTTGCTTTCATTTCAAGATCATTAATCTTCTCTCTCAAATATTCCCTCTTTTTACTCTTTAGTAACGTGGTGGTTTACCGTCTAATACTACCCAATTGCTCTAAATTTACTTCATTTGGCTCGTGTAACCATTTCATTTTTGCTAGCTTTCTTTTCTTTACAATGTCGGCACATTCCTCATCAAACCAGTTCTTGTTTTGCCTCTTTTTTAAACAACCAATGCTTTCTGATGCTGACAATTTAATAGTATCTCTTATAGCCTCCCATTCTTTATTTATATCAGTTTCTTCTTCGTTTGCCACATCGTCATGTGAAGATTCCAGAACTTCAAATCTATTAGCAATTTTGATTTGGTATTCTTGCCGCATTTCATCATTTTTCAAGTTTTTTAATTCAAATTTTACGGAATCATCTTTAGCGTTAGTTCCTCTCATAAGCGATAGTCGTTGTCTGATTTTCACTCTGCCCAGATGATGATCCGAATTACAGTCTGTCCCTCTAACTGATCTAACATCGATGATGCTACTGTGCCAGCGTTTATCCACTAATACATGATCTATCTGGTTTCGAGTTTCGAGTTTCTCCATCTGGGGACGTCCAGGTGCATTTATGAATAGCCTTATGCTGAAATGTTGTGCTCTTAACAATGAGATTCTTCGATGTGGCAAATGTGACTAATCTAACCCCGTTGTCGTTACTATCTTCGTGAAGACTGAATTTGCCTATTGTTGGTTTGAATATACCTTCCCGCCCCACTTTTGCATTAAAATCTCCTAACACAATTTTCATATGATACCCGTGAAAGGCTATCAAATAAGCATTCTAATTCTTCATAGAACTCATCCTTGATCTTGTCATCTTTATATTCTGTGGGAGCATGTACATTTACAATTATAAAATCATGTTGTTTACCCTTTAGAATTATGTATGATACCCTATCACTAACAAACTTAATATCTCGGATAGCGGATAGGATCCTCCTTCTGACTAAAAAAAACCCGTTCCAAATGCAGGTCTTTCTGCACCCCCGTAGTATAATGCAAAGCTTCCTGATTCCTGACTACCTTCTCCTGGGCACCTAACTTCCTGTAAAGCGACTATATCCAAGGGTGATTTATCTAATTCCCGCGTTAATATCTCTAGTGCCCCGCTATTGTATAAAGTCCTAACATTCCATGTTCCTAGGAACATGTCCCTGTGTTTGAGCCTTTGGCATGGGTTCCCTGAAGTAGTCCCCGCCCGGAGATCCGAATGGGGGACTATTTGACCTCCGGAAAATTTTACCCCAGTTGAACCCATGTCCGCATTTCTTGACGGTTGTATTTTTACGGTGAAAGATCGTCACTCTTTCGACCAAGGTACTTTTTTCGTCTGGCTTATCACCTTCGACCAGTCCGGCATGGGTAACACCCTATCGGCAGCAATGCTACCGCCGGCATAGCTCTCAGGATCATTTAAGCACGCAAGCCACTCCACCACGACAAGGTAAAGATACCATGGAGGGTATATATATATATATATATATATATATATATATATATATTCATGAAATGGAATTAACACAAATTAAACTTCTATCTATCTATCTACAGATGGCATATATAAAATTCATTAGTACAAAAAAAAAAAAGATGAAGATAAAATAGAATACCACAGAAAAAGAGTCATTGCCAAACGTGAAGTCCGCAAGCACCACAGGAAAAGTTGGGAACAATTTGTATCCTTCTTGGAGAATGATGTAACAAGGCCCCAACCATCAATATATAAAATTTTGAAAAAAATTTAAATAGTGAAAACAAAGATATAGCTAGAATAAATATAATTCCTCATGATAAATTAATTATTATCAAAATTTATGGACAAACAACTGTCCCTCTTTACAGATACAAGAACCTGATAATTTACATAGAGACTTTATTTCCTTAGAACTTCAAATAGCTTTAAAAAATTTAAAGAGTAACAAAGCACTTGGTGAAGATGAAATACCCACTGATCTATTTAAACACTCCAGTCAACTATTTCTCAAAAGATATTTAAACTTCTTGAATATCATATGGCAAGGAGAAAATCCACCTCAAGATTGGTCAAAATCATTAGTAATTCCAATATTTAAAAAAGGAGATAAGACCAATTGTGATAATTACAGAGGGATCAGCTTATTAAACTCTGGTTACAAAATTTTCCACTATTATTAAGAATAAAATATATAAATATTATGAAGATATACTTGGAGAAGAACAAAATGGCTTCCGGAAGGGTAGATCATGCTCTGATGGATATTTCACAATGCAAATTTTGATTGAGAAACATCGTGAATTTAATATAGAAACACACTTGGCATTTATTGACTTTAAAAAAGCCTTTGATAAAGTGAACAGAAGTCTATTATTTGAAATTTTGATGGAAGATCAGATCCCAAAGCAGATCATATATAATATTTATAACATATATAAGTCAACTCTCATTGCAATAAAAATAAAAGAAAAAATAATTCAGTGGAATGAAATAAACTCAGGAGTCAGACAAGGTTGAAGCCTCTCCCCTCTACTTTTTAACATATATACGAATGCCACTGCAAAAGACTTTAGAGAAACAAAACATGGAAGTATAACTATCAATAGAAATTTAAAAATATATATAATAATGTTTGCAGATGATCTTGTTTTACTAGCAACATCTGAAGATGATTTACAATGGTCAGTACATAATTTAAATTTGATAGCCCAGAAATATTCAATGGAAATATCTACCAATAAAACTAAAATAATGGCCTTTTGTGGAAAATCCCCACTACCAAGCAAAATTTGTTTAACTAACCAAATTTTAGAGAGAGTTAATGAGTTTACTTACTTAGGATATAACTCTCTTTTGTTGAAAATTTGGATTTATCAGAGAAAATTGTGAAATTCAACAAATCAATGGGAATCATTAATAGAGTTTTAAAACCTTCATTAGTGCAAAAATCAACTCGTACTCGTCTTTATCAAATAATGGCTCTACCAGTCCTATGTTATGGGAGTGAAGCGTGGACTATAAGGACGAGAGATGAAAGCAGGCTAACAGCTTGTGAGATGAAATTTATGCGCCGAACAGCTGGCTACACCAAATGGGATCGAAAGAAATACGTAGAAATCCTTCAAGAACTTAATGTGTCACCAATATTGGACTACATCTCCAGATATCAGCTAAACTGGAAGGAACATGTCTCAAGAATGGCTAGATCCAGGATCCCCAAGGCAATAATGAACTATTGTCCAAATGGGAAACAGTCACTTGGTCAACCTATGAAAAGATGGCACGAAAACCGCTTTCTCAGACCGTAACAGTTCTTCTAGGACTAATACCTCACAGGATGATGATGATGATGATGATCTATCTATCTATCTATATACCCCGTACGTCCCCGTGTGGAATTTAGGTCGCTCCTTAGTGGGAGTGTTTCAAACGAGCTAATTTATTTACACTTATTTACCTATAGATGTCAGCAAATGGTATGGGGTCGGCATATAGCTTCAGTGAGATACCTAGCAGGCAACTAAGGTATTACGTGAATGCACAACTATCGATACATTTTGTACAGAGGCCTCTTTATTCAGGCTTGCGGTTCTTTAACGAGCCTGAAAATCTTCCGACTCGAGACCCACGATTTAAAAACCCTTCCGAAGCATTTGTCCCATGGATTTTTCCGTTCTAAAAATCCACTGACCCCGTCCAAGTACAAATCCACATCCCTCGGAACTAGAGGTAAGCAACATATCCTCTAGCCCATAGCGGCCGTCACGTCATAACTTAAAAGTAAAATTAACAATCAAATTTGGTAATTACCTTCTCGCAGATCCATTTCAACAAATTACATGTCTGCACAATACACGTTATGCTAACATCCGTATTTTCCATGTAATGATAAGAAACATAATGCGTGGATCACTCTGTATATGGACATTTTTTAATATAGTAGGCGGGATCGATGAAGATTTGTAAAAATAAAAAAAAAATAAAAATAATTTCATGAATACCATCTGAATAGATTCCTTCATTCTTTTGGAATTTGCTAATAGCAACATTGGTGGAATGATATTGGAAATTTTTAAATACAAAGGAAATAATTTTCATTGCTTAATACATTTCAATGTTAAACAAGAAATAATTTGTATTCACACAAATGGCCGACGCTAGCATAAAACAATGTACTTACTCGAAGAAAACGGAAGTTTTGCCAAAACAAAGGATGCAGATAAAAGCAAATTCAATTAACAAAAGAGAATCTTCAGCGGGAAACCTTCATTTGTTATTCCGTGGAAAATCTGACTCATTTTCATACAATTTAATTACGACCAACTGCGGACATTTTATAAAGAATTGTCGGTGTTAAAGTAAACGCTCAACACTAAGTATCGCTAAAACATGGCTCAAATTATTCTAAAACAACTAATTTCCCTCGGGATTATTTATTTCTTGCTTTAATAATAATTCGTGTTCTTTTTTAACTGTTTCAACAACTACCTGAAATATTACAAAATGTATTAGACTTTTGTCTAAGAATTAAATTAATGATTTTATTACCTCACCTCATATCCTTTTTCTTCTATACTGCAGTTTCGGAGCTTATCTCCATCATCAGTAGCCTCTGGTCGACCTGTGTTATGTCGTTTCTTGGCGGTTTCCTTCTTCCTTCTATCGGTGGACCGATGAACCTCTGGATCAGGTCAAAATTTGCGGGAGTTTCAAAATTCATGAGTTTGTCTTTCTTGTTTTTTTTTGGATGTGGATTTTTTCCCAGACTGTGAGTTCCTTTAGTTTATCTGTTTGTTTGATTAGGCTAGCTTCCGTATCAATTAAATGTTTTTCAGACCAAGCATGGGCTGCTACAGCTGACTTGTCCACTTCACCCTTTTTTACATTTCTAAGGTGTTCCTTCAATCTAGTTTTTAAATTTCTTTTTGTTTTTCCTATATAGATTTTGTCGCAATCTTGACATTTGATCTGATATATTCCTGATTTATATTCTTCTCCAATTTTTTCATTTTTGTTGGTTTTAATTATCTTGTTTAGGCTGTATTCATTCTTTGGGGCCAATCGAATGTTAAACTTATTGAAAATTTTCTGGAACTTGTGGTGTTTTAAAGGATGGTAAGTGAATTTTTTGAATCTTATGTTCTCTTCTGTTTGTTTTTTGATTGTGCTTTCATTAATTGGTTTTTGCCTTTTAAACTTATTTATTTTCTTGTGTACCATGTTCTCTTCATAACCATTTTCTATTGCTACTTTAATTATGTATTCTTTTTCGTTTTAACATTTTTCACGGTTCAGGGGTATATTCACCAATCTGTGTGTTAGGCTATTGAATACAGCTTCTTTGTGAGCGAAATGGTTGAATCCTGATGCCTTAATGTAGTTATCGTTATGTGTGTTCTTTCTGTATATTCCAAATTCTATTTTGTTTTTTTCGTTTCTAGTTAGGTTTAGATCCAAAAATGAAATTTGTCTGTCAGTTTCAGTTTCCATTGTGAATTTTACAGTTTTGCTCTGAAGGTTCAGGAGTTTTAAGGCATCTTCTATTTGTTTATGGTTTATAATGACTATTATATCGTCAACATATCTGCGCCAAAATTTGAAAGTTAATGGGTGTCCCCTTGTGATTTTCTGTTCAAAACTACCCATGAATAAATTGCCCAGAAAGGGAGATAGGGGGTTCCCCATTGAAAGTCCAAAATTTTGTTTGTAATATTTCCCATTGTATGTAAAGAACATTTGTTCGATGCACAATTTTGTGAAAATGATGTATTCTTCTATCTTTTCCTTTTCCAAATTATTATTCGTTAACCATTTTTCCAGAATATCAATGGTGGTTTCTCTTGGGACACTGGGAAACAATGAAACTACATCAAAAGAAACTAACCTGTCAGTTGGTTCTAATTCTGTGTGCTTGAAATCCTCTATCAATTCCAATGAATTGTCGATTGAAAGGTTCTCAAACCCTCCCATATTCTTGTATTCGCTACATAACCATCTAGATATTTGGTATGTAGGAGACCCTATACAGTTGATAATGGGTCTCATTTTGTTTCCTGCCTTATGTGTTTTCGGGAGGCCGTGCACATTAGGGTTTTTAGGGTTGGGAACCTTTAGGTAAAACTTTTTTTGTTTGGTTAGGATATTGTTTACGTTCTTCAGGGTGTTGTCCACCTCTTTGATGCATTTCGGAAGTGGGTCAGATTTAATTTCTGTGTATTCAGTTGATTCCAAAAGATTGTACATTCTATTTTTATAATCAACAATGTCCATGATTACTACTTGATTTGCTTTGTCAGCTTTTGTGACTATTACATTTTTCTTGTTTATTTCTTTGATGATTTTCATGTTTCCCTTTCCTGTTTTGTTTATAGGATTTTCTTTGATCTCCTCAATAATTTTTGCGCATTCATTTCTAATCAAGACCTTCTCTTCTGTGTTCATTCCTTCTATGGCAATTTCTATGTCCGCTACGTAATCATCTATATTGTTAGAGAAGTTCACACATGTGTTTAGGCCTAGTTCCAATATTTCCATTTCTTTTGTGCTAAAATTTTGGGAGGACAAATTTACTACATTATTTTGCATTCTTTTTCTATTTTACGCTTGTTTGGGTTTCCCATGAAACATTTCTTTGATTTTAAATTTTCAATTTTATTGTTTTGTTTGACTGATTTTTCTCTTATAATTTGGTTTATTTTGTTGAAAGAATTTTCCTCCAAATTGTCCCAATAAAAATTCCCTACAATTTTTGTGATTCCTAAATGTAAAAAGTATAATTTAGCGTCTAAATTGCTGATATACTTTTGTCTACCTAATCCACTGGCATTATGGAACTCGAAATTTAATGGCCGCGCAGATATAAAGTCTCCATAAATCCTTATCCTGAGCTAATAGTTTCGAATCATTCGCCGAATAATTCATCTCCCTCAAATAATGCGCACTGTTATTCCCTTCTCGTTCTTTGTCTACCTATTGGTCGCTTTCCTTCTGATTTTACTAAAAAGAGCTTTCATCTCCATATTTAATTTCTCATTCGTACCACAATGTCCTGCTTATTACAGTTTACGAGACTTAACTGTTCTTATTACATCTAGTTTCCCATAAAAAATCATATAGTTATTTTATTATGTAGTTTTTTTCATTCACCCGTCTCTCTTCGTCTCTCTCTCTCTCTCTCTCTCTCTCTCTCTCTCTCTCTAATCCAAATATTCTCTTAAACACTTTTATCTCAAATACTCGTAACTTTTCTTCTCCCTTAAAGTACATAAGCAACCATGTTTGAATACATATAACTGGAATAATAACCGTTATATTTTTTATTATAACATTTGTTAAGAGAAGTTGGAATGACAAAAGTTGTTGCAGTACATATTAGCATGGGTTTGCAGAATATAGCCCGTGTTTAATTCGTTATTATATCTTATTGCCTTTGTGGTTACTGTTCATAAATGCTATCCGCTCTCAAAGTGATCCTCATCAAACCAAAAACCATGTAACCTGCTCGCTTTTCGTTGGTTATGGACACCGACATACGATGTAGAAGCAATAAGTAAGCGAAAAAGTATTTCCCTTCATTAAATTAAAAATATGTCCTCTGAATATACTTGTGGATAAAAGTTATGATATTCAAAATATAGCTAATCAATAATTACTTAGAACGGTTTATTACATATGGATGATGCATTTGAGTCATGCTTCAGTCGATTCTGATTCAACAAAATGGCTGAAGGTGTCGAGTCTTCTGTTGCTGTGTCATCTAAATTTTTAAAACATAAGTCAGGCGAATCTTTGACTAGTGGTAAAAAACAGTTTTTTAAATGTATTTCACAAGTACAGTGAGAAATCTCACGAGTTTTTTTTTTATTCTACTCCTATCAGTGATCACATGTCTTAGGTACTTTACACGTGCTCCCTGTTAATGTGACAGTAATTGTGGCGCGAATGGCGGAAGAATACAATTGGCGTTTGTTTATGTTAGGATCGCTATAAGGGCGGATAAAGTATAGTCTAGTCTATACTCGTGCATCCTCACGTAGGGACAAGAGTGCTCACTAGCAGGAGTTACTAAATTAGAAAATTCCTGTATAGATGTTAGTGAGTGGCATTGGTCATCTCATTGCCTCAAAGAAACAACAAGTAGACAACTAAGTTATTACTTTGATTGGAAAGCTTCCGATTAAATTTTGCTTATAGGTTCCAATTATGCTTAAGGTTATTTCACAAGCCCAAACATTTTCAGACCCGGGATTTATGGCTTAAAATCCCTCCCTGAAGACTTGTCCCTTGTATTTTTTATCCTTCAAAGTCGATCGGTTCCGATCGAATTTGAACCCGCGATCCTTGGGACCAGAGACAAGGAACGTAATCCTATAGACCATCGAAGCCGAAAGTTACTGTTCCTAGGTATTTAAATTCTGCCACATCTTCAAAGTTATCTTAATTTATTGTTAACTTTTTAATAACTAGTTGAAACATTATGGTTTTAAGGGCTTTTTTCTTGCCAAAATGTTATCTTCATGCAAAGAAATTTTATAGGTATTAATTAATATATTGCATTGTTTTCTTAGGCGATTACGTGGCACAAGTGTTTAGGCGCTGACGCTGCACTTCTGTGTCACTATAAATTTAATTATTTTTATTTTTTAAATTGGCAATGCGTCCTATAAGCTATATTGGTTTTATTCATTTAATATTTTTAATATAAGATTATAAAAACGAACGAGTATAAATTACTTATATTTGTGTTAATTTACACAATATACAGTAATAAAAACTGTTACACATGAGCAAGTTTTCAATTCGGTCCGATACATTTAAAATAACTGGCAGGAGAAATTAGCGTTTCGTCTGGCTCGTCAATGGTGCGGTTTACGATGCCTTGTTCTTGGGATGGTCTCACTCCATGCTTTATAAATTAGCTCTCTAGGCAGAAAACAAACACCGCGCCGCGAAATGGATTAAATAACAAACCCCTTACCGATAGCAAAGGACATGGAGCCCACCTGGTTCCAGCATGCAGAAGTTTGGACGAAGCTGGCGTCCCCTATTAGCAGTAGTACTGTTCTGCAGTATAGATATGGGCAAGCAGTTTAATGCGATATAACTAGAAGTTGAGTAAGGAGTGAAGACTGCTCCTGAATCGACACCTTGAACAGCACTTAGAATACACGTGTTTCACCAATTTATGTTAATTTGGGTTAGTATAAATCTGTAAATAAATGTCGGGAAACTTAAAGGCCCAAATATCCTCGAAACAGCAATCATCCTATCACATTCGCCTTGTTTATTATCAAAGTATGATTGAATGGTGTGTCTTGTTTTAAATATCTGGTTGCTCTACATTAAGCCTCTACATCATCTTATGTAGTAAAATAATATTTGTCATCCAAGGTTTAAATATTCTCTCGTGACAGGTCCTGTCACTCTAAGATCCGAGTGGCATGGGGCACGTAAAAGTCCCAAAATGAAGAGGTTTAACTAAGAATTAAGAATGAAGAATAAAGTAAAAAAAAAACATATCACTTATTAAATTAATGAAAGTCGAGAATATCCTCTTATTCCAATCCATTTCATTATCTCACTTTAACCTCTGACCTTATAGAAACTTTTACGTGTCACACGCCACCCGGGCCTTACAATGGTATGACCTGTCGGGAGAGGGATTTTAAACAACGGATCATACACATGATTTTTAACCACACAACGACATGTAGGGCCTCCCCGAATTAGTTCCCAGCTCAATGTCATGGCCTCATCCGAGACAACACAACATTAATACCGAACACACATACATGTTTATACTAAATATGACGAATATGTCATATGATTATGATGGCCGGATGATGATAGGTGACCGTTGAATATCCTCTTATAAAAATCATTATTAACCTTGTTACACGTGGTGTGATATTAGGGTAAGTTTAACTCAATTAATGAATAAACATTATAAACTACATTAACTTAACCGATCGAAACTTAAATAACGGTATATCATTCTTGTACCTACTGATAAAGGAGTTACAATTCTCCGTCGATGATTATTTCAAATTTTTTAACATCCATAGGTTTAAATTTTAATAATTCCTGGAAAATTATATCTGGATTGAATTCATGTATTTACAGGAACATGAAATGTGTAGAAGGATAAAGGGATTTGGGATTGTTTATTCTCAGAACAATTCAATTGTTGTGAAGCAAAACGCAGCCTTCAGCGGCGGTGAGAACAACCACAAAATATGACCTCATGATGGAATCAAGTTATAGAAAACCTTAAACAAGTAAGTATTGGTTAATTTGCATACATTCAAAACATGTGTACTTAAATCATTTGATTTGATTACCGTTGTTTTTAAATACTAGATACAAATTTAACAAAATCTTGAGAAGTAACGACAGGACATATTTTTATCCATTTTATGCCCAGTGTATTCTATTAACATAATATTTAAAGATATTAAATAGGGTATTACTCGCATGTACACTAATCTTTGAAATAAAATAAAATCTTAAAATGAGTATCTGATAGATATTTTTGTTTAAAAACTTTAAAAATTAGTTAATTATTTGATGAAGTTTTTAAAGATAAGTTGAATTTAGTTGTTTAGAAGACTGATGGATCAGGTCCTCAATTTAAGATTTAAACATCTTATCGTACTTCATGAACTCAACGGTGATTTACCATGCATTTTAAAAGTACTGAATCTTTGAAATACCTTTGTTTTTATTATTTTTGCTGAAACATAAGCTACTAGTACCGAATGACAATACACAATTTGAATAAAAAATTATAAAATTGTTTCTTGTAAGGTACCATCCTCACCTTGTTTATGTTTTATTAAGTTACATTTTTATACGCCTTTTACAGTCAATTTCCCCTTTTCTCACTAGAGATTAAAATTTTATTTACACATGTGGGGTCAAATAAATAGTTTTATGACTTATTATATACTCATGTAATCTCCAAATTTTTTTGTGTCACCTTATGTTTTTTGAGGTTCGAAAACTAATGGAACAGAATCTCGAATGTTGTCCAATTGTATACTCATAAGCGGAGATACTTAATAATCAAATTCAGCATCTTTTATTTTACACACTATTTAATATATTCATAAACATATTTTTTCCACTCACGCTATGGTAAGTATAATATTGGGTTCTCACGTAATAATACTATGACAAATAATAGCATGTTAATGGACAAGTCGTTCCAGTAACTTATATAAATTAATATCAAATACAAAAAATATAGGCTATCATAAATAATTGTATCTAGAATCAGTAAGTGGAAAATAGAATATTCTATGGTATTTAG
Source organism: Diploptera punctata (assembly GCA_030220185.1). Lineage (NCBI taxonomy): Eukaryota > Metazoa > Arthropoda > Insecta > Blattodea > Blaberidae > Diploptera > Diploptera punctata. The sequence continues at coordinate 481,371 of JASPKZ010007366.1, read as the reverse complement.
GAGGTAAAGCCAATTGACAGTCTCGAACTCAGTTTTTTAAACTTCGAAAACTTCGGGCCAAAATTATGCTGGGCTGTTAATATCGCTATTAGTTCCCCTTATATTATTAATTAAAATTTGTATTTAGTTTCTTCATAGAGCACATATTTTGTCTAAAAGTGAAAACTATATAACAAAATAAACCGTATAAATTAATGTAGACTGTATATTAATAATGTAATTAAAATATGCACTTTCAATTAGGGAGCCTATATGTTAAAATAGCAATAGGCAGTCTGCATAAGGTATATACATTGTGACTGAATAAATGTAAAATTTCAGAATAAAAATTACGACTAATGGCTTTATAATCCAGGTTGCTGGGAAAATGGGTTATTTTAATCGTAATGATTTACATGCAAACTGTTTTTAAAAATGTAATCTTAAATAGCTAATTTTAAAACTTCAGTTGATATTTATATTGTATAAACTTAGTTCCATCATGAGACACGCAGCGCTAAGTTACTGCATTAAAAGCTGCAAAAGAACAACAAAGTAAGACGTGGACAACAAACACAACAAGAAGAAAAGTTTATTAGTTGTTAGTTTAAGAAAAGAACAAGATATTTAGAAAGTTTGTATTAATGAGATATATCATAAACATTTAGTAGAAATATAATGAATTAAATTCTCACAATGACATTAGTATGAATGACGACTGACTTAGTTGGAGGATATGGGTCTTCTCTTCGCTATCAGATGAATCACTTTATGATCAATACACACACAACACATAAACATCTCAAGCAAAACATTTATTGCTGTTGGAAGGTAACAAAACAATGTTAAACCATACGAGAAATTGGTTACACAAATATTTTTTTGTGACTTTATGCTTGCTTGGAAGTTTGAATACGTGAATATCATGTGTGGAAAATTACACTCTTCATCGTTACGAGTATATGTATGGTTTAACATTATTTCATTCACCTTGAATTTAAGCCTTTTTTAGATACCATTGTTTCTTTCTTAACACTTTCACACCAAACTTTTATTTATTTTGAAAAGAAAAACACTCAAAACATAAACTTGATTCTTAAAAACTCAAGGCCCTAATCGATGTGTAATAACATTTAAACAAGTTGGGATTTTTTGGGTTATCCACCGACGAATAGAATTCAAATATTTTACAGTGATAACCAGGGAAGCAAATTCAATTAAAAAGATATTTAACACCAAATTAATTTATAAATGGTAATTTATATGACTATTTAACTCATGCCCCAAATGGGAGTCAATGACCAATCACGTTTCAATGATTTCTGTATTACAACCAATCAGAGACGTGTTTCACGAAATAATTATCAACGTTAGGATTATCATATATTAAGCAAAGCTCCTCCTTTTTAATATTCTGAACAGGTCTGACCGTTATTTTGCAGTGACTGAGCCTATAACAAATACGGCTACCAGATTGTATATAATAGTGCTTACATGTCAACATTTGTAGCAATTGATTATACCACCAAAAAAAGAAACCACTGTTTGCACTTTCTTAAATGTATACGACATCAAAAATGAATTAATATACAGATTGATGTGTTTCATTTTTTCTCCACTAGAGAGCATTCTTACAATATTGCGTTCCTTTGGCAATAAATAGTATGATCTGGTTGCAGTGATAAACAAAAGAAGCAGTAGAAGCGTAGGCTACCTATCGTTTCTCATTAGTTTTCAAACATCACCGTTTACTTTAAATATAAAAATATTTTTAAATAACTGTAGTTAAATAATGATTTGTGAGTAAACAGCTTTATTTTATTCGTTAAATAGTCCTAACAAATGCCACTCTTGATTTCCAAATTCTCTAGATAAATTCACTCCTCACTTCGTGAGTCGTGAATTTATCGATAATTTGGAAATCACTCGTGGCATTACTTATGATAAGACTGCATTAGGCTCATGTTCACTGTAATGTACATTTGGTATGAAAGGATTAAGCAAGATCACAAGAAATCTGATTAAGGCTACCTCTCTCATAAAAAGTGTAATTTTATTTCAATAAAACACATTAAAATATTTTCAAAAAGATGAGTGAAAATCTGCGAGTTTTTCATTATAGAAATATGTTGAAAATAATTGAATAAAAGAATTAAACATTTGATTAACATATTACTCACTATATCATATCTAATGACATTTGTATCAAATACTGAACAATAACTTTTAACTTTCAAAGCTACTTGAAACAATTTATTTGTATTAAAATACAAACACTGTAATTTCATCTTCAGTGAAACAAGTGTAACAAAATAATACAGTTATACAACCTGTAGTTTAATACAATTTTTGCACAAAGTTACAAATTCGCAGATTTTCGCTAATTTTTCTGAAATAACATAATACAATTCCAGCGATAGAACTTTCTACTAATCTATTGTGCCCCTCAAAATGTCACAGATAAAAAAAATAATCATGCAGAATAAAAAATCTAATTGGATAAAAACATATTGGATAATTACTATAAAATAAACATATATATATACAAATATTAAAATTATACAAATAATATGGAATATAAATATAGAAGTTTGAATATATAGTGAAAATATTATTAAATCATCACTGATTATCATTTATACTTAGATGAAAATCATGACAATGAAGAAATGACTTAGAAAGTTTTTCGCTGCACTTAAGCGTACACAATACCTCTCATATATAATTTATTCATGCTTAATTTTTGTAAATTAATTTATTATATTGAACATTCACATATTATAATTTTGTTATTAATCAGTTAAATAAAGTGTTTATAAATGTATTAATTCAAGATTAACAAATATTATTTGTATAAAATATACCTTCTGAATTAGTAGTTTTCTAACCGCAGATGTTCCGAAAGGCTACAATGTGTTTTAACTGAAATATTATTTAGTACAGAACGACTGAGATTTCAGGTACATATTTTATTATTATAAACGTTTATATAATAACGTCGACGATAGTTCAAAATTACTTTTAAAAGGGTTATTCAATGTCTGGTTTCCACTTGTGAATGTTCTAATAGAGAACAAGTGACTGTTAGTCATGTTAGCCAACATCATAATACTAATTTCCGCTATCATATTGAGTTTTTGTATATATTTATTCACCGATTACTAAGTCCTGTACCACATAATATTCTATAATAATTTTATCATTTACCACATAATATTTAATACGTAATAATTTTATTTCGTTAGGTGAGAAAATGGGCAGGTTATGGTGAGAAAATTGGCAAGTTAGTATAATCAGATTAGTTTACAGTTTATTGGATAATGTGGCGCCCCATAAGGATAAGTTAACTATTCTGTTTGAAAAATTACTAATGCATGTTTTATATTATAAATATGATGATTTTAGGTTAAAATTACCTCAACTTCCAATTAGATTGTAAGGAATTTTTACTTTTTTGTGAAAAAAATCGACAGTTATATATTTACTGATGTAATATTCACATATTGCCACTATAATTAGTGTATTTTTACTCTTTTTTTAATATGCAATGCAATAAAGCGCCAAGTTGTCCTTGAGTCCAGAAATGATATTAAATTCTATATTAGATGAAAACTATAAGATTTCAGCCGAACACTGTCAAGAAAAAATACCTTTAATAACGAATTATCGATAGCTGAAGGCGAAAAGTAAAATATACATGTCTGACCTTCGTAAGTTTGTTTCGTAACTGAGGTTAGAATTTGTATGTAATATTAACATGTTTATGTAATAATATTAAGTAAATATTCAATAATACATCAAATGTTCTTAAAATAAACATATTAAAATTTAATTTTTATATAAATTTTATATTAAACATTAACATGGTAAGAAGTGTGTTGTCATATTTCTAATATTTCATTAAAAACAGAGTAAATTGTTGTGATTTTAAAATAGATTTTTCAATGTAGAGCTCTATACACAAGCCATTGGTGTCTCCCTGTATCTATCTTTATTCATTGTGTCTAAACGAATGGATTTCTTCCCTAACCTTTTCTCAGCACTATTTGTGTAGCTTGGAAAATAAGTTTCAGTGCTCAATCAGGTAGCTGAGTTGTCACACAAATTGTTTTAAATTAAGCTTATATTCTACTTATGAAATATGTGTTTAAATTAAGATACAGAATATGCAGTTTTACGTAAGATAAGCATGTGTGTGTATGTGTTTCTAATGCCACTCACTGCTCTTTATGGTGCTTAGGGTTCCGCGCTGGAAGGATAGATGGCGTTAATATGACCTATTTTAGATTTACGCACAATTCGGCAGAGCATTTTACGTAGGCCTACATGATGTATTCTTGTAATGTGTATATAGAAGAGTGTAGGATGACTGTATATTTAAAACTGTGATGCATGAGGGATAATGAAGAAGGGAAGGTGAAATCCAGTGGCGGCACATAGTCAAAAATGTGTGGTTATGATCAAATATAAAAACATACTTTTCATTTGTATGATAAGAAGACTACAAATGAAAAAAAAAACAATTTTTTTGATCGATGGACTGTTTTTGTATAAAATAAATTAAAAGAAAACAAATTAAATTAACATTTTTATTGGTATTACACAAGGGGAATATTACAAAGTTGCAGGAGCATATTGTGCATTTTATTGAAAAATACTGAACGAAGGAGTTGTTTTATTTCACGTCTCCTATGTACTGTGTGAAACTGAGGACAAAACGCATCATTATAAAATAATCCAGTAATAAATTTCTGTACGAAAATATTTATTTCTGAGAAAACACTATATTTTCGGCCCAAAATGTATAAGACAATTTGATATTTACCACAAAGTTTACATACTTAAAATATGTGCACTTATATTACTTCAACTCTGTACATTTAAAGATCTCAGAGGAAAAACATGTTTTTTAATAAGTGTCTTCTATTTTTTTCAACGAAAATATAAATAAATAAAAATAATATATTAAATTTAGTATAAATGCTGTTTTTCTTATTTTTCTGGGAAATGTTTGTACAATAAGGTGATGACATATGAGAGATACTGTGTTGTGTTAAAATATATGCAAAAAAAAAAACATGCATTGTTTTGCTTGCAAATGCGCATGTGCAGTGGTGAATAAAAATGAAAACATCAACAGAGAAGAAAAAAAGCATATAAGTAAAGTCCTGGTGGGTGCAATATGGAAATTTATTCACTACCCACCCTGCTCTATAAAACCTACCCGCCAGGTGTCTTCTGGGTAATAAAATAATAAAATACCTCCTCACTTTCGTGCAAAATCAACTTCAACCTTTAACGTATTACCACGGAACGTTACCGCAGCTTGAAACTAAAATAGGAAAATATTTTAAATGATTCTTTGTTTCCTAATATGTTAAACGTTCATGACCACTTGTACCAACAAGATAACTAATTTTACGCGGAAAGTAGAAAAAAACACGCCAATAATCAAGTTTTAACCAAAAACTAGTAATAAATACATGTTACTATGTTGATATGTATTTGTCTTACTCTAATTTTTCCCTTTATTAGTACTATTAAATGCCCCACTCCACACCCGAACCATACAGGGATACGATCTATCAGGAGAGGATTTTAAATTCTTGATCACGCACAAAATATCAAGATTAACAAATATTTTCATTTGTTTAAATATTGTATAATCGTAAAATTAGTTTCCTATATCTCATTATTTTCCTTTGTTTTTATATACATTAGAAAGGGACAGTCTACCAACAATTTAATTTATCTTACTAGAATACATTTTATTATTAGTTTTAGTCTTAATCTTAACTGTCATTAATATGGTTGTGTTATAGGTCATAATATAATATATATTATCTTATTGATCAAATCTTCATTTAGTATTTAATATTAGAGTTAATTGTGATTGATGTAATATATGTTTGTCCTGGTGAGTGGAAGAGAGGGCCACATGACCTTAACTCCACAGGCTAAATAAATAAATAATAAAACAATAATTTTCTAACTATGCAAGAAAACGGAGGGACTCTTAAGGATGAGCGATCCGTTCTCAATTCTGCAGGGGTAGGGAAACTACTAAGATTTAATACTTAAAGTCTTGCCGTGTAATATTTCACCGCCAAGAAACCATTATTTTTTTACGGTCTTCTGTCCTAGGGAGGTCCTTCACTGTAATAATAGCATTTTCATGCTATGTTTTGCACCTTTACTAGGGAATTATAGGTGTGGTAGCTTCCAGTTGCTTTCCACATCGTGGATGATAATGATGATGATTTTCGGGGGCCGTTTGGACCTCAAAGATTCCTAACATTTTTAAAACAATAAATTAATTAGTTTATTAGCTCCAATAAATTCGATATTATCCTTTTCAAAAAAGTTCAATGCAAGGTTCACCTCTCATTCAACACGGACATATAAGTCAATATTCATCAATAACTAATACATTGTACAAAACAACATTAATAAAATGTATAGTAAACCTCCGTTGAGACGGTAGTCACAATATTAGTATTATAAAATTATTTACCTTAAAGGTCCGTCTTCTCAACTTTTTAGACTATTAAAAAACTGTAGGCCTTTCGGAACTTGTCCCATCACCAGCAGAAGGAAGTAGTTTACTATCATCAATTACTATTATCGACACTCATTGAAGTACTTTAAAAAATGAGAAAGTACACGGTTATAAAGAAGAAACTACGCACTATATTTTAGATACATTAACAATTAATACCATCACTTAGGACAATAAATATCTCCATGATTATCAATATTAAGCTAACTTGCTTCTTTGTGTAATGAAAAATTACTGTTTTTCTCAAAATGAACAAAAATGACTTGCCACACTATGCCATATACTCATTCAATTTGTAAAAGAGTGATTACGTTAATTAGTGCATTAATCCTAATTAATATACTAATTAAGAACTTAATTAGACTAACGTCAAACACGTGATGTAGTCACATTTTAGATTAAGAACCCGATTTATGAGTGACTATTGAAATATGTTACTGAAGGTACTTCATACCGTAGCATAGAATTTTTTTGAAGTTCAACGAAGGTCGATGGCAATAAACCTACTTCCTTATGCTGAAGATGGGACTAGTCCCGAAAAGCCTCTAGTTGTTTAATAATCTAATAAGTTCAGGAGACGGACCTTAACGTAAATCATTTTATAATTTTAATATTGTGATACTATTCAAGGCGAATATAATATTGATGATTGTAATGGATAGATGAGGTCCGGGGACAAATTGGCCTTAAAATCTCTTGACATTTGTCTCCCAGGTAAGAAATAATCCCGAAAAAACTCGCCCAGGATACTTGTATCAACCGGGGATCTAACAAGGACACGTTGCATCTGAAGCAATTATGTTACCACTGCGAGTGACGACTATGTTGATATTAAACATGTAAATGTATACTAACTAAATGATCCATAGATTTAATGGCATATAACAGTCTGCGAACAACCTTCTGCATAGCACCTCTTCTTATTCTATTTCTTCACAGTATTATCTGCCCGCTACTCGAATCCCTCAAGATATCAGGGGTTACCGCGCACTTGACACTTTCAAGCTACGCTTATACAATTACCTGTTTGTAAATAATTAATTTTTATAGAGAAAAAATATACATATAACCCATGATTCAAACCAAAAGTCTCTAGTTTTATGCGCTGGTGCTCTGTCTTTAAGGTACATAGACAAATCTCCCGGAGGAAGCACAACATCTCCTCCTTTTTCATGGAAACCACGTCACAATGGCTACTCAATAGGAGCATTCCCATTAAGTATTTTGAACGACTCAATACTTACGGGTCGACTGGGGGATTTAATGGAGGAGGATTGAAGGTGCGCCTAAGTAGCTCAAAGGTAGAGCGCCAGCGCCTACAGCTGGAGATCTTGATTCAAATCCTGTGCATATTTTTCTCTCTATTTATGTTAATCATTGCCTACAGATGACTTGTCTGGAAGTACTAATGCCAACGTCAATATTTGTTTAAAAATGCAATATATGAAATGTATTTCTTGTTACTCTCGTACACTAATTTCTGAGTAAGATTATTTCCATGTTTTGACCAAATATAACATCCAATGAAAATCTTTGGTAACGACGAATGAAGAAATCGTTTAATCTAATATGTAAAAATAAATGTTTGTTTGTTCGTACTTTATGCGCGGCCATACCGTTGATCTGATTGTGATGGCGTTTTTTGCAAAATGTTCAGGAGATTCCCGGGATGAATATAGGCTATAAGAGAGTTGTGATATTTAACCCCTTCACCCCTAAAAATCACCCTTTGCAGTGAAAACGTGAAACAAAGTCCCTACTTTGACGCTTAAATGGCTTACGCTGCCTAAACCATAACAAACACACCAAATTAATGTACACAGAATTGAATACCCCAAAAAACTCTACAAAAAAGTCCGCGACAGCATATTTACGGATAACTCACATTAACCATTTTTGTCTTTCATTGATGCCAAGAAGATCGGGATAAGTAGATTCCCGGGCAAGCATAACAGCGCACGGTGGTAAAATCACATTAGGCCTATCATTTATTTGGAAGTAGCTGCGCATGCCGGGTATTAGGTAGTACTAAATAAAAGAAGATGGATTGTCCATATTGTCAGAAAAATCAGAATGGTATAGAGAGGTAAACCCTGTTTTATAACTCACAAGGCGAGAAAAGAGGAAGGGTACGACTATCATGGAGAAAGGTGGAAGAGGAACCTAGACATGATGAGGAGAGTTAAAGGTTTTAGTTCCGAACAAGGTGCGCTGGAGTTGCTTCTTTGATACCCTATGCTCTGGATAAGATTACCAGCAGATACTAATAATTCCCACTCACTAATTCTTACATTCAAGCTACTCTCATGCAAAATTTGGAGGTAAATAAATGCAATAATAAATGCTCTAATTGAAAAACTCGATTTCAGTTATTCTATTAATATTTTTGTTGTTAATATTTTTATTATTCAGAATTTCGCAGCTGAAGTTGCCTTCCCGATCCAAATCCTAATCCCCATCCTTCTCCATCAAGGGCACCTTCTTCTTGAAGTCCCTCTGAAGATACATTTTCTTTAATATTTTGTAAAGAAATATATTAAAATAGACCCTGCCAGGTGCCGTCGTCCTCACCTAACTTCTATATTAAAAAGAATACTTTTAAGAACTGTAGGCCTTTCGAAAACCGGCTTCCATCTTCAGCACAATAATATGCGCTATCTGTGTTGTTGCTTGGCGACGCTTTCTGCATCAGTGTCCTTCCAACGTTGTCAGTAGCTACTGACTGTTGTTTTGTAATTTCGTACAGAGTGTTTTATGAGTTGGGTATATTCTCATTTAAAATTAAATCTTTTTTTTTACTTCCTTTAAATTTTCAAGTTTCTCTAGTATATATATTTTTGTTGGAGTTTTTCTTTGTGAATTATAGTGGGAGTGTTTTCTATTGTATCAATGCGGTGGCCGACCTTGATGACGGTGTTTGGTATAGCTAGAAATCTTTTATATGACCAGCTTTGATGTGTTCTTTGAATCTTATATCGAAACTTCTGCTGGTTCTGTCTATGTATAATTTATTATAATTATTACATGTTAATTTATTATGTCATTGTTTATTATCGTATTTAATTTAATTTCAATGTTGTATATGTTATTATAATCTTTACACGTTAATTTGTGAACTCCTGTATTGTTAATATGTTCTACGCCATCGTTTATTATGTTATTTAATTTATTTTGAATCTTGTATGCCATGTTATATTTAATGCTTTGGTACTGTAATATTCTTGGTCCTACTCCGCCTGGTGTTCATTGAAAGATTTTTTAGGCCATCGTTTTTGTTGGATCCTCATTACGTGACTAGACCATTTTATCATCTTCTTTTATGTTATATCTATCACTTGCTCCTTTCCTTTAATCCATCTTCTAATTTCTTTATTTTGGATTCTTAACACCTTCGCTTCTTCTCAAGTATAAACCATTTCAACTGTCAAATACTTTCTTTGATACATAATTCACTGTTGAAACACAAAAAGTTCTCAACTAATGCTTTTCCCATATGTAATTTTGTGCTTCTGGAAATATATGTATCCAAGAAATTCAGGAATCCTCTTGTTTGTTCAAATATTAATTCAATATATGCAGCTCCAATTCACTCTTTTGTAATCATAGTGCCCGGGCAATTCTGTCCATCCACTTTTTTAATTGATTCTCCTTCAGCAATCAATATTTCGTGTTCATCATTGATTTACATACAACATATTATCTTCTTCTTATTCTTCTTCCTTTCCAGGATTAGGTCAATGCGACCTAAACCGGTCTCAAGTTCATCGTTTTCCTTGGCCGTCCCAAATATCTTTTTCCATGTGGTTTGTAGGTGTTGATCTTTTTGGTAATCGTGTATTGTCCATTCTGTCTAAATGTTCTTTCCATTGGTATTTGTGCTTTTCTAGTTTATCGACTATTGAAAATATCTCCAGTTCATTTCTTATTGATTCATTGTGTAATCTATCCATGCGTGTACATCCTTTTACGGATCTTAAAAATTTCATTTCAGCGGCTTGAATATGTGAGATATCTTCGTTGTAAGTACCCAAGATTCATATTCATATAAAAGAACAGGAACAGCCATAATTTTACAAAACTTGAGCTGAGTTTCTCTTCGATTCTTTCGGAGGGTTCTTCTTATGGTGCCACACATCATTTGATATCGGTTTAATTTATTATGTTTAGCTATATGTTATATCTGAACCAAGATATAACAACATATTGTGTTTTATTAATTTTAATTTTCACGTTACCTTATTATTTATCACACCGCTTCACTAAACTCTCTGATACACATAACATAGATACCCGATCCGTTGAGCACAGTGTCCTCTATATCCCTCCTCATCATACTACCTATTATTCGAAATCTTTTACAGTTTCTCTTGCTAGAACATGGAATTCACTTCCACCCTATGTCAGAGACTGCCAAACTTTACCATCTTTCAGAAATAAATTGAAAATAAAATCACTAACAGAAACAATTCACTAATACTACTTTTTAAGAATTAATAATGCGTTTTTGCATTATTTAATAAAAATAGACTTAGGATTTGTTAATATATTTACCTAATGCCTTGTATAAAAAGCGTAGATTAATTCATTGTAGTTTATTACTTTCTTTGTATTTTTTTTCTTTTCTTTTTATGCATAGTAGATTCGAGCTGTTATTCCTTTTTTTATTCATTGTATCATTAATTTAATTTTAATTGTATTTAGTTTCATTCTACTATTAGACATTAATTTCATTATTATTCAATATGACAGATAATTAATTGTTCAATGACTATTATTGTTAACTTTTTTTGTATTCATATGTAACATGTTTGTCCTGTTTAATATGACTATTATTGTATTTTTTTGTATTCATATGTAACATATGCTTGTTCTGGTGAGTGGAAGAGAAGGCCACATGGCCTTAACTCAACCAGGCTAAATAAATCTAAATCTATTCTATTCTAATAATTTTTATATTGTTTTTTATAACCATGTATGCATAAATTCTGAATATTCAACATTATGACCAAACATCACTTTGTTATCTGCAAAGTCCAAAGTAAACAAAAAACATCATATTCAGGTTTGTCCATTAATCTACAGTTTTTCTTATTATTATCTTCAGTGTGTTTATTTTACTTTATTATTAAAATGTAGCAGTCCCGAGTCATAGCCGAGCGATTTAAGGCAAGATGCATAACTACGGAACTCGAGCTGGTTCGAGTCCCCTGTGGGAGAAGAAATTTTCTGATGGAATTTCGGTCAATATGAGACATGTTCCCACCCAGTATAGTGAGGAATTAGAGTACATTCAATTAACTAGCGGCTCCAGGCTGAGAAAACCAGCAATAACAGCTGGGAGACTCGACATGCTGACCACATGTCACCCCTATACTGGCTAGATGATACACCATCTCTATAGTAGTAGTAGTAGTAGTAGTAGTAGTAGTAGTAGTAGTAGTAGTAGTAGTAGTAGTAGTAGTAGTAGTAGTAGGACTTTATTGTAGTAAAACATTGTACAATACAGAATTATTTACAAAAGGATTGCATTGCTTTTAACAGTCCGTCTCAATACATCGATGTCTAGCAACAACATAAAACAAACCAAAATAATAGATAACGTTACAATTATATTGAAAATTAAATAATGAAGCTAAGTAGCATAGTTAGGTCTACTTAATACTATTACTTTGTTTACCTATTTTTTTATTCACAAATTAAAGTTATTTTCCGTATCATGTCCAGAAATATGTCCATGTTCATCTAAATTTATGGGTTCGCCACTAACTCCTAGCATGCTAATCTATCTCGACATCAATGAAAAATCTTCCAAATAGTTACAATTTACTAGAAAATGTATTTTGTCTTCAAGGTTCCCACACATTGGATAAATTCGCACATCGTAATTGTCGATAATTATGAGATAGACCTATTCCTATGCCCCCAAACTAAACCAAGCGAGCCCTGATATCTTCTTCAGCCCTAGAATATATACATATTTTCCATTCCATTAACTTCTCAATTTATAGGAATTCTCACATGCCAGTCACCACCCTGGCCTTATAATGGCATGAACTGTCGGGAGAGGAACTTTAAACTATGGATCCCACACATGCTCTTTTTGACCGCACAAGGACATGGAGGCGCATAAAATTAAGACAAACTACACCTTTCACACACAAATTCATACTAAACATGGCGAATATGATGATGATGATGATGATGATGATGGCCAGATTATTTTCGGGAATCGTTTGGGCCTTAAATTGTCCTGGAATTTATCTTACAAGTGAGGAAAAATAACGAATAACTCATCACCCAGGAAACTAGTCCCGACCGTGAATCGAACCATTGCCCGCTGCATACGAGGCAACAAAGGTACTCTGGTAGCACAGCGGTGGACCTACATATATGGCTATTTTCATCAAAACTGTTTTAGGTCTCTTCGTAAGCACAGTAAACTTTTCTCCGTATAACCTGAAATAGTATCATGTTGATTTATAACCAACTACATCACCCTGATTTTTCTGCACTTCTATAACACTAGTCAGCATGATATCAGATGATTGAAAATTAGTGTGTTATATTAGTTCACTTTTTATGCTGATTCCAAAACTGTTCTTAGTTTTCTTCTATCACGTTCAGTTTTTTTCACAATGGACCTAACCTTTTTTCACATATTTATTGGTGAGAGCATAATATGTGCCAGACGGTAATGAGTATTGTTGGAGGAAAATTTGTCAATTCAAGCCTCTAATTGTAATTGTGTGACCTTTGAAGTGTTGTTCATATCAAAAACTTGCATTATGAATTCTGTTCTCATTTTATCTCTCTATCGTGGCTGCAAGTGTGGCAATGTCTACAGGCAAGTGTGTGAACAATCCTAACGTTTTCTGCTATATTTGTGGAAATTATACAATGCTTAAGATAAGAACTGATATTACGGACTTTGAGAAACAAGCTTACTCTGCTTACTTTAAAGTGAAACTTGGTGACCAGGATAAGGCGTCGACGCCACAGAAAGTTTGCCGCTATTGCGTTGAGAGGTTAAGATTGTGGACAAAAGGGAAGAAAATGTGCATGCCGTTTGCGATTCATATGGCGTAGAATGAGCCTAAAGACCACCTTAATGACTGTTACTCCTGTTTGCTTAATGTTCAGGGGTGTAATTAAAAAAATAAAAACCAAATTGTCTATCCAATCATCCCTTCAGCCATTAGGCTAGTTCCACCTGGAGAAGAGCTGCCTGTTCCTCTTCCTCCAGATGGTTTAGAGAACCTGACAGAATATAATGTTGAAAGTGAACGTAATGCAATCACTGACGATGATACTGATTATATATATCAGCCTGAAGACGGCTTTACTCCACAACGGTTCTCTCAAAGTGACCTTAATGATCTAGTTCGTGATCTGAATTTGCCAAAGGAATGTGTGCTTGAAACTAAAAACGTCCTACATGAACCACTTGTAGACCCTCAAAAAGTCCTGATTCCACCACTACACATCAAATTGGGCTTGATGAAGCAGTTTGTAAGGTCTCTACCAAAGGATAGGCCTTGCTTCAAGTACCTTTGTAAGAAATTTCCGTCAATCACTCAAGAAAAATTGAAAGGTGGAGGAATTTTTGTTGGTCCGCAAATAAATAAACTGCTGAAAGATGAATATTTTGAATAGAAAAATGAATGAAAGAGGAAACGAAGCCTGGACCGCTTTCTGATCTGTTACTGAAAACATTCTAGGCAATAACAAATATCCTAATTATAAGTCAATTGTTGAAAATACGTTCGAAATTTTCAAAAAGTTGAATTGTAACATGAGTGTGAAAGTTCACTTTCTGTATTCCCATATCGACTACTTCCTCAAAAATCTGGGACATTATAGTGAAGAGCAAGGTGAACGTTTTCACCAGGATATTATAGAGATGGAGAGGAGGTACCAGGGAACATAGAATGAAACTATTGTTGGATGTTGATATGGGAGACTAAAAATGGAGGAACTTCAAGGAAGTCAAAGATGGGAAGGTTTCAAAATTAATGGAACACCATTTACTTTCTGTTTTGTTTCAAGGTAGTCAAGAAATTATTAGGACAATTCTTTACATTATTTTTAACATGTAGTTTTAACAAAAATTAATCTTGTGTGAAATGAAATTTGGATATTTGTGCTTGTAGTAGTTAAAACGTGAAAATATTAATTCATATTTCATGCAAAAACCTGACGTGATAAACAAAAATGGAAATCATTTCGGGTATCAGCAAACAAAATTGATTTAAAAACACCTATTTTAAATAAATCACCTGAGAAAAAGTTTTAAAATGCAGACTTGTGTAATAGTATATTACGATGCGAGGTTTGGAAGTGGGTTTTACAGAATCGAGGAAAATGTTTAAAAACCGAGCTATAGCGAGGTTTTTCATTTTCGAGATTCTGTAAAAACACTTCACAAACGTGCGTTGTACAATATTTTTTTGCACGATGGTGTTTTCAAAATAATACATGATAGTCAAATAATAAAATCTTTGTTGGAAATATTTGCGTTCATTTTAAACAATTGAATAAGGTTAACAGTATGGACAATGTTTGTTAGTTGAAACTACAGGAGACCGTGACACTAATCAGTGATAAAATGGCGGCAAGTACGTATTTTTTTTACATTGCTTCAAATAAAGATAAGTTCTTTTAAATGTAGTGATTTGTTTCATATAATGTATATTAACACTACCTTTTGGATATTTTTTGTGTATACATTGCATGTTACATAGAGGGCAGTGGTTTTACTTCCCACACGTGTGTTTGTAATATGTAATATTACAGTATAGAACCCCGAAATGTAGGAAGTTGAACTTTCAATCATGGTTGCCATTGCTGTAATTACGACAAAACATACTATCGCGCAAAAATGACAATTAGCAGTTGGCTAGAAGGCAAAGCATCAAATAATTGTTGCATTTGTTTATCTCAACACAAGTTGGAGAATCTTAAACATAGTTACACGCAATAATACTATTGTTTGGCTTAATGTTACAATTTTTCATATCTCACTCAGCTTGTGTGTAACAGGGAACAGTTTTGCGTCGCGTAAAAGAATCAGACAAAGAACGCAGCGGCACGGCGCGCTGCCATGAAATGTAATTACAGGAACATGAGACAAAAATTTTAATGAAAGACATTTCTGCTAGAGGCGCGCAGGTTGTGGAATGCTTTTGTTTTTTTTATACCAATGTGGATGAAAATGAGATTTGGGAAATTCTTTGAAGTGGGAAATTTACATGTCAAGCTGGGGCTAAACTTCGATTCGTCTGGAATTTCCAGTAAAGCCACCATGAAAACTTAATGCGACGACCTTTTATATATATATATATATATCTCCATCCATAGTAATTCTGCCCGAGGGGCAGGTCTTTCACTGTAACCATAGCATGCTATGCTTGCAGCTTTACTTAGGGAATTGTAGGTGTGGTAGCTTCCCGTTGCTTTCCACACCGGTGAAGGATGATGATGATAATGATAAGGGTGATGATGATGATGGCCATACGATTTCGGGGACCGTTTGGGCCTTAAAGTTTTCCTGACATTTGTCTTACAGGTGAGGAAAAACCCCGATAAAAACCTCACCCAGAAAAACTGTCCCAACCGGGGATCGAACCCGGGCCGCAGCATGACAATGCAGCACCCTACCACGAGACCACAGCGGTGGACTTATATTATATATATATATATATATATATATATATATATAAGAAAAATGCATGTTTGTGTTGGAATACTTGGGTAGCTCAGGTCGTTAGAGCGCTAAAGGTAAAGAGTTTAGAGACTCTGGTTCAAATCCCGACTCAAGCATTAATTTTCTTTTCATATATATATATATATATATATATATATTATAGACCTTAATATATATTTGTGACATAATAGCACTATAATAATAATAATAATACCAATAATAATAACAACAATAATAAATGAAGCCGTTATTCGGAAAAGGAACGCCGATATCTTAAAAGAATTGAAGACTACACCAATTTTGGAATATATTAAATAGTACCAACTAAATTGGAAACACCATCTAGAAAGAATGAGTTCAAATCGGATCCCCAAAGCTGTTTATAATTATATATCAAGAGGACGAAGATCACTGGGCCGTCCTATGAAACGCTGGAAGGAAACTTTTCTATAGGATCGTAAGAGGCCTTGGCCTAATACTTGGAAGGAAGAAGAAGATAATATATGAAAAATCGGTTGATTAATGTCTTTGACATCGCCCGATTCCTAATTAGCCAATTTTGTCGGTCCATCCAATCCCCTGGTTGTAGATGTTTCTCCTTATGTATAAATATATTCCACGACTCCAGGAGGTTTTAGGTCTTCCCAGTGGAGGAGCGTGGAATTTTGAAAAGTGTTAGCCTTCGTTGTATTTACAGCAATATGGATATATTATTGTATTTATTATATCGTTTCTAATAAGACGATGGACTTGTAAAGAGAACGACATACAATGATAGGAGTATCAAATATAATAAACTTCTATAGCTATAGGGCTTAGGAAATGGAGAGGGATTATTGGATATATTAATTATTTTTAATTAAATATATAAATGCACGATTTTAAAACTTACAGTTAGATATTCATCTCCATTTCCACTCCCAGCTGGCTTCTAGAGCTTATAAGTCAGCTCTATACGTCGATTCCTTGCTGCAAAAATGTCTGTCACTGAGTCATGGAATTCTGGACCCTTCTTCATGATTATAAAGAGGCTCTTCTCAATAGAAATTAATGATAAGGTCGTGAGTCTCTCGTGTGTCTGTGAGCTTCGTAAATAAGTTTTTATTCTTTTCATTGCCGAGAAGCTTCTTTCAACAGAAGCACTACTAACAGGAATTGTTAATATTAAAGCACATAGTTTAGTGACTTCAGATAAAGTTACATTTAGACCTGAAATATTTAAATATTTATACAGTTCTAATGTGCTGTTTTTCTTGAATTCAGATGACGTATAAATGACCGAAAATTCTGTTTTAATTACCATAGGACTGAAGTAACGGTTGCATGACTTTATTAGAGACAAATGGACTTGTGGGGAATGATTCTTTAAATTCTTAAAATGAATCAAAATCTAGAAGAGCTAAAAATTCTAGCTTATTAATTTCGGAAAATCGGTTAGTTAGGTGTCCTATCATTGTGTCGAGTATTTCACAGAAGAGACTCCGATATGATTTTTTATCGTTATCAATATTCGTAACTCGTTTTCTTTTAGCAGAAATTGCATCTTTACTTCATTTGACTGAAAAATATTCATCTTGGCACTGATTCCAAAATGTGTTAAATTTATCTCGCTTGTCAGTCAAGAATATTTTAAAATCTTATATCTTCACATTGCTATATCCTATGTCATTAATTTTGGCTTGTTAAATAAGATTTTAGCCTGAGGCAGCACCGACGAGAATAAATTCAACAGAAAAATGAAATCAAAATCTTGAAGGGTAACATGAAATCTTCTCGAACAGACTTTGGTTTCACCATCCCATTCATCAGTGTTGTTCACGATAGATTTGAAAATGGAGTAAGCTCTTCTCTTACTTCTGACACTCTTTCAAGCAACTTATGTGTGTATATCCAATGGGTCGGAGCAACTGATGATAAATGTCTGGAAGTGAAAGAATCAAATGCGGCTTTTCGCTTAGAAGATCTTGAGAAAAAGGCCGAGAATCCAGACAAAGTTTCAAAAAACACTTTACATTCTTTGATATTATCAATTACTTGTTTCAGCACTAAGTTTAATCTGTGTGCATAGCAGTGCACAAACAATGCAGTTTCTTACTTAGCAAGAATAATTTTCTGCAGACCATTGTGCACTCCAGCCATTACAGAACAACAGTCATAAGTTTGGGCGACAGTTTGTTCCCAATCTGAAATTCGTTAATTAAATTGAAAACATGAGCAGCCAAGGAAACAGCAGTGCGATCTGCACTTACATTTATAAATCTTGTGAATCGTTGTAACATATCGCAAAACGGATGAATGTTGAGATTTATGTGTTGCATCGGTAGCCTCATCTTCTGTTACAGAACCAAAGGTTGTATCTGAGATCTCTTGTTTTACTTTATTGTATAAAGCAGCTCATATAGAACATAATAAGTCATTTTGGATATCATGTGATGTGCTAACGAACGGAGTAGATGTTTCCAAATTGTTCCTTAATTTCTCATCGTAACTGGTTCTGTAGTGCAATAATTCAAATATAATTACATCTGTTTGAGTCAGAGCTTTCTACATGCCCTCTAAATGGCAGCTCTTGTTCGGCTAAGAAGCATACAGAGTCTATTAGGCAGCTAAAATATGCCTGTTTGCTTTAACATGTTCGTTATGCTTATCTATATTAATTTTGAAAACCAGGCTTAGTAACTCTTCAAATCTAGTGTTTCCGAAATTATGTAGCGCTATTTTACAATTAATATGGGCTACAGATATTTTATGACTTTTTCATCACATGAAAACTATTTTCATCAGACACCCCCTTTATTGTCCAAACATTTTCTCCGTTGAAAATAGAAGGCAGGGCCAATAGTAAAGAGAATACGACTTACTGCAGCCATAAAGCCATTTGTCACTTTCGTACCAACCATCATTAATACGACGCACTTTGGTCTTAGTTTGACTTATCGTGCTATTTAAATTAGGAATTGGTTTACATCGTTATAAAATTTGTTTCTTCTCAACGAAGATTCGGCAGGAAAAGGGATGACTTAACAAATCTTCAATAACACAAGCACATTCCTCTACCATGACGATGTTTATTTAGTCGTTTAGATTGTATCTGATACGTTCAGAAGCAGGCACTATATGGTCAACTTTACACTACACTTACTCAGAGCTCACTGAAATGTTACTGTTAGCCGTTTCTAGAGTGCTAACAAAGCAACCTATTCAGTCACTTGAAAAAGCAGTACGATGTACAACCGATCATTCTGAGTGCGCCTGCGCAATTCACTCTCGAGATCGCCTCTTTAAACCGGCCAACAGTGGATTTAAATACACTGAAGTACAGTACATCTTAGTATTGTAATGCTTATATACGCGTATAATGCACGGTACATTATTAAGTTACTATATTACTAAGTTATAACATTTAGACTACTATCGATGCACTGTTGTATTTTTTCCGGTATTATGCTTCGTTTTAATTAAATATCAAAGCGTTTATTTATAACTTTTGAAAGTGTTAGCCGGCTCACAGTGCTAACACGGATCCTCCGCCACTGGGTCCTCCTCTGCTTCGTCTTCCCACAGGTTTCATTCCAAAACACATTTTGGTAGCCGATCCTCTTCCATTCGCTGGACATGTCCGTCCCATCTTAACTGCTGAGTTTTAATATAATCTAAAATAGTGTCTTCAATCTTAATTTTCTCCCTTGTAACTGAGTTTCAACAACAAAATATTAATAACAATAATAATAATAATAATAATAATAATAATAATAATAATAATAATAATAATAATAATAATAATAATAATAACAATAATAATAATAACAATAATAATAATAACAATAATAATAACAATAATAATAACAATAATAATAATAATAATAATAATAATAATAACAATAATAATAACAATAATAATAATAATAATAATAATAATAATTAATAATAATAATAATAATAATAATAATAATAATATGTATGATCTCCAAGACTGATCAAATGGTTCCAGGACAATATATCGTAAGAGAAAGAAAAATATTTTTCGTTAATTATATCGTATATTTCCTTAAATATATTTTCATTATGTTGCGTTTATGAAATAAGAATTAAGGTTGTCCTACTGATAGAAGTATCTTTAACGAAAATATTATCAAATTATTTCATACTTTTTTGCTGTATATTTTTATTATAGATACGTAACATATAATTATAAAGATTTATTTTTAATAATAACAGAACTAAATTTAAAATGAATGCATCTTGTTATAAATTAAACACTTTGCAAGGTTATCTTGTGTATAATAAAATATGTATCCTGCCACGAAGTGTTGAAGCTACTACTACTGCCGTCCATTGCACCTGACTGGTTATACCGAACATCAACTATGAACACGAACCACCACTATGCTCACAAGGGAGCGAAAATATATACGTCAACATTTCTCCTCAACTCCTCATCCGTGTGCTCTCTCGCCCCTAACTATGAGGATTCTTGTTTCGATTCAATTGGTACACCAGTCAATGATGGCTGGTATAGGCATGTACAAAAGGACATACGATCAGACACAAAGTGGAGATGTAGAATTCCTTATCTCTCCTGCATTGGAAAAACAGTCAACCGACAACATAACTCCTATGAAATTGCACGCAGCATAATAAACAGTTCAGTTGCCTGCACCAGTCCTTATAGAGTAGGAATCCCTGAATATCAGCATTAAAGATGATATATATATATATATATATATATAAATGAAAGGTGCAATGGAAAAGGAGCACGAGGTAACATGTCTAGTGAATTTATAATTTTGGTACAAGAATTATACTAATAAAATAAACTATAAAATTCCGCTGAGGTATCAGAAAAATAATATTTTTCGAGTATACAATTATAAAAATTAATACTTATAAGGTACCAAGGTCATCCCAACTGCGTTAATAATATTAAAATAACATTTTTTAAATAAAATTGTCATTCTTCCAGTTGTATATGGTTTCTTTCTTTAAGGGTGGAGATAAGTTTACGACTGTTTGAGTATAAAGTGCTTAGGAAATATTTGGATCAAAGAAAGTCGAACAGACAGGTGAATGTGCTAAAATTTCATAGCAATGGCACAAATGATAATCATGGTACATCAGACAAAATAACAGTATCTTAGATTGCGATGAGAAAATCATGTGAATGAGATGGGAGAACAATATTAACCATGATACAAGGGAGGTAAATTATGCATAGAATGATTGAAGAACTATATCGTATGGAGAGCTTATATTCGCGCGGATACGAATCTCCATGCTCGATAGTGCCAGTGACGTAGTTAATTTTTTTTAAACTCATAGTGCTTTCGGAAACTGGCTTCATTCTCAGCAAAAGGTTGTTAGACCTAACATCTAACATCCTTCTGAGGATGGAGTCGATTTCCCAAAGCTCTGCAGGTTTAAAAAAATAAACGCATTACGGATCACAATTGTACATATTGGCACAGGAAGACAGCTAGTGTCACGATAGCAATAAATCATATCGAAAAAAAAACATTTTGCTGGCATGTATCACTTTTCCATTGGTCCTCTCAATTAATTGGATATATTATTCATGATGTCCCTGAAAAAGGGTGTAGTCGTAAATTCCTCATTGTTAAATATAATGATTGAAAATTATGAGATAAAAATTAATGTTCTATTTTTATTAACATTATTATAATAAATAGATGTTTTAAATTCTTTATGAAGGGCTAGTAAAATTAGATTTTATAGAATAAAATTTGAGGTTTAAAGTGTTTGAATAAATACAATCAGAGGGATAGTTGGCTGTAATCCATGTTTGTATGTGGTCACTGGAGAATAATACTAGGGAAATTATGAGTTACTAGAAGGAGAGAATATTGTCAAATCGATAAGACTAAAATGGATAGGTAATGCAGTACAAATGCCTCCAAAATTGATATTGGATGTCAGAATGAAGGGATCAAGACAGAGAGGATGACCAAGAAACACATGGATGGACGGCGTTTAGAGTAACATTGAAAGTAATGGTTTGAAAAACTGGCAAAAGAAAGCTAAAGACAGAGGACAATGGAAGGGTGTTATGAGGGAAATCGAGGTTTACTTTCGACCATAGCTCTAAAAACAAGAAATAAATATTCCCTGTTATCTTGTACGATAATTTAATTTCTCAGTAAAAAAATAGTTGACGTACTGCCAAATTTGTGGGACTATTTATCATATGATTGAGCTTGGCTATAATATTTGTCTACAAGGATCTCTTGGAATTGTTGGTTACACCTTATTTGAAGAAGGTCGCCAATTATTTTGGTATTATGACTGTTACATTGTATACACCCTGGGGGTCCGTCGGGCCCCAGCTGTGCTCACAACAGCAACAGGGCGCGTCCCCGGGTGGCGGATAGGGGAACGGTCGGTGGTTTGCTTGCATTCCTCCCGGCTAGGTCCAGTCCGGACCCGCGGGCCATTTGTGGGGTCGTCAGGACTCGAGCGACCTGACGTACTGTATAGCTCGTGCTGCGCCCACTCCAGCAGCAAAACGCGTCCCCTCGGTGGCGTAGTGGGGAAAAGGTTGGTGGATCTGCTAGTCAGTCCTCCCTTCCAAGTCCGATGGACTCGCGGACCATGAGTGGTATCAGCAGGGAAAATGAGGGCCCTGCTGTCAAACCTTTGAGTCCCGGACCACAAGCGGGAGCATGGGCCGCTGTTGGTGGAGCGGTGGGAGACTGGGGATCAGAAGCCCCTTTCTCTTGGTTCAATGGAACCCGAAACCATCTGTGGGGGCACCATGGGAGATGAGCACCCTGGATGCCTACATTGCTCAGTGCGCTGCCTCACAGCAGCTACACGACTAGGCCTAGTCTTGCGAACGGGCTGGTTGGGACAATACCGGGCGTAATGCTGGGAATTACCACCAGCTCAATAAGCTCGGGAAAGGAGGAAGCGCGGTCTTTTGGGTCGGAGACTTAGCGCCGACTCAGGAACCGAGTGACCCAAGGACAATCTGTGAGGTCGTCAGGAGTTGAGCGACCTGACGTACTATAGCTCAGGCTGGAGCCACTTCAGCAACCAAACACGTCTCCAGCTGGTGCACTGGGGGAAAGGTCGGTGGATCTGTAGAGAGTCCTCCCGGTCAAGTCCAAGGGACTGGTGAACCATTAGTGGGGTAGGCAAGAGTTGAGCGCCTTGTCGTGCTATTTGCTCATCTGTTGCAGCTTGCGAGCTCCGTGCTGACCCACAACAGCTTCAGAAGGCGTCCCTGGGGGCACACCAGGGCTCGGCTCGGACCAGTGCAGAGGGGAGCAACTGTACTGGTTCCTGGCTCGGCCTACGGGCCCGTCGACAAACTGTGGGGTCGCCAGGAGATGAGCGCCTGGATGTACTAAAAGTCTCACACTGTTGGGCTTGTAGCCCTAGCCGGTCTCACAACGGCTGCAGGACACGTCCCTGGAGGCAGAACAGGGGAATGGTCGGTGAATCTGCGACAGCAGTCCTCCCGCTAGGCTCATGGAGCCCGTGGACCAACTGTGGGGTCATCAGGAATGATCGACCTGATGTACTATGTAGCTCAGCAATTCCCAGAACTGCTAACTCCAACACCCTCTCCCTGGGGTGTTGGTTTAAGGACCGTGAACTTGAACGTGGACGTGAACATAGGATAGGGAGGACTAGAACTAGGACTTGGGAGTATGGTCATGACGACCGAGGTATCCCAAGGGGTGGACGGAAGGGCCTAGATGTTACATTGTATACAACTTGGAATTAATATATGGGTACATATTTTAAGCATGGTTTCATTTTGATAGATTTATAGGCCTATATAATCAAAATATTATACTTTTTGGGTTGTAAATGTATGGAAATATTTATCAGCATACATTTATTGGTGCAATAATTTATAATTATGACAATTCGTATCATTTTCTTGTGGGACATGAAATGACATAAAATAAAATAAAATATTTAAGCATTTTTATTGACGTAACGCAAGGTACACTGGAAGATTGCAAGGGTGTTTTTATTATGGTATTATGGAACGTACAGTAATGCAAGTTAAATTAAAAGAAATTAAATTAAATTAGAATTACCAGGCATCCCGAATTCGGTGAGATTGTCCCTATTTCCCTGGCGGAATCCCGATTCCTGAGTAAATCCAATCGGGACTATATAAAATCCAATATTTATAAATAATGACGAAATACGGTTATTCATATGATGGAAAATAATAATGATTATAGGCATAATAATAATAATAACAACAACAATAACAATAATGCTTTTTTAAGCTGGCAGAGTTAAGGCCATACGGCATTTTCTTCCACTCAAACAACGAATAATAAAATCACACAAAAAATTACTTATTTATTATAATTTAAAAATATAAAAAAAATAGACTAAACAAAGGGCAATGTGGATGTTGGTCTAATATTAGCTAACACTAACAAAACATTAAATAAAATAAATAAAAGAAAAAAAAAGCTTCCTAGACGAATATTTAAAAGTACATACAGTTGTTGGGGCATGCCGTAGCGTAGTGGTTAAAGCACTGCGCTTCAAGCCGGAAGGTCGAGGGTTCGATTCCCGGTGGGTTCAGGATTTTTAAATTGACCCAAACCTTCTGGCGGCACTATGGCCCTGGGGTCAACTCAGCCTCTAATGGAAATGAGTACCATACTCTTGATCTGGTGTAAAGGCGACCGTCGCGCAGGGCTGACAACCCGGCTGACATCAAGTGCCGATTGTCTAGAAAAGTGGGAGCCTTAACCTCCTACTACCCCAAGGACCTCCTGAGGCCTGTAGTGGGATCACTTTACTTTTACTATATACAGTTGTTATGCAGGTATTATTTCCATTATGTGGAACTTAAGATATCAGTTAGTTTGGATTAAAATAATGATAGTGATTGACAGTCCCTGAACGACTGGGAAGTGAGTTCCATGCTCTAGTCACAGCGCTCCTCGCATGTGTCATAGTTCTGTTTGAACTCTATAATATGGTTACGTTTTATGTCTATGTTATTATTGTTAATCAGTGTCAGTTCAGACGTCCCTAGTCGCAGATAATATTTCAGCTGTGCGCTCACATTCAATGAGAAAAATATAACGTTATTAACATCTCAATTTGCACTTCACAGTTTTGTATATTTACATATAGTGACATATTTTAAAACAAGAATTCTTCATCAAATAAAGAAGTTCTGCATTACCTTTACCGGTTCGTAAGAACCGAAGTTGCAATCTAAATTTAAGAGTAAATGGTGTAGAACATATTCTTGATTAATAGTGACAAGACGATTGCATTACTCGCTGTACTGTGTGATCTTCGTATTTTAGTGTCACGAATATGAAAATGACATTAAAACAGATTAATCGTGGCAGAGGTTTAAACGTTAACAGATGCGTTTTCTGTTATTTGTTTTATTTATTACTGTAATGGCTCTAGTGTGCTGTAATTTCCATATTGTAATTAGTCGATTCAATTGTGGTGGCATTGCATTATTAGTTCGTAAATGATGGTTAACATTCGGTATGATGTCTAGCTTGCTATATAGGCGTGATTTTTGGATAAGTTTGGATCACATAGTAAGATAATTCTTTGAAGTCGAAGTGTGGGTGATCTGTGTCAATTTTTTTAATCGACCCTGGTCAATTTGTATTATTTCGGGAAAAAATACATTATTTGTGACAGTTTCTAGGATTGATGGACCCTCTTTCGTGATACGCGAGATTTCAAATGATGGTTTAAAATCTAAAGTAGTGAACAAAGTGTGCCGCACGATCACGCAATTGATAGGCTGTGAACATAAATTATGTTCATTACTTGATACCTTCTGTTGTTAATAGTTACTACGCCTAATACCCATGGATCTTCAGTCCTTTATATCTTCATTTGATACCACTTATCTCTTGAAGAAAAATTACTTTTTCTTTCATTTTAATCGTAACTTTTTTTTCTGATCCTCATCGTGCCGGATCCTGAATAATAATAATAATAATAATAATAATAATAATAATAATAATAATAATAATAATAATAATAATAATAATAATAATAACAACATTCGTCTGGATGTATTTTTTTTAGTTGGGCTAATTCTACTATCTGAAAATTACGGTTACAGACAGAAAAAGTCAGGCAATCCTGAACTTAATATTTATTTTTATTGGTATTAAGCAAGTAGAATTAACAATATCGTAGACTATTTTTTAATTTGTTGAAAAATACTGAATAAAATAATGTTTCTTTCAATGTCCTCTATGCATTATAGGTGCGGCCGCAGTAGTCTAATGGCATGTTTCTTGCCTCTAGTCCCAAGGGTCGCGGGTTCAAATCCGATCGGAATCGACTGATTTCTTTAGGAAGGAGAAATGGAAGGGAAAAGTCCCGAGTCTGAAGATTTTCAGGCTTATAAAAGTACCATAAGCCTGAATAAAAGAGCTATGTGCAAAATTTAATCGACCTTCAAACATCGAAGTAATACCTTAGTTACATACTAGACATCTCATTGAGGCGATGTGCTAGCCACATGTCACTAATTGACATTTGTAGGTAAATAAGCGTAACTAAATTAGCTTGGTTAAGAAACTCCCGCTAGGGAGCACAAACGTCCCTATGTGGGACGTATGGGATATATACATATACATGCACTGTATGAAAATCTGTTAAGTGTTCACCATCATTATAAGGTAATGCAACAATAAAAATCTATTATTTTTATGGGAAATCTTAAATTTTTCGACCCATACATCTCAAGAGATGTTTAACAAGTTTACTACAAGTTATCCATACTTAAAATCTGCGTACTTTCATTACTCCCACTCTGTATGTTATTGTTATCGAGGAAGTGTTATATATATCTTAATATATAAAAAATACGTGTCACGTTGTTTGTCCGCGATGGAATCCTAAACTACTGAACCGATTTTAATAAAATATTGCACACTGTGTGCAGTTTGATCCAACTTGAGACTTGCGGAAGTTTATAACTAAATTTATAGTCGCATTATTTTTATTCCAAATTATTTGATTATTATTTAACAAAGAGTTATAATTATCTGAGTTCCATACGATTCTTACATATGGCCGTGTAAGGCAATTGGTTTATTATATAACCAGGTAGCTGTGCTTTTTGTTGCAACCGCGAATTTCAATTGAATTACAAATATTGATTATTTCATAATTTAAGTGTGTTTGTGTTTATTTATTTTCAATATATTGATAATAATATTAATTTCGTGTGTAAGTATTAGTTTTAAGAAATCTGGCTGAAAGACAGCAACTTAATTTAAATTTAACTGGACCGAGAAGGGGCATTGAACAATATGGCGGATCAGTTCTAGAGACCATGAATGATAAGATATCAAGTGAATTTCCGCAAATTGTTATAGGCCTATGTGACATAAATCTTACATTTAAGAAGAATGTCAATTTAAAAACATATGAAGGCCCTAAAGAACGGAATAATAGAATTCTAAGTACGTCTGTTAGTTATAATAATATGCCTAATGTTACCCATGCCGGACTGGTCGAAGGTGATAAGCCAGACGAAATAAGTACCTTGGTCGAAAGAGTGACGATCTTTCACCGTAAAAATACAACCGTCAAGAAATGCGGACATGGGTTCTACTGGGGTAAAATTTTCCGGAGGTCAAATAGTCCCCCATTCGGTTCTCCGGGCGGGGACTACTTCAGGGAACCCATGCCAAAGGCTCAAACACAGGGACATGTTCCTAGGAACATGGAATGTTAGGACTTTATACAATAGCGGGGCACTAGAGATATTAACGCGGGAATTGGATAAATCACCCTTGGATATAGTCGCTTTACAGGAAGTTAGGTGGCCAGGAGAAGGTAGTCAGGAATCAGGAAGCTTTTCATTATACTATGGGGGTGCAGAAAGACCTGCATTTGGAACGGGTTTTTTAGTCAGAAGGAGGATCCTATCCGCTATCCGAGATATTAAGTTTGTTAGTGATAGGATATCATACATAATTCTAAAGGGTAAACAACATGATTTTATAATTGTAAATGTACATGCCCCCACAGAAGATAAAGATGACAAGATCAAGGATGAGTTCTATGAAGAATTAGAATGCTTATTTGATAGCCTTTCACGATATCATATGAAAATTGTCTTAGGAGATTTTAATGCAAAAGTGGGGCGGGAAGATATATTCAAACCAACAATAGGCAAATTCAGTCTTCATGAAGATAGTAACGACAACGGAGTTAGATTAGTCACATTTGCCACATCAAAGAATCTCATTGTTAAGAGCACAACATTTCAGCATAAGGATATTCATAAATACACCTGGACGTCCCCAGATGGAGAAACTCGGAACCAGATAGATCATGTATTAGTGGATAAACGCTGGCACAGTAGCATCATTGATGTTAGATCAGTTAGAGGGACAGACTGCAATTCAGATCATCATCTGGTCAGGGTGAAAATCAGACAACGGCTATCGCTTATGAGAGGAACAAACGCTAAAGATGATTCTGTAAAATATGAATTAAAAAACTTGAAAAATGATGAAATGCGGCAAGAATACCAAATCAAAATTGCTAATAGATTTGAAGTACTGGAATCTTCAGATGACAATGTGGCAAACGAAGAAGAAACTGATATAAATAAAGAATGGGAGGCTATAAGAGATACTATTAAATTGTCAGCATCAGAAAGCATTGGTTGTTTAAAAAAGAGGCAAAACAAGAAATGGTTTGATGAGGAATGTGCTGACATTGTAAAGAAAAGAAAGCTAGCAAAAATGAAATGGTTACACGAGCCAAATGAGGTAAATTTAGAGCAATTGGGTAGTGTTAGACGGGAAACCACCAAGTTACTAAAGAGTAAAAAGAGGGAATATTTGAGAGAGAAGATTAATGATCTTGAAATGAATGCAAAAAATAGGAACATTAGAGAATTATATCAGGGAATTAGTATAGAGAAGAAAGGGTTTCAGGCTAGAACAAACATAATTCGGAATGAAAATGGGGATATGATTGCAGATTCCAAGAGTATATTAAATAGATGGAAAAGTTATTTTAATCAGCTATTAAATGTACATACAGAACAGGACATTGAGGAGGATAAGTTACAGACAGCAGAAATGCTAGTCGCAGAGCCAAGTGCATTAGAGGTTGAAATGGCAATTGAAAAATTGAAGATGTATAAAGCATCAGGTTCAGATGAGATCCCAGCAGAACTGATAAAATCAGGGGGAGAAAAAATTTATAGACAAGATACGCTGGTTGCTTAGTATGATTTGGGAAAAAGAAGCTCTTCCAGACGAATGGAAGGAATCAATTATCGTACCAATTTATAAGAAAGGAGATAAAACTGATTGCAACAACTATAGGGGCATCTCATTACTTTCAACTTCGTACAAAATTCTAACAAATATATTAGTAAGCAGACTTACTCCCTATATTGATGACGTTCTAGGAGATCATCAATGTGCATTTAGAAGAAACAGGTCTACAACAGATCAGATTTTTAGTATAAGACAGATTTTAGAAAAGAAATGGGAATATAATGGTACTGTACATCAACTATATGTAGACTTCAAAAAAGCATATGATTCAATTAAGAGGGAGAAGTTATATAGTATCCTGCTGGAGTTTGGAATTCCTAAAAAGTTAGTTAGACTTATTCGAATGTGTCTAAATGGCTCAACGAGTAGGGTGCGTGTAGGCAAACAGTTTTCAGACACTTTTGAAATCCAGAATGGGTTAAAGCAAGGAGATGCACTATCTCCTCTACTATTTAATTTTGTACTAGAGCATGCCATTAAATCTTTAGAGAATGAGGAAGGCTTACAACTCAATGGTATTAATAAGCTGTTAGTTTATGCTGATGATGTAGTACTACTGGCCGATAGCGAGGAGATACTAAAGGCCAACACGCACACACTATTGAGTAACACTAAGAAATTAGGACTAGAAGTAAATATCAGTAAAACTAAATATATGGTCACACGTAGAAATACATTATATAATGGAAATGGACAGCTAATGACAAATGAGGGAAATTTTGAGGAATTGGCTGAATTCAAATACCTAGGAACAATAATCACAAATAGGAATGAGATGCACAAAGAAATTAAACATAGGCTCAATTCTGGAAATGCATGCTATTATGCATTGCAGAGACTTTTGATGTCCCAACTCCTTTCAAAAAACGTTAAGCTGAAAATATATAAAACTATTGTTCTACCAGTTATATTATATGGGTGCGAAACATGGACTCTTACTTTAAGGGAGGAAAGGAGATTACGAGTATTTGAGAATAAAGTTCTTAGGAAAATTTTTGGACCAAAGAGAGATGAACAGACAGGTGAATGGAGAAGACTACATAACAATGAACTACATGGTCTTTATAGGAAGCCAGATATAATAAGAACAGTTAAGTCCCGTAGACTGCGATGGGCAGGACATGTTGCACGTATGGGGAATGAAAGACGTGCATGGAAACTTCTTGTAGGAAAGCCAGAGGGAAAACGCCCAGTTGGTAGACCAAGAATGAGGTGGGAGAACAACATTAACTATGATTTGAGGGAAGTAGATTATACAGGGAATGATTGGAAAACATTAGCTCAGGATAGGGATGTATGGAGAGCTTATGTCCGTGCGGCCATGAACCTACGGGTTCGATAGTGCCAGTGAGTAAGTAAGTAAGTAATATTACAGAAACAATCTCCATGCCTCAATGAAATGAAAAACAAGATGACTATAATATATCACAAGATGATATTACCATACAGAGACTTCTTGATGATGATGAGAATCCAAACTGCCAACAAGTTCTTAGAAAAAAACGAAAGTATAACGAAATCAGCAAGCCTCCTCAAAATATTCCATCAAATGTATATAATCCTTATGATACACTTATGGATGATACTGAGAATGCAGACAACATAAATTCATCTCAATCAACAAAACCACTTCCACATAAACCACCACCCATATTTATACCGGGTGTAGTTAACGTACCAGAACTAAAAAATTGTGTAAAACAAAAACTTTCTGATTTAGATTTCTCACTTTAACGTATAGCATAGCCACAGCAACGCGTGGCCAGGACTTCTATAGGCCTATATAAAACAAAGTCGGATTAGTTACACTATTTATAACTCAAGAACGGCTGGACCGATTTTTATGATCTTTGATTTGTTGGATTTGTTTCCGCCCCAAATAACAGATAACTATTAAAATATCGGAAAAATTAACGTAAAAATATTTAAAGGCGATACGACGTTCGCCGGGCCAGCTAGTATATATATATAACACAGTTTTCTACTAATTTTAAAATGTTAAGCCTGGATTGAGTAGTACATACTATGACTTCTGAAATTGTTGGATTGGCGTTTCGAATTGGCGAATCCATTCTCATGCTGACGTACTTCATGTATCCAAAATGTCACACACACTTTATCCCACAGAGATTCTTCACCACACTTTCTTTCGACGGAAATTCACAAATGTTGATTCGTATCGCATTCTCTTCCAAACTCAACACCAACGTTACAGGAAATAATTACGGTTTAACACATCCACGATTCAAAACAGAGCCGTCCTTAAAAGATAACACATACATGTTAACAAATCAGAAGAAATCTGAGCGAAATGACAATAGTGACTGAATGTGGCGTATCAGCTTTAGTAGGTATGTGAGAGTGACGTAAGGATAATTTATTTAAATGAAACTAAAAAGTGATTTATTATACACAAATATGAATTATTAAATATTTTGATGTTGAGTGATTCCGGGTTCTGTGGCCGTGGTCCATAGTTGGGACAACAAGGAGACGACCATTAGCCAATCAGCAAGAGCCACGCCCGCTCACCCTGCTCCCACCACTAGTATCAATACAACACCCGCAGCGTTCACTCTAAGTAGAGCTTCCGACCAGGAAACACGCCTAGAAGCACTCGCCACTGAAGATGCCCTCCGCAGTTGAGGGCGAAACGTCTGGTATCAACACCAACTATGGACCACGGCCACAGAACCCGGAATCACTCAACATCATGATTACCGGCCGTGAAAGCCTGCATTCAACTATTAAATATTTTGCCATAAAGCGTATAACCCGCTAAAGGTCTTAATAACTTCATTTCTGCAGCTACTATCCTATTTAATTTGCCAGTAGTAAGAGTCCTGGTTTCAGAGCCATAAAGTAGAGCCAGTGTTTTATAAAATTTTAGAATTGTATATGAGTAATGAAGGTATCCACAAAGCTCTCAACACACCAGCAATAACTGAAACCATCCAAATATGCCAAAATAATTGGCAAGAACACCTCCTTAGAATGACAAACAATAGACTAGCGCTGAAGCTATCCAATTACAGACCCACAGGACGACCTAAGAAGCGGTGGAGGGATCAATTTCTATCCTGAAGCGGAACAGGTCAATTACCTAATCCATGACTTAATTGATGTTCATGATGAAATATTTTGTAAAAAATCTATAGAGTAAATAACTAACTAACTGGCACTATCGAACACGGAGGTTGATGACCCGACGGACATAAGTTCTTCATGTATTCCTATCCCAAACTAACATTCTCCAATCATTGCCTGTATAATTCACTTTTGTCAAATCATGGTTAATGTTTCTTACCGCCTCATTCTTGCCTACATACTGGGCATTTTCTCTCTGGCTTTCCTACAAGAAGTTTCCAAGCACTTATTTCATTCCCCATTCATGCCATTTACCATGCCCATCTCAGTCTTACTTACTTACTCACTGGAACTATCGAATCCGTAGGTTCATGACCGCGCGGATATACGCTCTCCATAGATCCCTATCCTTAACTAATGCTTTCCAATCATTCCCTGTATAATCTACTTCCCTCAAATCATAGTTAATGTTATTCTCCCACCTCATTGTTGATCTACCAACTGGGCGTTTTCCCTCTGGCTTTCCTACAAGAAGCTTCCATGCAAGTCTTTCATTCCCCATACGTCCAACATGTCCTGCGCATCGCAGTCTACGAGACATAACAGTTCTTATTATATCTGGCTTCCTATAAAGACCATGTAGTTCATTGTTATTTAGTCTTCTCCATTCACCTGTCTGTTCATCTCACTTTGGTCCAAACATTTTCCTAAGTACTTTATTCTCAAATACCTGTAATCTCCTTTCCTCCCTTAAAGTAAGAGTCCATGTTTCGCACCCATATAATATAACTGGTAGACTAATAGTTTTATATGTTTTCAGTTAACGTTTTTTGAAAGGAGTTGGGACATCAAGAGACTCTGCAATGCATAATAGCACGCATTTCCAGAATTGAGCCTATGTTTAATTTCTTTGTGCATCTCATCCCTATTTGTGATTATTGTTCCTAGGTATTTGAATTCAGCCACTTCCTCAAAATTTCCCTCATTTGTCATTAGCTGTCCATTTCTCAGTCTACAAGAGTTAACTATTCTCATTACGTCGGTTTTCTCATAAAGATCGTGTAGCTCACCGTCCCAAGCTAATCATAACCTTATAATTTACTTTCCTGAAATCATGGCCCCTTCCTGTGGATTATCACCTTGGCGTGGTAGGGAGGCTTAGTACCAATGACCCAGACGATCATAACCGGGAAGCCTTGGCTTACGGTTAGATAATAGGAGGGGGAACTAAGAATAATCCGCAACGTGGGAGCAACTACCACACTGGAAGCTGCACACGGAATACCACAACGGCAGACACGGCGGAGATAGAACTATCGGAATGGCGAAAATGGCGGAAGTAGCAACCTAATCTCTGGGGATGGAATAAGAGACCCAGCTCGGGGAAACAAGAGTGAAGTCCTCAACGGCAGAAGGCGGAAGAAGCAACCCTCCTTGTGGGGATAAAACACAAGGAAGCATGTCCAAAGGCTTTAAGGAGGCAGCCCCTCCGAAGGACTAACCCTGCAGAACGTTAGTAGCGTACTTGGCATACCTATTGGGCGCTTTCGCTCTGCTTTCTTTACAAGAAGTTTCATGCACTTCTTTCATTTCCATTCGTGCCATTTACCCTCAGTCTACAAGAGTTAACTTGTTTCCCATAAAGATCGTGTAGTTCACTGTTATGTATAGTCTTTTTCCGACTCAAGCGCCTTGACACTTAGTATGAGCGTGACTCTCTTTGTGTACAATTTTCGATCCTACTTTGTTGCATACATAAACGGCATGAAGAGTAATTAGTAGGTACAATGCTATTTACGTCACCAGTAAACTTGTACTACATAGATATAGCACTAAACTGGTTTGTATGTTATCTGTAGTCAGTGCGGCAATGTTTGTGTCTTCTCCAATCACCTGTCTGTTCGTCTCAGTTTGGTCCAAAATTTCCCGAACAACTTTATTCTAAAATACTCGTAATATTTTTTCTCCCTTAAATAAGAGACCATGTTTCACATCCATGTTATATATCTGAAAGAATAACTGTAGGCCTATTTTATATTTTTTAGCTTAACAAAGAAACACGATATATCAATAATTAAACCAATTTTAAAATTACAGTGAATAACAATATAAAGACGTTTTACCAAGCTCTGCCAGATCCTTAATTTTACATTTTTCTTTGTGGGTATTTTTATATGTAGATTTATATTTATGGACCAAAGAGAGATGAACAGACAGGCAAATGGAGAAGACTAAATAACAGTGAACTACATGGTCTTTATAGGAAGCCAGATATAATAACAAGAGTTGAGTCTCGTAAACTGCGGTGGGCAGGACATATGGCACGAATGGGGAATGAAAGACGTGCATGGAAGCTTCTTGTAGGAAAGCCAGAGGGAAAACGCCCAGTTGGTAGACCAAGCATGAGGAGGGGAAAATAACATTAATCTAGATTTGAGGGAAGTAGATTATACAGGGAATGATTGGAAAACATTAGTTCAGGATAGGGATGTATGGAGATCTTATGTCCGCGCGGCGATGAACCTACGGTTTGGGTAGCGCCAGTGAGTTAGTTAGATTTATATTTATTAGTGGAATGTTTATAAGAGTAGAGTGAAGAATGATGACATAAGAACAACATTAGTGTAAGTCAATATTGTAAAACTCATAGAAGACTATTAAAATATAAATGGCGAGAATACTTTTTAGGACGTTGCCTTCAACCAATGACAAGCATTTAGAGCACAGACCTAGACGACAAAAATATACAGAACGACAAAAATATACAGAATGATCTCGCGGGACACGGATAAACAGTATAGTCCAGTGATGATCTTGTAGAAGATTTCCGGGCTAATGGCCATGGTCTTGAGGCTTGTAGTTCCCCGACGTTTCGCAAGAGACTGTGTCTTGAGGTTGCTGGACGCAGTCTCTGGCGAAACGTCGGGGAACTACAAGCCTCAAGACCATGGCCAACAGCCCGGATATCTTCTACAAGATCATCATAATAACTCCGGCCGTGAAAGCCTAAGTCAATATATAAGTCAGTATAGTCCAGTGTTTACGAAATGAATGCCAAGTGGAAAAATTTAAAGGGTAGGGTGTCACGGTTTTAGGAAGGTACCCTAGTTGATACCATGGTTTTCTAGAAGTTATCCAAGTTGTATCCACAAAACATGTAAAATGTTATTTCCTCTTTTTCAGGCTTGAAACTCGAAGAAGCTAATAGAGAGTAAGACATGAAAACTAAAGTAGTAAGCGCTAATCGTTCCATTCGAGTTTTTAATAACATCCTGAAACGAATATATAAGTAATGTCATAAACATTAGAACATATACTCGTAAAAGTATTATTATACAATCTTGCTCTATGGAACTGAGGCTTGGACACTAACAAGGAGAACTAGACATGCTGATCACATAACATCCCTATAGTGGCTGGAGAATAGACCACCTATTTGATTAACAAATGTGGATTTGAGGCCAAGGGCTCATGGAATTTAGTTTTATAGAAATAATAAAAAATATGAAACCATAGTCGAACTGATAGTTAGTTTCTGAAATGGAGTTTAGTTTGTTCAGACTTTTTGGTAAGTTATTTTAAGTTATCATGTCATTTCGCGGTTTTTTCCGAAATTTTGTACATATATTTTGAACAAAATTAGGCCATAAAACTCGGGTCCTCGTTATTAATAAATCCTATAAACTGAAGATTAAAAATACGTTATAAAATTTTAGTTAAAACAATTTTTAGGCCTAACGGAAAATGTTTCATAATCAGCTTTTCAAAAGGTAGATTTTGGAACAATTGATGACGGAATATGTTCCGATAACTGTACAAAATGAACCTCTTGAAAAGATAATGATGAAACATGTTCCTAAAGCCCTACGAAGTGCTTTAATTTAAATGATGATTTGTTGAATTGGATTAAGATACGAGATACTTATTTTGCCTTTTTTTAACTTTTATATAGTGACCTCAGCGTCGGTTTATAATGATCTTTAAAAGTATTGAAATGGACAAAAATAAGTGAATACATTAAAAAAATGTGTGGTGTCGTCACATTAAGTCACTATTATCACAAACGCTTCTTAAAGTCTAAATTTTCAACATAAAATAACACAATATTACGATTTCACTGACACTATATACGTTACTATATTATTTTCCAAAATTATATTCCGAAAATGGAATATTAATTATATTTATTGAATTAGAAATAAACACTTCAATTCAAGTATCACTTGTTACGACACTGGTTCGCGAATAAATGACGAATGACACGCACATAGTGATGCTGCATTGTTTTAGCAAAATGATAACAACTGCACATCACATTCCGACACTACACTGAGAAGGTTAAGGAGTAAATATTTATTTGTTGGGTTGGAAAGTTAGCGTGCCACGGGGGGAGGGGGGAGGGTTAATATAATATAGGTCACGAACCAACACTGACTCACACCATTTTCATGTCCGCGATGGGAATTTTACAATTGTCTGAGGTATATTTAGTTTCTCCCTTAACACAACCATTTTTTTTTTCAGTTCTTGGAGGTAGAGAGTCGCTTTAAATACAAAAAAAAAAAGTCCGTCACGCAAGAAGTGCGTAAACTAAGCGAATTCCTCAGCAAGTCGAATTTATGGTTTTATTTGACAGGTTTAGGGGTTATTTCTTCTTTTTTTACCCTTAAATGATAAACTACTAATTTCTTCTACTGCAGTGAGAAATATAAGTTTTTTAAATTCGGATTTTCAAGCAAACCCAAATTTCTAATAGTCGTATTTCAATATTTTTTATAGAATGCCTTGTCGTTTTATATCAATAGATTATACTAAATTTATTTTCGAAAATAATAAATTGTGGTCATTAGAGCTATTTTTAAATTTTATTTTCGGATGAACTCATACGCCTAAACATGAGATTTTCCTGGTTAACGAACTGGGCCTTCATTTTTTTTAACTGATTACTATATCTCGAGTTTGATTCCGAATAAATTGCAGCCTCTAGTACATTAACATATATATTTCATTCTAATTTACTGATGCAGTTTAACTTATTGCGTTAAAGGTACCTTTCTTTGCCAACACACCACGCGGGTCTTACAATGGCACATGTCGGGAGAGGGATTTTTATACATACTTTTTTGACCATACAAGGGCATGGAGATCTTCCATTAATGAGTGATCAGCGCAATGTCAGGACCTCTTCCGAGGCAAGAAAATATTAAAAAGAAATATACCATTCACACAATCCATACTATAATAATCATTACAAAAATAATAATAGCTTTATTTTACCTGGCAGAGTTAAGGCCTTAAAGCCTTGTCTAACTTTCAACCAGGATAGAGAAATAAAATACAAAAGTTATTCTTACGTCTAAAATATAATAAACAAAATAAATTATTACCTGGTATATCTACAATATAATTATTATTAACACTATATTTTTATGTAATCTAGATTTAACGAATGAAATATAAAATGTACAAGATAGAAAATCGAGAAAAAACTGTTACAAGATAAATAATCTTTATAATAATAATAATAATAATTATGACCTTATTCATTATTATTTTATCTACAGTTGTGATAAGTTTAGCTTCAATTTTATCAAAAAAAATAGTTGAAGACCGAGAAAAATCCTCCCCATTTGAATGTGGATTTGACCCTAAAAATTCTGCCCGATTGCCGTTTTCCCTGCGATTTTTTTTAATTGCAGTCATCTTTTTAATTTTCGATGTTAATGACATAGAATAAATTTAGTTTTCGAGAAAAATTAATTATTATTTAACAACATGGCGAATATAATAATGATGATTACAATGGCAAGAGATACTAGATTGAAGTTTTATAAAACATTGGTAGTTCCTGCATTACTTTATGGGAGTGAAACTTGGGTAATGACCAAAAGTTACAAAGTAGAATACAAAGCGTAGAAATGAACTTCCTTAGAAGAACAAAAGGCTGCACAAGAATGGATCGGATAAAGAATGAAGATATAAGAACAGAGTTAAATATATATATCAATTGAATGATAAAATCAAAGAATATAGAGAAAAATGGTTTAGACATGTAGAAAGAATGAATGTAACAAGATTATCAAAAGCAGCATGTAAACTACAGGCCAATAGGTTCAAGGAATGTAGGAAGGACAGTGAAAAGATGTACAGAACAACTGTGAAGCGGAACAGGCAATTTTCCTAGCCCGTGAAGTGAAGAAGAAGAAGAAGAAGAAGACGATGGCAGATGATATTCAGGGACCATTTCAGGCATAAAGTTTCTTGACATTTGTCTTACGGGTGAGGAAAACCGTGAAGAAAACCATCACCCAGGAAACTTATCCCGACCGGGGATGGAACCCGGGCACGCTGTAGCGATACTACTCCGAGACCAGCGCGGTAGACTGCATTAACAGATATATACAAATTTGGCATGGTTCGATGAAATTATGTAAACATTCATCAAAGATGTTTTCATGAAAACAATATCATT
Organism: Diploptera punctata; assembly: GCA_030220185.1. NCBI lineage: Eukaryota > Metazoa > Arthropoda > Insecta > Blattodea > Blaberidae > Diploptera > Diploptera punctata. Next base: position 442,276 of record JASPKZ010007366.1, on the reverse strand, counting down.
AGCATCATTTCTTCGTAATTCGTTAAAATGGTAGCACTAAATCCTTTCTATCAGTATTTAAATTGCTAATTTGCAATGCACGAAACCCTCTCGGTTGACAATATTCGCTTCTAGTGCAGATAATAACAGTAATTAGTATATAATGCCTCCATAAATTTTGTAATAACGCTCCGGCAATGGCGTCTCGACCTTTGCGGTTTCCGGGGCTTACTTGAAAAAAAAAAAACGGATTCATCACTGGCATAACGTATAACATATAACCTTCAAGCTTATAACGTATTGTACTCTCTTTCTATTCAAGTACATCTCCACATGGGACAAGGGTCCTCTCTTGCGGGAGTTATTTAATTTACATATTTTCATTATCTCAGGTAAACTTTTCCCATTGTAGGTACTTTTACGTGCTCCACGCTACATTCCGACAATAACGACATGTTGGGAGAATATTTTAAATACTGGATCACACAATACTTTAATAATAATAATAATAATAATAATAATAATAATAATAATAATAATAATAATAATAATAATAATAAGCTACCACCCTATAATTCCCTAGTAAAGCTGCAAAGCATAGCATGAAAATGCTATGACTGCAGTAAAAGACCTTTCCTCGGGCAGAAATACAACGGAATGGATAATAATAATAATAATAATAATAATAATAATAATAATAATAATAATAATAATAAATTAATAATAAGCTACCACATCTATAATTCCCTAGTAAAACTGCAAAGCATAGCATGAAAATGCTATGACTGCAGTAAAAGACCTTTACTCGGGCAGAAATACAATGGAATGGAATAATAATAATAATAATAATAATAATAATAAAATAATAATAATAATAATAATAAATTAATAATAAGCTACCACACCTATAATTCCCTAGTAAAATGCAAAGCATAGCATGAAAATGCTATGACTGCAGTAAAAGACCTTTCCTCGGGCAGAAATACAATGCAATGGAATGGAATGGAATAATAATAATAATAATAATAATAATAATAATAAAGCAATACTAATAATAATAATAATAATAATAATAATACATTAATAATAAGCTACCACACCTAAAATTCCCTAGTAAAACTGCAAAGCATAGCATGCAAATGCTATGACTGCAGTAAAAGACCTTTCCTCGAGCAGAAATACAATGGAATCGAATAATAATAATAATAATAATAATAATAATAATAATAATAATAATAATAATAATAATAATAATGGTTTATTTTATCTGCTGGGGTTATGACCGTGTCCCGCGCCGTAGCCGAGCGGTTAAGGTAGGAAGCCTTGGCGCAGAGCTACGGGACTTGCGCTGGTTCGAGTCTCCATGGGGGAAGAAATTTTCTCATGGTGTTTCGGCCAGTATGGGACCGGTGCCCACCCAGCATCCTGAGGCAATTGGGTAGCTACAATAAATAGCGGCTCCAGGTTGAGGAACCAGCTATAACGGCTGGGGGGCTCGACATGCTAACCACATGTCACCCCTACACTGGCTGTTGATCATCTGCCTCTGTGATTGACACATGTGGATGTGAAGGGCCAGCAGCCGGCTGGTAAAAGGGCAACCGCTGAATAGTGGAAAGACCCTCAATCGGAATCGGAATCGGGTTATGACCGTAAGGTCTTTATTCACTTCACCAAGGTTAAATTACACATATAAAAATATATAAATAAAAAGGCCTCTGAGAAAAAATAACCATATTGAACAAAAGTATCATAACTTCATAACTCAGAGGAACACGGAGCGTTTAGAGCTGGAAAATCCTGTGTAGATAAAATTTTTACATTTACTTTTTTTTAAGTGTAGTGAAATATTAAAAGAAATAGGTTTTGTGTTCATTGATTTGTAACAAACTTATAATTCTCTTCCCGAAAATTATTATGGCAAAATCTAAGAGAGGCACAGATTAGTGAAGATATAATATAAATTTTAAGATCAAATAACATGTGTCAAATAAAAATTGGAAATCGATTATCAACAGTAATCTAACAAGAGGTTGTGTTTTTCTGAAAAAATCACGAGCGACGAAGTCTAATTTTGTCTAATGAAAACCTCAACCTCGCGTTGGATTTGGAATGACTATTTAGCTTATAATACATCAGAAGCTAAAAATAATTATAATGTTTAATATTTTGAGTAACACTAAGAAATTAGGACTGGAAGTAAATATCAGTAAAACTAAATATGTGGTCACAGGTAGAAATTCAGTATATAATGGAAATGGACAGCTAATGACAAATGAGGGAAATTTTGAGGAAGTGGCTGAATTCAAATACCTAGGAACAATAATCAGAAATAGGAATGAGACCCACAAAGAAATTAAACATAGGCTCAATTCTAGAAATGCGTGCTATTATGCATTGCAGAGACTTTTGATGTCCCAACTCCTTTCAAAAAACGTTAAGCTGAAAATATATAAAACTATTATTCTACCAGTTATATTATATGGGTGCGAAACATGGACTCTTACTTTAAGGGAGGAAAGGAGATTACGAGTATTTGAGAATAAAGTTCTTAGGAAAATTTTTGGACCAAAGAGAGATGAACAGACAGGTGAATGGAGAAGACTACATAACAATGAACTACATGGTCTTTATAGGAAGCCAGATATAATAAGAACAGTTAAGTCTCGTAGACTGCGATGGGCAGGACATGTTGCACGGGACGTGCATGGAAGCTTCTTGTAGGAAAGCCAGAGGGAAAACGCCCAGTTGGTAGACCAAGAATGAGGTGGGAGAACAACATTAACTATGATTTGAGGGAAGTAGATTATACAGGGAATGATTGGAAAGCATTAGCTCAGGATAGGGATGTATGGAGAGCTTATGTCCGCGCGGCCATGAACCTATGGGTTCGATAGTGCCAGTGAGTAAGTAAGTAAGTAAGTATGTTTAATATTTACCAAATGCGAGCTTATGTATTCCGATCTTACTTCCGGGCGATTTCTAAGTCGGCTGTATAGTTATAAAAAGCATATCTTTACTGTTAAATCTCTTTGGGCTTGGGAAAAATCAATAACAGATCATTGCATGAGAAATAACTATTAACAATAATGCAGATTCATTATACAACATTTAATAATTTTTAGAGCAACATAACTAACATTTTTTTGTAATTTTTGAAGTTGTTTTCTTTGGCATTTCTTGCTGTACCATATCGAGTGTACATTGTTCAATTGTTGTCCTTATCAGATAAGTTAATTTACGTAGATATCTCTGCGAACAGGAAGAGGCACAATTATCGGTCTATGAGTTAAATAGTCACTAGAATTTTGTACATCAAAGGGGCTGTTACAAGGGTGTTGTTTATGCCCGATTATTTTTAAAATATGATTGATGACTGTTTAAGAGATAGTATAATAATAATAATAATAATAATAATAATAATAATAATAATAATAATAATAATAAAACTGCGAAGATGGTTAAGGCAATACACTACAAGTCGAAAGGTCGAAAGGTTTGGTTAACGATAGGTTATAGAGTTTTAAACTGGGCTAAAACTTCTGGTGATACCATGGCCCTCCTGTTGATTCAGTGCCTAGTGGAAGTGAGTACCAAACTTAAATTCTGGAAATAAAAACAACTGTCATGCAGAGTGCACAACCCAGACTGATATCTCGTGTTGATTTCCTACAAATCTGAGAGCCTTAACCTCCTGTTAACTAAGTCAATGGCAATAACTAACCCAGAATTTCATGGCCACGCGGCCATACACTCTCTATACATCACTATCCTGAACAAGTATCCCTGTATAATTCCCCTCCCTCAATCATGGTTAATATATGCATTGTTGGACTGGCTTTTGAATTTCGAGGGCGAAGACGAGAGTTGAGTCTCACCTTCTATGATAGAGAGGGATCCTAGAGCTAACATCTCAAAAATCGGTGAGCCTACAGAGAAATTTGCACATATGTCCATACCTCCATTCTGGAAAAGACGATTCTCGAGATTTTGACCCGAGAAATGTTTCCACTGGGCAGATCAAATTATTCATACCCACGCATTTATAAGATGATAGGAGGGTCGGAAAGTCAGTTGCAGTTGTGTCTGAATAGTGGACTAGTGAAGTGAACTCAAGAGCGAAAACAATAAGAAACCGCCAGAGAGTATTAACCTTAACTAGTCGCGTGGGGGTTAAAATGACCCATGAATGTATATGTATATATATATATATATATATATATATATATATATATTACTATGTTGGTAAAATTGTTATGGATTTCAGTACTTTTCCTAAAATAAGCATGGATTCCTTTTGTTGTCAAAAGGGTCAGTTTAAAGGTCAATTCTGGTGACTTAGAACGGTTGTTTTGTGCCTGGGTAAAGCTGACCCCCACGCGACTAATAGTGTGATTTTGTCTGTGTGCCTGGAAGAATTCACATATGATGACTAGGAACTTATTTACCATAATATGTACTGAATTGAACTTTTCCGGAATTGATAAAGGGATTTTTCAAATAACTTCAAACTATTAATTTATTTTTTCTAAATTTAAATTGAAACTAACTCAATGGACTATTTTTGCAGCACTTTTAATATTTGTCTATTTCATGTATTTTTTAGTCATTTTAAGTGATTTTTATGAACAACATATGATTAGCAAAGATTATAAAATGTATTAGTTCTATTAAATAGATAAATACGTGATTGACAATAATAAAATAGTTGTTTTTATTTGGGGGTGAAGCTAACCCCCACGCGACTAACTGATCCAATATTTTTCACGCGACTAATTGAGGGTTAAGAACAGGAAGATCAAATAAATTGTAATGGAAGAGATTCTATTAGCAACAAATTATTTAAAATTAATATAAAATTATAGAATATTCACCTGAAAGGTCCGTCTCCTCAACTTAATTATCATTTAACTGTAGCGCTTTCGGGACTTGTCCCATCATCGGCAGGATTCAAAACTGGTGTTTCACTGAAGATCTGGTAGAGGGGGTTGCATGTATTTGGTTCGTTTTCGTTTATCAGGCTGTCGTTGTGAGCTGCTTTCATGATTTCCATCTCTTCGAGTACGTTTATCTTCGCTGGATTATTTTCTCTGTGCATTACTGTTAGGGTGTTTTCAATATTTAACATGCGATGTCCTTCATGGATAACGTGTTTTGCATAGCTTGATTTACCTTCTGCGTGAATGAAATCTCGAAAATGTTCTTTGAATCTGATGTTAAAACTCCTGTTTGTCCTTCCTATATAAAATTTGTTGCAGTCCTGACATGTCAGTTTATAAACTCCTTTGTTGTTGAAAATGTTATTTTCTTCAATGTTATTGTTATTATGTTGTTTAATTTGTTATTGGTTCTGTATGCTATTTTTACGTTTTATCGGCTTTCTTTAGTGCATTGGCTAATTTTGTTGTTTCTTTTCCTGTGTATGTAAGTGTTATCCATGTTTTCTTGTTGTTGTCAGATTCTTTTTCTAGTTTAGTTATGTTGGTTATGTTGTTCTTCCTTTTGTTTTTTTACGAGCTTATCTATGAATTCTTCATTATAGCCATTGGTTTTGCCATATACTTAATGTAGTTGAGTTCTTGGATATAATTGTCTTTGCTTAATGGGAGTTTCAACATTCTACTGACTAAGCTATTAATGTACTAATTTTCTGTTGAAAAGGGTGTGTAGAATTTTTGTTTATGGCCAGAGTATTGTTTGTGGGTTTCCGGTAGATACCGATTTCTAGTTTATTGTTGTGTAGATTTTTGGTTATAGACAAATCTAAGTAGTTTATGCTGTTGTTAACTTCTATTTCTTCGGTGAAAGTGATTTTTTCATGCATGTTGTTTAAGTCTTGTAGTATTTCTTTTTCTTTTCTGTTTTCATTTTCATATATTACTAGTACATCATCGACATATCGTGTTATTAGTTTTATGTTGAATTTGTGTATTAGTTCCTCAAAATCTATTCTATATTCTATAATTTTATATTAATTTTGAATAAACCTCAACGGAACACATCATGAATCTTATAAAAGTTGAAAAACAAATTATTTCTAATGAATTAGTGAATTTTTTTAAAAATAGGTACAGTGAATTCGAAAATTTTGTAAAAATCTATAAAGTTAATTTCACGAAATAACATTTAATTCCTACAAGACAGATATCCGCACCAATAATTTGCTCTCATCTCATTTTTAGCTTACCTACTGCCCGTATTCCTTATGGTTTTCCTAGAACTAGTTTTCATGTCCCTCTTTCCTTCCTCATTCGTGGCACATGCCCTATCCACCGAGATCTACGAGACTTAACTGTTGTTAATACCAGTATACACAAATTCTGTACTTCATTGATTGCACTACGTGAAGTAAACAGGACTTTACTTATTATGACTTAATATCCAGTACAGCAAGCGTTCCACTCCTCGCTAACAGTACAGGTAAGGCAGACCACATTATCCTAGACAAAGAACCTGGTCATAATTTGCTAACAACACTTATTGATCTAGTTTCCCTTAGAGATCACTCAGCTTACCGTTATGTACCAAATATGCCCTGAAAATGTATCGGACTCTCCAAGAATTTGAACCCGGGAAGTTAGAACAAGATGCGAGCATGATAAGTTCCAGTTCACAGGAGCCACTTATCTTATCAATCTTCGCTGATTTATAATCCAAATTAGTAACATTTAACGAAATTATTAAGAAAAACTAATCAAGAAAATTACTTTGAGGAAGAAACGGAGATTGCGAGTATTTGAGAATAAAGTTCTTAGGAAAAATTTTGGACCAAAGAGAGATGAACATACAGGTGAATGTAGAAGACTACATTACTGTGAACTAGATGCTCTTTAAAGGAAGCCAGATATTATAAAAACAGTTAAGTCTCGTAGACTGCGATAGGCAGGATATGTGGCACGAATGGGTTGTGAAATATGTGCATGGAAGCTTCTTGTAAGAAAACTAGAGGGAAAACGCCCAGTTCATAGACCAAGAATGAGATGGGAAAATGACATTAACCATGATTTAAGGGCAGTAGATGATATAGGGAATGTTTGGAAAACATTAACTCTGAACAGAGATGTGTGGAGAGTTTATGTCCGTGCGGCCATGAACCTACGGGTTCGATAGTGCCAGTGAGTTAGTTAATCAAGAATATGCAGATTTTGAAAGCATATACATTTTTAATAATACCTGCTAATAACGTTTGGTATAATCGAACTCCTAGGTTCATGGTCCCGCATAAATACGTTCTCCATACTCCCAATCATCTCCTGTATAATTTAATTCCCTCAAATCATGATTAATGTTATTTTCCCACCTCATATTACGTACTGGGCTCGTTCACTCTGATTTTCCTAGAAGGAGTTTTCATGCCGTATGCCCTGTCCATCGTATTCTACGAGAATGTACTGTTCTTAATACATCTGGTTCCACATAAAATCATGTAGCTCACTGTTATGTAATGTTATCAGTTTACCTGCCTGTTCGTCTCTCTCTGTTCCAAAGAAAAATTTTCTTAAATTCTCGTGTTATTTTCTCCTCCCCTCCCTTAAAGATAATAATAGTCCATATATCACATCCATATAATTGAGAGAATAACAATTTTATACAATTTCAGATTTACGTTTATTGATAGAAGTTAGGATGACAAGAGTCCCTCTAATATGTAATAGGTTGCATTTCCAGAATTCAGCCTATGTTCAATTTCTTTTTTACATTATTCCTGTTTCTAATCATTGCACCTAAGTATTAGAATTGAGCCATTTCTTCAAAACGTATTTTACTTTTCATTAACTGTCCATTTCTTTATATAATTAATTTGTACATATTAGCATATTAAGATTTATTGTTGTATATTTCAAGCCCCAATTTCTTAGTGTTACCCAACAGAATGTAGCCATATTTTTATAAAACGAATAATGGTTTTTGATAACTTAATAAAAAAATAATGCTCAAGAAAAAAACATTACTTAGATTTCTAACAGGCTACTTCTCTGGCAGAACAAAACAAATTCAACTATACATCACGATAAAAAACCAAGTATTTAAGAAAAATTGATGCATTTACTAGAAGTTGAAACATTTTGGGGTATTAATTTGAATTGTAGGCGTATAGAGTAAATATCAGCAAGAAGCTATGACGTAATTAAAGACGTTGTTGCCAATAAGTCTATGACGGAAGGGTGTTGACGGTAATGAAATCAATAAAACTGTAAATAAACATTCTTCTTCTTTCTCTTCTTGAATTGACGACACAACGTAGAATGAGTTTTAACCAATTTAACAGTACTCATCCATCTGCCGTATTCGCTATTAATCTTCTCCATCCTTTCATTATCGCAATCCTCAAATCATCAATTCATCCGGTCCTAAGTCTACCCTTCAATCGTCTGCCATCAGGTTTCCACAAGAAAATTCTCTCAGGAAATTGCTCGTCCTCAAGTCTCTTTATGTCCCTAAACCAGGTAATCCGTCAACTATTCACAAATCATACTATATCTAACTAACTTCCTGGCATTATCGAAACCGGATATACATATCTCGCTAAAATAAGCTGTTTTCTTCCAACAATTTACTGTAAAATTTATCTCCCTCAAAACATGGTTACTGTTATTCTCTTACATAATTATTTACCTACCTACTGAGCGCTTTCTTTCTGGATCTCCTATAAGCTTCCTACCCCTCTTTCATTCCTAATTCGTGCCACTTGTCCTGCTCATCGAAGTCTACGGAACTTAACTTATCTTTTTTCAAATGGTTTCCCATACAGATCATGTAGCTCGATGTTACATAGTCTTCTCCATTCACCTCTCTGTTCGCTTTTCTGTAGTTCTAAAATATTCCTGAGAACCTTATTCTTAAATAGTCTAAATATTGTCTCCTCCCTTAAGTACGAATAGACGTTTGGTGTCCATATAATATAACTGAAAGAATAATAGTTCTACATACTTTCAGTTCATCGTTTTTGAGAGGAGTTGGGATGACAAGTGTCCCTGTAATGCATAATAGCACGCATTTCCAGAATTCAGTCTATGTTTAATTTCTTTAAGCACCTGATTGTAAGTATTGTTCCTAGGTATTTTAATTCAGAGACTTCTTTAAAATATTCCTCTCATTAAATATTTCCATCATATAATGCATTTCTACATGTGACCTAGTATTTAGATTTAATATAATATTCCATTACCCATTTTAATACTTTCATTTGCTTAATTATTTTTAATATTGTAGTTATTTAGTTCTCAATTGAGTCATAAAGATTGAAGATTAATTTATATTCTTGTTATGTTCCTTATTTATGAGCATTTCTTGTGAAACACAATTTTAATTTTTAATTATTGTGCTCTTTTCAATATAAATATATTTTATTATGTTATTCAAATTCAACACCAACAATCTAGGTCTTCTGGTTTGCATCCCGTCATTAAAAAAAGTACCTGACTAAAATGGCAATTGGAAGGGTTCAAAAATGTTTGAAATTCATTTTTAAATACTGCGCAGACAACAAATAGTATCTATACTTTTTATAATCATGTTTGAATACCGTTGAGGTTAAAATTATTTCAATTATAATTTTTTGTACCTTATAAAACAGTCGTCCTCAACTATAATAACTTCTGTTATAAAGTTGTGCCAATATTAAAATTCAAAGCTTTTCAAAGACATGCTTCATCTTCAGGAATTATTATGGTACTGTTTTAAATTATTTGTATATTTTATACAGAGGGCTTTGGTTGTTGGATGTGTTCTCATTTATCAAATTTTTATTTTCTGCTTCCATGATAATTTCAATTTCTTCCAGGATATTGATTTTTTGTCTATTGTTCTCTGTGTGGATTATTGACATTGCTTTATCAACAATTTAAGAAAATAGATAAAACATTGTCAATAATCCACAAAGAGAACAATAGACAAAAAATCAATATCCTGGAAGAAATTGAAATTATCATGGAAGCAGAAAATAAACATTTGATAAATGAGAACACACCCAAGAACCAAAGCCATCTGTATAAAATATACAAATAATTTAAAACAGTACCATAAGAATTCCTGAAGATGAAGCATGTCTTTGAAAAGCTTTGAATTTTAATATTAGGACAACATTTATAACATAAGTCATTATAGTTGAGGACGACTGTTTTGTAAGGTACAATATATATAAAATTAAAACAAACAGAATTCCATTAAAAATCATACAACTACAAACCAAAGTAGCATTGAAGGGCACATAACACAAGTTGCAGATTTACACTTTTTTCTTATACTGGAGTTAATTTTATACTTTTGACATATGGCGGATTATACTGTAGTTTCAATACTTTAAGGAAGTAATTCTAGTACTACAATATTTCACGCATGTGGCAGCACTATATTGCGCTTTGAATGATTTACTACTATGTTCATAACAGTAACTCACCAATTTCAATATTGCTATTATGTTTACTAATACGTTCATAACAGTATGTCACCAAATTCAATATTCTTATAAACGATGTATGGATATTTATCTTGCAGTATTAGTGTTAGTCAGACTAATATGAATATTTAGAGCAGGAGACCGTATTAATAACCACATATACAACAGGAGGAAAGATACCTGTAAATATAATAAATAACATCAAAGTCCGATAGCAGAGGCTCGTGGAGCAACAGAAATCATTTAAGAATGAAAAAAATGCTTCTTATAGAATACCTATATAAAATAAAATAAAGTTAAAATGTACCTTCTTAGGTCAGAGCCGTCGTCTTCAACTTATAAAATATGTATGCTTTTGTATCTGAAGGCGTTTCAGAATCTCTATTCCATATTCAGCAGGTCTTTATTCGCTACATTACTTGATGTTCTCGGTGCTGGTCCTAATGGAACATCAAGTAATGTAGCGAAGAAAGACCTGCTGAAGATGTAATAGAGATTCTGAAAGGCCTTAAGATACTAAAGCATACATATTTCATAAGTTGAGGACGACGCTCTGACCTAAGAAGGTACATTTTAACTTTATTTTATTTTATGACTGTCCACCTCAACGGTTTTAAACAATCATTTTTGTTAGTACTGAAGATCTATATATCTTATTTCCTTTGACAAAAGACATTAAATTGATCTCGTCATAGACCTCGGGAGACCCATGTGATAACATGAGATAAATCTCCCACCTTTCTGGGCAATCCGCATACGATCTCAGCTGTGTTGTCAGCCGTGCGTTATGGGCCGCCTTTATCCCCAGAATAAGAGTATGGTACTCATTTCCATTAGAAGCTGAGTCGATCCCAGGGCTGTGGTGTCGTCAAATCATTCACGTCACTTTAAAAATTCTGACCCAACCTGGACTTGAACCCTACCCTTCGGATAATTAGAAATATATATGACTTACTCTAAAATTAAATTTTATGTACACAATTTGTGTTGTTCTTTTAATTAAACAAAATGTGTATAATATGCATATATGCCGCACATGTGGGATAAGAGAAAGGAAGGCCTTAGGTTCCCAGAATGTCACATCGTATATTGTGAAATATTTGAAAGAAAATGCAAAAAATTATAAAATGACAACTTTTTATTCTGAACAGGAATTCAATTGTCTGTGCTTCATTATTAAAATTACAGCGAGACCCAAACATGAAAATGTAACTAATAAGCAATAAACCACAAATTCATAGTTCCTGGTCATAGTTTCATATTTACTGATGCATATTTTGGTTTAATAGAATAAGAAAACAAAACGCTTTATCTGTTGATACTTCGGTAGATATTGTAAGAACAAATAGAAAAATATTTTTGTAATCAAGAGGCTTAATTTTTGTACACAAAGGAGCTATTAAATCTTGAAGATAATTACAAAAAAAGCTACTAATGGGCATCAGTTGCAGTATATGAAAGTTAGATGCAATTTGAGAAAACAGAACGATTTGCCATGGAGTTCAAAGAGAGATTGAGCCAATAAGGCGAATACATACACAAAGTATATAGATATCTACAAAATATCCTCAATTTTATTAAAATTGTTGGACCAAAGGGAGATGAAGAGAAAGGCGAATGGAGAAGACTACATAACAGTGGACTATATTAACTTTATAGGAAACCAGATATAATAAGAATAGTTAAGTCAAGTGGACCTGTGGTGGGTAGAACACGTGGTACGAATAGAGAGGGGGATGTAAGCTTCTCATACGAAAAACATAGAGAAAACGTATAACTGTAGGCTTTCACGGCCGGCGTCTTGATCCCTATTAGGTTCGTCTTCCGGGCATATAGGCCGTGGTCCAGTCGTTCTTCTACTCGACGTTTCGTCTACTGCTGCGGTAGACATCATCAGGAGATGCTGCGTGCTCTCTGTGAACTCCTCAACAGTCGGCTGCAGACTCAGTCTGTTGAGGAGTTCACAGAGAGCACGCAGCATCTCCTGATGATGTCTACCGCAGCAGTAGACGAAACGTCGAGTAGAAGAACGACTGGACCACGGCCTATATGCCCGGAAGACGAACCTAATAGGGATCATAGAGAAAACGCCTAGTTGGTAGACCAAAAATGAGATGGCAGAATAACATTAACCACGATTTGAGGGAAGAGGATTATACTGGGGATGATTGGTAAACACTAGCTGAGGATAGGGATGTATGGAGAGCTTAAAAATGTATGCATACAATTTATTGATTTGTCATAATCTGGAAGTAGAACAGATTATATTTTTTGCGGCAGCCAGGAAAATGGCACGATAGAGTTCCTCCCTTATATTCCTTATTTGTATCAATCATATTTTTAAAAATTGTCTGTACCCTCTTCTTCTCTTCTACCAGTGCCTTCAAAAGACCTGAATTCTAAAAATCGCACTGATGGACCTGTATTCTGTTAATATATTGTAAACGTCTTTACTGTAAATGAAGTATAATGGAGGTTTGACTGAATTAAGTTATTCGGAGCACATACTAAACAATTCTATGTTCTTCTCTCAACAGGAATTTGAAAAATAGTAATCTTCCGCACAAAGTTAAGATCGTTGTTCTATATGAAGGATATCCATCCATAGTAATTCTGCCCGAAGGCAGGTCCTTCACTGCAATCATAGCATTGTGGTAGCTTCCCGTTGCTTTCCACACCGGTGAAGGATGATGATGGCCATATGATTCCGTGATGATGGCCATATGATTTCGGGGACCGTTTGGGCCTTAAAGTTTTCCTGAAATTTGTCTTACAGGTGAGGAAAAACCGCGATAAAACCTCACCCAAAAAAACTACCCCGACCGGGGATCGAACCCGGGCCCGCTGCGCGACAAGACAGCACCGCTACCTCGAGACCACAGCGGTGGATATACTCTAGCAAATAATTGGATTAAAAATAGGACCAATCTAACGAAAGGAGAGATCCCATCAAAATGCAGAAAAGTGTGTGCGAGGTTCTACCGTACCAGGTAGATCCCAGGGCAATAACTGTTGTAGATGCTGCCTCACGACACTGAAACTCTTACCCATATCTTGGGATCTTAAACCACTCGGAGAAACCTTGCATATCACTGGGGACAATAGAGTAAAAAGTCTAATTTCTTCTAATCTTCCATCAAATCAGCTCACGGTCCGCGAGGAAGTTCAAAGGACAGATGATAATTGCAGTATACATCGTAATGATACGAGTGTTATTACATCCAACAATTTGGCTCTCATCATCGACCATATAATACTTCTGAATCAAGCTTTAAACGACCAGATGAGATGAACTTGGAAGAAGACTATAAGTTATATGAATCCACTATTACTATTACAAAGACTATATAACACATGCTCCAAATGGTAGTCAATGACCAATCACGTTTCAATGAATTTTGTTTCACAACCAATGACAGTCGTGCTTCACCTCGCTCTTTATCGATTTCTCTTTATCAGCTCCTGATTTTGTTATAAAGAAAGCTCTTGCTTTTTACACGCTTTATATTAGCTTGACCTGTATCTATCTATCTATCTATCTATCTATCTATCTATCTATCTATCTATCTATCTATCTATCTATCTATCTATCTATCTATCTATCTATCTATCTATCTATCTATCTATCTATCTATCTATCTATCTATCTATCTATCTATCTATCTATCTATCTATCTATCTATCTATCTATCTATCTATCTATCTATCTATCTATCTATCTATCTATCTATCTATCTATCTATCTATCTATCTATCTATCTATCTATCTATCTATCTATCTATCTATCTATCTATCTATCTATCTATCTATCTATCTATCTATCTATCTATCTATCTATCTATCTATCTATCTATCTATCTATCTATCTCTATCTATCTATCTATCTATCTATCTATCTACTATCTATCTATCTATCTATCTATCTATCTATCTATCTATCTATCTATCTATCTATCTATCTATCTATCTATCTATCTATCTATCTATGTAACGGAATCTTTCAACGTGATTTTCACCCACTTAGAAACATTGGATTGACTTGAAACTTTGTATACTTGTAGAGGACCCGTGACAATACAATAATTTCATATTTTGTTTCTAAAATCCTGGCCAGAATCATTCGAAAATCAAAAAAATGAAAACTGGTATAATAGGTTGCGGACTTCTCGAGTTTTTAGTCAATCGTTGTAAGAGCTCAGTTGGTAGAGTAGTGAACTCTTAGTGGTATATAATTTCAGTAATCCACATGTCGCTGATTCAAATCCGGCTAGGAGCGTTTTTTTTTATAGAAGAGTATTACTTTTAGCTCATAATACAATAGTTTCGAATTTAAAGATATTTACATTTTTATCTTATTCTGTAAAATATTAAAACTAAAAAATAAAAAATAAATAATAGTTTTAAAAAACTAAAAGAACACGCTTTATTAGAAAACTAAAAAATGAAAAATAATTTTAATTTCCAATACGCTTAGGATAAAATAAAGTGGTCAGTAAAAAAATCATCTCCAACACATATAGAATAAAATTAGAGTTATCAACAAAAATAAAACAATTTTATCATCAAAAGCGTGGGGTGATTTTTATGATTTTTACATTTTCTCCTTAGAGAGCTTACTTTTACCAATATCTGTATATTATCAAATATATTAATTGATATAGAGCACCCCACGCGTGGGGTGATTTTTATGATTTTTACATTTTCTCCTTAGAGAGCTTACTTTTACCAATATCTGTATATTATCAAATATATTAATTGATATAGGGCACCCCACGCTTTTGATGGTAAAATTGTTTTCTTTTTGTTGATAACTCTAATTTTATTCTATATGTGTTGGAGATGATTTTTTTACTGACCACTTTATTTTATCCCAAGCGTATTGGAAATTAAAATTATTCTTCATTTTTTAGTTTTCTAATAACGCGTGTTCTTTTAGTTTTTTAAAACTATTATTTATTTTTTTAATATTCTGAACAGCTTAGAGCATTATTTTTCTCCAACAAATACATTGAATGTAGCAAATAATGAACAGATTCCGTGATTTTACTGAGTTGTTTACTAAAAAAATAAATGAACAACCTATAATATTGATAATAATACAGTTTGGTGTGTTCCATTATTTCTCCACTAGGGTGCATTCTTACAATATTGAGATCCTATTTGGCAATAAATAATATGATCAAGTTGCAGTGAATGCATATAACCTCGCATTTCTGATTTGTTTTCAAACAACGCCGTTTACATTAAAATGTATAAATATTTTAAAATACGGGTAACTATATTTAAAAATGATTTTTGAGTAAACAGCTTAATTTCATTCGTTAAACAGTCCTAACAAATGTCATTCTTGATTTGGAAATTACTCGTTACATTATTTATGACTATTTAACTCATGCCCCAAATGGGAGTCAATGACCAATCACGTTTCAATGATTTCTGTTTTACAACCATTCACAGTCGTGTTTCACCAAATATTTATCAATATTAAATCTACTATATTAAAGAAAGCTCCTCCTTTTTAATATTCTGAACAGTTCTGACCATTATTTTGCAGTGACTGACTCCGTAAGAAATACGGCTACCAGATTGTATATATAGTGCATGAATGTCAACACATAGCGCTACGACATCAGAAATGAATTAATATACAGTATGATGTGTTTCATTTTTTCTCCACTAGAGAGCATTCTTACAATATTGCGCTCCTTTGGCAATAAATTGTTTGATCTGGTTTCAGTGATAAACAAAAGAAGCATGAAGCGAACCAATCGTTTCTCATTTGTTTCCAAACATCGCCGTTTACATTAAATATATAAATATTTTAAAATAACTGTAGTTAAATAATGATTTGTGAGTTTAGCTTAATTTTATTCGTTAAATAGTCCTAACAAATGCCACTCTTGATTTCCAAATTCTCTAGATACATTCATGACTCACGAAGTGAGGAGTGAATTTATCGATAATTTGGAAATCACTCGTGGCATTACTTATGATAAATATCTCCTGAATACAATATCCGTCCAAGGTTTGCTTGTAGGCGCTAAAGGTGCAATACCTACAAAAATAATAATTTCTGAAGCAACTAGAAACTGGTAAAGAAATCATAGCACAAATTATAACAAGCACGCTGAGGACTCTATGCCCATCTTAAAATCATCTATATGGTCAGTCTTCAAATTTTCGGTTTGGGATTTTCCCCTTCATTCAGAATTACACTTTCGCATACATTTTAGTTCCTTTCTGATGTCGATTGTACAAATTAGAAAAGTGTATTGTCTGTATATTATCTCATGTTTTTGTTGTTTTACTTCTTTGTTGTCAAGTATAGTCCTATTTGTCACTTTTGGCAGACACTACTTGGTAAGTTTGTTAAATAATAATTAACGTATTTTCAATGTCATAAATTATGTAAAGATAATTTTATAAAGTAAAATGTAATAATTTAATTATTTGAGCGGAACAATAAAAAATATTACTAATTAAAATAAGAAGAAGAAAAAATGTTTAAAATTTTATAAATTAGTATCTGTCCCATCACTCCTATATGGATGTGAATGTTGGACTTCGACAAATAAAGAATCCATGCAAATAGAGTCTGCAGAGATGAGAATGTTGCGAATGGAGGCAGGATATCAAACATTAAATTGAAAGAAAAATAAAGACATCAGAAAATAATTGAACATATTAAACTTTAATGAGAAAATAGCGCAATACAGGAACTCATATTATGGACGTGTTTTAGGATTAGAAGACCACCGACTCCTCAAAAAGTTTCTACACTACAAATTTATAAATAATATATTAAGTGGACGCCCATCGAAGAAATGGACAAGACAATTCGTTGTACTTTGAGTTCGAAACAGGCCAACAGGCCTGATTTAGACCTACTATTATAACATAATTGGATACATGTTATTTCATCTTATTCTATATATATGAATAAAATGTTGTGATATACGGTAATCATTAATTTTTTTAGAATTTTTAAAGAACTTGCGTTTTACTCTAAAATATCTTAGATGGACTTATATCACTTGCGCACTGACCCTTCAATTGAAAATTCGTAGATTCTAAGAAACAGTGAACAGAATAAGTCGACCGCGGTGGACTGGCGGTCCCGAGGGCCGCGGGTTCAAACACGGCCGGAATCAATGGATTTTTAGGATGGAAAAATCCAAGGCACAAGTCATTCTGAAGGGACTTTTAGCCGCGGCTCCCAAGTCTGAAGATTTTCATGCTCATAAAAGATTCTTAAACCTGAAGAAAGAGACCTCTAAGCAAAATTTACCAACCTTCTTCATTCTAGTAATACCTTAGTTGCCAACTAGATGTCACATTGGGTCGGTATATTGACCGCATACCTTTCATGACATCTTTAGAAAATAAGCGTAATATGTGCTTTCAAAAAACACTATTTTCTAAGATATAAGTTATTTAATTAATTTATATCATATTTTGATAACAAAAATTACTTAGTATAGCAATCCTAACAAAGGAAAATCTGAGGCCCAACATTGGACTGTTACGCCATTGTAGAGAGAGTGAACGGAATATCTATACATGTTGGAGGCCTAACACACGAACAATAATGGTTATGATGACTGTTTAACGCATGCCCTAATGGGAGTCAAAGACTAATCACGTTTCAATGAATTCTCATATACAACCAATGAAAGATTTGTTTCACCTCCATATTTATCGAATTCTATTTATCAAAATGAAGCTCCTCCTTTTTAATATTCTGAACAGGTTATAGCATTATTTTACACTGACTGACTTCCCAACAAAAAAGTCGAATATAGCAAATAATGAACAGATTCCTTGGAATTACACATTTGATAATTGTGTATTCAATAATTGTGGTTTTAAATAATCATTTTACTGAGTTGTTTCCTAAAAAATAATTAATAACCTATAATGTTGGTAATAATATACAGTTTGATGTGTTTCATTTTTTATTCCACTAGGATTCTTTTAAAATAAATCTAAATTTATATTTGCTCTAACCGCGACTTCATTATTACCCAGTGTAAGGTATATATATTAATTGGTGTTTCTCGTATAATTTAGCATATTTATATTATTATATTATTATTATTATATTATTATTATTATTATTATTATTATTATTGTATTATTATTATCCTATAAAATGTGTTTGTACATGAAATTTACATTGTTACATTTAATGTATCTTTAACTGTTTATAATTAGTATAGTGTATATCTATATTTGTCAAATATTTATTTGTATTTGTGCTGGTTGAGTGGAAGAGAAAGTCTTATGACCTTAACTCTGCCAGAATAAATCAAACATTATTATTATTATTATTATTATTATTATTATTATTATTATTATTATTATTATTATTCCTACAATATTGCAATCCTATTTTGCAATAAATAATACCATCTAGTTGCTGTGGATGAACAGATGAAACATAACCAAATATTTATCATTTGTTTTCAAAAATCGCCGTTCACATTAAACATATACCCTATTTTAAAATAACTACATTTGAATAATGATTTGTGAGTAAACAGTTTAATTTTATTCGTTAAATAATCCTAAAACTGCCATTCTTGGTTTCCAAATCCTCTAGATAAATTGGAAATCACTCGTGGCATTATGATGATGATTGGCGAAGGAGCAAAGGCCGGAATCTGATCCTGAAGCTAGCCTTATTGCAATGTTTTTGTTACATTAAATAACGTTTGCCGTAGAGGATTAACGCATTTTTTCTCATATCCATCAACTGCAAGAATGTGCTGACGTCACATTCGATTTAGCCTGCATACCTCACCAAATGCGATAACATCGCGCTGCTATTATATTTTTGGTATGTGCTCATTTAAATTGTTACTCTTTTGCTTTCACCATTGTTGTTAGATCAGTTAGATAGACATCTTTAACTAACACTTCGTGTCCACAGAATTATAATGTTGTATTGGGACATCTATTTGTTTTCATTTGCATTTTTATTACACCTGCGTTATATACAAGGTGTCTCTGCTACGGCCGGGACTCACCTTCGACACTGAAGTGGCAACAATCTAGTAAAGCTCTGCCTAGTTGGTCCGGTAAAATATTATACTCCTCTGTGGTGTATACATACATACATACATACATACATATGTCTGTGTGTGTGTGTGTGTATATATATATATATATATATATATATATATATATATGCGTGCTTTGTCACGCAGTGAGCCGGGGTTCGATTCCTAGTTGGGACAGGCTCCTGGGTGAGGTTTTTTTCGGGGTTTTTCCTTACCTGTAAGACAAATGTCAGGAAGCTTAGGGCCCAACGATCCCCGAAAATCATCCGGCCATCATCATCATCCTTATCATTATCATCAACATCCTTCAGTGGTGTAGAAAGCAACGGGAAGCTACCACACCTATAACCCTCTAATAAAGCTGCAAAGCATAGCATGAAAATGCTATGATTGCAGTGAAAAACTTGCCCTCGGGCAGAATTCCTATGGATGGATGGATATATGTATTGCAGAGATTTACATGTAATTTACAATAGATGTTTGATAAATGAGATGAAACCTCTATTTCCAATGGTGCGAGGTTGACTTAGCTTCAACCATAGAGGTCACTCTGGACTCTGAGAGATAAGGTCAGATGTGTAGGAGAGCAGGTTTGAGACTGATGAAAAAGTATACTTCGGTGGAACATAAAAGTTACGCACTGACTGTTCGGAACATTTGGAGTGAAATATAACTAATGTAAAGTGTTATTCTGGATACTGGATACTATAAACAACTCAGTTGAGCAATATTGCTGTAACCAGACGGTACAGAAAACTATTCTAACTCCTTCCCTCTGACGTTATGTTGATTGGTCGCATAAACCATACACTGATATCCTGTTTACGAAGGAATTGTTCGATCTCTAATGATAACGTAAGTGCACTACACTCTACACTTGTGTTCCCTACAAAGACAAGCTCGGAACTGAAGCAATATATGTACGAGTTTGAAGACTAAACAAACTAGCACGTACTGCGTTGCGACAATTCAGTACTGAATCATCGCGGAGCGACAGTTTCTTTATGAGATCTGATTTTCATGGCTCGGTCTTGCCTTCGAAGAAACCACCTCGTAGATCTGTACTTGATTCCAATCCGTTTTACTAATAGCCTATCCATCACAAAAAAAATTGCCGCATTCATAAAAATCCTAACAAATTTAATTTACATTCGCAAAAATATCGACCCAAAACATCTGATAAATAAACAAATAAATATACCAAAAAATATCTCACGTAGGGACATGGATGGCCCCTAGTGGAAGTTTCTTAATCAAGCTAATTTAGTTACGCTTATTATACATGTCTACGAGTGGAATGTGGTTAGCACATTGGCTTTTGTATGATTTAATTCTTTTTTAGGTAAAATTAATCGAACTCCTTTTGATTTTATACAATGGAAGCCTATGGATTCATAATAAATTTTATAAATGTACTAACTATAACAAAGGGACATTCAGTGAATGCTGCTGAAATCACTTTAGCGGTTTGATTCCGTTTATATTGCCTCAATGAGACATCCAGTACGCAACTAAAATAATACTTTCATGGGTGAAGGTCGATTACACAGATGTCATTTTATTCAGAATTGCGGTTCTTTTACGAGCCTAAAAGTATTCAGTCTCGGGACGCACGGTTTAAAGTCCCTCCCGGAGGACTTTGTCCCTTGGAATTTCCCATCCTAAATGTCGATCGACCCCGACCGAGTTTGAACCTGAAACCCTCCGGAATAGATTAAAGGACATAATCACTAGACTACTTCGGCTGACATATAGCATAAACTATACGTAACAGAAATATAGTTAGTAATTTAGTCTAAGTCTGTAGAATAAAGTATAGGCCTACTGATTATATTTGGAGTAAGAAGTGACACAATAATTAAATTAGTCGATATCATTGTTTTATATTTAAAAAAGTCAGTAAATAATTATTGTATTAGTTTTTGGAAAACAATATTTAAATGTGTAGAAAAGCAATCTTCCACTTTACTTTATTTTAAAACAGCATGAAGAAAGTTATTATGAACAAAAATACCCATACATTTAAATTAACTATATATATATATATATATATATATATTTAGTTCCAAAATTCCTGGCATGTCCGTATTGATCCCAGCAGCGGCAGCAATTTTAGTGACGAGCTTTTCTTCTGTTTCCGCAACGATTTCATACACCAGCTGCGAGGAATAAATCTAGACATATGAGGTCAGGTGATCTGGTTGGCCAGGCCACAGGGCCACCTCGGCCGACACAACAGCTTAAGTCAGCACCACTAACAAAATGTTCTCTAACATTACAAGTTGACTTCTGAGATCATATGTTCGTTATCGAAATACCGGTTTATTTCTTTTGATGTTCTCTACCTCCTGTATTAATTTGAACGAATAGTTTCGAAACATTCTGTATATGGGAAATTAACTCGCGGACCAATTAGCTGAATCAGAAATATTTTCAAATCAATATTATTCATTTTCTAAATCTCCCACATCTTACGTTAAATATAACATTTCGAACTATCTATCCAAATATTGGAATGTCCTTTGCACAAGGAGAGCAGATGGCTCTTTGACTAAAGGACTCTTCTTTCTTAAATTATATTGTAGGTTACATGTAAAGCATTTTAATTCTTCTTCTCAAGCCCTTTTATTCCTGTACCGGGATTAGGGCGTTCCCTAATGGGAACTTATTTCTCCTTCTTCTTCTTCTTCTTCTTCCTTTTCCAGGATTAGGTCAATGCTACCTGTTCCGGTCCAAGTCCATCGTATCCTTGGCCGTCCCGAATATCTTTTTCCATGTGGTTTGTAGGTGTTGATCTTTTTGGGTAATATTGTATTGTCCATATTGTCTAAATGTTCTTTTCATTGGTATTTGTGCTCTTCTAGTTTATCGACTACTGAAAATATATCCAGTTAATTTCTTATTGATTCACTGTGTAATCTATCCATGCGTGTAGGGAACTTATTTACCAAGTTAATTTAGTTACACTCATTTACCCATAGATTTAAGCGAGTGATAGGGTGTCGGTCTAGCGCCTCAATGAGACATCTAGTGGGCAACTAAGGTATTATTGGATGGGTAACGGTCGGCAAATTTTGCACAGAGGCTTCTTATTCAGATTTGTGGTAATAATAATAATAATAATAATAATAATAATAATAATAGTAGTAGCTTTATTTTACTTGGCAGAGTTAAGGCCTTGTCTACCAATTAACCACGTTAATAAAAATTCAAAAAATATTCTTCTTCTTCTTCTTCACTTCACGGGCTAGGCAAATTTCCTGTTCCGCTTCACAGTTGTTCTGTCCATCTTTTCACTGTCCTTCCTACATTCCTTGATCCTCTTGGCTTGTAGTTAAATGCTGATTTTGATAATCTTGCTATTTAGTAAGAGGAGAAGGCAAGCGAACTAGCTCCAACGCGGGAACCTGAACGGCTTCAGAAGCGGAAGAAGAAACTTGTTCTCAACGGTAAAGAAGGTGGAAGAGGAAACCTGCAAGACAAGGGATAGATGGGACTCAAAAGCTTTGGTTAGCAACCGGCTAGGAGAAGGAAACTCCGAAATAAATGCCCTTTCCACTAGGGAATATGGTTGTGCATCTGGATTGGTAATCCGACCACGTAAAAATTGTCCAAACTCGTCTCTGTCACAGTGTTCAGCCGGACGGATTTAAAAATATTCTTATATCAAAATTACAATAAACGTAAATATTACATGGTATATCAACAATATAATAATAATTATTATTATATATTTTGATTTAACCTGTATTTAACGAATGAAAAATGATCCACGGGTTAAAGTCCCTCCCAGAGGACATGTTCCATGGATTTTTCCAATCTAAAAATCCATCGACTACGGTCGGGTTTGAACCCGCGTCTTTCGGGACTAAGGTAAGGAAAATCCAAATGCCATTATAACAATATTTATGACAGGCGGTGGAAAATTTGAAAGTTATTTTATGAGATTTAACAATAATTCAAATTAAGCAACTAACTCATTAGCACTACCGAACCCGTATGTTCATGGCCACGCGGACATAAGCTCTCCACACATCCTTATCCTGAGTTGATGTTCTCCAATCATTCTCTCACCTGATTATTGGTCTACCAACTGGGCGTTTTCCCTCTGATAGTGATAATTGTAACACCCAGAAATCAGTATAATCTGTAAACACAGCCGTCTCGGTGGAAGCGTGACTGCCCTGCTGGGAATTCAAGTTCCAATCCTGGTGTTTCGGAGGTGTATTGTTGGTGGGCTACATAGCGATTTTTTTTTTGGGTTTTATCGGGATTCTACTTTTTCCCTAAATTAATCCCACCATTATTACTAACACATCTTCCCTCTCCCATCATGTCAAATCAACATAATCCATTCATTTCATATCACATTTCATTTCATCTCATGTTAACCCATTCACTTAAGGTTTAAATAATCAATTCATTTTCCCAGGAACCGGATTTAAGTAACCGTAAATTATATTGTCTATTTTCAGACATTCAAAATAAGCAAAATATAACGGTACTTGAAATCACAATAAGGGTGAAGGCAAGAACACATTCCTCTACTATTCATAAATGTTAACAAAGATTACCCACCAAGGGATGTACAAAATATTACAAAATATATAACAGCAGAGTTAAGCGAGTGTACCTCGTCTTCTGCCTTGAAGGCCATTTAACTGCCAGCGAGTCTATCTCGTCTTCTGAGGCGAATGGGTTAAGTAAAAAAATAGTCCGGTTTAGCAATCCACAGATGTTTAAAATATGTGGTTCTGGTGAAGTAATGGGGTTATACTCTTACATTTTCTCATGAGTAGGAGCCTGTGTGTCAACTTAACGTAGAGTAGGGCCAAAGCGAGGGTTATATTTCATCCTCGAGGCCTTGCGGCCAGCCTAAATAAATAGCGGTATTTGTTATGGGTGTAAAATTTGATTTGTGTGAAACCAGGAACACCATTACAGACCATAGGAATAGATCGGGCGTGTTTTGGAAGAGCGATCTATGGCATTAATTCTATGTCACAAGATATACCGTTTCTTTCTACAATACACCTAGTTCAGTTGTGTATGTGGTGTTTAGTTCAACTAGAAGTTTAGCATGGATTCCAAATCGAGGGAAAGAAGAGGGAGACTTAAAAAGACAGGGCAGGGGTCTGCAGGATGGCGATTGGAAGGATATAGATAAATTGATGAAGATACTCAAAACATAATATTGGGCAGAGGAAGATGTTCTATACAATTAAAACCTATAAAATAATAGTGTTTGCAAGAGAAAACGGTACCGCCGGGAAACCATCATGGAGTGGCCGAAACGCAAACTCACTCCCAGAGGTGGAGGGCACGAAGTCGCTACCTCACAGATATCTTTATATATATATTATATATATATATATATATAATATACAGTGCGATCAGTATAGCATTGGACAACAGACACGCCTGCATGTGTAAACCTTCGTCATCGCACAGCACAAACCCCGCGTCTGCTGGTCTGCTGTCCAATGCTATACTGATCGCACTGTACTAGCTAATACCCGGCGTGTGCTGTTACTCCTACATAAATGGTAATGTGTTTCTACCACCAGCCTTGAGCTGCTATGCTTGCCCGAGAATTAGCTTATCCCGATCTTGTTGGCATCAATGAAAGACAAAAACGGTTATAGTGAGTTACCCGTAAAAGATAAACATATGCTGTCGCGGACTTTTTTGTAGAGGTTTTTGAGATATTCAATTCCGTGTACAATAAGTTGGTGTATTGGTATGGTTTAGGCAGCGTAAGCCATTTAAGCGTCAAAATAGGAACTTTATTTCATGTTTTTCACAACAAAGAGTGATTTTTAGGGATGAAGGGGTTGAGTGTTACAACTCTCTTATAGTCTATGTTCATCCCCGGAATCTCCTGAACATTTTTCAAAAAGCCAGGTGAACGGTATAGCAGACCACGCTTGCCCGGGAATCTACTTATCACAATCTTCTTGGAATCAATGAAAGACAAAATTGGTTATTGTGAGTTATCCGTAAAAGATAAAACATTATGCTGTCGCGGACGTTTTTGTTAAGGTTTTTGAGATATTCAATTCTGTGTACATTAATTTGGTTTATTTGTTATGGTTTAGGCAGTGTAAGCCATTTAAGCGTCAAAATAGTGACTTTATTTTATGTTTTTTGCTACAAAGGATGATTTTTAGGGGTCAAGGGGTTGAGTATTACAACTTCCTTATAGCCTCTGTTCATTCCGGGAAACTCCTAAACATTTTGCAAAAAAAAAACACATCAAAATCGGATCAACGGCATGACCGCGCATAGAATACGAACAAACAAACAAACAATAATTTTTATATATTAAGATGTACATAGGCCTACAATTCTTCTGTATGCGTCTCTATGTCACTGAACTCCTCCTGAACGACTAGACCGATTTTTATTAAATATTTTGTGTGTTTTTGAGTAGCCTATATTTCTGGATGGTTTAGATTCACAATTGGACCCTCTAAAACTATTAGGTGTAGGACTTCACCTGATGTGAAAATAAAAAAAATCGCTCTAGCGATCATAATTGTCGACGTTCCATAACGAAACTCAGTATATCTTATTAAAATAAACCGATGGATATATTTTCCAAAAATGAGCGAAAACCGACAATTAGAAGTGGAAGTTTACCTGATAACGGTAACTTAAAACTGCCTAAACGACTGGGCCGATTTTGATAAAATGTTTTGTGTAAGTTTGAGTGGGTCCCTGGATGTTTTAGATTCACAGTTAGACCCTCTGAAACCATTAGGTGTGGGAGTTCACCTGAAGTGAAAATTTAAAAATCCCTCTAGTGGTCACAATTTTCGATGTTTCACAACGAAACTCAGTACATCAAATTAAAATAATAGAGTTAAGTATTATCAGAAAATGAGCGAAATACGACAATTGGAAGTGGAGGTTTACCTGGTATTCGAAATTAAAAACTGACTAGCAACCGCCATTTTTGGCTCGTCTCAGCAAATGCTACACAATTTAATTAACTTTTAAAATTTCGTTTATTTAGGCGTAGCTACGCACGCCGGTTATTAGCTAGTTTAATTTATATTATTTTATAACACAATTTGTACACCGTGTCCACAAATATAGTATATACTTTAAACTACGAAGTTACTATGTCGCTTTGGATAATCGTATCTAAATGAAATTGGTGACAATCAAAAGAGAAACTCAAAAATATGTGTGCAATGTTAATAATGGAGAACAATGGAAAATAATACAGAAACTAAACTAAATTTAATCATTTTTTTGTGGTCGATATGGGTTCATTGTTAGATATTTAGCAGACAGGTTAAAATGGACGTCTGCAGCGTCACACGTGGGGGCCAGATTCAATGTCTATGAGGTATAGCAAAAACGTTTTGAGTTTCTCTTTTGATTGTCACCAATTTCATTTAGATAGGATTATCCAAAGTGATGTAGTAGTAGTTTAAGGTATGATACTAGATTTGTGGACACGGTGTATATTACCACATACACGCGCATATTCTGCCTGACTGGAATTTTGTGTGAATAGTAAGATATAAATAAGGATCTTATGTAATAGTGAGGGAAGTATTTTATGTTCTACCATGAAACCATGTTTTATTAAAACACGATTAAAGAGAATTGTGGGGAAGCAGAAACATGTTCCTATGTAAGACCAGAGAATAGCTTTTGTTAAATTATAGTTTTAACAATTTCTGTAGAACAGTGCCAGTTGGTAAATCCTTTTCTTAAATTTAAAAACAGAGACTATGATAAGATAGCAGCGCCACGCCCCGGCCTCTAATTATACTAACAACTTTTCCTTGTTTAACTTAACAAGCTCAGAACGTGTGAGCTTAAAGCTCTACACACTCCTCATGACCTAATTCTCAAACTTTACGTTTCCAATTGGTCCCGCCCGACACTAGTCTAGGTGTCTTCAGTATATTACACAGTGTGCAGAAATTACAACTCACCGCTTTATAACTGATCCTATAGCGCAGTGCAAGTATATTGGGTGTATCAGAGCATTTTATCACGGTAAATGCCATCTCCCGGTGATAGCAGAATTTAAGGCCTATCTCCCGTGTAAATATAATTTTGTTGGCGTAACTATAGATGAAGTAACTGACACATACGGAGACTGAAAAATCGAAAGGCTGCATGTCCTGATACGATAACAAATGAAATTGAAATATGGGGGAATACAACTGATAAATGAACTACAGAAGCTATTCCAAAATATCATAATAAGCGGTACCATCCCACAGAATGGATATCGAGTATAGCTACTCCAATATTTAAAAAGGCGACAAAACTAAACCAGATAATTATCGTGGAATTGCATTACTTAATACTTCTCTAAAAGTATTCACAAAATATTAAACAATAAATTAATTCCATTAATTCATATCAAAGAACAACAACAAGGATTTCGGAAACATAGATCCACATTAGATGCAACTTACATAGTTAGACAAATTGTGGAAAAATCATGGGAATTCAATAAACTGGTATTCTTATGTTTCATAGATATGAAGAAAGCTTTTGACAGAGTACAGCTTGAAGATGTTGTACATATCTTGAGAGAGAATGAAATTCCTAATGAATTGATTAGAGCAATAATATCAATTAACACACACTGCAAAACAGTAATCAAAGTAAAAGAACAGCAAACTGAAGAAATACCGTTCACAAAGGGCATCAGGCAAGGTGACTCTTTAAGTCCATTCTTATTTAATATTATAATGGATAAAATCATTGAAAACATACCATCACGTTTGGGTTATAAAATGGGAAACACTAGATTTCACTTAGGCCTAATATGTTACGCAGATGATGTCGTTCTCTTTTCAGAATCTGAAGATAATTTACAAAGATCTTTACATCAATTTAATATAAATGCCAGAAAATACAATATGGAAATTAACACGAATAAGAATAAGTATTTAACAATATCAAAATAACCAGTAAGATGCAAATTAGAAGTGGAAACAAAAATTATAGAACAAGTATCAGAATTTAATTACTTATAACCAATTACTTAATAAAAGAAGTAAAGAAACAAGCTGATAAAGTAGCACCAATATCAGGATATATAAGAAATATTTAAATTTGGCGCAACAAACATACCGGTATGTCAATAGAAAGCAAAACCCGCATATACAAAACGATAGTTCGACCAGTTATCGTATATGGAGCAGAAACTAGAGCTGATACAACAAAAACTAAACAAATAATAAGCACATCCATCCATAGTAATTCTGTCCGAAGGCAGGTTCTTCACTGCAATCATAGCATTTCATGCTATGCTATACAGCTTTACTAGGGAAATTGTGTAGGTGTGGTAGCTTCCCGTTGCTTTCCACACCGGTGAAGGATGATGGTGATGATGATGATGATAGTGATAAGGATGATGATGATGATGACAATATGATTTCGGGGACCGTTTGGGCCTTAAAGTTTTCCTGACATTTGTCTTACAGGTGAGGAAAAACCCCGATAAAACCTCACTCAGAAAAACTGCCCCAACCGGGGATCGAACCCGGGCTTGACAAAGCAGCACGCTACCTCGAGACCACAGCGGTGAAACGAAAATCTTAACTATTCAGGGGAGAACATTATTTGATAAAATATACAACACAGTAATTAGGGACAAATGACATATTCAAGACATAACCAAATTTATTATAGATAGACTAAAATATTGGAGGGGTCATATAGAAAGAATTCAAGACAACTGACGTGCAAAAAGAGCTAAAGAAGATAGACCTATGAACGGGAGAAGAACAAGAAGAAGACCAGCCAAGAGATGGACAGACAGTGAATGCACATCCAATACGTCATCCTCCGAGGAGTGATATACACCTCACTGATAGTATTCTTTTAGCAATATTAATATATTTAATTATTTATGAAAATAATATTAAGAATAACAAATATTTTTATTTGTTTTGTTTTAAATATTGTATAATCGTAAAATTAGTTTTCTATATCTCATGATTTTCCTGTTTTTTATATACACTAGACAGGGACAATTTAATATGCCTTGCTTGTATACATTTTATTATTAGTATTAGTCTTAATTTTAACTAATATTAACTGGTTGTATTATAGATCGTAATACGTATATTAGATATTATCTTTTGATCAAATTTTTACTTAGTGTTTAATATTAGAGTTAATTAAGATTGTTATATTCTGATGTAATATATGTTTGTCCTGGTGAGTGGAAGAGAAGGCCACATGGCCTTAACTCCACCAGGCTAAATAAATTAAATCTAATCTAATCTAATCTAATCTAATCTAAATGTTGGAAATAAACAGGATGAAAATCCTACAAATTATGTTTAAGAAGAATAAGAACTATGGAGAAACAATTGAACCTGAGCCTGAATCTGAACCCAACGTCTCCATTTTACGCGCTGACTTTCTATCATTATGCTACTTACACCAAATATTAGAGTGGGAGAGCGTAAAGCTGCCCCAAATATTGGTTCAGGTGAACATTCTTTTATCTAGTTATGTTAGATTAAATTAAATTAGATGTACTTTTCAGAAAGTTTTAGAGAGTATTCGCCAAAGTTAAATCTGCACGCGGAAAATATACTAGGAATGTGCTGTCGATTCTCTTTTTTCTCTTACTATTGTGTTATTTGACTTTGATGGGAGCGCTGGCATATACGTAATGATCCGTTACTTACAGCAGTCGTTGACCAAATGAATAATCCGGCAACTGGCGAATGAGCTGTCCATACTTTGCCTTCCTCTTTACATCTTGCCAATTCTCGCCCCCTGTACTGTGTTGTGAGGCTGGTTATAGATAGATGACAAATACTGTGATTTTTAAATTATCCTACATCTACAGTAGTCGTTGTTAATCTGGCAAACATGTCACTAATGTGGAATAAGCTGTCCTTCGGCTTTCAATTCTCATCACGGTGTTGTGATACTGGTAATAGAGACATAGCTAACACTGTGATTTTAAATAATCCGAAACCTTCAGCAGTTGTTGACTAAATTACTAATTTGATAACATATAGTGATTTTCACATGTGTTTAGGGATTCTACCTACCATAGAGATAGCCTGAAGATTGGCGACATTAGCGCTAACGCACTTCCTCTCTAGCCGTGCAGACTTAACTTGAGTGAGTAATATAGATTAGATTAGTAGGGCCAGGTTCGAGTTTTTAAGACCCTAACTCGACAATCTTATTTTTGAATCATTGTTTTACCCATCCTTACATTATGGAATGAATGAGTCCAAATCTACTGCACGGTGATATATAGCCTGTAATAGAATTCCTGGCTCGACACACATCAAGCATTCATATTTTTTACTCATGCCGTCATTAATTTTGGCTGGACCCAAGGCCTCGAGCAGGTTCTACAATCCTTCATTTCGCCCTATTCTGAACTAAATTGACACACAAAATCGGAGTCATGTGGAAGTACATTAGTGTGGCTCATGAAATTTACCACAACTACATATTTTAAACACCTATGGTTTGCTAAACCTGACTACTTTCTACCTAACATAAGATGAGATGAAAGGTTAACTAAGGCCTGAAGATGGATTGTCTGACCAAATAACTCACAGGATCGATCATTGCCGGAGGTTCATAGGAGCGAGGACATAACATCTCCATACATCTCTATCCTGATTTAAGCTTCCCTTTAACTTCAAATTATATATATTTTTATTATTTAGCACTTGTATTTATATTAACTGTATCTTTATTATTATGTATCCATCCATAGTAGTTCTGCCCGAAGGCAGGTCTTTCACTGTAATCATAGAATTTTTATGCTATGCCTTGCAGCAATCGTAAAACATGAATAAAATTGTAAAATAGTCACCTTACTAGGGAATTATAGGTGTGGTAGCTTCCCGTTGCTTTCCACACTGGTGGAGGATGATGATGATGGCCGGACGATTTACGGGAATCGTTGGGCCCTAAGCTTCTTGACATTTGTCTTACAGGTGAGAAAAAAACCCGAAAAACCTCACCCAGGAGCCTCTCCCGACAGGGAATCGAACCCGTGTCCCCTGCGTGACAAGGCAGCACGCTACCTAGAGACCACAGCGGTGATATTATTATGTATAATGATTGAAAATAGTGGAATGAATAAAAATGTTCTTGCCTCGTTAATGTTCTTATAATCAATTAATGTTTTAAATAAAAACAGTTTTTCAGTCATTCCTCGTATAATTCACCTCCCTAAAATCATGGTTAATAATATTCTCCCACCTCAATCTTGGCCTATATATTGGGTGTTTTCTCTCTTCCTTTCTTACAAGTTTCCATGCCTTCCTTTTCCATTCCCCATTCGTACCACATGCCCTCCCAATCGCAGTCTAAGATCCCTAACCTCTTATTAGTGTTAAAAATTATAACTCACTATTATGTAGTTTTTTTTTCCATTCGCTTGTCTATTCATCTGTCATTGGACCAAAAATTTTCCTAAGCACTTATTCTCAAACAACTGTAATATTTTCTCTTGTCTTAAATTAAGAGACCACCTTTCATAAATCATAATCATATAATTTATTATAATTGTGAGAATAACGGTTTTATATATTTTTATTTTAACGATTTGGGAGAATTTGGGAAGACAAAGAGTCCCTTTAATTCCTAATAGATGCATTCAAAAAAATTTAGATTATATTAATTTATTCCCGCACATAATTTCTTTATGTAATTATTTTTCCTATGTATTTGACTGCTTCCTCGCGGCTGAAAAAAAGTAATTTTTGGGTGAAGTTCATAATTAGTTTATTTTATAGCGAAACTCAATCTTAATAGCTTCTCCGGGTAGAGTCGTCTCTATTATATCTTGTAAAAAAGTTTCACCTTTTATGGGGGAATTGGGGATTAAAAGAGAGAAAAAGAGTGAGAGAGGGGGGAGAGCAATTTGTTTTCGTTCCTGGAAGTGTGCCTAAATAACTCATTCGAATAGAGTGCCAGAGCTTACCCTTTGTAAATTATAATGAATATCTGGAAAAGAAGAGACGCCATTTATCGTAACTAATTACGGTTAAGATTAAATTAAAATGCTTCATACCTCATCTCATATCCAGTCTTCTGCGTAAACCGCGGTTTCAAACCTTGGTGGCTTCATTTACAGTACTTTCACGTCCACTGATGTTATGTCAATCAGAAGAAGTACTTGAACCACTTGAAGTAGTTCTTCTGATTGACATAAGATCAGTCAACGAGAAAGTACTGAAGATGAAGCCACAAGGCTTTGAAACTGCGGTCTACATGGAAGACTGGATATGAGGTGAGGTATGAAGCATTTCAATTTATTCTTAGATTAAACCTCATTGTGATTTTTCCTATAAAAGTTCAAATTAATTAAGGGTATCTAGAATAAGTGGGTGCCTTAACCTCCTACTACCCCAAGAGTCTTCTTGGCCTGTAACAGGATCAATTTACCTTTTTATAATTCACTACAAGCCAGAAAGTCATGAAATAAAGTCCCGACAGCGTCATGACTTCTGGTCACCATGGCCCGGGAGTCGACTCAGTCCCAGATAGGTTTTCTGTGGTAAGGGCGCCTAGAAAGATAGAATCCATAACCTTCTACTATCCCAAAGGCATCTTAAGATTTGTAACGATATCATTTAACCCATCTGTAAATAGAGGCGGAGGAAGGAAAATTCAAGCTGCACGGAGCAAATTATTTGACGAGCATTCTTAGATTAAACAAGATGGGGAAGTTCCCACGGTCCCAACCCAAAAATGGAGGTAAGTGTCATGAAAGAAGAACCTGATGTGCCAGACCGGAAGACGATCTACATCTTACATAACACTGGAGAGCAGACTTCATTCCATTAATTTATAATGTACTGGGAGGGCGCAATAGATATTTCATTTCGCGGTACTCGGGCAGTCTGCCCGTCCAGTCCGAATGAAGAACTAAATAACTAACTAACATACCAGTAGGTTCATGGTCGCGCGGACATAAGCTCTCCATACATCCCTATCCTGAGCTAATTTTTCCAATCATCTCCTGTATAATCTACTTCCTTAATCATGGTTAATGTTATTCTCCCACCTCATTCTTGGTCTACTAACTTAGGGTTTTCCTTTTGGTTTCCCTATAAGAGGTTTCCATGCACTTCTTTCATTTACCCATTCCTGCCACATGTGTCCTGCCCATCGCAGACTACTAGACTTACCTGTTCATATTACATCTGGCTTCCTGTACATACCAAGCCTACTATTATGTAGTTTTCTCCATTCACCTGTCTGTTCATCTCTTTTTGGCCCAAACAATTTCCTAAAATTTAACTGAAGAGGAACATATCTGTCCTATTCTAGGATTTGAACTCAAGATCTCCAGCATTATGCGCTGGCGTTTCAAACTATTGTGCTACTTAGGCAATCCAGGTAAAGACACAAATCTTTCTCTATTTGAAATTCCCATGTACCCCTATTAGTGAACTTCTATTCACATTACAACAGGATCGCTTCTACAAAGAAGACATTATGATGGTGATTTATTCAGTACCATATACGCCTAACTTAATTACAAACGTAATATAAAGACTAACGTACTCACGTTTGCCGTTCACATGCAATAAGTAATACAATTAAAGGGAAATGTTTCTGCCTAAATCGTCACTTGAACCCAAGATCTCCAGCTGAATATATGGCATTCAATAAATTCCCATTAAATTCATCTTAGTGGACCGATCATGTTGTAATGTGAATAGAATTTCATTAAAAAGGGTACACTGAATTTCAAAGAGAGAAATATCTTTGTATCTTCCTGGATTTCCTAAGTAGTACAATGGCTTAATGCTATAGCGGGTAAATATGGAGATATTGGGTTTAAATCCCGGTTAGGCAGACATTTTTCTCTTTGGTTACATTAATCATTGCATACGAACACCAAGCCCAGTTCATTCATTTTAATATTGCGATACTAATATCGGTTAAAATCTCGGCAGGTTGTATTTCATCGTGAATTACAATACAATATGCCTTAAAAAGTCTCTCAAGATGGAAACGTCTAGTCTGTATCCATAAATCACCACTTGTTGATAAGGGCGTTCCCTATCGGCAGTCACTTAACTAAGCTAATTCAGAAATGCTTATTACCTTACAGATGTCAGCGAGTGACAGGTGGTTAGTACATCGCCTCAAAGAAACATTTAGTACGCAACCAAGATATTATTTGTATGACAAACGCCGATTAAATTTGCTCAAAAACACTAATTAAGGCTTGAGGTACGATTAGAAGCTCGAAAGTCTTGATTCGGGACCCATGGCTTAAAGTCCCTCCCGGAGGACTTGTCCCTTAGATTTTCTCACCCTAAAAAATAAATCGACTCTGTCTTGGTTTGAACCCGCGACTGTCGGGAACTTAACATCTAGACTATCGAGGACGATCAAGTTGGAAAAGGCTCAGCCGAAAATTTGGAATTGAAGCATTGGATACTTGTATAATTTCCGTGTTGCTGTACAGTTGTCAGAAAAACTCTCTCATCGCAAACCTTCCTAATAATCTCCAAAGAAACCAGAGAAAAATGTTAAGAAAGATCCAAGGTATATCATTAAGGGACATGGTGACATATGAAAAAAATGTCAGTAGTTAACGACTGATCACAGTAAGCTATAGTGAAAGATAAGTCTTAAAATACTTTCTTTCCAGCTCTCCTTCTCCCCTAGCTAAACCCAACTCACACCCTTGTAAGAACGTGCCGAAAAATTTGTTGACAGAGTTGCCGTCTTTTCCAGTGTACAAATAAATACTGAAAAGTGAGGAAATATACTTAAAAGAGAAACACCGACAACCTCGCAAAATTTCAGTGATTGACACTAATGAGGGTTTTGCTGGTATGTCGCCTTTGTTTGATGATCTCTCCATTAGGGGTGATTTGGGCAGAGATATTGATGGCAGCTCGGAAGAATATATTTTCAGATTTGTCCCAAACTATACCAACACCAAATATAAGGTAAAATACCATGTTGCAAGACATAAAGACGAAAGATGGGCACAGAAGGTCACAATACCGTATAAGATCCTCAGATTGGCAAATGAACTCACAGAATGTCATGAAATGAACCCGCAGAAGGTCAAGAAGAATATGGACTGATTTCTTCAAAGAAAGTGAAGGAAGCCATTGGTGGAGTAGAGCGAGAAATAGGAAGGACTAATGACATAAGACAAGTGAAGAGTGACAGACAAGAGTGTTTAGAAATAATTAAGTAGACAGATGCAAAACAAGTACAGATGAACCTAATGAGCCACCCCAAAGTGAAGTAGTTCAACAACATGAGACAAATAGAGTTCACCTTCTTAATTAGACTTTTCATTTAATTTAAATAATTTCGGCCCAAGATGAAATAAATAAATTATAAAATTAAACCAAAGCTCAGATAAAAATCAGTATATTGGTAGAATTCATAATTGAAATTATATGACATATCCAATATGCAATGCAGAATAAATAGATTCTACATTAGTACACTCATTGATATGTGAAAAAAAAGTAAAAACTACTAATTCACCCATAAAATATGTAATTTATCTTAATTATTATTGTAGTAAAAATTCTTAGGAATAATCTTTGATCAAAGAGAGAATAACAGACGGGCGAATTGAGAAAACTGCATAACAGTGAGCTACATGATCTTTACAGGAAACCAGATATAATATGAATAGTTTAGTCTCTTAGACTTAACGATGGGCACGACATATGACACGAATGGATACTGAAAGAGGAAATTAAAGCTTCTTCTAGGAAAACCAGACGGAAAACTTCTAGTTGACAGACCAAGAATGAGGTAGGAGAATAACATTAACAATATTCAGTGAAGAAGATTATAGAGGGGATGATTGGAAAATAATAGCTCAAGATAGGGATGTGTGAATAGATTATGTCCGCGCGGCCATGAACATACGGGTTCTAAAGTACCAGTGAGTTAGTTTTTATTGTAGTAATTAATTGTAAATAGAATATTTTATTTTTGTTCCCGTATTTCGTATCCAATATTGTTTATAAATTATGACATTTTTCTATCCTATTTCTGATTGCATGTATAAAACATTAATGCATTGCTAATCCGTTGCTTCAATTACCGCCTTAAGAATTTGCGTGCGGCAGCAGGATTCCTTTTAAGTCAATAAGAATTATATTCGGATCGTGTTCAGGCAGCAAACTACCTCCCTAGACGTGCTTTCTAGATATATCATCTTCCAGATACATAGATTCTAGAACAATCAATATCTCCCAATTTCTATACAAGATATTTCGAGGTGCCAGGAACGTTCCTATGTTCACATAAATAAGATGATGCGACGGTGGGTTGAGTCAGTCGTGTCCAAAATGTAGACGAATAAATGTGACTTAAGTGCGAAGACAAGAAGATGTATTAAGTGAAACGGTTAGCGAGTAGGAATAACTGCGTGATAGAATAAACTGTGTAGGAAGAGACATTACTCGCATCAAATTATTTGTGAGAAATCAGGTAAATACAGTGAAATAAATAAAGTATTTTTTCATTTAGCAGGTTTCACAGCATCTTCCTGCGCCCAATTAATATTATTGTCATTCTATTCCACATCTATATCGTCCCAATCTCCATCGTCCGATCCTTTTCCCCTCATGCTGCTCAAAACGCCATCAATCCACGTAATGTTTGGCCGTCCTCTTCTTCTTCTGAACATTTGGAAATTTTGTATAAAAATCCATGAAGTTAATTTTAAGAAACCGCAGCCATCATATAAACACGCTGCGCGTTTCAATTTGTACCAAATGTATACATGCAGATATGGACGCTCCCGTAATGGACTGTTTCTTGACCAAGCTAATGTAGTTAAGCTTATATCCTTACAGATATGAATAAATGATATGGAATCACCATATCACATCGATCAGACATCTAACAGGTAACTAATGTATAATTTGGACGGCGAAGGTCGATAACATTTTTAATTTGAAGCAATAATTTAGGATTAATGTTCTTTTATGAGACCAAGAAAATCTTCAGATTCGGGAACCACGGCTTAACCCATTCGCCTCAGGAGACGAGGTAGACTCGCTTAACTCTGCTGTTATATATTTTGCAATATTTTATACATCTCTTGGCTGGTTATCTTTTGTTAACATTTATGAATAGTAGAGGCATATGTTTTGGCCTTCACCCTTTTTATGATCTCTAATACCGTTATCTTTTGATCGTTTTGAATGTCTGAAAATAGACAATATAATTTACGGTGACTTAAATCCGATTTCTGGGAAAATGCATTAAGCATTTAAACTTGAAGTGAATGGGTTAAAGTCACCCCTGGAGGATTAAATACGAAATGCAATAGTAGAATAATATAGGCCTACTATGTTGGTCTATTTCGAATTATTTATCTTTGGAGTGTGATCGGGGTACTGTTGGTCCCGGTATATTAAAAATGTATATATATATATATATATATATATATACGTATGTACTTCAATTGTAAGTAAATAGATAAATAAAAATATTAAATCTGTCAAAAACAAACATCTCTTGATATAATCTTGGGCAAGAGATAAAAATCCCTTCAATTTATAGAATTAATTTTGTTTTGAAACTATCGATCTAGTAACATATCTCCTCGCTAAAGCAGGCTGACACCTGAGGGAACGGTTCCTAATATAGCTACTATGTATTGACATTTGGACAGGCAAACAGTTTTATATCAAGTGTTATTCCTTGAAGAAATAGCAAGGCGTGATCGGCAAGACATCGTACATCCATCATTCCGTAATAAAAAAAACAGGGCAGCATCGTGATAAATGTGTATAGAGATATATACCAAATGTCAGAATTTACATTTTCAGTTCACCATTGTATGGTAAAGAAGTAAAACAAAACACTACCACGAAATTTACGTCACACTACAATATACAAGCAGTGACTGTTAAAACTTGAAACTTGTACTAGAAAACTAGATCTAGTGCAACTTATTCCTATTCAGAATTCAAATAATCAGGACTCATTAAATCACTCACTGGCGGAGTTTGATGGACGCGCGAACATTAGGTCTCCATCCTGAACTATTGTTCTTCAATCATTCTCCGTATAATTCGCATAATAAAATCATGGTTTCTGTAATTCTGCTACCTCATTCTTTGTCTACCAATTAGTCTATTTCCCTCTGGTTTCCCTACAAGAAGTTTTGGTGCCCTTCTTTCATTCCCAATTCACGTCACATGCCCTTTAAATCGCAGTATATCAGATTTAACTGTTATTATATATGGATTTCTATAAAGATTTGTTAGCTCACTGATTTGTTTTTTTCCATTCTCGAGTCTGTTCTCTCTTTGTTCCAAAAGTTCTCCTTGGCATTTTATTTTCAAATACCCGTTACATTTTCTCCTCCCTTAATTAAGTTTATTTTTGGATCCATATAACTGAACGAATAATCCTTTTTATATATGTTTTAGTTTAACATTCTTTTAGAGAAGTTGAAATGACAAGAATCCCTGCAATGTATAAATAGGAAGCGTCTCCAGAGTTTAATCTATATTAAAATTATTTCTGCACCTCATTCCTATCTGTAATTATTGTTACTAGGTATTTCAATTGTGACACTTCTTCAAAATTTCCCTGATTTGTTGTTGTGTGTCAGTATCCATTATATAACATATTGATATTTCTACCTCTGATCATATATTTAGTTTTATTGATATTTAATTCCACCCCAGTTTCTTACTACAGGGAATCCATTTTAAGCGGAAACCTTTTTTACAGCGTTTCAGCAGCTCTCACTTTGCCCTCTATCGTGCTTGCACCGGTGCGGAGCGTGTTCCGTTACTACCGGCAAATGAAGACAGTTAGAAGCTACAAAATACAAATAACTCAACTAATTTAGATTATTATAAAAATAGAGCTACACATAGATGCTTATTACTCACCATTTATTTGAGTTACTGTTGAAAATGACTCCCGTCCACAGTAAGACATGTCTCACATCGTTTAAACAAATTATCTGCCACTCTCAGTAATTCCGCTTCGGTAATAGACTGCATGGCACGTGTTATTTCGAACTTAAGGTCTTCTAAGATATGAGGAATATTTTGGTAAATTTTCCCTTTAGGTATCCCCAAAGATAATAATCACAGTAAGTTATGTCCGCTGATCTAGGGGGCCATAAACCTGTGCTAATTATCCTATCGTCGAAAACTTCACGTAAAGTTTCTACGTATGCGCTATGGCACCATCCTGTTGAAAATATCCATAATAATTTTCTTCCTGTATCAATTTATTAAGAAATGGACACAACATTGTTGTCGCATAAACAGCTGAGTTTACACGGTTTTCAAAAACATAGGCCCAATCATCCGCCGTGCGCTTACCGCACACCAAACCCCTATTTTAATTGGATGCAAAGGCACTTCCTTTATAATATGGGGGTTCTCAGTACACCACATTCGCACATTTTGGGAATTTACATGTCCCGAAAGATGGAACCATGCCTCGTCAGACATAAACATTATCTGTGGATCCAAAATTCCATTATGTAGACTTCCAATGAACCAATTACAGAACCTTATTCTCGCGGCGAAATCTGCCTGTTTAAGTTCCTGCACAAGCAATTGTTTATAAGGTCGAAATTTCAGCAGTCTGGTCGCTTTGTGGGCTGATCCCTTGGATATGTTAGTTTCCTGCGCCAAACGTTTTAGTGATTTTCTAGGACATACTTCTAATCGCATCCGAATATTCTCAAGTTTCTCTACTGTTAAAACATGCCTTCCATACTTCTTCGGTATGTCACAAACTGAACCTGTTGTATACCACTTTTCATCAACTTCGAAAGGCACGATTTTGTAGGAATCGTACAGTCAGGATATTTTTTGAGAAAATTTCCGAACGCGCCTTCTATGGTTATTTCTCAATAATTAACATTCCATCAAATACGCTGTCCAACCGTATACTTAATTTCTGATTACTTTCTTATGTAACACACGACAACAAGCGACATGCGTCCCACTACAACACACTGAAGCAACTAACCACAGGAATGTTGTGTACAACGTTGTTTCAC
This sequence comes from Diploptera punctata, assembly GCA_030220185.1. Lineage (NCBI taxonomy): Eukaryota > Metazoa > Arthropoda > Insecta > Blattodea > Blaberidae > Diploptera > Diploptera punctata. The sequence goes on along the minus strand of JASPKZ010007366.1, from coordinate 401,816 downwards.
ATGTTGCGATCGTACTGCTTACAGCGTCGGCGGCGGCAGAATTTTGCGAGGTTTCCTTTTAAAATGGATTCCCTGTATTATTCAAATCGTATGTGTTAGTTTTTAGAAATTTCCCGCTATCGTCTAATAATACATCATCAGCATATACTAATAAATAAATATGCTCTCACAAAAATTATCAATGATGGTAGGAAAACAGTACCAAAGCATATATTCTACAATCAGATAGCTAAAGATATATATATAAAAAAACTTTAAATAATAATATTGTTCTAGCACGCACAGATAAAGGACACACTTTAATATCTTTAAATACAGATGATTATATTTCTAAAACTTTAGATTTTCTAAATTCAGATAATTTTCAAATTATTGATAAAGACCCAACAGAAAAATATCAAAAAGAAATTTTATAAAAATACTGTAATTTTTAATAACCTCTTTGATTACTCCACAATACAAATGAATCCCCAACCACCCAAAACTCTACTCCCAGTTAAATTACATATGGAAAATTATCCTATTCGACCAGTAGTATCCTTCATAAGTTCTCTATCATACAAAATGTCTAAAAGCTGATAAATATAATTTAATTTAATACTAAGTTCAATCAAATTTACAGTATAAGAAACTCAATCGAATTAATTGGCAATATAAAAATGTCGATTTGCCCAACAACTTAATTTTAGTTTCTGTCGATGTAAAAATCTGTTTCCCAGTTTACCCAGTGTTGATGTCATAGAGAATGTTAATAGAATGTTACTAACTAATAAAGTGAATGGTTTTGTTGTTGAAGAAAAATAATACACACTCTTAAAACATGCTTACACCAAAACTATTTTGAATTTAGCAACAAATTGTACATAGCTAAAGATGGTTTGATTATGGTGATCCATTGAGCCCTCTTTTAGCAGAGATTTTTATGGATGACTTATAACAAACCATACATTAGCTACAAATGTATTATTTTGGTATCGTTATGTAGATGATGTCATAGCAGGCTTCACAGGAACTAAAAGAAATTGAATTCCTTTTTATGTTTTATTAACTGCATTAACAAAAGTATCAAGTTTACTCGACATGCTAACCACATGTCACCCCTACACTGGCTGTTGATCATCTACCTCTGTGATTGACACATGTGGATGTGAAGGGCCAGCAGCCGGCTGGTAAAAGGGCAACCGCTGAAAAGTGGAAAGACCCTCAATCGGATCAAGTTTACAATTGAATTAAAAACAAAGTGAATTAGATACTAACTAATTCACTGGCACTATCGAACCCGTAGGTTCATGGCCACGCGGGCATAAGCTCTTCGTATATGCCTATCCTGAGCCAATGTTTTCCAACCATCCCCTGTATAATCTACTTCCCTCAAATCATAGTTAATGTTATTCTCCCACCTCATTCTTGGTCTACCAACTGGGCGTTTTCCCTCTGGTTTTCCTACAAGAAGCTTCCATGCACGTCTTTCATTCCCCATTCGTGCCACTTGTCCTGCCCATCGCAGTCTACGAGACTTAACTGTTCTCACTATATCTCGCTTCCAAATACTGTTGTGCAGTCTTCTCCATTCACCTGTCTGTTCATCTCTCTTTGGTCCAAACATTTTCCTAAGAACTTTAGTGAATTAGATACTACTATTCATATCTCTTCCCTTCACCCATATACTAATAAAATAACAGCCTTTAATAGTTACATTCATAAACTTTTAAATATCCCTCTTTCACCCTTGGAATATAATAAGACTAAGGAACTGAATATTATTAAACAATTAGCTATCAATAATAATTACGGCCCTAAAATCATAGACAATTTAATTAAGAAAGTTTATTACTAAAAGCTATTAATTTTTTTTTCGTTTTACCTAAGAAAGACATAAATAAATATTTTAAATGTCGTAGATAATCCCACTTTCCAATAAGATATCCAAACACTTAAAAAAAAAAGTTGAACAATGTGGCATTTAAAACTTATAAAAATTTGCAAAATGTAATAAAAAAAATGAACCCAAAGTAAAAAAGGAAAATGTGTGTGTAAGTTAGAGTGTGGCGCATCCGACAATATGTATATAGGACAAACTGGAAGACTTTTTATTTCTCGTATAAAAGAACATTCCATTCCATAGTAATTCTGTCCGAGGGCAGATCTTTCACTGCAATCATAGCATTTTCATGCTATGCTTTGCAGCTTTACTAGGGAATTATAGGTGTGGTAGCTTCCCGTTGCTTTCCCCATCAGTGAAGGAGAATGATGATAATGATAAGGATGATGATGATGGCCGGATGATTTTCGGGGACCGTTGGGCCATAAGCTTCCTGACATTTGTCTTACAGGTGAGAAAAAAAAAACCGAAAAAACCTCACCCAGGAGCCTGTCCCGACCTGGAATCGAACCCGGGCCCGCTGCGTGACAAGACAGCACGCTACCTCGAGATCACAGCGGTGGACTAAAAGAACATAATATGAGAGCATGTAAGGGAAATGTAGATACTTCAAAATACGCTAACCATCTACTTCAATACGATCATTGTTTTAATTTTCATTTTAAAGTTTTACACGTTTGTAATAAAAGGAAAAAAGTAGATCTTTTAGAAATTGTAGAAATAAGTACATTGAAGAGGAGCAATAAGCTAATTCCCAACGAATTTAAACGTATCAGCTCTTTTATTTTTTTAAATTTATTTCATTGTCGTTTTCTTTCGTTTACACTGTTCTTCCTATTTTTTTGTTTTTTTTTTGTTTTTACCTTTGTTAACCTTTTTATCTTATTCATACATACAAACACAAGACAGGACACACACCCAAACCCAAGGTGGAGATTTAAAACCCCCTACCCCGCCGGGAATCGAACCCGGGTCGCCGGAGTGGAAGGTAGGGACTCTATCGACTACGCCATGGTGACGGACTTAGGATAATGTTTGTTACACTGTTTTTGTTTACATTCAGTTGCATAGTTGCACTTGTTTCGTAGTTGAATGTATATATAGGCCTAACTAGAAGTCCCGGCCACGCGTTGCTGTGGCTAAGGTATACGTTAAAAATATAAATTAAGTTGCTGTCTTTCAGCCAGATGACAAGATCAAGGATGAGTTCTATGAAGAATTAGAATGCTTATTTGATAGCCTTTCACGATATCATATGAAAATTGTCTTAGGAGATTTAAATGCAAAAGTGGGGCGGGAAGATATATTCAAACCAACAATAGGCAAATTCAGTCTTCATGAAGATAATAACGACAACGGGGTTAGATTAGTCACATTTGCCACATCAAAGAATTTCATTGTTAAGAGCACAACATTTCAGCATAAGGATATTCATAAATATACCTGGACGTCCCCAGATGGAGAAACATCGGAACCAGATAGATCATGTATTAGTGGATAAACGCTGGCACAGTAGCATCATTGATATTAGATCAGTTAGAGGGAACAGACTGCAATTCAGATCATCATCTGGTCAAGGTGTGAAAATCAGACAACGGCTATCGCTTATGAGAGGAACAAATGCAAAAGATGATTCTGTAAAATATGAATTAAAAAACTTGAAAAATGATGAAATGCGGCAAAGAATACCAAATCAAAATTGCTAATAGATTTGAAGTACTGGAATCTTCAGATGACAATGTGGCAAATGAAGAAGAAACTGATATAAATAAAGAATGGGAGGCTATAAGAGATACTATTAAATTGTCAGCAACAGAAAGCATTGGTTGTTTAAAAAAGAGGCAAAACAAGAAATGGTTTGATGAGGAATGTGCCGACATTGTAAAGAAAAGAAAGCTAGCAAAAATGAAATGGTTACACGAGCCAAATGAGGTTAATTTAGAGCAATTGGGTAGTGTTAGATGGGAAACCACCAAGTTACTAAAGAGTAAGAAGAGGGAATATTTGAGAGAGAAGATTAATGATCTTGAAATGAATGCAAAGAATAGGAACATTAGAGATTTATATCAGGGAATTAGTATAGAGAAGAAAAGGGTTTCAGGCTAGAACAAACATAATTCGGAATGAAAATGGGGATATGATTGCAGATTCCAAGAGTATATTAAATAGATGGAAAAGTTATTTTAATCAGCTATTAAATGTACATACAGAACAGGACATTGAGGAGGATAAGTTACAGACAGCAGAAATGCTAGTCGCAGAGCCAAGTGCATTAGACGTTGAAATGGCAATTGAAAAATTGAAGATGTATAAAGCATCAGGTTCAGATGAGATCCCAGCAGAACTGATAAAATCAGGGGGAGAAAAATTGATGGACAAGATACGCTGGTTGCTTAGTATGATTTGGGAAAAAAGAAGCTCTTCCAGATGAATGGAAGGAATCAATTATCGTACCAATTTATAAGAAAGGAGATAAAACTGATTGCAACAACTATAGGGGCATCTCATTACTTCCAACTTCGTACAAAATTCTAACAAATATATTAGTAAGCAGACTTACTCCCTACATTGATGACATTCTAGGAGATCATCAATGTGCATTTAGAAGAAACAGGTCTACAACAGATCAGATTTTTAGTATAAGACAGATTTTAGAAAAGAAATGGGAATATAATGGTACTGTACATCAACTATATGTAGACTTCAAAAAAGCATATGATTCAATTAAGAGGGAGAAGTTATATAGTATCCTGCTGGAGTTCGGAATTCCTAAAAAGTTAGTTAGACTTATACGAATGTGTCTAAATGGCTCAACGAGTAGGGTGCGTGCAGGCAAACAGTTTTCAGACACTTTTGAAATCCAGAATGGGTTGAAGCAAGGAGATGCACTATCTCCTCTACTGTTTAATTTTGTACTAGAGCATGCCATTAAATCTTTAGAGAATGAGGAAGGCTTACAACTCAATGGTATTAATAAGCTGTTAGTTTATGCTGATGATGTAGTATTATTGGCCGATAGCGAGGAGATACTAAAGGCCAACACGCACACACTATTGAGTAACACTAAGAAATTAGGACTGGAAAGTAAATATGAGTAAAACTAAATATATGGTCACACGTAGAAATACATTATATAATGGAAATGGACAGCTAATGACAAATGAGGGAAATTTTGAGGAATTGGCTGAATTCAAATACCTAGGAACAATAATCACAAATAGGAATGAGATGCACAAAGAAATTAAACATAGGCTCAATTCTGGAAATGCATGCTATTATGCATTGCAGAGACTTTTGATGTCCCAACTCCTTTCGAAAAACGTTAAGCTGAAAATATATAAAACTATTATTCTACCAGTTATATTATATGGGTGCGAAACATGGACTCTTACTTTAAGGGAGGAAAGGAGATTACGAGTATTTGAGAATAAAGTTCTTAGGAAAATTTTTGGACCAAAGAGAGATGAACAGACAGGTGAATGGAGAAGACTACATAACAATGAACTACATGGTCTTTATAGGAAGCCAGATATAATAAGAACAGTTAAGTCCCGTAGACTGCGATGGGCAGGACATGTTGCGCGTATGGGGAATGAAAGACGTGCATGGAAACTTCTTGTAGGAAAGCCAGAAGGAAAACGCCCAGTTGGTAGACCAAGAATGAGGTGGGAGAACAACATTAACTATGATTTGAGGGAAGTAGATTATACAGGGAATGATTGGAAAGCATTAGCTCAGGATAGGGATGTATGGAGAGCTTATGTCCGCGCGGCCATGAACCTACGGGTTCGATAGTGCCAGTGAGTAAGTAAGTAAGTCTTTCAGCCAGATTACTTAAAACTAATACTTACACACGAAATTAATAAAATTGAAAATAAAATAAACACCGAACACACTTAAATTATGGAATAATGAATATTTGTAATTCAATTGAAATTCGCGGTTGCAACAAAAAGCACAGCAATCTGGATCTCTCTTTGTTAAATAATAAACCAATTACCTTACCAAATTACCTTACACCGCCATCTGTTAGAATCATATGGAACTCACAGGTAATTACACCGCCATCTGTTAGAACCGTATGGAACTCACAGATAATTATAACTCTTTGTTAAATAATAAACAAATAATTTGCAATAAAAAATAATGCGACTATAAATTTTAGTTATAAACTACCCTAAGTCTCACGTTGGATCAAACTGCACACAGTGTGCAAAATGTTATTAAAATCGGTTCAATAGTTTTATATTCCATCGCGGACAAACAACGTGACACGAAATTTTTATATATTAAGATAACGAAATTCATTTGTATTCGTAGTATTCGTCTGAAGAAAGTCCGAAGTACTGAAACAGCTGTAACGAATTTGTATTAAAATAAATATGAAAATCATATAAACTTTAACAGTTTTATCTTATTTCATCATTAAATATATTAATAAAAGATGAATACATCTTAATCCTTTTTAAGATTTCATTCCATGCTCTCGTACAAAATTGAATAGCAAAACCCAACTCAAGCTAAGGCTTAATAACTGAAGTATAAAAGTGAAATATTTGGAAAAATATACTTTTAGTGAACTATTCAAAGTGCTCATGTTGACGTCATTAGAAACAAATTGTTGTTGTTGACATAATTGATAATGTAAATGCATTATACAAGGCAATAAAAAGTTCAATATTGTTATTGACTTGCCGAATACGATTTTCAGTGGGAGTGTAGAGAATATTTAGAAAATAACAGCACTACCACATAAACATGAAACAATAGATATTAAATATGTCTCTACTTCTTATATTATTTTCTTTTTGCAATTTATTGGAAAAAACAAATGTCTGTATTACGAATTTATAAATACGGCGTGATCTCATGTATGCTTCTGAGACAAGGACTGAAGGATAAAAATAAACAAATGTGGCACTTAGAAAACAATATATGAAAAATCAGAAAGTAATATATTCGGAAACAATGTGAATCTCAGTCAATAAATGAATGGGTATCAAGGAGGCAAGGGTGTCTCAAAAATAAGTGATGAAAAGTTGTCAAAAGTCGTAGCAGATAATATTCCAACTGGAAGCGAATCTCCAGCAATGATGGGAAACATCCTTCCCAACCAAGTGAAGAGGAAGAAAAAGAAAAAGAAAAACGAGTTATCATAATTAACCTGTACTTAATTGAAGGTATAATTACACATATCGGAAATAATATCAAAATACAACTATAGCCGGACATTTAGGTCTATAAGAAAATATTAAACATTATTTTATTAAATAATTTTATTATAGGCTACATTAAATTTTATAAAATAATCTAGAATAATCTCTTATATATATATATATATATATATATATAATATTACAATTATGATATATTACAGAGATAACTCTTTTTTGTATATTACTGCAAATTTACTGAAAATGGGAAAAGTTTGGAATATAGTATTTCGAATTTGTAAATTAATATTTTAATTTGCATTTGTTTAACCGGATTAGTTTATGATAAGATACTAATATTTCAAATTAACCTTTCAAATTAGAATTTTTTTTCCATGGCGCAACAGGCCTAGAAGGCCCTTAGCCTACCAGCGAGCTGCTGGCCTCACATCCATACGTGTCAATCACAGAGGTAGATGATAATCTAGGCAGTGTAGGGGTGACATGTGGTCAGCATGTCGGGTCCCCCAGCCGTTATAGCTGGTTTTCTCAACCTCTTCAAATTACACGCAATTTGTATTTTCAATGATAAAACAAAAGTAATGACATTTTTTTGGATCTTGCTCATTTAGAACAAAATACTGTTAAATAATAAAATCATAGAACAAGTGAGTATGTTTAGGTTGCAATGTCACCTACAATAGGTTTTGAGAAATAGATGATACATTAGATACTTTTAACTATTTTTGTAGAACGATATGCCTTACGTTAGGTAGTAAAGTTCGAAAAGAGACATTATTAAAGTTTCACAAAGTGATGGCTTTGCCAGCTTTACTGTATGGATGTGAAAACTGGATTTTAGGGAAGAAAGATAAGAAAAAAAATTGAAGCTTTTGAAATGAGGTTTCTGAGGTTTGTAACCAGTTATAGATTATTTGATAAAAAGAAAAGTGAAGACATTAGATCAGACAACAACATCAAGTCAATTGGAGAGCAAGTCAGAAACATCAATTACTAGAACAATATACAACTATGATCCTCGCGGAAGAAGAAAACCAGGAAGGCCTACAAATAAATGGTGAGACCAGTTTTGATTGGAACTGGAACGGCCCATATCCAATGCAGATGATGATGATGTATATTTAAGTTATAAACCAATAATAATTAAGGAACAAAATGACTGTTGAATACTTAAGTTAGCCTATTTTTGACATTATTCAAAATGGAGATTCTCTCACTAGAAATCACAAAGTTCAGATGTAACTCTGGACGACGCGACGTAAACAATGTTTGCTGATTAGGTCTTCCTTATTAAGAGGTAGAGGCCATTATAAAATGATAACTAATAATTAATAATATATATATATTTTTTTTTTCAAATATAATTATTTATACAGACTTCATGTTAGTGCGGGAAGTTAAGTGGAAATAGTGCCGCCATAAATACAAGTTTCATTACTGAAGTTAATTGAACTGATCAATTTGTTCAATCGATAAGAAATAAATTATTTTGGCTTCGTCCTAAATGAAATTTCATAATTTCACAACCTACTCTGGTGTTGATCAAGTGAAAGCTGCTAACTTATCGTTTAACCGGTTAATTACGTTTATATTTCTTACATATATTTTGGTCCTTCCTTGAAGCAGATGCATTGTTTTACCTGAGCTAATCGAAATTCTCCTTCTTCTCCACTTAATGGATATTAAGGCTAACTTCCTGTTCCGTCACAATAGTGTTTTCTTCCATCTCCTTCTCGACCTCTTTCCTTTTGGATCATATTGAAAAGCTATTTTTGGCAGTCTGGTATCTTCGAGCCTTTCAACAGGTTCAAACCATCCTGTTCTATATCTATCCATTCTTGAGGTGACAGCTTCCACTTTTAATTCTTTTCTTATTTTTTCATTTCTGATTTTGTCTTCAGTCCCGCGCCGTAGCCGAGCGGTTAAGGTAGGAAGCCTTGGCGCAGAGCTACGGGACTTGCGCTGGTTCGAGTCTCCATGGGGGAAGAAATTTTCTCATGGTATTTCGGCCAGTATGGGACCGGTGCCCACCCAGCATCGTGAGGCAATTGGGTAGCTAAATAAGTAGCGGCTCCAGGTTGAGGAACCAGCTATAACGGCTGGGGGACACGACATGCTAACCACATGTCACCCCTACACTGACTGTTGATCATCTACCTCTGTGATTGACACATGTGGATGTGAAGGGCCAGCAGCCGGCTGGTAAAAGGGCAACCGCTGAAAAGTGGAAAGACCCTCAATCGGAATCGGATTTTGTCTTCTCTTGTACATCCTTTTGTTTTCCTCAAAAATCTCAGTTCACGACTTTGTATTCTAACCGAAATAAAACATTTAGCCCACTCGCTTCAGATTTAATTGCTCAATTAATTTTCCCAGAAATCGGATTTAAGTTACCGTGAATTATAGTTTCTATTTTCAGATATTCAAAATAAACAAAAGATAACGGTATTTGAGATCACAGTAAGGATGAAGGCAAACACATTCCTCTACTATTTATAAATGTTAACAAAGATTACCCTACCAAGGAATGTACAGAATAATGCAAAATATATAACAGCAGAGTTAAGCGAATGTACCTCGTCTTCTGAGTTGAAGGCCATTTAACTGCCGGCGAGCCTACCTCGTCTTTTGAGGCTTCTTCTTCTTCTTAAACTTAATTTGTAGGATTTTCATCCTGTTTATTTTCAAAATCACTCCTCGGAGGAAGACGTACTGGATGTACATTCACTGTTTATCCATCTCTTGGCAGGTCTTCCTCTTGTTCTTCTCCCGTCCATTGGTCTATCTTCTTTAGGTCTTTTTGCAAGCAGGTTTTCTTCCATTCTTTCTATATGACCCTTCCAATATTTTCGTCTATCTATAATAAATTTGGTTATGTCTTGAATATGGCAGTTGTCCCTAATTTCTGTGTTGTGTATTTTATCAAATAATGTTTTCCCCTGAATAGTTCTTAAGATTTTCATTTCGCATGTGCTTATTATTTGTTTAGTTTTTGTTGTATCAGCTCTAGTTTCTGCTCCATATACGATAACTGGTCGAACTATCATTTTGTATATGCGGGTTTTGCTTTCTATTGACATATGTTTGTTGCGCCAAATTAAATCTTTCATAGATTCTGATATTTGTGCTGCTTTATCAGCTTGTTTCTTTACTTCTTTTATTAAATTTTTAGTGTTTGTTATTAATACACCTAAATAATTAAATTCTGATACTTGTTCTATGATTTTTCTTTCCACTTCTAATTTGCATCTTACTGGTTCTTTTGATATTGTTAAGCATTTTATCTTATTCGTGTTAATATCCATATTGTATTTTTTTTTGGAATTTATATTAAATTGATGTAAAGATCTTTGTAAATTATCTTCAGATTCTGAAAGGAGAACGAAGAAGGAGTTCGTTAGTCCTGCAAGACAACCCATCTAGGAGAGACAACTCCGAAATAAAACGGGGCAGGCTGAGCTCTGGAGCTGGGTGAAGGCGATCAGCCTAGAGAGGAAACCCGAATAATAAACCCGCCATGAAAACGGGCTAGCAACCCACTTCAAGGTGTATCTTATACATTGCTCGCAGTTCCAAGGATCAAGCCTCGGATCAAAGACGGAAACAAAATACGTCTTTTGAGGCGAATGGGTTAATTCAAACCCCGGACAAAACTGACATCCCTACAACAAGGTGGTGCTTAACTACAGTGTCACCCTCATAATCAGCTTTACAACAGATATTTAGATTTAATTAATAGCTTTCATACCATCATTAGTGTATAATCAGAGATAAAATTATGTAACGCTGATTATTTCTGTCCTTACTATCTCCATGAAGTATCTACACTGCTGCAAGCAAGGGGAAACTTGTCACTACACTAACACTTCTAAGCTAATTAATATAGCCCAGTGCTTAAAATTTTAAACAACCGGCAAGGAAGTCTATATATTTAAGTACATAAAAACATTGGCTCACCAATATGATTTTAAAAATAATTTCTCAGGACAATTATACTTCACTTCAGCATTGTTTTTTCGATTGTTTTTTATGTGTAAAGTCCCACACTCGTATAAGTAGCAGTATGTTTGGTTGCTTGTTTACGAAAATAACGTATAAGCCTACAGAATTGAAATCAGTCAATATCGTAACTCATGGTAATGTACAGCCTTTTAAATAATTGATGGCGCACAGATAATTTTCACGTCTCAGAACGAAGCCACTGCGCATGATCAGATCAGCTATTTGGTTCACAAGTATACAACTAATTGAGAAACTAAATCCGTTCTATTTCGTTGTGTGTAATGCAATGGAAAACAATTTCGTGTAAATAAGTAGTGCGGTAAATTCTGAAAATAAAACAAAGCAAAAGAAATGAAACAAAATAAAGAAAATAAATTGAAATAAGGACGGGAGAGAATGAAAGCATGACAGCAGGATCGCAACTTCATGCACGGGAAATAGGAGCTCCCTCCACTAGAACACAACCATATCTCCTAGAAATTCTCTGTATGAAGCGATGCAGTACTTCAGGACTTACTTGTATAATGAATTTAGATATTAATTTAATTAATCAGACGCATTTTGTATTAGTAATGGAAGTAAATAATTTTATTGTGCAATGTGTTTTATAAACAAAGTAATGAGACGTTCATCATCATCATCATCATCACTCCAAGGATTAGGCAATTGCCCGTTCCGACTTCATATTGCATCAGCCCAACGTCTTCTAGGTCTTCCAACATCACGCCTTCCTCTTGCTTGATAATTTCTGGCTAACAATGGATATCTCTCCTTGCTCATTCCATCCATGTGATCAATCCATTTCTGTCTGTAATTCGTGACTTTATCCAATAAAGGCTGTACTTTCAATTCTTCTCTTATATCCTCATTTCTTATTCTATCAAGTCTTGTACATCCTTTTACTTGTCTTAGGAACCGCATCTCTGCCGTCTGTATTCTATCCTTCTGTCTTTTCACTGGAGCCCAAGTTTCACATCCATACAATATTGTGGGAACCGCCATAACATTATACATTTTTATCTTGGTTTCTTTTCTAATTTTATTTTTGAATGTTCTCTGTATTGTTCCACACACCGTCTGAAATTTATTTATTTTGGAGTCAATATCTCTTTCCACATTGTAGCCAACATCACAGCCCAAATATTTGAAACTAGACACCTGTTCTATACTTTGATTTTCTAAAATAATTTTGGTTCTCACTGGATCTCTTCCTCTAAAAGCCATGGTCTTCGTTTTCCTTACAGAAATTTTTAGATCGTATAATTTACATATTTCATTTAATGCATGCATTGATTTCTGTAAGTCGTCTTCATTTTTCTGTATTATGATTACATCGTCAGCAAATAAAAGATTATTTATGCACATTTTATTATCCATTCTTATTCCTGGATTTACTAAAACTTTCCATTTATTAAAAATATCGTCTATATATATATTAAACAAAGTGGGTGATAAACTACATCCTTGTCGTAATCCAGTATTTGTTTTGATTGCATCTGTTCTTTTGAATCCGGTATCTATAATTATATTTGTGTCTTCATATAATGTCTTTATTGTTTCTACAAGGCACAGCGGGTATCCTTTCATTCGTAATATTTCCCATAATTTTTGTCTGTTTACTCGATCGAAGGCCTTATCCAAATCTATAAATCCTATGTGAGTTTCTAAGTTATGTTCTCTTCTCTTTTCTATGAGTTGTTTCAGTGTAAAGACATTGTCTATACATGACCTTCCCTTTCTGAATCCACTTTGATTTTCACTTATTATTACTTCTGTTATGTTTCTCAATCTATTATTTATTATTTTCGTATATATTTTGTAGCCAGTATTCATTAAGCTAATCCCTCTGTAATTCTCGCAATTTCTCCGGTCTCCTCTTTTGAATATATTCTTGACAATTGCTGTTTTCCAAGTGGTTGGAATCCCATAGGTCTGCCAACATATATTAATTAGATGAAGTATTCGTAGTTTACACAATATTCCACTATATTTGATTAATTCCATATTTATATTATCTAATCCTGTTGCTTTCCTATTCTTAGTGGTTTTCAAAGCCATTTCTAATTCATTTATGTCTATTACATCAATATTTTCCACTTTTATTTCTTCCTCATTGTTCTCTTTTCCTTCAATTTCCTCCTTTTTCCAAAGTTTTTCATAATGCTGGATCCATTCTTGTTCTGGGATTATATTCAATCTGGCAGAATCTTTCTCAGTCTGATTTAGATGTTTCACTAATTTATAACCTATTTCTTGTCTTCCATACATATCATGTTCTACTGAGCTTATAAATTTATCCCATGACTCCTGATGGGATTTTCTTATAATGCTTTTAGCAATTCTCCTTTTCATTTTATATTCTTCATAAGATTCTTCTGTTTTCAGTCGTAAGTATGTATGATATGCTTTTGTTTTTCATTCACTGCATTTTGTATATTCGCATTCCAAGTTCTCAAGCCCTTCCTATTCCTTATTCTATTTTTCTTTCCTAATATCTCATTTGCTGTTTTATGTATTACATTTGATATATTTTCCCATTCAATATTTATATCTTCTGACGTCGCTATCTCTGATATATATTTATTCATTCTGCTTTCATAATGTTGTCTAATACTTTGATCTTGTAATAAATATATTTTATATACTTCTTCTTGGTTTCTTTTGTTCTTTATGTTATTTTTCCGCCATTTAGCTATTATGTTTATTTTGCTTATCACGAGATAGTGATCAGAGTATATATCGCTGCCTCTATGTACTCTCACATCTTTTACCAAGGCTCCTAGCTTGTTGTTTACGATTAAATAGTCAATTATTGATCTTGAGTTATATCCACTTCTTGTATATTTATGTATGTCCTTTTTTCGGAAATAGGTATTCATTATTTTTAATTGATTATAGGCTGAAAACTGTCTCAAATCCTGTCCATTTTCATTTATTGTTATTTCTCCATTATTTCCTATTACATTAGGTATAGGGACATTGCCTACTCTGGCATTTAAGTCTCCACTTATTATTAAATGATGATCTTTTGTATATTTATCAACTAATGTTTGTAATGTTTTATAAAATGTTTTTGTTTCTTCTTTCTTGCCTTCCTCTGGGGCATACACAGCAATTATCATCATATATCCTCTTTCAATTTTAAATCTGGCTATCAGGATTCTTTCATTTATAAACTCATAGCTATTCAATTTGTTCTTCCATTTTTCATCTATTAAAATTGCTACTCCACACTGCGCTCTTGTTGTCTGTTCTACTCCGCTATACAACATAGTATAGTGTTGTAAGTCCTTTGTTCCTTTTAGTTTCTTTTAATGAGACGTTACAATCGTTATTCATTTTCTATATATAATATGAGCTGTTTCCATTAATTTATTTATTTCCATATATTCCATTCCATAGTAATTCTGCCCGAGGGCAGTTCTTTCATTGCAATCATAGCATTTTCATGTTATGCTTTGCAGCTTTACTAGGGAACTATAGGTGTGGTAGCTTCCCGTTTCTTTCCACACTGGTGAAGAATGATGATGATAATAATAAGGATGATGATGGCCGGATGATTTTCGAGGACTATTGGGCCCTAAGCTTCCTGACAGCATCAAACATCAACCTGGATGCTGTAGCGAAAAATGAACTGCTGAAGATAGGGCGGATGTCCTGAAAGGCCTACAGGCATAAAGATCACATATTTTAAAAGTTGAGGACGACGGACTTTACCTAAGAAGGTATTTTAACTTATTTTATTTTATGTTTTAAGAAGATCAGCAGGAAAATCTAGAATGGATGGAATACGAAATAAAGAAATAAGGGAAATTATGGGTGTAGAATAGGAGCCGGACATCATAGACATTATAGAAAAGAAAAGATTACAGTGGTATGGCCATGTCAAAAGAATGCCAGAACAAAGATTGCCTAAAATTGTTATGGAATAGATCCCAATGGAAAGGAGGAAGAGAGGAAGACAGAAGAAAACTTGGATAGAAGGGGTACAAGCAGCTATGAATATCAGAGGAATGGAGGAAGATCAATGGATGGACAGAGAGGAATGGCCTTTGGTTTCCGGAAGACGGCGGCAGCTGCCATGATACCGGATGATGATTATTATTATTATTGTTATTATTAGGTATATTGTGTAATTCCACACACATTTCGGTAATTACTTATCGTTAGCTTTCTTCTGTTTCATTAAAAACTATCAGATAAAAGATTTTATGTATCCTACACGAAACATTGGGAATTTACGCTTTAAAATTTGATATTTGGTAAGAATTGAGCACAACAATATAAGTAACTACGGCAAAAATAAAATGGTTATCTGTAATCTTACATTTTTCTCCATCTTGTGTAAATTTATCAAAAAATCACGATATGTTAGTTAATACAACATGGAGATTTGAAATGACAGTATTTAAAACTTCAAATGCTTCTCCCGAAAAAATTGTGATTTTCGAGTTATGACGTTGTTGCAGCAAATGAGCGATATGTTATTGGTGTTGATTTGCAACAGGCATAGGGGAAAAAATAACAAGTATGAATATGGCGCAAACGTGAATAAACATTTAAAAAAAAATATCGGTATAACCGAGAAGTATCGATGTAGACAGTGACTTGTGATAGACATTGATGCAACAATTAAATGAGTTGATTTTACGTTTTTTGTTTTAAATTTAGTAAGTAAATAATTGTTGCAATTCGTTTATAACCACTTTTACGGAGGTTTAGGATTATGTGAGTAGTAAAACTTTTCTTTTTCTTTTCAAGATTCATAGAATATAATTGGAGCTAGAATAGATCGAAAACGTGGCAAGGATGATCAATGTTGATATTGTAGAGGAAAGCAGTGGCGTTGGAATCAGTAAATTTATTTTAATTTACACTAACAATTCTAATCTTATTTTTTATTATCACTGCTATTGTTCATAAACACATGGAACATGCTTTGATTCCTTCTCACAACACAGTATCACTTATAGTTTATATATTTAAACTCGTAGAATCATTATCTTGCAACGCTATCTTCCCCGTCGGTCTTCAGATAATCTTCACGGGTCGACTTTCTCGTGACTCACGACTGACTGCCGATCGACTGGCATTCCTTTATGTATCCGAATCATCTGGAAAGTCAGTCTCGATCTTTCTGAATGGAAACTTCGAGAGGACAATCCTTCTAGAAAACCAATCATAGACACATATGGAAAGCTCCCAGCGTATTGTCACGAGTCGCAATATACGAATCACCATTGCCTTATAAGATAAGACTTTATTCTTGCCGTCGCAAAAGGTGATCATTTGAGCAACGAACCAACAAAGAAACACAAGTATGTTATATCGACTTTCGAATTAATTTGGTTATCATCTTCATGTGTGGTATGTGACCTAGGGATCACATATTGAACATTCATTAGTTCCGAAACTAAACGTCAAGTCTTTCTCTATAAAACATTACAACGTGCTTAGAGGTACTATAAATCGTTCTTGTTTTATACAACGTTAAAATTGTTTTAATTTTTTGTAGCAATTCTGTACATAATATCTACTAGAATAAAAGCGAGAATCAAATTTGGAAAAATATTTAATTCACTGCTCTGAAAAAAAAAATGTTCTTCGTACATTTTTTATGCGCACAATTTTGTCTCTCACAGTACTTCCTTCTACTGGTTTTTACTTCACACAGAAACTAGTTACTGTAATGTTGCAAAACAATGACGCCATCTGCTACAGTGGAGACTTTAGACAGTGTGCAGCAAGCATACACCACATCACCTACTAGTTACAACACATTAAATACTAACCTGATGGAGGTTACATATAAGCTGATTGGGATCGCGTTTGTAGCGAATAGATTTACTCTTTTATCAAACGGATCAAATAGATAATATGCGTAATATTAAATAAACATCAGCTTTGTGGTATCGAGAATGTTGACTACGTTCTATAGCAGCAACCGTTTATTGAATTTTTTGAATGTCAAAAATTCGAGGATGAGACTTTCTGTGAAGGCAAGTTAAAAGTGGCTAATTATGAGTCATACAAATGTATGGAACATTAAACAACAATTTGATATGATAAGATGACCAGATTGTGTTCTGGGATTATTTTGTACCCAACTCTTAAATTGTAATGTATTTTATAAGTAAAGACAGTCTTTCTTCGTATTTTTTTTCATTTCGTGGAAATAAATTTAATTTTCGCGTTTTTTTGCAAAATATTACCTTTGCTGGAGCTTTAATTCCGCTTTAATTATATTTCAGAGTTTCATAAAGGATACATTCTAAATTGCAGGAAATTGTGTAAAGTTGCCAGGAATATAAGTAAGTAATTAAACACAATACGTAGAATTGAATGAATTTATGTTATATCAGTTATTAACTGACAAAATTAATTATTCACATTCATTTTTACATATTTTCTTGTAAAAGACCTATCTTTCTTGAAATTACTCAAGCTAACACTTTGTTTTGTTGCACAGAAACTGGGAACACATTTTGAAATCAATTACTTTTTTATGAATATCGTTATAATTTCGCTCTTTTCGCAAACATTGCAAATTTCGCTTCAAATTGAACTTATCGCTATAATTCGTGAAAATAATATTAATGTTTAACTAACTAGAATCACATGATTCGTCCAGAAACGTTCAAATCGCTTCCATTTTTTTTCCGTTCTTATCGTTTATGCGAAAAAAAAGAGTATCTTTACCTACAAGATATATTCTATTAATTCAATTAATATTTTTATTAAAACAATAGAAAAAGGAATGAGTAGGAATTATTGAAATTTGTATTGAATTACATATCACACAGTAATTACTTCGTGCTACACCTGATTTTTGTCTTCTTTGCAGTGTGAGACATTTAAATAACTGGCACCAAATGTTAGTTTTTCGCCAAAGTTTCTTCATCTGGATTGTTTTTAACTGAAATAAATTACTTTTAACTTTTAGTTAATGTTTTTAACATTTAAATGTTTTTCTGCGTTTTAGCAAATTAAATATAAATATTTTCAAATGTTTAACACGTATCATTTTTCTTAATCACTCTGTACATAAAGGAGCTCAAGTGTTCTCGGTGAGAAAACTCTCAGTAGCAATAAATCGTCATAAGCTGGAGATGAAGATTGAACTTGGAAGATGTCACCGGATATAACTCAACTCCTTGAGACAAATGGATCAAGTGTTAAAGCAGAGGATTTCAAACAAAAACGTACTAACTGACTATTGCTCTTACAGTTCATGAAAATACCAGGGTTTGAAACTCAGTCAGCATCAGATTAATGAATGAATGAATGAATGAATGTAGCCACTATGTCCCATGAAGGGCTAGGGCCTCCTACAAGAGGGCGGCTCAATTTTAAAGTTTTAAGTGGTTTACGTGGTGAGCTAATTCATCAGATACAGCTTTTTAATTAATACTTGATGGTGAACTACCGTTGAGGTTATTGATTAAAATATTAAAATTATAAAATTCATATCTGTTGTAATAGTCATTCACTAAAACAAACTTTTGACTACATAAAACATTGTGAAACCTTAATTAACGAAATTAGAAAATTGGTACCTGTTGTATCTATCATCCTCAATTAAAACAAACTTCTGTTTCTAAAATATCGTCAAATATTTATATTTAAAATGAATGTTTGACTATGTTTTATAAACAAAAGTTTATTTTAATTAGGGACGACTGGTATAAAAGGTACGAATTTCAAAATTTTAATATTTTAATAGCTTTTACCACCAAAATGTGAAAATGTATTGACTACAAGGTAAAATAGAGACTAAATCAATGTTCTACAAGGTAATGGAATTCTATAGAGTTCAAGAGAAAAAATAGAACTGAAACGCTAGAAGCAACAAAAATTTGGTTTCTAAGAATTCAACATAGAGACGCACATCCTCTTTATAGATTATAAGAAGGCCTTTGATAAAGTGTCTAGACCAAAATTATGGAACATATTAAGTGAAAAAGGAATTCCACTACACTTGATAGCAGTAATTAAGAAAATATATGAGAAAACAAAAATACAAGTAAATCAAAGGGAACCAATACATATAACAGGAGGAGTTAGAAAAGGTTTGTCCACTATCAACCGCTCTTTTTAACATTTATTTCGACGACATGATAAGATCATTGAAGCAAATGACGACAGGGGGAATTAACGTAGGAAATATAGTAATAAAAACAGTAGCCTTTCCAGATGACCAGATTTTAATAGCAAAAGCAGAGGACAAACTACAAAGAATGCTATATAAACTATGTGAAACATCAAAAAATGCAACATGCAAATATCATTAGAAAAATAAAAAAACAATGGTCTTCAAGGGCGTTCATCCAGTTCGGAAAAAGGTAATATTAGAAAATAAACCAATAGAACAAGCGGTAAGATATAACTTCCTAGGTTGCGAAATATCATACACAGCGTAAACATATATAAATAACAAACTAAATAAGTTTATTATATAACTTTGAAAAATAAAGCCAGGAAAGACTCTATAATGAAATTATACAAAATAATGGCAGTGGTTATTATTACTTCTGGATCCGAAACATAGACAGTGACAACACAACAATCTGCCAGGATACAAGCTGCTGAAATGAGATTCCTCAGACCAATAGCAGGATATCAAAGAACAGACAAAAAACTAACACAGAAATAAGACAACAACTAAAAGTAGAGGAATTAAACACTACAATAGGAAAATACAGAACAAACTGGAAAGAACATTTGGCAAGGATGACTGAGAATAGAATACCAAAAGCAGCATTCAGCTATTCATCACGAGGAAGAAGAAGTTTGGGAAGACCAAAGAAAATATGGAAAGAGTAGCAATTTGGAGCCGGAACAGGCTAGTAAATAAGACTAAACCGCGAAGAAGAAGAAGGAGAAGAAGAAGAAGTTTAGCTGGTTGCACGATTTTAAATAAACGAAAAATAATGAATATGTCAAGAGTGAATTATATTTTTAAACTGACGGATAAAATAGAGGAATGTAGAAACAATTGGAACAATATGTACAGGGACTAAAAGCAGACCGAATACAAACAAGTGTTTATAGGCCAGAAAGTAGAAGAAATATCGGTGAGCCCAATAAGAGATATCAAATTTAATTGAAACGAGCGTTAAAGTCATAACCCGCGAAATGTTGATAATGTAATTACTTTGTTTTTGTTACTTTACTCCACCATCTGGGTGGCGGTCTCATATCCACATTCAGCGAAACGTATTTGAAAAACTAAACCTATTTAAAGGCAAATTTATACATATAGCTATATTTGTTTACAAGCTAGCTTGTTCTGAAGACTGTACCATTCGTTATATTTTTTTTAATAAAACAAGAAATATTAATTTATATGTAACAACCACTAATACTTTTTTAATTCAGACGTATGTGATTTTTAAGTTAAATATACTTGATGTACAGTGGTAAGATATTCCCATTTATTTTCTGGAATACGTCTTATATTAAAAATCAGATATATATATATATATATATATATATCCACAGTAATTCTGCCCGAAGGTAGGTCCTTCACTGCAATCATAGAATTTTCGTGCTATGCTTGCAGCTTTACTAGAGAATTGTAGGTGTGGTAGCTTACCGTTGCTTTCCATGCCGGTGAAGGATGATGATGATGATGCACATATGATTTCGGGGACCATTTGGGCCTTAAAGTTTTCCTGACATTTGTCTTACAGGTGAGGAAAAACCCCGATAAAAACCTCACCCAGAAAACTGCTCCGACCGGGGATCGAACCCGGGTCCGCTGCGTGACAAGACAGCGGTGGATATATATATTATATATATATATAATATATACACTGGTTTAAGAGGTAAATAATAAGCTAAAATATTTAAAGTTACTATAATTAAACAGTGTTTAAAAAAGTTAGAATGTAAAGTGCGTGTACCAAGATAGATTTGCGTATTGTTACATTTCCACGCAGTCCGCAAATAAAAACATGTTTTTATTACTGCTGTGACCTCATTTCCTGTTTTATGTGAAGACAGTACATAGAATAACTATCGTAATTCGCCATATTTGCATTATGGAGTTTTGTAGTAACGGCGAAATTAATAGACCGACAAATTCTTGCGTTTATAACGAGTAATAAAATATACTTCTCCGTTGCACTAAGGGGATTCCCAGCTTAAATATTTTACGACTGTCATATTAAAATGATATTTCTCATATATTTATTATATATATACTATGCATAATACCCTCGGACAATACCAATCCTCCCTTTTTAAGTCTGTCATTGATTCACTGACAATAAATTTTGTTTGAAGAAATAAAATGTATTCATGTGAACATTAGAAGCAGAAATTTGAGATTCAGTCTTATTTCATAATAAAAACGTTCCTCACGCAGGAACTGCGTAAACTAAGGGAATTCCTCAGCAAGTCGAATTTATAGTCCCATTTTACTGGTTTCCGTTATATATGTGTATATATATATATATATATATATATATATATATATATATGTTAAAATGGAGAAATTCTATTTCTGATGCCAGCTTATTCAGTGAAAACCAATCATTCATAATCATAAGTTATATATTTGCATATTGCTGTGTAATTTGACACAACTTTAAATAATAACCGATTAATTTCTTAATTTTGTTATAAAAAAGTATTAATTATATGATTTTTTTCTCTAAATCTATTGTACATATTGAGTAAGGGACAAGTCCTCAGCGGCGGAGGAGGGTCTTTAAGCCGTTGATCCAAAGTCCGAAGATTTTCGTGCTCGTAATTAACGTCAAGCCTAAATTAGTGCCTCTGAACAAAATTAAATTTACCTTTCCCATGCAAGTAATATCTTGGTTTACCTACTAAGGAGTTTCTTTGAATAATGTTACTAGCTGACATTTGTTGGGAAATACGCGTTATTGAATTAGGATGTTCAAGTGATTCACACACGAGAGCACCATTGTTCTACGTCGTACTGTACTGGAATAAAAAGACAGACTTGTCAACTTAACTAATTCAAATATTTCTAGGTACTCGTCAATAGGTTAATTTTTACTGCGAAATACATTACAGATATACTAACGCACTGGCACTATCGAAGCCGAAGTTTCATGGGATTGCGGAATACACCCATATCCTGAGCTAATGTTTTCAAATAATTTCCTGTATAAATCACCACCTTCAAATCATGGTTCCGTATTAATATTATTTGGGTACAGAACTTATGATCAATGGAAGTTTATAATCAGGTATCTCGAAACAAGTGAACAAAGCAGCCAAGGATTATGGAATCAATGAGCAATGGAATGTGGAGGAATAAACACCTAAGAACGGAAACTAAAGAACGAGTTTATAAATCTATAGCATGACTTGTCGACACTTACGCTTCTGAAACAAAGGTTAAAAAATTCAAAACAAAACAATGTTGCTAACACAAGAAATGATAACCTTAGAAAAATGAGGAAAACAAGATACGATTGAATGAGAAATTAATATGTTCGGGAACAATATAAAATTCAGTCAATAATACGAAATCAAGGAGGAGGCAGGAGTGGAGTAATTACATCTCAAGAATGAGATGACAAGTTTTTTTATAAAAAATCATACAAAATATTCAAAATGCAAGAGATTCTAAGGACGACTACAGAAAGTTTATAATATATAATTATTTTTCTTGGTTTTTTGTGTACATTAGATAGGGACAGTCTACAGAACAATTTAATTCATCCTGCTTTATGTACATTAGATAGGGACAGTCTACAGAACAATTTAATTCATCCTGCTTTATGTACATTAGATAGGGACAGTCTACAGAATAATTTAATTTATCCTGTTTTATGTACATTAGATAGGGACAGTCTACAGAACAATTTAATTCATCCTGCTTTATGTACATTAGATAGGGACAGTCTACAGAACAATTTAATTCATCCTGCTTTATGTACATTAGATAGGGACAGTCTACAGAACAATTTAATTCATCCTGCTTTATGTACATTAGATAGGGACAGTCTACAGAACAATTTAATTCATCCTGCTTTATGTACATTAGATAGGGACAGTCTACAGAACAATTTAATTCATTCTGCTTTATGTACATTAGATAAGGACAGTCTACAGACAATTTAATTCATCCTGCTTTATGTACATTAGATAGGGACAGTCTACAGAACAATTTAATTCATCCTGCTTGTGTACATTTTATTATTAATTTTAGTCTTAACTTTAAATATAATTAACATCATTACGTTATCGATGTTAAATCTTATTGATCAAATTTTCATTTAGTAACTAATATTAGAGTTAATTGTGATAGCCATATCCTAATGTAACATATATTTGTTCAGCTGAACATTTTATTCCTACAGCTCTTAAAAGAATTTTAATTCAAACCTTACTGATGCCGCATTTTGACTATTGTGACGTTCTAATAACTGACATAAGTGATGGATTGTCGGACAAACTGCTGCGTGTCCATAATATGTGTATCAGATTCATATTTAATGTTCGAAATACGATCACATTTCTCCATTTTTCCACGAATTGTCATGGCTACATCTAAAAGAGAGAAGAAAATCGCATTGTCTAATTCTCTTATTTAAGATCCTACATACCTTGATTTGCAATTATTTATCATCTCGTTTCCAGTATCTATCCTCAAACCATAACTTAAACACAAGATCACAACATAGTCTCTTGCTTAATATACCGCAGCATAGAACATCACATCACTCCATGCCATATACCATCTTCACTTCTCGCAACTGGAATTCCCTACCACAAGAAATAAGGGGCTGCCGGACATTGGCAACTTTTAAAATAAATCTAAATTTATATTTGCTCTAACCTCGACTTCATCATTACCCAGTGTAAGATATATATATATATATATATATATATATTAATTGGTGTTTCTCGTATAATTTATCATATTCATACTATTATTATTATCATCATTATATTATTATCATTATTATATTATCATTATATTATTATTATTATTATCTTAAGTATTATTATTGTTATTATCGTATAAAATGTTGTTTGTATATGAAATTTACATTGCTACATTTAATGTATTTTTAACTGTTTTAATTAGTATAGTGTATATCTATATTTGTCAAATATTTATTTGTATTTGTGCTGGTTGAGTGGAAGAGAAGGCCTTACGGCCTTAACTCTGCCAGAATAAATAAAACATTGTTATTATTATTATTATTATTATTATTGTAATTATTACTATTATTAAAGAGGTCACATGACCTTAATTTCAAGGCTAGATAAATAGAAAAATATTAAAAAACGAATATATATAAACGCGAGTACTATCAGCTGTAAGTCTAGGATCAAGAAAAGAAAAAGAAGAAATTCCATATTATTAAAAACATGTCCATTTAAGCCTTTGTTATGGTTCCCCATAAGTGGGGCAATTTTATCTCCGGAAAATTGTATCCCAATGGAATCCATGTCCCCGATTCTTGACTATTACACTTTTACGGTGAAAGGTCGTCATTCTTTCGACCAAGGTAGCCTACCTCTTTTAGTCTTAATTATCGCCTTTGACCTGTATGGTATGTTTAACAGTTTAGGTAGCAATGGTACCGCCGGCATAGCTCTAGGAGGGACATTTACATCGGAGATTTATTGGACCCAAATTTAAATGTTGCTTATAAGCTTATGATTTTTATCCCCTCGTAAAATTTCAAAATTGTCAAAAATCACGTTTTTTTAATCATGATGATGACCATTTTAAGTTAAGCCTAAGTACTCTGTATTTCTGTCTTTTAGGTTGATCCTGGAACACCGTCTTCCATAAACGAATTTAATCTATTTTTGGAGGTGACTTAATAATTATTTTGATATTTTTTAATATCTTCTACTGTACTTTGTAATTTTAGTTTTTCATGAATTTCCATATTTCTGTATTTATCCAACTTATTTATACCTAAACAAATGACGTAAATCTTGTCTGGGCAACTTGTAGTATGGTTTTATATCAGAAATTCAAAATTCAGCATTTACTGCCGTATTCTAGGGAGGTTTTCGCTGTTGTGTATCATAATTTAGTTTCTGTGGAAATGTGCTTCCCAAACTGCCGTTTAATAAATTCAGTTACTTTATTATATTTCTGTAATTTTATTTTTTCTGACATTAAGCTTCCAAAATAACTAAATTTGAATATACTTGTTCAGTAATATTCCATTCAATTCAATTTTAACCCCCATTTTTGTTTTGCTAAGAGAATTTTTCATTCCTGTTTGGTTCATCTTCTGGGCTAAATGGCCGTGGTCGTTTCTTGAAACTCGATGTTTCGTCTACTACTGCGGTGGACATCTTCAGAAGATTCTTCATCCTCTCTGTGAACATCTCTACAGTCGGCTGCAGGGAGACCGATTCCAACGTCCAGCCAGTCTGCAGCCGTTTGTTGAGTTCACAGAGAGCACCTAGAATCTCCTGAAGAAAAGTCGAGTTTCAACAAAATCGGACCAAGGCCATTTAGCCCGGAAGATCAACCAAACAGGCCGTGAAAACATACAATTTTACAGAATTTGTCATATTATAATTTTAGCTATATTGTTTAAATCGACATTTTCCATTTGTAAATCAACTTCTGATGTGCAAAAGTAACCAAACCATCTAGATAAAATGTTATTTGGATTGTGTTGTTCCCTGTAAATTTTATTGCATAGTAAATCCTTTTTTATAATCAAACGGTTCACATGACGATAGGAGCAAACATCCGCGTTCACTTTATTCAACCCTAGAAGTCAGATCATTACGTCTCTCTCTTTATGTGTGTGCCTAGAGACCGTGTTATGATATAAATGAACTGAATTAGTCAGAAGAGTTTAAAATTGACGTGTTTCCTATTACGACCTCATTCAGTTTTAATGAACAGTGCGCGGAATATTGTATTAACAGTATGACATCTTACGTTAAATGCAAAGAGCACGTTAATACAATAAAAAAGTAATTATTTCCACATGCGCTTCCTAACACTAGCGCCATCTGCATTATCAACAATTTTATTTGTGAAACTTAGTGCAAACATTCGCCACCAGAGTTCTCTTTATTAGTTTTATAATGGCACAGCATGTAGATCCTATTACGTTAATTTGTAGTCGACATTTTTTTATATTGTTGATATAGGGCCATGTCTAATACAATCAATTTAAGCAGTTATTTAAATTCAATTGCGAAAATTGGATTTATGTTGAAATACAAGTATAATTAAAGGTGGAAGTATAGAGAGACGAACTGTAACTAATGGCACGGTCGTGTCCAATCAGTAGGGGCTATACTCATATTGCCAGGGCACTATTTAACATTTTTTCCCGTCCGATCCATTAACAAAATACCACCTCTTCCAAACGAATAAGAATTTAATAGGGACTGTTCAATTAAAACGAATGAGAACGAATAAATATATTTCCAATTAAAGGTTTTATATAAGTGTATAACGCTAAGGTATATATATATATATATATATATTATATATATATATATATATATAAGTAAATGCATTGTTTTCGTTTCAGTTAGACAATTTAGTAAATAAAGGAGGTTTTCCGTTACATTTTATTCTATATAGGCTATTTGTTGCCTGTTTTAATTTTAAAATTCTCGTGGAATTCCTGAAAATTGTTTTGAGTTTCTTGGTACAGGGTTCGCATTTCTAAATGTCTTACTGAGTTAGGTCTTTTATTTTTTTGGACGTCTCTTTCTACCTCTAATTCCCAAGATCCTTAGTTACTCTTCAAGCTCTCACTTATTTAGTTTATTTGTTTATTTATTTATGCTGGTACAGGTACTTTATTATTATTATTATTACCATAACCGTTAATGTTATTATAGTTGTTTTAAGCTCTGCAGTTTGATTATAGAAAAGCGAGTCGTTTCCTGGTTCATTAGTTGTTATCATGTTAACCTCTTATGCCCAGGTTAGTGAATTCAAATCTGGGTGAGATCAATGGAATTTATGTTCAAGTCGCTAATATCCTGAGTATGGGTTTCTTTGGAAAGGAACCTCATGTGGCAGACTTACGACGAACTAGAGATGAAACGGATAGCTGTATTGCCGGATACCGGATATCCGGACAACCTTGAAGCCGGATAGCAGGATATCCGGCCGAAAATTGCAAATTGGCGTATCGTAAAGAGAGAGCTCGCGTAGGTGGTGCAAGGACGATCGGGCGGACTCGGCTGAATTCGGGTCTATTCGTTCATGAACGAAGTTAGCAAGTGTTTCACTTACTTGTTGAAATGATTTTAAACACGATCATTTGAACTTGTTAAAAAACGTACTATTGTAGTTTGAGGTTATTATAAAAGTATTTTTACAAGTAATTGTAAAAAGATTTAACGACCAAAAATGGCATCGATAAAGAAAAGATCATCTTTATGGGAATATTTTGATATAAACAGTGACGATGCAAAGTTTTCTGCTTGTTTGTTATGCAACATTAAAATGTATTTATTTATTTATTTTACCCGATGTAGTTAAGACCGTAAGGTCTTCTCTTCCACATCACCAGGGTTAAATTATACATACAATAAGAATTATGATTAATACATAATATATATAGACTGCACAATATAAAGTTGACAAGGGTAAGAAAGAAAAATAGTAATAATTATAATGGTTATAATAATAATAATAATAATAATAATAATAATAATAATAATAATAACAAGAATTACCTATAATTGGATTAAGTAAATGGTTTGGTAAAGAAAGTTTAAAATATAAAGAAACAATAAACGTATACACGGAACAGGGTATATATTATATTGTCTATGGAAATATCAAGTGAGTTTCTTTTTAAACTGCTTTTGAGTCGGGCAGTCCTTGATATAACAGGGGAGGGAATTCCAGAGTCGTGTGGCTGAAGCAAGGAAGGATGAGGAATAGTAAGATGTTCGATGTAGAGGAATAGCTAGAGTTAAATTTTCTGTCGATCGTGTGTTTAAGTTATGGTGGGAAGGTAGCGATTCAAAGCGAGTACGTAGAAATATAAAGGGGTGATGAGGTGGACAAAGTGTTGTATAAGAAGCTCTCGTGGCGACGAAAAAAAACAGATATGTATGTACCAAACAAAACTAACTTATGTTTTTTCCTTTGTTTTTACTTACTTCATGGAATTGATTGATATGTTTACAATTAGATGTTATGGTTAGGTAAGTAGGTGTTGATACACACCTATGAGGAATTCGCCAAAAACATCTTGGCAGGTAGCTACATAATATGAAAAAAATATGATGCAAGAATATTTTTTTTAACGTTAATGGTGTAAATGTTATATGCTTTTATGTGAAACATAGTTTTTTTAATAAACGTCTGACTCATCCAGCAGAGAAATTGGTATTCATTTACCATAATTTATTGTTAGTGCAGTATGAGTATGTTTTAAAATACAAATATGGTGATTAAATGTTTGTTATATTCATTACATAAAGTGCCTAAATTTTACATTTAATATTTTTTTAATCCGGTACTCGGCCGGATACTAGCTTATATCTGGTATCCGGCCGGAAAGTAAATTTAGACCCGATAGGCCGGATACGGGATATCAGTTTCATCCTTAATACGAACCTCAAGCACAAACAATTAATATGGAATGGCCATGTAAAAAGAATGGCAGATTCTCAAGAAAAAAAACTAGAATGGGTGCCACATGGTAGGAAAAAAAAAGAGGACGGTCAACAATAACGTGGATTTATGGCGTTTTAGCAGAATGATGGAAAAAGGATTGGACAATGGAGATTACAATAACCGAGAGATATGGAGGAAAATGACAATAGATTGATAGGAAGCAGGAAGATGTTGTGATACACTGTGAAACCTGCTAAATCTAATATATAAAAATGAATGTTTGTTTGTTTGTTTGTTTGCTTGTTCGTACTTTGCGCGGCCATACCCTTGATCCGATTGTGATGGAGCTTTTTGCAAAATGTTCAGGAGATTCCCGGGATGAACATAGGCTATAAGTGAGTTGTGATACTCTACTCCTACACCCTTAAAAATCGCCCTTTATAGCGGAAAACGTGATAAAAGTAGCTCTTTGGATGCTTAAATTGTTTACGCTGCCTAAACCATACCAAATATACCAAATTAATTAACACAGAATTGAATATCCCAAAAAGCTCTACAAAAACGTCCGCTGCAGCATATGCTTATCTCTTACGGATAACTCACAATGACCATTTTTACTTTCATTGATCCAAGAAGATGGAGACAAGTACGAAGATTCCTGTGCAAGCATAGCAGCACATGGCGGGTATTCTTTTACATGTAACGAATTTTGTCTTTTAGCTCATTTATGCCAAGAACATCGAGGTAAGTAGATTCCCGGGCAACACCGGGTAATCAGCACGGGGAATCTTAAAATAATTACGATATATATTTTTAATTATTTTCCAATTTACTTATTCAACTAATCATAAGAAGTATATTAATGTTTGTCTAAACTATTTTGAAGTTTTACAAAGTATTGGCAGTTCCATCTCTTATCTATGGATGTGAAACCTGGGTATTAACAAAGACAGATAGTAAATAAATAGAGGCTGCTGAAATGAAGATGTTGAGAGCATTCGCAGGATACCAAAGGACCGATGAAAAGAAAAACGAAGATATAAGAACAGAACTTAATATATTTAATCTCTGTGAAAGAATCAAATATGATCAAAATACTTATCTTCAGCACGTATTACGAATGAATGAACAGCGCATACCAAGAAGAATGTATAATTATAAACCAAAAGGGAGAATAATGTTGGGAAGACCATTGAAGAGATGGAAGGACCAATTCGACCTATAATGAGATCGGAACAGGCCATTGGGCTTAATCCTTGTTGTTGTTGTTGATGATGACTTATTTAACTAATCATAAGAAGTATATTATTTTTTTGTCTTTCAGCTCATTTATGCCAAGAAGATCGGGATGAGTAGATTCCCTGACACACCGGGTAAACAGCACGGGGTATCTAAAAATAATTACGATATACATTTTTCATTTTACAATTTAACTAAACATTAAAGCACATTAATTTCCATTTAATTAGGCGTAGCAGCGCACTCCGAGTATTAGCTAGTAAATAAATAAAATGCCGACTCTGTATGTTCTTATGCTCGACTGTTTCATTACTGAAGTTATAAAACTTTTGTTAAAACTTTTTTTCAGACAACAAAACCAAATTCACTTAAAAAATGTGAGAACGTGGAGTTTGAACTGGGCAAACCGATGCTTTAGCTGGCACCTTTATTCAACTTTTATTAAGTACATATAGTCACGAAAGGAATAAATGATTTAAATTATAAACGAAAGAATTTTAATTTGAATATCCTTATATTTATTTTGTGACCTAATTCCTGAGTTAACATGTTCCAAAAAAAAAAAAAAAAAAGTTAATTATCTTAATGCAGTATTATAATAGCTCTAACCAAACTTGGAGGGAATGTTGGCTGAGCGTTTTTATGTACAATAATTTGATGTTGAGAAGTGTCAGACATGGCAATGTACACTCGAGGACATTAAATCGTCTTGGATATGGAATCATTGTTTACTCGTAATCACAGAAGAGACACGCAATGTACATATCTGGCGTGTGAGGACCGTTACTTATTTGTCGTCTTATTGTCTAAGGGTACCCAACACTCTAAATTCCAACCCCTAGTATATGCCTAAAAGAAAACGCTGTCTCTATTGTATGTATGAGTGTTGAGATTGTGTTACGTGCGATAATTTTGCAGCATTTGTAAGTTTAGCTTAACTTAGAATAACTTCTAAGTACAAATTTATATTTGAAATGTCTCTTCGGCGATAACAGATGAGTTGATATTTTTAAGTCAGCTAATAGTACCAATGCACCTCTTATTTCCCCAAGTCACAAATCCACCACTTTTGAGTGTGCGACCTTTACGTTGCCTGCTTCCTACACTCCACTCCTTGATACTTATTTATTATGTGATCTATCAATGAAATAACGCCATAAGGATAAGTGAAATATAAATACCAGTGTAAATGTCATAATTCCAACGCTCACATAATGGGCCTTATGTATTGTACAGTAAAAGCTCCTTATTCGCGGGTTAAAAATTGCGAAACAGTTTCTGTATTCGCGGTTAAAAGTCTTTATTCGCGGGTCCAGTCGGTATATTAGGATTAATATCCTTTATTAACGCATTTTTTTTACTGTAGGTACGTGCCAAGATGGCTTTTACAAAGAGAGATTCAAGCCAGAAGGACAAATTAATATCAAAGTAAAACAAACCTTATTGTCATTAAGCCTAAAGTTCATTGTTAAAAGCCACCGCCATCGTATTTCACGTGCCGCTACGACCGTGATAAATGCCGTCGTCGCCACGATCGGTGTTTTATTGTTTCAACTTTCGTTCGTTGCAATAATTTTGATTGATTAACACGTGTCTCTTCTGCTTTGTTGCCAATTTATAATGTCGAGTAAAAGGAAAGGAAATTAGTTCCAAAGCGGAAAAAATAGTGTTATCGATTAAGGTAAAACAGAAATGCTTGACCTTTACGCGTTGGCGAGTCGTTTTTGCGTCTATATCTAGCTGTTTCAATGTTAATGAATCAACTGTACAATTCATCAAGAAATCCAAAGGATTTCTATCGCTTAATCTGCAGTTGTGAATATCAATCTGAATTGAAAGACCTTCTAAAAGCAGTGAAACAGGAAAAAATTACTAATTTCTTTAAGACCTTGCCTAATCTTGATAGTAATAATTAATATAAATTGTTCAAAATCTCTCATTAATTGATTTTATTTTGATAATTTTTATTTTATTTTGGAACATTGGAACGTAGCCCTATATACCCATATAAATTACCATTCTATATTCGCGGCATATTTACGGAACATATCCCCTGCGAATAAGGAGCTTTTCACTCTATTTTACTCAACAGAACGACAGAGCATTAAAACATTCAAACGTTTACAAAGTTATCGTATAGCTTTCTAACAAGTGAACTGTCAACCATTGTATGCCGAAAGCTACATTTAAATTTCTCACAGAGAAGCGTTGTGATGTACCAAGGCCGTGCCCAAAAATGCCGTTTTTAACTGCAAGGTACAGAAATCGAAGCCAGAATCCAGTAATGGTAACCCTCTATACCGATCAGATGGACTCAGAGCTTGGGTAAGAGCGGAGTGGTGTGAGGTTGACGCAGGTAGTGAAGGTTAAAACCAATGGACTAATTCGGGAGTTGTATTACTTCCATATAGTTCAAATGAGAGATTTGGCGCTGGATACTAGTACCTTGCAGTTAAAAATAGCAGGTCTTGGTACACCACAACGCTTCTCTGGGAAAAATTTCAAGGTAGGTTTCGGCATGCAATGGTTGACAGTTCCCTTGTAAGTTCTGAGCAAAGGGTAATTAGCTTTTGGCTGTGATATTTTTTCCGTTTTTTTTTTGCATCAAATCCTAAAAAAAAAAATGCATACATTAATACAAAATATGTCTGAAAATGCATACACTAAATACAAAATACATCTAAATAAACCGAATTATTTAAATATCTCTTCTTATTCTTTAATTTCTGTACGATATTGCACAAACAGGTAATTAAAAACAAAATAATGCGACTTTATGTTTTTTAATTCAATAAACTGAAAAGTAAGAAACCAATGCCATTGATTGTTTTCTTCAATTAACAAAACAATATGAAGTTTTTTAATGACTGAGTTTTAGTTTTTAAAAATCTTATAGTTTTAGTTTTATTGGTGGCAATTCGCAACAATTATGTCTGATTACGTTTTAACAAGTCCGTCCGAGTTTCCTCGGAAGACGAATTCCTTTTCCGACGTCCTCGGAAAAGATGGTCTTAGATCTATTAGTGAAGACGGAACAGGCAACTCTTGCCTAAACCAGGAAGTCAAGAAGAAGAAGAAGATGTTTTAACAAGTAGATTACACAGCATTAATGATATTTATTTTCACTAACCAGTGTAGTGTCACAAATAATATGGATTCAACACTAAGATCAGACATTGTTATCCCTTACAGCATCATTTCAACATGTAATTCATATGTGTAGACAAATGAGGGAAAATTTGATGAAGTTGCTGAATTCATGTACCTAGGAACGATAATCACAAATAGGAACGAGATGCACAAAGTAATTAAACATAGGTTCAATTCTGGAAATGCGTGCTATTATGAAGAGACACTTGACGTCCCAACTTCTTTTAAAAAAACGTTAAACTGAAAATATATAAAACTATTATTCAACCATATATGGATGTGAAACTTGGATTCTTACTTTAAGGGAGGAAAGGAGATTATGAGTATTTGAGAATAAAGTTCTTAGGAAAATTTTTGGACCAAAGAGAGATCAAGAGACAGGTGAATGGAGAAGTCTACATAACAGTGAACTACATGGTCTTTATAGCAAGCCAGATATATAATAAGAACAGTTGTATCGTTGACTATGATGGGCAGGACATGTGGCACGAATGGGGATTGAAAGACGTGCATGGAAGCTTCTTGTAGAAAAAACCAGAGGGAAAACGCCCATTTGGTAGACCAAGAATGATGTGGGAAATAACATTAACAATGATTTGAGAGACGTAGATTATACAGGGGATTATTGAAAAACATTAGCTCAGGATAGGGACGTATGAAGATCTTATATCCGTGCGGCCATAAACCTACGTGTCCGATAGTGCCAGTGTTAGGTATGTGTATCATTTATTTGAAAGCTCCACGGAATCCAGAGTTTTGGTGGCATCCATACACACATAACCTACACACGCATATATAGCATACACACACAAACACACACACACACTATTATATATATATATATATATATATATATATAATATTTTTGAAACAATAAATTTATTAATATGCTAGCTTCAAATTCTTCGAGAATATTTATATATATATATATATATATATATATACAGGGTGTATCAAAAAATGATGGCGCAAACTTACATGGTTGAAAGTACACGATAATAGAAGCAACGATGTCCCAGTAAACATGGGTCCACAAACGAGCCGTTTGCGAGATAATTACGAATGTATGGTTACAAGCCGCCACTGACGCCATTGTCTGTAACATCGTACGGCTTACTCTGGCTTTCCTACAAGAAGCTTCCATTCACGTATTTCATTCTCCAAATTCGCAACATGTCCTGCCCATCGCAGTCTATGAGACTTAACTGTTCATATTATATCTGTCTTCCTATAAATGTCATGTAGTTCATTGTTATGTAGTCTTCTCCATAATAAAATAGAATAATGTTTTAATTGATTTTAATATTAGATAAGAGTGGCAAATACTACTAGTAACAAAGTTCAGTAACTGATTTAACAATACTGTGCTAACAATAGGACAAGTTACGTGAGTGGTAAAGTTGGGTTTGTCGGACACAGACTCCTTAGGGTCTTTATTTGCCAAACTGAAAATGTTTGTCGGGCACAGACTGCTTAGGGTCTTTATTTGTCAAACTGAAAATGTACTGAAAGTAATATTGTTTCACTTTTGCATTTCGCGGACTGTAACGAGACTCTCAAGTCTTACCTTATATTGTATAATGGATTCGCGGATCGTGACTCATGGGCCGAAAATTCCTGTGAGTGCTTTCCAGACATGTCTGGTCTTTGTTTCTCGATAGTTCGGCTTCGAGATATATCTACTCACGATTAACGATCTTTTCAGAGACTTCCATCCCGGCTACAAATGATCCCGGAGAGCAGTTAAGAGTCAGTTGTGAGACGACTAGAGTCGTGGTCTAGAAGGCGACTAGCAGTTAATGGAAAGGCTGTGTGAGAAATAGTTTTGATTGTTAAAAATAAAATGCATCTATGAATATAAGAAAATAACTTTGCAGATTCAGTGAAAACGTCGAAGACTTAAAGAGGAACAATCATATGTGTTTGTTTATAAAATTACTGTAAATTAAATAAAAAATATATAAACTGCTAGTGAGAACATGTGTTGGGTTACTTAAAGAAACTGTAATAACCTTGATGCCACCCTCTATAATATATTAATAATAGGCCTACACTATTATAACGAAGTATGTGTACACAAAGTACATGATAAAATTCTGCTAAGATATAAGAAATTTAATAAAATTACGGACTTTGTTTAGGATGAAGAAATTACAGGGGACAAATCTTAGGGACGCGGGTCTAGAGTCGGAAGATTTTCGTGCTCGTAAAACAACGTCAAGCCTTACTTAGACCTGCCATCCAAGTAATACCTCATTTGCTTAGTGTACTAATTCCGAGCTAAGTTCCAGCTGTGCTATAAACAAATTTGCGTGAGGTATTAATCCGCCGACTCCGTGGATTGGAGGAACCACGGTAGACCTACTATTTTTAGTCGCCATATAACTGAAGTCTGTACGATAGAAACATTGTTCTGAAGCAAGATTTAGATCCCCAGCCGTAATGATTTGAATTTTATAAATTTTAAACTATAATAGATATGATATAAATTCTTATGAATGAATATCAATGTATGATATTTAAGGGAATCTAATATTAAATAGTGACTTCGCTTTATTTCTCAGTCGACAGTCAGACATGGGCAGATGTTTTGGCAAAGCCATTAAACATGTCGCCAGTTTACTATATTTATGGCAGTAAATCCCATTTGCCGCAAGTAACTTTTATAAAGGACCTTAAGATAAATATATTTTTCTCATATTTTCATAGTTCTCCTAAGTAGACTGTCCGTCAACGTGATATATTTATGAGCGAGCAGGTATGCTCGTTTCTGTACTTTTATGAAGGACAATAGAGTATGACTTCCTTTGGGTAACTTGTTTTTGTAGTGCAGGCTACTGCTTAACGAAAACACCCCAAGACGGGAAGACCCTTATAAAAGTGAAGTAAGGGAAAAAACAAGTGTTATTTTCTCTTCCCAAAAAAAAAAAAAGCAATTAGGACTGGGACATCTTTTTATTGCCGATATCCGGCCTTTTGAAATTTTGCTAATGTAAAGGAAACAAAATATATTTTACCCAAAATCAAGCTGCGTGGGAAGCCCAGAAGACAAAGGAAGGAGGAAGTAGGCCATCTATTGCAGCCCAGAAAAGACCTCCAGCCAAATGGGCAAATAGAGTTAAAAAATCCCTTTAGGCATGAGCCAGTAAAATTTGGCAAACGCCTCTGCAATTAAAATCCTATTTATTGATAAGTTGTTACAGTAACGAAGATACGCCCTACCAGGGTACTGCCCAATCAGAGGGCATATTAAAATAAATTGTAAGCCGGACAGAGAACTTTGCTGTAGGCAGGCCAACAATTTTGAGAAAAGATTATTATGTGAGAATCCGCAGGGGAGTCAAGGAGGCATGTGGTCTCCGAGTGCTGTTAAGAGTAAAGATTAGTATTACCGGACAACCGCGGTACATATCTCGGTAGAAACATAAATCTACTCCATATAAATTGGCGTACTCAGCAAATATCTCCGCCGGCGCATCAAATAAAAATAGTACGGAAAGTGTTATTGCATAATAAAGACGTGTGCCTACTCTTCTGTGTAAAAGTGTGCATTAATGTAGAACTGTTCACATTTTCCTGGTGTCGCTCTTGTCAAATAATCCTCCGTTACACCTGAGATAAGAACCTTTTGCTCTCCGATAATAAGAACCCCTGAGAGCCTTAGTCCGGTGCCCCATTAATCCAAACTGTCCAGCAGTAGGGATCCCTCATCCTTAGCAAGGAAGGAGTGAACCCTGAAGCAGATTATCACGCTTCATAGGGGCCCTCCAAAGGGGTGCTACATTGCGGTGCTCCAGTTCTTAGGCAACATCGTGTGTTACGGGAAATAAGACTGAAGACTACATTAATACCAATAATTAGAATTTCCTCCATTTACTATGTATTTATGACAAAGAATTATATATGGTCCTACCTAATTAGATGTTTACGTTTTTTCCATGATTTAAATAGATAGCCTTTATTTACCGGTACAATTTTATTGTGAGCAGGATTTATGTTCTAGAAATGAATTATTTACGCAGAAGTGACAGAAAGTCAAAATTAGAACATGTCACAAATGATTAAATTAGAAACGTAATGGAAGCAGAAGAAAGCATAATTCAAAGAATTGAGGAGAAGGAATTAAAGTGGTTAGGACATGTTTTAAAAATGGAAGATGAGCGATGGCCAAAGCAACTATATCAATGACATCCGACAAGAAAGAAGAAAAGAGGGAGACCGAAGTTAACATGGAAAAAAAACATGAAGACAGTAATGCAAGCAAGATGGCTAAGCATTGAAGATGCCCAAGATCGTAGGCTTTGGAAGTTTGGCACCGGAAGATGGCAGTAACTCTAAAACCCCGAAGATAGAGATAGAGAGAATTTATGTTCCATGCTGGCTCATCTGTAGATTTTCCTGTTATATTAACCGTATCCTTAATGGATAACGTGGAATACTTTTCACTAAACTGTTTCAAAATATTCAAATTAATTTGTTTCTCTCGCTTTTCAAATGCTTTCCATTCCAATGTTTAAGAAATTCTACTGATATTTTGCCATTACGAAACAATTGAAATCTAACGAATTGTGCATTGAGCATGCGTAAGCATAGAACAATGCTTATTTAATCTATTAAATTGTAGTTATATATTTTACGATTCTCACAAATAATGTATATAGACATGTGCTAGATAATATATATTATTATTATTATTATTATTTTTATTTCCTTTATTTCCAGTGTTAGAGAGCGAAAGCCATTTTCTTACACGCTTAAAGATAAAAGCATTATTCGACCAACGAAAATGCAGTCATACATCTGGTTTGTTTACGAGGGTGAATCAAATATAAACCGGAATTATTGTTTACAATTTTATTGAATTAACAGGTCTTCTTTCAGTGGCCCAAACAAATGGTAGTCACAGGGTGGCAAATCTGGACTGTAAGGAGGATGTTCCGGAGGTGTCCAATGCATTTTCGTCCATTTTTCTTGTGTCAACCGAGCAGTGTGTGGCCTTGCATTGTCACGCAGCACAATCACATTTCAGATCGGTTTCCGGCGGATTTTCGGAATTTGAGTTCATCACTGATATTGGCTTGAACACTTCCGAAGCTTATTCCAACGTGTGAAGCAATTTCAGAAATTGTTACGTGCCGATCCTCCTGAATAATGTCCCGTACAGCACGAATGTTGTCTGCAGTGATGCTTGTTCTTTACCGTCTTTGGTGGGGCTCATTTTCCACTGAATCCCGGCCCGCTAATTTTTTTGCGCCAATCATACACCCGCGTCTTCGAAAGGGTTGCTTCCCCGAACTGCGCATGGAGCCTTCTCAAAATTTCAGAAGGTTTAGTGCCTTCTTTCGCCAAGAACTTAATAATAATGCGTTGCGCAACAGACGTGTGTACCTCTTGCTCGCTCATGGCGTACTGAAGCAAGCGGCCGCTCTTCGGAGTGCGACACATCAAGATTCCTACTCCAGACACCCCCACCAACTTCCACTCCAAACCGCAACCTTTGTAGTTCACTACCAGATCCTCCAGATACAAATTCCGGTTTATATTTGATCCACCCTCGTATATTACAACTAGAACTTAGGACGGAAGAAGTCTCTTGAGGCTATGAGCTAACCACTTGTCACTCGCTGGTATGTGTAGGGAAATAAGCTTAACTAAATGGGCTTCGTTAAGTAACTCCCGCAAGGGAGAACCCTTAACCCTCGTTGGGTATAGATAATTTTTGTCCTAGACATATATTATGTTAACTTTTGCATTACAATTGAAATTTATAAACGTGAGAGGTAAAATTGTTATCTCTGATTCTCTGTGAAAGACGTTAGGTCTAATAGTTCTAAGTTGTAGCCCAACCAATAAAACAAGAGGAGCCATTAAACGTTGCATATGAGGTCGCAATAATAATTTAATTGAAACCAGCAAACGTCCAGTTGAAACTTTAGTTCCGAGAATCACCACCAGCACCCGCGTCAGCACTGCCTATAAAAGAGCATTTACCAACTTGCAAATACAATGGTCAGCTCCCCACTAAACTTTATAAAAGTCGAACTGCAAAGCTTCCGCATACAAAATGTAATGTTTATACGTTGTGTTCCAAACTTCGTGCTTCATTTGTCAGCAGAAACACAACGCTCCTAAATAAACCATTCATCACGTGGCCTACAGACAACAATCAAACACCGTTGCATAGCGACGACATTAAAAACCGGTGTACTATGAATACAAATTGCAAATATAGAGTTGCATACGTCATAATATTACAGTGAAGTGGGTTAAAACACGATCAGTGGCGGTTTTTGAAGTGGGGCGGGATCTCTCAGCCTTACCTCTCGCCCTGTAACGTTTATCATGATTCTAAACTTCACCTAAATCCAACTTTCGTCCTCAAACAATTCCTGACAAACCATGGTAAATTCCAACAGTACCTATAGTGTATTGAAAAAAATATCGGGATACTGTTATATAGAAAAACAAATATTTAAAAACTGAAAGTAAAGTACAAGTTTATAAAACATGTGTACGACAATAATGACATATGGTGCTGATACAAGAGCAGATACTAACCAAACGAAACAACTCATAAGGACAGCAGAAATGAATACTTTAAACCATAATAAAAAAAACAAGAACCAGGATGTAGGGGAGGAATGAAATATCATATATGATGAGACATTTATTACAACAAGGAAAATGGAATGGAATGCACACAAGGAAGAGCTATTGATACGAGGCTTATTAAAGCAACGAAATACTTATATCCTACAGGGAAAAGAGAAATGAGCAGATCCCTTAAGAGATGGAATGAGATGTAAATATCATTGACATAGTGTGTATAATGCCTATAGAAAATAAGAAGAAGTTTCACCGAAATATTCATGCTCAGCCCGTAAAGAACCCGAACATAGTGCTACGAAAGAGTTGTCAAAATCACGGATAATACAGTTCATAAATTAAATATTCAAGACACTGGAATAAACATTATAAATTAATGGACAAATGCGAATAACTGCAAAACCCTAACTCTAACACTGGATAATAAAGAACCAATTTTACATGTTTAACAAATAGCTTTTGTAGATTAAATATCCTTCGATATACCCATTGGGTAAAACGCTGGTTACAAGAACTTGTTGAAATAAAGAAAAAACAATATTGCAAACGTCCGTCACTCAGGAACTACATAAAATAGGCGAATTCCTCAGAATCTTTATTCTGTAATCAAATGTTTTTATGTTTGTCTGGATACAAAATACGAGATAAAAAATAGATTTTACAAGGGAACTGTCAACCATTGCATGCCGAAACCTACCTTGGAATTTCTTCCAGAGAAGCGTTGTGATGTAGAAAGGCCGTGTCCAAAAAAATATCTTCAGTTATAACTGCAAGGCTCTAAAATTCAGCGCTAAATATCTCATTAAAACTATAGAGAAGTAATGCAACACCTGAATTTCTAGATTGGATATCGTTCACTATCTGCCGTCCACGCCGCGCCTCGCCTCACATCACTCCGCTTGTACTCGTGCAATGAGTTCATCTGTTCCGTACTATGGGTTGACATTGCTAGATTATGGCTTTGAGTTCTGTGCCTTGCAGTTAAAAAGGGCAGATTTTTTTTTGACACGGCCTTGGTATATCACAACGCTTCTCATGGAGAAAGTTCGCGGTAGGATTCGGCATGCAATAATTGACAATTCCCTTGTTAGATGAATTACACATGGAATATTTGGAAAACAAAATTTCTTATTACAAGTCAAAATAGATACAGCATGTTCTTCAAATTAAAGTTTACAGTATATCCAACCAGATGTTAAGCTATCAATCTGTAGGAAGAAGACTAGGACGTCCGCTCAAGAGACTTCTGGATGATAATTCTATTAAAGCGGAAACAGCTCAACAAATTACCTAATTTTTAAAATTAAATACGATGATGATAATTTTGCTGGTTTACGGAATATAGACGTATATTTTCTTTCATAAATAACCTATATAGTTTTATAACGAGAAGACAAAAATCGCACCCGATAGAAAGTTTAAAAATGTTTTTACTAAAACTATGCCTTTCGGATTAACCACCACTCTTAATGATCCAATTTTGCCGATTATCAGTTTTCTAATACTTGTTTTTTTAAATGTTGAATGCGAGTTTCTTTGCGAAAAAACAAACATGGCGGCCGTTTGAGTAATTATTAAAATTTCGTGTTTCAGGTAAACCCCGCTTCCAAAGGTCCGATTTTGTTGATATTCGGTTAATACTTTCCTCGTTTTATTTCACTATTATATATCGACTTTTTGTAAAATATCGAAAATGGTGGTCGATAGAACGATTAAAATTAATTTTAGCATCAGGTTAACTTCAGTCTTAATTGCTATATTTTACTGGTTAACAAACTCGACATTATTGTTATTAATTTATTCTTATATTCTTTCTAGATTGCTTTAAAAACAATTTCGGCCGCTAGAACGTGAAGAGAGACATACATATAAAACACAAACACACACTCACACACAAAAACCCCACACTATACATATATATGACATGAAAAAAAAATAAATGCGTCAATCGGGATTTGAACCAGAGTTTCTAACTTTATACGTCAAGCGCTCTAAACAAACTGAGTTATCAGGAATCCTAACACAAA
Organism: Diploptera punctata; assembly: GCA_030220185.1. Lineage (NCBI taxonomy): Eukaryota > Metazoa > Arthropoda > Insecta > Blattodea > Blaberidae > Diploptera > Diploptera punctata. Next base: position 360,170 of record JASPKZ010007366.1, on the reverse strand, counting down.
CATTGATTTTTCTTGCATACAGTATGTCAATTTGTTATTCATACACTTAGATTTTATAATTGAAATAGCATAATTTTAATTCTCAGAATATTGGAATTATATTTTGCCATTAACTAAACATTTTCAGGTATACTTCTTTACATAATATATACAAATCAGCAAATTATATAATTATTTAACGTATAATATATTTAAAAACTTTCAAAGTTGTAAATTTTATAGTCACTTTTCTATTCATACAGTCACATTGGGGAGGGGGGAAATGAAGAAAAAAAAAAGAACTGTCCTTAATAATTTCTAGGGTAACCTTCAGCTTTAATTACAACTTGACTTTTACGCTGCATGGATCTAACAAGCTATCTAACATATCTGAGGACTGATTTTGCACCATCACCATTCTTCAGTAACCACCTTTTTCAATTCTTCTTTGGAAGAAGGATTTCTGCTGTGGACCCAAGTTTCAAAAACGCCCATAAATGTTCTATAGGGTTTAAGTCAGCAGATTGAGGAGGGATTTTCAATTGCTTTGGCACGTTCCATATCAACCAAGTCTTATTTAAGTCCGCTGAATGTTTGGGGTCGTTATCTTGTTGGAACATGTACGTAGGGAGCATATCCAATTTTGCTGCACTTTAACATTCTTACGAAGAACGTCGTTATACACAAATTTGTCCATAACATTGTCAATGAACTGTATATTGCCAACCCCTTTTGCCGACATACAACCCCACAACATTATAGACCCACCTCCATGTTTTACTGTAGGTGTTGTATTGGTCACATCATTATCCGCATTGGCTTTTCTCCAGACTCTATGAACGCCATCTGAACCGAGTAGGTTGATTTTAGTCTCATCAGACCAGAGAACATTATTCCAAAATGCTTGCCCCTTATTTATAAGTTCTTTTAAAAACTGTAGTCTTACAACACGGTTCTTCTTACTTACATATGGCCTTTTTCTAGTCATTCTTCCATGATAGCCATTTCTGCGTAACACCTTCCGAACTGTCTCAGTACATACCTTTTTACCAGTAGAAACGTCTAGGGTAGATCGCAACTTTGGAGCACTAATTTTGGGGTTGAATTTCACATGTCTCACAATGGTACTCTCCTCCTTTTCACTTAACTTCTTTTGTTTAGGGTTTCTCGGAACATTTTCTACTGAACCTTTATACTTCAATTTATTTAGTATATACTGTACTGTTGCATGACATTTGCCTATCAGTCGCCCTATTTTTCTCAAAGAATATCCCTTAAGTGCAAGATTTACAGTTGTATCCTTGAGATCAGAACTGAGTTCTTTACATTTACCCATTTTGGAGGCGACTGACTGCCAGTGTACACAACCAGCACAGTAGACAGATGTAAACAAATGCACAACTTAGAGTATTCATGTTGCATTAATATTTAAGCAAGTTAGACAAGCAAATAAAATTTGTTTATTTTATAATTAATTTTTGAACTACATATTTAGATATAACTTAGTGTTTCCTTCAAAGCACAATAAATATTTTTTCTTTTCTTTTAAAACTTTCTGAAAATTGAATTTTTATCAATAAAAATGCCTATGTATAAATATCAAATTGACATACTGTATATTTAAAAAATAAATGTTTGTGTTACGATTCCTGAGTAGCTCAGTTGGTTGGAGCGCTAAACGTATAAAGTTAGGATCTCGGGTTGAAATCCCGACTCAGGCATTTATTTTCCTTTTCATATAATATTTCCCTTCATTGCTAAATGTTAAAAACATAGTTATAAAATCTATACATCTAATATATAAAACTTAATGTTTGTTTGTTCGTATTTTATGAGCTGCCATACCGTTCATCCGATTGTAATGGAGCTTTTTGAAAAACTTCAGGAGATTCCCGGAATGAACATAGGCTATCCATTCATCCATAGTAATTCTGCCCGAGGGCAGGTCTTCCATTACAATCATAGCATTTTCATGCTATGCTTTACTAGGGAATTATAGGTGTGATAAGCTTCCCGTTGCTTTCCACACCGGTGAAGGATGATGATGATAATGATAAGGGTGATGATGGTGGCCGGATGATTTTCGGGGACCGTTGGTCCTAAAGCTTCCTGACATTTGTCTTATAGGTGAGCAAAAATCCCGGAGCCTGTCCCGACCGGGAATCAAACCCGGGCCCGCTGGGTGACAAGGCAGCACCCTACCTCGAAATCACAGCGGTGGTCAACTACACCCTTAAAAATCACTATTTGCAGTGAAAAACGTGAAAAAGTCCCTTAATGTATACAGAATTGAATATCTCAAAAAATACTACAACAAACGTCCGCTACAGGATATGTTTATATTTTACAAATAACTCACAATAACCATTTTTGTCTTCGTTTAGCCAAGAAGTTCGGAGTAAGTAGATTATTGGGCAAGCGTAGCAGAAAATGGCGGGTTCTTTTATGGATAACTCACAATACCTAATTTTGTCTTTCAGCTCATTTATGCCAAGAATATCGGGATAAGTAGATTCCCGGGCAACGACGAGTAATCAGCACGAGGTGCCTTAAAATAATTGCGATATAAATTTATAATTACTTTTTCTTTTATTATTCAACCAAATATAAAACACATTAATTTTCGTCTTTCAGCTTATTTGTGCCAAGAAAATCGGGATAAATAGATTCCCGGACAACGCCGGGTAATCAGCACGGTGTATCTAAAAATTATTACGATATATATTTATAATTATTTTTCCTTTCACTTATTCAACTGTACATAAAAACACATTCATTTTCATTTCTTTAGCCGTAGCATCGCACACCGAGTACTAGCTAGTATTCAATACAAATTAATATGTGGAAGTAAAATAGGATAGAATATGTATAAGGTTTTTTTTTAAATCTCCGACCGCTCTTGGAAACTTGAGTCAATATACCTTTAAGTAGAAGGTCAAACTAAGGTTAAAATAAAGAGATTTGTTGATAACATCAAATGCCAAACGTTTAGCAATAAACTTACATATATCATAACAGAAATCAACGAACCTTGTGCAGAATTCGAGACAACCCCAGTTCCTGCATCCATTCCACACACATCAAAACACGCGTAAAACATTACGAAAACACTGTACACACGCTTAAACAACTATCACAATTATTACAAACTTTATTTATTAAGTTTTGCACACGACACGAACTGGTTTTATACAAGGTACGCCATCTTAATACTCAACTGTGTTGCATATCAACAAAACACAAACGTTATGCGGAGAAGCTTGTGTAGCGTTTACAAAAGACAAGCGATTCCTTAATAACAGAAACAACGAAAGCGTCATCTCGCAATATCATTTAGTACAAACCTACATTATAAAATAATTATATAACACACATTTTAAAAAAAATCTTATACGTAAAAATGACTGTCCGATTCGGTCTTTCCTTTATGAACTCAAAAACTACTTCACCTATTTTAATGGAGTTTTTACCATCATTCAGATATGTTTTAAATTAATGTATATAACATATTATCGAACGTTCTATGGCGCAGAGTAGCGTGTTGCCTTGTTATGCAGCGGGCCCAGGTTCTATTCCATTTCGAGACAAGTTTCCTCGGTGACGTTTGTTCGAGGTTTTTCTTCGCCTGTAAGACAAACGTCAGGAAACTTTAAGGTCCAAATGGTCCTCGAACACCATCTGGCCAACACAATCATCACCATTCTTATTCGCCTTAGGTTATGTTTAGGATTAGGGACTCTCCTGGCGCATCATTATCATCATCACCCATCATATCTTTGAGGCACCTTAACTCCGCCTTCCAAGCGCCACAACATCAAAAGTGGGTTTCACAATTAAGACAATGCCAGGAGAGAACACCAGAAATGTCTAAATGACAACCTGGGAGATTGAATAAAAAAACTAATGAAAAACGTCCATCAATGCACTAAAAACTCGCTTTTGGACGCTAAACTGGCTTACGCTCTCTGAACCATAACAGATACACCAAATGAATATACCCAGAATTAAAAATCTCAAAACATTCTACAAAAATGTGTGCAACAGCATATATCTCTCTTTTACGGATAACTCATAATAACCATTTTTGTCTTCCAGCTCATTGATGCCAAGAAGATCGAATTAAATAGATTCCCGGGCAACCCTGGGTAATCAGCCCAGGGTATCTAAAAAATTACGATATAAATTTGTAATTATTTTTCTTTTTAGTTATTCAACTACATTTTATTTATTTAGACGTAGCAGCGCACGCCGGGTATTATATATATATATATATATATATATGATCGTCTACCGCTGTGGTCTCGAGATAGCGTGCTGCCTTGTAACGAAGCGGGCCCGGGTTCGATCCCTGGTCGGGACAGTTTTTCTGGGTGAGGTTTTTATCGGGGCTTTTCCTCACCTGTAAGACAAATGTCAGAAAACTTTAAGGCCCAAACGGTCCCCGAAATCATATGGCCATCATCATCATCATTCTTCACCGGTGTGGAAAGCAACCGGAAGCTACCACACATACAATTCCCTAGTAAAGCTGCAAGCATAGCATGAAAATGCTATGATTGCAGTGAAGGACAAATAAAAGAACAAGGAAAATAAATGGATTAATATTCAAAAATCTCCATGCATATAATCTACTCGGGAAGAATTACTACGGATGGATTATATATATATATATATATATATATGATCATCATCTTCATGGATTAGGCCTGTTGGCCTGTTCCGATTCAAAATTGATCACGCTTTCAATTTAACGGTCGACCTAAATTAACCCCCCCTCGGATTATAATATAAAACAGTTCTTGTCATCCTAATGTTTGACGTTCGTATTTATTATATATTTTTCTATTAACGTAGTGATTGGTTCTACGTTCAATTTCTTTATCATATCAGTATTTATTTTGTGATCTAATCCATAGTAATTCTGCCCGAAGGCAGGTCCTTCACTGCAATCATAGCATTTTCATGCTATGCTTGCAGATTTACTAGGGAATTTTAGGTGTGGTAGCTTCCCGTTGCTTTCCACACTGGTGGATGATGATGATGATGATGATAAGGATGATGATGATGATGATGGCCATATGATTTCGGGGACCGTTTGGGCCTTAAAGTTTTCCTGCCATTTGCCTTATAGGTGAGGAAAAACCCCGAGAAAAACCTCACCCAGAAAAACTGCCCCGACCGGGGATCGAACCCGGGCCCGCTGCGTGACAAGGCAGCACGTTACCTCGAGACCACAGCGGTGGACATTGTGATCTAATAATGATGCGAATTAAGAGCAGAGCAGGAATGCAAACTTAGGGAAATAAGAGGCCGCAGGAAATACACAGGTAGTTTCACCATTAGAACACTACATTTGACAATTTGTTAAGTAGGATTTCACTCATAGCGATATTAAACTTAAAAAGCTAACACAAATAACTCAGCCTAACCTTAAATTAATTCAACCTAATGTCATTACTCAATTCACATTAGGTTGATAGCAAGAGATTTAATCGAAGATAATAGAAAATAATCTCAAAGATAATTGAAAAGAATCACGACGATAAAAAATAATAACGAAAATAATTACGGACATAATCAAAATGATCTCGAAGATAATAGAAAAAAATATAATTTCAAAGATAATTGGCGAGAATCACGATAGAAAATAATTACGAACGTAATACAAAATAATCATAAAATAATAGAAAATAATTGCCATAGTCTGTAATCTACAGCCCATTTTAACATGCACATAATATAGTCACCTTTATTTTAATAATCTCCGTATTACATACACCATAAGGAATTCATAGTCACGATAGGAGCCAGTTGAGAAGGGTAAAATATAATTTGGAATTTAAAACATTATGTCTACTTCTGAATACCAAACGTTAATTAAAAATTGTTGTGTTAATTAAGGGTGAATTTCGCTATAAAATGTATGTGTATTTTTAGACATCTTAGATTATTCAATCTGAATTAATTACACTGGTCAACATGATTTTTGTCTCATGAGTACCAATAGTTGTACTTAATGCAGTTTTTTATTGTGTTTTCAAATATGTATTCGGAATTTCTCCATCACCCACAGTTTTTTTATTTCAATTTCAATTAATGGATTTAAAATAATAATAATAATAATAATAATAATAATAATAATAATAATAATTTTATGTAGAAAGAATGGAAGAAAGTAGATTACCAAATAAAATCTTCCATTATTTTCCAAGAGGAAGAAGAGATGCCGGACGTCCTCGGAAGAGATGGTCTTAAGATCTATTAGTGAAGACGGAACAGACAACTCTTGCCTAAACCAGGAAGTGAAAAAGAAATAATATTTTTTTTAATAAACCTAGATTTCTTCCCGGAAAATCTTGGCGCAGTGAGCGATGAGCACGAGGAACACTTTCATTAGGAGATTTCAGCTATGGAAAAAAGATATCAAGGCAAATGGAATCCTAATATGCTGACCGATTATTGTTGGACCATCAAGAGTGATGCTCCACAGGCGAAATATAGCAGGAAATCGTCATTTCTTACTTTCTAGGTGAGTCCGAATGTTCGAGTATTGTGTGTAGCTATGAATGTAGAAAATATTAAAGTGTTTGAAATTATAAAAACCTGTCTCTCGGAAACCTTGCGTGATGGATAAAAACCGATATCATAATTGAGTTCAGGAGAAAAAATACTATCAGAATCACACATGTCTCTTTCTTGAGACAAAAAAGTTTATTTTTTGTTGCTCAGCGTTATTAAATAATTGAGCATTGTTTACTAGTTTTGAGATTCGGTTTTCTCACCTTGCGTAATAATAGCCATAATAATAAAGAGAAATATGAATGTTACTACAAGTAGCGATTATATACAAAAACTGATCTTAACAATTTGATTCTTGTACCTTCAATATTTTGAATGCATAATTTTGTAAAAATTTTACTTCGAAAAATGTTTTGTACAAATTACTGATAAATATATGAGTTCTGAAGGATGATTTTACTATATCTGCTAAATGCTTCATAATGCATTGAATAAAGTGTAATGAAAATTTTATAGCCTTCTTCGAGTCGATAGTGAGGGAAAATTATATCAGTAAGACAATTTTCCGAGAATTATTTATAAATTAATTGCAAATGAACGGTTTAATATATATGTGTATGTGTGTGTCTAACCCTTAAATTGGCAAAACACAAATTTCTTCTGTTAGTTATTTGAATGTGGCGGACCTTACTGAAAACGGAATCTTATGTAACTGTTATGATTCTGTATATTGTATAATTAGATACACGTTTAAGTGGTTTATTTTAGTTCGTTTTCTTCTGATTTATTTTTAAAAAATAATTAATTAAACCAACTGATGTATCCAAAAGGATACATTACGAATTTAAGGGCTAACAAGGAAACTATCAGTCGCTGAATGCCGAAACCAATTTTGAAATTTCTTCCAGAGAAGCGTTCTGATGTATAAAAAAATATCCTCCGTTTTTTAACTGCAAGGCACTAAAATCCACTCTAAAACTATCATTTAAATTATAAAGAAATAATACAACACCTTAATTGGTTGATTGGATAATTCTAACTACCTGCTGTCCCCGCCGCATCCTGTCACACTCCACTCCGCTCTTATTCAAGCTGGGAGTTCACCTGTTCCTTATATCGAGTTGGTATTGCTGGATTCTGGCTTCGTCTGTGCCTAGTACTTAAATTCGCCAGCTATTTTTTGAACACGGCCTTGGTACATCAAAACGCCTCTCTGGGAGAAATTTCAAGGTAGGTTTCGACATTCAATAGTTGACATTCCCTGATAAGTAGGGCAAGGATTTTAATGCACTAAAAGTTAAGATTGCAACACAGATAGTGTATATTATTCAACTGTTTATGTGTGAAAGTAAGACAAAATACAGTCAGAAGTCTAACTTCTCATTATATTATTCAACTGTTTGTGAAACCTACACAAAAGACAGAAGTCTTACTTCTAATTATACTCTATTATATCTAGTGCAAGCATTTTAATTCACTAAAAGTTAAGATTGTAATATAGTATAAGTAGAAGTAAGACCAGCCTCATGGACTTGTGGTCAGCGTTTCTGACTACAGTTCATGAGGTCTCGGGTTCGATTCCCGGTCAAACCATAGGCATTTTTCTTTAAAGGGAATTATTCCTGTGGTTGCCCATGGTCTGGAATTTAGGTTAAGAACTCTCCTGGCGCTTCATTATCATTTATCGCCCATCATATCATCGGGATAACGTAATTCGCCTTCTAGGCACCCCAACTTCAGAAGTGGGTTACAATTAAGCCAATGCAAGGAGAGAACACCAGAAATGTCGAAACGACAACCTGGGGCATTGGAAAAAATAATTAGAAGTTAGACTTATGACTATCTTTTGTTTTTGTTTCACCTATAAACGGTTGAATAGTTTAATGATAAGTAAGATTCTGACTGTCTTTTGTCTTGGTTTCACACATAAACAATTGAATAATATATACTATCTGTGTTGCAATCTTAACTTTTTAGTGCATTAAAATCCTTACCATACTTATAAGCATATTCCAAATTAACACGAAAACTTGTAGTAATATCAGGTAATTAGAAACAGGGACAAAATTATTTGATTTCTAATTACTTTTTACACCTCATCACAACTGCTCTCCTCCTACACTAATACACTGTACTGATAGTAAAATGTAGGTTTTATGGTCGCCTGTACAATGATGAATATTTTACAAGCTAATAGATCATGATTGATAGTAACTGTTGCAGCCAGATATTTCGTCTCCAGCTGCGGAGGACATATTGAGTGGCTGAATAGGTTCCGAGTTGCCATAGCCGGAGATGAAACGTCTGGCCGCAAGAGCTAATAGCAACCACGACCTAACAGCTTGAAAATGTTCATCATTGCTCTTTTAACCCATTCGCCTCAAAAGACGAGGTAGACTCGCCGGCAGTTAAATGACCTTCAACTCAGAATACGAGGGACACTCGCTCAAGTCTGCTCTTATATATTTTGCATATCATGTACACCCATTGTAAGGGCAGTCCTTTGTTAACATTTATACATAATAGAGGAATGTGTTTTTGCCTTCACCTTTATTGTAATCTCAAGTACCGTTACTTTTGTTTGTTTTGAATGTCTGAAAATAGACAGTATAATTTGCCTTACCTTAAAATCGGTTTCTGAGAAAATATGTTTAGCATTTAAACCTGAAACGAATGGGTTAAGGAGAGTGTATCTCGTTAATGTTAGTGTGACCAAATGTATCTACAATTTTCTCTGGAACTGTTTAAGAAAATGTATATAATTTTCTCAATGTTTAGATTCATATTTATAAAATTCATTGATCAAATTTACCGAATATGCCATGTTACATTCTTATTATAGAACAAGATTATATATATTTAAACAGCAATTAAATAAAGTTACATCTCTCTCCAGTTGAGTATATATTTTTAAACCGGTTTAATAAGAAGACGGGATATGAAGTGAGGTATGAAGAATTTTAATTTAAATCTTATAATGACTTTTGTTATAAAAGTTCAATATGAATCATTGTTTACTTATTTATTTACCTTAGTTTAATTTTTCCTTTTATGGGTATTTTTACGTTCCCACGCCGCACGAGCATTAGAGGGACACTACCTTCTCGGGAGATGAATTTAAACTCTCGATCGCATATTTTTTTTTTATCACACAAGGAGATGAGGACCTCCATGAATGAGTGATCAGATATTTACCAGGGCCACCTCTGAGACAACTCAAACATTTAAGACAAGACAAGTATTTCACTTACTGTACAAATTCATATTAAACAAGGCGAATATGAAACATATGATTATGATGGCCAGATTATGTTCGAGGACTATTTGGGTCTTAAAGTTTCTTGACCTTTGTCCTACACGAGAGGGGGGGGGGAAACCGAAAAAAATCCTTACTCAGGAAATTTGTCCCTACCGGGGATAGAATCCGGCCTACTGGGAATGAGGCAACGACGTCACCCTGAGATCACAGCGTTGATCAATATGTATGAATGTATACATTGTAAAAAATTGATTACTTATCTACGACGGTTCCACGCCTTAGCCACGTGGTTTAAGACATGACACCATGGTGAATAGATACTGCTCGGTCCCCATGGAGAAGAGATTTCTTATGGAATTTCGTTCAGTATGGAACCGATGCCCATCCAATATCGTGAGGAATTTGAGTAGTTACAGGTTGGGAAAACCAGCTATAACGGCTAGGGTACCCGACATGCTGACCACATGTCATCCATATACTCTCAGGATGATCGTTGACTTCTGTGATAAACGCATGTGGATGTGAAGTCACAGCCGGCTCATAGGCCAAGGCCTTCTAGGTCTGTTGCACCATGGACTTTACCTTTAACTTTTGCAGAGAAAACGAGACATTAATTTGGTTAGTTAGATATTTCATACTTCCCTTAAGCCACTTTCCCCGGTTTATTTATTCTTGAAAATTAAAATATTCTCGTTGAACTTCTAGAAGATTTACGGGCTGTTGGCCGTGGTCTTGTCTTGAGGATGCCGGACGCAGTCTCTGGCGAAACGTCGGGGAACTACAAGCCTCAAGACCACGGCCAACAGCCCGGAAATCTTCTACAAGATCATTATAGTAACTCCGGTCGTGAAAGCCTATGTCAATATATTCTCGTTGAAATTTGTAACTAATCAAAACAACGTAGAATTCTGAGGCCTGTTTCGAATAATTATTATGTGAAAATAATAAATAAAGTGAAGATTGGCCAATGCTAGCCGCTCTATTCTATACACACTCTATACATTTACAAACGTGGCGGACATGCGCAGTGCTGTGCTCATACCGACAGACATTTTATAAAAGAATTCTCATGCTATAATAATCACAATATCAAATTATTGTAATATCATAATTGTGCTAATGCGTATTCATAGTCGTGAAGCAAGCAGACGTTATTTCACACAAACAAACCAATAAAAAAATTCTTCCAAAAATGTCTGCCCATGTTTCATTTGTGCTCTTACAATGTGACATGGAAATAGCCTTCTGTTAACACTACAAATAGAGTATGGCTTTTATTTTATCTTATTTATAGGCTAAATCTCAGTATTTTATTTAATGTTTACGGTTTAAGAATTTTAGCAATATGTAATTAAATAATAAATTGATTTAGTGTTTACTTGATGAAAATACATGATGTCTATTTACCAAATTAAACTATCAAAGTTTTATACGATTTTCATAGATATTTATTTCAGACATTCGTCTGAATAAGATTCAGTGCATTGAAACAACTGTTATGAATGTTAAATAAAACAAATATATACGAAAATCAAATAAATCTTTGATAGTTTTATTTGGTAATTAAGTGTTATTAATTAATTTTTCCGGACAAGCCCTATGTAGGCCAAAGTTAACACAACTAGAGAGACAAGGATTTGAACTCTAGATCTCCAGCTTTACGCGTTGGCGTTCTATCAGTGAGCTACTTAGGCACAGATCCAAGAGTAAGTACAACTTTCGGCTCCGATCCATTTGAGTGATGATTTTTTCATAATATTCTTAAAAAATAATAAATTTTACACCTCAGCGAGTTCTGGGCTAAATGGGAGCAGATTAATAAACTTATGTCTTAATAGTATGACCGTATGGGCGCCTACCGATATGCCGTTAAGAAACTATCCCCGAGTTTAAGCCGCAAACTTATAATTCAAGGGTATAAAATATGTGACATGAAATTAAAACCCACTTGGACTGTGGGAAGAAAAATTACCGCAAACGTTTGTTTTAAATTAATATAACATAAAACTTTAATTATAAGACAGCATTAGAGATAGAAATAAAATCTAATATTGATTTTCAATTTTTCAAGCGACGATATTAAATACCTTTGCATGGAGTTATTATTTGGTGCTCCACTATTGGATGGTCCCAAACAACGCAAGGATACTATGGTGATGGGAGAAGAACCAGAAAATACTTTTTTTTTTAGTCTGACCTTTAGTAGTAAATGGAATACGTACAAGGACATCGCTTTCTGGGCTCAGTTAATGCATTTTCACGTGGAATTAAAACATACTGCATTATTTAAATTCTCAAAAATGGGGATAGGCGAAGATAATTTAAGAAATACGTAAAGACAATAGTGTAATATAAGGGATGAAGGACAAGTGAACAATATCAAAATAATGTGAAAAGTACGAATTATGTAATATTATGTAGGCATACCCACTATGTAAATAGGTTATGTAACTATGTAATATTACCACGATAATGGGGTATGCTGAGAAATAAAGGAAAGGGGGCACGCCCTAATTGTCCTAAAAGAAGAGGGGTCCTTAGGGAGACACATTATTTGTAGCAAGCTATAGAAATGCATATATATACTTTTTAGAGCCCCTATTATTATTTTTTTCTAATTCAGGGGTCAGGCATTTCTGTCTATTCGGGCCCTACAAAATACTATCCACTCATTTTGTCAATGGTCGTCCATGACTCCTCCGTCCTATGGCTTTGTATAACAGTGACTGTGTTGCTATATTACGTAAATGTTCCCGGTTAAATTGATCTGTCCATGTTGTCCTATATTCAATTATTCTTCTAAGTTGAATATATATTTTCATTGTTACATGAGTTCATAACTTCTTTTTTTTATGTATAAATTTGTAACGTTGCTACCAGACAAATTTAATTTGAGTATCTTATATGTTATTTATTTATTTACACAATTGCAGAGGAATTGACAGAAGACATTGCCCATAATTATTATGAGTAAAGCTTGTAAGCTTGTATATTAGGGCCTGTAGGTGCATATTTAATCAATGTCCAAATTTCACTTTCGTACAAACATTGCAGGCATATTGTAAAGTTTTATCAGAATTTCTCAGCGATTTTTTATTTTTAAAATTGTGACAAACATATTATGAAATGTTAATTTTTTCCTTTCTAATTAAAAGATAAAATTATGCCTATAGCTTATTTCATATCTAAATAATTGAATACATGGACTTGTTATATTGACATATATTGTGAATAACGTTGCCTCTAATTACATGTTTTTCACATAAAGCCATCAAATTAGATTTGTCAATTGAAATTTCTAAGTTAAAAGTAACTTTTATTATATTATCTAAATTATAAAATGCTTTCAGTAAAAGGTTCTCTGATCCAGATATTATTAGATCTTAGTCTTCAGCATGTAAAAGAATTGATAAAATTAAATATGTTAATTTAAATTATATATCATTATTTGTTTTCAATATACTATTTCTATAGTCCAATCCAAAACACTATATTTCTGAAACACAAGATTTGGCAATGTGACTAAACGTATCAAAAATAAAATCGGTTGATGTATATTGCAGAGGAGGATTTCAAGAACATTGTAAAACTGGTGGGAGTCACAAATGCAGGCACAATAAAGATCCAAGTGAAAATAAATTAATATCTATATGTAAGTTATTAAATAGGGTTTAAATACGCATATTTACGCTCAACTGTAGAAAATAAGGAACTGAAATACAAATCTGGTAATCGAATCCTATTGTAACAGAAATGAAAAACAGTAATTCCTATCAAATTCATTATTCACGTTTTTTAATGTTAATAATTTTGTTCCATGATAACTAATGAAATGAAAACAAAATTATGACTCTAAAAATCAGTTTCGAGGTCACATAAAGACCTACATATTTGGAACCCAGAAATAACTTTTGCTTTCAAAATTAATATTATTTTGCTCTCAAAAAATCTATTAAATACATAAGAAACATTTATGCCACAATTTCACTTCAGGACCGAAGGTGACATTTTAAAACATTCAGCCAATATCCCTGAAGAACATGTGCATATTTGTCGGGCACCAGTATTCTTATACAGAAATATGAAGCTGATAAATATACTAATTGTATTTATAAACTATAACAAACGCTGTAAAAACTGTTTAATAATAGTTGGAATCATTATGACTACAGTTCGGCCTATTAATGGTGAAATATTAAAATGTTAACTGTAGCTAATTTTAGAATTATATTTTATGTGCAGTCTCCCTATAATAAAACTACAATTCAAAACGAAATAAACAAAAGGGCAATAATAACGCAGCATACTAATTTAAAGAGAATGTATCAGAAGGTATTTCCATGAATTGTTTGAATATGTTGATTACTAATGCAAGCGCCAGCAGCGACTTAACTTAGAACTACACAAAGTGTTTAGTACCTGCTTGAACTGCCGGATGGCACCATTGATGCGAAGTGAGTCCGCGGCGATGCCAGCGATGCCATCGCCAGGTTCTCTAAGCTGCCGCAGAGAGACGCTAGGCTGCGTCGACGTGCTTCCATGCATGTGGTGTAAACATGACCCCGTGGCCGACGCTTCAGGCTGCGAACTCTGTCGAATGATACGGGAGCTACAAGAAAAAAGAAAATCGCTGTTTAGAGTAAATTAATGTCAACAGAATACCTTACACATATATTCACAAATCCACCTAACACAAATGGCAACACCACATTTTTAAAAATAACATAAAACCTATCCCTATAACCACGAAAGTTTCCAAAATCTGTTTTCTTCTCGGTTTTTGTTTTCATCTCATCCCTCCCTGAGCCCACACATCTTTAATATTATCATAAAACCCCTTCACAACACTGCTTTCTCACGGCCTGACGTTACACAAAATTATCAAAATTCAAAAACAACAAAAAAACACATACGTGTAAAACCGAGGAGGATAATTAACAAGTCCCTAAAACAGCGAGAGCAGGCTCACACCTGAATCTCATATCCACACAACAAATATGTTTTATTAGTTATTATTTTATTTTACGATGCTTTTAGCAGATAAGTTCATTAGAGTCACGGTTTGAATGGCTTCACCGTTTGAATTTGCATGTTTGTATTTCGTAATTTCCGCAAGTGACATGAGTGTTCAAGGGCAACTATAATCGAGTTAATGTACTTATAGTTTTATCATAAGTAATGCCACGAGTGATTTCCAAATTATCGATAAATTAACGACTCGCGAAGTGAGGAGTGAATTTATCAAGAGAATTTGGAAATCAAGAGTAGCATTTGTTAGGACTATTTAACGAATAAAATTAAGCTGTTTACTCACAAATCATTATTTAAATATAGTTATTTTAAAATATGTATATATTTAATGTAAACGGCGATGTTTGAAAACAAATGAGAAACGTTTGTTCATTACTGCAACCAGATTATATTATTTATTGCTTAAGGATCGCAATATTGTAAGAATGCACTCCAGTGGAGAAAAAATGAAACATCTCATTAAAGGTTATTAATTAATATCTGATGTCCTATGATGCAAATATGTCAATTATATTTTTCTGCAACGTTTATTCCTGGGAAATAATACGTTTAAGAAAGTGCAAACAGTGGTTTCTTTTTTTTTTTGTGTGGTATAATCAATTGCTATGAATGTTTTATATCTCGCAAGCGGAATCTGGTTACATTCGTGCACTATATATACAATCTGGGAGCCACTTGGTGAAATGAAGACGATAAAATTGAGGTGAAAAACGACTGTGATTTTGTAAATCAAAATTCATTGAAATGTGATTTACCATTGACTGTCATTAGGGGCATGAGTTAAACACTCATTATTAACAATTTTAAATCACCTTTTAATATTATATTAACAATGAGTAAAAGAGGGCTCTGAGAAAAGAAATTATAGACCTTATCACTTCCAGATTTCAATTAGGACGCTATAGAACGTGAGATGCCAGTATGTGATTGACAATTCTAATTCTTACAGGCTGTCACTTGCTTTCAACGTCCAAAATTATTTCTTACACGGAAACGGAAGCGTTAAACACAGACGAATGGAAAGGACCAAATTTTCGACTTCGCCACTTATACACACGCTTCGCCGCTCACGGCTTCCATGGGAAAATATGTCATAAACAAAGTTACCATGAACCCGAGGAAGCCTGCATCTGTAAACTCTGTAGCAAACCGTGCCCAAAGTATCACTTAGTGAAGTGCGAAAACAGAACTAAACAATTCACGAATTAATAGCAAAATGGTAAAACATGTATATAATATTAGTGTACACATTTTGTTTAATAAATATATAATAACATTATTTCTTACTGGAAGATATTGTACAAGGATGATGCCTACATTATTCGTAAATTCCAGGGTCAGATAACAAAAAGGCTATTGTCGAGCAGAAAAATACTTATTCGATGTCTGTCACATACTTATATCTCATGTAGTGTAATTGGCTTAGCCTTTGAAGAAAACATTAAATAAAATAACAATAACGACAGGGATTAAGAATTATTATAATATATTGCATTAAAAACTGCCTGATTTATATAGGCCCAGTCAAATTAAGACATTAGGAAAACTGACAACTCATTTCTCAGTTTCATGTACGCCTACTGTTTTTTTATATTAAGATATTTTATTTTTAAGTACTATACCTCTTAGACATTTGCCATTTTACAGATATTATTAAATGTATTTAAAAATCATTAACTAACTAGCTAACTCACTGGCACTATCGAACCCGTAGGTTCATGGCCGCGGACATAAGCTCTCCATACATCCCTATCCTGAGCTAATGTTTTCCAATAATTCCCTGTATAATCGACTTCTCTCAAATCATAGTTAACGTTATTCTCCCACCTCATTCTTGATCTACCAACTAGGCGTTTTCCCTCTGAGTTTCCTACTTGAAGCTTCCAGGCATATCTTTCATTTCCCCATTCGTGCCACATGACCTGCCCATTGCAGTCTACGAGATTTAACTGTTCTTGTTACATCTGACGTCCTATAAATACCGTGTAGTTCACTGTTAAGTAGTCTTCTCCATTCACCTGTCTGTTAATCTCTCTTTGGACCAATTGTTTTCCTAAGAACTTTATTCCAAATACTCGTAATCTCCATTCCTCCCTTAAGGTAGGAGCCTATGTTTCGCACCCATATAATATAACTGGATTTAAGAACCATTACAAAGAAAAAATATAAGAAATAATTGTTGTATTCTGTTACAAATATTTTAAACGCAGAGTCGTTCAGTGGATTTCAGCTATGATGTTGATATGTAGACATTTATATGTTCACTAAAACGTGACATTTGCAGATTTCGTGGTCAGATAATGACAGTACCGAATTCCATCTAAGAGTCTCAGATGTCTTTGGGAAGCAAATTTCACAACTGAGATACAAGAAAAGAATGAGGTAAGTCACGTTTTTGTTGAAATAGTGTTTGAGGCGCTATTACACTCTCCGTGAAAAACAATATAATGTAGAAGTGTTAAACAGTAACATATACCGTTTATTAATGGGTTCATTTCTCTAAAGTTTAGAAAACGGGTAAGGAATTATGGATGTCTTACAGCTAAAAGTACGTTTTCTAGGTTTCAAGGAAAAAATGATTTACCTGATGATGTATAAGAAATACGACTACACATTAGTTATTCGAAGTATACTTTTTATTCCTGGAAATCACGAGATGTGGATATGCAAAAATTAGTAGCTGAGGAAGAAATTTTTGAAAATAAATAATAGTTTTGAAAAACTAAAACAACACGCTTTATTAGAAAACCGAAGTCAAAAATGAAAAATAATTTTAATTTCCAACACGCTTGGAATAAATTTAAAGTGGTCAATAAAAAAATCATCTCCAACACATATAGAATAAAACTAGAGTTATCAACAAAAGAAAATAATTTTACCATCAAAAGCGTGGGGTGCTCTATATCAATTAATATATTTGATAATAAACAGATATTGGTAAACGTAAAGTCTCCAAGAAGAAAATGTAAAAATCATAAGAAGCACCCCACGCTTTTGATGGTAAAATTATTTTCTTTTTGTTGATAACTCTAGTTTTATTCTATATGTGTTGGAGATGATTTTTTTATTGACCACTTTAAATTTATTCCAAGCGTGTTGGAAATTAAAATTATTTTTCATTTTTGACTTCGGTTTTCTAATAAAGCGTGTTGTTTTAGTTTTTCAAAACTATTATTTATTTTTTATTTTTTAGTTTTAATATTTTACTGAATAAGATAAAAATGTAAATATATTTTAATTTGATACTATTGTAATATGAGCTAAAAGTAATACTCTTCTAAAAAAAAATCCTCCCCAGCCGGATTTGAACCAGTGATTTATGGATTACTGGAATCATATTCCAGTAGCTCAACGCTCTACCAACTGAGCTCTTACAACGATTGACTAAAAAGTCGATAAGTCCGCAACCTATTATACCAGTTTTAATTTGTTTGATTTTCTGATAATTCTGGCCAGGATTTTAGAAACAAAATATCAAATTATTGTAGTGTCACGGGTCCTTCATAAGTATACAAAGTTTCAAGTCGATCCAATGTTTCTAAGTGTGTGAAAATCGTGTTCAAAGATTCCGTTACATAAATACAAAGACACTTTTTTGATTTTCTGATGATTCTGGCCAGGAATTTAGGAAATAAATATGAAATTATTGTATTGTCACGGATCCTTTACAAGTATACAAAATTTCAAGTCGATCCAATTACTTTAAGTGGGTAAAAATCGCGTTGAAAGATTCAGTTACATAGATAGATAGATAGATATATACAGGTCAAGCTAATATAAAGCGTGTAAAATAGATATATTCCATAAATCAGCGAAATCGGACAATATGATTTGCTGAGGAATTCCCTTAGTTTACGCAGTTCCTGCGTGACGAACTTTTTATTTGGGGACATGTAAACTGGTTGAGGCAGTCCGTTGCAAGCTGGAAGGTTAGGGATTCGAGTCTTAGTATGGTCAGTATTTTTAAAATGATCCAAAACTCCTGGGATATCATGGCCCAGCCCCCACGGAAATGAACACTAGACGCTAGTTCTGAGGGTAAAGACGGCCATCACGCATGGCTGATATCTTGTGCCGACTGTCAAGGATGATGGGTGGTCTAACCTCCAATGGCCCCTTATGGCTCTTAATGACAACATTTTACGTTTACTTTTTTTTATATGTATTCAATGCCTCAGGTTGTCATTCCTAGTGTTCGCTCCTGGCATTGGCGTAATTGTAACCCACTTCTAAGGCCGAGGCGCCTGGACGACGGGATTATGCTTTCCAGATGATATGATGGGTAATGTTGATAGTGGTACAACAGGACAATTCTTAATCCTAGACTTAATCTAAGGTATGATGCTTACGATGGGGATATGATGTTCGGGGATCATTTGGGCCATAAAGATTCCTGACATTAGTCTTACAAGAGAGGAAAAACCCCGAAATAAACCTCACCTAAGAAACCTGTCCCGACCGAGACTCGAACTCGGCCCGCTGCGTGACAATGCAGCACGCTATCTCGAGACCGCAGCGATGGACCCTTTACTTTTTCTAGACATATATGTATTAAATTACGTAACTGAACTACTGTTGAGAACCAGTACTTACTCATTCGGTTATCAACACAGATAACAAATACTTATTCTAAAGAAAATTAATTTATATTCTACCGTGCGTCCCACTCCCAGCCTGGCCGACATCCACGGTCCGAGGGGTCTATTCATAACCTCATGCTGACTCCCTTCGTAGCCACGAGTAGCCGGCTCGGTTGGGAGTGGGACGCATAGTATATAACGTGTTTGCAGAGTGTAGTGTGGAAATGTTAATAATGCCGACATACCTGTAGGGTGAGGTTGTGAGAAGCACAGGTGGCGGGGGTGCAGGGCAGGACCCCCCTGTACAAGGGGCTGCGTTGCAGGGGCACTGATGGTGATGATGCAGTCCGACAGATCTCACGCTCTCCCTGGACACGGACCGCGCAAGAGGCTGCAGCATGATTGTTGAATGTGAATCTCTCCTCTCGCCACAGCGACATCTCGAGTGAGCGTGAGGAAGTAAGTGGTAGCCTGCTGAAGAAGTCCTCAAACGACAACTGCCGGCAGACGCAGAGGTAGCTGTTATCCCATGATGACTCCCTGCAGGTGATGTAACTCCGGCAGAAGAATCTCCTTGCAGCCGACAGTGGAGCTCGATGTCAGGGACTGATCGTGCCGCCCCTGAACTTTCCTCTATAAGGTAGACGCCCGCCCCGGACTCCTGGCTGCCAGTGAGGTGCCCCGGCGAGGAGAGTAATAAGGTGGTACATTCTTGGCGCATGAGCACGGGCTTGCTGCTCGCCGGTGTTATGGTGGGAGTGATGGTCACCGGGGGCTCTCGCGCCAACAAGCTCGTTGTTTCATCGCCGCTCCCGTAGCCAGAGTTCACTACTGTCTCCGCCTGTGTTGGGGGCGCTGTTGTGCTGCCACCGGTAGTACTCATTCTGTCAGGTCATCACTCACCACAACCTGCAACACAAACAATTACTGCTCATTTATCATCCAATTCCTGTGTTAAAAATACAAACGAAGCATACACTCGTGGTTACTTATTTTACCGTTAGTGATCGTCGTGCATATCATGAGGAAGAGACTAGGTGTGAAGAAGAGGCAAAATGAGAGATATATTTAAGGAATTAGATTTTCTGATTGTTGAGTTTATCTATGTTTTGCAACAAACGTCATTATGATAACTTTAAAAGTTCTTTATTTATAACAATTTCTTGTTGGTAATGTTGATCCCGCATTCGGTATTGCGTGTATTCATAGCAAATTTCATATAATACCAGACCGCACATCTACGATCACTTCAAAATTCCAGGACTATACCAGGACGAGCGACTAAAATTTCTGGGACCGGACATTAACTAGAAATCGTATTATGGCCCGCATATGGACGCCCCCGCTATGATTTACTGCAGTAGGGAATTTCATTTGCGGTAATTGGAGAATAGTATTATAGTGATGGTATATCCTGTGTTGAAATACAGTATATCAAGATCATGATTGTGATGTGATCATATGTTTAAAACTAAATTGTGTTTGGAGGATACGTACTATAAATAAGAGAGGGTTTTGAAGATTAACTGCCCTGTATTTCATCTAGTACTTGTTGAAATGCCATAAAAAATGAAAATGGATTTCCAGTTGATGAGACGTCTTTGTTAGAGAAACAGACAGCCGTTGTATAGCGTGAAGAGCCTCACATTGAAAGAACAAGCACACCGGGTATTGTCTGCACTTTCTCACAGTAAACACAAAACTTATGTAAGATATATCCTCTCGCCATCTTAATCTTCCTCATCACAATGTTTATAAGACTTGGAAAAATGTTAAGTGAATCATGTCTTATATCATAAAACTTCATAAACACTCCATACACATGGTTATGGAATTCCCTCCTCTTTTGTTAATATTTGCTCTAATCTTGGCTTCATCATTACCCCGTGTAAGGTATATGTATTTATTGGTGTTTCTCGTTTAATTTATCATATTTGTATTATTATTATTATTATTATTATTATTATTATTATTATTACTATTATTATTATTATTACTATTATTATTATGTTCATCGTATAAAATTTTATTTGTGCACAAAATTTACATTGCAACTTTTAATATATAATTAATTCTTTATAATTAGAGTAGTAAATATATACTATGTAAAATGCATTTGTAATTTGTGCTGGTTAAGTAGAAGAGAAAGCCTTATAGCCTTAACTCTGCCAGAATAATTAAAAAATCATCATCAACAACAATCACGGATTAAGCCCATGTGGCTTGTTCCGGTCTCATAGATTCTCATTCAAAAGGATGAATTTTTCTCTTTTTTTGGTCTACCAACATTCCTGTAACTAAGATTAATTTTTGATATGCGTTTATCTTTCATTCTTTGAACATGTTCTGTCCAGTTTTTTCTAGAGTCATTTTATCTAAAAGTTTAAAAATATTTAGCTCATTTCTAATATTTTCACTTCCCCTTTTATCTAGAAGTTTGCAGCCAGCTGCACTTCTCTGAAATCTCATTTCTGCTGCTTCTATAATCTTATCTTCTCTTTTAGTTAAAACGCCAAATTCACTACCATACAACAGGAAGAGGACCGCCACATCTTTGTAAAACCTTAGTTTTGTTTCCTTTCTTGTATTTTTAAAGATTCTCTTGCCATTATTACTATTATCTAACTGCCTCAAAACCTGGTTAATGTTATTTTCTAATCTTATTCTTAGTCTACCTACAGGACGCTTTCCCTCTGGTTTCCTACAAGAAGTTTCCATGCCTATATTTCATTCCCTATTCGTGTCACATGTTCTATCCATCGCAGTCTACGAGACTTAGGCCTGACTGATTTTATTATGTCTGTTTCCCATGAAGATGATGTACCGGTAGCTCACTGTTAAGTATCTTCTCCATTCACTGGATGTTCGCCTCTCTTTGGTTCAAAATGTTTTATACGAACTTTATTCTCAAATAACTTATTCGTAATATTAGCTCTTCCCTTAAAGAAAGAGTCCATGTTTCGCATCCATACAACTGGGGGAATAACAGTTTTATGTAATTCCAGTTAGATGGTATTAATATAATCTCTTTTCAAATGACTTGTGGAGACTACGTTACTTAGATGTAGTATTCCTGTATCGTATTCAAAGAGGAGTGTAGAATGAGTGTATTTTTGTGTAATGTAAAACATTTTGTAAGAGAGATGATGATGAGACAAGGGAGAAGGTGAAACCCGGTGCCGGTGATTAGCCTACTCCTATCGAAAAGAACCAAGGAGGCCCCAAGACTTAACGCCTCCATCCGACCGATCAATCGCTATCAACAATAATATATGCCTTCTTAACATATGAACTGCGCAGAGGTGTACAATTTAAGGCAGGAATCTGGTGCACAATCTAACGATTGAAATGTGTACACCATCACCTCTCCTTGCCCCGGGATAGAATATTTTGTAACTAAATTAATTGGGAATTCTATACCACCAACATATATACAAATTAAAACGGAAAAAACACAGAAATTAATGTTGAAGTATATAAATAATAAGCTGAGAGAATTATATATATTTTCCTTTAATTGAAAATGCCTTAAAATAAAGTGAGTTCAGCTCAAATTAACCTACAATCAACATATTTGCAATTTTAAATACATATTAAACATTGCTCAGACAGAGTAGCCAACTTCAAAAAATCCGCTAACAAACGAGTGAATACTAAACTATTCTGGTGTACTATCTTGCTCATTTCCTCATCCTAACTTGCCCAAACTAACACTAACTTGTCTATCTAACACTAACTTTCTCATTTATCACCCTAACCTACTCATTAATGTAGGTGGGCTCTTGGGATTGAAACCCCTCATATGTGAGCAAACAAACTGGCAATTGGCTCTAGAAGGAACATGTATTATCACATTGGTCAACACGACACTAAAAGTCACTTGTTCTCCGATCCAATTTTCACTGGTATCACGGTGACACAGAACAGCAAATTAATTTAACAGAACAATTTTCAACCCCGCCGGGTACCGAACCCGATCCTGTTAGACAAGAAGCAGACTTAAGCCAGTTAGGCGGACCAATTGTAGTTAAGCTGGAATCTCAGTTGGTGTCAAGGAGGAGTATTGCTTTCTGCGAGGATCAGGAAATGTACAGAAGTGTGTCGTTAAAGTTTATTATAGCAACTGTCATTAGTTTAATGGTGAACACGTACGTAGTACGCTCTTGTCTGAATCTGTCTCACAGCTTAATTAACTTAATGCATGAGTCCCCTGTGTGCAGAGTTTCTGTAATTTATCATTACGACATGTGCTAACTAGATCCTCTATTAAATTCATATCTTCATTTATAAAAAATAGTGTGAGTCTCTCTGTTTGTTTGTCCTTTATGAACTCAAAATACTTGACCGATTGAACTGAGGCTTTCACTATCGTTTAGAGAATTTTTCTGGGACAATTAACGCATACAACATATTACCGAATGTACAATAGGACTTGAACTAAAAAGAAAATCGATGCACTAAAAAAGTTGCTTTTAGGACAACTTGAATGCCTTACGCTGCTTAAACCATAACAAATAAGCCAACGCCAAATTAATGTACACAGAATTGAATATCTAATAAAAATACAAAAAATGCCTCGATAGCATATGTCTATCTTTTACGGATAACTCACAATAACCATTTTTGTCTGTCAGCTCATTGATGCCAAGAAGATCGGGATAAGTAGATTCCTGGACAACGCCTGTTAATCAGCACGGGGTATGTAAAAAATAATTACGATATAAATGTATAATTACTTTTTTTTACGCGGAAAATAAGAACAACACTCATTCATGAATAAATACATGTTATCAAAATGCAATACCATTAATTCTTAATAATTATACATAACTTAATTAATGTATAATCTTATTATGTAATTGTAATATTATTGTATTTTCTTTATGTAATTGTAATATTCTTGCTTTCTTTTTGTTTTTTCTTTATACTATTACCAATTATTACTTTATTGTAACGGATTGTCAACAGCATGTACGGCTTACAGCCCATGCGACCCATATTTGTAAATAATATTGTAAATATCTTACTTTTATTCTAATAAAGTCCTACTACTACTACTTTTTTTTTACTTGTTTAAGCAAATATAAAACCATTTTTCATTTATTTAGCCGTAGCAGCGCAAACCGGCTATTACTAAGTAATATTATATTATAGTCCTCTCAAAATGTAAATTCACTCTACTTTAGCGATAATCGAAAAAAAATTAGATATTTCTCATCAATCTCACCAAAAATTACCTAGTCCTATATATTTGTTTGGGATACAGTTTTAATCTGCAGGCTGCTTTGTTAGCTTTCGACTGGAGTTTGCGAGGAAAAGCAAAACAATAATTGAATTATATTGTTATTATATTTTATGGCTTAATCGTGTGAGAATTTTCAGAAGGATCGTTTCACGTGGTGGGTTTCCAGTCCGACGCACAACCCCCAACCTGGAGGACCGGATATTTTCTGTTGGGGTCCCTTTCCCTTAGAAGGTTGTCTTCTCCTCGGCTAACGAGTCCTATCCCGGGTTTATTTTCGGAGTTTACATTCTCCTAAACCCTTACCAATACTCACACTTGGGGTAAAGTGTGTTAGGACTTTTTATCGACAGCGATGTATGGAAGTGAGGCCTGGTTCCTGAAGGAAAAGGAAAAAAAAAGTAAAATTCAGGCAGCGGAAATGAGATTCCTACGGGCTGTGAGAGGTTGTACAATAGAAGAACATATTAGAAATAAGAATATTAGGAACTAAAGGTTCAACCACTTCTTCAACAAATAGAAGAACACAGAAACAATTGGATAGAACATCTGCAAAGAATGACAATCGATAGGATAGCAAAGATGGCACTGACGTATAATCCTGGAGGAGGAAGATCGGTAGGAAGACCAAGAAAGCGCTGGGCTGAACAGATGTGAAATCGGAAAATACATGAATTTGCTGATGATGATTATATTTTATGGAGATTATCCGCATGAAATAAAGTGCAAAGGGCCACTTGTAGTCCACAGGGCGTCAGTTTGCACATCTTATCCTGTAATAAAATACACACCTGAACACGAACAGTTTACTTTAAAGAACTATCAAATAACTCGGCGGTTGAGAAACGTTTCATCAACATTGCGAAAAAAAGTTTTATTCTAACTTCTTAAGAAGTCCGTCACGCAGGTGCTGCGTAAAATAAGCCAATTCCTCAAATAGTCGAATCTATTAAGTCTATTACTGAGGGAGAGTAGATAAGATACATTGTTTCAGAAAATGAATAGATCAACATTAATAAAATTCGTTTTAAAACTCCGTTGAGGTATTAGTCACAAAATTAACACTAGGGGCCTATATTACAAAATTATTACCTTGTAGATTCGTCTCTTCAACTTTCTTAAATATTAATTCACTGTGGGCCATTCGGTTCTAGTCTCATGATCAGCCGGAGTAGGAGATATATCTAACTAACTAACTCACTGGCACTATCGAACACGTAGGTTCATGGCCGCGCGGACATAAGCTCTCCATATATCCCCATCCTGAGCCAATGTTTTCCAATCATCCCCTGTATAATCTACTTCCCTCAAATCATAATTAATGTTATTCTCCCACCTCATTCTTGGTCTACCAACTGGGCGTTTTCCCTCTGGTTTTCCTACAAGAAGCTTCCATGCCCGTCTTTCATTCCCCATTCGTGCCACATGTCCTGCCCATCACAGTCTACGAGACTTAACTGTTCTCATTATATCTGGCTTCCTATAAAGACCATGTAATTCACTGTTATGCAGTCTTCTCCATTCACCTGTCTGTTCATCTCTCTTTGGTCCAAAAATGTTGCTAAGAATTTTATCCCAAATACTCGTAATCTCCTTTGAGGAGATATATCTGCATCTACTAACCTAGTAGTTCTCCTTCTGTTGATTATGAGAGTAGTTCCGAAAGGCCCACAGTGAATTAATATTTTACAAATTTGAGGAGACGGAACTACAAGGTAACAATTTTATAATTTGATATTATAATTTTAATTGAATATATGGCCGGGCGGGAGATGAGCAGATTTTCATTTACCCACTGTAACAGTATCTAATTGCAAGATATATTAATAAAACATTATATTAAACGTATTTACTTTCCAAGAAGTAATTATCATTTCTTTATTTTACTCGTAAACATGAAAATAAAGTGGGACTATTTCCTGTCATGACCACAAAGGTTACTACAGTTCTTACTTCTAACCTGCGATAAACCACCGATTATCACACTTTTAACCAGCGATACACCACCGATGACCAGCGATATCATCATCATCATCTGCATTCATGGATTAGGTCTGTTGACCCGTTCCGACTTCAGCCCATCTCTTTCTAGGTCTGCCCACATCTCGGGTGCCTTTAGGTTTGTATTTTGTTATTTGTTTTGGATATCTATATTCATTCATTCTGTCTATGTGTTGATTCCATTTTTGTCTATATGTATCTATTTTATCAGTAATTGCAAATATTTCAAGTTCCTGTCTTATTTCTGTGTTCTTGATTCTGTCTTCCTTAGTGCACCCTTTAACAGATCTCAACAATTTCATTTCTGCCGCCGTTATCCTACTTAGATCTTGTTTTTATGTATCCATGCTTCTGATCCATAGAGCAGTACCGGTACTGCCAACATTTTATAAAATTTCAATTGGATCTCTCTTGTTGTTTTGTTATTTAGTGATCGTTTTATCGTACCACATATTCCCTGGAATTTTGCTATTTTATTATTTATATCATTATCATAATTAAATTAAATGTCACATCCTAGATAATTGAGATGGTTCACCTGTTCTATGATATACCACCGATAACCAGCGATAAACCCACTACTAGAGCATATCTGTGGTTTTAACAAATTACGTCCGAATTTATCTTTAAATTATTTACCGCGTAAAATAATAAAAAAGACGTTCCCTGGAATTCACCTAGTTTAGAGTAATTGATTTAGGTTACAGTAATTGAATTAGGTTAGGTTAGCTTTTAGGATCCTTAAGTTTTAAATGTGATTTAATACGTAAAATAAATTACCTCTTCATGATAGTTGTTCTATGAAAAATTAAACATGTTTGACGGTTACAACATAAAATCATATTTCCACTAGTACATTTCATGATACGTTATCATAATTTGAGGATGGTAATCTCTCGCTGATAAATGGTGTCATTAACAGTTTGTAATACTTTAAATTGCATCAAAAGTGGCCTATGTCGCGTAAGTAACAAGCTGGTGTTGTAGAACCCCACCGAATATATTCTCAGAGCAAGGTGGTTACACTTTTTTTTTCAAAACATGATTTTACATACAAAAGTTTTCACGTGTCATCAATAACCTTTTTCTCTGTAAAATGATAAAATCTTAATGTCCGTGCCTTATACATAGGCCTACCAGTGGTCCTCAAACTAAAACAAACTTCTGTTTAAAAACATCGTCAAACAAGTTTTAAATGTTTAATTGTTTAACTGATATATCAGGTATGTATTTTGAGATTTTAACATTTTAAAATATTAGAACAAACCAACACATTTAACTATCTCGGATACCAAGTTACATACAAAGAACAAAAAAAAAAATTAGTGGAAAAAATAAAAATTTAACAGAGTAACAGGAATTATAAATAATATTTTCAAGCCAAACACAGTACAGCAACACACACGAAGTAGAATTTATAAAACACTGACCAGACCCATATTATGTTACGGTAGTGAGGCCTGGACAATTCGCAGTGTAGATGAACAAAGACTAACTGCGGCAGAAATGAAATTTATGAGACGTACTGCAAGTTATTCAAGAACAGACCATAAAAGGAATTCTGAGATTCTGAGTTTCTCAAAGAATTATAAACAGAATCGTATGTACAAAAATACAGAAACAACTGGAAATCTCACGTAAGAACAAGAACACCACGTCAGATCTTAAATTACCAGCCACCAGGCAAGAAATCTTTGGGCAGACCCTTCAAACGTTGAATTGAGACCGTAACAGACCACTAGGTCTATCACATGAAAGGAGGAAGAAGAACATTTAACTTCAACTGTGATATTATTCTGAATTTTAAAACTGCTATTTTTCTACGTAAAACTCAACTTTTAACTATAACACCGAATTAAAGAAGCGTCACTGCTATAAGTAAATATTATCTTTATATGCTTACGATGTTCCGCTGTCCCTCATGATAGAGAATCATATCTCCATCCATCCATAGTAATTCTGCCCGATGGCAGGTCTTTCACCGCAATCATAGCACTCTCATGCTATGCTTGCAGCTTTACTAGGGAATTGTAGGTGTGGTAGCTTCCCGTTGCTTTCCACACCGGTGAAGGATGATGATGATAATGATGATGGCCATATGATTTCGGGGACCGTTTGGGCCTTAACGTTTTCCTGGCATTTGTCTTACAGGTGAGGGAAAACCTGAATCATATATAAGGAATAAAATTAAATGCTTGGGCTGGAATGCCTGACTGACGCAGTTGGTAGCGCATTAACGTATGGAGTTAAAGGTCTCGGGTTCGAATCCTGGTTCAGGCATTTATTTTTATGTTCATGTCACATATATAAGATTGCAACCTTGATTTGGGCGCTTATTGAATTGTGACTCACATGCAAATTCAGTTAGTTACTCAGATTAAGATTGGAATGTTACTCTCGTTCTTACAAACAGTACCCACGCGGGGTTCTCTTCCGTAACACTGGCGGTACCATCCATGATAACTGTATTCAACAATGGTGTAGGGGACAACAAGCAAAGAAAATATTTATGGAGGTGATTTTTTTAGTGGTTATACATATAGATACATTTGTTCATAATATAGTACCCCTCTTCAGTCCCCGCTAGTCTTCTCTGAGTATGTTGTATGAGGGATAATGAGGAAAAGGGATGACCAGAGGCGAACACTCCACGAAAATCGATATGATGGAATTTCTCACATGAAGTAACAATGTTATGTTTCCCTACTCTACAGTATTTGTTTCTAAGTGACAGTACATACATGAATTTATACTTTCTCCACTCTACATATACTAATTATGTATCGTTCAATCACAAAACACCTGAGAAGCACGTGGGGTTGTCATAGCGACGAGTGACGTCATACTGTGAACTTTGAACCCTGACCCTGGCATGAGATCGTGGGTAGGTCAGGCTTCATATTAATTCTGTAAATATTCGTATATTCATCTCAGAATAAAACATTGTGATATTACTATCTTACGAGCCAAAATCTTTTCAACAAGTGAATAGATATAAATATCTAGGTTATGATATCTCCTGTTTTAAGAAGAAGGCCTGATAAATAATCTTAGTTAATTTAACTTTATTTGAGAATTAATTAAGGTAGGACAGCAATATCCGGATTAAACAGTATTTAAAGAATTAAATATATCACAATACAAAAATTAAGGTTCAATTGTTAAAAATTCAATAACATAATATCCTCGGAGTATGTCATTTAGAAGCAAGGACGACAGAAACATTACGTCCATCCATAGTAATTTTGCCCGAGGGCAGGTCTTTCACTTCAATCATAGCATTTTTATGCTATGCTTTGCAGGTTTACTAGGGAATTGTAGGTGTGGTAGCTTCCCGTTGCTTTGCACACCGGTGAAGGATGATGACGATAATGATAAGGATGATGATGAAATTTACTCCTGTGAATATAATTATAAATTGAACTTTTAATCACTTAGGGTTTATTGAAAGCCCTGCCATATGATTTCGGGGAACGTTTGGGCCTTTAAGTTTTCCTGACATTTGTCTTACAGGTGACAAGATGGATGACACACCTGCTAGATGAAGGGAGAAGATCGCTAAGTCTACTGACGCCCCGGCATGAGGAAAAACCCCGATAAACCTCAACCAGAAAAACTATCCCGACCGGAGATCGAACCCAGGCCCGTTGCGTGACAAGACAGCACGCTACCTCGAGACCACAGCGGTGGACTAGAAACATTACATTCAACAAAAATTTACTTCTGGCAACGATGGGCAAGATTCTCGAGGAAGGAAATTAGAAACAGTGTTAAAAGAAAAAATATAGGGTACAAGAATCTCTAGTAGAAACTATCAAATCAACTAAGATTGTTTGGACATATATACACTGCCGCAAAAATGCAAGACTCTCTTGGATAAATTCATTTTATTGAAAGTGACGTGACAAGTGGTTCATCATTGTAGAAGTATTTAATAATAAATTTAGACCAAATGAAACGCACATGTCAGAGTGAGGGGTGCTCAAACAGTCGCATCAGTACATAGTGTACCGTACCCTTCTCTAGAGGCAACGCAGGCGTGTATTCTTGTATGAAAACGGTCATAAAGGTGCCGAAGGACATCCTGCAATAGATTGTCCTATGCATCTTGTACATGTTGTCTTAATTTGGCAATGGTTTTTCAGGCTCTGGAGAAAGAGTAAGTTCCCGTTTCATCTTGTCCCATACGTGTTCAATTGCTGAGAGATTTGAGATATTTCTGGCCAGAACAGTTGTTGTACACCAGAAGAGCACGTTCCATCGCAGCATCCGTATGTGGATCTGCATTGTCCTGCTGAAATAGTATATTACGATGCGAGGTTGGGAAGTGGTTTTTACAGAAGCGAGGAAAATGTTTAAAAACCAAGCTATCGCTGGGTTTTTAATTCCCGAGGTTCTGTAAAACACTTCACAAACGTGCGTTGTACATTATTTTTTTCACGAAGGTGTTTTGAAAATAATGAATAATAGTATAATAATAACATATTTGTTGGAAATATTTGTTTTCATTATGAACAACTGACTAAAAACAGTATGGGCAATGTTTAATAGTTGAAATTACAGGAGGTCGTGACACCAATCTAGTCATAAAATGGCGGCAAATACATATTTATTGTTTTATATGGTTTTAAATAAGGTTCACTTCATTTAAAATGCAGTGATTTGTTTCGTATAACATATATTAACACTAAGTTTTGGATATTTTTGTATATACAGTACATTGTACGTAGTATACATAAAGGTTAATGGTTTTACTTCCGACTCGTGGTTTGTAATACGTAATATTACAGTATAGTTATTTTATTACAGTATAGATATTTTGGTTAGCAACCCCGAAATGTAGGAAGTTGAACGTTCAATCATGGTCGCCGTTACTGTAAGTATGAGAAAACGCACTATCGTGGAAAAAAAGGCACATTACATTTGAGTCGAAGAAATGGCAGTAACATGAAGTTGACAACTTGTGTAATGTAGCGGGAAGTGTTTGCTTTACCCTCCAGAAACACAAAGTATGACCGCTTGTTTTAACTGATGCCCCCCCCCACGCCATAAAAGTTGGGAGAGGGGTTAAGTGTCATGGACAAATGCACTCCTGAAGATGACGCTCGCCAAGTCTAAACATTACGTGTTTACGTCCATCTCTAGTATACAAGCAGAACCTACTCTCATCACTGGAAACAACAGAGCGCCATTCCACTCTTCAGTCCACTCTTTCATCATGACACCAGAATAATTGTGCTTGGCAGTGTTGTGGTCAAAGTGGTAGCCTGACCAGAGGTACACGCAATCTCAGTCCCGCTGCAAGTCCCTCGGTGTTACAGCAGGTGCCCTGATTTCTCCCCTGGATATTGTTCGGGCGGCTACCGCTGCTCGCACAATCCATCGAACTTGACCGTCTGTACTATGCGATCGTCTAGTAAAGGGGTCACCAATTAGATTTCATGGAGGTCCATTTTGAAAGTAGTAAATTAAGTAGAGGTCCGGAACCACTATTTGTTAAACATATACCTAGCTTTTATTAAGTAATTAATATTATGAAAAATTATTTATTATGTTATGGGTATGAATTGCACAAATTAAACAAAACTACCATGTAGCGTAATACTAAAAGGATACAGCACAGTAGTACACAATTATTAATTCTAATAACTATTAATAAGTTTATAATAAACTGTTTAACCATATATCATCCAGTGTCAGTAGTGACATTTTTTAGAAGTAACAATCTGTCTGAAGTCTAGATCTAAAGTTGTACAGTACAAGCTGTTTTTAGCAAGTCACTTAAGTATTCGTTAGTTAATCGTGACCTAAATTTGTTCTTGATAAAGTTCATTTTCAAAAATGCTGATTCATAAGTATTTTATTCGACGTTTAATCGGGTTAAAACATTTGTATTCATTCGATATTTAATCGGTCCGGAAACCAAGGCCCCAGGGTCAGGATCCGAACCGCGGACCGCCAATTGGTGACCCCTGGTCTAGTACCTGGTCTACGGGTATAGGGATGTTACACAGATCACTGCTGAAAGTAGTGGGCTATACAAGTGCAGAAATCCTTCGGGAATTACCATCCAGCTTCCCGCAGACCTACATTGCGGCCGTGTTAAAATAGCTGAAGTTGTTCAATAGGAGTATGTGCTCGT
The DNA here is from genome assembly GCA_030220185.1 of Diploptera punctata. Classification (NCBI taxonomy): domain Eukaryota; kingdom Metazoa; phylum Arthropoda; class Insecta; order Blattodea; family Blaberidae; genus Diploptera; species Diploptera punctata. Next base: position 327,417 of record JASPKZ010007366.1, on the reverse strand, counting down.
CGGTGGGGCATGGTTGTGCCCTAGATTGTTAATATCTAAGAGTTCCACAGTTACTGTCTAAGTCAAAACAGAAGACGCAAAGACAGGCCTCCTGAGCGCTATCATATCGTCGATGACCGTGACAAATTATTCACTAACCTCTCAGTATGCAGCTATTATACCCTGGTGCCAATGAACATAATCCTTGAGGGTGTTTTATTCGGCGATGTACAAATAGAAATTTAGTCGTGATCTAGCGGCTGGATCATCGACTCGAAAACAATATCTATGGGGTGAAGAGGGCATTTAAATCCCTAAGGCAACTGGAAGAGAGAGTCCACGGGCCCTGCTCGTTGATTCCACCTGGCTGCCGAGTGTGCACCCGAGTCAAACTGAGTGTGCGCTCTGCGGGCCGGGGAACAATGGTTATGGGTACATAAAGGGTGGCTCTGCTCTTCCAACCACTTGCCTGCCACTTGTCTAGTCTAGTCTAGTCATTTTCAGTGTGTTGGCCTTACCCAGTGGGATCGGTAAAGATTTTTTCAAACATATTTTCATGAGAACAACTATTGGCCTAATAGCTTCATCCTGTAGGGATTCACTTATATAAATAATGTAACTGAATAACATGTGGAGGCTCTCTTTTTTCGCATAAACTATTGAAACTATAATACTAAAAAAGTACTGAAACTATAATAATAAAAAAAAAACGATTTTGAGATATACTGACGAATCATGTGGCTGTGGTTAGTGAATCATCGATATAATATTCACAAATTATAGCAAATAGTTTAATTTGAAGCGAAATTTACTAATTTTGCAAAAAGAAAACGAAATTATAAAGAAATTCATTAAAAATAATAACTTTCAAAATGTATTCCCAGTTTGTTTGTGAAGAGGAAATCTCAGCTTGAGGAGTTTTGGGGAAAGTTGGTATTTTACAAGGTAAAATGTAAAAAAATAATGTGAATAATTAATTAGGTTGTAAACAACTGATGTAGACAATAAATTAATACCATTCTGGATATTGTGTTTATTTACTTATTCAGATTCCTGGTAACTTTACACAATATCCTGCAAATTATAATGTGTTCTTTATGAAACTTTGAAATAAAATTAAACCGAAATTAAAGCGACAGTGCTAGTAGCATTTTACGAAAAACTCCAAAATGAATTTTCTTTCTCCGTAATTAATAAAAAAAACTAATGCGAAGAAGTGTGGTTCTAGGTACATGTTCATTCCACACTAGTTATAATAGCTGAGCAGACCTCACAAATTTGCGCACAGACAATCGATATTGGAATCAGTGCTGTGATGATCCCCACCCGTTAATGACATTCATGATCGAATTATGTTGCTTAATGAACCGAATGAATATGTTATTCCGCGTCTGAGCTTATCGACAGTTTGTGCTTCAACCAGTCAGCGCAGTATCACACATATCATCCATAGAATCTCTAGACCAGTGGTTCCCACACTTTTTTTGGCTATTCTATGCCAGTTATGATTGTGTGATTATTGAAACGGAGAACAAGCGCTTGTTGGCGTCATGTTTACCATGTATTAGAGCACACTATAGCCAACAGACACATATACTCCCATATTAAACATTTGAAAGTTTTGTATTATTAGAAAGTATGCATCACTAAATTCCAGAATATGACTGAAAATGTTGAATATATGCCTTTTTTACTTGATGTAACCATGAATACACAGTTCATTTGTCAGAGTTCTGACGTCAGATTGTAGTTTATCGCTCATTTGCTGCAACAATGTCATAACTCAAAAATCACGGCTTTTCAGGAGAAGCATTTGAAGTATTAAATACTGTCATTCCAAGTCTCCCTGTGACATTAACTAAAATATCGTGATTTTTTAGTTATGACGTTGTTGCAGCTAATGAGCGTTACGTATGCCATTTGAAAATTTAGTATTGTTGGAAAGTATGCATAATTAATCCAGAATATGGCGGAAAATATTGTATATATGTTATTTTTACTTTAAGTAACCATAAATACAAAGTTAATTTGTTAGAATTCTTACGTCAGATTGCTGTATATATATATATATATATATATATATATATATATATATATATATATTCAGTTTATTTCGAAAGTTGAGAAAATGGGCAAGTCAGAGTACACCGGATTGATTTACAGTTTATTGGATATTATGTGTGCAGTTTATTTAGTGGGATAGGTTTTTGTGGCAGAAAGACTCTGCTCGTCTCAATGAGGATATATTTGTTCGATTGATGCTTCACTCTTGTGGAATTAAAAACAATACGGAACGAGTGAGCGTGTAACACCTTCAACAATGCACTAATTTGAATACCATCAATAAATGCGACCGATACTGGGAAGAAAGATGAAAAATGGGATACCAGCACAGATCTCCTTGTTTGGTCGCTTAATTTGTATACAGTAAAAGGTCCTTATTTGCGGTTCCCTTATTCGCGCGTTAAAAAATTGCGACACAGTTCCTGTATTCGCGGCTAAAAATTTGTTTATTCGCGGATTCTGTCGGTATATTAAAAGGATTAGTATCCTTTATTAACGCATCGGCAACTTTTTTTTTTTTTTTACTATAGGCACGTGCCAAGGCGACTTTTATACAAAGAGCGATTCCAACCAAATGGACAAATTAATATCAAAGTAAAACAAACCTTACTGTCACTAAGCCTAAAGTTCGTTGTTAAAAGCCACCGCCGTCGTAATTCACCCGCCGATATGTCCATTATAAATGCCGCCCTCGCCACGATCGGTGTTTTATTGTTTCAACTTGTCATTCATTGCAATAATTTTGATTGAATAATACGTATCTATTCTGCTATTTGCCAATTTATAATGTAGAGTAAAATGAAAGTTAATTAGTTCCGAAGCGGGAAAAAGTAATGTTGCCAGATAACGTAAAAACAGAAATGCTTCACCGTTTACGCGTTGGCGAGTCGTTTGCGTCTATATCACGCTGTTTCAATGTTAATGAACTGTACGATTTATCAAAAAATCCGAAGACAAAATAAGGAATTATATCGCTGAATTTACAGATAAATATCAATCTGAATTGAAAGACCTTTTAAAAGCGGTAAAACAGGAAATATTTACTAACTTCTTTAAGCCCTTGCCTAAGCCTGACAGTAATAATTAAAAGAAATTGTTCAAAATCTCTCCTTAATTGATTTTACTTTGATAATTTTTATTTTATTCTAGAACCTTGGAACGTTTCCCTATATACCCATACAAATTATCATTCCATATTCATGGTTTATGTATTTGCGGCATTTTTGGGAAACGTATCCCCCGCGAATAAGGAGCTCTTACTGTATTTGTATATATTTTGTATACGTCTCATTGTGTTTCAGGATTTTTTACAGGTGATTATATAACATTGCAGCCGTTGGATATAAATAAACATTTTAATAGATGAATAAAAAACGAACGAGTGGAAATTAATTTAATTTGATTCGATGTACACAATACACAATTAAATTAAAACTTAACATTTTACATTATTTTGTTTTCGTTGCGGTCTGACTCAAATTTAAATAACCGATAAATAACTGACACCGGAAATTAGCATTTCGAAAATTTAATCATTAAACATCTGGGTGTTATTGATTTCCTAATGTAAAATAACTTTATTTATTTAACAGTTTTAAATGTAGGCCTATACAACATATTCCTGCGCAAAATATTAAGTTTTGATTATATTCCTCATTCAACTCTATCCTTCCAGTCACCATCTTGTAGTATCCTGGCATTTATCAAATTCATAATTTGCTCTATCCATGTCTTCTTAGGTCTCCCACTTCTCTTTCTCTCATTTGGAACCCACTCCAAGCGCCTAACTGGTAATCTATCTTCAATCATCCTCTTCACGTGTCCAAACAACTGTAGGTATATTATTTGTATTCCAAAAATTCCAAAATTGTTTCGTTAAAGTAATTTTTTTCGGATAATACTGTATCTGATCCTGTCTAATTTGGAAGTGGTTTTTGCATAAGCGGGGATATGATTAAAAACTGAGCGATAACGAGGTTTTTAATCTCCGAGAACCTATAAAACACTTCACAAAAGTGCGTTGTACATTAATTTTTGCACGATGGTGTTTTCAAAATAATAAATAATAGTAAAAGTAAAATATATGAAAAAAGGAGAGAACATAACCTACAGACGCATGTTGCTTTTATTGATTTTGAGAAGGCATTCAATCATGTGGATATAGATAACTTATTGAAAATTGTGGAAATACATGGCTACCCCGAAAAATTAATTTATCTGATAAAAAGTTTATATGTAAAATCTCAAATTATAATAAATATAGGCTCATCAAAGACCGAACCAATTTTAATAAATAGTGGTATAAAACAAGGCTGTAGTTTATCACCTTATCCATTTGAATTTATATTTTAATGACATCATCCAAAATTGGAAAAGTGATGTTAATGTAAGTATAAGAATGCACCTTTTAAAATATTAAACGTTTTAATGTACGCTGACGATGTGGTTATTATTCTAAAAAATGAAAATAACTTGCAATACTCCAACATCAATTAAATCAGTTATGCCAAGAATATAATTTTAAAATATCAAAAGCAAAAACGAAAATAATGCCATTTTGGGGAAGTAAACATATAAGATCAAAAATCATAATAGACAACAAACCTCTGGAACAAGTAACAACTTTTAATTATTTGGGTTGTAATTTTACTATAAACACAACAACTGAAAGAGACGTAAATATGAAACTGTCAATATGTCAAATGATGTGTGGAACTATACATAGAACATTAAAGAACAAAACAAGAAGAGACACTATATTGAAGTTTTATAAAACATTGGCAGTTCCTGCATTACTTTATGGGAGTGAAACTTGGGTAATGACCATAAAATTACAAAGTAGAATACAAAGCGTAGAAATGAACTTCCTTAGAAGAACAAATGGCTGCACAAGAATGGATCGGATAAAGAATGAAAAGATAACTACGGAGCTAAATATACAGGGTGTAACAGGACCTCGCCGAAAAATGATAGAGATGATAGGCCATGCAGAGAGGATCATTTTTTGTGAAGGAACATATAGTCGCAAACACATCGTTTCTGAGTTATGCGCAGATGAAGGTGTTCACCCATAAGGGTAGAATTTAATACAAGCAATTTTACGCATATAATTTTATTGAAAAAGTCATGTTTTTACGATAAGTGTTCAAAGAGTCGTCTCTGTGCCTCATTACATGTTTGATATCGTCGCAGCAACGATCGGCCACCACGGCCGAGCATGGCAGGATTCATTTTTAGGTCGACAAAATACTTACTGTTTGAACACTAATTGTAAAAACATGTATTTTTTAATAAAATGATAGGTGTACAATTATTTGTTCTCAATACCGACTCTTACTTGTGAACACCTTCATCTGCGCATAACTCATAAATGACGCGTTTGCGACAATATATTCCTATATTCCTTCACAAAAATTGATCCACTCTGCATGCCCTATCATCCCTATCATTTTGTCGGTGAGGTCCTGTTACACCCTGCATATCCATTGAATGATAAAATCAAAGAATATGGAGAAAAATGGTTTACACATGTAGAAAGAATGAATGTTACAAGATTACCAAAAGTAGCATTTAAATACAAGCCAAGAGCTTCAAGGAATGTAGGAAGGCCAGTGAAAAGATGGACAGAACAATTGTGAGGCGGAACAGGCAATTAGCCTAGCCCGTGAAGTGAAGAAGAAGAAGAAGAAGTTAAAGGATAACATCTTTGTTGGAAATAATTGTGTTCATTATAAACAACTGACTAATGTTAACAGTGTGGGCAATGTTTATTGGTTGAGACTACAGCAGGCCGTGACACCAAGCAATAATAAAATGACGGCAAGTACGAATTTATTGTTTTGTATTGTTTCAATTGAAGTTCAGTTAATTTAAAATTCAGTGATTTGTTTCTTATAATGTACATTAACAATACCTTTGGATATATTTTTGTATATACATTGTACTTAGTACACATAAAGGGCAGTGGTTTTATTTCCCGCACAAGGTTTATAATATGTAATATTACAATATAGTTATTTAGGTTGGCATCCCCGAAATGTAGGAAGTTTAACTTTCAGTCATTGTCGGCATTGCTGTGAGTACGACAAAATACACTATCGCCCAAAATTATGTTTTAAACAACTGCAGAAACAATGTAAAACTCATTATAGTATGAATTTTAGCATATAAAATCAATTGCCTACAGATACTGCAGCGGGTGGTTATAATTATAACTGATCTAATTAATTACTGGGGAAAGACGCCGCACCGCCATATTGGCATTGTGTAATTCCTAATTATGAAGCACAATGAGCTGGTGGTGTAGTTTTCAGAGGAAAGTCCTGAATTTGATTAGAGAGGGAAGTGCATGCATTAGATTACATGAGAGCTGATTCTAGTGCAGGCATTCAACCAAATTAATTAACCTCTCAATGCGAATTATATATATTTTTAATTCTAGACTAACAATGATAATAATAGCAACAATATTTTTTTATTTAGGAATTTTTTCACACATCCTGGATAAAGTTCTCAACATTATTTCCATTCACTCCTCTGTTTTCATGTTCTTCTTGTAAGCCCATTTTTCCCTTAACAGAGATTTAGGGAAGAATTTGAACCATACTAATTTAGTTACACTTGTTTTCGTATAGATGCCATTTTTGAGTCAGCGTTCCGCCTCATACTGACATCTAGGAAACCAAGATAGTACTAGGACGGGAAAATTCGGTAAATTTTGCTTAGAGGCCTTTTCATTTAGGCTTAAGGATCTTTTACGAGCCTGAAAATCTTCAGACTCGGAACCCACGGCTTAAAGTCCGTCCAGGAAGACTTGCTTCTTGGATTTTACCATCCTAAAAAATCCATCGACCCCGGCCGGGTCTGAACCCGCGACCCTCGGAACCAGAGGCAAGGAGCATAACCACTAGTCCACCGCGGCCGTGTTCATAATAATAATAGTAACAATAACAATAAATTAAATATAAATTTATATATATATTTTTGCTTATTTTAACGCCCGGCAAAATCCTATGGTAGAGAATTCTAGTCCCAGATATAATAATAATAATAATAATAATAATAATAATAATAATAATAATAATAATTAATAATAATAATAATAATAATAATAATAATAATAATAATAATAATAATAATAATAATAATAATAATAATAATAATAATAATAATAAAGCTTTATTTAGAATGACAGTTTTGAAGCCAAGAAAAATTATATTTCACTCAACCAGTATCAATGAAAAGCCTAAACTGATAATGAAATATTCAGCACAATTAAATATTTATAAATTATGTGTAATGAAGGAAGATAATATGGCAAAATATATAATAATGGTAGCTATAAATAATAATCCTTGAGATATACAATAATTTTAGAAAGGAAAAAAAAAGAGTACTTACTCACGGGCAACTGCCAGCCCCGGGAATATCAGCACATGATATTATATTCTTAGCATATTCACTGCAGTGCCCTAAACCGACTCGAAAGACTATTAAGTATAGAGACTTAAAACATATAGACAATGCAACCCTAATTGAAGAAGCTATGCAGATGCCGTGGCATTCAATATGGACGCTGCATTCTGTAGATGAAAAAGTTGAGACACTAAATGACTTTATACTACAATTATACAACAGACATGCCCCACTAAAAACTAAACTCGTGAAACGACGCCCTGCACCCTGGATGACTCTTTCAATTCGTAACTTGATGACTGATAGAGACGCAGCACATAAGAAATATAGACTCAACAAAACCGACACAAATCTCACTCAATATAAACAGTTACGTAACAAGACAAATCAAGCTATAAGAAACGCCAAACTTAGACATTTATACAACCTAACAAATACCAATACTTCAGAAATCTGGAAAAACTTGAATAGAATGGGAATTGGGACAAAATACACACAGGTAGACAAATTACCTGTTTCCCTGGACACACTCAATAATCACTTCACAGGTATACTACTACTCCAAAGGATAAAGAACAAACAATAAATGAATTATCACTGACAAATCAACCCGACAGAGAACATTTCCACTTCTCATATGTTACAGACTAATAACTACATAAGAATAAAAAATGACGTTGAAACCGGAGAAATCATCAAGCAAACAAATGGGGTATTACAAGGGGACCCCATCAGCCCTACACTATTCAACATCCTCACAGCAGACTGCCAAAATATAATAAATGGTGATCAAACAACTATAATAATGTATGCAGATGACATGGTGATTGGATCCAAAAATAAAGTAGAATTGCAGGAAACAGTGAATAAATTAGAAGAATGGGCACACCAAAATCAACTTGCAGTAAATGAGGACAAGACATTTCATATGACGTTCAGAAAAGGGGGAAGGAGAGCAGCAGAAGATACCATCACACTGGCAGGAAGCCCTCTAAAGACAGTCAACAGGTACAAATATCTAGGTATCACCATGCAGACCACAGCGACATCATTCAGCATACACGTCCAAGACAGAACAGCAGCAGCAAATAAAAGCGATCTACAACATCAAAACTTACAAAACTAACAACAGACACTGCAATGACACTTTTCCACACAACGATAGCCCCCATAGTTACATACGGAATCGAGATCATATGGCAGAAATTAACAGTCAGTGACCTCAACAAAATAGAAAAGTGAAAGCAAGCTTCATGAAGAGAATCACTGGAACTGGAAAAAGAGCACCATCCAGATTAATTTATGAACTTATGCGAGAAACATATTTCATAGAAGACATCAGGATAACATACCTCCTACCATCTACAGAACCATATCAAAAGCAGTAAAAGTGAGGGAACAGAAACGGAAGGAAATAAATGAGGAATTTTACACTTCCAGTGCCATGACAGACAGAAACTGGACAAGAGAATGTCAGACACTGAGACACGTTGTAACCAGACTAGCAATACATGGCTTTCATCACAAGGTCTGCGAAAATAAAAAATTCCACCAGCCAACTGAAGACTGCAGATGTGCACTGTGCGGTGATAAGTGTAAACTTTATCATATCACAGAGTGTAAAAACAGAACAAAATCAATTAATGAATACAGCAAAGAGTGAATACAAGTGATCAGTGGAAAAGAACGCAAAACTTTCGAAACTAATGCTCTTCTGAGTGCTCCTTTATATTATTATTATATGTTACAGACTACGACGTAAAGAAAGCCATCATGCGAATAAAAACCAAAGCAGAAGGAACTGACCGTATAAATATTACTTTACTGAATAAAATAATCGAAGCTATACTACCTACTGTAACTCATATTTTTAACTCCTCACTACAAACTTCTACATATCCCTCATTGTGGAAACAAGCCCTCGTACGTCCACTGCCTAAAGTTAAAACGCCCTCAACCCCGAACGACTTTCGACCCATTAGCATTTTACCTGCTCTTTCAAAAGCTCTGGAACGATTAGTCCATAAACAACTGACTGAATACCTAAATGATTACAACCTTCTAGATCAATTTCAGTCAGGCTTCAGGACAGGACACAATACAAATACTGCTCTACTAAATATTTGCGAAGACATACGCGAAGCTGCTGATAATCGAAAACTTACCATTCTTACATTACTGGACTTTAGTAAAGCATTCGCCACGGTAGACTTGGACTTACTGTTGCATAAACTTAAAAACCTCTTACTCTCTGATAGTGCCACGAATGGTTCAATTCCTACTTCATGAGCGTCAGCAATCTGTTATAGAAATCATACATTATGTTCTTCTTGGTCCTTCCGTAAAGCTGGGGTTCCACAGGGTTCGGTACTTGGACCTTTGCTTTTTTCAATCTACATAAATGACATATCTAACTCCCTAAAGCATTGCAAACATAATTTATTTGCAGACGACATGCAAATCTACATCCACACAGACAAATATTCACTAAATGACGCTGTTGCCAAAATTAACGAGGATCTTGACTCACTAATGACTTGGACAGTTAAATATGGACTGCAATTAAATCCTACAAAGTCACAATCAATCATTATGGGTCATCAGAGACTATTATCTACATTAAACTAAACACAGTTTCGCATGTGTCACTAAACGGAGTTCAAATCCTTATAGTGAGACAGTAAAAATTCTAGGAGTATTTATTGACAAAAACTTAAATTGGAATACACAAATAAACCATACATGCAAAACAGTCTTCTCAATAATACATTCATTAAATCGTGTACGAAATTGTTTGCCATTCGCCCTTAGGAAAATGTTGTAGAAACACTTGCAATGCCCCATTTTGATTATTGTGACACTCTTTTTACAGACTTAAATATTATTCTACTCAAAGACTTCAACGTGTTCATAATTCTTGCGCACGTTTTATTTGTGGTATTCGCAAATTTGACCATGTTACACCGTCCCTGGAACAATTATCGTGGTTTCGTCTAAGAGATCGTAGAACTGTCCATTCCCTATCCCTTCTCTATAAAATACTTCACACATCATCGCCTAATTATTTATCACGCCGCTTCATCAGACTATCCGACACACATAATCTTGACACTCGATCCCATCAGCACATTGTCCTTTATATCCCGCCTCATCACACTGTATATTATTCATTATCTTTTACGGTGTCACTTACCAAAACATGGAATTCCCTTCCACCCTATGTCAGAGACTGTCAAACTATAACATCCTTCAAAAACAAACTAAAGAATTATTTAATAACAAACTAACTTATACACCTCACTGATAGTATTCGTTTAGCAATATTAATATATTTAATTATTTATGTAAATAATATTAAGAATAACAAATATTTTTATTTGTTTTGTTTTAAATATTGTATAATCGTAAAATTAGTTTTATATATCTCATTATTTTCCTGTTTTTTATATACACTAGACAGGGACAATTTAATATGTCTTGCTTGTATACATTTTATTATTAGTTTTAGTCTTAATTTTAACTAATATTAACTGGTTGTATTATAGATCGTAATATGTATATTAGATATTATCTTTTGATCAAATTTTTACTTAGTGTTTAATATTAGAGTTAATTAAGATTGTTATATTCTTATGTAATATATGTTTGTCCTGGTGAGTGGAAGAGAAGGCCACATGGCCTTAACTCAACCAGGCTAAATAAATCTAAATCTAAATCTAAAAAGCCGAGAATGGATCGGAAAGTAACGCACAATATTTCTTTCCTGCGATGGCATTGCGGCTGGGATGTTGAAATTTCGCCGAGATGTAGTTTCAAGTTTTCACTACAGAAAATTTACTTCCAAGTGCAGCTCTAATGAGAAAAACGTGAACTACACAATCAAAATGTCGTGTACATTTCTGTGGTCAACGTGTGAAGAGTAGAGCTAGGATTTTTATGTAATATTAATATGAACATGTACATATTTATGTAATAATATTTGGTGAAATATGTAATATTACATAAAAAAATTCTTGAAATATGTAATTTTAAATACATAAAAATTTAAGTTTTATATAAATTTATACTAAATATTAAGTTATTGATTACTGATTTTATTAATAAAAAGTAAAGTGTGGGACAATTATTAATTAAACTTGTTGATATAATAAATAAAATGTATTAAATGTATTTATTTTTTTGAAAATTCATCAATTAATAAAATGGTTAAATAAAAACACGTTACAAAATGTATTTTTAGTTATATTATATTATACAATGTTTTCGTAGTCACTCTTTAGCAATCTTTAGCCCCTACAGCGAATACTGAAACTATCTACTTATTTCACTTTAAATTGCAATGAACTATGATATACATCTCCAAGTTTTCCATTGCTATGGGGTGTCGTCGGTCAGAGAGAATGTTTTTATAAACAGAAAATGTTCTTTCCACATCCCAGGAAGTTGATGGTGTAAATTTAAGCAAATTGAATTTTTCAGGAGAGATGTCATCTGAAGGATTCTCTTCTTCCCCGTTCAGGATCTTACACACTGTAGTCAATGTCGAGAAGCCAGGGTTTCTTTCCATAACAGATTCAATTTTTTTCATTATGTTTATTCCAATATTTCCTTGAACAACCCTTAACTTAGATTTAACGTCCCCTACAATGTCCAGTGATTCCTTCAAAGTCGTGCCACAAGTTTATAATTTTAAAATACTGTCAGAGATGAATCCAAAATTGCTTTTAACATATGCCAATTGGCACTGTACCTTGGACTCACTGAAGGAACTTTGAGCGTCTCTACTAGAACCTGCTGATTTACTTGGAAACGAGTCTATTACAGACTTCACTTCTATAAAATAGTCACTATAAAAGCAGGCAGCCTCAATCCACTTACCCCATCTAGTGATGACAGGTTCAGGGGGCAATTTCACATTTGGTAATTGTTCTCTATAGTGCAACACACGTTAGGGGCTTTAACAAACGCTTTCTTAGTGTTTGAAATAATGCTATTGATTTGTGGATAGTTACTTCGCACTTCTTCGGCAACACGTTGCAGTCCATGTGCGAGACAGGTGAAATGGATCATATTTTGATAAAACACACGTAGAGCAGTTTCCGCCTTTAGCATGTACAACGCAGCATCAGAATAAAGGACAAGGACTTTATCTTCTTGAACGCCTTGAGGCCACGACACTTTAAGTCCATCGTTCACAAAACGAGCCACTGTTGCATGATTTGCATGCTCCAACGTTTTAGAAGAAATCAGGAAAGGTGTGAGGGATTCTTTTCCATCCATCTTACCAATCACAAGATTGGCAATATAGCGACTTTTTACATCCGTTGTTTCATCGACAGAGATCCATATATAGTTGTTGTCTATATCACTTCGCACATATGTCATTGCTTCATCGTAACATAAATGCATGCAGTTTTTTTCGGAGCGTAGAATCGTTAGGAATCTGCCTCCCAATACTTCTCTAAAAATGCACGATATTTAGGTACCTGGAGTTTGTAACAAGGAATATTTGCGGCAACCATAGCATTACGCATGTCACGGAAGAATTCGCTCCTTACATTTGAAGACTGTTGCATTTGAAATAGAAGCATTTTTAGATGATTGTAGTCCTTTGCGTTTAGCATTCAGAGCACTACGAACATGTTGTTCAAGTTGATATTTCATTGAACAACCTATCTTCTTATTACAAGCCTGGCACAGAACAACATCTCCATCAGTAGTGAAAGAAGTTACGGGGTTTCGATTGAGTGGATTGTTTGTAACATAGCAACGACTGAATGGTTAAAAATTTCGGATGAATCATTCTAGAATGTGGATTGTAAAATATTATCTCAGGTTAGCAATATATGGAAGTTAGGTAAGTTTAAATATATTCATTACACAAATAATTCATTTTAGAAAAATATACTTGTTACTAGACACTGGAAAATAAATTAAACATAGACTTAATTCTTAAAATGCGTGCTATTATACATTACAGGGACTCTTGTCATCCCAAATTCTCTCAAAAAACTTTAAATTGAAAATATATAAAACTGTTATTATATCAGTTATATCATATGGATGCGAAACATGAACTCTTACTTTAAGGGAAGAAAGGAGATTACGAGTATTTGAGAAAAAAATTCTTAGGAAAATATTTTGGACCAAGCAGATATATAAAGACAGATGCATGAAGAAGACTACATGACAGTGAACTACATGGCCTTTATAAGAAATCAGATATAATAAGAACAGTTAAGTCCTGTAGATTTCGATGAGCAGGATATGTGGCACGAATCGGGACTGAAAGACATGCATGGAAGTTTCTTGTAGGAAAACCAGAGGGAAAACGACCAGTTGGTAGACCAAGAATGAGGTGGGAGAATAACATTAAAATAATTTGATTGAAGTAGATTATACAGCGAATGATTGGAAAATATTAGCTAATGATAGGGATGTATGGAGAGCTAATGTCCGCGCGGTCATAAACGTACGGGTTCTATAGTGATAGCTAGTTAGTTAGTTAGGTGAATTCCTACACCTACTGTTTCAGACCATAATAGACAGCGGCTAAACCCTGGACGTACTTGAAAACATCTTCTTCTTCTTCTTCTTCTTCACTTCCTGGTTTAGGCAAGAGTTGCCTGTTCCGTCTTCACTAATAGATCTAAGACCATCTCTTCTGAGGACGTCCGACATCTCTTCCTCTCGGAAAATAGTGGAAGATTTTATTTGGTAATCTACTTTCTTCCATTCTTTCTACATGTTCTTTCCACTGTATCTTGTTGTTAAATATATTTTCTTTTGTGGAGTAGATCTGCAATTCTTCACGGATATCCTCGTTTCTTATCTGGTCTTGAAAACATGTATGTACAAATTTTCATGAAGATCGGTTGAGGGGTTTAGAAGTCACAAAGGATTATTCAGTCTTGTAACACATCTAATCTTATGTCTGACTTCGAGTCTAGTTGTTAAAGGTTTGACTGGAAGTGTTTTTAGGCAAAGAAAGTATTTCATGTCACATTCTGCATTCTTCACCAAACCAAAGTAATCTTTTTACTCTTATGAAATTAATAATATATATTTTTTGCACGAAAGAGCGTTCTCTCGTACTTACAGGAATCACGACCATGATTGAAAGTTCAGTTTCCTAAATTTCGGGGTTCCCAACCTAAATAACTATTTTCATTTATCAACAGATTTTTAATATTTACACATCTTTCTGTGCTTAAAGTTTTATTTTTCTTTTCCACTCGTCTCTATCCATCCACTTCATCTCCTCCAGTCATCTTGTTCTAATTCTCGTCCTTATTTCTTGCATCCACGAGTTTCAAGGTCTTCCTTTCCTTCTTCTTCCAGGTGGACATTGCTATGTTTTTTTTTTCTGGATAACCTTTCTTCTTGCATTCGCCGTACATGCCCATACCAATTTAGTTGCTTATATCTTATATAATCTACTATTGAATATCAAATATTCATTTTTCTCGCATGACAGTATTTGTTACTTTTTTTTCTAATTTTGAACAAATTGTTGCTCTCCTCAACAAATCCATTTACATCGACATAAGTACTATACTGTAGCCTAATATTACTAATTAGCTACCTAGGGCGGGAAGTAAAATCACTGCCGTTTATGAATACCACATACAATGTATATACAATAATATATCCAAATGCAGTGTTAATATACATTATACGAAACAAATCACTACATTTTAAATTAACTGAACTTTATTTGAAACAATATAAAGCAATAAATACGTATTTGCCGCCATTTCGTCACTGATTGGTGTCATGGCCTGCTGTAGTCTGAACTAAATTATTTTCAGCATTTAGCCTATATAGAATGACCTAAAGTCAGTCTGTTGTTTGTAATGAACGCAAATATTTCCAACAAAGATGTTATTATTTTATTATTATATTATATTTTGAAAACACCATCGCACAAAAAATAATGTACAACACACGTTTGCGAAGTGTTTTACAGGATCTCATAAATTAAAATCCTCGCTATCACTCGGTTTTAATAATTTCTTTGGAAGCTTCCATGCACCCATTCGTGCCACATGTTCTGCCCATCACAGTCTTCGAGACTTAACTGTTCTTATTATATTTTGTTTCCTATGAAGACCATGCAGTTCACTGTTATGTAGTATTCTCCATTCGCTTGCCTGTTCATCTCTCTTTGGTCTATAAATGTTCCTAAGAATGTTATTCTTAAATACTCGTAATCTCCTTTCATCCCTTAAAGTAATATTTCATGTTTCGCATTCATAATATAACTGGTAGAATAACAGTTTTATTTATTTCCAGTAACGTTTTTTTTAAATAGTTGGAACATCAAGAGTCCCTGCATAATAGCATGCATTTCCAGAACTGAGCCTATATTTAATTCCTTTGTGCATCTCATTCCTATTTGTAATTATTTATCCTTGGTATTTGAATTCAGCCACTTCATCAATATTTCTCTCATTTGTCATTAGGTGTCCATTTCCATGATATAATATATTTCTGTGTGCGACCATATATTTAATTTTATAGATATTTACTTTCAGTCCCAGTTTCTTAGTGTTACTCAATAATGTGTGCGTGTAGGCCCAACACAGGCAATACAGTAACTGCATGTCATTATCAGGGTTGATTGCTGCTCCACAGGCTCACACTGTGGCAACTACAGGCTACAGTGCTACATCTACAGTGACTGTAGCAACCGCTAGTTCAAACTCTGCACCAGTTCCATCCTCCACGCCGCAGCAACCTACCATGCGTACACTCACGAAGTTGGAGGACCTGAAGGGTAAGATTTAATCAATTTTACATTTACGTGTTTTTTAAACTTTTTTACTCTGAAATTTGGTATGTGTGTGTGTGTGTGTTACTTATTCTGTCATATCACAGTCAGAAGAATTATGGACTCTAAACAAAGAAAATGAAAATAAGTGGGCGTTTTGTATAATTTAGTTATTCCTATTTTCCTACATATGTCAGCTCAAAGAGACATCTAGTAGGACATTGAGGTATTACTTGGATGGAGGAAGGCAGATTATATTTTGCTCAGAGGCACTAGTTAAGGCCTGAGGTTCTTTTACGGAACTCTCGGAGAACTGGTCCCTTGGATTCTTCCATTCTAAGAATCCATCGACCTCGGCGGGTTTGATCTCGCGACCCTTGGGGGAAGAGGCAAGTAACATAACTCATAGACCACCGAGGTCAAATATGAACCAACATAATTAACAGACAAAACATAGAGTACAGAATGTCTTTATATTTCGTGACAATTAAAATATTGCATATAATGTTCTGCCCAAAGGCAGGTCCTTCACAGCAATCATAGAATTCTTACTGATTCATTTTTCCACTATTTGTTAAGAGAATTAAATGAATTAAACCGGTGTATCTTATAGGATATAGTGTCAAATTAAGGATAACAAATAAAGGAAGAGATTTGGTAATTATTTGCACAGACAGGTTATATTTAACAATTTCTACGCTGAATAGTAAACTATATATAGCAAAAATAATTTCACTTTCAATGCAAGAAATGTAAAATAATTAAATCGAAGAAATGTGACGCCTGAAAATGATATATTTTTCATCGGAGACCGTGAGTAACATCCTCAAATTAGTTGGGTTACATAGTATTCTGGCCAAGAGCAGGTCTTCCCCTGCAAACTCAGCATTCTCCATTCTTTCCTTAACTCAGCCTTCCTTATAATATCAGCGTACAAATCATTTAATTTAATATTGCCTATCATCTGATGTCTTTTTCTGCCTCTAACCTTCTTTGTGTTGACCATTCCTTCTAGGGCATCCGTCAGCAGGCAGTTTCTTCTTAGCCAGTATGCAATCCAATTTCTTTTCCTCTTCTTTATGAGTTGTTCTTCCTTCACTCACTCTGTCTAGCAAATTTGTATTTTTCATTTCGTGTGTCCATTTTATACGCTCTATCCTTCTACATATCCATATCTCAAAAGCTTCCAGTGCTCTTTTCCTCATTCCGTCGTAATATCCATATATGTGTGTCATACAATGCTACACTCCACACAAAGCACTTTACTATATTCTTCCGTAATTATTTTGTCAAATGCCTGCAGAAAATGATTCTCTTCTTGTTAAAGATGAGGTAAGACATGAAAAAAGTCAATCCAGCAAATCCTAAAGATTAAATAATAATTAAACCATAGCGGGGCACTAGAGATATTAACGCGGGAATTAGATAAATCGCCCTTGGATATAGTTGCCTTACAGGACGTTAGGTGGCCAGGAGAAGGTAGTCAGGTATCAGAAAGCTTTGCATTATACTACGGGGGTGCAGAAAGACCTGAATTTGGAACGGGTTTTAGTCAGAAGGAAGATCCTCTTCGCTATCCGAGATATTAAGTTTATCAGTGACAGGATGTCATACATAATTCTAAAGGGTAAACGACATGATTTTATAATTGTAAATGTACATGATCCCAAAGAAGATAAAGATGACAAGATCAAGGATGAGTTCTATGGAGAATTAGAATGCTTATTTGATAGCCTTTCACGATATCATATGAAAATTGTCTTAGGAGATTTTAATGCAAAAGTGGGGCGGGAAGATATATTCAAACCAACAATAGGCAAATTCAGTCTTCATGAGGACTTTGCCACATCAAAGAATCTCATTGTTAAGAGCACAACATTTCTGCATAAGGATATTCATAAATACACCTGTACGTCTCCAAATGGAGAAACTCGGAACCAGATAGATCATGTATTAGTGGATAAACGCTTGCACAGTAGCATTATCGATGTTAGATCAGTTAGAGGGACAGACTGCAATTCGGATCATCATCTGATCAAGGTGAAAATTAGACAACGGCTATCGCTTATGAGAGGAACAAACGCTAAAGATGATCCTGAAAATTTTGAATTAAAAAACTTGAAAAATGATGAAATGCGGCAAGAATACCAAATCAAATTGCTAATACATTAGAAGTACTGGAATCTTCAGATGAAAATGTGGCAAACGAAGAAGAAACTGATGTAAATAAAGAATGGGAGGCTATAAGAGATACTATTAAATTTTCAGCATCAGAAAGCATTGGTTATTTAAAAAAGAGGCAAAACAAGAAATGGTTTGATGAGGAATGTGCCGACATTGTAAAGAAAAGAAAGCTAGCAAAAATGAAATGGTTACACGAACCAAATGAGGTAAATTTAGAGCAATTGGGTAGTATTAGACGGGAAACCACCAAGCTACTAAAGAGTAAAAAGAGGGAATATCTGAGAGAGAATATTAATGATCTTGAAATGAATGCAAAAAATAGGAACATTAGAGAATTATATCAGGGAATTAGGATAGAGAAGAAAGGGTTTCAGGTTAGAACAAACATAATTCGGAATGAAAATGGGGAAATGATTACAGATTCCAGGAGTATATTAACTAGATGGAAAAATTACTCTAATCAGCTATTAAGTGTACATACAGAACACGACATTGAGGAGGATAATCTACAGACAGCAGAACTGCTAGTCGCAGAACCAAGTGCTTTAGAGGTTGAAATGGCGATAGAAAAATTGAAGATGTAAAAAGCATCAGGTTCGGATGAGATTCCAGCAGAACTGATAAAATCAGGGGGAGTAAAATTGATGGAAAAGATACGCCGGTTGCTTAATATGATTTGGGAAAAAGAAGCTCTTCCACATGAATGGAAAGAATCGATTATCGTACCAATTTATAAGAAAGGAGATAAAACTGATTGCAACAACTACAGGGGCATCTCATTACTTTCAACTCATACAAAATTCTAACAAATATATTAGTAAGCAGACTTACTCCCTATATTGATGACATTCTAGATCATCAATGTGCATTTAGAAGAAACAGGTCTACAACAGATCAGATTTTTAGTATAAGACAAATTTTAGAAAATAAATGGAAATATAATGGCACTGTACATCAACTATATGTAGACTTCAAAAAAGCATATGATTCAATTAAGAGGGAGAAGTTATATAGTATCCTGCTGGAGTTCGGAAATCCTAAAAAGTTAGTTAGACTTATGTGAATGTGTCTAAATGGCACAAAGAGTAGGGCACGTGTAGGCAAACAGTTTTCGGACACGTTTGAAATCCAGAATGGGTTGAAGCAAGGAGATGCACTATCTCCTCTACTATTTAATTTTGTACTAGAGCATGTTATCAAATCTTCAGAGGATGAGGAAGGCCTACGACTCAAATGTATTAATTAGCTGTTAGTTTATGCTGATGATGTAGTATTATTGGCCGATAGCGAGGAGATACTAAAGGACAACACGCACACACTATTGAGTAACACTAAGAAATTAGGACTGGAAGTAAGTATCAATAAATCTAAATATATGGCCACACGTAGAAATACATTATATAATGGAGTTGGACGGCTAGTGACAAATGAGGGAAATTTTGAGGAAGTGGCTGAATTCAAATACCTAGGAACTCCTTTCAAAAAACGTTAAACTGAAAATATATAAAACTATTATTCTACCAGTTTTATTATATGGATGCGAAACATGGACTCTTACTTTAAGGGAGGAGAGGATATTGCGGGTATTTGAGAATAAAGTACTTAGGAAAATTTTTGGACCAAAAAGAGAGATGAACAGACAGGTGAATATAGAAGACTTCATAACAATGAACTACATGGTCTTTATAGGAAGCCAGATATAATAAGAATAGTTAAGTCTCGTAGACTGCGTCGGGCAGGACATGTTGCGCGTATGGGGAATGAAAGACGTGCATGGAACCTTCTTGTAGGGAAGCCAGAGGGAAAACGCCCAGTTGGTAGACCAAGAATGAGATGGGAGAATAACATTAACTATGATTTGAGGGAATGATTGGAAAACATTAGCTCAGGATAGGGATGTATGGACAGCTTATGTCTGCGCGGCCATAAACCTACGGGTTCGATAGTGCCAGTGAGTAAGTAAGTAAGTAAGTAAGTAAGTAAGTGAGTAAGTAAGTAAGTAAGTAAGTAAGTATTAGGTTTGTTTAACGCTAGGGGCGCTGAACTCCGAGTAGGTTATAATTTATTCCTCCATAATCTATTTTATTCGCCTGATATGAACTGACAAATATCGATAATATTTTTGTCTTATTTCGCGTAAATCGTGAAATCGTTAATAAATTACTTGTAAAATTCATAATAAATGAATTATTTTCTTGCTGCCTACATTACTACGGACCTGTTGTATTACATATAGAACTCTTTATTACGTATTTTGAAAGATAATAATGCGAAATATGACTCAAAATAAGCCTGACGTCGCGGTTCAACATAGCATCACAGTTCTGTGGTTTCAGCATGAAATAATATTTCAAAATTTATTTTTCTATAAAAATAATTACAATTTTTCGTTCTTTAAATTCAAGGAAATCGGAGTTAACATAAACACCATCAAAATATTTCGTTTTACAACATAAAGCGCTAAATGTGGCTGAGAATTCAAAACATTGTCCGTTAAATTTCGCTATGACACAAGATAAGTTCGTTGCATTCAAATGATAAAACAAAGTTAGTGTGTAGAATTAGAATGTAGGTGTAAGAGTGCAGTAGAAGTTCATTAGAGAATTGGCAAGATAATTAAGAAAGATTCAGAAAATCGAAATTATATTCTATTCCATAGTATTCTGCCCTAGGGCAGGTCTTTACTAGGCATTTATTGGTGTGGTAGCGTCCCGTTGCTTTCCATATCGGTGAAGGATGAAGATGATGATGACCAGATGATGTTCAGGGACATTTTGGGACTTAAACCAACCTAACATATGTCTTATAGGTGAGGAAAAATCTCACCGAGAAAGCTTGTCCCGATCTGGAATCGAACCCGGGCCCGCTCCCAGACAATGCACTGGAAACCACAACGGTGGACTAAATTAAATAATGTTTACTGATTCATTTTCTCACTATTTACTAAGAGTTTTAAATGAATTAAACTGGTGTATTTTATAGGATACTGTGTCAAATCAAGGATAAGAAATAAAGGAAGAAATTTGGTAATTATTTGCATAGACAGGTTATTTTGAACAATTTGTTCGTTGAATAGTAAACTAAACTATTTCCATGTCTATTGTTCTACAAACACATCTGTCATTTTCATGTTGTTGTGTTTGTTAAACAGGGTTGTTCATTCTTGTTTTCTAAACACGAACCTAATCCTGTTCCAAACTATCAACCGTACAAAATGCCTGATGTATAGCAAAAATATTTTCACTTTCAATGTAAAAAATGTAAATTATTTAATTTGCGAAATGTGATAACTGAAAACTATATATTTTTCATCTGACACCGTGGGTACTTTCCTAAAATTAGTTGGGTTACATACATATTGTTCTTCCCAACAGCAGGTCTTTCCCTGTAAACTCAGTATTCTCCACTCTTTCCTTAACTCAGCCTTCCTTTTTGTATCCGCATAAAAAACATTTATTTTAATATTGTCTATCATCTGATGTCTTTTTCTGCCTCTAACCTTCTTTCCGTTGACCATTCCTTCTAGTGCATCCGTTAGCAGGCAGTTCCTTCTTACCCAGTGACCAATCCAATTTATTTTCCTCTTCTTTATGATTTCCAGTATTGTTCTTCCTCCTTCACCCACTCTGTCTAGAATATCTTTATTTTTTATTTTGTCTGTCCATTTTATATGCTCCATCCTTCTCCATATCCACATCTCGAAAGCTTCCAGTCGATTTTCCTGATTCCGTCGTAATGTCCAAGTCTCTGCACCATAGGCCTACAATGCCACATTCCTGACAAGGCACTTCACTAGCCTCTTCCGTAATTATTTTGCCAAATGTCCGCAGAAAATTCTTCTCTTCTTGTTAAAGATGGGTTAATAGATGAAAAAAAAAACTAATCAAGCAAGTCCTAAAGATAAAATACTAATTTAGTTTGTTTAACGCTAGGGGCGCTGATCTCCGAGTAGGTTATATTATATTCCTCCTTCATAATCAGTTTTTTGTCTAAGATCCCTTAGATATGAATTGATAAAAATCGCTCATATGTTTCTCTTATTTCACGTAATTTGTGAAATTGTTAATAAATCACTTGTAAAATTTTAATAAATAAATAATTTTCTAGCTACCTACATTACTGTAGGCCTGTTGCACTACATATAGAACTCTTTATTACGTATTTGAAGAGAAAAATTATACGCTCAGACCGGGACTTGAACCCGGGACCCTTGGTTCTCCAGACCAAGTGCTCTACCAACTGAGCTACCTGAGCAAGTACCGATCTAAACGCAAATCTTTCTCTATATACATTGTAATTCCCGTCCACCAAATGCTGTGAAGCCATGCTTCTATCTTGCAAATGGCGGCTCCTTTATTAAGAAGACATATTTGGGAATTATACATTACAGCCAGTACGGCTTTTTCCAAGTTTTTATTATTGATTTCGTACATCTCAATGATGGATAAATCATATTTGAAGAGAAAAATTATACGCTCAGACCGGGACTTGAACCCGGGACCCTTGGTTCTCAGGTAGCTCAGTTGGTAGAGCACTTGGTCTGGAGAACCAAGGGTCCCGGGTTCAAGTCCCGGTCTGAGCGTATAATTTTTCTCTTCAAATATGATTTATCCATCATTGAGATGTACGAAATCAATAATAAAAACTTGGAAAAAGCCGTACTGGCTGTAATGTATAATTCCCAAATATGTCTTCTTAATAAAGGAGCCGCCATTTGCAAGATAGAAGCATGGCTTCACAGCATTTGGTGGACGGGAATTACAATGTATATAGAGAAGATTTGCGTTTAGATCGGTACTTACTCAGGTAGCTCAGTTGGTAGAGCACTTGGTCTGGAGAACCAAGGGTCCCGGGTTCAAGTCCCGGTCTGAGCGTATAATTTTTCTCTTCAAATATGATTTATCCATCATTGAGATGTACGAAATCAATAATAAAAACTTGGAAAAAGCCGTACTGGCTGTAATGTATAATTCCCAAATATGTCTTCTTAATAAAGGAGCCGCCATTTGCAAGATAGAAGCATGGCTTCACAGCATTTGGTGGACGGGAATTACAATGTATATAGAGAAAGATTTGCGTTTAGATCGGTACTTGCTCAGGTAGCTCAGTTGGTAGAGCACTTGGTCTGGAGAACCAAGGGTCCCGGGTTCAAGTCCCGGTCTGAGCGTATAATTTTTCTCTTCAAATATGATTTATCCATCATTGAGATGTACGAAATCAATAATAAAAAAATCTTTATTACGTGTTTTGAAAGATAACAATTGGAAATATTAGGCAATAATATAAGCTTATAACGTCGCGGTTCAACAATAGCATCACGGTCACGTGGTTACGGCATGACTAATATTTCAAAATTTGTTTCGCTATAAAAATAATTACAATTTCGCTTTCTTTTAATTTTAGGAAAATCGTGTTTATATTAAACTCCATCAAAATAATTTATTTCACAACATGAAAGCGTCAAATGGGGCTGTGAATTAAAAATATTTTGCGTAATTTTTTCTAAAATACAAGGTAAGTTAGTTGCATTTAAAGATAACTAAGTTAGTGTGTAGGTGTAGGAGCGCAGCAAATGTTCATTAGAGGAATGCGTAGATAAATAAGAAAGAGAGGAGGAAAGGAAACGGGACCACACAGTCAAACTTAGCGTTTACTCTATTTTCAAGTTTATTTACTCTATTAATTTATATAGACAGGCACAGAATAATCTGAAAATGTCATATGACGCATCATAATTAAAAAGCGTTGAAATTTATTTAATGTTTTGATAAATCATTGATTATAACATTCACACGTCATTCAACTGGAGAAAGCCATGGTCTATGGGTTTAGTAAAATTACAAGCATATTAAACTAAATGAATTAAGTGAATGGTTTTTACATACGTAAGGACTTTATTATACTAAACGTAAAATGCATACAATGTTATTTAAAAATATGGGTCGCACGGGCAGTAAGCTGTACGTGCTGTTGACAGTACGTTACAATAAGTTGATGTTTGGTAATAATATACTTAAAACAAAAAAAGAAAACATAATAATATTACAATTAGATAACAATATAATTACATTATCCATTAACTTAGTTATGAAGAATTGTTAAGAATTAATGGTATTGAAATTTGTTAACATATTTATTTATTCATGAATGAGTGTTCTTATTTTCCGCGTTTTGTCCAGAAATCTACCCACGTTTATCCAATTTTCTGGTCTTACCAATAACTCGTAGCATGCCAATCTTTCACGATTTGAATTTAGAAATCTTTCAGATAATAACTGACGCCTCCAATATTCCAAATCGTTACATTTTCGTAATATATGTATCTCGTCTTTAAAGCTCCCGCACATTAGACATATTCGCATATCGTGATCGTCCCTAATTTTTAAAAATTTCCATATCCCTAACCTGAACCAAGCAAGCCCTGATCTCTCTTTAAATCCTGGATTGAGTATATAATATTATTTTCCCCAAACTTGTTTTAGGTCTCTTTGTAAAAACAGTGATCGTTTTCCCGCACATTCGGCCAAAATATTTTGTCGGTTTATATCTAAGTATCTCCTTCTAATTTTTCTCCACACATTCTTGCGGTTTTCAGTCCCTTTTTCCCATACCCAACCCATCCTAAATTTTTTTAGAGTTCTCTCCTAACCTCGTCTGTCCAGAATTTCACATTTGCTTTCCTAATTTGGTGGTCGTAACAAATTGCTCTGAGCATTGTTTGTTCACATTGGATTAGCCGCAACCAGTACTTGAGTACACGAATTTTGCAGTTTAGTCGTCCTGGAATGACCCAAATTCATATAAAATTCTACTGTTAAAAACGGCCTTACTAAGTCCTGTAATATATTTTAGAAAATGCTTATATACCTTATTTAGTATTTCTGTTCTTTGAAACCCCCAAATCGCACTACCATAGTGCATTACTGGCCTCACCATCGCTCCATACATTTTTTCTAACGTACTAACTGGAATATCGGGAACTCTACCCAGAATACTGAGAATACTATTAAGTTGTCCCCTCCCTTTGAATAATGCTATATCAATATGTTTCTTCCACTTTCCGTTCATTTTCAACGTCGTACCAATATATCCAAAATGTTTCACTTTTGAAGTACTTGATCTCTGTATTTCCATTCCTTTACTCTACCATAAACCATCCCATTTTTGACCGTCATTGTTTTTGTCTTACTAATATTTACAGTCAATCCCCAATTCCTAAAGTATATTTCCAGTCGGTCAACACCTCTTTGCAGTCCCTTGATTGTCTTGGAATAGATAATTAAATCATCTGCATACAACAGGATTGGGGCTTTTAACATTTCTTATCTCCGTAGCCTCAATGTCTCCTCCTAGCATTATGGCTGCTATATCATGTAGCAGAAATAACTGCACTAATTAATTTTTTATTATTACTGATTATTGAATATGTAGTTACACTTTCCAGAAAAGGTTTCGTGAGTAACTTTTACCAATCTGTTACGCTTGAGAATATATAAAGGCATTTCTGTCCATTGTATCTCAAGTTCTTTGAAGATGGACACATGTAAATAAATCGGTTTATGACCTGGGACAATCGTTCCCTAATAATACGGCCTCGCAGCTGGAGACGTAATGTCCCTTGTCCGGCTCTGGAAGTCATCCTTCCAGACAGATAAATGACGGTCAATTTTAAGTGTGTCAAAAAGCACTAGACCGCCTGTTGAGATGGCGACAGTAGCCAAAAACTATGTCCATCTGTTTTCAGTAAATTAATTAACTTCTCACCAGCGTGTGAAAATCACACCCTGGAAATACATAGGCCAATCATTGCCCCGAGATTCTAGTTTAACTATAGTGGGAACCATAATGCGCAATCAGAGTCCATAAGTCAATATCATTCTGCTAGTAAGGCGTTCTTTATGTATGTTAATTATATGTTCAGCCAATGAAACTATTGGTTTAGTAAATTGTATTTGTAAGATGGAGTTGGATATATTCCGAATATCGTGAGAGTAGTCTCCTCCGGGATGGGTTCCGGGATTGAACAAAATTTACATAAGACTCCCGCGGAGGATTAATTGTTGAAGTTCCGCTGCAGTGCGGACTCGTATATTTCGCCGGTCGCAGGCAAGCGACCCATTAGATACACTAAATGTGTTAGGCCAAGAACGGCAAGTTATAAAAGTTATTCATTTTAAAAGCATCAGTGTGCTGGTGTTATATCACACCTTAGGTCGAGTGAAGACCAGTAATTATCAGTGTTCCAAAACGCGATAGAATCGCCACGATATTAATAAAATTGGTCCAGTATTGACCGCTGTACCATTCCGAAGTGCAAAATACCGGAATATATCCAATTAAATCCAATGTTCTGGAATTGGAACTGTAACAGTCTTGTGCTACATGTGATTTAATAAATAGTATTAAATTGACACCAGTGTTGTCTCGGTAAGCCTCCTTAATGTCAGCTGTCCTTAGTTCGAACCTTGCCTTATCCCTCGGTGAAAATCCACAACCCTGAGATACATAGAGTCCACGCCTTGCCCAGGCTACCAGCCTTTTAAATCCTGTTATAATAATCAGCGAATAGATTAACTAGCACTGGTGACAAAATGCAACCTTGTCTCACTCCGCGATTGGCTTGACTGCT
This sequence comes from Diploptera punctata, assembly GCA_030220185.1. NCBI lineage: Eukaryota > Metazoa > Arthropoda > Insecta > Blattodea > Blaberidae > Diploptera > Diploptera punctata. Next base: position 300,373 of record JASPKZ010007366.1, on the reverse strand, counting down.
CTCTGTGACGTGCCCTTGATCTACTTTTATACAAAATTTAACATATTTATAAATTGACATAAAAGCATATATCATTTTATATGACAATCCTTTCCGATTTAATTTTTCCCACACTGCACTTCGTTCCACAGTATCGAATGCCATCTTGAAATCAACGAATGCACAAAATAATTTACCCCTCTTGTTTTTCATAATGTTCTTAGAACGAATACGTTGTCCACTGTGGAGACCCTTCCCTAAAACCTGCCTGATATTCTGAAATCCTATTGTTCACTTTAGCCCATTGTCTCATTCGTTCGTAAATTACTTTACAATAGATTTTTCCAAACACTGATAAGACGCAATTTTACATATAGCATTCTCATTGATAAGATATAGTCTACGTATTCGGGTAAAGTGGACCCAGGTCCTCGTGGAGGTTCCACATTAACCTATTTCCTTAATTATGTTTAATTATTTTATACAGCCACCATGTCACATAATATCAAACCAAACTTGTCAGGATATTATAACAGCCTCTACATAATATAACATATTAAGGAGTTTTTTTTCAACATTTGTTTTTTTTTATACTAGAGGTTGTACTTTATTGCACAAAGATAGATATTATAGATTTATAGATTTATTTAGCCTGGTGGAGTTAAGGCCATGTGGCCTTCTCTTCCACTCACCAGAACAAACATATGTTACATATGAATACAAACAAATTACAATAATAGTCATATTAAACAGGACAAACATATGTTACATATGAATACAAAAAAAATACAATTATAGTCATATTAAACAGGACAAACATATGTTACATATGAATACAAAAAAATTACAATAATAGACATTGAACAATTAATTATCTGTCATATTGAATAATAATGAAAATAATGTCTAATAATACAATAAACTTAAATGCAATTAAAATTAAATTAATGATACAATGAATAATAAAAAGGAATAACAGCTCGAATCTACTATACGTAAAACGAAAAGAAAAAAAATACACAGAAAGTAATAAACTACAATGAATTAATCTACGTTTTTATACAAGGCATTAGGTAAATATATTAACAAATCCTAAGTCTATTTTTATTAAATAATGCAAAAACGCATTATTAATTCTTAAAAAGTAATATTAGTGAGTTGTTTCTGTTAGTAATTTTATTTTCAATTTGTTTCTGAAAGATGGTAAAGTTTGGCAGTCTCTGACATAGGGTGGAAGTGAATTCCATGTTCTAGCAAGAGAAACTGTAAAATATTTCGAAAAATAGGTAGTGTGATGAGGAGGGATATATAGGACACTGTGCGTATTCAATAGCAGAAATTAAGAATTGAATCATAACTTGAAAAAATGTTAAACTGGTCATTTTCATAAATATCGCATATAAACCCTTTTTCGAACAAACTATAAAACAAATTGATCTTCAACCCGTCAAAGTTGATAAAGGGAAAAAGTTAAAATATTTTATATTCGAGGGCAGCACCAATTAAACAAGATATTAACTGGGTCCACTGAAACAGAAGGATCCACATTACCTGAAGTTGCCTATATATATTATTAATTAAACATTTTTTTAGAGAATTTGAGACAACAAAAGTTTCCGTCGTGTATAATGCAGCCTATATCATGCGTTTCCAGAGTTGATCCTATGCATAATTTATTTCTGTTTGTTAGTGTTGTAAGTTATTTGAATTCCGACACTTCATCAAAATGTCCATAATTTGATGTTGATATCTTGTACATATAGGAAGAAGAAACAATACAATTATCACAATCACTGTGAAAATGTACTAATCAGTTATAGCTTTTATCTTTCTAGGTAACTACAATTGATAATAAATTTGATGCAATGAAGAGAAACAAGGCGAAATTGAAAACAATAGTACATGAAAGGCATTCAAATAATCCCAGCACTATGAGTGTGTAAAATAAATTATATGAGGAGGGAAAATTATAGAGGAAGAGTTTGGTAAGAATATTGTAGCGTGGATGGATGCAACAAAATGGGTGATTTCATTACGCAATACATAAATTGATTGTATGAACTTTATGGTGAAAACAGGTCATTTCACATCAATTTAAATGTAAAATAATTTAATATATATATTTTTTTTCTTATCATACCATATTAAGCTTGCATTGCTCAATGTTAAAGATTTAATTATAACATCGATAAAGCGTCACTGCTATAAAGTAAAATAAACATTCTCTTTAATTTGCTTACTTGATATAGTCAGCTACTAGATGGCAGTGAAGACAGTGTTCTCGCGAAATCTAGTAATAATGGAGAGTATAATACATATATAAGAAAAATAAGTGTTTGAATTGGATTCGCCTGGTAGTGTAATGGATATCACGCTGAGGTACAGACTCAGAGATCCGGGTTCGAATCCCGTCCAGGCATTTATTTTTCTTATCATACCATATATATATATATATATATATATATATTTTATTTACATGCAGAACCATTGCTTAAGAAAACACAACTTCGAACAAAATCACATACAGGACGTTTCTACATTTAATTGAAAATTTCTTCTAGAAAAAAAAACTATTTACATGAGAATTAATTCTCTGTGCAGTTACCAATTTCCGCTGGATTTCTGTCCCTTTAATTTGCCCTTGAAGAGAGTTACCTGATGTAGTACAACACCTTCATACTGTGACACTTAAAATGACAAGTTTTTTTTAGAAATGCAATATAGAGATGTAAATAAAAAATCATCCCTCCACATAAGCAGATATTATTTGACGTAAAATTGTATGAAATTGTATTTAAGGTACGGACGTGCCAATTCTTGGCTCTGAAAAGTTACACATTTTGTCCAATCGAGTCCTGTGGATCAAGATAGTACTTGCCATGTTTTCTGGATCTCTGAGTGTTGTGCTTTCTTGTTTTTCAGTATATTAATGTTAATCTGCGGATGAATTCAAGAATCAAGCATGACTGGTGCCAATCTTTTGTCATGTTAGTTTAGTCCATTGGCGGTCGAATCACTTGGGGACCTACAGTAGAGACTGGATGTTATGGAAAATGCCCATAGTTATTTATTATAGCTATTGGTAAAAGTGGCTTCATATAGCCACAGAGAGTCATATATAGTTGTTTCCCATTAGTTTTTAAGTGCCTAACATCCGGACTCTATTACAGAAAAACCGGTAACCCGTGTGTTGGCGGGTATTCCAACACCGCGGACACGCGTTATATGTAACCTACCGCCTGGGGGTTAAACCGGGCAAACCCATTATCGGGGGGATCTTACAATTCTATTCATATATGTATAATAAAAAGCACCGGTGAAAGTCCACATCCCTGTCTTAATCCAGTGTTGATTTTTTTTACAAAAAATATAGTTTGCCATCTTGTTTAACATAGATTTCATTATCTTTATAGATGTTGAACTTATTAGTAATATATTGTTGTGGAACGTTATCATCAGCTAAAATTTGTAATAATATATTTCTGTCTACTTTGTCAAAAGCCTTTTGAAGTCAACAAAGGCGATATGAGTTTCTATATTGAATTCCTTGTGCTTTTATAATAGTAATTTTAGAGTGAAGAATCCATCTTTACAAGATCTACCCTCTCTGAATCCATTTTGCTCTGTATTTTCATTTTTTTTTCAATTTATTCTTAACTATATTAGCATACATTTTATATCCAGGGTTCAATAAGCTAATTTTATATATTTCAATTATTTATTGTAATTTCAAATGAAATTGCCCCGAGACATTGTTATGATTTTGTAATTAACAACTGTATATTTCCAATGTCCAATATTATGGAATGCAGTATTATTACAAATGTGTGATAATATTTCAGATTGCAAATATCGTGTGGGAATCGAGTGAACACCGCAGATTACAGGAAACATCCAAGGTAAGATTTCTCTTAAGTTTATAAATGTATAATGTCTTTATAATGTCATTTAGAATTTTGAGGTGATTAAGTTCATTATTTTAATTCAATCATCCTTCACATTCTTTACCTCAGCCACAAGACTCTTTTTGACGAATCGTTGTGAAACTTCTGTTAATACAAGGATGGGGATGTAGCTTAACTACAACATCATCCAATTTTACGCGAAACAATATCTACTTATGTGGGTGATGATTTATCTCTGTATTACATTTCCAGATAACCTCACAATTACAGCAGACGTGACGATGAATGTGGTGTACTATATTTGTAAGAAGAACCTATCAATTCTATTCTGTAAATTGATTTCTAGTGACAAAAAATATAAAATGACAGCTGTACTAAGAAATTAGTTCCGTGTAAAATGTTTTCTTCCTTCAAGAAATTTTCTTTTGAATAGGCCTATTAATAAAACGAGTATGTGATTTTGTTTCAAGTTGAGTTTTCTTGAGCAATGGTTACAATCTGCAGTGTAAGTGTTAATGATGGTTTATATATTAAGTTTATATTCAGTTTACATAATATTTTGGAAACGGAATTTTTCAAAGTGAATTCTATAGTAAGGTTCTCTATTTTCCGTACTTCTAATTCATAATACCTTTCTTTGGATTCTTTTGAAAATATTAATTTTTATTCTTTCATTTACAGAAGATAGTAATTTGGTAAAAATGTATATAAAAGGCAAATTTATCCAACAAACACTATGAAGTTGGCTGAAACTTGGTGTGGAAACAAGACAGCAAATGAAGAACTACTGATATGTGTGGTCACAACAGCAAATCATGCTGCTTGCTTTGTCGAGAAAATCGATCCGAGTGACTGATTTTCCAGGGAGGATAAATATCGGAATCATCGAGTGTTACTGGAGCACATCTAATTGTATACTGTCATTAACTTAAATATTATTATCGATAAATTTACAACATAGTGAATATTTTTATAACGTTCAATTATGTTTCAGGTTGAAATCATGTGGAAAAACAAGAAACTAATTTCTGAAAAACTTTGTATGTACTGTTCATGGAACAGGCTGAGAGGGATAGGGAATGTGGCACGAATGGGGAATAAAATAGGGACATGAACGCTTATTGTAGGAAAACCAGAGGGAAAACGCCCAGTTGGTAGACCAAGAATGAGGTGAGACAATAACATTATGATTTGAGAGAAGTAGATTATACAGGGGATGTTTGGAAAACATTAGCTCAGGATAGGGATGTATGGAGAGCTCATATCCGCGCAGCCATGAACCTACGGGTTAGATCGTGCCAGTGGGTTAGTTAGTGTTTGAGATAATATTCTGAAGGTCCCGTATTCAAACTCCAGTTTCAACCAATCTGATTTCTTTCCTTGCAACAATGTGCAGTGGTTAACTGACTTACGCCGCTACCTGTATTATAACAATGGCGGCTGGTAGACTGGAAATCTCGCAAGGTTACAAGGAGATTTAGAATGTCACTCCCTGGAAGAAATAAACATGGCAGACCAAGAAGGAAATGGAAAACTTATGTAAGAACTATAATGGATGACAGGAATTTGGAAGAAGGAGATTGTAATGATAGAAATAAGTGGAAACTGAAGACGGCAAACCTGTAAGTGGGGAAAGCCGAAGAAGAAGAAGAAGAAGAAGAAGAAAAATGTATAAAATAAATGCAAAATTGGTTATGATTGAAAAATTAGGTTGGGATTGAATGTTCACATTATTTTTTTTATATTTAATTTAGGAGAATCATATGGCATGTATTATTTATTATTTTTTATTAGTTTTATATGCAATGTATATAACTAAAAAAACGTTATCTGATTGTCTAATTTCCAAATTCTTAAGGTGAATTTTAAACTTAAATGCGCAGTCTCGGTGGACGCGTGGCTAACGTCCGCGGATGCTCCGACTGGGATCCCAGGTTCGAATCATGGCGGTTCCAGCGAGGTATTGGTGGTGGGCCACGCCGGTATTTTTCGGGTTTTTCTCGGGGTTCTTCCCATTCGTACATATGTCCTGCCCATTGCAGCCCACGTGACTGAACTCTTCCAATTATATCTGGTGCCCCATAATGATCATATAGCTCACTATTTCGAAGTCTTCTCCATTCATCTGCCTGTTCATTTCCCTTTGTTTAAAAAAATCATAAGGACTGTATTCAAAATACTAGTAAACTTTTGAAATTGAAATTCAGTAATAGTATACTGTAGGAATCATAACCCTGTGCCCTTAAAAGTCCTCTCAATTAGAACGTAGGACAGTCGATTTCAAGGAGAGCGCGTTATTAGCGAATGTTCTTAGACATTGAATAATCACTGAGAATCAATAAAATAAAAATATTATTACTCTAATATTATAATTTTACAAGTTTGAATTTTTATTCTTTATAGTTCTTGAAAGTTTTTTTTATTTAACCTCGGTGAGGACGACGCAAAACAACAAAAAGAGTTAGTAGCGCACATCTTTCTGCTGATGATGGAAGCCGGTTTCCGAAAGGCCTACAATTCTTAAAAGTTATTTTAGGACGACGGTACCTACCAGGTATTTATTTCAATATTTTACTTTGTGACTATTTACATCAACGAAATTTTAATATGAATTAGTATTGATTCTTTAGAAAATTGACTTATAATCTTCACATGGGCGAAGAAATTTGTTTGAATTTAATTTAATCGAAACTTTGTTAGAAGATTCGCGCTTGGCGCTATTCAACTGATGAGGTAATCGAGTGAGAACGCATTAATCTCACTCAACTGTCACAATGAAAATCGACGTTCACATGTTTTATTCCGCCGCAGGCTGTGATAACACAATTATCGTGTGCAGGGGACGCCTTGATTTATATGACAATCGCTTTCTCCGTAACATACGCTAGGAAATTCAACAACCAGATGGCGTTCAATTAATTTATAGCATAACTTTAACTGCAGTACCGTATAAGGACTTCACACAAATGATAAGCTGTCGCTTACACTCCGGTCCGAAACATTAGTATCAGTTGCTTAGCGGCAAATTATGCTCGATTTCACGAAAGTTGAATATAATGATTTTTTGAAGTAAACGATCTTGTAAACCTTTGTTTTTGCGCGATTAGTGCGTTTTGTCGTACTTACAGCAATCCTGACCATGATATAAAGTTCAACTTCCTACATTTCGGGGTTGCCAAGCTAAATAACTATACTGTAATAAAATACCTATATGCAGTATTACATATTACAAACCACGTGTGGGAAGTAAAACCACTGCCCTCTATGTATATACGTACAATGTGCATACAAAAACATATCAAAAAGGTAATGTTAATACACATTATACGAAGCAAATCACTGCATTTTAAATGAACTGAACTTTATTTTAAACAATTTAAAAACAATAAATATGTATTTGTCGTCATTTTATGAATGATTGGTGTCACGGCCTGCTGTAGTCTCAACTAATAAACATTTACCTCACTGTTAACGTTAGTCAGTTGTTTATAATGAACGCAAATATTTCCACCAAATATTTTATTATTTTCCTATTATTTATTACTTTGAAAACACCATCGCGCAAAAAATAATGTACAACGCACGTTTGTGAAGTGTTTTACAGAATCTCGGAAATTAAACATTTTACTCGCTTCTGTAAAAACCACTTCTCAACCTCGCATCGTAATATACTATTGTTGCATGAACATTGCAGCTGATAACTTATCGGTTTGTTATGCTGGTCCCATTCTGTGGTTAACCCAGGCGTGCATTTTGATTAATTCATTATTATTTGCCTTCCCGCCGTATCGCCAATAATTAATAGTAGTAATAAGGAATTTCTCTACAATACAGTAGTTTCCCACAACCAATTGTAAATTTTACTCTTATATACATCCTATTCTCTACATCACTCTCTGTTAATCCTCTCGACACCACATTCCTTTACACTCGTTGAACTCACTCTACTTTTGGTCTCCATTTTCTTCTGTTGTCCTCCGCTTCAAAACTTAATATAATCTTAGATATCCTCTTTACGTAGGTAAAGCAGCAGTCTTCTTTCTTCAATAACTTGTAGAACATTTTTTTGAACACCCATTTTTTCCCTGATTTTAGTATTCCTAATTTTGTAGTTTCTTGCATTTCTAGAATCCCTTCTCTAGAAGTCCATCTTTGGCACTAATAGATTGACGTCTGGAGGAGATAATATTAATAATAATAATAATAATAATAATAATAATATAATAATAATAATAATAATAATAATAATACATTTTGTAAAGGATATTTTCTACATTACATTAATTAGCATTTAACCCAAATGTATTTTGCCCGCCACAAGATTTCTTTCCTCAGCATCTTCTTCTTTGAGGTCTTTTCTGATCATGTTTTTTTTTTTTACTTCATCCATCCACTGTTATATGGATTCCCCCCTCCTCTTCTGCCTTCAGTATTCCAATCCAGCATCATTCTTGGGATTCTACTACTCTCCATCCTGCTCAGATGTTCCATACCATATTTCAATCTTCGAACTGCTATTACTTCTATAATATTATGTTTAACATTCAATATTTCTCTAATTTTCTGGTTCCGAATTTTCTCCTTTCCTGATTTGTCTTGCTGCTCTTCGTCAAAAATTAATCTCTGTTGTAATTTTTTTTTTTTGCTGTTTACCTAAGTCCAGGTCTCTGCACCATAAACATAACAGTTTCTACTAATGATTTAAATATCAATGTCTTGATTTTATTTACAATATTCTTACTCCATATCACTAAATTTAACATTCCAACTACTTTTCTTCCTTCACTAATTCTTTTCTCAATTCACCAATTTGTGTGCTTAATTTTTGATTTCAGTTTTCTTTCGATTCAAATCGATACACCAGCTTTAGCTCTCATCCGCTTATTTACACCAGACCAGAAGTGTATATATTTATCTAAATATTCTTCTCTATGACCTTAATAATAATAATAATAATAATAAAATAATAATAGTTATTATTATTTATTTAACTGTCAAGTTAAGGCCATAATGCCTTCTCTTCCACTCAACCAGCGTAAAATATTTAATAACGAAAACATTTACACAATGTCATAACGTGTACAATAGTAATTAAATATTTAAACAAATTAAACTAAAAATTATAGTGAATAAATACAGTTTCATTAGAGAAACAGAAAACCAGAAACATTAATAATCTACTGAAAGAGTAATTACAAAAAATAATTTTAAATATATTTTATACGATTCAATTATCTATGTGGCACAATTAAACATACTTTATTGAATAAAACTAGAAAATAGACTATTTTAAAATTTTGCAAAGTATTGGCAGTTCCATCTCTTATCTATGGATGTGAAACCTGGACATTAACAAAGGCAGATAGTAAAGTAACAGAGGCTGCAGAAATGAAGATGTTGAGAGCAATAGCGGGATTCCAAAGGACCGATAAGAAGAAAGACGAAGATATAAGAACAGAACTTAATATATTTAATCTCTGTGAAAGAATCAAATACTATCAAAATGCTTATCTTCAGCACGTATTACGTATGAATGAACAGCGCATACCAAGAAGAATGTATAATTATAAACCAAAAGGGAGAAGATTGTTGGGAAGACCATTGAAGAGATGGAAGAACCAATTCGATCTATAATGAGATCGGAACAGGCCATTGGGCTTAATTCTTGTTGCTGCTGATGATGAAATATCTTTTATATAAAACTAATGTCCGGAAACCCCTGTTTATTTTGACACGGAGTTAGAGAGTCTAGCAGTAGATACAAATAGGGATTAGAATAATGGATGGTTCTGTGTTGTGGTATTTGAAGCAGGAGGTTCTGTATGAGCGCGTGCCCAAATTGTGAATGGAGGATAAGAGATATAAACCAGATAAGTAGCTTGTAGAGGTATGTGCAATTATAAATAAATGGATTGCGCACAAATGTGCAAAAGTTTAACAACGGGAATCACTATCACTTTAACATTGTCTTGCGTAGTCACTAACTGATTTTGTTTTTTTTTTTACATGTTTCGATATGGTATCTTACACATGTCTCTTCACATATTTCACATACACTGTATGCATGATGTCTTCGGGTCATGGGATGTTTTGTCTCTGCACATTAGATAGTGGAATCCATACACACTTAATCTTGTGATGACATGTCTTATCTGGAAATTTGCTTCTGTCCAATTGCTGTCTATCAACGCTCCGGTAATGAAGAATTCCGGTCATACTTCCTCTCTTTTCCTGCGCAGTCTTGTATGTACATATGAATAGCAGAATAAGAAAATGCATTTTTCTACTATCATGGAAATGGAGCCAAGATAATCTTATGTGTGTGTTTTCTAATGCCACCCACTGCACTGTTCGTATTCCGGCTTTCCCGCTGGATGGATAGTTGGCGGTAATATGATCTGTTTCCAATTAATGCACCACTTCGGCAGACCAATTTAAGAATACTATGTATTTTTATATTGGTGTTCAGAGTACAGGATGAGTGTATGTCTATGTGTTTGTGTAGTGTAAAGTGAGTGATGTTGAAGATAAGAGGGTGAAACCCAGTGAAGGAACGTATTCTGTTCCTGCCTAAAAGCACCAGGATTAACATTGCCATCCGGCGAATGAACCGCTAAATATCTATCAATAAAATTACATGTCTTGTCAGCATATAATAATAATAATAATAATAACAATAATAATAATAATAATAATAATAATAATAATAATAATAATATAATAACAATAATAATAATAATAATAATAATAATAATAATAATAATAATAATAATGCTTTATTTTAGCTGGTAGAGTTAAGGCCATAAGCCCTTCTCTTCCACTCAATCAGCGAATAGTAAAATTATACAAAAATTACATATTTATTACAATTTTAAGATATTATCAAAATATAGACTTAAACAAAAGACAACGGTGATGTGATCTAATACTAGCTAATACTAACAAAAACATGGAATGTAATATAATTGAAATAATATAAAATAAAATGAAGTAAGTAAAGCTTCCTAGATGATTATTTACAAAATGCTGAATATAGTTGTTATGCAGTTAATGCTTTGTTTCGAACTTAAGATATCAGTTAATTTGTATTTAAATAATGATAGCGATTGAGAGTCCCTGACATGACTGGGAAGTGTGTTCCGTGCTCTAGTCATATATATTGTGTAAGATTCCAGAGTATAAATATGTCCTGTGCTGTGGTATCAAATGTAAAGAAGAGTCATGTAATCGCGTTCCTAAATTGTGATGAGCCAATAATTTTTTAAAACGCGTTGATAAATAACTTGGTAAATAGTATGTACTGTGGAGGGATTTGCAATTTAATACGGGAATCTGCTGCGCAGTTTAGCGATTAATTATTGTAGGCCTACACCACTCCTGGTTCCGTGATTGAACATTTTGGAAGTAAATCGATTTAATATACAGTTAAAAAACACTCTCCAATCACCAAATCAGTTAAAAACAACAAGTCAACGCGTTTCGGCTACTACGTAGCCATTATCAAGGCTGGTAAGATCGGTTAATAATTTTAAATCTCTAGACGCTTTGGAAAGTATATAAACAAAGACAACATTATGAGGCCCTATTCCTATCAGCCCTCTTTTTCATTAATTAATATAAGTAAAAATTGTATTGATTGATGATTTATCTATGTTATTACGTTATGTGACGTAATTCATAAGTTGTATATAATTTTGTATGGGCATTTAATACTCCCACCCAATGGGCTCAGTTTTGATAATGGCTACGTAGTAGCCGAAACGCGTTGAAGTGTTTTTTAATTGTTTTGGTGATTGGGGAGTGTTTTTAACATAATAATGTTTATCTCCAAGAAGATCCATCATTTTACTTTTTGACGATTTAATATAATTTATTTTACAATTATAAATTTCAACCCCGCCAGGTTTGGAAACCTGGCCGCTAGTTAGGAAGTACAGAGGACCCAATAATCATATTTAATTGATTTTTGTTTGGAATCATGGATACTACTCCTCCGATAAGTTGTCGTTACTTCATGAGAAGCCGTCAATCTTGTATACAATTAATTTTAATTGATTTATTATATTAGCCGTCCTTATATCAGTATCTGGGCGCTGTTGGAGGATATAATCAAATTTCCATTCGATAGATTGTTACCTATTCCTCTATCATCATCTGCAGCAGCATCAAGGATTAGACCTTAAGGTCTGTTCCGATCTCATGCTAGAATTGGTCTGTCGGATTTTTATAGGTATGGCAAGGGATCCTGACGAATGGAATTTGTAACGGGAGCATACAGTAGATGCGAGTTTTGCACTCTTCAGATAACTGCCCGGCCAGTAGAAATAACACCACATGTCATTGCTAACACGCCCCTAGTGAAAATACAGTCACTGGTAAACATTTTTAAAATCACAGATTAATTTATTAAATAATATACGCTCTTGTTTATCCGCGGACAAGGTACATTCACTACATATGTACACGGTATCTTTTATAAACGATGACGGTCTGTTAAAGTTTTAAATAAACACTACATTTAACATTTAATATAAATTTTTAACAGTCTTCGATTTCTATATCTGACCTACCATCTCCATATTCCATTTAGTAAATGTCATGACCACTCTCTTCATCATTACTTTTATTCATCTCAAGTACTCACGGTCGCTGCCTTTATTGAATATGTTCCCCATTCCTTTTACTAATATGTTGAAAGTTTACCGACACAGTTTTTCGATATATATATATTAAGCTTGCATTGCTCAATGTTAAACATTTAATTATAACATATAACATATATATATATATATATATATATATACACCCAATGCCACCAGGTTGCCTTTATGTCATTTCTAGAAGGCGGAGTTACGATAGCCAGAAGATATAGATGACGAATGATAATGAAGAGTCCTTAAATCTAAACTTAACCTAAGTCCAAACCATATGCGACCATAAAAATACTTTCCTTTAAGAAAAAATTCCTATGGTCTGACTGGGAATCAAACCGGGGACCCCATGAATCGTAGTCAGAATCTCTGATCACTAGCCAATAAGGCTGTTCAAATATTTAAATTTAAAAATGGCATTTTACTACCAACCCACTATGTTACATGTCCCCAAAATAACTAAATTGGATTTAAATCGGGATGTAAGGTGGAGGTCTCAAAACTGCACGATTATTTTCGGCTAATACTGTGTCAATTATGTAGGTTTTGTGTGTTGGTTTATTAATTAATCATATAAATATGTTTTAGTGATTTTTCTCGGTGAGTATAGGCCTATTTTGTTTAATTAACCCGGGTTGCATTTATTTTTCAAGTAATTTGATGTTGGCTCTTTATTCATTTGTATGATACATTGCCAACAACTAAGACAAAGTTTTATTTTTCTTCCGCTTTCACGTAATTCTAAAAAATATATAAATATATTAATTGTAAATAATTATCATCATCATCATCATCACTCCAGGGATTAGGCAATTGCCCGTTCCGACTTCTTAATACATCAGCCCAACGTCTTCTAGGTCTTCCAACTTAAATAAATAATTATATAAAGATAAATGTTCTTTCTTTATTAATGTTCTTATATCCAATTAGTGATGTGAACATTAAAAATTATCTCCCAAATTTAACTGTGAATTGTTCTTCCTTTTAAATTCGAAACTGTGAGGGACACTGAGTTGCATTAAACTACTTGAAAATTATTAAATAATTTACATCCATGTGACATTACAATTTTAAAACTACAGGATGCAAAAGTACAAAATATTAAAATTAAGAACTATTGTTTATAACGTAATAGCAACACGTCCCTCCTAACTAAAATTTACAACTGACTGTACTCAGACGTAGTACAAATGAAATTGTTTGTTAGCATGTGTCTGGCAGGGAATTTACAATACTCAGCAATCAGGGTAGGCTCTCCAATTGGATTGACCGTTAAGGACATTCTTCTAAATCCCTTGCATGGCCTATACTGGGTCTTCCAACATTCCTTCGTCCTAGTGGTTTGTAATGAAGAATCTGTTTTAGAATTCAATTGTTGTCCATTCTATTTACGTGGTCCATCCATTCATCTCTACATTTTGCAATTCTATCTAATAGTTTGAATATATTTAGTTTACTTTCCCTGGTTTTTTGTTAAGATCCAGTGTTCCGATCCCCATATAGTAGTGTTGGAACCGCCATTGTTGTATAAAATTTTAAATGTGTCTCCTTTATAGTTCCTTTGAGACTTTGTTTTATGGTACCACACATATAATTAAATTTATTTATTTTGTTTTCAATGCCTTTGCTTTTTATATATGGCACATTGTATCCCAGGTAATTAAAATTGCTCAGTTGTTCTATTATTTTATTCTCTAATTGAATTTTTACTCTTAGTCCGTAGCTCATAACCTCGAAAAGTTAAAACTTTTGTCTTTAGAGTACATGTGTCACTAAACGGAGTTCAAATCCCTTATAGTGAGACAGTAAAAATTCTAGGAGTATTTATTGACAAAAACTTAAATTGGAATACACAAATAAACCATACATGCAAAACAGTCTTCTCAATAATACATTCATTAAATCGTGTACGAAATTGTTTGCCATTCGCCCTTAGGAAAATGTTAGTAGAAACACTTGCAATGCCCCATTTTGATTATTGTGACACTCTTTTTACAGACTTAAATATTATTTCCACTCAAAGACTTCAACGTGTTCATAATTCTTGCGCACGTTTTATTTGTGGTATTCGCAAATTTGACCACGTTACACCGTCCCTGGAACAATTATCGTGGTTTCGTCTAAGAGATCGTAGAACTGTCCATTCCCTATCCCTTCTCTATAAAATACTTCACACATCATCGCCTAATTATTTATCACACGCCGCTTCATCAGACTATCCAACACACATAATCTTGACACTCGATCCCATCAGCACATTGTCCTTTATATCCCGCCTCATCACACTGTATATTATTCATTATCTTTTACGGTGTCACTTACCAAAACATGGAATTCCCTTCCACCCTATGTCAGAGACTGTCAAACTATAGCATCCTTCAAAAAACAAACTAAAGAATTATTTAATAACAAACTAACTTATACACCTCACTGATAGTATTCTTTTAGCAATATTAATATATTTAATTATTTATGTAAATAATATTAAGAATAACAAATATTTTTATTTGTTTTGTTTTAAATATTGTATAATCGTAAAATTAGTTTTCTATATCTCATTATTTTCCTGTTTTTTATATACACTAGACAGGGACAATTTAATATGTCTTGCTTGTATACATTTTATTATTAGTTTTAGTCTTAATTTTAACTAATATTAACTGGTTGTATTATAGATCGTAATATGTATATTAGATATTATCTTTTGATCAAATTTTACTTAGTGTTTAATATTAGAGTTAATTAAGATTGTTATATTCTTATGTAATATATGTTTGTCCTGGTGAGTGGAAGAGAAGGCCACATGGCCTTAACTCCACCAGGCTAAATAAATCTTTAAAAAAAATCTTAAAATCTTACATATTCCTATTCCTCTATTAACCATCGAAATAAATGCAGATTATTGGTGGTGAGCTATAGCAGAGACAGACAGCACACGTTTGTCAAGCCTAATATTAACGTAATGACTCGTTAATCAAGTTCCACAAATACTACACGTAGCTACATGGAAATAGTTTCTCACATAAATGACAATGGAATTCAAAATGGTCTGAAGCATAATACTGAAACATATTCAAATATTCTAGCATTGCTACAAGCAATTCAAATACGATAGTATTAACTTTTACCGAGCGAAATGTCACAAGCGGAAGCGTTTGAGACTCATATTACTGAGATACCGGCTTCAAACTTGGTGCCGACCAATCTGAAGTTTTATATTTTCCTGATTTTCAAGATAAAAGCAAGGCTGGAATTTCATTACCAGGTTCCATTTCATCATAATCATCATTTTATAATAAACTATCATAATCATTAATTAAAAAGGAAATAAATAAACAATACAAATATGAACGTAGGCGTTATATGAACTTATTTGTTAAAATCGTTTTTAAATATGAAAATGAATAAATAAATAATAATTATTATTATTTATTTTCCCTAATGGATTTAAAACCGTAAGGTCTTCCACTTCAGCAGGCTTAAATTATACAGAATCATCTACAGTTAATTAAATATTACATAATAGGCCTATACGATACAGGACTACAGATAATGAAGAAAGTAAAAATGTATTAAAATACCAATACTACTATTACCACTACTACTACTCTCATCATCATCATCCGGTATCATGGCAGCTGCCGCCGTCTTCCGGAAACCAAACGCCATTCCTCTCTATCCATCCATTGATCTTCCTCCATTCCTCTGATATTCATAGCTGCTTGTACCCCTTCTATCCAAGTTTTCTTCGGTCTTACTCTCTTCCTCCTTTCCATTGGGATCCATTCCATAACAATTTTTGGCAATCTTTGCTCTGGCATTCGTTTGACATTACCATACCACTGCAATCTTTTCTTACTACTACTACTACTACTACTACTACTACTACTACTACTACTACTACTACTACTACTACTACTACTACTACTACTACTACTACTACTAATAATAATAATAATAATAATAACTTATATTCTAAATTTTTGGCTTGGTAATGAAAGTAGAAAATATAAAACAATAATAGGGAATTTCAGGCACGGGTACCCGAAACAAGGAAGGATGAGGAATAGTGAGATGTGGGATGTAGATATATACCGTCGCTGGAGTTAAGTTGTGTCTCGATCATGTATTGAAGTTACGGTGGGTAGATGATGAAAGGAAACGAGTAGAACGGTAAGAGTTGATAAGGAGGACAAAGTGTGATATAAGAAGCCAACCGGAGACAAAACATTATTTCAAATGCTAGAGTAATGTGATCTGATTTACAGAGGTTGCAAATATAACGTGCATAAAACTCTTGATTTTTCGACCCCTACGCTATTAGGGCATCTGAGGGCTAGGGAGTCTTTCCTTTCTTCCATTTCTTCTCCAGAAAAGCCTGACCAGAGGCTATAAGATGGCAGCCCCATCACTGGTCTTGCCTTCCTTTGGCCAGCAACCAATCGAAGGTACTATTATTATGCTTTCAAGTCTTATACGAGAATTTCCCGGAAGGATCAAACTATTTACGCTGGAGGGAAAATTTTCTATAGGATCGTAACAAGCCTTGGCCTAATACTTGGAAGGAAGAAGAAGAAGAAGTATTATGAAGTTGTTTCAATCTTTGCCCTATAATTTGATGCTCGTATTTGGTAATAGTAAGTCACAATACAGCAATCGGAATGCGGCATAATCAAAGTTGAAACAATCACATTAAAGTATTAATTTTTTGTCGCTCTGAATGTTGACATCGTCCCTGTATTATATCTCACGGAGGACATAATTTTGGACATTGAAAGCAAGAGACAGCCAGCGAGATTTATAAATGTCAATTACGACAGGCCTATCATCCGGCTGCTGGTCTCACATCCACATGCGTTAATCATAGAAATGGACAATCATCTAGCCAGTATAGAGGTGTAGTCAGCATATAGGGTAATGCACCCCTTATAACTGGCTACCACTTACAACTCCGGTATCTACTAAGTAAGATTGAAGAAGATTTGTAAACATTTTTTTGCGCGATAGTGCGTTTTGTCGTACTTACAATTGAAAGTTCAACTTCCTACATTTCAGGGTTGCCAACCTAAATAACTTCTTCTTCTTCTTCCTTCCAAGTATTAGGCCAAGGCCTGTTACGATCCTATAGAAAATTTTCCCTCCAGCGTTTCATAGGACGGCCCAGTGATCTTCGTCCTTTGGTATATAATTATAAACAGCTTTGGGGATCCGATTTGAACTCTTTCAAGATGGTGTTTCCAATTTAGTTGGTACTGTTGAATATATTCCAAAATTGGCGTAGTCTTCTATTCTTTTAAGATATCGGTGTTCCTTTTCCGATCCCATCTGGTGTAACCCGCTGTTCTGCGCATGAATCTCATTTCACAAGCCGTTATTCTGCTTTCATGTTGTTTTCTTAGTGTCCATGCTTCACTACCATAGGTCAACACTGGTCTAGCCAAAGTGTTATATAAACGTAATCTGGTATTTTTTTGTACAAGAGATGGTTTCATAACTTGATTAATAATTCCTAAACTTTTATTATAACTAGTAACTTTTTCAGGGATATCCTTTTCATCCTAGATGAGATAATATCCAAGATATTTAAATTGATTAGATCTCTCTAAAATTTTATTCTGGAGACAGATTTTACTTTGTATGGGGTCCTTCCCATGAAATGCCATAATTTTAGTTTTGTTAATTGATATTTCCATATTAAATTTGGCACCTATTTTTTGTAAATTATAAATTGATCGTTGCAAATCATTTTCGGAAAGTGCCAGAAGAGCTAAATCGTCTGCAAAAAGAATAGCATCGAGTTTGAGGTTCCCGTTGATGGGTATATATCCTCGTTGTGTTTTCCTCCATTCATTTATTAATTTATTCATGTATATAATGAAAAGCACCGGTGAAAGTCCACATCCCTGTCTTACTTGTGGCAAGTTAGTCACACAGCCTCCTGTGTAAATCTAAATAAATCCCTATCGGCAGTAATAAGCGGATAAAATTATAATATCATTGAATGAAGCAGTTACTGGACTTAGGTCATATTTATATTCAAATTGATCAGGGAAGCGAGTGGAACCTGATTATGTAGGAGCAAAGGCCATATAAAATGATCCAAAGAAGTCAGCATCAATGTAATTAAATTATTAGTTATTAAAGAGGACTGACAACTCAGGTAATGTAACCCTTTCTTTTGTTAAGACGGAAGTGGCTGACACATGATAATACGACAAAATCCTTTGCTCGACAGATTGAGTAGAAATATCTTCTAAGCCTCCAGTTAACTGATTTATCGTGATAACCATAACCCATTAGCTAAATGTACAAGCGGGGGTTTTACCCTGACACAAACTACGTTAGCAAAAAAGTGTGGGAATATGGCAAGTTTCTAGCGTCGCAAGCCTAGGAAAAAACCCAAGCCTAAGAAAAAAACCCAAGCCTAGCTAATGTTTGTGACCCGACTGTACGTGAAGCCAGCACGGAAAAAAAGGTCCAACCTCTGAAGGCGTAAATCGCCAATAATAAATTTGTAACACCCCCGGGATCAAAATAGGAGGGCGCATTAACCAATTATATGTTTCGTTATATGTGCCTAAGCACAGACCTTAGGTCCACTAGATCGAGGTAGTGGGAGTAACTAATTTACCTATAGGCGAGAGAGGCTTCTCCTCGTCACTTCTCGTATAGAATTTCATCAAGTCACTTCTCGTAAAAAATTACATCAAGACACTCTCAAAAACACTTCGTTCTAAAAGTTGAATAAAGCCACTTCATATAGACAATTACTTGCAGTGTATAAAAGTTAAGAATAAACTACTTTTACCAGACCTCCTTTGCACATTAATTCTGCCCGACGAAGTCCTCGTGGAATCCCGAGATAAGAACCTCAACTCTACCGATTACCAACCTGAGCAACCTAAGTTCTCACACATGGAGAACTCCTTCAGTATTCCTAGTGTCACTGAATCCAATCTTTACCTCTTTACCCAACAATAACCCTCCTCCATACTCCAGTGTTGATCTTTTCCCAAGAAGATAATTTGCCATCTTGTTTAACAGAGATTTCATTATCTTTATAGATGTTGAAGATATTAGTAATATATTGTTGTGGAACATTATCATCAGCTAAAATTTGTAGTAATAAATAACTATACTGTAATATTACATATTGAAAACCACGAATGGGAAGTAAAACCACTGCACTGCCCTCTATGTATACTATGTAGAATGTACATACAAAAATATATCCAAAAGGTAGTGTAATACACATTATACGAAGCAAATCACTGCATTTTAAATGAACTGAACTTCATTTGAAACAATATAAAACAATAAATATGTATTTGTCGCCATTTTATGAATGATTGCTGTCACGGCCTGCTGTACTCTCAGCTAATAAACATTGCCCACACTGTTAACGTTAGTCAGTTGTTAATAATGAACGCAAATATTTCCAGTAAGGATGTTATTATTTTACTATTATTTATTATTTTGAAAACACTATCGCGCAAAAAATAATGTACAATACACGTTTGTGAAGTGTTTTACAGAATCTTGGAAATTAAAAACCTGGCTATCGCTCGGTTTTTAAACATTTCCCCGCATCTGTAAAAATCACTTCCCAACCTGGCATCGTGATATACTATAACCTTTTCAGGAGAACAACCTCTATATGTGCAGCCTTTAAGAATTCGCTTCCATAAGAGGGAACGGTAATAATCTTTGCAGGATCAGAATCTGTATTATTGATGATGAATTAGAATGTTACAGTCTTAATACTAATACCAATGTCTTATAACAGAGGGCTTTCTACAGTCGTTTAGTGTATTAACTATTCTTGAATTTATCAGCGTATTATTTAGACCTAGTTTAAAATTTCTTGAACTTGAACTTTGATAAGATAGCAACGTGTGTCTTTGTTTGATTTGTAATTCTGAAGCTGTTCAGACACTGATAACAGTACATTCCTCTCGCTAATTAACAACTTAATTTCCACTTTCCTGTATCATGAGCGTTTCAACTCCCCGCGGCACCAGTTCACACGCGAGCTAAGCACAGGGGTTTCCGTATCTAAAGCCTATTAACGTTAGATCTTGAGTGCCTTATTTGTTTAGTGGTATCCTACGGTTATAACAAGTAAGCAAGCGAAAACCGTCTTCTCTTACAAAGGGAAACAACTAAAGCAAGGACCGATGGATGTAAATGACACTGGTGTGAAAGAAAAGAAAACAGTCCTGGTATCATCTTTAAACATGGAGCCAACAACTCCATAACTTTCGAGTAAGTAATTAATTACACTTAGGTTTGCACGAGACTTGATGTCTGATTTTGGTTAAGGCTAGCTTATACCATTCAGTATCTGATTTCATAGAGCAGTCAGTAGAGCACCTAGCTGGGAACATACACGCTTGAGTTCGATATCTACTTCCGACAAATTTTTAAAATCAGATACTAATATTGGTAATATTATTGTTGTCCTAACTCTTGTCCCAACGTCTCTTAAAAAAGTTAAACTGAAAATATATAAAATTGTTATTCTCTCTGTTATATTGTATGGATGCGAAACATTGACTCTTACTTTAAGAGAGAAGAAAGGATTAAAAGTATTTGAGAATAAAATTCTTAGGAAAACGTTTGGACCAAAGAGAGATGAACAGACAGACGAATAGATAAGGCTTCATAACAGTGAGCTACGTGATATTTATAGGAAATCAGATATAATAAGAATAGTTAAGTCTCGTAGATTGCGATGGGCAGGACATGTGGCACGAATGGGGAATGAAAGAGGGGTATGGAAGCTTTTTGTTGGAAAACCAGAGGGAAAACAAACACCCTGTTGGTAGGTCAATAATAACATGAGATAATAATATTAACCATGTTTAAAGGAATTACTGGAAAACATTAACTCAGGATAGAGATGTCTGGAGACTTCATGTCCGCGCAGTCATGAATCTATTAGTTCGACAATGCCAGTGAGGTAGTTAATATTAATATCGTCATGCGCATTAATTCATAAAATTGTATTTTCTTTTTGTGTGTTTATATGATTTGATTAATTTTCCAAGTTGTGAGCAGAGATGTAGCAGGGCAAACATTAATGTTCAAATCTTAAGAGACAGCGGGAAGAATTAATTTTTCATTTCATAACATATTTGGCTTTGATTGCTTAATGCCAAAATTTAATTATAACATCGAAATAAAAAAGAAAGCGTCAGTGCTATAAAGTGAAAATATTATCATTAAAACGTTTTATGTTTATAGAAGCCGTACGAGAGCAGTGCGAACTCTTCTCGTCTTAACGTATAGAGTTAGAGGTCCCGGATTCAAATCCCTGTTCAGACATTAATTTTTCTTTTCAGGACGTATTCGACTTCCATTGCTTAAGTGAAATTTTAATTGTAACATCGACATATATATATATATATATATATATATATATATATGTGTGTGTGTGTGTGGGGGGGGTGTATGTTAATATTCTAGCGGCTGCAATTTTTGTTTCATCAGAACCAAAATTTGCATGTAGTAATAGAGAATAATAATATCAAGTTCGTTAACCAATAAAATCGGATAATTCAGATGTAGGAGTTCACCTGAAACGAAAATTTAGAAATCGCTCAAACGGTCGCAATTTTCGGTCTTTCGCAACGCAACTCAGTATACGCTTTTTGAGTAAAACGAGGAACGTGAAAGTATTCTCCAAACATAGGAGAAATCCATATATTAGAAGTGGGAGCTTTCCTGAAAACCTAAATTAAAAATTCACAGAAGCAGACGCTGTTTGCTTCGTAGTTGGCAATATATCCTGGAAGAGAGATTGGCTTAATTTATTTAATATATTTAATAAAGTAATGGATCTTTATGGGAAACCGGTGTAAAAAGAACAATTAAGTCTCGTATACTGCTATCGACAGGACATGTGGCACGAATGGGGAATAAAAGAGAGGCATGGAAACTACTTGTTGGAAAATCAGGAGTGAAAGCTCATGGTAGGTATACCCAGAATGAGGTGGGAAAATAATTAACATTAACCACTAATGAAGGAAGTAAATTATACGGGGAATAATTGGAAAACATTAGTTTATGACAGGGATGTATAGATTCTATGTCCTCGTGGCTATGTACCTATGGATTCGATAGTTTCACTGAATTAGTAGTTAGTTTAATGGAACAATAAATAATTACATAATATTTAGATTTTTGTTAAGTTGTATAATATGTAAAATGTGAAAAACTTACGGTTATATGTGGTATGTTTGCACTGCATTCCGACACTATAAAAATTCAAAAATTGAGTTTCTCCAATTTAATATAGACATATAATTATTAGCTGCCAAGAAGCCGTAACTGGTTCCAGTACGCAGCTCACCGAACGAAGCTAGACGTCGTCACACTTCAGTCAGTCCATTTAATATATATATATATATATAATATATATATATATATATATATATATATAATCCGTAAAACAGAAAAATCGGTCCTTAAATTCTACTTGTCCAGGAATTCACTTGGTTTACGGTGTTCCTATGTGACGGACAGAGCTTCTACGCATAAATCTGAAAATGAATCTTAACGCATAACTTCTTTATTAGCAATATTTTATTTCAAATTTCTGTTCACTGCCTCGTAAATATCTTCGAGAATGAGCAGATACACAAGATGTAATATCGTAGGAACTGGTTTCGCGGCTAAAACAAAATGCTTATCAGAGGGTCAAAGAAAATAAGAAATATGATGAATACAGAGCAAACAATCATCAAACAAAAATCTTCAATATGGTTGTGATATGTGATGAGAATGATGGATAATAAATTACCCTATAGTCGGTTCCAGATATCTACGGAGCAGATGTAAACAGTTGTTGTAACGGCGAAAAAGCGCGCTTCACAAGCGGATAAACCTTACGAGTACATTGACACGCAATTACGGTTTCTGTACATATTTGTTTAACAACAACGAAATGCATTACTAACAATAATAATGAGATTAATAATAATAATAATAATAATAATAATAATAATAACAATAATAATAATAATGATAATGGTAATATTAATAATAATAATAATAATAATACTCTGCTACTACTACTACGACTACTACTACTAATAATAATGATAATAATAATATGGAATTTACCTTTATTTTGTTGTTCTATATAGAAGACCTTTAATTGGTAACATTCTGGCAAAGCAGACAGAGGAAGACCAAGATATACGTGCATGGAAAATGTGCTGAGAGGGATGAAAACCGGAGGTTTGAATTTGGAAGAGCATCGGATAGATTCAATTGGAGACTAGAAGTGGGAAAGCGACCACAGCCCTAGGAACCCCTATTAAAATAATCTCAAACCTGACCACACTATGATGATGGGCGCTGTTTATTCTACTTACATAACATAAACAAGCTCCATCTGGGTTAAATCGCAAATATGGACGTTTCAGCGGCACTTGCTGCATGAGTTGGTAATTAGATTTTGCTCTGTTGCAAAAATTAATTCACTTAAATTTGTACTGAATTGGGATTACATTTTCATGCCACTGACATATTGCGTCAAGTTTTTAATGAGAAAAGCAGTTAATTAAAAAGCAATTAGTAACAGAGGAAAGAGTGTGGGAGCTGCCAGCTTGAAATCCCTGTTTTTTAATTTTTTAAAAGTTTAAAAATGGAATAACGAAGATTAAATAAATAAACAAAGTGACTATGAAGGTTCATCAAAGGAAATGAAGGATCTGAGTGCAGTGAGATCCCTCAGCAATTAATATCAATTACAAGCCAAGTTTAACGAATGAAGTTGATTAAGGGATTCATAAACTCTTTTATACTGATACATGCCGTATTATAAGGTTTTGTGACAAAAAGTGGAGAAAATAACCAATAACAGAAAAGTTACCTTGACTATTTAATTCATGCCCCAAATGGAAGTCGATTACCAATCACGTTTGAATGAATTTTGTTTTACAATAAATGACAGTCGTGTTTCATCTCGCTCTTTGTCGATTTCTCTTTACTAGCTCCTGCTTTTGTGATAAAGAAAGCTCCTCCTTTTTAATATCCTGAACTGGTTAGAGCATTATTTTGCAGTGACTGACTCTCCAACAAATACGTTGAATATAGCAAATAATGAAGAGATTCCTTCGAACTATACATTTGATAATTGTGTGTTAAATTCTTGTGTTTTTAAATAATGTTTTACTGAGCTGTTTATTTCTTCTTCTTCTTGTTCTGCACTTCACGGGCTAGGCAAATTGCCTGTTCCGCCTCACAGTTGTTCTGTCCATATTTTCACTGGCCTTCCTACATTCCTTGAACCTCTTGGCTTGTAGTTGAATGCTGCTCTTGGTAATCTTGATACATTCATTCTTTCCACGTGTGTAAACCATTTCTCTGTATATTCTCTGATTTTCTCATCTAATGGATATATATTTAACTCTGTTCTTATATCTTCATTCCTTATCCGATCCAATCTTGTGCAGCCTTTTGTTCTTCTAAGGAAGTTAATTTCTGCGCTTTGTATTCTACTTTGCAGTTTTTTGGCGATTACCCAAGTTTCGCTCCCATAAAGTAATGCAGGAACTGCCAATGTTTCATAAAACTTCAATCTACTATCTCTTCTTGTTTTGTTCTTTAATGTTCTATGTATAGTTCCGCATATCATTTGAAATCTTGAAAGTTTCACATTTACGTCTCTTTCAGTTGTTGTGTTTATAGTAAAATTACAACCCAAATAATTAAAATTTGTTACTTGTTCCAGAGGTTTGTTGTCTATTATGATGTTTGATCTTATATGATCGTTTCCCCAAAATGCAGCCTTTGAGCTGTTTACTAAAAACATAAATTAATAACCTATAATGTTGGTTTTTTTATGAGGAAATGTGCACTCTGGTGAGCATTAGGGACAGCACATACACCCAGACCCAAAGTGGAGATTTTTAAAATCCCCTACTCCGCCGGATTGGAAGGTAGGGACTCTACCGACTACGCCACGGCGACGGACTGTCCATCCATAGTAATTCTGCCCGAAGGCAGGTCCTTCACTGCAATCATAGCATTTTCATGCTATGCTTTGCAGCTTTACTAGGGAATTGTAGGTGTGGTAGCTTCCCGTTGCTTTCCACACCGGTGAAGGATGATGATGATGATTAAGATAATGATAAGGATGATCATGATGATGATGGCCGTATGATTTCGGGGACCGTTTGGGTCTTAACGTTTTCCTGACATTTGTCTTACAGGTGAGGAAAAACCCCGATAAAACCTCGCCCAGAAAAACTGCCCCGACCGGGGATCGAACCCGGGCCCGCTGCGTGACAAGGCAGCACGCTACCTCGAGACCACAGCGGTGGACATGGACGGACTGTAATGTTGGTTATAATATACAGTTTGATGCGTCACTGGTAGTAAAGTTTAGCCAAATTGTTAATTATTTTTTCTTTCTACTTATTCAACTAAACATAAAAACTAATCTAATTTATTTAGGCGTAGCAGCGCTCGCCAGGTGTTAGTTAGTTACCTATAAAGAGGAGAGGAAATCTTGAAAACAAATGTGAGCAGATGATTAGGCGTGATCTATATATTCGCGTTAAAGTTGAACAAATATTTGAATATGACGTCGGAGAGTTGTAATCCGCAGGAGTTTTAAATACCCCTGTTGTTTCGCTAACAATAACCAGAGCTCGTCTTAATTACAACAACTCTCTGTTTAAACTGACTCTGGATTCCATCTGTCTTCGGGTTACCTGCATCCTTATCGATTTCCGCTTCAACGCCAGACAAGACATAACCAACTCAGCCGTAACTCAAGGGAATCATCAATGGAGGTGTGCTGAACCACATTTATCAGCAGGAGGTTCATAAAACTATTGAAAAAATTATGTAAATATAAAATTAAAATTATCTTTCAGTAAGAGATTTTGAAATAATTACAAATAATAAGATTGAGGAGGTCAATGCTTGAATAAGAAATTTGTTTTAGGGACTGAATTTGGAATTATTTCTCATATTATTTATCACGAAACTGATAAAAAAAATAAGGCACTGGAAATTTAGGAATAATTTTCGCTACCTTTATAGGAAACCAGACATAATAAAAACTGTTACGTATCATAGACTGCGATGTGCGGACATGTGGAATGAATGGGGAATAAAAGAGGAGCATGGAAGCTATTGTAGACAAACAAGAGGGAAAACATCCACTTGGTAGACCAAGAATGAGGGAGTGAATAACATTAACCATGATTTGAAGGAAGTATATTATACAGCGAATAATTGGAAAACATTAGCTCAGGATATAGATGTGTGGTGAGCTTATGTCCGCAATGGTCATGAAACTACGGATTCGATAATGTCGATGAGTTAGTTAGTTACAAGGCACTATGTCATTAGAAAATTCATGGCCACGGGTACATAATCCCTCCATACATCCGTAACCTGAGGTAATAGGCCTTTTTTAAATTATTTCTGTATAATAATTAATCCCCTCAAATAATGGTTAATGTTATTCTCCATTCGCATTCTAGGCCTATCCACTGGTCACTTTCCCTCTGGTTTTCTTACAAGAAGTTAGCATGCCACTCATTTATTCCCCATTCGAGCCATATGTCCTGCCTATCGCACTCTAAGAGACATACAGTTCCTTACTATATCTAGCTTCCTATAAATCATGCAGCTCAGTGTTATGTAGTCTAATCCATTCATCTCTCTTTGGTAAAAATAATTGTCCTAAAAACTTTACTCTCAAACACTCGTAATATTTTTTTCTCACTTAAAGTAAGATACCATGTTTCCGTCCACATAACTGGAATAATAACAGTTTTATATATTTTCAGTTTTACGTTTTGTTAGAGAAGTTGGGATGAAAAAAGTCCATGTAATGCATAATAGCATGCATTTCCAGAGTTGGGGCTATGTTTAATTCTCTCTGTACTACATTGTAATTATTGTTCCCAGGTATTTGAATTCAATCACTTTCTCAAAATTTCCCTTATTTGTAACTATCCATTTCCATTATTTCGTTGTGTGATTATATGTCTCCTTTTATAGGACCTGTCCACCGCTGTGGTCTCGAGGTAGCGTGCTGCCTTGTCACGCAGCGGGCCCGGGTTCGATCCCCGGTCGGGACAGTTTTTCTGGGTGAGGTTTTTATCGGGGTTTTTCCTCACCTGTAAGACAAATGTCAGGAAAACTTTAAGGCCCAAACGGTCCCCGAAATCATATGGCCATTATCATCATCATTCATATTCATCTTATCATCATCATCATCCTTCACCGGTGTGGAAAGCAACGGGAAGCTACCACACCTATAATTCCCTAGTAAAGCTGCAAAGCATAGCATGAAAATGCTGTGATTGCAGTGAAAGACCTGCCTTCGGGCAGATTTACTATGGATGGATTATAGGACATATTTACTCACATATCTGAGTTTGTAACTCTCTTATATAAGTGGGTAACTTTCACGAATATATGTATATATATATATATATATATTTTACCAATTAAGTTATGCTTTGCAGTTTTACTAAGGAATTATAGGTGTAGATAGCTTCCCGTTACTTTCCACACCAGTGAAGGATGATGATAATGATAAGTATGATGATGATGGCCGGATGATTTTCGGGGATCGTTGGGCCCTAAGCTTCCTGACATTTGTCTTACAGGTGAGGAAAAACCCTGAAAAAACCTCACCCATGAGGAGCCTGTCCCGACCGGGGATCGAACCCGGGCCCGCTGCGTGACAAGGCAGCACGCTATCTTGAGAATATATATACGAGTATATACTAGGTAATATCCGGCATGGGTTCCTACGCATAAATAAATGAAATGTTGAAGGTTAATTAAATTGTATGGTACGCTGAGTCAAACCAAACATGGCGGTTGCTAGACAGTTTTTAATTTCGGATTTCAGGTAAACCTCCACTTCTAATTGTCGGATTTCGCTCATTTTTTGATAATACCTACATCTGTTTATTTTAATAGGATATACCGAGTTTCACTGTGAAACATCGAAAATTGTGATTTTTTAATTTTCACTTCAAGAATTCCTACACATAATGGTTTTAGAGGGTCCAATTGTGAATCTAAACCATCCAGGGACCCACTAAAACACACACTAAAATTTTCATCAGAATCGGTCTAGTCGTTAACGAGTTCATTGACATACACACATACAGAATAAATAAATAAATAAAATAAATAAATAAATATATATATATATATATGTGTGTGTGTGTGTGTGTGTGTGTGTGTGTGTGTGTGTGTGTGTGTGGTGTGTGTGAAAAATCCTAAACAAAACTTACTTAATTGATCATTTTATAACTAAACAGTAAGAGTAACTAATAGGAAATCAAGACACAGAACTCAAACATTCATACTAAACAGGGCTATGACTGAAAGAGAGCTCAGGGTTCGCTTGATTTAGGTTGGAGTGATGAACATTTCTCAAAATTACCGATGGTTACGATATACGAATTTGTCCGACGTGCGGTAACTCCGAAGACGAAATACATAAATTAGGAAATGTTAACTATTTGGAATACTGGATGCCCTAGTTGATGTCCGAATGGGTTTTAAATTCAAATCGTGATAAATTGTTATGCTACGAGTTAACGGTAAACCCAGGAAATTGGATAACAGTGGGTAGATTTCTGGACAAGACGCAGAAAATAAGAACAACACTCACCATGAATAAATAAATATGTAAAAAAGTAATTATTAATACTAAATAGTTGTTTTACTTAAAAGAGGACCATCAACAATTCCATGCAGATACGTACCTTCACATTTCTCCAAGAGAAGCTTTGTGATGTACCATGGTCGTGTCCAAAACAATTTGCCATTTTTATCTGCAAGGAACAGAAATCGAAGCCAGAATCCAATAATGTCAACCCACTGTATGAAGCAGATGGACTCAATGCATGAGTAAGAGCGGAGTGAAGTGAGGCGGGACGCGGCGTGGACAGCAGATAGTAAGGATTATCCAATCTACCAATTTAGGTGCATTACTCCCTATAGTTTAAATGAGAGGTTTGGTGCTGGATTTTAGAGCCTTGCAATTAAAAACGGCAGCTATTTATTTGGACACGGTCTTTGTACATCACAGCACTTCTCTGGAAGAAATTTCAAGGTAGGTTTCGGCATGCAATGTTGACAATGGTTTAGCTTCATTGTTTAATTTCAAATCTGATTTTTTTTTCAATTCCCCAGATTGTCATTTCGACATTTCTGGTGACCTCCTGGCGTAATTGTAACCCACTTCTGAAGTTGGGGCGGCTGGAAGGCGGAGTTACGTTACCCCGATGATATGATGGGTGATAAATGATAATGAAGCGCCAGGAGAGTTCTTAACCTAAATCCCAGACCATGGGCAACCACAGGAATAATTCATTTTAACCCATTCGCCTCAGAAGACGAGGTAAACTCGCTTAACTCTGCCTTTTATATATTCGGAATAATTTATACATACCTTGGCAGGGTAATCTTTTGTTAACATTTATGAACAGTAGAGGAATGTGTTTTGGCCTTAACCCTTATTGTGATCTCATGTACCGTTATCTTTTGTTCGTTTTGAATGTCTGAAAATAGACGATACGATTTACGGTGATTTAAATCCGGTTTCTGTGGAAATACTTTGAGCATTAAAGCTAGATGTGAATGGGTTAAGGAAAAATTCCTATGGATTGACCTGGAATCGAACCCAGGACCTCTTAAACTGTAGTCAAAAACGCTAACCACTAGCCCATAATGCTGGTCGAATTGTTGTCTATTGTTTTGGTCTGTTTTATGTTATTACTAGATTTTCATGTATTGAAACTTATCCCGACCGGAGATAGAATCCGGTCCACTCTGTCGGAAGAAACGATATTACGCTAGACCACAGTGTTGACGAGATTGTATGCACATAAATAACAACGAATGAAGAATACCCAAAATGTCAGTTACAAGAGAAGAGATGTGAAAGAATTGCAGAATTGTACCGAATTATCAAATGAAAACACACAGAAGAAGCATTATTCAGAGCCTCGTCTACACTGGACATGACAACCTAAATGGACATCTCAACCTAACTGGGATATTAAACCCTCCATCATTGGTAACAGTCAACAAACACGAACCCTTTCAACTAGCTTATTGAATTGTCAAGAGCAGGATCCTGCATTAAGAGAGAAGAAAGAATGGCCTAGCTGTTTTGAATTGATCTGCAAGAGAAAATATGAAAAAAAAAAAACTGTGTAAAAATCATTACAAAACAACATATTACTGTAAATTCATATCATCAGCAGCAATTCAAAATAGAAATACTTGTAGATCATTTGTCATTTATGAAACAATTCATGTCATTTCACTGCGTAGTAGCACTAATGTAGACCCCTCGGAAATAACGTCAATATTCTATAGAAACAAGCTATTGACCGCAAAGTTACAAATTTCTACGGGTAGTAAATTCCAATAATGGAAAAGCGAGACAGTGAAAAAAAAAAAAAAATAGATTAATGAAAGAAAGAAGAATATAATGAAAAGTGGTGCTGACCAAAGGTACAAAAATCCTTCCATATTATAATTTAATCACAACACGTGGTCCATATACACTTACTGGAGAGTTGCCATATAATAATAATAATAATAATAATAATAATAATAATAATAATAATTTGCTTTAATATTGTAGTTCTGAAAGAACTATTACAGTATAAAAAATCCATCCATCTCTTCCTTAACAGTTCCAACTATCATTTACCATTTGGATAGTACTTGAAAACTGCCGAAAATCTGGACTTATGGTCCAAATTTTGATATAAGTTTTATTTATATTCCATCCATAGTAATTCTGCCCGAAGGCAGGTCCTTCACTGCAATCTTAGCATTTTCATGCTATGCTTGCAGCTTTACTAGGGAATTGTGTAGGTGTGGTAGCTTCCCGTTGCTTTCCACACTGGTGAAGGATGATGATGATAATGATAAGGATGATGGCCATATGATTTCGGGGACTGTTTGGGCCTTAAAGTTTTTCTGACATTTGTCTTACAGATGAGAAAAAACTCCGATAAAAACCTCACCCAGAAAAACTGCCCCGACCGGGGATCGAACCCGGGCCCGCTGCGTGACAAGGCAGCACGCTACCTCGAGACCACAGCGGTGGACTTGTTTATATTAATAGATGTAATCTATTATGGATAATAATAATAATAATAATAATAATTATTATTATTATTATTATAATAGTAATAATAATAATAATAATAATAATAATTTGCTATTTGTAGTTCTGAAAGAACTACTAGAGTATAAAAAATGAATCCATCTCTTCCTTAGCAGTTTAACTATCATTTACGATTTGGATAGTACTTGAAAACTGCCTAAAATCTGGACATATGGTCCAAATTTTGATATCAGTTTTATTTATATTGACATATGTAATTTATTATGGATAATAATAATGATAATATAATAATAATAATAATAATAATAATAATAATAATAATAATAATGGTTTGCTTTACCTGCTGGAATGAAGACTGCAAGATATTTTCTTTCACTTCGCCAAATTTAAATCATACAGATAATAACAACTAACCGCTGTGGTCTCGAAGTAGCGTGCTGTCTTCTCACACAGCGGGCCCGGGTTCGATCCCTGGTCGGGACAGTTTTACTGGGTGAGGTTTTTATCGGGTTTTTTCCTCACCTGTAAGACAAATGTCAGGAAAACTTTAAGGCCCAAACGGTCCCCGAAATCACATGGCCATCGCAATCATCATCATTTATATTCATCATCAGATTAAGCTTTTGTGTAGTTATAACCACGCTGATTGCTACCATTTTGTGGCGCCTAGTATCGTCTTTTGTTTCCATTGCATATATTAGCCTTGAGTTCATAAAAATCAGGGTTCTTATTCAAAAGCCTTTGCCCGGGCCCATAAGAAGCAAAGATTGATTATTCTTTCTTTTCCAAACACTTAAACATCAATCAAAAATAGATCTTGAAACACTTGAGTAATCTATGATACTTAGCTAAATTGGGTGTATCATTATTATTATTAACCATGAAAGCTAGACGGAAAAAAAGGAAGCTTGTATGATCTCCTAAATAAGTAAGCTTATGCACGGGAATATACCGAACAGCAGCATGCACATAAATAATTTGAACATTAAACCTGATGTATATAAAAATTATGTTTAATATAAACAGGACGTCTGAAGTATAGGAAAAATATAATCAAATATAAATATTCGCCATTCTTGAATTTAAAAGAAAAACAAATAATAATCATTTACATAAAAAAATATCATAACTCAGTCAAACAAATTCACTCATACTTTCAGTCCAAGCCAGGGTGGCTTTCCCTGGTCCTCGCCACTCGCGTGCTCCAGACGACGTAGTTCCAACAAAATGTTCCGATCGAATGATAATGTTCTTCTTTTCTAAACAGAAAGAAACAATACCTGGCGCACCACTATCATCATCACCATCACCCATCATATCATCGGGGTAATGTAACCCCACCTTCCAGGCGCCCCAACCTCAGAAGTGGGTTACAAGTACGCCATGCCAGGAGAGAACACCTGGGCATTTGAAAAAAAAAAACTGTAGTTATAACACATAATAGACCTACACAATATATAGCTGCTCAGGAAAGTACAAACTCTATTACAATAACAATAATGAAATTAATAATAATATATATTATTATTACAAACGCCCATTTACTAGATGGGAAGATTCATTAAATCCCATTTGTTGCGAAAACAGGTCAAAATGCCTAATTTCATGAAGTAGAAGAAGAAGAAAAAAAATATAAATACAATGATACCACTATCATTATTAAGTTTGCAGATTTATGGCTATAAGTTGTATAGTTGTACTTAACCAGAAAAAAATATAAAATATAGAAAACATATTACAGTCCTTTACCAACGCATTGAAATAATAATTATGAGTAAATATTAATATTTTATAACATTTAAAGTAGCATTAAAATGAATCCAATTAAAGGGACGGAGAGAAGAAGAAGAAGAAGAAGATAGGGGATTCAAAGAGAGAGATGAGCAGATAGCTGAATAGAGAATGATTAACAGTGAGCTAATGATTGTTATGGGAAATCAGATATAATTAGAATAGTTAAGTCTCCTAGACAGCGACGGACAGGCCATGTTGCACGAATGGATAATAAAAAAAGGAGCATGGAAACTTCTTGTAGGAGACCTGAGGAAAAGCTTCCAGTAGGTAGGACAATGATGAGATGGGAGAGTAAATTAACCTAGAGTTGAGGAAGGTGGATAATATAGCGAATGATACGGAAATATCAACTCAAGATTGGGATATGTGGACAGCTCATGTCCGCGCTGCCATCAACCTTGGGGTTTGATAGTACCAGTGAATTAGTCACTGTTTTGGTATATTTGCTAATTTTCTGTAATAAATTAAGTCCGTAAAAATTGGAGATAGGCCTACTATAATTTGGATATTGAAAACTATTATTTATCTTTATTGTATTTAATTATTATTATTATTATTATTATTATTATTATTATTATCATTATTATTATTATTATTATTTTCCAACGCTGTGGTTTCGAGGTAGCGTGCTATATTGTCACGCAGCGGGCCAGGATTCGATTCCTGGTCGGGACAAGCTCCTGGGTGAGGTTTTTTCGGGGTTTTCCTCACCTGTAAGACAAATGACAGGAAGATTAGGGCTCAACAGTCCCCGAAAATGATCCGGCCATCATCATCATCCTTATCATTATCATCATCATCCTTCACCGGTGTGGAAATCAACGGGAAGCTACCACATCTATAATTCCCTAGTAAAACTGCAAAGCACAGCATGAAAATGCTATGATTGCGGTGAAAGACCTGCCCTCGGTCAGAATTACTATGGATGTAAGGATTATTATTCCACACCAGGGAATACTTGACCTTGAAGTGGTGGTGTGGCTTGCGTATTCCTATAACCCCTAGAGTTATGCCGGCGGTAGCATAGCTACTGGTAGAGCCCCCCCATGCCGTACAGGTCTAGGGTAGGGATCAGACAAATAAGTACTCCAGAAGAGGGACCCAACGGCGGATGTGGCGGAGAAGGAGTTCATCAAAACGACACAGAAGGCAGAAGAGTAAATAAAAAGGGAAGACCAGTCCCGAAGCTGAGGTGAAAGCAACTGGTCTAGGGGATGGAAATCCCGAAATCAAAGTACCTGACCCTCCAGGTTGGGGGTTTGGCGTTAGATTATTTCAATAAAAATAAACCTTTCTTTAATGTCTGAATATGAATCAGCCGGACTAGACACAAACGAGCCAATCGGAATAAGAATATGAGGATTTGAAGAAGATGAGGGTGACAATTACCTGAAATCGGCAGAAGATAGAAGAGTCTGGAGGAAGATTATTAAGAAGGCCAAAACATTTATTTTGAAGTTGTAGTGCCTTAAGATTATTATTATTATTATTTTTATTATTATTATTATTATTATTATTATCGTTGTTTATTATTATTATTATTATTATTATTATTATTATTCTATAGCTGGCAGATAAGACCATGAAGCTGGCAGTTCAACTAAAATAGAAATACTTACAGAAATAATAATTATATAATAGCACAATGTAGACAAATAATAATAATAATTAATAAGTAGTCTATATTTATTCAATTCATCTCGGTGGCCAAAAGTCCCAATTTCGCGGGTTTAAATCCGGTTGTGCTCATTAGATTTTTAGGATGGAAAAGTCCAAAGAACAAGTCCTATAGGAAGAACTTTTAAGTTGTGGGTCCCGAATCTTATGATTTTCGGACTCAACACTAAATTAGTGCTTCTGAACAAAATTTAATCGTCATTCCCCTATCCAATTAATCAATAAATAGTTGTTCACTAGATGTCTCATTAAGGCGATTTTTGACCATATATCGGTCACTGACATCTATAGGAAAATAAGCTTAACTAAAGTAGACTGGTTTAAGAAACTCCCGTTAGAGAATACCCATATCCCCATTTGAGGGCGTAAGGTAAATTACTATTACTACTACTAGTAGTATATCAAATTAAATAGAAATTATAATTAATCAAATTAATATTAATAGAGAAAAGATATATGAATATTAGCAAAATAAAGTTATGAAAATAAATACAGAGAGAAAATGAGAGAAAAAAAAAGTTTTGATAAATTATAAAGTCGAAATTAAAAAATTAAGTAGAGCTTGAAAATTCTTCATATGAGAGAATAAAACTGTTTTTCCTTAACGAATGTTGAAATAATTAAATTCTTCATTTTATGGGCTCTTTTCTCTTTTAAAAACGAGCTGTAATTTTACCATATTCCCGAGTCTCTAATGCGAAAAGGAAATGGTGTAAATTTGTGCTTCATTAAAAATGAAGGTATGACTTGTATAAATGATATCTACTTTCCTAAGTGCCATAAATGAATAACTACATTTCCAGTTAAGTGCACAACTCTCTATAGAACACTCTCTTTTAAAAACCATCTAACATTTTAATCTTCATGTTCCACCATGTTAAGATACGCCGTACTAGCCCACATGGTAGCATTCTTCAAAATCGGGACCGGGTTCAGTACCGGGTATGGTTGAGCAATTTAAATGTAAAAGTTAATTAAATTTAATTCTTCTTCTTGTTCATCTTCATGGTGGATCCTTAGATCCGTTCCACTCATACAGGAATTAAATCATCTATCCATCTTCTCCTTGGACGTCTAATATCACAACGTCCTGTAGATTATATATATATATATATATATATATATATATATACAGAATTGTAATGTTTACACATCTTTCTGTGCCTAAAGTTTTATTTTTCTTCTCCACTCGTCTCTCTCCATCCAATTAATGTCCTCCAGTCCTCTTGTTCTCATTCCAGTTCTTATTTCCTGCATCCACGAGTTTCGAGGTCTTCCTCTCCTCCTTCTTCCAGGGGGACACCATTCCAATATATAAATAAATATATATATATATATATCTTCATATACCTGTCTAGCTGGTCTATGTGGTTCCATCTGTTGTAAATATGCATAACAAACCTTCTTTCTACATACAATCCTTTGTCCACTATCAAAGATTCCAAGTTATTTTCTGATTGATTCATTCCATTATTCATCCCTTAATGTATATCCTGCTGTTTTTCTTAAGAATCTCATCTCGGCTGTTTATATTTTTCGTTTGTCACTTCTATTTACTGCCAGTTTTCACCATCGTACATAAGCATTGGTGCAGCCATTACTTTGTCTAGAAGAAGGAAAACCCCGAAATAAAACCCTATCCCACTAGAAAAGGGTTCTGCGGAAGGCTGGTTACCTCCCAGATAAAAATGAACACACTCAGAACTCATATACAAATTGGTGGACAGATTACAAATAATTTAATTGTCTTCTTCTTCTTCTTCTTCCTTTCCAGGATTAGGTCAATGCGACCTGTTCCGATTTCAAGTCCATCGTTTCCTTGGCCGTCCCAAAGATATTTTTCCGTGTGGTTTGTAGGTGTTGATCTTCTTGGGTAGAGAATGACTGGGGCGGATCTGAGGATGAACTCGCAGACTCTATAAAAAGGCTCCAAATAGTCAGCGCAAAATATAGCCTCTCTCTACCAAACCCTTCCATCTACCTTCATGTGGTGGGACTGTTTTTACTGAAGATGGAGGGGTGAATGGCGAGTTTCTGGCGCCATAAAACCAGATGCCCGGGGCAGACAGAGCTGTGTAGCCTTGTAAGGCAGTTTGTCTAGGAGAAAGACAACTCCGAAATTAAATTGTGGTCCTCCAGTTTGGGGGTTTTGCGGTTGGGCTGGTAACCCACCCAAGTAAAAAAGCTATCACTCAGAAGTCTCAAGTGCGAATACGAATAATTCAATTGTAAAATTTTAAATCATGGGCCAGGAGGGGAGGTTGTACACCAGATCCCTACATTAAATTAAACTCCTACGCAGCACATGTTGAGGAGGCATGTGGTATTATTGATAACGATTCGTCCGTGAGATGGGGACGTTAAGCCTGGAGGCTTCTTTCGTGCTTTCCGAAGGGAATAGGCTTCTCCTTCTGCTTACGATCATCCCATGTAACACACTTTACAGTACATAAACATGCACTCTTCTATGTATACAATCAAGAATACATCATCTACGTAAAGTGATGTATACATTGAAAGTAGACCCATCAACACCATACATCCGCTTAGCGCAGAACACGAAGCACGAGAAGTTCAGTGGCATTAAACACACAATTGACGTAACTGCATTTGTATTGACATCTTGTTTTTCAAAAAGGAAACGGGGCAGGCCAAGAACAACTTGGACAGGAGAGATCCATAGATTGATGAACGACCGAGGACTTGAGGAGGATGAATGGCGTGATCGGCAAGAATGGCGAATGGGAATACAGGGTAACCGCTGAAAAGTGGAGAGATCCTCAAAAGTAAAAAGTAAGTTTTTCAAAAAATCCGTCACGCAAAAAACTGTTATAAACTATATAAACTAACCGAACCTCCTTAACAAATCAAATTTCTTCTTATTCTCTTTGTTTTAGGTCCACGACCTGTTCCATCCAGAATTAAGAGTCCTTCCATCTCTTTTTTTGGTCTTCCAGATGTCCTTCTCCTATCCTTTGGTAATTTATATCTAGCTATGCGTACAATTCTATCTGGTGTCATGCGGGATGTATGTTGATTCCATTCATTTTTTCCTTTTCTTTTTCCCACCCATTCGCCTATTGGCTGAATGTTTACGTACAATCATCCTCAAAATATTAATTTCATTTGTTTCTAAAGTTTGTTTTGTTTTAACAGTATCTGCGTCCCGCGCCGTAGCCGAGCGGTTAAGGTACGAAGCCTTGGCGCAGAGCTACGGGACTTGCGCTGGTTCGAGTCTCCATGGGGGAAGAAATTTTCTCATGGTATTTCGGCCAGTATGGGACCGGTGCCCACCCAGCATCGTGAGGCAATTGGGTAGCTACAATAAGTAGCGGCTCCAGGTTGAGGAACCAGCTATAACGGCTGGGGAACTCGACATGCTAACCACATGTCACCCCTACACTGACTTTTGATCATCTACCTCTGTGATTGACACATGTGGATGTGAAGGGCCAGTAGCCGGCTGATAAAAGGGCAACCGCTGAAAAGTGGAAAGACCCTCAATCGACAGTATCTGCTCTTGTTTCGGAGGTATAGGTCAATATTGGACGTATCGTTGTTTTATATATTCTTGTTTTAGTAGCCTATCTTTATTTAAGTACTTGTTTTTCCACATGCGATTTATTATCCGATTTTGCTGGTTAACGGAATACTGGTATATTCTCGTTTTGTTAATTAAATTGTTTGATATACATTTTCATTCCTATATATATATATATATATATATATATATATATATGAAAAGAAAAAAGAATGCTTGAGTCGGGATTTGAACTCGAGTCTCTAAAGTCTGTACCTTTAGCGCTCTAACCAACTGAGCTACCCAAGAATTCCAATACAAGCATACAATTTTCTTATATATGTAGTATTCTCAATTCACACAAGAGGTAGCGGAAATTTATTCCAACTGCCATCTCGCGGCTAACATAACAGTTAAGCAAATTTTTAAAGAGAATATTTACTTTATAGCAGTAATATATATATATACATATATATATATATATGACATGATAAGAAAAATAAATGCTCGGACGGGACTTGAACCTGGACCTCTGAATTGATACCCCAGGGCGCTACGTATTACGCAACCGAGCAAGTCATTTTTCTTATATATACACACATATAAATTTTTTTTTTCCACCGCTGTAGTCTCGAGGTGCCTTGTCCGTAGCGGGCCCGGGTTCGATCCCCAGTCGGGACAATTTTTCTGGGTGAGGTTTTTATCGGGGTTTTTCCTCACTTGTAAGACAAATTTCAGGAAATCTTTAAGACCCAAACGGTCCCCGAAATCATATGGCCATCAATCATCATCATCATCCTTATCATTATCATCATCATCCTTCACCGGTGTGGAAAGTAACGGGAAGTTACCAAACTTACAATTCCCTAGTAAAGCTGCAAAGCACAGCATGAAAATGCTATGATTGCAGTGCCCTCGGGCAGAATTATTATGGATGGGGATATATATATCTTATTATTACGAGATGTAGCGGAAACGTGGTCTCCACTGCCATCTAGTAGCTCCTATACCAAGTAAGCAAATTAAAGATAATATTTTACTTTATAGCAGTGACGCTTTATCGACGTTATAATTAAATTTTTGACAATGAGCAATGCACGCTTAATATGACATGATAAGAAAAAAATATATAGGCCTATATGTAGCGGTTGCTAGAGTAATTTTTAAATGTATGGTTTCAGCTAAGACTCCACTACTAATGGACAAATTTTCACTGATTTTTATATAATACCTCTCTCATTTTATTTCAGTGGCATATACTGAGTTTCGTTGCGGCTGCTAAATATATATATATATATATATATATATATATATATATTTTTTTTTAAATTTCGCTTCAAGTGAAAACAAATTCAACATCCTCAAGGACATGATGATGCGGGAACTTATTTTTTCTCCAGAGCCTGCAAAAACCATTGCCGAATTGCGACAACAGGTGCAACATGCTTGGGATATTCTATCCCAGGATGTCATTCGACATCTTTATGACTTTGCATG
Source organism: Diploptera punctata (assembly GCA_030220185.1). Lineage (NCBI taxonomy): Eukaryota > Metazoa > Arthropoda > Insecta > Blattodea > Blaberidae > Diploptera > Diploptera punctata. The sequence continues at coordinate 260,206 of JASPKZ010007366.1, read as the reverse complement.
CGAGAATACACATCTGCGTTGCCGCCAGAGGGAATACACTGTGTACTGATGCAAATGTTTGACATGTGTATTTCATTTGGTGTGAATTAGCTATTATATATTCCTACAATGACAAACTACCTGTCATATCATTTTCAATAAAAAAACTTGTCCTTGAAGTGTTGGATTTTTTCTCTGATCACACTGTGTATTATTCATTATCTTTTACAGTCTCACTTTCCAAAATATGGAATTTCCTTCCGCCCTTTGCCAGAGACTGTCACACTATAACATCGTTCAAAAACAAACTAAATAATTATTTAATGACAAACTAACTTATACACCTCACTGATAGTATTATTTTATTCTTGTATTCCTGTAAGCCCTTGTTTTCCTCAACGAGATTTAGGCACTCTCCCCCTACAGAGAATAAATTGAACCATACTAATTTAGTTACACTTGTTTTCGTATAGATGCCATTTGAGTGGCCCATAGTCAGCGTTCCGTCTCATGCTGACATCTAGGAAACCAAGGTAGTAGGCCTAATAGGACGGGAAAATTCGGTAAATTTTGCTTAGAGGTCTATTTATTCAGACTTAAGAATCTTTTACGAGCCTGAAAATTTTACCATCCTAAGATCCATCGACCCCGGCCGGATTTAGTCCACCGCGGCAGTATTCTATTAGCAATTAATAAATTGAATCATTTATGAAAATAATATTAAGATTAAAATTATTTTAATTTGTTTAAATATTGTATACTTACTTACTCACTGGCACTATCGAACCCGTAGGTTCATGGCCGCGCGGACATACGCTCTCCAAACATCCCTATGCTGAGCTAAGACTTTCCAATCATTCCCTGTATAATCTACTTCCCTCAAATCATAGTTAATGTTATTCTCCCACCTCATTCTTGGTCTACCAACTGGGCGTTTTCCCTCTGGCTTTCCTACAAGAAGCTTCCATGCAAGTCTTTCATTCCCCATACGTGCAACATGTCCTGCCCATCGCAGTCTACGAGACTTAACTGTTCTTATTATATCTGGCTTCCTATAAAGACCATGTAGTTCATTGTTTTGTAGTCTTCTCCATTCTCCTGTCTATATTGTATAATCCAAAAATTAGTTTTCTATATCTCTTTACTTTTCTTTATATATATATATATATATATATATATATATATATATATATAGGCCTATATATTAATTAGACAGGGACAGTCTACCAACAATTTAATTTATCTTGTTTGAATATATTTTATTATTATTTTTAGTCTTAATCTTAACTATCATTAACATGGTTGTATTATAGATTGTAATAATATATTAGATGTTATCTTATTGATCAAATTTTAATTTAGTATTTAATATTAGAGTTAATTGTATTCGCACTTGAGACTTCTGAGTGATTTTTTTTTACTTGGGTGGGATACCAGCCCAACCGCAAACCCCCAACCTGGAGGACCAGAGTTTAATTTCGGAGTTGTCTTTCTTCTAGGCAGACTGTGTTAAAAGGCTACAGAGCTCGTCTGCCCCGAGCATCTGGTTTTATGGCTCCAGAAACTCGCCATTCACCATCCATCTTCAGTAAAAAGAGTCCCACCACGTGAAGGTAGACGGAAGGGTTTGGTAGAGAGAGGCTATATTTTGCGCTGACTATTTGGAGCCTTTTGTAGAGTCTGAGAGCTTATCCTCAGATCCGCCCAGTCATTCTCTACCCTTTAGGAAATGTATATGAATATTTTAATGAATGCACACGATCTGGTAATTATACAGAAGTCAAAGGATGATTTACAAAGAACCATTTACATGTTGAATCAATTATGACTCTATTATAATCTCAAAGTCTCAACTTCAAAAACGAAAATTATGGCTTTTCAGGGCAAAGTGCCAGTCAGAGCAAAAATAGTAATCAATAATGAAATAATAGAACAGATAACACACTTTAACTATCTTGCTTCAGATAGCCTATAACATATAATGGGATATACATAATAAAATAAAACCTATATCAAATGATGTGTGGCACCATGAGAAGAACCCTCCGAAAGACTCGAAGAGAAAATCAGCTCAGGTTTTATAAAAATTATGGCTGTTCCTGTTCTTTATATGATCTGAATCTTGGGTACTTGCAAAAAATATCTCTCACACATTCAAGCCGCTTAAATGAAATTTTTAAGATCCGTAAAAGGATGTACACGCATGGATAGATTACACAATGAATCAATAAGAAATGAACTAAAGATATTTTCAATGGTCGATAAACTAGAAGAGCACAAATACCAATGGAAAGACATTTAGACAGAATGGACAGTACAAGATTACCCAAACATGATGAACACCTACAAACCACATGGAAAAAGATATTTGGTACGGCCAAGGAAACGATGGACTTGAGACCGGAACAGGTCGCATTGACCTAATCCTGGAAAGGATGAAGAAGAAGAAGTTAATTGTGATTGTTATATTCTGATGTAATATATGTTTGTCCTGGTTAGTGGAAGAGAAGGCCACATGGTCTTAACTCCACCAGGCTAAATACATAAATATAAAGCAGACATACGTCAAAATCGACCTATGCTTCTGAGACAAGAGCGAATATTTCTAGAACGAAACAGATTCTAGAGAGAAATGGAATAGATATTTTAAGGAGAATTCTGCATAAAAATAGAAGATATAAGATAAGAAGTAAAGATATTAGATACCAGTTGAATATTCAAACAGTAGTTAATTGGTTGGATAGAAGAAGAACTGAAGGAACCAAAGTGTACCTTGCATGGCATCGGAGAGAATTGAACGCATGACAAGGGACAGGAAGGGTGGATTTCTCAACCGAAGTCTAAACCACGACCGTGGTTTTCTGATTATTTATTGTTTCCGTAACACCTATAAAATGGAGAGGGGTTATTGTTGGGCCAAGAGGTAAAGATTGGAGTTAGTGACACTAGGAATACTGAAGGAGTTCTCCATGTGTGAGAACTTAGGTTGCTCGGTTGGTATTCGGTAGAGTTGAGGTTCTTATCTCGGGATTCCACGAGGACTTCGTCGGGCAGAATTAATGTACAAAGAATATCTGGTAAAAGTAGTTTATTCTTGACTTTTATAAACTGCAAGTAATTGTATATATATGAAGTGAATTTATCCAACTTTTTAGAACGTAGTGTTTTGAAGTGACTTGATGAAATTATACACGAGAAGTAAGTGACGAGGAGAAGCCTCTCTCGCCTATAGGTAAATTAGTTACTCCCACTACCTCGATCACGTGGACCTAAGGTCTGTGCTTAGGCACATATAACGAAACATATAACTGGTTAATGCGCCCTCCTATTTTGATTCCGGGGGTGTTACAAATTTATTATTGGCGATTTACGCCTTCAGAGGTTGGACCTTTTTTCCCCGTGCTGGCTTCACGTACAGTCTAGTCACAAACATTAGCTAGGCTTGGGTTTTTTCTTCTTAGGCTTGGGTTTTTTTTCCTAGGCTTCCGACGCTAGAAACTTGCCAAGTTCCCACACTTTTTGCTAACGATGTTTGTGTCAGGGTAAAACCCCCGCTTGTACATTAGCTAATGGGTTATGGTTATCACGCTAAATCAGTTAACTGGAGGCTTAGAAGATATCTCTACTCAATCTGTCGAGCAAAGGATTATTGTCATTAGTAAGTTATTACGCTGTGTCAGCCACTTCCGTCTTCACAAAAGAAAGGGTTACATTACCTGAGTTGTCAGTCTTCTCTAATAACTAATAATTTAATTACATTGATGCTGACTTCTTTGGATCATTTTATACGGCCTTTGCTCCTACATAATCAGGTTCCACTCTCTTCCCTGATCGATTTGAATATAAATATGACCTAAGTCCAGTAACTGCTTCATTTAATGATGTTATAATATCATCTGTTTATTATTGCCGATAGGGATTTATTTAGATTTACACAGGAGGCTGTATGAATGGATTGCCACAAAAATGACTGAAAATTCACAGAAATTGTTATGAAACCATAGACATGATTCAGACATTTGTTTTAGGAATTAACAGCAGTAGATTTGCAGTTTTTATGGTAGTTATGGAAGCAATAAAAATCGGAAAACCGCGGTCGTTGTTTAAACTTCGGTTGAGAAATCCACCCGAAGAGATTGCTTAGACGCCTGAAAGGAGATGGAGGAACTCTTAATTTCAGGAAAAATAAGGCTGTGGGCTTAATATAAGGAGAACAAATAGAGTTAATTTTTTTTTTGAACGACGTACTAAAAGGTCAACTTTGCTGACTCAAAACAGAGTGGAATACTTCCGAGATTGATAGCGTAAAAGTGATATTTTGGATTCGATTCGTTTTAATATATCATATGTTTCAGAGTACATAAAGAGGCATATTTGATACTATAATAATAATAATAATAATATTAATAATAATAATAATAATAATAATAATAATAATAATAATAATAATAAAGGCAGAAGAAGAAGAAGAGAAAAACTACAGGAATGATGGATGGATGGGATCAGGAGGATGAATAGAATGGAATTGATACAACAAAATACGCAAGACAGGAATTATTGGTAGAATAATATTACTTGGTACTGATGGAAAAACTACTGTAGTTTAGAAAAAAATCCTAATAGAAATATTTTTAAATTGATAGAGTTACTGCTATTAGCCCTTTTCTTCCATTCCATAAGTGGCATACATTTGTATATTGTAATCAATAATCAAAATAATATTAAATAATACTAACATAAAAATGCAGTTTTAAATGCTACAATAGTTACAGATAAATTTTAAATACTTTTTATTTCGTAAATAGTTCATACATCATAATAAAAAGTTAATACTATTGTAGAACTTCAGTTTTTGCTTCAATTATGTTAATGTTATGTAGCTTGTGATTTCAACCGTTAGTGAATTTCAACAATGGAAATGTGAGATAATGCAAGAAAAATAATATATGTTCTATGATACGGTATATTTAGCATTTCATTCACCTGAGAATAAAAGGTGTAAACTATATAGCTGTGTTTAGACATATGAAAAGTTTGGAATAGAATTACAAAAATGTAATGTTCTTCTGTCACTCAGTGGCAGTCAAAATAGTCACAAGATATTTAGTAATTTGAAGACATTTGAAGTACTGCAGTTAGTTGAAGGATTTCCCTAACTAAGTGTAACAGGGAAGCATTTGTTTACTAACATATGCAGACGCGTGTTCTGCTAGTAATAATTCCAGACACACGCAGATTAAAAATAGCGCCGCCTTTTCTTAAAGACCACTCAATGCCACGGCTACATTTTAAACTTTATTCAAGATAAAAGTAGCATTGCTCTGAAATTATTAACTGTCTAAATACAAATACCAATATTACTATTTTTTTTTTTTTTAATTTTATTACATTATAATTTCAACCCGTGTTTTACCATGGGCATATCACGGGATATTTCCTACACTAGTGAAGTCTGAAGACTCATATTTACATTCTGTATATAAATGAGTGTCAGTTTGTCTGTCCTTTATGGACACAAAAACTATTTGACGGATTTGAATGGGGGTTTTGCCATTATTTAGAGAATTTTTCGGGGACAATTAATGTATATAACATATTACCGTACGTATTACAGGGCCGGAGCTAAAAAAAAACGTGCATCTGTGCACTAAAAAAGTCGCTTTTTGGATGCTTAAATGATTTACACTGCCTAAACCATGACAAATACACCAAATTAATGTACGCAGAATTGAATATCTAAAATAAATGTTTTCTGTAAAAAGTCCGCGAATATATGTTACGGATGACTCATAATAACCATTTATATCTTTCAGCTTATTAATAACAAGGAGATCGGGATAAGTAAATTCCTGGGCAACGCCAGGTAATCTGCACAGGGTATCCAAAAATAATTACGATAACATTTATAATTATTTTTCTTTTTACGTATTCAACTAAACATAAAAACACATTTAATTTATTTAGGCGTAGCAGCGCACGCCGGGTGTTAGCTAGTTTATATTGGAAAATTGAATGTAAAAAATGATTAAACACTGAAAATTGAGGACAGGGTATTAGCGAAATCTTACCGGTTGCCTTGGCGTAGTAGGTATGGTCCCTACCTTCCACTTCGGCCCCAGGGTTAGATTTCCGGCGGGGTAGGGGACTTTAAATCTCCACCATGGGTCTGGGTGGGTTCATGTCTTTGTGTAAAAGGTAAAAAAAAAAAATAAAACAAAAAAGACAAAACGCTGTAAACTAAGGAACACCAGAAAAACATCCTAAATAATAAAGCTATTGAAGTTGATCTCATGAAAATGTTAAAAAAAAATACAGATCTTCATCGATCTGTAGGCACTGAAAAGGGCCATGCCAAAAAAAAAATATATATATATATATATGTGTGGTGTGTGTGTGTGTGTGTGTGTGTGTGTGTGTATGCGTGTGTGTGTCTGTTAACGCTCAAGTGACCACAATTCTATTTATCAGAACCAAACTCGGAATATAGCTATACATTTAAAATAGAAAGGTTGAGTACGCTAACCAGCAAAATCTGGGCATTAGGTGTAGAAATTTACCTGAAATGAAAATTTAAAAATCGTTCTGGTGGTCGTAATTTTCGATGTTTCGGAATGAAACTCAGTACATACTATTAAACTAAAATGAGGAAGGTATTCTCCAAACATTAAGGGAAATACAGCGAAGTCATTATTCGTGAGGGTTTTTACCTGAAACTCGAAATTAAAAATTGTCTGTAGCAGACTCAATGTTTACTTCGTCACAATGTGTATCATATAATTAAATTATCTCCTAAATTGGAAATGGTTTTATTTATGTAATATTTTTGTAAAGTAATGGAAAAAACGAATCGCTAGATATTATTTTAATCTGTGTCAAATTATACAACAATATGCAATGGATGCTCATAGAATTATGTATGACTCGTTTTCAGTGCAGTCCGAGACTTTTAAATAAGCTAGTATCAGATACTGAATTTTTCCAATTTAACAAAAGAAATACATATTCCGTAACCAGCTAACTCGAACCATAAATTCAACTTGTTGAGGAATTTGCTTTTGTTTACGCTGTTCTTGCGTTAAGGAATGTATTTCATTATCTTAAGTAATGTCACGAGTGATTTCCAATTTATCTGGAGGATTTGGAAATCAGGAGTAGCATTTGTTAGGACTATTTAACGAATAAAATTAAGCTGTTTACTCTAAAGTCATTATTCAAATATAGTTACCGATGTTTTAAAATATTTATATATTTAGTGTAAACGGCGATGTTTGAAAACAAATTAGAAATGTGTGGTTATGTATATTCACTGGAACATAATCATATTATTTATTGCCAAACAGAATCGCAATATTGTAAGAATGCACCCCACTGGATAAATAATGAAACACATCATACTGTATATTATTCTCAACATTACAGATTATTCATTTTTTTTTAGTAAACAACTCAGTAAAATCAAGGAATCTGTTCATTATTTGCTATATTCAATGTATTTTTTGGAGAAAAATAATGCTCTTAGCTGTTCAGAATATTAAAAAGGAGGAGCTTTCTTTATTACAAAAGCAGGAGCTGAGAAAGGAAATCGATAAAGAGCGAGGTGTAACATGACTGTCATTGGTTAGGTTATAAACAAAATTAATTGAATCGTGATTGGCCATTGACTAATATAATTTGGGGCAGGAGTTAAATAGTCATTTTAATGAAACGACACCGACCGTACACATTTTATTTTTCCGTTTTACTGATATCTTTAATTTTGTTTTCACATTATTTTTAGCTTTTCACTTATTTTTCTTTTTAACACAAGCACAGAGTACACCCAAATCTAAGGTGGAGAATTCAGATTCCAATGTTGAAGTTAGGGACTCGACCAAACATGTCACAGCGATAGACACAATTTACTATTGAACGCCACAATGACCAACGTTAGCATCGCAATTTAATAGCTTGGGCTAAATGTGGAAAATTGCAAACTCTACGCTTTCATTTTAACGTCTGTGTTAAACGCATGTTTCAACAAAGTAGAGAGCAATACATCAGGAACTTACTAATTTACGTAGTTCTATAAGTGACCATCCGGAAATCGAAATCAATACACCTAGAAGCTTCGGAAATGGCACAAAGAGTATGATAGGTGTGGGCATATAGTTTCCGGATATTTTTGAAATTCACAGTGAGTAAAAGCAAGGAGATTTACTATCTCCTCTACTATTCAATCTTGCAATAGAGAATGCCACAAAATCTTTAGAGGATGAAGAAGGCTACAACTCAATGGTATTAATAAGCTGTTAGATTATGCTGGTGATGTAGTACTGTAAGGGATAGTGAGGAGATACTAGGGGCCAACACACACCCACACACACACACACACACACACACACACACACACACACACACACACACACACACACACACTCTGTTGAGTAATTCTAAAAACGCTTATTATCAACATCTACTAAAAGTGAATTTAACTTAAAATCCAACCCGGAAGATTTTAAGTTAAATTAAACTAATAACCTTCAAAGTTATAAATCGAGAAGCTTTTTTTAAGTCTTAAGCCCTAGTAGCTTACTACTCCTACAGAATTGCAATCTGTCTGTTATCATAAGAGTAAGAAATAGGGACTGGAAGTAAACATCAATAAAACTAAACAGGTCTATATGTTCACACATAGAAATACATTATATAATGGAAGTGGACAGTTAATGAAAAATGAGGGATATATTGAGGAACTGGCTGAATTAAAATAACAATAAATACAAATAGAAATTAAATGCACAAACAAATTAAATGTGGACTCAATTCTGGAAATGCATACTATTATGCATTACATTCCCCTCTTCTCTGAAACAAACGTTAAACTGAAAATAAATAAAACTGTTATTCTCCCAGTTATATTATATGCATACGAAACATGGACTCTCACCTTAAGGGAGGAACAAATATTACGAGTATTTGAGAATAAAGTTCTCAGGAATTTTTTTGGATCAAAAAGAGATGAACAGATATATAAATGGAGAAGACTTAATAACAGAAAGCTATTCAACTTTACAGGAAACCAGATATAACAAGAACACTTAAGTCATGTAGGCTGCCATAGGCAGGACGAATGGGGAATGAAAGAGCGGCATGGAAGCTTCTCTTAAGAAAATCAGTTCATAGATCAAGAATGAGGTGGGAGAATAACATTCACCATGATTTAAGAGAAGAAGATTATACAGGGAATGATTAGAAAGCATTAGCTCAGAATAGGGATATACGGAGAGCTTATGTACGCGCGGGCATTGAACCTATTGGTTCGAAAGAGTCGGTGAGTTAGTTAATTTGATAAGTGACTGATTACTTTGTATCAGTCGAATCCTGCGATCTACTTGACTCCACTGTTCTTATTACATCTCGGTTTCCCATAAAGGTCATATAGCTTACTATTAGTAGTCTTCTCCATTCACCTGTCTGATCGTCTCCCTTTGGTTCAAACACTTTCATAAAAGAATTATTCTCAAATACTCGTGATATTTTTTGCTCAATGTCTTTCATTCATATAACTGAAATAATAAAAAATATATATTTTTAATTTAACTTTTATTGTGAGAAATTGAGAAAACAAGAGCCCTTATAATGCATAATAGCATGCGTTTCCAGGCTCAGCACAAATTTAATTTCTTTCTACATCCCATTCTTAGTCCACCGCTTTGGTCTCAAGGTAGCGTGCTGCCTTGTCACGCAGCGGGCCCGGGTTCGATCCCCGGTCGGGACAGTTTTTATGGGTGAGGTTTTTATCGGGTTTTTTCCTCACCTGTAAGACAAATGTCAGGAAAACTTCAAGGCCCAAACGGTCCCCGAAATCATATGGCCATCATCACCATCATCATCATCGTCCATCACCGGTGTGAAAACAACGGGAAGCTACCATACCTACAATTCTCTAGTAAAGCTACAAGCATAGCATGGAAATGCTACAATTGCAGTGAAGGACCTGTCTTCGGGCAGAAGTACTATGGATGGATGGATTCCATTATTATTTGTAATTATTGTTTCTAGGTACTTGAATTCTGCCACTTTTTCAAAATTTCCCTCATTTGTCATTAACTAAACATTTCCATATGTTTACTTAAAGATTACAAATAAAAAGTGAAAAATAATGTATCATCATCTGAAGTAAGTTATTATGTTTACTTAACAATACTATTTAATGTCTTAGGTTATTAACATCGCAATTATAATGTGGGTTTAAAATACCTGAATTCTGAGAAGAAACAAGTGTAACTAAATTAGAAAAGTTAAGAAATTTTCGATATAGAACACCCATGTATCCACGTACAAACGTACGGGGATAAACCATGCCACATTAACAATGAGGAGATTGACCCTAAAGAGTTATTCAGTTTTATAATTTTATGTTATGACTAATATCTCAATGGGATATTATATTATATTTTTTATTATTGAAAGCAACGGGAAGCTACCGCATCTACAATTCCCTAGTAAAGCTGCAAAGCATAGCATTAAAATGCTATGATTGCAATGAAAGACCTGCCCTCGGGCAGAATTACTATGAATGAATGGATTATTATTATTATTATTATTATATTATTATTATTATTATTATTATTATTATTATTATTATTATTATTATTATTATTATTATTATTATTAATTCTTTTAAATCACTACAAATTAAAAGTGGTTATTGTAATCAAAGAGACATTTGTTTACAACAAAACAGCGAATTTAAATTACTCCCAAATTATATTAAAATTAACGAGAGAGATTTTGGAAATACACTCTTCATATAGTGCTTCCTTTGTTATAATTTTCAAGGTGTACGTAGGTCGCTATTGCACAGTACTGAATGGTCTTAATAACAATGTAAATTTAAAGTTGGATGCGCACTTTGTGGAAAATGTAGTTTCTCTCAACCCGCTCGAAATAACCTGCTTCTGATGAAAAATGCAAGGAAAATTAATTTAGAGTTTATTAAAAATGAGGCAACTAAGAGATGAGGTAATTAAAAATACAGCACAAGTCTAAAGATAAACAAGACAACTCTGTAGATGGAAGTTATTAAGCCGTTTAGGGACAGAAATCTGTTATGTCCTGTCCGCTTCGTCTACCTTTCTCGGTGCCCATTCCTCAACATATAAGTTTAAAAAAATATATAAAATTGGTACCTGAAATCTAAGTCGTACTCAACTTTATATACTAAAATATACAAGAAAAATATGGAACATTGTTCCGAAAGGCCTTCTCTATATATTACAACATTATAAAGTCGAGATCTCAGATACCAACTTCACATTTTTTTAAATTTGTACATAGTGACCTCAATGGTGCTTCGTAATGAATTTCAAATGTATTGCAGTCATTCTCTTTTAAAATACTACACACATTTTATAATCAGCGCCTATGAACTGGAGGATAATATACTCATCTCTGGATATGAGGTTCTCGAGTTAAAACCCGATCAGGGTCCATGAATTTTTTTATAATCATCAAGCTTCAAGGGAAGTGTCAACCATTGCTTGCCGAAACCTTCCTTGAAATTTCTCCCAGACAAGCGTTGTGATGTACCCAGGCCGTGTCCAAAAAATCATGCGCCTTATTAACTGCAATGCACAGAAATCAAAGTCAAAAACCAACAATGGTAACCCACTGTACATGCATTAGTAAGAGTGGAATGGATTGAGGCGGGGCGCGATTCGGACGATTGGTGTAAAGATTATCCAAAATATAATTTCAAGAGTTGTAATACTTCCCTATAGTTTAAATGAGAGATCTGGCACTGAATTTTGGTTCCTTGTAGTTAAAACGGCACGTTTTGTTTTTGGACACGGTTTTGGTACATCACAACGCTTCACTGAGGGAAATTCAAGGTAGGTTTCAGTATGCAATGGTTGACAGTTCCCTTGTTAGTCTAGCTTCACGAAGTTACAAGACTCTCTCCGTCGTGGGTACTTTTTATGTGCCCCACATCACAGATCTTACAGTGATACAATCTGTCTGGAAATAATTGAACTCTGCATGACATACATGCTCTTTTTTTTTGGGCAAACAAAGGTATGGAGTGTCTTTTCGAAGAGTGGTCAGCTCAATCTCAAGTCACCTCTGAGACAACACGAACATCAGACAAGACACATATTTATGAATCATACTGACAAGACGAATACGATGTAGATGATTATGATGGTCAGATGTGTTCGAGCCTTAAAGTTACTGACATTCTTATTACAAGTGGAGAAAACCCTGAAAATCACACCAAAGAACTTATTCCGATCGGGGATCGAAAACAATGACTTTTCCTAAATGCGAGCGGTGAACCTATGGATATTTTCAAGGCATAAATGTCGTGATCATGGCTTTCTTCGGAAAATGAATAATGTTGTATTTGCACTATAGACTGTACCTTTTCTCATGTTCTGTGGGCCTGGGTCGAATTTTGGGTTACGTGCCGCCACCGGATTATAATTTTTTTAACTGAACATGTCGACTGGTCTTGGGGAAATTAATACTAATTCACTAGAACTCGATATTTGAGTGGCGCCTCTACAATAGTAGAACGACTACAGTTGATATATTTTGTGTGCACATATGTATATACCCCATACGTCCGACGTGGGGACATGGGTGCTCACTAGTGGGAGTTTCGTAACCAAGCTAACTTAGTTATGCTTATTTAGCTACACATGTCAACGAGTGATACGTGGTTAGCATATCGCCTCATTTAGCCATCTAGTAGGCAATTAAGATATTACTTGGATGGATGAATGTCGGTTAAATTTTGCACAGATACATTTTTATTCAGACTTGCGATTCTTTTATGAGCCTGAAAATCTTCAGACTAGGGACACACAGCTTAAAGTCCCTCCCGGAGAACTTGTTCCTTGGATTTTTTCATCCTAAAAGTCCATCCACCAGGGCCGGGTTGAACCTGCGTCCCTCTGAACTAGAGGCAAGGAACATAACCACTATAATATTATTTCGTGCATTCATTGATTTTAAGATGGCATTTGATACTATGGACCGAAGAAATCTTTGGGAAAAATTAAATCGGAAAGGATTGTCTCATAAAATTATACGTGCTTTAATGTAAATTTATAAATATGTTAAATTTTGTATAAAAGTAGACCAAGGGCACATCACAGAGAGCAGTCAAGCCAATCGGGGAGTGAGACGAGGCTGCATTTTATCACCAATGCTATTTAATCTATTCGTTGATGATATAGCAGCCATAATACTAGAAGGAGACATTGAGGCTCCAGAGATAAGAAATGTTAAAGCCCCAGTCCTGTTGTATGCAGATGATTTAATTATCTGTTCCAAGACAATCAAGGGATTGCAAAGAGGTCTTGACCGACTGGAAATATACTGTTGGAATTGGGGATTGACTGTAAATGTTAGTAATACAAAAACAATGACTTTCAAAAATGGGACGGTTTATGGTAGAGCGGATGAATGGAAATACAGAGATCAAGTACTTCAAAACGTGAAACATTTTGAATTCGACGTTGAAAATGAACGGAAAGTGGAAAAAAACATTAATATAGCATTATTTAAAGGGAGGGGACAACGTAACAGTGTACTCGGTATTCTGGGCCGAGTGCCTGATATTCCTGTCAGCACAAAAAAAAAAAATTGTATAGTGCGATGGTCAGGCCAGTAATGCACTATGGTGGTGAGATTTGGAGTTTCCAAAGAACGGAAATACTAAATAAGGTACATGTGCATTTTCTAAAATATATTACAGGACATAGTAAGGCCATTTCTAACTGTGGAATTTTATATTAATTTGGGTTATTCCAGGACGACATAAACTGCAAAATTCATGTACTCAAATACTGGTTGCGGGTAATCCAAGGTGAACAAACAATGCTCAGAGCAATTTGTTACGACCACCAAATTAGAAACATAGATGTGATATTTTGGGCAGACGAGATTAGGAGAACTCCAAAATATTGAGATGGGTTGGGTATGGGAAAAAGGGACTGAAAATCGCAAGAATGTGTAGAGAAAAGTATGGAGGAGGTACTTAGATATATACCAACAAGATATTTTCGGCTAATGTGCGGGAAAACGTTCACTGTATTTACAAAGGGACCTAAAACACGTTTGGGGATAAGAATCTTATATACTCAACCTAGGATTTAAAGAGAGATCGGGGCTTGCTTGGTTTAGGCTAGGGACATGGAAATTTCTAAAAAATTAGCGACGATCACGTTATGCGAATATGTCTAATGTGCGGGAACTTTGAAGACGAGATACATATATTAGGAAAATGTAATGATTTAGAATATTGGAGACGTCAGTTATTACCGGAAAGATTTCTAAATTCAAATCGTGAATGATTGGCATGCACGAGTTAATGGTAAATCCAGAAAATAGGATAAACGTGGGTAAATTTCTGAACAAAATGCGGAAAATAAGAACAACACTCAATCATGAATAAATTCATGTTATCAAAATGCAATTAATGTATAATGTTATTGTATTATTATGTAATTGTAATATTATTGTGTTTTCTTTATGTAATTGTAATATTATTGTTTTCTTTTTGTTTTTTCTTTGTACTATTACCAAATACTACTTTATTGTAACGAACTGTCAGCAACACGTACCGCTTACTGCCCATGCGACCCATATTTGTAAATAATATTATAAATATCTTACTTTTAGTCTAATAAAGTCCTACTACTACTATTACTACTATTTATAGCACACCGCGTCCGACATGGTAATCTTGTCTCTGACGTTCTACATATATGACCATACCATTCTAGATATCTGTATCTCACAGAATTTTGGATTTTCATTTGCTGTTTGATGATTGTATTTCTCATTTTTCTTATTTGGGATGTGTATTTGAGCGTTTAAAACAATCTATTTCAGTTGACATAAGTTTTAAACTAAAATATTTATTCAACTGCCAAGTTTCAGCACCGTATGATAGCGTGCTTCCAATATCTAATATATAAAAATGAACGTTTGTTTGTTTGTTCGTACTTTATGTGCGGACATACCGTTGATCCGATTGTGATGGGGTGTTTTGCAAAATGTTCAGGAGATTCTCGGGATGAACATAGGCTATAAGACAGTTGTGATACTCAACTCCTACACCCTTAAAAATCGCCCTTTGTAGTGGAAAACGTGAAAAAAGATGCTCTTTGGACGCTTAAATGGCTTACGCTGCCTAAACCATAACAAATACACAACATTAATGTACACAGAATTGAATATCTCAAAAAAACATTACAAAAAAGTCCGCGACAGCATATGTTTATCTCTTACGGATAACTCACAATAACAATTTTTGTCTTTCATTGATGCCAAGAAGATCTACGTAGATTCCTGTGCAAGCATAGCAGCACATGGCGGGTATTCTTTCTCATTGATGAAGACGATGAGTCTATCGAATCGGATACCATAAATGGTAGTTGCGCTTATTATAAATATATGTTTGTCAAATTCTACTTGTCAGCCGATTTAAACTTACATTTTCATTTCGCGACCTTCTTTTCGATTCGTAGTAGCCAATTATAATGGATTCCAAACTAAAATATTAAATAGATACTTTGCAGGTATTATCGCCCTCAACTAACTCACTGGCTCTGTCAAACCCATAGGTTTATAAAGCTCTCCATATATCCCTATCCTGAGCAAATTATTTCCTCTGTATCATCTAATTCCCTCAAATCAGGTTAATATTATTCTCCCAACTCATTATTGATCTACCAACTGGGCGTTTTCCCTTTGGTTTTCTAACAACAAGTTTCCATCTCTTGCTGCATTCCCCATTCGTGCTATATGTCTTGCAGTTTACGAGACTTAACTATTATTATATCTGGTTTCCTATAAAGATCATGTAGTTCTCTGTTAAGAAGTCTTCTCTATTCACTTGTCTGTTCATCTCTCTTTGGTCCAATATTTTTCTAAGAACTTTATCGTCCATAACTTGTTTTACAATTTTTAAAAATCTTTTAAGAACTGTAGGTCTTTCGGAACCGGCTTCCATCTTCAGCAGAAGGATAATGGCTACTAACTGTTGTTGTTTTGCGAAGCTTTTGACATCAGCGGGTCAGTAGCTATCGACGACGCTGGAAGGCCGCTAATGTCAAAAGTGTCGCAAAACAACAGTTAGTAGCACACATCCTTCTGCTGGAGATGGAAGGCGGTTTCCGAAACGCCTACAGTTCTTAAGAAATAATAATCTAGTTGAGGATTAGGACACCTGCCAGGTATCGATTTTAATCTTACATTGTGACTATAGATAAACGAACGGGCGGATGGGGTTCGTCAGTCCTGCAAGACAACCCATCTAGAAGAGACAACTCCGAAATAACGGGACAGATTGAGCTCTGGTGCTGGGTGAAGGCAATCGGCCTAGGGAGGAAACCCCCACCATGAAAACGGGTTAGGAACCCACTTCAAGGTGTATCTTATACATTGCTCGCTGTCCAAAGGATCAAGCCTCGGATCAAAGACGGAAACAAGCTGATAAAGCAGCACAAATATCAGGATATGTGAAATATTTATTTTGGCGCAACATACATATATCAATAGAATGCAAAACCCGCATATGCAAAACGATATTTCGACCAGTTATCGTATATGGAGCAGAAACTAGGGCTGATACAAAAAAAACTAAAATAATAAACACGTGTGAAATGAAGATCTTAACAACTATTCAAGGAAAAATATTATTTGATAAGATACACAACACAGAAATTAGGGACAAATGTCATATTCAAGACATAACCAAATTTATTATAGATAGACAAAAAAATTAGAAAGGTCATACAGAAAGAATGGAAGACAACCGACTTGCAAAAAGAGCTAAAGAAGTTAGACCAATGGACGGGAGAAGAACAAGAGGAAGACAGGCCAAGAGATGGATAGACAGTGAATGCACATCCAATACGTCTTCCTCCGAGGAGTGATTTTGGAAATAAACAGGATGAAAATCCTACAAATTATGATTAAGAAGATGAAGAACAAGATTTTGTGACTATGTACCTCAACGGGATTTTAATATGAATTATATCAGTATAAACTATAATGAATTGACTGTTCCTGTTGACTTTATTATAACCCACAAATGTAAACTTAGTTCTGAAACAGCCTGTATATAAAGTGAATGTTGCTTTTCAGTAATGATAATTATACTAAGACCTGCTTGTGTCATATACAATGTGTCTATAGTGAATGCGTTCACATGGCAAGAGTCGAAATGATGTTTACCAGGTAAGAGGTTTCTCTTGTCACCTGTCACTCATTTGTCTACTGTCTGATTCCACAACTCGTTGTCTCGCTTCTTGAGCGTAGGACTGACATCAAATTGTGATATTTATGACACCGAGCTCCATATGCACATATATTTCATCCACTCCGTATACAGGGTGAACGAACTTACACCGACAAACTTCAGGAACTGATTCCTGACTGGAAATGATGCAAAAAAGGTTCTATAAACATGTGTCCGGAAATGAACGATGTGCGTGCAACGACAACAAATCATCCCGGCGCAATGTATGTAGCATAATCGCATGCACATTACAACAGATGTGCAAAGTGACCTCCATGGGATGCAATGCACGCGATCACACGTAGTGTCATGGATTGCCTCACTCTTTCGCATGTTCCGGCTTCTCTCTGAATAATGTCACAGCCGACGTGGACACGCTGTTGAAGGGTAAGCACATCAGGAACTTGTTCAGCATACACAACGCTTTTCATATACACCCAAAAGTAAAAATCCAGGGTGTTGAGTCGGTGATCGAGCAGGCCATGCATCAGGGCTTCCGCGTCCTATCCAATTTGACAAAGACTGCAACGAGTTCATAATGCTTATGCACGTTATATATGCAACCTACGTAAATTAGACTACATAATTCCAGTATTTGAAATGCTCTCTTGGCTCCGATTAGAAGACAGGCGAAAAATACATTGCCTCTGTTTCTTATACAACACTTTGTCTACGTCATCAACCATTTATATATCTACTCGCTTTCATTCGCTATCCTCCCACCATAACTTAAACACACGATCGAGAGAAAATTTAACTCTAGCTGTTTCTCTACATCGAACATCTCTCTATTCCTCATCCTAACTTGTCTCAGTCACACGACTCTGGAATTCCCTCCCCTCGTATATCAAGGACTGCCCGACTCAAAATCAGTTTAAAAAGAAACTCACTTCATATTTCCATAGACAATATAATTCATAACCCTGTTCCATGTATACTTGTATTATTCCTTTACATTTTAAACTTTCTTTACCAAGCCATTTACTTAATCTAATTACAGGTTATTATTTTTTGTTATAATTATTTTTTCTTTCTTTCCCTTGTCAACTTTATATTATGTAGTCTATAATTTTCTATTATGTATCATTTATTTAATTCTTATTGTATGTATAATTTAACCCTGGCGAAGTGGAAGAGAAGACCTTACGGTCTTAACTCCATCAGGTAAAACAAACAAATAAATAAACTAAAAATAAACGTCTGTGGAAGATTTTGTTGAGGTGTCAGCGAACTGTAAAGGCTCGTTTCGATTCCAACAAGTTGCAGGCACATGACGCGCAACATGTCCCGGCACATGTTGCGCGTCATTTTTTGTACTGTTTCCAATTTCCTGCGGCATCTGCAACATTAGCGTAGAGGTTTGGAGAGCAAGACTACAGTTTCAGTTTATACAGTGAATCAGATACAGAGCTATTCAGTGTTTCTTGAGGATCAAATATTTGAGTGATATGGACAACTCATTTACTTCAGCTTTTGTGGTAATGGCAGGCGCATACTATGAACTTCTAAAAAAAAGAAAAAAAAAGGCGAAAATGACCGAGATGGTGGATTAGAAGTTTTCTAGCGAAAACACATTTGGAATTAGCCTACAACTCGTTGATGGGAGACTTGCGTCTCCAAAGTGGTTACGAGAATTTTGTTAGAATGACAGCAAGTGTTCTTGAATTTTTTAGTTTTTTCTCTCACGTATTGAGACCTCAGTGAATGAAATTTCTTTTCAACTTCTTGAACAGTGTATTCAATATCGATAGAAATCCGTTGCGGGGCATCGTTTCTATTGTTGCAATTCTTGTGTTTTGAATTTGTTACATTCCATAGCACTGTCTCCTGTTCATATAGTTCAACAAGCTTCTCCACTTTACACTTAGGCCACTCCATCACAAAAAAATAACAGCTCTGATGCCACTGAAAATAACAAACAAGAGAGCAGGTTTGAACTTAAACTCGCAGCGCAGCGTCTGGAAGACAGCGAAGTATGGATATTGTACAACTAGTTTGAAAGGAATGTGCGAATATAGACTGTACTGCGCATGCGCGTGTCCTTGGGACATGTTGCAGTCTGTTTCCATTATCCTGTGGCACAAGTTGCGATACATGTTGACCAACGCAGTCGCTTGGCACATTTTTGTCCCCGGCACTTGTGGCGCAATATGTTGCATACTGTTTCCATTTCAACAAATTTCGGGCACACGGGACGGCACATGTCGCTCAACATGTTGCGGGAGAAATTTTTAGTAATGGAAACGACGCTTAATGCGGATGTGGGGTGGCGCTCCATCATGCAGAAACCACATCACCTGTCTTATTGTCAAAGGTAAAAGTAAAACGGGAATAGTGTTCTACAAGTGGTCCGAGAGAATAACGTCATTGGTCAGTGCCATCCACCGTGTCAACGATGCATTTATGGACACTTATTCCTAGGACATTTTGTCCTCCATTTCCAATCAGGAATTAGTCCGTGCAGTTTGTTGGTGAAATTAAAACGCACCCTGTCATACAAACATACCGTAAAGCATTTTAATTAAGTGTATTATTTATCAAAGAGCTGGGGTCGCGAGATCGAGTCTTGGTCACTCCATGTGGGTTTCGTGATGGACGAAACGGAGCTTGGACAGGTTTTTCTCGGTGTTTCTCCCGTTTTCTCCTTCCACAAAGTTTAATTCCACCATTTCTCCATACTCCTCTCATCCATTTCGTTTCATTTTATTCATTCGCCCCTGTGACGTTGCGTCAGGATTGGTCGGCCCCTTGTCATTAACAGTCCTCTATAAATAGTGGGACTTCATCTCATCTCATTTCTCGACCCGGCGCTGAGTTGGATACGAGTTGATAATATTTTTTCTTTATCAATTACATAGTTTATAATTAACTACCTAATACTCAGCTTGCGCTGCTACATCTAAATATATATTTTTAAAATTTTTAGTTGAATAAATAAAACAGAAAATTAGAGGTTAATTAAATTGTCTTCTATAACATTGCGACTATCCAAATATCACAGTTGATAGAATCAATTTTTCATATCAAAATTCAAGTTAGCCCCACTTCAAATGATCGGTATATTTTAATAGCATATACAGTGGAGGAAATTGGTATGAAGGCACTTGTTAGAAGTGTGAACACAAGTTTATTATTTACTCTTTCTTTGGCATTTTTCTATCTTAACTTAGGAAGTGATTGAGTATAAAACACACACAAATAATGTCAAAATTAATTATCCATTTCCGTCCAAAAAACTATATGAAAACTGAAACCACTCTCACATATCGGTGGAAATTAGTATAAAGGCACTTTGTGTATTTCACAGATTAAACCAAAAAGACTGAGCACAAAGTATACAACAAAATTCTAAAATTTAGTTGAACCTCTATTGTTGTTAATTACTTGGAAGATTCTCTTTGGCATTGACTTGATGAGGGTGTTTATTTCTTCCACTGAGATTCAAGCCCACCCTTCCCGAATAGCATTTTTCAGCTCAGTCACTGTCCCAAACTGCCGTCCATTGCGATACACATGCCTTGCTAGGATCCCCCATAAGTTCTCAATCTGGTTTAAATCAGAAATTTTGGCTGTCCACGTCAAAAGTGGCATTTCGTTCTTCCTGAACCACTCCTTTGATTTAGAAGACACGTGAATGGAAGCATTATCTTGCTGAAAAATTAGTCCTTCGTCAAATTCCTCAAACATTTGTATCAATTCGGACTCACTGTAGGACTCAGAATTCATCTTGGTGCGTATCCATGCTATTTTTTTTATCTTTCTTTAAAGCAGAATGCTGCCCAAATCATAACGCCTCCACCACCGAAGTTTCTACTCATTATAACTTGCTCTTCAGTACGGAGGTCGTGCCAGTAATACTGAAAGCAATCAGGCCCGTCCAGATTAAACTTCTTCTCGTCACTGAATATTACTTTATTCCATTCTGAGGTCCAGGACATGTGTTCTTCAGCAAAAGTCATTCTAACTTTCTTATGTGCATTGTTCAGAGGTGTTTTTTTTTTAATTTTAGGTTCTTGTCTTCTGACGGAATTTGTCTTACTCGTCTGGCTGTTACTGGCAACTTCAAATCAGCCTGGATTTGAGAAGAAAACATACTATTACCTATTTATTTATGTAAAATGAGACGTTTGGTGCGCTCAGACAATTTTCTTGTCCGTCCATATTTCCCGTTTTTTCCATATTGAGTCCAGTTTGACAAAATTATCAATGACACAACTTGAAGCCCCAATTTCATAGCTATTTATCGATTGGAAAGGCCCATCTCCTTGAAGGCACTTACTCTTGATTTCTCTTCATTTTATAGAGGCATTGTACGTACTACTGACTTGTAACTGATGAACGATGCTCACAGACACGTTTTCTCCATGTAACTGCAGTGTTTTGTTTACATTTATGTCTCTGTAAGAGCCAGAAGTTGACCTGCCTTTATACCGATTTCCACCCCTAGGACAGCGTTTTCTTAGTTTTACGTAATAATTACGTATACAATAAATTCAAAATGTGGAGACCTGTATGAAATTATGTCCAAGATAAATTATATGTAATCTATAACACACATAAGATATTTGCATAAATATTTCAGGTTGTTTTACTACTAAAAGTTAGTGCCTTTATACCAATTTCCTTCACTGTACTGAGTTCCGTTGTGAATCATCGGAAACTGCACTGCTAGAGCGTTTTTAAATTTTCGTTCCAAGTGAACTCCTACGCCTTAAAGTTTTAGAGCACAATAGATAGCGGCTAAATACACGCTGTAACTAAAAACCTGTTTGTAAAAATGTTCATTAAAATCTGTTGAGGAGTTCAGAAGTCTATAAGCCACAAACATATGCACGGTGAATTTATATAATTATTAAATTGTCTGATTTCCGCATATCAACTCAAGTTGTAAATGTGAGAATTTAAATGGGATAAAATTCGCATACAAATCATAGAGACAGAGAGAGAGAGAGAGAGAGAGAGATAGATAGAGAGAGGGAGAGAGAGAAAGAGAGAGAGAAAGAAAGAAAGAGAGAGAGAGTGAAGGATATAGCAAAGTGAGAAAAATAGAAAAAAGAACAGAAATGTGAGGAAGAGAAGGAGACAAATAGAAAGAGGAAAACAAAGAGAAAAGAGAGAAGAGAGGAAGAGAAAGACGCCAAAGAAAGGAGAGGAGGGGTAGAGAGAAAAAAGAAAAAGAGAAAAGAAAATAAGTGAAAAATAGTAAGTAAGAGGAGAGAGAATGAGGAAAGAAATAGAGGAGCGAAAGAGAGGAGAGAAAGATAGAACTAAATAGAGAGAAGAATGTAAAACAAAAATGGAGGGTGAAAAAAGAGAACGAAAGGTGAAAGAAAAAAGAAGGAAATGGAGACAAAAGGAAGAAATGAAAATAGAAAAAAATGAGTTCAAGAAAATCAGATAAAGGAAAGGGGAGAAAGAAAAAATAGAGAAAGGAAAAACAAAAACAGAGGCGGAAAAGATGAGAAAGATAAAGAGAATATATGAGAATGAGATAAAAATAATAAAGAAGAAAAAAGAAAAATATAAAGTAAGAATGAAAATGAGATAATGAAAAGGATACAGAGAGAAAACGAGGAAGAAAAGAAGTAAAAAAACATAGAAAAGAAAAAATTAAAAATAGGGAGAAAAAGAGAAACAAATAAAATAAACAAAATGAGGAAAAGAAAGGATGATAAAGAAAAGGAGAAAAATGAAAAGAAAAATACAGAAAGGAAAAGAGGGAAAAAGGAAGTGAGAATGAAAAGAGGAAGAAAAAAGAGTGAGTAGAATATTGGATGAAAGTTAATATCGGAAATTTGCTAGAGACTTAATTAATTCTGACAACTTGCTTCAAAAAATCACCGACAACTTATTATCGCGCGCAAAAAAATTGCACAATTTCCTGTCTGTTATTTTTCTTTAACTTGTAGAACTGAGTTAAACAGATGTTAACGAACTTCTTGTGTGATTTGACGGCTGGGGTTAATTAAATAATTTATACTTCTACAAATTGTAAAATCATTCTATAGAAAATCCTTTATCTCAATATAACCTGTCACCTTATATCACTAACGCCACACTACACCAGACTTTATAGTGGCACGGCCTGTTGGGAGAGGGATTTTAAACTGTGTATCACACACATATTTTTACTTGACCTCACAAGGACATGGAGAGCCTCCCTGACTAAGTGATTAGCTCAATATCAGCGCCTACTCCGAGACATCACAACATTAAGACGAAAAATATTTTCACACGAATATAATCATAAGTAATGCCACGAGTTACTTTAAGGGAGAAAATGAGATTACGAGTATTTGAGAATAAAGTTCTTAGGAAAATTTTTGGACCAAAGAGAGATGAACAGACAGGTGAATGGAGAAGACTACATAACAATGAACTACATGGTCTTTATAGGAAGCCAGATATAATAAGAAGAGTTAAGTCTCGTAGACTGCGATGGGGCAGGACATGTTGCGCGTATGGGGAATGAAAGACGTGCATGGAAACTTCTTGTAGGAAAGCCGGAAGGAAGGCGCCCAGTTGGTAGACCAAGAATGAGGTGGGAGAACAACATTAACTATGATTTGAGGGAAGTAGATTATACAGGGAATGATTGGAAAGCATTAGCTCAGGATAGGGATGTATGGAGATCTTATGTCCGCGCGGCCATGAACCTACGGGTTCGATAGTGCCAGTGAGTAAGTAATGCCACGAGTGATAGTACGTACTATATAGTGGCGCATTTCCACTACGTCCTTTCAATAGGTGCATTATTTGCAATTATAGTAGGATTTATTCAATGATACCCATTGTTTACGGGACTTTCCATAAATTCTAAAGTGGGGCCGGCACAGGCTGAACTATCTATCCTCCATTAGCTAGAAGAATTGCTCATGCAGGGGTCATCAGCAGATTTAGCAATCCCCCCACAAGTGAATTTATTCACAGGATTTGAAAATTGAGGGGGTCAGTGGAATAAGGGCCCATCCCAACTGCACTAAAATTGGAGAAAAATTGTATGTTATTAAATTCTGCATTGAGTAAAATATATAGAGCACACATTGATAATATTTGGTACATGTCTTGTACATAAAATAAACTTTCTACCTGCAAATGTGTAGATCACTATGTTGTTTCATATGTCTAATCAAAGGAAAAGAAAATCTAGAATATAAAAAAATACAACATAAATCAACAAATTAAATAACACTTTTTAACTTGAACATTGCATTAATCTACGTATTCTACGTTTGCAGCATTTGTATCATCATCATCATCATCATATGATTTAAGGCTATTGTTAAAATATCTGGTGTACATGTGGTACAAATGTCATGAGAGTCATGATGTCTTCTTTATCCTACCATTAGGATATTTTGTTATCAATATTACATTTCGTAATACAGGACACTTTCCTTTCCCCCCTCTTTTTTTAAGGCATATTACTTCCTCTAAATTCAAATCACCGAAACTGGATTTTACGTATATTACATGTCTGTTTTCCACAAAACGAATCTCAGACGCTTTCCTTGTGTCTACCTTATGCTTGTCCAGCGTCACATTTCTCTTTGTGAACATTTAAGTGATCCAAATCTTTAAAATCTTCTGCATTAATCTCAATTACTGTAAATGGTTTCTTTGTTCAACTCTTTCTTATGAGGAGAGCCCACTGTTCAGGTGCATAAACCAGTTGTGTTTTTTTTAACTTTTTCAATTACACCAAAGTCAGCATCACATGGGAGGAAAGTGTGACCTGGTACAAGAAATTTATGTTCAATTTCTTCAAACCAATCACAAACAATCTTGTACAGCCAAAGTCCCGTTATTGTATAATTCTTGTTTTGAACAACACATGAATCATTATATACATTATAAGTTTATTTTTATTAGAACCTTTTTCAATCAGCTTTTAATAAAAAAACTAGCAATTTCGTCCGCACCTCTTGAAGCAGGCCGATTTATATTCCTTTCCACTGTTACGTAAAATGATCTGCTTCGTTTTATTCCACTCTTGCTCATTTATTTTTCTTTTCTTATATTGTATTACACTATTTCCATTTGCACAAGAATCTGCCGCATCAGCCATTCTGCATTTACTGATATTTGCCGGCAATGCGAGTCAGTATTGCAGCGGAATACAGAGTAGCGGACAATATACGGTCACGTGTCAGCAGTTGGGATGGGCCTTTATTTCCCGCGCGCGTGAAGAAGTTAGAAATTCTTCTTAGACATAAAGTCTCATTTACCCTCTTTTGAGCAAGATTAGAATTATGAGCTTCCAAAGATTAACAGAAGATGGCCATAGGATATATAATCTGCAAATAACTAAAAATCAACCATTGGTTGGGATGGGCCCTTATTCCACTGAGCCCCTCAATTGTAATACAATCTGTAAATAACTTACATAACCAGATTCTAACTGTGGGAGTAGCATTTGTTACGACTATTTAACGAATAAAATTAAGCTGTTTAATCAAAAGTCATTATTTGAATATAGTTACCGGTATTTTCAAATATTTATATATTTAATGGCGATGTTTGAAAACAAATCAAAAATGTGTCGTGATATATATTTTCTTGATCATATTATTTATTGCCAAATAGAATCTCAATATTGTAAGGATGCACCCTAGTGGAGAAATAATGAAACATATCAAACTGTATATTATAATCAATATTACAGGTTATTCATTAATTGTTTTAGTAAAAAACTCAGTAAAATTAAGGAATCTGTTAATTATTTGTTATATTCAATGTATTTGTTGGAGAAAAATAATGCTCCGAGTTGTTCATAATACTAATAAATGATAGTTTTAAAAAACTAAAACAACACGCTTTATTAGAAAACCGAACTCAAAAATGAAAAATAATTTTAATTTCCAACACTCTTAGGATAAATTTAAAGTGGTCAACAAAAAAATCATCTCCAACGCATATAGAATAAAAATAGAATTATCAACAAAAAGAAAATAATTTTACCATCAAAAGCGTGGGGTGCTCTATATCAATTAATATATTTGATAATAAACAGATATCGGTAAAAGTAAAGTCTTTAAGAAGAAAACGTAAAAATCATAAAAAGCACCCCACGCTTTTGATGGTAAAATTATTTTCTTTTTGTTGATAACTCTAGTTTTATTCTATATGTGTTAGAGATGATTTTTTTTGTTGACCACTTTAAATTTATCTCAAGCGTGTTGGAAATTAAAATTATTTTTCATTTTTGAGTTCGGTTTTCTAATAAAGTGTGCTGTTTTAGTTTTTTAAAACTATTATTTTTTTTATTTTTTTAGTTTTAATATTTTACAGAATAAGATAAAAATGTAAATATCTTTAAATTTCATACTAATGTAGTATGAGCTAAAAAAGTATTACTCTTCTAAAAAAAATCCTCCCCAGCCGGATTCGAACGAGTGACCTAGGGATTACTAAAATTATATACCACTAGTTCACTGCTCTACCAACTGAGCTCTTACAACGATTGACTAAAAAGTCGACAAGTTCGTACCGTAGTATACCAGTTTTATTTTTTTTGATTTTCTGATGATTCTGGCCAGGAATTTAAAAATAAAATATGAAATTATTGTAGTGTCACGGGTCCTTTACAAGTATACAAAGTTTCAAGTCGATCCAATGTCTCTTAAGTGGGTGAAAATCGTGTTCAAAGATTCCGTTACATAAATACAAAGACACTTTTTTTTTATTTTCTGATGATTCTGGCCAGGATTTTAGAAAATAAATATGAAATTATAGTATTGTCACGGGTTCTTTACAAGTATGCAAACTTTCAAGTCGATCCAATGTCTCTAAGTGGGTGAAAATCGTGTTCAAAGATTCCGTTACATACATGCAAAGACACTTTTTTTGATTTTCTGATGATTCTGGCCAGGATTTTAGAAAATGAATATGAAATTATTGTATTATAATAATAATAATAATAATAATAATAATAATAATAATGATAATAATAATAATAATAGCTTTATTTTACCTGGCAGAGTTAAGGCCTTAAGGCCTTGTCTACCACTCAACCAGGTTTAAAAAATACAAACAAAAAAATAGTCTTAAATCTAAATTACAATATATATATATATATATATATATATATATATATATATATATAAACGATTACAAGTTATGAATACAATACAATTAATATTTATAATGTATTTTGATTTACATTAGATTTAACGAATTAAATATATAATATGTACAAGATATATAAAAAAACGAGGAAAAGATTAATGACACAGTATAAAATTAAATAAATAGAGAAAAATTAATTATTAGACAACATGTAACTGTATAAGCGTGACTTAAAGGTACCAAGTGTGCGGCAACCCCTGATATCTTGAGGAAGGAGATTCCAGGAGCGGGCAGAGGCTACTGTGAAGGAAGTAGAATAGGAGGAACTGCTATGAAGAGGAATTGTTAGCAGACTGCTATCTTGTGATCTAGTGTCAATATTGTGGTAAGAGGATAACTTCTCAAATCTGGACGCCAGGTAAGTAGGGATGTAGGAATTCAGAAGCTTGAAAAGTAATGAAAGAGAGTGCAATTTACGTCTGTCAGTAAGATGGAGTCAAGAGAGATTATTAAAGTGTTCGGAAATATGGTCATAACGGCGGATATTGAAAATGAATCGAACGCAAGCATTATGAACACGCTGCAGTCTCTGCGACAAGTCATAGTTTAGATCATTATATATAATGTCACAATAATCGAAGTGTGGTAACACAAGATTCTGCACAAGGATTTGTTTTAACGAAACTGGGAGAAAATTCTTTAAACGTCTAAGATAATGTAAGATGGAGAAAGTCTTTTTACATATGTGTTTCACTTGTGTTTGCCAGGTTAAATTTGCGTCTAGATGTAGTCCAAGATCTATTACTGAAGAAGAATAAGGGATAATTATATTATTTATAGTAATGTTTGGAAGTGTAAATATGTCAAAGGTTGTAAGCAGTCTTTGTTGTCCCATTAAAATTACTTGTGACTTGTTAGGATTTAGATTTAGACCGATACTTGAAGACCAGTTAAAGATGGATATGAGATCGTCATTCATTTTTGTCAAGCTGTTATAGAGAGAATGAGGAGGTGAATGTAGGTAAATTTGGAGATCATCAGCGTAGAGGTGATAACGGCAGTGCTTTAGTACAGTTGGCAAGTCATTTATGTAGATTGAGAAAAGAAGAGGTCCGAGAACACTGCACTGTATTGTCACGGGTCCTTTACAAGTATACAAAGTTTCAAGTCTATCCTATGTTTCTAAGTGGAAAAGCAGGAGCTGATAAAGATAAGTCAATAAAGAGCGAGGTGAAACACGGCTGTCATTGGTTGTAAAACAAAATTCATTCAAACGTGATTCGTCATAGACTACAATTTGGGCCATGAGTTAAATAGACATACTAAACATGTTAGATCTTAATTTACCAGCCACCAGGCAAGAGATCTTTGGGCAGACCCTTCAAACGTTGGATTGAGACCATAACAGACCACTGGGTCTATCACATGAAAGGAAGAAGAAGAAGAAGAATATGTCGAATTTGAAAATTATGATTATGGTGGGCCGAATTAATGTTAAAAGACAGTTTTGACTCCGTTTCTTGACATTTGTATAATAGGTGAGAAAACCCCAAGGAAAAAAAAACACCATCCAGGAAACTTGACCCGAGAGGAATCGAAACCAGGTCCGCTACGTATGAGACAACGACACTACCCCGAGACCACGTAAGAAGACAATTACTTACTTACTTACTTACTTACTCACTGGCACTATCGAACCCGTAGGTTCATGGCCGCACGGACATAAGCTCTCCATACATCCCTATCCTGAGCTAATGCTTTCCAATCATTCCCTGTATAATCTACTTCCCTCAAATCATAGTTAATGTTGTTCTCCCACCTCATTTTTGGTCTACCAACTGGGCGTTTTCCTTCTGGCTTTCCTACAAGAAGTTTCCATGCACGTCTTTCATTCCCCATACGCGCAACATGTCCTGCCCATCGCAGTCTACGGGACTTAACTGTTCTTATTATATCTGGCTTCCTATAAAGACCATGTAGTTCATTGTTATGTAGTCTTCTCCATTCACCTGTCTATTCATCTCTCTTTGGTCCAAAAATTTTCCTAAGAACTTTATTCTCAAATACTCGTAATCTCCTTTCCTCCCTTAAAGTAAGAGTCCATGTTTCGCACCCATATAATATAACTGGTAGAACAATAGTTTTATATATTTTCAGCTTAACGTTTTTTGAAAGGAGTTGGGACATCAAAAGTCTCTGCAATGCATAATAGCATGCATTTCCAGAATTGAGCCTATGTTTAATTTCTTTGTGCATCTCATTCCTATTTGTGATTATTGTTCCTAGGTATTTGAATTCAGCCACTTCCTCAAAATTTCCCTCATTTATCATTAGCTGTCCATTTCCATTATATAATGTATTTCTACGTGTGACCATATATTTAGTTTTAATGATATTTACTTCCAGTCCTAATTTCTTAGTGTTACTCAATAGTGTGTGCGTGTTGGCCTTTAGTATCTCCTCGCTATCGGCCAGTAGTACTACATCATCAGCATAAACTAACAGCTTATTAATACCATTGAGTTGTAAGCCTTCCTCATTCTCCAAAGATTTAATGGCATGCTCTAGTACAAAATTAAATAGTAGAGGAGATAGTGCATCTCCTTGCTTTAACCCATTCTGGATTTCAAAAGTGTCTGAAAACTGTTTGCCTACACGCACCCTACTCGTTGAGCCATTTAGACACATTCGTATAAGTCTAACTAACTTTTTAGGAATTCCAAACTCCAGCAGGATACTATATAACTTCTCCCTCTTAATTGAATCATATGCTTTTTTGAAGTCTACATATAGTTGATGTACAGTACCATTATATTCCCATTTCTTTTCTAAAATCTGTCTTATACTAAAAATCTGATCTGTTGTAGACCTGTTTCTTCTAAATGCACATTGATGATCTCCTAGAATGTCATCAATATAGGGAGTAAGTCTGCTTACTAATATATTTGTTAGAATTTTGTACGAAGTTGAAAGTAATGCAATGCCCCTATAGTTGTTGCAATCAGTTTTATCTCCTTTCTTATAAATTGGTATGATAATTGATTCCTTCCATTCATCTGGAAGAGCTTCTTTTTCCCAAATCATACTAAGCAACCAGCGTATCTTGCCCATCAATTTTTCTCCCCCTGATTTTATCAGTTCTGCTGGGATCTCATCTGAACCTGATGCTTTATACATCTTCAATTTTTCAATCGCCATTTCAACCTCTAATGCACTTGGCTCTGCGACTAGCATTTCTGCTGTCTGTAACTTATCCTCCTCAATGTCCTGTTCTGTGTGTACATTTAATAGCTGATTAAAGTAACATTTCCATCTATTTAATATACTCCTAGAATCTGCAATCATATCCCCATTTTCATTCCGAATTATATTTGTTCTAGCCTGAAACCCTTTCTTCTCTATACTAATTCCCTGATATAATTCTCTAATGTTCCTATTTTTTGCATTCATCTCAAGATCATTAATCTTCTCTCTCAAATATTCCCTCTTTTTACTCTTTAGTAACTTGGTGGTTTCCCGTCTAACACTACCCGACTGCTCTAAATTTACCTCATTTGGCTCGTGTAACCATTTAATTTTTGCTAGCTTTCTTTTCTTTACAATGTCGGCACATTCCTCATCAAACCATTTCTTGTTTTGCCTCTTTTTTAAACAACCAATGCTTTCTAATGCTGACAATTTAATAGTATCTCTTATAGCCTCCCATTCTTTATTTATATCAATTAGAAAATTCAATTACAATTTATCGAATTTTCGTAATATTCTCTTACAGTACTTCAGATATATATTTTTCCCCCTTATTTTTAAGCTCATTTAGTGGTGCTTAAACATATAATGTCATGTTGCGTCTAGGATCGTTAACTGCAGCCAGCATACAGATTGTTTATAATGACTGTACTTTCAACTCTTTTATCTAGAATATAATTGATTCAATTTTTAAAATTATACTATGAAATAGTGATTATGATTAATCATTACAAACAGAAAGAAGGTTTAAGTTCTAGACAAATAACTCATGTTTACTGAATAGCAAAGTTCTATGTTTACAGTTCAGAGATTGGAAGTAAATGTCAATAAAACTACGTATATAGTCACAAAAAGTACTCTACATAATGGAAATGGACGTAAATGAAAAATGACGGAAATGTTGAACCGGTTGAATTTAGAATACCTAGGAACAATAAATACAAACAGGAATGAGGTGCACAAAGAAATTGTACATGGTTTAATTCTGAAAATGCATTCTATTATGCATTAAAGAGACTTTTATCATACAAACTTCTCTAAAAAAAGTTAAATAATATGTATATATATATATATATATATAACTGTTATATTCCCAGTAATATGGATGCGAAACACTGACTCTTACTTTAAAGGAAGGGAAAAGATTACGAGCATATGAGAATAAAGTTCTTAGAAGAATGTTTGGTCCAAAGAGAGTCGAACAGACAGGTAAATGCAACAGTGAGCTAAATGATCTTCATGGGAAAGCGGACGTATTAAGAAAAGTTAAGTCTCATAGACTGTGATGGACAGGACATATGACACGAATGGAGAATGGAACTCATTGTAGAAAAAACTGGAGGTAATGGGACTAGTAGGTATGACAAGAATGAGTTGGGAAAATAACATTTAATATGATATGAGGGAAGTTGATTATAAAGGGGATTGGAATACATTCTGAGAATTGGGATATATGGAGAGCTTATGTCTGCGCAGCACTACGGATTCGATAGTGCCAATGAATTAATTCCCCAACTATTATAATCAAATTTTTAAATTAAAAACGAACGAACTATTGCAATATGCGTATTGCATTATTATGGAGTCGAATAATTTTTAAATTAAGTCAGTATCATATAAATTTGTTAAAAATAACAATAGATAAGTATAAGTCTACGTATTGGCGGAGGCACGCTGTAGCGTAGTGGTTACGGCAGTGAGCTACAAATCGGAAGGTCAAGGGTTCAACTCCCGGTGAGGTCAGGGTTTTAAACTGACCCAAACCTTCTGGCGGTACCATGACCCAAGGGTCGACTCGGCCTCTAACGGAAGTGAGTAACAGACTCTTGTTCTGGGGATAAAGGCGGCCGACATGCAGGGCTGACAATCCGGCAATTTTTATCTTTATGTTAATATACCCTTATTATTATTGCAGCCTAATAATTCACAATTATTGATAATTGCAAATTAGATATATTACAACTTAAATTCTACCCCCCCCCCCTTGAAAATAAAACTTTACACAGATAATGAAAATAACTGGAACTTTAACAAATTTTATAATCTTATCATCTAAAAATACAAAGTTCTAAGAACTGCAAATACATATGATTGAATGATAGCAACGGCTGATTGTCTAAAAAGTGGGAGCCTTACCCTCCATGGGTCTCCTATGACCTGTAGTGGGATCACTTTACTTACTACATGTTAGAATGGTTAATGTAATGTTTCAGTCATAGGATCCAAGAGATCTCAAACATCAGCCTTGGCGCAGAGATCTGGGAATTTTTGCTATTACGAGTCACCATGTGCAAGACTTTTTTCATGGCATTTCAGCTAGTGCTGTGGGACAGGTGCTCGCCATTTATGTGAGAAATTTTGATACCTTCAATAAGTATCGGCCCCAGTTTATGAAAACCAGCTGTAACTGTTTGGGATTCATCATGATGACCACGTGTCATTCCTATATTGCCTCTGTGTATTGCACATGTAGAAGTGGCCTGCTGGTGGGCCAAGGGACGTCTAGGCTTATCGATTCATTGAGGTTTATTTTACGTTTAGAAATAGGGAGCGGAAGTAATCTGCCAATAATGAGAATATTTACGATTAGCAAATACGCCATTTTCGCCCCAATGGAAACACAAGTAAATATAATTTAATTGGAGGATATCAGGTTCCTTAGGCAAGTCAAAGGTTGTCCTGAAAATGATGAAATTAGAAATGACCAAATAAGTAATTAAATTAAAGGATATGGTATGATATGATAAATTAAGAAATTCTAGACAAAAATGAAATGAACATATTGACGGAATGAATGAGTCGATATGCACTACTGGCGAAGAACTCTCAAGCAAGAGCACTACGAAATATTGAACGTCCTATAAAACGGTGGACTGACGTCTTGTGAAACCGGAACGGGCAATGTCCTATTTCCTAAAGTTATGATGATGACAACTAAACTGCAAATTTTACTGTTTCACACTTCTATAATTATGATAGTGCTTTCGATACAGAATCTAATGACACATCAAACTCCATTCTTCTTCTTTACCATTTATATATATATATATACCCGGGAAAACACTCACAGTTTTTACAGAGAGGCATAAAACATGTTTGGGGAAAATAATCTTTTATACTCAACCTAGGATTTAAAGAGAGATCAGGGCTTGCTTGGTTTAGGCTAGGGCATGGAAATATCTAAAAATTAGCGACGATCACGATATGCGAATATGTCCAATGTGCGGGAGCTTTGAAGACGAGATACATATATCAGGAAAATGTAACGATTTAAAATATTGGAGGCGTCAGTTACTACGGGAAAGATTTCTAAATTCAAATCGTGAAAGATTGGCATGCTACGAGTTAATGGTAAATCCAGAAAATTGGATAAACTTGGGTATATTTCTGGACAAAACGCGGAAAATAAGAACAACACTCATTCATGAATAAATACACGTTATCAAAATGCAATAGTTCTACCACTAATTCTTAATAATTCTACATAACTTAATTAATGTATAATGATAATGTATTATTATGTAATTGTAATATTATTGCGTTTTTTGTTTTTTCTTTTATAATATTATATTATTATTATTATTGTTAATATTATTATTATTATTTAATTATAATATTGCTGTGTTTTCTTTTTGTTTTTCTTTAAACTATTACCAAATATTACTTTATGTCAACATCACATACGGCTTACTGCCTGTGCGACCCACATTTGTAAATACTATTGTATATATCTTACTTTTAGTTTAATAAAGTCCTATTACTACTACTACTACTACTACTACTTTGGGGTAAAGGAAAAGAATGCCCACAACTTACACTGCTCAAAAAAATTAGGGGATATTGTAGAATAACCTATTAAGACTATGATTTTCGGAACAGTATTAGATGCAATCACTTTCTATTACTCCAAAAGAATGTAAACAAGAGTTTGAAGTCATTACGTAACCTCTCTACCAAACCAGATGTCAAAGAGATCCTGATTAGGAATATGGCAAACAAACAAAGCAACATTAACATGGGTGAAAATGTTTCTTTAGTATGGTGTATGGTCTCCTCGAACGGCCAGCACTGCCTCACACCTGTGTGGCATTGATACAATGAGGTTAGCAATGAGTTCTTGGGAGATACGTGGCCACTCTTCCATAAGAGCAATGTGCAGCTCTGGAACAGTTGTGGGAGGTGCTGGTCTGCCTGCAATGCACCTGCCTAATGCATCCCACACATGCTCAATCGGATTTAAGTCCGGGGAGGAAGCTGGCCATTGCATACGCTCGATACCCTCCACTTCCAGCATGTCGTCCACCAAGCCAGCTCTGTGGGGTCGTGCATTATCGTCCATAAAAAGAAAAGAATCACCTATGGCACCAGCATAAGGCACGACAAAAGGTCGGATAATCTCATCTCTATACCTTACCGCAGTCAAAGTACCACCTTGGATGACGTAGAGGTCCGTACGTCCACCACTACTGACTCCTGCCCACACCATCAATCCACCGTCACCATATGGGGATCTTTCACGTACAAAAGCTGGATTGTTTCGTGTCCCTTTTTCTCTCCAGATGAATACACGCCGACTATCACATTCCACGTTGAATCGCGACTCACCAGAAAAAAGAACTGATCTCCATTCGGCATGCCTCCACCCACGATGTTCCTCCGCCGAGTTTCTGCGATCTCTAGGGTGTTGTGGAGTTAACCTGGTACACACCATGGGCCTACGGGCATAGAGACCACTTCCATAGAGTCGATTAGGGACAGTTTGAGTTGACACCCTGCGTCCTGTTGCTGTTTGAAGTGTATTTCGCAGTTGAGTTGCATTCTGCTGTCTGTTCCGACGGGCTGTTAACATGAGGTAACGGTCATCCCTTGCTGTTGTTGCCCGTGGTCGACTTGTCCGGCTCTTCTGTGAACAGTATCTGTTCTTTGAAAACGATTCCAAGGTCTGGAAATCACGCTTTGAGACACCCCAATGGCTTGTGCCACCTCTTGTTGTGTCTGTCCAGCTTCCATCCTTCCTATGACCCTCCAAGTCATTGGTTCAGGTAAATCACGTTGTCGATACATTACTGTCCCTACGGCAAGTCATTCACTAACTGAAAACTGGGCTGGAATTAAAAACAGCAACAAAACATTCACCTCCACACCACCCTTTCACATCAACAGTACAGACACTGCCCTCTGGTGTGGTACCGAGGTTACGTAACAACTTCAAACTCTTTTTTACATTATCCTGGAGTAACAGAAAGTGATTGCATCTAATACTATTCCACAAAACATAGTCTTAATAGGTAATTCTACAATATCCCCTAATTTTTTTGAGCAGTGTACTTCATAACAAATGCAGAACCATCGCTGGAATACATTTTCCGTACTTTATACTATTAAGGTTCACCGCTGTGGTCTCGAGGTAGCGTGCTGCCTTGTCACGCAGCGGGCCCGGGTTCGATCCCCGGTGGGGGCAGTTTTTCTGGGTGAGGTTTTTATGGGGGTTTTTCCTCACCTGTAAGACAAATGTCAGGAAAACATTAAGGCCCAAACGGTCCCCGAAATCATATGGCCATCATCCTTACCATTATCAATATCATCATCATCCTTCACCGGTGTGTAAAGCAACGGGAAGCTACCACACCTACAAAATTCCCTAGTAAAGCTGGAAGCATAGCATGAAAATGCTATGCTTGCAGAGAAGGACCTGCCTTCGGGCAGAATTACTATTAAAAAAATACTATTAAGAATGAACTCTACAGAAAACTACAAGATATATACATTTTTGTCATGATAATTTCTGGTACGAGTCCACCGCTATGGTTTCGGAGTAGCATCGATGCTTTGAATGCAGCAGGCCTGTGTTCGATCCCTTGTCGACACAATTTTCCTGGATGATGGTATTTATCGGTGTTTTTCCTCACCTTTAAGACAAATGTCAAGAAACGTTAAGGCTCAAACGGTCCCCGAATATCATCTGGCCATCATGATTATCATTATATTCAACATGTTTGATATGAATGTGTGTAATGGTGTGTTTTGTCTTAATGTTATCTCGGTGGAGGCCCTTACATTGAGCTGAGCACTCCTTCGGGCGGGGGGGCTTAATGTCCTTGTGTGGTCGAAAAATATGTGTGATCCATAGTTAAAATCCCTCTCCCGACAGATTGTGCCACTGTAAGGCCTGGTGGCGTGTGGTACATAAAAGTACCTATAAGGTTAAATGTTAAATTGAATTAATGGAATGCATTTTTTGTTATTATTAAACAGAACGACGAAGATTTATATAGATGTATTCATCATTACAACCTCAACAGTTGCAACCCTTGGTAATTTGCTAATTAATTGATGTTTCTTCATAAAGAGTATTATAAATTGGGTAGCAGCATCTGTAAAGCGGTTGTGTCTGCGCACTCAAGTTGACAGCAAAGGTCAAAAGTCAGGTAAAGAGCTCTCCTCTTAATAAAGAAGAGGACTTCATGTCACGTGGCACTCCGTCAGGCTCATTTACATTATTTCCACCCTTGTTAAAAAATAACATCCACTTTATTAATTACCCGAACTAGAAGCCACTTCTTATATTTTCGTAATTCCTGTTTGCTTCATCACAATTATTAAGAATGAATTTGTCAAAGAAGAATTAAAGAGATCTCTCGAGAAAAGATTGTAACCAACAATTTGTAGCATTTTAAAACACGACAATATAATTAACGAAGGTGTAAAAAATAAAAAGGCTGTCACGTAAACTAAGTGAATTCCTGAGTATTTGGAATTTATGATCTGATTTTGCTGGTTTATGGATTTATTTTGTTGACCATTTAATTAATTAATTAATTTAATTTTGTCAGTTATTTAAATATGTCAGACCGCAGTGAAAACAAAATCTAATTTTTAATTTCGAACCAGGTAAACCCTGACTTTTAGTTGTCAAATTTCGTTGAAATTTGGATAATATTTTCCATGTTTTAATCCATCTGAATATAGTGAATTTCGTTGCGAAAAATTGAAAATTGTGTCCGCTGGAGCGATTTTCGAATTTAATGAACTCCTATTGCTTGTAGCCCGATTTCGCTGGATAACGAACTCGTTCTTACTTTTCTTTTAATTTATTGCTGTATATCGAGATTGGTTCAGAAAAAAATATATATGAATAAGAAAGTTTTTTTTTGGGTTTTCCGCGTCTTGGATTCAACTTCGGCTTCTGGCCACTGATTCCGACGTTTTGGCATGATCCCACATGCCAAGGAATTCCTTGATAATGGCATGTGGGATCATGTCGAAACGTCGGAATCAGTGGCCAGAAGCCGAACTTGAATCCAAGACGCGGAAAACTGAAGAAAACTTTCTTATTCATACTTATATCCGCGAAAATCTGCAATATAACATCATATATATATATATATATG
The DNA here is from genome assembly GCA_030220185.1 of Diploptera punctata. Lineage (NCBI taxonomy): Eukaryota > Metazoa > Arthropoda > Insecta > Blattodea > Blaberidae > Diploptera > Diploptera punctata. The sequence continues at coordinate 222,226 of JASPKZ010007366.1, read as the reverse complement.
TAATATCATGGACCATTTCGATGTCCCCAGTCAAAATCAATGAATATATATATATATATATATATATATATATATAAAGACCCAAATGGTCGGATTTTGCTAATCTTTGGAGGGTCGTTTTTCTCATTTTATTAGAATGTTATATTGCGAGTTTCGTTGTGAAAAATCGAAAATTGCCTTATCTAGAGGGATTTTAATTTTTTCTTCAGTTGAACCCCCGACTGGAATGTCACATCCGAATCCTGGCGGTAACGGAGGGAGTTGGTGATGGCCGCTCCTCTTGTCTTCATTATCATAATATCATTTAATTTCATCAACTTTCAATTCATCTCATGTTGGGTAAAAATGGTTTGATTAAAGAAACCAAATTTGTTTAAGATATGTGGTTGTGGTGATCTAAAGGGGTCACATCCATATACTTTCTCATGACTCAACTCCGTGTGACAACTTAGGGCAGAATAGGGCTAAAGGGAGGGTTGTAGTCCCTCCTTGAGCCCAGGCCAAATAAATGACGGTATGAGTCATGTGTGAATGCTTGAACTGTGTCTAACAAAATACGCCAAAAGAGGCTACACAGTAGAGTATATTTCATTCCTTAAAGTAATGATGGGTAAAATAGAATGAACCGAAAATAAAAGACGCGCCCTCTCCTCCAATCTAATCTAATCTAATCTAATTTAATCTAATCTAATCTAATCTAATCTAATCTTGAGTAAAATAAATATTCACTATTACCATTATTTAACAATAAAATAACGGTATAAGTGCTAATTATTTCCGTTAGGCATTTAATCTTTATAAAATTGCAGGTAATGTACATACAATTAGTCAGGTATCATGTGAACTGACCTTTTGATTTCTGCTTGCTTTTATATCCAACATATCTGTTATGCACTCTAGTTCATTAAGCTTACAATGCCGTTAAATAACCCTCTTTATATTTATCCATTTGATTAAATAATTGTTTTATACATAATTTATGTTAACTTAATCGGATGGAACAAAACACAAAAGTTGATTCACAATTAACTGATCAATATTTACGCGAGAGAATACAAAACTCGATCAAGTAATAATGACAGCATCAGAAAATGCTTTACAACAATTCCTTTATACTTTAAATAATTTAAATAATATCTCTCTAAAATACAATTTAAGAATATCTACATCTAAAACAAAAATATTAGCTCTGAAAGGAAAATGTGCAATAAGAACAAAAATAGTGATAAACAATGTAATTATAGACCAAGTTTAGAATTTTAATTATTTGGGATGTCATTTAGGTAATGGCAGAAATTTAGATAAACACGCTAAAATACAACGATTCAATTATCTATGTGGCACTATTAAACGTACTTTATTGAATAAAACTAGAATAGAAACTATTTTAAAATTTTACAAAGTATTTGCATTTCCATCTCTTATGTATGCATGTGAAAACTGGACATCAACAAAGGCGGATAGTAAACAACTAGAGGCTACAGAAATGAGGGCGTTGAGAGCAATAGCAGGATACCAAAGGACCGATAAAAAGAAAAACGAAGATATAAGAACAGAACTTTATACATTCAATCTCTGTGAAAGAATAAAATACTATCAAAATGCTTATCTTCAGCACGTATTACGAATGAATGAACAGCGCATACCAAGAAGAATGTATAAGTATAAACCAAAAGGAAGAAGAGTGTTGGGAAGACTATTGAAGAGACGGAAGGACCAATTCGACCTATAATGAGATCGGAACAGGCCATTGGGCTTAAATCCTTGTTGTTGATCATGATGATGAATACAAAACTCGAGACAGATAACACAAACAGAAAAATGTAAAATATAACTCATCATAATTAACTTACAGAAATAATATAAAGGTAAATCTAAAATGATCTCACTACAGGCCCCAAGAAGCCCTTGTGGTGATAGGAGGTTAAGGCTCCCACCTTTTAGACAAACGACACGAGATGTCAGCCGGGTTGTCAACCCTGCGGGTCGGCCGCCTTTACCCCCAGAGCAAGGGACTGGTACTAATTTACGTTAGAGACACCGAGTTGACTCCAGGACCATGGAGCCGTCAGAAGGTTTGAGAGAGTTTAAAAATCCTGATCCACCAGGACTCGAACTCCAGACCTTCCGGCTTGTAGCGTATTGCCTTAATCAATTACCCTACGACGTAATATAACAGAATAATATTAAACTGTAACATGAATTAAATCTTTTAATTGTTTATATATGTAACATAATAGTACGAATTTTGAAATTCTACCTTCACTCCATGAAAAATTCTGACATTACATACCTTTGCTGCATACAGAGAGATCTTGCTCTATCCTGCTTCTCATTGCTCCAAAATTGCTAACCTGCCTGTGTCTGATATAAACGAATGTCGCACACACTCATCGAAGGAGGTCTTCAATTTTCAAAATACAAAACGTGTTATACACATTTAAAATTAATAATGTGAAAAATGGATGTAACAATCATAAAGTTGATTAAGATAATAGTTTTCTTTTATTTTTCTGTTTTTTATCACACATTTTTGTAGGATATTCCCCCGCGGGACTTGTAAATGAATGCTGATAAGGAGAGAGCAGGTTCCCTGCATTTGTTGTTAGTAGTATGTCACAGGATAACAGAATTAAGTGACGTAGGCCTATGTACAGATCCGAGGTCGAGATTTGAAATTTCTTCTCTCGCAAGGGAATCGAATTCGGACCGCAAGCTAGGAAGTTCTCTTCAAATCACGTCATAGCGATGGACCAAATAATATAAGCCAATTAAAATAGAAGAGTCACGCGCATTAGCCGAGCGGTCTAAGGCATCATGCCTTGAAGCAGAGTTAAGGGATTTGCGCTGGTTCTAATCACCATGGAAAATTTCGGCTAGTATATAACTGGTGTCCATTTAGTATTACGAGGAATTTAGGTAGCTACAGTAAATAGTGTGTTAAGGTTAAGAAAACTAGCTTTAACGGATGGACATCCATACCTACATTCTGACCACATGTGGCTGGATGAACGTTTACATCTGTAAATAACACAAGCTGATGTGAAGCCAGCAGCCGGCTGGTGTACCAAGGACCTTCCAGGCATGTGGAGTCATGGAGATTGGAATCAAATTAATACAATAACTTGCATATAAAATCAACAGGGATAATAGATTATACTCACAAAAAAAATATATATATATATATACAGGGTGTCCCAAAAAACTTTGGGAGCTGAGAGACAACATTATTTTAAACACTATTTGTTAAGGTAGGTTTTTTGCTGCGGTGCTTCGTTTAAGCGCTGGACGAGTTAATGTCATTACTACCTCCGACCCAGTTGGTTTAGATATGTAAATTACATTTGTGTAGAGTATATTCTTTTAAAAGAAACACATGAAAGAAACATAACAAAGACGCTTCAATTCGTTTAGCATACATGTTTACTTCCTGAGCACATCGTTGTGTTTCCTTAATATTGTGCGTTAGTTTGCTTGAATGCCTGCTGCACACTACTTTATTTACAACATGGAAAGGTACACGTGGAGTGAGATGACGGACATGCTCTTGGTTTATGGAAAAGCTGGTTCGGATAGGGCGGCTGTAAGGCTTTACCAAGAATAGTTCCGAAACCGAAGAGTTTCTCATCACATTACATTTTCCAGCATTGAACGTACACTACGTGAAAGAGGCTCCTTGGATAGACGAATAGAACGTCGAGGACGGCCACGTTCTTTACGAACTTCTGAGAATGAGGAAGATCTGTTTCGGTGCATTGAGAACAATCCTGCAGCTGGTACTCGCGCCATCGCTCGACAATTGCACATAAGTCGTAGGATTGAAGGAAGAATTCTGCAGGAAATGTTGTTGCACCCTTTTCACCTTGAAAACGTCCACACAATGAGGCCTCAAGACTATCCTCTGCGACAGCAATTTTGTCAATGGTATGTGGACAAAATTGAAAACGATGTACTGTTTGCATTCCATGTCATGTTCACAGATGAAGCATGTTTCACACGTGAGCAATTATTTAACAGTCGAAATTCACATGTTTGGGCCTTCGAAAATCCCCATGATACATTTCAGAGGTCAGATTAACTGAGGTTTGGTGTACACAAATGACATTTACGTATCTAAACCAACTGGGTGGGAGGCAGTAATGTCAATAACGCGTCTACCGCTTAAACGAAGCACCGCAGCAAAAAACCTTCCTTAACAAAAAGTGTTTAAAGTATTGATATCTATGAGCTCTCAAAGTTTGTCGGTATAATTTTGGGACACCCTATATATATATATATATATATATATATATATGAATAAAATAATTAACATCAGTGAGAATATTTCAGCGATTTTATTTAATAGTAACAGCAAAACATCTGATGTTGAGTGATTCCGGGTTCTGTGGCCGTGGTCCATAGTTGGTGTTGATACCAGACGTTTCGCCCTCAACTGCGGAGGGCATCTTCAGTGGCGAGTGCTTCTAGGCGTGTTTCCTGGTCGGAAGCTCTACTTAGAGTGAACGCTGCGGGTGCTCTAAGTAGAGCTTCCGACCAGGAAACACGCCTAGAAGCACTCGCCACTGAAGATGCCCTCCGCAGTTGAGGGCGAAACGTCTGGTATCAACACCAACTATGGACCACGGCCACAGAACCCGGAATCACTCAACATCATGATTACCGGCCGTGGAAGCCTGCATTCAACTAGCAAAACATCTGTTAAATATGTCAAAAATACAGTATGTAATGCAGAGAATTCTAAATAAGCGGTTGAATTCAAATACATAGGCGCAATATTATGAATAGAAATGAGATGCATTAAGAAATTAAACGGAGATTTAAACCTACTATCGAAACGCATGCTAATATATATTACAAGTACTCTTATCTTCCAAACTTCTCTCAAGAAAATACACAAAATGTATTTTAAAAAAAGTGTTTCTTCAAGTTTTATTATACGGTTGTGGTTATTAGCTTTAAGAGAGGATAAGAGTATTTGAGAATGAACTATTTAGGAAAATAAAAGACGAATAAATGGTGAAATGGAGACAACTACGTAACAGTGAGCTGCATAATCTTACGGGAACCTGACATAATAAAAAAGTAAGTCTCGTAGACAGTAATGGGCAGAAAATACTATAAGAATGGGAGTGAAAGAGGTTATGGAAATTTGTATTAAGAAAAAACAGAGCGCAGACGCTCAGTAAGTAGACGAGAATAAGGTGGGAAGTAAATTATATTTGTAAGGATTTGAGCGGGGTACATTTTACAGAGAATGACTGGAAAATTATTATCTCAGGAGAGGGATGTAGAGCTTAAACCTGCGCAGTCATGAACCTGCAGGTTCGATAATATCAGTATATTAAAATAACGATCAGTTGCGATCCACATGTTGCCAACACTTCTTGTTGATTAAATCTGCTCTTATGAAGTGTAAACATAAACCAAAGTTCGTGTTGCTTTTAACGAGGACACCACAAGATTAATCAATTTAGACGAAAATCCTTCTAGCAGATGGCGTTTCCATAACATTTAATTTCATGTTATAATCTCAAAGACAAACATTGGAAGATCTAAACATAATACTTCCAATAATGACACATATTCTCAACATTTCTCAACAGACCACATACCAGTACTGTTGGCCTGCAGTGGCGTAGCCGCATATGGTGTACGTGAGTCAAGGCCCACCCAAAATAATTGAGCATCGGTTAGTTTTGGCATTCCATGATCTACTCCAAAACTACTTAACTAACTAACTCATACTATCAAACCCGGAAGTTCATGGCGCGCGGACATAAACACTCCATACATCCTTAACCTGAGTTAACATTTTCCAATCTCCTTCTGTATAATTCGCCACCCTCGAATAATGGCAATGTTATTCTCCTCTCTACTGGGTGTTTTCCCTCTGGCCCCTACATTAAGTTTCCATGCCCTTTTTTTTCACTTCCCATTCGTGCTATAGGTCTTGCCCATTGCTTTTTGTGACTTTTAACTATTCATATTACATCTGGTTTCAAATAAAAAATAAATAATAGTTTTAAAAAACTAAAACAACGTGCTTTATTAGAAAACCGAACTAAAAAAAATTAAAAATAAGTTTAATTTCCAACATGCTTAGGATAAAATTAAAGTGGTCAACAAAAAAATCATATCCAACACATACAGAATAAAACTAGAGTTATCAACAAAAAGAAAATAATTTTACCATCGAAGGCGTGGGGTGCTCTATACCAATTAATATATTTGATAATAAACAGATATTGGTAAAAGTAAAGTCTCTAAAAAGAAAATGTAAAAATCATAAAAAGCACCCCACGCTTTTGATGGTAAAATTATTTTCTTTTTGTTGATAACTCTACTTTTATTCTATATGTGTTGGAGATGATTTTTTTGTTGACCACTTTAATTTTATCCCAAGCGTGTTGGAAATTAAAATTATTTTTCATTTTTTTAGTTCGGTTTTCTAATAAAGCGTGTTGTTTTAGTTTTTTAAAACTATTATTTATTTTTTATTTTTTAGTTTTAATATTTTACAGAATAAGATAAAAATGTAAATACGTTTAAATTCGATACTATTGTAGTATGAGCTAAAAGTAATACTCTTCTAAAAAAATCCTCCCAGCCGGATTCGAACCAGCGACCTATAGATTACTGAAATGATATACCACTAGAGTTCACCGCTATACCAACAGAGCTCTTACAACGATTGGCTAAAAAGTCGACAAGTCCGCAACCTATTATACCAATTTTCATTTTTTTTTATTTTCTGATGATTCTGGCCAGGATTATAGAAAGAACATATGAAATTATTGTATTGTCACGGGTCCTTTACAAGTGTACAAAGTTTCAAGTCGATCCAATGTTTCTAAGTGGGTGAAAATCGTGTTCAATGATTCCGTTACATGGATACAAAGACACTTCGTTTTTATTTTCTGATGATTCTGGCCAGGATTTTGGAAAAATAATGAACTTATTGTATTGTCACGGGTCCTTTACAAGTATACAAAGTTTGAAGTCGATCCAATGATTTTAAGTGGGTGAAAATCGTGTTCAAAGATTCCGTTACATAGATACAAAGACACTTTTTATTTTCTGATGATTCTGTCCAGGATTATACAAAATAAATATGAAATTATTGTATTGTCACGGGTCCTTTACAAGTATACAAAGTTTGAAGTCGATCCAATGTTTCAAAGTGGTGAAAATCATGTTCAATGATTCCGTTACATAGATACAAAGACACTTTTTTCTGATGATTCTGGCCAGGATTATAGAAAAAATACGAAATTATTGTATTGTCACGGGTCCTTTACAAGTATACAAAATTTCAAGTCGATCCAATGATTTTAAGTGGGTGAAAATCGCGTTGAAAGATTCCGTTACATAGATAGATAGCTAATATAAAGCGTGTAATATGTTCCGGTATTATCTTAGATCTTTACTAAATCGTACTCGAAGTGTTCCAACTAAAAGTGATGCAACAAATAAGATAATGATTTCAGTTTCTATTTTTTTTATTAATAGATGTTAGTAAACAATTGTGTCCACCTCAGTGGTCTCGGGTTGCTGTCGTTGTCTCGCGCGCAGCGGTCCGACTTCGATTTCCGACCGGGATGAAGTTTTTACAGAGTTTTCCCTTACCTGTAAAGAATCTTTAAGGACTAAGTAGTCCCCGAAAAATATTAGTCACCATAATCGCTCTGTCATATTCGCGTTTAGTAAGATTACACGAGTGAATGGTACGTCTTGCCTTTAACTGTTCTTGTTTTCTCGCAGGTTGCACCGGGTATTGAGCTAATCCCTCATCTGAGGAAGTTCTCCATGTCCTTGTCAGGACACAAAGGTAAGTGATCAACATTTTAAAATACCCTCTTCTGACACGTCGGTATCTTCCAAGGTCCGAGTGCCATGGTACACGTAAAAGTGCCTAAAAGGGAGAGGTTAAACTAAGAATATGAAAGAACGATAAAAATAATTATTGCATTTGTTTGTCTCCAATGTTTCGTTAGAGATTCGATAATATGTAGAGGAACGTGGGATAATTTGCAGTTTTGAATTTGTTGTTTTCTTGTTTTAATTAAGGGATTTAAATGTTGTTTAATTACAGTGGTTATCATTAGTGTTGTAACTATGAAATAGCATTGTTATTTTATTCAAATATGGAAACATCTTAATAATTTATAAACTTTTTACATTACAAGAAAGCTCCACTTTAACCTCCATATTCGGATAAAGTGGACCCCAGGGTCCACCTTAGCTTTTAGTCTATTTTTAAGTTTATTTACTCTGTTAATTATACAGACAGACACAGATTAATCTGAAAATATTTATGACTGATCATAATTAAAAAACGATGATATTTATTTAATGTTTTGAAAAACTATTAGTGATTATAATATTCACACGTCATTGAACTGCAGAAAGCGACGGTCTTTGGATTTAGTAAAATTACAAGGATATTAAATAAAATTAATTAGGTGAATTGTTTTTACAGATAGCATGCCCATTGATAAAATATACACATTCGTGTAAATTGGACCCAGGTCCTCGTTGAGGGTCCACATTAACCGAATTCCTTTGTTATGTTTAATTATTTTATACAGTCACCATGTCACATAATATCAAATCAATCCCGTCAATATATTAAAACATCATCTACATAATATAACACATTTAGGAGTTCTTTCAACATTTGTAAAATTCAATAACAGAAATTAAGAATTGATTCTTAGCTTGAAAAACTTTTAAAGTGGCCATTTTTTATAAATATCACAAATAAACTCTTGTTCGCACAAAGAATAAAATAAACTGAACCCGTCGAAGTTGATGAGAGGAAGAAGTTATAATATTTTCTGTTCGAAGGCAGCATCAATTAAAGAATATATTAACAGAGTCTACTCAAACATAAGGGTCCATATTATCCGAACTTCCCTATATCCCTTTGAGGCAATGAACTTACCACTAGTCTCTCGCTAAATATATAGGAAATAATCAAAACTAAATTAGATCCCAGCAAGGGAAGACTCTTCCCCTGCGTGTATATTTTGGGTATAAACAGACATCCATTAAACAAATTTTGTAATTGTTTTTGTTAAAACTCATTGTTCTCAAAATGCTTTCATACATCCAAGTTGATTGTGTTTTGATGACTGCCCAAAATAAATGTTTACGCGGGTCGAATATGGCTCGCGAGCCGTCCTTTGAGGAGTCTTGTTCTAGACAACACGTTTATGTAACGAGGAACAGATAAATTAAAGACACGTGGGAAATATCTGTGCTTCGCTATAGTGAGGCACGTTGTTCGTGAATAATAGAGGATTACAACGTATAATCCTACTATCATTTACTAACGGGATCCTGGATAAGCGCCAGACCGTTATTTATTTACTAATCTAAGAATATTATTACGCAGGTTATAACATGTGAAAAACTACCATCTATACATATGAAATTCCACATTTTTTATTTTTGAAAATTGTGTCTCATACTTAATATAGTGTTATCTCAGATATGACTCTAGTCTTGAGTTGATCACTCATCTAAGAAGTCATATTTTTAGTGATAAAGAACATTAAACCTGGAATATGACATATCTCATTAACCCTGTCCACCTCATTTACCCCTTTATATTTCTACTCGCTTTCATTCGCTATCCTCCCACCATAACTTAACACATGATCGAGAGAAAATTTAACTCCAGCTATTCTTCTACATCGAACATCTCACTATTCCTCGTTCTTTCTTGTTTCAGCCACGCGACTCTGGAATTCCCTCCTCTCGTATATCAAGGACTGCCCGACTCAAAAACAGTTTAAAAAGAAACTCACTTCATAATTCCTTAGAAAATATAATATATGACCCTATTCCATGTATACTTTTATTATTTCTTTATATTTTAAACTTTCTTTACCAAGCCATTTACTTGATCTAATGATAGGTTATTATTATTATTATTATTATTATTATTATTATTATTATTATTATTATTATTATTATTATTATTAGGTCGACAGCTGTGGTCTCGAGGTAGCGCGCTGCCTTGTCACGCAGCGGGCCCGGGTTTGATTCCCGGTCGGAACAGGCTCATTGTTAAGGCTTTTTTTTGGGGTTTTTCCTCACCTGTAAGACAAATGTAAGGAAGCTTAGGGCCCAATGGCCATCATCGTCATCATTATCATTATCATCCGTCACCGGTGTGGAGAGCATCGGAAAGCTACCACACCTATAATTCTCTAGTAAAGCTGCAAAGCATAGCATGAATGTGCTGTGATTGCAGTGAAAGACCTCCCCTCGGGCAGAATTACTATGGATGGATTTTTTCTTTATTTCCCTTGTCAACTTTATATTGTGTATTTTGTAATTATCTATTATGTATCATTAATCATAATTCTTATTGTATGTATGGTGAAGTGCAAGAGAAGATCTTACGGTCTTAACTCCATCAGGTAAAATAAATAAATAAAATAAATAAATAAATTGGCAATGTATCCTATAGGATACATCAATTAGCTTACTTCATTTTTATTAAAACAGAAGAAACTAACGAGTATAAATTTCTTAAATGCGCGTCGAATTATACAATATACTCACTAGTAATAGTTATGTACGATATCATTTTCACAACGGTCCGTCACATTCAAATAACTAACACGAGAAATCAGTGCTCTGTCAGTTTAAGGGTTATGATTATGAATTGGCATGAACACATTTTAAGAATTGACTCTTCTAGGCTAACAAGACAAGCACTGTTGTACCAGCTTCAAGGCTATAGAGGTGTGGGACATCCTAGAAGACGATGGGAAGATGAATTCTGAGAGCGGAACAGGCCGAGAGCCTACCATGTAAATAGTGATGATTATGTTGCTAAGTTGAGATGATACGAGCGCCTGATGATACCGGTACACAGAAAAAATGCATTACGAAAGGGACTTCAAGCTGTGAGTCACAAGTGTAAAGATTTTCAGGCTCATAAAATAACTTAAGCCTGAATAAAGAGGCCTCTAAGCAAACTTTTCCAACCATCATCATCCTAATAATACCTAAAGTTACTTACTAGATTTCCTATTGGGTCGGTATGTTGACCCACATACCATTCATGACATCTGTAGGGAAAAAAGTATAACTAAGTAACTTGATCTAGTAACTCGTAACGAAGGAGCGAATAAGACCCGGATTTTGAGCAGTTACGCCATTATATATATATATATATAGTTATCTATGACATATTATTAATTTCTTATTCATTTATAACAGGAGACGATTTGTCTATTCACGGTATATTGTTTGCATATATTGTTTGGCGGTATGCGACAGAAGTTTATAAAATAAATATTCAGATATCTGAATTGTTTGTAATGCTGATAAGAAAATTATGTAGGTGATGCTGGGAGTGAAGCTTATCAATTTCTATTTCCAGAGAGTCAAAGAAAATAGATGAAATTGCATACAAGTTGTTAATTTTTTTCATTGCCCCAGTTTGTCATTTTAACATTTCTGGTGTTCTCTCCGGCCATGTTCAAACAAATTATATTACCCGTTTAAGGAGTAAGCGCAGTTGTTGACGGAGGGCACTGCAGTCGTGTTTATGCAGGAATAGAACACGTGACACTGCTATCTACGAGTGCAGAGGGGAATGGGACGTAGGACGCTGACAGTGTACACTGCCTTATATGACGTCACGTGTAGCAACAAACAGAGCTTCGTAATTCTTCCGCCTGCAGAGATATTTTGAATGACTAATAAAAAGGATTATAATATTTGTCAAAATTCATCGTTGCAATATTTCCTATAGTCTTACTATAAGAGAGGAAAAAAAATATTGCGTGTATTTAAGAATAAAGTTCTTAGGAATTTTTTTGTACCAAAGAAAGACGAACAGAGAGGCGAATGTATACTACATAACAGTGAGCTACATGATCTTTATAGGAAACCAAGTATAATAAGAAATGTTAAGTCGCGTATACTCCGATGAGCAGGACATGTGGCACAAATGGGATATTAAAGAGGGGCATGGGAACTTCATGTAGAAAAACCAATCGAACCCGTAGGATGATGACCGCGTGGACATAAGTTCTCCATACATCCCTGTCCTGAGCTAATGCTTTCTAATCATCCCCTGTATAATCTAGTTCCCTCAAATCATGGATCATTTTATTCTCCTAACTCATGCATGGTCTACCAACTGAGCATTTTCCTTTTCGTTTTCCTACAAAAAGCTTCCAAGCACCTTTTTCATTCCCCAAACGTGCCACATATCCTGAGCATAGCAGTCTACGAGACTTAACCGTTCTTATCATATCTGGGTTGCTATACATATCATGGAGCTCACTATTATGTAGTTTCTCCATCTCTTTTTGACCCAACATTTTTCCTAAGAACTTTAATCTCAAATGCTTGTAATCTTCTTTCCTCCCTTAAAGTAAGAGCCCATGTTTCGCATCCATAGAATATAACGGGGAGAATAACAGTTTTATATATTTTCAATTTAACGTTTTTTGAAGGGAATTGGGTCGACAATAGTTTCTGTAATGCATAATAAAATGCATTTCCAGAATTCAGTCTATGTCATTCATCTGCCTGTTCATCTCTTTTTGACCCAAAATTTTTCCTAATAACTTTAATCTCAAATACTTGTAATATCTTTCCTCCCTTAAAGTAAGAGCCCATGTTTCGCATCCATATAATATAATGGGGAGAATAACAATTTTATATATTTTCAATTTAACGTTTTTTTTTAAGGAATTGGGTCGACAAATGTTTCTGTAAAGCATAATAAAATGCATTTCCAGAATTGAGTCTATGTTTAATATCTTTGTGCATCTCATACCAATTTGTGATTATTGTTCCTAGATACTTGAAAACAGCCACTTCTTCAAAATTTCCTTCATTCCCATTGTGTTATTCATTTCTATGTGGGAACATATATTTAGTTTTATTTATGTTTACTTCCAGTCCCAATTTCTTAGTGTTAGTCAATAGATTGTGTATGTTGGCCCTTAGTATCTCTTCGTTATCGCTCAATAATACTACATCATCAGCATACACTAACAGCTTATTAATACCATTGAGTTATAAGGCTTTTCCATTCTCCAAAGGTTTGATGGCATGCTCTAATGCAAAACTGAATAGTATTGCTTTAACCCACTGTGAATTTCAAAAGTATCCGAAAACTATTTGCCCACACGCACCCTACTCTTTGTACTATTTAGACACATTTGTATAAGTTTAACTAACCTTTTAGGAATACCGAACTCTAAAAGGATACTACATAACTTTTCGCTCTTAATTGAATCGTATTCCTTATTGAAGTATACATATAGTTGATGTAAAAAGCCGTTTTATTCCCATTTTCTTCTAAAATCTGCCTTGTGTTAAAAATCTGATCTGTTGTAGACCTGTTTCTTTTAAATCCACATCGGTGATCTCCTAGACTGTCATCTATATATCATTAATTTAATTTTAATTGTATTTAATTTCATTGTATTATTAGACATTATTTTCATTATTATTCAATTTGACAGATAATTAATTGTTTGGTATGACTATTTTTGGTATTTATATGTAACATATGTTTGTCCTGGTGAGTGGAAGAGAAGGCCACATGGCATTAACTCCACCAGGCTAAATAAATCTATTCTATTCTATATAAGGAGTAAGACTGCTTATTAGTAGATCATACAGCGAATGATTAGAAAATGTTAGCTCAGAATGTGATATATAAAGAGCTTATGTCCGCGTGGCCCGTAGCCGAGCGGTTGAGGTAGGAAGCCTTGGTGCACAGCTACGGGACTTGCACTGGTTCGAGTCTCCATGGGGGAAGAAATTTTCTCATGGTATTTCGGCCAGTATGGGACCGGTGCCCACCCAGCATCGTGAGGCAATTGGGTAGCTACAATAAGTAGCGGCTCCAGGTTGAGGAACCAGCTATAACGGCTGGGGGACTCGACATGCTAACCACATGTTACCCCTACACTGGCTAGATGATCATCTACCTCTGTGATTGACACATGTGGATGTGAAGGGCCAGCAGCCGGCTGGTAAAAGGGCAACCGCTGAAAAGTGGAAAGACCCTCAATCGGAATGTTCGCGTGGCAATGAATCTACGGATTCGATAGATGTCCGTCGCCGTGTTGTAATCGGTAGAGTCGCTACCTTCCACTCTGGCGACCCGGGTTCGATTCCCGGCGGGGTAGGGAATTTTTAATCTCCATCTTAGGTCTGGGTGTGTGTCTTGTCGTTGTGTCTATATGCGAGAATAACAAAAAGGTAAAAAAAAAAGGCAAAAACAAGAAGGAAAACAATGTAAAGAAAAAAAGGGGGGAAATTGTGCTGAATGAAGTAAACATAAAAAAATTAAAGATACTGCCAGTGGGTTAGTTATTAGTCATTCAAAATGTCTCTGCAGGTGGAAGAATTACGAAGCTCTGTTTGTTGCTACACGTGACGTCATATAAGGCAGTGCATACTGTCAGCGTCCCACGTCCCATTCCCCTCTACATTCATAGATAGCAATGTCACGTGTTCTATTCCTGCATAAACACGACTGCAGTGCCCTCCGTCAACAACTGCGCTTACTCCTTGAACGGGTAATAATAATATTTCCTATATAAGTCTACACAATAACAATACAGTTATTCATGATTTTAATATATGTATACCAGTTATGAATCTGTCTGTTTGTTTACATTATATTGTTTGTTATTTTATGCTTTTTTTAACCCGTTATCTTATTGAGTTGAATAGGGGCGTAAGTTAACTTGAGTTGTAAACTCTAGTCATCAGTACGAAACAACATAGTACTATACTTATCATAACGTGGGCGAAAAAAATTGTCTAATAATTAATTGAAACACTACACTAATAGTGTTCTTTAGCAATTAGTATATTGTATTGAAATGGTATTGTGGTTGATCGTCCACCGCTGTGGTCTCGAGGTAGCGTGTTGCCTTGTCACGCAGCGGGTCCGGGTTCGATCCCTGGTCGGGGCAGTTTTTCTGGGTGAGGTTTTTATCGGGGTTTTTCCTCACCTGTAAGACAAATGTCAGGAAACCTTTAAGGCCCAAACGGTCCCCGAAACCATATGGCCATCATCATCATCATCCCTATCATCATCATCTTCACCGGTGTGGGAAGCTACCACACAAACCATTCCCTAGTAAAACTGCAAGCATAGGATGAAAGTGCTATGATTGCAGTGAAGGACCTGCCCTCGGGCAGAATTACTATGGATGGTTGGAGATTGATCATCAATTTAAGCTATTGTCATATATAGTAAGACGGATTAGTGTATTAAATAAATTTATTTTTCCATGTTTTTATACATTTTTTACTTTATGAATTACTTTGTTTGTTTATATTTTATTCCATCCATCCATAGTAATTCTGACCGAGGGCAGGTCTTTCACTGCAATCATAGTATTTTCATGCTATACTTTACAGCTTTACTGGGGAATTATAGGTGTGGTAGCTTCCCATTGCTTTCCACACCAATGAAGGATGATGATAATGATGATGATGATAATGGGCAGATGATTTTCGGAGATCGTTGGGCCCTAAGCTTCCTGACATTTGTCTTACAGGTGAGGAAAAACCTCGAGAAAAACCTCACCCAGAAGCCTGTCCCGACCGGGAATCGAACCCGGGCCCGCAGCACGCTACCTCGAGACCACAGCGGTGGACTATATATTTTATTAGTGCTATAATTTTAATTAGTGGGTCTTGTATTGAGCTGATTACTCATCCAGGAAGGCCGCACTGTCCTTGTGTGGACAAAAATGAATGTTAAGTATCTTCTCCGACATGTGTCCCTGAAAGTTTTAGGTGATATGAGGATGTAGGCCTACTTATAAAAGGAGAGGTTAAACTAAGGTAAAGAGGGAGAGATTTTTTAAATTTTATTAACATTATTAAGTTATAGATAATACTCCCATCATTATTAGCTGACAACATTTTCATTTAGTATCTACTATTATTCTGATGCATTGTTGGACTGACTTTTAATTTCGTGGATAGCGGCGAGAACCGGATCTAGCCTTATACAGTTAGGGGGAGATTCACAAATCAGTGAGCCCGCAGAGAAATTTCTACATACGCTTATTCTCCACTGTGGTAAACTCAGTTGTCGAGTCTAAGGCTGGTATTACAGATTATTCCTACCCTCGCATATAAATGAAGGTGCAAGATTCGGATCAGTTAGTTGTAATCGTGTCCAAAGTGTGACGAATAAACGAGACATAAGTGTGAAGACAAAAAGCTGTGTTAAGGGAAGCTGTCAGTTAGTGTGTAGAAATAAATTATAAAATAATTGTGTTTGTAATAGATTATTGTGGCAGAAAATTATTTGTGTGTATGTAGTGGAATAGTGAGAAGGCAATAAAGTGCATTTAGAAATTTTGTGTACAATTTGTGAAGTTAATTTAATGAAATTCGGCTGTTTTCCATCAATACGGCCATCATTAACACTATACATTTTGTATTATCGTCTTACTATGATGGTTGTTCGTTTATATGAAAGCGGGTGCCGCGCGACAATGCTTGACAATAATTAACATGCGGAATTATTATAGTGGCGGTAGTCGGCATCTTTGTATTTAATTATATATAACAGCTGCGGGAAAATAAAGCGAGCCGCTGGATAACCATCATAGTGAGGCGATAATAACTGTTGTGCATAATGGAACATATGTTTGTCTTGTTTAGTAGAAGAAAGGGTCACATGCTTTAAATGTACTAGGTTAAATAATCATCATCATAGTACATTCACGAATTTGGCCATTTGTTGACCAGTTTCGGCCTCAAGAGAAACACCATCCAAAAGTCTTTTGAGTGGACGTCCTGGTCTTCTTCTTCCTGCAGGTTGATATCTTAACATTTGATTGGGCATTCTGTGATCTTCCATTCGATGAACATGTTGCATCCATCTTGACTTATAATCAGAAATTTTGTTTTCTAAAGGTTCCATGTGTAATTCTACTAAGACCTCAGGAGGCCCTTGGGGTAGTAGGAGGTTAAGGCTCCCACTTTTTCTAGACAATCAGCACTTCATGTCAGCCGGGTTGTCAGCCCTGCGTGACGGCCACCTTTACCCCAGAACAAGCGTCTGGTACTCATTTCCGTTAGAGGCTGAGTCGACCACAGGGCCATAGTGCCACCAGAAGGTTTGGGCCAGTTTAAAAATCCTATATAAGTGATTATTCAAATGCAAAAATAAATGTAAAAATATCTAAATTTTTAAGAATTTTGGGGATAATAAATTCTATCTTCAAGCCACAGTTAGTCCAAAAGCATTCAAGATTAAAAGTGTATAAAACACTGGCTCTTCCAACTCTTTTGTATGGTAGCGAGAATTGGGGACGTTGAAAACCGGAAGTATATACATAGACTTTTATATCGCTTGAAATGATATACCTTCGGAGGACTGCAGTATCCACACTAATACAATCACAAAAAAAAATGAAGACATCTTAGAAGAATTGACACATGGAACCTTTAGAACACAAAATTTCTGATTATAAGTCAAGATGGATGCAACATGTTCATCGAATGGAAGATCACAGGATACCCAAACAAATGTTAAGATATCAACCTGCAGGAGGAAGAAGACCAGGACGTCCACTCAAAAGAGTTTTGGATGTTGTGTCTCTTTGGACCGAAACATGTCAATAAATGGTCTAAATTCGTGAATGTACTATGATGATGATGATGTGATTATTCTTCCAGTTATATTATAGAGCGATTCCACGAAAATGTCATACCGAAGTGAAAATTTTGAAACTGACGCAGGAATAAATCTGTTGATGTAATATATATATCTGTAAATATCAAATTTTATAATTCTATAAGAAAATGTTTCAAATGTGCATTATTTTAATAAAATAATAGCGGTAGAACTTGTCATATTCCAAACCTGAAAAAATAAGCAAAAGTTTACCAATTTCTTGTTTAATGATTTGGTCGTAATAATTCGTTTTATTTCACAAAATATTTTGTTAAACCATACTTTGGTCCTCCTTGGTCGTAAATTAAACAATATTAATTGGATTCTAATATTCTATATACCTTAAATGTGTCCTATAGTTGTTAACTTACGTTATGGTCAGTCAGTCACAGAAAACGGATAAAAATTACTGTGCACGACATAATAATTGATGGATTAAAATTTCCTCTTGGATTCTACGTTATCGGTACACAACTAACAAAAAAGTATAGATGACATTTTCTTGTAAAGTCATTATTTTT
Source organism: Diploptera punctata (assembly GCA_030220185.1). Taxonomy (NCBI): domain Eukaryota; kingdom Metazoa; phylum Arthropoda; class Insecta; order Blattodea; family Blaberidae; genus Diploptera; species Diploptera punctata. The sequence continues at coordinate 204,004 of JASPKZ010007366.1, read as the reverse complement.
CCCGCTGGAGTCCCGTGACTGACTGACTTTTTGTCCCCTCACTTATATTGCTAATACGCATAACGCAGTCAGTTGCTTGCTGGACTCCGCTGTGCATTAACATAAACATGGTTTAGGAAATCTGGTAGACTGTTCGGCTCAGCTGTTTCATTAAATAATTACTGGCCCTTCTTCTGTGACAATTTGAGCTAAAAGGCAGCCAGCGGAAGGATTTAAATGTAGAGTAATTACATGTAAATGTCATACCGACGTCAAAATTTTGAAATTGGCGCAGGAGTGTTTTTTTTTCGATGAGATTTTTTTTGCAGATGAAATGTTCCGATTATAGAAGTTAATGTTTGAAATACGGATTATACTTACTCACTCACTGGTACTATCGAACCCGTAGGTTCATGGCCGCGCCGACATAAGTTCTCCATACATCCCTATCCTGAGCTAATGTTTTCCAATCATTCCCTGTATAATCTACTTCCCTCAAATCATAGTTAATGCTATTCTCCCACCTCATTCTTGGTCTACCAACTAGGCGTTTTCCCTCTGGCTTTCCTACAAGAAGCCTTCATGAAAGTCTTTCATTCCCCATACGTGCAACATGTCCTGCCCATTGCAGTCTACGAGACTTGACTGTTCTTATTATATCTGGCTTCATATAAAGACCATATAGTTAATTGTTATGTAGTCTTCTCCATTCACCTGTCTGTTCATCTCTCTTTGGTCCAAAAATGATCCTAAGTACTTTGTTCTCAAATACTTGTAATCTCCTTTCCTCCCTTATCTAAATTAATGTAGAACATGATATATTCCGAAACCTGAAAACACATGCAAAATTAAACGAAATTTTGTTTTACGATTTCACTGTATAAATTTGTTTTGTTTCACCGACTCTTTTGTTATACCATATTTCGGTCCTTCCTGATTATAAATGTAATACTAATATTTGTATTATAATATTTTACATAATTAAAATGCGCCCTATAATTATTAAGGGTAAGCTACAGTCAGTCACATAAAACATACAAAAATTATTGTACACAATACGATAATTCATGGATCCAAATTTCCTCTGGGATTCTACGTTATCGGCACATAACTAACAAAAAAGTATTAACGACATTTGTCTTGTAAAGTAATTACGTTAATTATATTAATTACATTTTTATATTTGTATTAATGACATTTATACAATTTTTCATTATGCGATTCTTCAATATGTATGTTATTAAGTCAGTGGAATTAGAAGCAGGTGCGCTGTTCATATGTGTTTAGAAAATGAGTGTGTGGAAGGCCTTGAACCTGAAAGGTTCACGCATTAGTTAGACCTTTGACATGACATGTGTGCCGTATTATCGGGGATTGACAGTGCGATGTTGCCACATTGAAACAGAGTCATGCTTGTTAATTACAAAAACAGTTTTAATCATATGAAGTTTCTTGTATAAAAAAATACAATTGGCGTGGAGTATATGTGATTAAGTATGTATAACCTGTAGTGTAAAATAAAATTATTATTGGGTGTAACGATGTTATTGAAAACCAACAGTGAAAATACGTATGACAACACTGTTCTATGTGCACCTGCTGCAAACAGACAAACATAAAGTAAGATTTCGCGCGTTGTAAGATATATCTTTCGATTGTTTAGTTTAAAAATAGAACTCATGTCAGCAAAATAATTTGTAATCAGTTGCTTTGAAAGAATTATACCAGAATTTTCCATACTTAAATACAAATTTCAATAATTTGTATACTGTACTTTTTCGTTAATTTTTTTTTGTCTTTATAGTTGAGACGCGTGAAAGTTAATTTTAGTGATCTGGAACGAACAATGCAAATTCCATATCGGCATTTTTATTTATTTTAATGGTTCAATCCATTAACAGTATCAGATAAATTTTAATCAGTTAATATGGTTGTAATAAAATTATACCCATATTAGGCCCATTTAACTATAGAGAAGGCCCTACGTTCATATTTTCTTTATTTTGTGAAATTTAAAATGATACTTCGTAACCAAGTTAAATAAATTACACTATTTATTTAATATTTTTACAGCTATCAAATTGTACATTTCCTATACATGATAACAGGAGTGAAGTTCTTTATTCATCTCCATATTATCGCTTTTTAAATATTATCCATCAATAGTAATTCTGTCCGAGGGCAGGTATTTCACTGCAATCATAGCATTTTCACGCTAGGCTTGCAGCTTTACTAGGGAACTGTACATGTGGTAGCTTCACGTTGCTTTCCACACCGGTGAAGGATGATGATGATGATGATGATGATGATGATGATAAGGATGATGATGGCCATATGGTTTCTGGGACCGTTTGGCCCTTAAAGTTTTCTTGGCATTTATCTTAAAGGTGAGGAAAAAAACCCGATAAAAACCTCACCCAGAAGAAAAACTGTCCCGACCGGGATCGAACCCGGGCCCGCTGCGTGACAAGGCAGCACGCTACCTCGAGACCACAGCGGTGGACTTATCTATTATAATTTCATATTACTTTTAATATTTGTATAATATTTGCAGCTCCAGAATATTAAAGTCAAAATAAAATTCAGATATGTCAGTCAGTCACAGAATGTAGTCAGTCAGTCACACATCATATATTAGGTTATAACTCTGGTCTTAATTGCGATTTTTGTTTTGTTTTTTATTGAAAATGTAACTTGAAATGTGTCCTCCAAACGGTATTTAGGAAAATTGAATTAGGAATCACACTTCAGAGCATGATGCAGATGAACATGTTAAGCTGCATGATGAGTTGACACATATGTCAGTCAGTCACACATACTTTGATAGATAATAAATAGCACTGTTTTTCTTCAAAAGTTGTATACAGTCTTAACCACACACTATTCCTCTATCATATCACGTAGATAGCACCCCTAATTTCAATCAATTGTAATATTTATGCAACCATTTTGCTGCAAAAGTGTATTGTAAATGTCAGTCAGTCACATATGGAATTACCCTATATGAATACCAAACATGGTCTCTTACTTTAAGGGAGGATGTAAGTATAGGAGTATTTGAGAATAAAGTTCTTAGAAACATTTTTAGTCCCGCGCCGTAGCCGAGCGGTTAAGGTAGGAAGCCTTGGCGCAGAGCTACGGGACTTGCGCTGGTTCGAGTCTCCATGGGGGAAGAAATTTTCTCATGGTATTTCGGCCAGTATGGGACCGGTGCCCACCCAGCATCGTGAGGCAATTGGGTAGCTACAATAAGTAGCGGCTCCAGGTTGAGGAACCAGCTATAACGGCTGGGGGACTCGACATGCTAACCACATGTCACCCCTACACTGGCTGTTGATCATCTACCTCTGTGATTGACACATGTGGATGTGAAGGGCCAGCAGCCGGCTGGTAAAAGGGCAACCGCTGAAAAGTGGAAAGACCCTCAATCGGAATCAGAAACATTTTTAGATTAACAAACAGCGAACGTAGATCTCGATAGGCAAGATATATGGTACGATTAGGAAATTAAATATAGGCATGAAAACTTCTTGTCGAAAAAACAGATCGCTCGCCGAGAAAGAAATGGGAGAATATATTTACATATTTGATGGAGGTAAATTATAAGGAAATAATTGCATAATATTAATTTAAGACAGGGATGTATGGAAAGGTTGTCCCCTCTAGCATGAACAATCGGGTGTGATACTGACAGAGAGTTATTTTTTAATTAGTTAGACAATCTACCACTGTGGTCTCAGGTGTCTCTGCCTCGTAAGAAACGGCCCCGTATTGATCACCGATCGGGAAAAGTTTCCTGGGTGATATTTTTGACATTTGGCAATATGATATATATCATATTTGCCTTCATTGCCAAATGTCAAAAATATATTTATAATATCTATATATATAAGCGTTACTGCTATAAAGTAAATATTCTCTTTAAAAATTTGCTTAACTGTTATGTTAGCCGCGAGATGGCAGTTGGAATAAATTTCCGCTACCTCTTGTGTGAATTGAGAATACTACATGTATAAGAAAATTGAATGCTTGTATTGGAATTCTTGGGTAGCTCAGTTGGTTAGAGCGCTAAAGGTACAGACTTTAGAGACTCGAGTCCAAATCCCGACTCAAGCATTCTTTTTTCTTTTCATATCATATTTGCCTTCATTGCCAAATGTCAAAAATATATTTATAATATCTATATATAAAAGCGTTACTGCTATAAAGTAAATATTCTCTTTAAAAATTTGCTTAACTGTTATGTTAGCCGCGAGATGGCAGTTGGAATAAATTTCCGCTACCTCTTGTGTGAATTGAGAATACTACATGTATAAGAAAATTGAATGCTTGTATTGGAATTCCTGGGTAGCTCAGTTGGTTAGAGCGCTAAAGGTACAGACTTTAGAGACTCGAGTTCAAATCCCGACTCAAGCATTCTTTTTTCTTTTCATATCATATTTGCCTTCATTGCCAAATGTCAAAAATATATTTATAGTAAAGTGATCCCACAACAGGCCCGGAGGCCCTTGGGGTAGTAGGAGGTTAAGGCTCCCACTTTTTCTAGACAATCGGCACTTTATGTCAGCCGGGTTGTCAGCCCTGCGTGACGGCCGCCTTTACCCCCAGAACAAGTGTCTGGTACTCATTTCCGTTAGAGGCTGAGCCGACCCCAGGGCCATAGTGCCTCCAGAGGGTTTCGGCCAGTTTAAAAATCCTGACCTGTCGTGTCATAATGTACTATAATTGGATTGCGGAGCGCCTCCAAGCATTTGGACTTTACTTGCGTTTACATCCAAACCGATTTCCTTGCAAGCATTTAAAAACATCTATTGTATTTAAGTTATGCAGTTAATTATTTTGTTATAAACAAATTATCATAAGTAATGCTACGAGTGATTTCCAAATTAACGATAAATTCAAGACCCAGGAAGTGAGGAGTGAATTTATCTAGAGAATTTGGAAATCAAGAGTGGCATTTGTTAGGACTATTTAACGAATAAAATTAAGCTGTTTACTCACAAATCATTAATTAACTATAGTTATTTTTAAATATTTGTATGTAGATGCAACATGTTCATCGAATGGAAGATCACAAAATACCCAGACAAATGTTAAGATATCAACCTGCAGGAAGAAGAAGACCAGGACGTCCACTCAAAATACTTTTGAATGGTGTTTCTCTTGAGGCCGAAACAGGTCAACAAATGGCCTAAATTCGTGAATGTACTATGATGATGATGATGATATTTAATGTAAACGGCTATGTTTAAAAACAAATGAGAAATGATTGGGTATGCTTCATTTCCTTCTTTTGTTGATCACTGCAACTAGATCATATTATTTATTGCCAAAGGATCGCAATGTTTTAAGAATGCACCCTAGTGGAGAAATTTAGAACCAACGTTATAGGTATTAATTAATTTCTGATGTCCTATGATGTAAATATGTCAATTATATTTTTCTGCAACGTCATTTCCTGGAAACTAATTCGTTTAAGAAAGTGCAAACAGTGTTTTTTTTGTGGTATAACCAATTGTTACAAATGTTTTTATATTATCTATAGTATGCGCTTTCTGCTGGCATTCATACACTATAAGCTATATACAATCTGTTAGCCGTTTTTCTTGTGGTGTCAGTCACTGCAAAATAATGCTACGATCTAATCGGAATGTTAAAAAGGAGGTGCTTTCTTTATTATGATAACCTTTAGTTGGTAAATTCTAGGCAAAACACGACTGTGATTGGTTGTAAATAAAAAAATCATTGAAATATGATTGGTCATTAACTCCCATTTGGGGCATGAGTTAAATAGTCTTTGCAAGTGAACGCGCTTTTTAAAGAACATAACAAGGAGTTTCAACATCTTTAAACCATTCGTCGTATAGTTCTTGCAGCAGAATGTCGTCTGTAAATAAAACGCTGGTAGTTGGGGCCCTTTTATTGCAGGGATGCGCTGTCTTCGTAGACAAGTATATTGCAGCTGGTCTATTCTTCATTTCAATTGCGTACGGTATTTTTGGAGGTTTTTGCCGTAAGCCGGCAAGGAAACGCATACAGAGGCGTCCGCTTCCGCGTCGTCGATGGTACGACAGATTTTTTTAATGATACGTCTACTACTATGATTGGATGTTAAATCTTACCTGGTTTCTAAATATGGCAAATTTTATAACACACAGCTGCTGAACTACTTCAAAAACAACGATGGCATGAATTACAGGTAAAATAAGATTTATAAGTTTGATAGTTAGATAGGGGAATGTAGTGTAAATAATGCATTACCACATTTTTTAAATAATACCAAAAATATATACATTATTGCTGTAAAACAAATCGGCGATCTCAGGTATACATGTACGTATATAGTTCTTGGTCCGAAAAATAGCGAAAAAATGAATGAGAATTGGACATGATCATAACTTAAAAATTGTGATATAAAGATCATGGATCCTGCAAAGAGCAGGATCGAATATTTCAAGGGACCACTAGTTGCGTAGGGTACAGCACAAAGTGGACATCCGAATTTCGAGATAATCTAGTTTTAAAATTAAACTTAGGAACGTCGAAAATGAAAACATGGAAAAAAAAAAAAAATACGGACCATCCAGAAACAAAACAGGAAAATTACTTATAAAGCACTATTTCCAATCTTATCTGAAGGAAGTGGCTGCCATTGTGGTCGTGACGTTAGGTTCGGTATTCAGTTGTTAGTCCAGGGTGAAAACACGTTTTCTTCAATAGAGATGTGAAAATAGAATAAATATTTTATTTAATAAATGTGCACTGCTATATTTTCAAAATTACATAGAAAACAGATTGAAAGGTTGGGGTGTATTACAATCGATTTTTAATTACGCGATTGATGACAATTTTAATGCAAATATTGGTATTATGCGTAATGGTGTTAATGAAATGTATCTTCGGAAAGGGATCACTATTTAAATATTTGGCTCAACTGCACTTCTACTAGCACTTGATTTTTCATTTGTATTGTTGTAAACTATAGCTCTTCTTCTGTATTTACTAACATTATTTAATATTTTAAACTTTTTCAAACAATTTTTATAACATTATTAGACAATTTTCAGGTATTTATTTAAATATGCAAATCACAATATTATGACAGTCAGACAACATTGTGATGCTAACTGCTATTTTCTCCACAGAGTACATTACTTAGTCTATGATTTTTTGTATCCCTGTTTTGGGTTATCGCTGTTTGGATCAGTGTTAGGGAGTGATAAGTAAGTGTACACCCATTTTTAATAAAGTTTGGTCATTTTAATGTTATTAATATATTTCTTTAATAGATATTAGGATTTATTACAAATATTGGTCATTTAAATTTCATAGCGACGGATAGTAATCGAGGTTGATAATAGATTGTGGGTTATCGCTGGCTCTATATACTCTGGCGCATGTGCACTGTTGTTCCATAAGACAGAAAATATTTCACGCTAGTTTAAGTGCCGTTTTTTCCAAGTATTTAAACATTATATGAAATAAATTTGCTTAAATATGTAATTTGCATTGTAACCGTCGGCCATTTTGGAATTTAATAGAACTGTTAGAAGACAACTGTTATATATGTATAAGAAACTAAAAGCTATCCTAACCTACATGTATAGGAACCTAAAAGGTAACCTAACCTGATTAAATTACTCTAACCTACTCTAAAGTAATTCAATATCTATAACCAGACCTAAAGTAATGTAATTCTATAAAAAGAAACCATACTCACTAGCAGTCAGTTATCGATGATGTTGATATCGCTGATTATTAAAGCACAACTCGTGAGTATTTTTATTAATAATTGTGGTTGTCGTTGGTTCTTAGCGAGTTTATCGCTGGTTCATACAATAACTCATAGAATAACAGTTGTAACCACAGTTATTAGTATGGTCATGACCTCCATGATGTATTATTACAGTGGACGGGACAGGAAATAGTCGCACTTTTTTCATATTTACGGCTAAAATAAGATGAAGATAGAAACCGTTTGTGACTAAAAACAATAATTATACAATTATATGCATATTTGTTGCATTAAGTTGTGTTAAAGTGCTTAAGTAAAAATCGACTGTAATACACCCCGCCCGTTTGAAATTTAATAAAACTCTCTTCCTCACATAGTTTCTTATGGAAGAATAGTTTAACTGAATCGATTGCCGATTATAATCGATACATTTAATAATTATTTCGGAAAAAACTGCACTTAAACTTAAGTAAAATATTTTCGAAGTCCTATAGAACAACAGTGGGGGCACGCCGTAGCGTAGTGGTTAAGGTACTGCGCTACAAGCCGGAAGGTCGTGGGTTCAAGTCCCGGTGGGGTCAGGATTTTTAAACTGACCCAAACCTTCCGGCGGCACTATGGCCCTGGGGTCGACTCAGCCTCTAACGGAAATGAGTACCAGACGCTTGTTCTGGGGGTAAAGGCGGCCGTCACGCAGGGCTGACAACCCGGCTTACATCTTGTGCCGATTGTCTAGAAAAAGTGGGAGCCTTAACCTCCTACTACCCAAGGACCTCTTGAGGCCTGTAGCGGGACTACTTTACTTTACTTTGTAGAACAGTGCACATGCGCCAGAGATTATAGAGCCAACTATAACACACCATCGAACCACATATCGATTATCATCCTCGATTACTATCGATATCGTACTAAAATTAAAAAAAGATCTTGTGCTAGATGGCAGCATCTCGCTATGAAATTTAAATGATCAATCTTTGCAATAAATCCCCAAATCTATGTTATAAAATATATTAATAATATTAAAATTACCAAACGTTTATTAAAAATGGGTGTACACTTGTTCTTCACTCCCTAACGCCGAACTAACCAGCAATAACCCAAAACAGCGATAGAAAAATCATAGACTAAGTAATGTACTCTGTGGAGAAAATAGCAGTAAGCATCACAATGTTGTGTAGTAGTGTCGTAATATTGTGATTTTCGTATTTAAATAAATACTTGAAAATTGTCTAATGTTATAAAAATTGTTTGAAAAGGTTTAAAATATTTTTAAAAAATGTTAGTAAATACAGACGAACAACTATAGTTTACAACAATAAACTGAAAATCAAGCGTAAATAAAAGTGTAGTTCAGCAATTTATTTACATGGTGAATTGGGTACATAGACTCGATGCTTCATAATCGATGCGTCATCGTACGTATTTCTCGAAAATGAATAACGTTAAATTAACCCTTAAAAATATTCAATAAATAGATGCCACTTATTTGTAACACAATCTTCTAAATTTGTAATATAATTTTTAATAACATGTACAATAACCTAAAAGCTAACCTAATTTATTTCAGTTACTCTAACCTGTAAAAGTAATGTATAGAATGTAATTTAGACAATATTAAATTACAAATATATAAATAAATTATACTATATGTATAAGAAACTTAGCTAACCTAATTCAATTACTCGAACCTTTGAAAGTAACGATTGGAATGACATTTATACAATATATTACGGCATGTAAAGAAATTATACTACATGTATAAGAACCTAACGGCTAACTTAACGTAATTTAATTACTCTAACCTGTGAAAGTAATGAAAAAGACATTTAGGCAATAATAAATTACACGAATGTAAAGGAAGTACATGTATAAGAACTTAGAAGCTAACCTAACCTAATCCAATTAATTTAATCTGTAAAAGTAATAAATAGTAGTAAATATGTAATAATAATAATAATAATAATAATAATAATAATCCATCCATAGTAATTCTGCCCGACGGCAGGTCCTTCACTGCAATCATAGCATTTTCATGCTATGCTTGCAGCTTTACTAGGGAATTGTAGATGTGGTAGCTTCCCGTTGCTTTCCACACCGGTGAAGGATCATGATGATGATAATAATGTTGATGATGATAATGATGGCCATATGATTTCGGGGACCGTTTGGGCCTTAAAGTTTTCCTGACATTTGTCTTACAGGTGAGGAAAAACCGCGATAAAAACCTCACCCAGAAAAACTGCCCCGACCGGGGATCGAACCCGGGTCCGCAGCGTGACAAGGCAGCACTCTACCTCGAGACCACAGCGGTGGACATAATAATAGTAATACGTTATTTATTCTGGCAGAGTTGAGGCCATAAGGCCCTCTCTTCCACTCAACCAGCAAATACGAATAAATATTTGACAAATATAGATATACACTATACTAATTATAAACAGTTAAAGATACAATAAATGTAGCAATGTAAATTTCATGTACAAACATTTTATAGGGTAATAACAATAATGATACGATAATAATAATAATAATAATAATAATAATAATAATAATAATAGTAATATAAATATGATAAATTATACGAGAAACGCCAATTAATATATATACACCTTACACTGGGTAATAATGAAGTTGAGGTTAGAGCAAATATAAATTTAGTTTTCTTTTAAAAGATGCCAATGTTCGGCAGCCCCTTATTTCTTGTGGTAGGGAATTCCAGTTGCGAGAAGTGAAGATGGTATATGACATGGAGTGATGTGATGTCCTATGTTGCGGTATATTAAGTAAGAGACTATGTTGTGATCTTGTGTTTAGGTTATCGTTTGAGGACAGATACTGGAAACGGATTGATAAATAATCGGGAATCGAGGTATGTAGGATCTTAAATAAGAGAATTAGACAGTGCGATATTCTTCTCTCATTTAGATGTAGCCATGACAATTCGTGGAATAATGGAGAAATGTGATCGTATTTTCGAACATTAAAAACAGCCTTTGAAAAAAATGGTGGCGCAGCTCTTGATGATCGAGAGTTTAGAGTTTTGAAGAGTGATTCACAACAGTACGTTGTTACATATTCTGACTTGTTTGAGTATAAAGCGGACGGCGTTAGTCTCGCTTCATGCAACATTCGTATCGTTCGCTTCAGTGGTTCAGTCGGTATGCTCTTTTTCCGACGACGCCGATCCACGTGTGATTCTGGTCATGTATATATTTTTATTTATTATTATTTAATAACGCCGTTAATTTTCATAATGCCTACATGTTACCAGACTTCGTCATATAAATAAATTTGTATATATATATATGGAGATATTCCCGGTCGGGACAGGCTCCTGGGTGCGATTTTTTAGGTTTTTTTTCCCTCACCTGTAAGATAAATGTCAGGAATCTTAGTGCCCAACGGTCCCTGAAAATAATCCGGCCATCATCATCATTCTTCACCGGTGTGAAAAGAAACGGGAAGCTACCACACCTATAGTTTCCTAGTAAAGCTGCCAAACATAGCACGAAAGTGCTATGATTGCAGTGAAAGACCTGCCCTCGGACAGAATTACTATGGAATGGAATATATAGAAATAAAAAAGGTAAAGGCAACAGCTCACATACACACACATACACACACACACACATACACACACACACACACATACACACACATACACACACACACACACACACATACACACACACACACACACACACACATATATATATATATATATGCATAGTACTTCTGCCCGTAGGCAGGTCCTTAACTGCTATCATAGCATTTTAATGCTATGCTTGCAGCTTTACTAGGGAATTGTGTAGGTGTGGTAGCTTCCCGTTGCTTTCCACACCGGTGAAGGATGATGATGATGATGATGATGATAACGATGATGGCCATATGATTTCGGTGACCGTTTGGGCCTTAAAGTGTTCCTGACATTTGTCTTACAGGTGAGGAAAAACCTCACCCAGAAAAACTGTCCCGATCGGGGATCGAACCCGGGGCCCGCTGCATGACAAGGCAGCACGCTACCTTTAGACCACAGCGGTGGACTATATTCATTTCTCTCTCTCTCTCTCTCTCTCTCTCTCTATATATATATATATATATATATATATATATATATATATATATATACACTGCTCAAAAAAATTAGGGGATATTGTAGAATAACCTATTAAGACTATGTTTTTTGGAATAGTATTAGACGCAATCACTTTCTATTACTCCAAGATAATGTAAATAAGAGTTTGAAGTTGTTACGTAACCTCGGTACCACACCAGAGGGCAGTGTCTGTACTGTTGATGTGAAAGTGTGGTGTGGGAGTGAATGTTTTGTTGCTGTTTTTAAATCCAGTCCAGTTTTCAGTTAGTGAATGACTTGCCTTAGGGACAGTGATGCCTCGACAACGTGATTTACCTGAACCAATGGCTTGGAGGGCCATAGGAAGGATGGAAGCTGGACAGACACAACAAGAGGTGGCACAAGCCATTGGGGTGTCTCAAAGCGTGATTTCCAGTCTTTGGGATCATTTTCAAAGAACATACTGTTCGCAGAAGAGCCGGACAAGGTCGACCAAGGGCAACAACAGCAAGGGATGACCGTTACCTCTTGTTAACAGCCCGTCGGAATAGACAGCAGAATGCAACTCAACTGCGAAATACACTTCAAACAGCAACAGGACGCAGGGTGTCAACTCAAACTGTCCCTAATCGACTGCATGGAAGTGGTCTCTATGCCCGTAGGCCCATGGTGTGCATCAGGGTAACTCCACAACACCGTAGAGATCGCAGAAACTGGGCGGAGGAATATCGTGGGTGGAGGCATGTTGAATGGAGATCAGTTCTTTTTTCTGATGAGTCGCGATTCAACATGGAATGTGATAGTCGGCGTGCATTCATCTGGAGAGAAAAAGGGACACGAAACAATCCAGCTTTTGTACGTGAAAGATCCCCATATGGTGGCGGTGGATTGATGGTGTAGGCAGGAGTCAGTAGTGGTGGACGTACGGACCTCTACGTTATCCAAGGTGGTACTTTGACTGCGGTAAAGTATAGAGATGAGATTCTCCGACCTTTTGTCGTGCCTTATGCTGATGCCATAGGTGATTTTTCTTTTTATGGACGATAATGCACTACCCCACAGAGCTGGCTTGGTGGACGACGTGCTGGAAGTGGAGGTTATCGAGCGTATGCAATGGCCAGCTTCCTCCCCGGACTTGAATCCGATTGATCATGTGTGGGATGCTTTAGGCAGGTGCATTGCAGGCAGACCAGCACCTCCCACAACTGTTTCAGAGCTGCACATTGCTCTTATGGAAGAGTGGCCACATACACCATACACCATACACCATACTAAATAAACATTTTCACCCATGTTAATGTTGCTTTGTTTGTTTGCCATATTCCTAATCAGGATCTCTTTGACATCTGGTGTAGTACAGAGGTTACGTAATGACTTCAAACTCTTGTTGACATTCTTTTGGAGTAATAGAAAGTGATTGCATCTAATACTGTTCCTAAAAACATAGTCTTAATAGGTTATTCTACAATATCCCCTAATTTTTTTGAGCAGTGTATATATAATGAATAAAGATCGTAACGACTCATTACTTAGGTTACAAAACAATGACATGTATAAAACATTTATTTCCGTTACTAACACAAAATGCGTCTGATTAATTTAAATCAAGTTAATATCGAATTTAATTATCTAAGTAAGTCCTGAAGTACTGCATCGCTTCATAAAGACAATTTCTAGGAGAGATGGTTGTGTTCTAGTGGAGGGATCTTCTGTTTCCCGTGCATGAGGTCTCGTGTTCGATACTACTCCCATGTTATTTCTCTCTCTCGTCCTTATTTCAATTAATTTTGTTTCTTTTGTTTGATTTATTTTGCTTTGTTTTATTTTTAGTATTTACCGCACTACTTATTTACACGAAATTGTTTTCCATTGCACAATACACACGAAATAGAACGGATGTAGTTTTTCAAAGTTGTATACTTGTGAACCAAATAGCTGATCTTTGATCCTGCGCAGTGGCTTCGTTCTAAGAATTGGACAATTTTCTGTGCGCTATCAATTATTTCAACTGCTGTACATAAAACTTTGTTCAAACGGTATTTATATTTGTTTTAGGCGGTTAAATTCGGACATAAATCGTTGTTACCGACCGAGAAGCACTGTTATCTAAATTCACCACTTTGTTATATTGAACCTTATGTATTCACCCGCAAAGAAAAAAAAAAGTTGCATGGCGTGATATCGTAGCAAGGAATTCGAAGAAACGTATAGTAAATTAATGGGATATGGATCGTGTAGCACTTAAAAAATGTTCTTATAGGTTAGTTTATTTATGTTCGGCAATTCCCCCCCCCCATCATTTTCATCTTTGGTCATCGGAAACTTCATTTTAAAACCAAAATTACATCGAAATTCGGATGTCCAATTTTGCGCCGTAACCAGGTGCGTACTATATCGATATGTATTATCGAAAATTGGAACATGATTATTCAAGTTACCGCTATAGTAAATTCCCTCTTTGTTTAATTAAATTTGGGTCTTACAGAATAACAATGCGCATTCGCATGAGTTTACAAAGTTGTCGCTAGGCCAAACATTATATTTGAAGCGATGCAGAAAATTTATAGAGCTGTCGCTAGATGGCAGCAAGTGTGGTATGACCAACCTTCGAAATAAATTCACTTCATTTTACGCATCGGCTACGAGTTTGATAACCAGTGGGTACAGGTAACGTAGGTGATTTTTTCAGGGTTTTCCTCATCTACAAAACAAATGCCAGGAAATCCTAAGGTCAAAAAACCATCTCCGAACATTATCTGATCATTGTAATCATTATAATAATATTAGTCATATTTAGTATGCACATGTGAATGAATAACGTGTTTTGTCTTAGATGTTCTTGTTGTTTCGGAGGTGGTATTGAATTGAGCACGCACATTAGAGGAGGCTCTTCATGTTCTTGTGATCGTAGGTATGAATGTAGTCCTAGATTTAATAAAAATCACACTCCAAACAGGTCGTGCCTCTGTAAGGTCTTGTGATGTAGGATATGTAAATGTACCTAATAAGTGAGAGATTTTTCTATGTTGAAGAAATGAATAATGATCCTACATAGGCTATTCAATGCTACGTGTGCACCTGTGAATGTCCTACTTCATGTCAACACAACGTGACAATACGCTATCATATTGCGATATTTCATATATTTATTCACTCATTATTAAGTCCTTGTACCACATAATATTCTGTACTCTTTATTCCATTAGGTAAAAAAATGAGGAAATTAGTGTACACCAGATTGGTTTAATTCTCATTGGATAATTCTATAAGGAAATGTTTGCTATTACATTGTAAATACGACGATTTTAGGTTAACAATACCTTAACATCTCATTTAATTTCTAGGGACTTCTCATATGTTTGTGGAGAAAAATTAATATACGAGTAGCATAGGCCTATATTTTGTTCTTCAGGTAGGTGTACACAAAGTGGAACAATCATTCATGATTTTCGGTGTTTTTATTTCAATTTATGTAGGTAAACTACTGGCGTAGAAATCACTCCTAGATATTTGAATGTTGGGTACGGCGTAAAAAGTGGACATCTGAATTTCGAGATAATCTTGGTTTTAAAATGAAGCATAGCAACTCGAAGATGAAAATATGAAAAAAAATTGTGGACCATACAGAAACAAAGCTGGAAAATAACAAAATTATAAAGCGCTATTTCCTATATAGGAAATACCTGAAGGAAGTTGCTGTCATTGTGGTCGTAACGTCAGATGATTCGATATTCAGATGTTAGTCCAACGTGAAAACGTGTTTTCTTCAATAGAGATGCGAAAATAGAATACATATTTTATTGTAATAAAAGTGCACTGCTGTATTTCCAAATGCTATATTTCCAAAATTACATAGCAAAGAGTCTGAGATTTGATAAAAATCACATCCTCGCCCAAAGTTTAAGAAAACATGGTATAACTGAATCGATTGTGGATGATAATCGATGCGTCATCGTACGTATTTCTCGGAAATGAACAACGGCAAATTAGCCCTTACAAAATATTCAATAAATAGATGCCACTTATTTATAATATAATCTTCGAAATTTGTAATATAACATTATTAGAATACATGTATAATAACCTAATTCAATTACTGTAACCTAGTTTCTTTAGTGATGGTCCACGCTGCTTATTAATACCAAATGTATTTGGAAATGGGGATATTTCGCATGGTAAACTAGAGAAATGTGTATTGTAGTGCTCATAAAATATTATTTTACTGTTTTGTTTCTGGAGGTCCGCAATTTTTTTTTCATGTCTAGTATTCTATTATAATTGGATTGCTGAGCGCCTCCAAGCATTTGGACTTTACTTGCGTTTACATCCAAACCGATTTCGTTGCAAGCATTTAAAAGCATCTGTTACATTTAAGTTATACGGTTCATTATTTTGTTATAATTAATTTATCACGTTTTGTAAACAACGTAACAAAGAGATTGAATATATTGAAACCATTCTTGATTCAGTTAGCATAGCAGCATGGTGTCTGTACGCAGAATGCTGGAACTTGTGGGTCTGTTAGTGTACAACTGTGCTTTTTCCCTGGACAAGTTAGTTGCTGCTATTTTATTCTTCTTTTATTTGCGTACATAATTTTTTGAGATATTCGCCATTACTGGGCAAATAAACGCAGACATAGGCGTCGTCGATCGTTCGACATTTTAAATGAATATGTCTACGTACTACTATGATTGGATGTTTAATCTTACCTGGTTTCTAAATATGGCAAATTTTATAACATACAGCTGTTGAACTACTTCAAAAACACATACAACGATGGAACGAATTACACGTAAAATACGATTTATACGTTTGAGAGTTACATAGGGGATTGTGGTGTAAGTAATGCATTACCGACTTCTTCCTTTCATGAGATTCACCTAGTGGTCTGTTACGGTCTCAATCCAACGTTTGAAGGGTCTGCCCAAAGATCTCTTGCCTGGTGGCTGCTAATTTGATTTGACGTGGTATTCTTGTTCTGCTCACTCTTCTTACGTGAGATTTCCAGTTGTTTCTGTATTTTTGTACATATTCCATGACTGATTCTGTTTGTAATTCTTTGAGAATCTCAGAATTCCATTTATTGTCTGTTCTTGAGTAACTTGCAGTATGTCTCATAAATTTCATTTCTGCCGCAGTTAGTCTTTGTTCATCTATACTGCGAATTGTCCAGGCCTCATTACCGTAATTTTTAAATAATACCAAATATATATAATTGTTGTAAAATAAATCATCGATCTCAGGTATACATATATATAGTTCTAGGTCAGAAAAAGTACGAAAAATAGCGAAAAAATGAATTAGACGTGAACACAACCATAACTTTATAATGGTGATACAAACAACATGGGTCCTGAAAAGGCTATTCTGGGCGAGCACGAACGAATCTTTCAAAGGTCCAGTAATTGCGTACTGTATCGATAATTATAAAAAGAAAATTGCACATGGTTTTTCAATTGGTAGCCATGGCACGTGTCTACAGCCAGTTTCCCCCCTTTTTTAACTAAATTTCCGTTATGTAGCCGAGCGATTTAAGGCATGGTGCCTTGGTACCCCCATGAGAAACAAAATTGGGAATTCTATGCCAACATGCGACCTACATAAATTAAAATAATTAAAAGAAAAACGCACAATTTTTTGTTGCAGTATGTGAATAATTGCACGAGAGAAATATATGTGTTGATCTTTTTAATTGTGATAAATACCTTAAAGTGAAGTAAGAAGTCGAGCTCAAAATAACCTTAAATCAGTATATTTTCAACGTAAAATATGTAGTTATTGCTCATATAGTGTAGCCAACTTACCACAAAAACGCGCTTAACAAACAAGTGAATGCTAAGCTAATTAGCTATAATAATTGGTTACAATTCTCACCCAAACTTGCCCAATGTTTGGTTATTGTAAGAATGCACCCTAGTGGGAAAAAATGAAACGCATCAAACTATATATTATAACCAACAGCATAGGTGATTTTTTGTAGGAAACAACTCAGTAAAATCAGTATTTAAAACACAATTATTGAACACACAATTATCAAATGTGTAGGTCGAAGGAATATCTTCATTATTTGCTATATTCAACGTATTATATGTTGGAGAATCAGTCACTACAAAATAATGATCCCATCCGTTCAGAATATTAAAAAGGACAATCTTTCTTTATTTTGGTAAACAGAATTCGATAAATCTCGAGGCGAAACACGACTGTCATTTGTTGTAAAACAAAATTGATTGAAACGTGATTGGTCATTGACTCCCATTTGGGGCATGAGTTAGTCTTTACAAGTGAACACACCTTTTATACCACATAACAAGGAGTTTGCATATCTTTATACCATTCTTGATTCAGTTAGTACAGCAGAATGATGTCTTTACGCACAACGCTACTACTTGTGTGTCTGTTAGTGTACATCTGTACTTTGTACCTAGACGAGTCTGTTGCTCCACATTCAAAATACAAAGATACTTTAACTCTGTTTGCTGTTATTTTACTCCTCTTTCTAATTGCGTACACTTTTCGTCGAGATTATCGGCATTACCAGGCAAAGCAACGCAGAGAAAGGCGTCGTCGATTCTTCGCCAGATATTTTAAATGAATACGTCTACTACTATGACTGCGTTTTAATCATTCCCGATGTCTAAATATGACAAATTTTAAAACCTGCAGCAGTTGAACTACTTTAAAACACATTTGTTGACGGAACGAATTACAGGTAAAGTACATTATAGGTAGTTAGATAGTGGGTAATGGTATAAAATAATGCATTACCGTAATTGTTAAACAATACCAAAAGCAGATAGTTTACTGTTTTAGAAAACTATTTAACTCTTGACCCAATCGAGAGTCTATGGCCAACCACGTTTCAGGACACCAGGTAGAGTTCGCTTACAAATTTTTGTGCCTATCAATATTTTTATCAAACTGTATTTTCTATGGAACTACACTACCTAGGACAATACAAATTTTACAGCCAATTAAGAATGGTATTACTGTCATAGATTTTATCCAGTATTAATTGCTTTCATTTTACTATGGTTTTCAAATCATATAATAAATTACAATATATATATATATATATATATATATATACACACACCTTCCCATATGGATACACATTTGTCTAAAACCAATCATCAGAACTGCACTATTATTTTTACTGACATTGTTTGTGAGTGGCTTGAGATAACCAGTGAAAATTTACTAACTTGAGAGCCTAACGTATTTTATAAAAATTGTTTACATTAAGATATTTATTTTTATTTTTTGCATTAAATATTTATCTTGAGAATAGTATATTCTAACAACACAATATTTAACCGAATGAATACAGCTAGACACTCTAAGATTCCACAAAAAATTCAAGCTTCTATGTTACATCGTTTCTGAGAAATGTGTACCTGAAACTTAAAAAAATATTTTTTTTGTAAATTATTATGATTTGAAAACCCTGGTAAAATGAAAGCAATTTTGGTCGGTTTCACCAACAGAGGTAACTACATTACGCCAATTTTCCCCATGCATAATGCATAGCTTAAACTGGCGTAATACAGTTACCTCTGATGGTGAAACCGACCCTTAATACAAGATAAAAATCAATTATAGTAGTACCATCAGAAAACCTGCCTTAATTGGCTGTAAAATTGTATTGTCCTAGATAGTATAGTTACATAGAAAATAGTTCATTAAAGTGTTGACTAGCCATACAAATTTGCAAGCGAACTCTACCAGATGTCCTTCAATGAATTCTATTTTACAACCAATTAGACATGTTTTACCTCCATAATTATTTAATTTTGATTACAAAATAAAGAAAGCTCCTTCTTTTTAATATTCAGAAGAGGCCAGAGCATTATTTTGCAGTGCCTGGCACTAAATACATCGAATATAGCAAATAGTGAAGATTCCTTTGACCTACACATTTAATAATTGTGTGTTTTTAAATACTGATTTTACCGAGTAGTTTCCGAAAAAAGAAATCTATAATGTTAGTAATAATATAGTTTTTCATTTTTTTCCCCACTAGGGTGCATTCTTACAATATTGCGATCCTATTTGGCAATAAATAATATGATCTAGTTGCAGTGGATGAACAAAAGAGCATAACCAAACATTTGTCATTTGTTTTCAAACATCGCCGTTTAAATTAAACATATACATATTTTAAAATAACTATAAGGAAATAATGTTATGTGAGTAAACAGCTTAATTTTATTCGTTAAATAATCTTAACAAATGCTGTTCTTAATTTTCAAATCCTCTAGATGAATTGGAAGTCACTCGAGGCATTATTTATGAAAAATGGTGTTTTGGTGCACTATATTCACTGAATATTATTCCGAGTTCACATGGGATTTGTGGTTATGTTTGCATTTGATGATAATGCGGCAGATGTCAGAACTCTACACATAGGGAGAACACGCAAGTTTTCATTAGGTCGTAGTATGAAAAATTGAGGCGGTTAGAAGTAAAGACGTGTGATTTTTTCAAATATATATATATATACACACACAACTTCAACTTTAAACTTGTTTCTCAATACTGCAAAACTTGCACTTAATCCCTTTACTTCTAACCGGCGCAATATATGTTTCTATGTATTGTGATCATACTCGTGCATTGCTAATTTCGTCGCCACGTGTTTTAGTCTCTTGATGGCTTGGCGTTGGTCCAATTCTGGTCCATCACTGCGTCCGCGCTGTATAAATCAGAGGGAATTCTTCTTTCTTTCTTTTCTTTTCAATTTCATATACTTCTTGGTGATGACAGTAGTATTATTTTTCGCAGTTCTTCCGTAAGGATGTTTTCCCGTGTCTGTTCGTAAGAATCTCTTATAGCCAATTATCAGTTTTAAAAAATCAGTGAAGCAAGAAACTTCCAAATATAACTCTAAATGAGTGAAATTTATGGTTCAACTATGCTAATTTAACAAATAGATCCTTTTATTTTTAATTAATTCGTATATATCAAGTTATATTGTAAGAAAGCAAATACGACTGACGCTAGTGCGATACCAGTCCAAATTGAAGCTAACATTGCATACCCCAGTCCAATGTTTGGATAATAAATATTTCTCATTTTATCTCAGTAGCATATGTTGAGTTTAGCTGCTAAAAATCGAAAATTGCTACCGCTAGTTGAGTTTTTTATTTTGGTATCAGATGAATTTCTACTCGCAAAAGTTCGATTTTGCTGGTTAGCGGACTAGATTTTTTTTATTTATTGCTATAGCAATGGGGGTTGCATCAGCCTTTACACAAAAACTTGGAACAGTTCATGAGCGTAATACATCTGTAGCAGTAATAATGATTCGAATAAATGTGTTTATTGGCAGGGCCGCGCGGTTATATCCCTAGTTTGGTTCAGAGAAAAATATCAACTAATGCTGATAGAGCATTAACACACACACACACACACACACACACACACATACAGGGTGTAACAGGATCTCACCGACAAACTGTTAGGCCATGCAGAGAGGATAATTTTTGTGAAGGAACATGTAGTCGCAAACTCGGCGTTCATGAGTTATGTGCAGATGAAGGTGTTCACCCGTAAGGGTCGAAATTGAATGTAAACAATTGTACACGTATTGTTTTATTGAAAAATGCATGTTTTACAATAAGTGTTCAAACAGTCGTCCCTGTCCATGTTTGATATCGCCGCAGCAACGATCGGCCAGTACGGTCGAGCATGGCAGGATTCTTTTTGACGTCGTCAAAACACTCATTGTTTAAACACTTGTTGTAAAAACATGCCTTTTTTCAGTAAAATTATACGTGTATAATTGCTTGTATTCAATTCCTACCCCTACGGGTGAACACCTCCATCTTCACATAACTCATAAACGATATGTTTGCGACTATATGAACATATAGTCACAAAAAAAAATGATCTCTCTGCATGGCCTATCATCCCTATCATTTTGTCGGTGAGGTTCTGTTACACTCTGTATGTATTACATGGCCGTTTAACATCATCTATGAAGGCTATATGAGAAGGAATTATAAACATTTTAAATTTTTCTTCAAGATAACCTCAATGGCTTCATTACATCAAAATTCACTAATGTATTTAATGCAGGACCATTTGGTATTAGTCATTACATAATAAACGAAGAACTGTAAAATGATTAAAGATAAGTAAAATATATAATTTGTGATGTTTTCACTCTTATTTATTTTAGCGAATTCCAAAGGAATGTAGCTACAGAGAAGTTATTCTTAAGAAGTTATTTTTTTTTTAAATTAGAAACCTATTTGGTAGATACCGAAAATAACAAGTTAAAATGTATATAATTACAGTTTTAATATTATAGGCGATACCGATAAAATATTAAAATGGAACATCCCGTTAAAAACATTAAGAAAATGGGGCGGGAAGTAAATATCAATAAAACTAAGTATATGGCCACATGTAATTATATATATATATAATCGCTTAAGATTGTAACTCACGTTAAGAAAGTTTAGAGGAGGAACATAAACTGCACTTTCCTTTTATTTCAACTCAGAAAATAGGGTTTACATTATTTTTAAATAATATAGCACATTCCCAGTGGTAATACATTCCAGAATGTGAAATGAAATTTTTTTTCCAAGTCACGAACATAAACCATGCCCATGCGCCAGCAGACGCGAAGCGGTTTACTCTATGGAATCAGCATATACACGATATTTAAATTCGCTTTGCCAAACAACCTAAAAGCTAACCTAACGCAATTTAAGTACTCTAACCCGTGAAAGAATGCAAAGCCCAAAACGTAAGTAGTGTAAATAGTAAGTTATGACATTCTAAAGCATATAACACGTAAAGTTAATTAGTACAAACTATTTTGGCTACACTGGTACACGTATATATTCTTTGTTGGCTGCATAGAATATTCGTTAAATTTGATATGGCTGCCACGTCTTCACAGTACGTATGTAGTTCTATATCGTAATATTTAATACATTAAAATCGTTAGAAAACAAGTAAAAATCATTCTAGGTGGTAGTACTTGAAAACAAAACCCTAAGAATAAAATTTGATATGAGTTCATAAGGGTACTTCAAAAATCTTGTCATGTTGGAAAGCTTAGCCCCAGTTTCAAGATTTTAGTAGTATCCACGCTATTGCTTTATAAAAATTGCAATTTTATGTACTTGCAAGATTTTAATCTTGCGACAATAATGTAACAAACATAATTGGGGGCCTATATAAACTTTTTTTTTCATTATTAAATATCAAAATTTACCGCTGTGGTCTCGAGATAGCGCGTTGCCTTGTCGCGCAGTGGGCCCGAGTTCGATTCCTGGTCGGGACAAGCTTCCGGGGTGAGGTTTTTTCTCGGGTTTTTTCCTCACCTATAAAACTAATGCCAGGTAAGTTTAAGGTCCAAAAGATCTCCGAACATCATCTCACTATCGTTATCATCCTTATCATCCCCGGTGCGGGAAGCTACAACCATACCTACAATTCCCTAGTAAAACTGCAAAACATGGCATAAAAATGCTGCGACTGCATTGAAGGACCTGCCTACAGCAGGCCATATATATATATATATATATATATATATATATATGTTAGATAATAAACAAATAATTTGTAATAAAAAATAATGAGACTATAAATTTAGTTATAAACTACCCTAAGTCTCAAGTTGGATCAAACTGCATATAGTGTGCAAAATGTTATTAAAATCGGTTCAGTAGTTTAGAATTCCATCGCGGACAAACAACGTGACACGTAATTTTAATATATTAAGATATACGTGTGATGGTTAAAAAAAATTGAAGTATCGCCCGGTCACATTGACTCGCTGGTATCGCTTTTTATTTCCACCATTAAAGCAAGCATAACGTAATATAAGAATACTAACATGCGCAAAATTAACTAACAGCTAACAAACCCTAACGAAATATGTAGTAGTACTAGTAGTAGTACTTTATTAGACAAAAAGTAAGATATTTACAATATTATTTACAAATATGGGTCGCACGGGCAATAAGCCGTACGTGCTGTTGACAGTCCGTTACAATAGTTATAATTGATACTGGTGTAAAGAAAAAAAACAAAAAAACAATAACATTATAATTACATAAAGGAAACACAATAATATTACAATTAAATAATAACACAATAGCATTATACACTAATTTATGTATAATTAATAAGAATTAATGGTATTGCATTTTGATAAGATATTTATTCATGAATGAGTGTTGTTCTTATTTTCCGCGTTTTGTCCAGAAATTTACCCAAGTTTATCCAATTTTCTGGATTTATCAATAACTCGTAGCATGCCAATCTTTCCCGATTTGAATTTAGAAATCTTTCCGGTAATAACTGACATCTCCAATATTCTAAATCATTAAATTTTCCTAGTATATGTATCTCATTTTCAAAGTTCCCGCAATTGTACATATTCGCATATCGTGACCGTTGCTAATTTTTAGAAGTTTCCATGCCCATAGCCTAAACAAAGCAAGCCGTGACCTCTCTTTAAATCCTAGGTTATGTAATAACGTGAGTTAAGGTAGTATATAACTTACCGTACAATTTACGATGTAGGAAGTTGTAACGAACGATGTAAGTAGATGTCGCAACAGAAGAATAAAATGTTGGTACTATGAGACGAGTCATAAATGTAAATTAAACTAATCGATAAAAATCCATAGGCCCTATATTTTGTAACCTATGGCCCTTTCTAATACGTATAATATCAGTTAGATTAGTTGTATTTTTATTTGACGACATAATGTTATTAGCCAGCTTAGGGACGGGATGACTTAATATTGCGGCAAGATTTATCGCGGTTTCATTATGTGACATCAGTGTATACAACCCACCTCCATCGGCTGGCTGTCCGTACAAACAGAACACACAATCATTTGGAGTTGTCATTGCAGGTGGAGGACCTAACAATGATTTACTTACATTATTCATATTTGGTACAAATTATTTAATAGTTACCACCCTCTAGAATTGATACAAAGCTTTATTAAATCAGAAGTAGGAACACAAGTTACGGACCACGGCCACTTAGCCCGGAATCACTCAACATTATAATCAGAAGTCAGTTCTCTTGGTGCGCTTCAAAGACGATACGATACATGCGTAGATAATTTAATAATCAACTCATCCGGTCCCTATCTCTGATCATTAGCGTAGCAAACCAAATTTATACGTAACTAGTTAATACCCGACGTGCGCTGCTACACCTAAATAAATTATAATGCGTTTTTGTATTTATTTGAAAAGGTAAAAGTGAAATAAATATAAATGTATATAATTATTATTTTTAGATACCCCATGTACTTGGCATAAATGAGATGAAGGACAAAATTCGTTATTTTGAGTTATCCGTAAAATAATACCCGCCGTGCGCTGCTATGCGTGCCCGGAAATTTACTTATCCCGACCTTCTTGGTATCAATGAAACACAAAAATGGCTGATGTGTGTTATCTGTAAAAGATAAACATATGCTGTCGCGGATGTTTGTAGACTTTTATTTTTAGATATTCAATTCTGTGTACATTAATGTTGTGTATTTTTTATGGTTTTAGATAGCGTAAGCCATTTAAGGGTAAAAAAAGAGGGACTTCTTCACGTTTTTCACTACAAAGAGTGTTTTTTAAGGGTGTAGGAGTTGAGTATCTGAACTCTCTTATACCCTATGTTCATCCCGGGAATCTCCTGAACATTTTCCAAAAAAAAAAACAATCACAATCGGATCAATGGTATGGCCGCACATAAAGTACGAACAAGCAAACAAACATACATTCATTTTTATATATTAAATAATACATTTTGCTTAACAAATTTTGCTAGAGGTTCTGTTAAATCGCAAAGTAAACAATCTACAGGCCTTAGATAGAATGAAATTAACAATACAAAGAATATAAAATAATATAATTAGGTACCCTATAAGTCTGTCTCTGACTCCATGGTATCTTTACCTTGTCGTGATGGAGTGGTTTCCGTGCTTAAATGATCCCGAGAGCTATGCATGAGGTAACATTGTTGCCGAAGGAGTTACCCATGCCGTACAGATCGAGGCGATAAGCCAGACGAAAAAAGTACGTTGGTCGAAAGGGTAAAAATACAGCCGTCAAGAAACGCGGATATGGGTTCCACAGGGGTAAAATTCTTCGGAGGTAAAATAGTCCCCCCCATTTGTTTCTCCGGACGGGGAAGAAATGAACACACAGGTGAGTGAAGAAAGAACTTCATACTAATGAACTATATGGTATGTATACGTAGCCAGATATAAAAACAGTTAAGTATCTTAGACTGCGACGGGCAGGACATATGACACGAATTGGGAATGGAGGAGGTGCATGGAAGCTTCTTGTAGGAAAACTAGAAGGAAAATGCCCAGTTGGTAGACCAAGAATGAGGCGGGAGAATAACATTAACCTGATTTGAGGGAAGTAGATTATACAGGGGATGATTGGAAAACTTTAGCTCAGGACAAAGATATATGGAGTATATTTCCGCGGGGTCATGAACTACAGGTTCGATAGAGCCAGTTAGTAAGTCCGTCTCCTAAAACTTAAAATTACTAATTCACTGTATGCTTTTCGGGTCTAGTCCCATCCTCAGCAGTAGGTTCGTTTATTACTAAACTAGAAAGTTAAGGCCAACGCCATTGTAGACAATCGGAACGAGATTTGAGATCTGCCTAATCCATAATATGCGTCACCGGATTCTACGTCACTTACAAAAAATTGAAATAAAACGGAAAACGCACATTTTATTATCGTAATATGTGAATAATTACTTGACAGAAATATATACAGGTATGTTGATTATCTCCACCAAAAATGTTAGAAATGCCTTAAAATTAAGTGAGAAGTTGAGCTCAAAGTAACCTAAAATCAGCATACGTGCAATATAAAATATGAATTGCTAAGTCATTGCTAAGACAGTGTAGTCAACTAATCACAAAAATCCGCTATCAAACAAGTGAATGCTATACTAACATGATCTAAGCTAATAACTCCCTCATTTTCTCAGCGTAACTTGCCAAAACTAACACTAACATGCCCATTTTCTCACCCCTTTTCCCCTTTATTGTAGGTGGACTCCTGGGATAGAATCCCCTTATATGTGAGTAAACATGTTGGCAATAGGCTCTAGCGGGAACATGTGTTATAACATTAACCAACATGGTGCTAGCAGTCACTTGTTCTCCGATTGAATATTCACAGGTGACATTGATTAGCCTTCAAATCGGTTAGAGTTTGAGTCAACCCCAGATCCATTGTTCCAACTATAGGTTTAATTTCAGTTCAGAAATCTAGACCTCTTGAAAAATCGTACACGAAATTTGGCTTGTAGCATATTGCTTTCACCAATTACCGTACGGCGTTCCCCTGAGAATCTTTTAGGTGCCTTAAATCTTCGAAAAAGTAACCAGAACTTTACTTCTCTTACGAAGGTTGCCATACCGAGTACCTTTACGCCTTTAAAAATCCAAAGACCTTGGACGGTTTGAACCCTGGACTTACACTAACAAGATTTAGTATTTATCATTTCTAAAATTTAAGTAAATTCATGTAAACTTCTGTCAAATTTTATTGAATTAAAACGAACTATGCTCTGTATATTAGAATAAAGTTCAATGTCCCTTTTCTTATCGGCTTTTTCTAATAATCTAAAGTTTAACATTTGTGATATGCTAATCTTATTTGGAAACGCATGTTATTACACATTTCAAGGATTCTTGAAGTCATAGAATTAAGTTTTTGGCAGGGTAAAACGGACACCACGAGAAAAACTGCCCTGACTCTGATTCGTGCACGACAACCCGATCCCATCATCGAGTGAATGAGACGTGAAATCGGAACCCAGAGATGGAGGACAAGTGACTTACTACTTGGGACGGGCATTCTGCGGAAAAAAATTAGCTGTATGTGAATAATTACCCTACATGTACATATATATCTGCTGTGGTCTCGAAGTAACGTGCTGCCTTGTCACGCAGCGGGCCCGGGTTCGATTTCCGGTCGGGACAAGTTCCTGGGTGAGATTTTCTCCGGGCTCTTTTCTCACCGGTAAGACAAATGTCAGGAAGCTTAGGGCCCAACGGTCCCCGAAAATCATCCGATCATCATCTTTCACCGGTGTGGAAAACTGCAAACCATAGCATGAAAATGCTATGATTACAGTGAAAGACCTGCCCTCGGGCATAATTACTATGGATGGATGTGTGTGTGTGTGTGTGTGTGTGTGTGTGTGTGTGTGTGTGTGTGACTTTAAAAATGATGGAAAAAGCCTGAGAATTTAATGAGAAATTAAAGTAAAAATAACTTACAGTAAGTTTATACCATAATAACAATAAATGTGGAATATATTTTAATCAGTGCTCACAAAGAATAACCAACTTCTAAAAACACAACAACAAATCAATGAAGATTGGTGAGATTTATCTAATCTATCCTGCCTAATTTAGCCTAACATACCTAATGTAACCTAACCTACTACAACTATTCTTAGTAAACATTATTGGCAACAGACTATAGCGGAAACGTGAATAAACATGTTAGCACATTGATTGTAACTAGTGTTATTGCGTTAATATCGATACAGTTAGTAAAATGTTAAGTTACGATATTCATAGACTGATACAACGGATAGAAAAGCCATTTGGGTAACTCTAACTTGTATTATCTAGTCATTTCCTCTACAATAACGCAGTATTTTTTAAATTAGTGACCACATCGAGATACAATACATTAAGTTCTGTCTAAAAAAATGTATGCAGTTAATGACAACACAAAGTAATTTACGAACACACTTTTAACGTTACAAGTAAATTCCGATTAGTAGTTTTATATAAGAAATATGAAGCAGATCCATTGACATGAGTGTTGGGGTGGGGGTAAGACGGTACAAGTTAGATGTTTGTGACAAGTTAGTTGCATGACAATGGTATCCGGAAGAACGATAGTTGTGTTGATCTTGTTACTGTGTGGTTGGTACATAGGAGACATTACTCCTTATTACGATATGAAGTTTCCATCGGCATGATACACGCATACGTCATGTCAGTTCTCCTATATCGAGTCGTTCAGCGCGACGTTCAGCAAACATTAAATCAACAAAAATTATTTCTTGTAAGTTTTTAACTTGTAACCCTCTTTGCTCCTACATAATATGAGAAGTTAATATATTTGAATAGCGCAGAATAAAAACAAGGAATGTCACAATAATCGATAACTTAAAACTTAATTTTTAATGATTGAACAATTATTTGTCTTCAACGCATAATAAAACTTCAATCTTCGATTTCACTGGGATGTTACACGTTTATTATTGTTCATTGAAGTAGTAAAATTATTTGAATCAGTTTTCAGGGTTACCTCTACTTTCTTAATTTTGTGACATTTCTTAATTTTCCCATGTGGTCTTCATTTATTGAAACTATATATTATAACACACATAAAGTAAAATAAAATTACAAGCGCGCGCACGTATACATACATTCACACACACAAAATTTACTTCATTTAATGTCAAAATTTAATTTTAACATCGACATAAAAAAATCGTTATTGCTATAAAGTAAATATATTCTCATTAAAATACCTTCTTGTTATAGAAACTGTAAGATGGCACTGTGGATGATTCCCGCTGCCACTTATATTTGAGAATTACATATAAGCAAAAGGAATATTATTTGCACTAGGATGCTTGGATAACGTGATCGGTAATGCACTAACATACAGAGTTAGAGATTCCGGGTTAAAATCCCGGTTCAGGCATTTTTTTTTCATGGCATATATATATATATATATATATATATATATATATATAAGCAGCAACTTCCAAGATTGATCTTGTTAGCGCGTTTCGTCCCAAATTTCTTACCAACTTGTCCTGTCTTCTCCCCCTGGGTTGGTAGTGTAATCATCTGCTTTCCGGTTTTGAATCTTTGGAGACTTGAAAGTTGGTAGTGTAAATCAGTTTTAATTTTTTTCTGGTGTATTTTTTTATATGTTGGAACCTACTATATTCCTACTATATATTTTATTTTTCTTACACGTTAATGTAGTCTTTTCATTTCTAGTTCTTTTCTTATTTCTGAATTTTCCTGTTTGTCTACAAACTTATTTCCTGCTATATTTCTCAAAAACTTCATTTCTGCTGTATCTATTCTTCTTTCATCTGTTTTTATAATGGACGTATTTCACTGACCTACATTAAAAAAGGTAATGCGACTATTCTATAGAATTTAAATTGTTATAATTACTTGTGTTACGTCCTATTCTTCTTTTAATAATTTCACACATGTACTTTTAGTGTTCTTGATTATTCTTTACCGACATTTCGCAGTTTATATGTTTGAAATTTGAAGTTTGTTCTACTATACTGCCGTTTATCGTCATATAAAATCTCACCATTTATTTCCCTGTAAACGCCATATTTTCTTTTATTTTTTATGGAAATACGAAGATTGTAGAATTGCATATATATGTGTGTGTTTACTTTTATAATGTACTTTCTCTTTTCTATAAATACATTACCAAAAGTCGATTATACATCATTTGTACTCCTAGACGTTGGTAAACAGTAAGGGGAAAAGAATATAAGAAGTACTCACAGAAGAAAACAATTAGTTGTATATTTTCGTATTAATGACTTCTTTATTGTATATATATATATATCGTTCACTCCCAAAACTCTATTTTCTTCCGTCTTTATAAACAAAGTACAGTATTTATGGCCATATGTATTGTGAACAATACGGCTCAACTGAACTTCTACTATCTCAAATTTTTTTGTTATATTGTTGTAAACTATAGCTTTTGTTCTGTACTTACCATCATTTTCTAATATTTTTAAACAATTTTTATAACATTATTACACAATTTTAAAGTATTTATTTAAATATGCAAATCGCAATATTATGAGACTGTAAGACTGTTGACACTAACTGCTATTTTCTCCACAGAGTATATTACTTAGTCTATGATTTTTCTATCGCTGTTTTGGATTATCGCTGGTTGGATCAGCGTTAGGGAGTGATAAGTGTACACCCATTTTTAATAAACGTTTGGTAACTCACTATGATGTTTGTGGGTTATCATTCAATGATAACGTTATCGCTGCTACTTCTAACTGCTACCGTGTATTCGCAGTTCTTTGCAGTTTTGAGATAGTGTAAGTGCAGTTTTTCCGACTATACTTTTATCCTGCGTTGGCAGTGATTTTGACTTATATTTCAATAAGACAAAGTGTGGAATTAATTGAATATTAATGATAATACGGAACATTAGTTTTAACAGGGAATACAATTTGATCGAAAGATGAAACATTCAACTTTAGGATGAGTTGTTTCAACATGTTTCATTATTATTCAGTGAATGGAAGATAACACGTTATTTTACATTTTTAAATTGTGGTTGCGTTTCATTTTGTGCATAGAATACAGAACATTAAGAAAGGAGAGATGGGTTTATAGGTTGCAATGAAGATATATTTCATTCTGTAAGAAATTATTTATCATTTCTAAGTAGTTTATTTTGTATGAATACATAGTAAATAAATAAATACAAATATATATATATATATATAACTTAGAGAGTGGTAGGTATGATTTCACTTATCCCTTTGGTTCCGTGGTTCGCTGGTACAAGCCCGGGTCGGACACAACGGACTTTCGACAGCATAAATAACCTGAATATTTATTCTTTCGAAAAGGACTAAAGCCATTGGTCTCTTTTCATAGATTTACTGAAAAAACTTAAAAATTGAATGTGAGTTCTGAGCATATAATCTGTCGGCCCTTTCACATTCAGATTTAAATTACAACTCTAACGACCTGGGATGTAAAAGAACGTTATTAAAAATAACATAATACCATATGATGATCTATCGACTAATACTTATAGAATGACAAACAATTTGGTACGCTGACCTGAACACAAATTCTATACAATAAATTATAATCTTAGACATATTGCTAATTTTGTTTCAAGGCAATATAACATATTTATAATAAGAACTGGAATGAGAGCAAGAGGACTGGAGGACATAGATTGGATGGAGAGAGAGGAGTGGAGAAGAAAAATAAAACTTTAGGCACAGAAAGATGTGTAAACATTAAAATTTTGTATATAAATAAATATAATTCCGCGCCATAGCCCAATGGTTAAGGCAAGATGCTTTGGCGCAAAAATGTGAGACTTGTGCTTGTTCGAGTCCCCATGATAGATGAAATTTTCTCATTGAATTTCTGTCAGTATGGGACCGGTGCCACTCAGTTTCGTGAGGAATTTGTGTAGCTGCAATAAGTAACGGCTCAAGGTTGAGGAAACCAGCTAAAATGGTTGGTACCCGACATGCTGACACGTCACCCCTACGCTGTTTGGATATCGTTTATCTCTTAACAAATGAGGATATGAGACCTGCTGCCGGCTGATACGCCAAATCCTTCTAGGCCTGTCGCGCCGACGAGTTTGATTATAAAAGATTTATTAAAGCGTATCCACAATTAGAATCATAAAATCTCGATATGTTGTAATTGTTGAAAAATGCAAAGTATGAGGAATTAACCCTTATTTGGTAACATATCCTACAATATATCTTGTTTTTATTTATTAAAATGTATATTAATGGAATATCAGAAAATTGAAAGAGTAGAAGTTACTTAAATTTGTGTCGAATTACACAATATACAGTAATAACTTAGATTTTATTTTCATCGCGGTCCGACACATTTAAGTAACTAGCACGAGAAATTAATGTTGCCCAAATTGACTTAATTCATATTTATCCACATTTATTTTCTTATTGCGTAACATTTACTCTTTAGGGAATTCCAAAGAAATTATGCTTACTGCGGTTAACATGAATATATTAAAAAAATATATTACTCACCTTTTTAGACTCTACCTACCTACATTTGTATTATACACAAAAATGACCCACTTCTCAGCCATCTTGCCCTACTATTTGAGACGATATATATGTATGTGTGTGTATATATATATATATGTATATATATATATATATATATATATATATGGTATGATGAGAAAAATAAATGCCTGGACGGGATTCGAACCCGGATCTCTGAGTCTGTACCTCAGCGTGATATCCATTACACTACCAGGCGAATCCAATTCAAACACTTATTTTTCTTATATATGTATTATACTCTCCATTATTACTAGATGTCGCGAGAACACTGTCTTCACTGCCATCTAGTAGCTGACTATATCAAGTAAGCAAATTAAAGATAATATTTATTTTACTTTATAGAAGTGACGCTTTATCGATGTTATAATTAAATCTTTAACATTGAGCAATGCAAGCTTAATATGGTATGATAAGAAAAATAAATGCCTGGACGGGATTCGAACCCGGATCTCTGAGTCTGTACCTCAGCGTGATATCCATTACACTACCAGGCGAATCCAATTCAAACACCTATTTTTCTTATATATGTATTATACTCTCCATTATTACTAGATGTCGCGAGAACACTGTCTTCACTGCCATCTAGTAGCCGACTATATCAAGTAAGCAAATTAAAGAGAATATTTATTTTACTTTATGGCAGTGACGCTTTATCGATGCTATAATTAAATCTTTAACATTGAGCAATGCAAGCTTAATATGGTATGATAAGAAAAATAATATATATATAATATAATATATAAATATATATATATATATATATATATATATATATACACACACACACACGTGTGTGTGTGTGTGTGTGTGTGTGTGTGTGTGTGTGTGTGTGTGTGTGTGTGTGTGTGTGTGTGTTAAAGCTCAAGCGGGCGCAGTTTTTCTCGGAACCAAACTTTGCATATAACAATCAATTAAAAATGTTCGATAGAATCGAACCATTAGGAGTAAGAGTTAAAGCGCAACCATTACTAAAAAATATTGCTTTAGCGTTTGCAATTTTCGATTTTTCGCAATGAAACCCAGTATATGATATTGAAATGAAATGAGAAAGATATTCTTCAAACATCATCGAAATCCAACCATAGAAAAACGAAATTGAAAAAAAAAAATCGCTGTAGCAGTGGCCATGTTTGCAATTCGCAATGTAACTTTATAACATACCATTTAATTAATATTAATATATATATATATTCCGAAAACAGCAAAATCAGACCAAAAGTAGACTTCGTGAGGAATTCCGTTAAATTACACGGTCCTTGCGTGACTTTTTATTCACCAGTTGAAACATTTTCTTCTTATATTAATTTCTATGGAATCTGAGTGTACCCTTGTATACATGAGATGGAAATCAAATAAATAAATGAAAACTTGTAATACAGAGAAACGTTTGGGGATAAAATAGTATATTACCATGCGAGGTTGGGAAGTGGTTTTTACAGAATCGAGGAAAATGTTTAAAAACCGAGCGATAGCGAGGTTTTTCATTTCCGAAAATCTGCAATGCACTTCACGAACGTGCGTTGTACATTATTTTTTGTGCGATGGTGTTTTCAAAACAATAATTGCAAAATAAGATCGTTGTTGGAAATATTTGCATTCATTATAAACAACTAACTAAGATTAACAGTGTGGGAAATGTTTATTAGTGGAAACAGGAGGCAATGAGACCAATTTAGTAATAAAATGGCGGCAAGTACGTATTTATTGTTTTATAGTGTTTCAAATAAAGTTCCATTCATTTAAAATGCGGTGATTTGTTTCGTATAATGTATAACACTACCTTTTGGATATTTTTCATATCTACATTGTAGGCCTATGTAGTATACATAGATGACAGTGGTTTTACTTCCTACACGCGTGTTTGTAATATGTAATAATACAGTATAGTTATTTAGATTGGCAACCCCGAAATGTAGGAAGTTGAACTTTCAATCATGGTCGTCTATGCT
Organism: Diploptera punctata; assembly: GCA_030220185.1. Taxonomy (NCBI): domain Eukaryota; kingdom Metazoa; phylum Arthropoda; class Insecta; order Blattodea; family Blaberidae; genus Diploptera; species Diploptera punctata. The sequence continues at coordinate 169,355 of JASPKZ010007366.1, read as the reverse complement.
GTAAGTACGACAAAACGCACTAGCGCGCAAAAACATGTTTGAGTAATATGTTTACAACAATTTAACATAGAATTCTTTTGTTTTCAGGTTAATGGAATAACTTCCTCACAAAAAGAGGTTCAAAAACGATTAAACTAAGTTCATCCAGGAATGCTGATTTATTTCAAGTGACATTTATGTCAATTTAAGTGTTTTAATAAAATGTATGGTGTCAACAAGTGAATTTGTCACAATGTGAAGATTTTTGTACGATGACTTGTAATACTTATTGTATTAGGACTACATCAACAGATGATAGTTCTTGTATTAGGACTACATGAACAGATGATAGTTCTTGTATTAGGACTACATGAACAGATGATAGTTCTTGTATTAGGACTACATGAACAGATGATAGTTCTTGTATTAGGACTACATGAACAGATGATAGTTCTTGTATTAGGACTACATGAACAGATGATAGTTCTTGTATTAGGACTACATGAACAGATGATAGTTCTTGAATAAGTTTTATAATTCTATCTTATAGTGTTTTTAAAATGTCTTACTTCATATCCTGGACCTGCCTTTTTACTGATATTTTAGAATGAACTACATATGCTAATTCCTATTTTTTTAAATTGTCAAATCATTGTCATATTTTAGTAAATTTTGTTAAAACTTAATGTTAACCATTATTTGACTGTATTCTTAACATTTACAAATTGATCTGTATGCTAGTTTCTCTTTTTTTATAATTGACATTTGTTCGAAGATTTTAGTAAAATTTTGTTAGAAAGTAAATTGTAAACTCTTGTTTAAGCAAATTGTGTAAGTTTTTATATTGAAGTTTGTATGTCAAAGTTTGTAATGATTTAATGAATGGTAGATATTGAATATTGTATGTCAAATCGGGTATTGATTTAATAAAGAGTAGACACTGAGAGTCAGCAGCTGTAATTTCGTAGATATGTTCCTTGTCTCTAGTCTCGATGGTCCCGGGTTCAAACCCGATGTGGGTGGGTTTTTAGGGTGTAAAAATCCCAGGGTCAAACATCCTAAAGGAACTTACAGCCATGGGTCCTGAGTCTGAAGACATTCCAGCTTTTAAAGAACCTTGAGATTGAAAAAAGAGGCCTCTGTTTAAAATTTAAGCAACTCTCTCCATTCGAGTAATATATTAGATGCCTACTGGATGTCTCATTGAAGCTACATGCTGACCACATGTCACTCATGACATTCGTAGGTAAATAAGAGTAACAAATTCAGATTGTTAAAGAAACCCAAAGGGCTCTCCATACATCACTATCCTGAGCTAATATTTTCCAATCATTCCCTCAAATCGCGATTAATGTTATTCTCCCGTCTCGTTTTGGCCTATTTATTTGATGGTTCCTCTAAAATAAGTTTCCATGCACCTCTTTCATTTCCCATACAGGTACGTACCACATGTCCTTCCAATATCTGAGAATTAACTGTACCAACTATAAATGTTTTCCCATTAAGATTGTGTAGCTGTTACATTTTTTTTATTCACGTCTCTCTTCGTCTCTCTGCAGTCCAAAAAAAAGTTTTTTTCTCACTTAAAGTAAGATATTATTTTCGACATCTATTTATAACTGGAAGAATAATCGTTGTATACTTTTTTAACGTTTTGAGAGCATGTAGGATGACAAGAGTACCAGTAATGCATAATAGATGCGTTTCCGAAGTTGAGTCTGTTAAGATTCTTTTTCTGAACCTCATTCCTCTTTGTAACTATCGTTAAGAGATATTTCAATTCAGCCACATAGTCTAAATTTTATAATTTTTTTATTATTTGACCATTTCCATTATATATTTCTATGAGTGTGGTCTTCAGGTAGCGTGGTGCCTTGTCACGCAGCGGGCCCGAGTTCGATCCCCGGTCGGGGCAGTTTTTCTGGGTGAAGTTTTTATCGGGGGTTTTCCTTACCTGTAAGACAAATGTCAGGAAAACGTTAGGGCCCAAACGGTCCCCCGAAATCATATGGCCATTATCACCATCATCCTTATCATCCTTCACCGGTGTGGAAAGCAACGGGAAGCTACCACACCTACAAGTCTCTAGTAAAACTGCAAGCATAGCAGGAAAATGCTATGATTGCAGTGAAGGACCTGCCCTCAGGCAGAATTACTATGGATGGATGGATGGATATATATATATATATATATATATATATATATATGTATGTGTGTGTGTGTGTGTGTGTGTGTGTGTGTGTGTGTTTGTGTGTGTGTGTGTGACGTTTTGATATTTAATTCTAGGCCCAGTTTCTTAACTTTATTTAGCAGAATGTGATAGTTGGCATTTATTATAATCTTGCTATTGACCAACACATCAGTTTATTACCAACTGCTTAACAATATTATTGAATTCCAAATCTTCTTTATTCTCTAAAGATTTGATGGTAAGCCCTAATTCTAATCGAATATTAGAGGGAAAGTGTGCATCTCCATATTTAACCCACCGTGAATTTACAAAGTACCTGATAACAGTTTCGCTTATCCGCATACTACTTCTTGTGCTATTTAAAAATATTGTAGCCGTTTAAATGTTTAGGAATTCAGAATTCCAGCAGGATATTGTACAACTTCTCCCTTTTAATCGAATTATGTCACTCGAAATACAGATATAGTTGATATATAGAGTACATTGCCATTATAATTCCATTTTTTTCTAGAATCTCTTATACTAGTAAACACTTTGTATCTTATTGTTCTATGTCCTCTAATTTCACACTTAAGAACAGATATTATGTTGACTATTTAACTCATGCCCCAAATGGGATTCAATGACAATCGCGTTTCAATGATTTCTGTTTTACAACCAATCAGTCGTGTTTCACGAAATATTTATCAGTGTTATATTTACCATATTAAAGAAAGCTCCTCCTTTTTAATGTTCTGAACAGGTCTGACCATTATTTTGCAGTGACTGAGCCTATAAGAAATACGGCTACCAGATTGTATATATATAGTGTACAGATGTCAACACATTGCGCTTGCAGGAGTTAATATAAAAACATTTGTAGCAATTTATTATATCACTAGAGAGCATTCTTACAATACTGCGTTCCTTTGGCAATAAATAGTATGATCTGGTTGCAGTGATAAAAAAAGGCAGATGAAGCGTACCTATCGTTTCTCATTTGTTTTCAAACATCGAAGTTTACATTAAATATATACATATTTTAAAATAACTATAGTTAAATAATGATTTGTGAGTAAACAGCTTAATTTTATTCGTTAAATAGTCCTAACAAATGCCACTCTTGATTTCCAAATTCGCTAGATAAATTGGAAATCACTCGTGGCATTACTTATGATAATGTACGAAGTAAGCATGGATAATAACATATAATACAGGTTGTTCGGAAATTTATATTATAAAGTTCTAGGACTTATAGAGAATTGGAACCTTCGTTCGGAAACGTAAGTTTTTTCTTGATGCAAGTACAAATATTTGGATCAAGCGTTTAAGACTCTCGTATCTGCAGAGGATAAATCAATAATTTAATTATCTATGAGCCAATTACATTTACACAACCCAAATTCACTGATTTCGTGACATTGTCCAACGATATGGGAAAATAAAGAAACTTTTCTTTGTCACTTATGTCACACTAACCAAACTTCTCTACTTAACACTGTAGTTTGAACTTTTCCACAACAGTGGTTTAATGTGGCAACCACCGAGCTCGTTGCACACATTGTACCTGCGAATCATGTTCTGGTACACTCGCTCCATCTTATTCTTGCAGTGCCAAAGGCAAATTTCTGTATATTTTACTTGATACTATACATTGTCAAGCAATATGTGATTTGTGGATTGTGTAAATGTAATTGAGTCATAAATCATTAAATTACTGTCGATTTATCCCCGTCAGACGCGGGATATTTAAAGCGCTCGATGCGCACTTACATCTACAGCACGAACACGGTACGTTTCTAGGCAAATGTTTATATTCAAAACGTTATCTAATGGAAATTTCCGAACATCTTGCATTTCTTATAAATGTACATACACATGAAAATTATTTAACGACATTATTGTTTAGCAAAAATAAAAATTCTCCACTTCAGACTATCCTCTTCCCTAAACCGCTTCAATCCTTGTTTGTTTACTTCTAAAGTTACTAATTAAATATTTTTAGTAGTTCTAATTTTGGCTAAAGTAGCACTTGTTTGTGAATATTTCAGTAAAAGGTGCTATAATATTAAATTTATAAATATATAAGACCGTGAAGTAGTAGGTAGGTAGGTAGTACTTTATTTAACGACGCTCTATAACATGTAAATTATTAGCACCGCAATTCAAATTACACTGACTCTATGCCTCAAATGGGGGTCAATGATCAATCACGTTTCAATGAATTTTGTTTTACAACCAATCACAGTCATGTTTGACCTTGATAATTATATAATTTTGACTACTAAAATAAACAAAGCTCCTCCTTTTAATTCTGTGGACAGGTCAGAGCATTATTTTGCAGTCACTAACTCTCTAACAAATACGTTGAATATAACAAATAATGAACAGATGCGTACCACCTACACATTTGATATCTGTGTGTTCAACAATTGTGTTTTTAAATACTGATTTTACTGAGTTGTTCCCGAAAAAAATGAATTAATAACGTATGATGTTGGTTATAATATACAGTTTGATGTGTTTTATTTTATCCACTAGGGTGTATTCTTACAATATTGCGATCCTATTTGGCAATAATTAGTATGATCAAGTTGCAGTGATGAACAAATGAAAACGTAACCAAACATTTGTCTTTAGTTTTCAATCATTGCCATTTACATTAAATATATAAATATGTTAAATTAACTATATTTAAATAATGATTTGTGAGTAAACAGCTTAATTTTGTTCGTTCAAAGGTCCACCGCTGTGGTCTCGAGGTAGCGTGCTGCCTTGTCACGCAGTGGGCCCGGGTTCGATCCCCGGTCGGGGCAGTTTTTCTGGGTGAGGTTTTTATCGGGGTATTTCCTCACCTGTAAGACAAATGTCAGGAAAACTTTAAGGCCCGAACGGTCCCCGAAATCATATGGCCATCATCATCATCCTTATCATCCTTATCATCATCCTTCACCGGTGTGGAAAGCAACGGGAAGCTACCACACCTACAATTCCCTAGTAAAGCTGCAAGCATAGCATGAAAATGCTATGATTGCAGTGAAGGACCTGCCCTCGGGCAGAATTACTATGGATGGATGGAACAGTCCTAACAAATGCCACAATTGATTTCCAAATCCTCTAGATAAAATTTGTAAATCACTTGACATTACTCATGATGCATGTTATTCAGGTGCCTATTATTTTGCGTATCGTAAATCTACGACGCGGAACCCCCTTCTGAAAGAAGACATGCTCAGAATTGAGAATTTTACGGCCTGTGAATAGAACAAAAAATCCATTGACCTCGCCCACTGGAAACCTTGGAACCGGTGACGAACCGTAGTACGTGTCACTAGTTCACAATAATTGATGTGTAAACTATTGAAATGACATACTTGAGTCTAATAAGAAATAAAATAGTAAAACATTAAAAATACTCTAAATTAAAAGCTAAGTAACTTGATATCCAAACACGAAAAATAATCTTGAATATGAGATCTAGAGAATCTAACTTTCTCCGATCTTGAAGTCGGGATCTAAGACATTTCATGTACATGGAGAAAAGTAAATAATTAAGTTGAGCCGATTCCCCTAGTTATTATCGGTGACTATTTAACTCATGCCCCAAATGGGAGTCAATGACCAATCACATTTCAATGATTTTTTATTTACAACCAATCACAGTCGTGTTTCGCCTAAAATTTACCAACTAAAGTTTATCATAATGAAGAAAGCACCTCCTTTTTAACATTCTGAATAGGTCGTAGCATTATTTTGCAGTGACTGACCCCCTAAGAAATACGGCTAACAGATTGTATATACAGTGCACGAATATCAGCAGAAATCATGCGATAAATAATATAAAAACATTTGTAACAATTGATTATCCACAAAAAAAAAACACTGTTTACACTTTCCTAAACGAATTATTTTGCAGAAAAATATAATTGACATATTTACATCATAGGACCTCAAATGAATTAATACCTATAACATTGGTTATAAATTTCTCCACTAGGGTGCATTCTTACAATATTGCGATCCTTTGGCAATAAATAATAGTACGATCTGGTTGCAGTGATGAACAAAGGAAGGAAATGAAGCGTACAAATCGTTTTTCATTTGTTTTCAAACATCGCCGTTCACATTAAATATATAAATATTTTAAAATAACTATAGTTAAATGATTTGTGAGTAAACAGCTTAATTTTATTCATTAAATAGTCCTAACAAATGCCACTCTTGATTTCCAAATTTTCTAGATAAATTCACTCCTCACTTCGTAAGTCGTAAATTTATCGATAATTTGGAAATCACTCGTGGCATTACTTATGATGGTTATATCAACGTGAGAGACGGTGTGCTTATTGAGTTTGTGCGATCGCGCGAATTCATATACAGTACGACAAAAACCATCGAGAATATATAAATAAAGACAAAAGGAAGCAATTTGGAAACATTTTACAATGTAAGTACTGCCATAATATGTCTATTTACCATACTTCACCTCGTTAACATATTCCCCTTCTTTAAATACAGTACGTAAAAATGCAAATAAATCAAACAGCTGACTGTGAACCTTTGCAGTTCTCGGTAATGATAACAGAGTGAGCTAGAACTCATAAACATCAATGAACGTTGATCATAATACACCTATTCTAATTTTGCGTTGTATCTTGCCCTCTCAGTACAACGCAACGCAATATCAACGAACGTTGATCGTAATCCCGCCATTAGAGCAAGTCAACGTAAACTGTAATGACGACGAGCTGAGAGTCGGAAGGCCGACAGCCAGAATGAGCCACGCTACACTAGTTGATACGCGCCGCACATTTCAATTTTATTGGTTATCATAAAGTGGATTGGGATTCTGAAAAATGTTTCCATATTCAGTTCGCAGCTGTGACCAAAACAATAATTTCTCCTGCCAGTTATTTAAATATTTTGGAACGCAATATAAACAAAATTAAGTAAAACTGTAAGTTATTAGTGTGTATTTTTGCGTAATTTGACACAAACGTAAGTAATTTCTACTCCTTTATTTTTCTATTGTTTTATAAACAATATTAAATAAATTAATCAATATATCTTATAGGATATATTGTTTTTAAATAAACCGAAGAGTTTATCAGCTGATCGAGCCCTAGCGATGATGATAGATGCCAATCTTTCAACTCACTAATATATAAAGACTAAAGTTCAGAATAGGAAGAAGAGAATAAAAATTTCATAACTTTTTTTTTGTGTACGAAATGGAAACGCGATTGTGTTTTTTGTTTTAATTTAAAGAATAGTGAGAATATAGAAATCATAATGTACTTTCTAATAAATAGATTACATATTTTTAAAGTAATGAAATTGAAAATACTTCATAAATTTATATGCTCTTAGAAATATAGAATAAGTTGTATTTTTTATATTTGTAAAATGATAAAAAATTATGAATTTTGTAAAAAAAACAGAATAATATTTAAGAAAATTTAACTTGAAAAATAATTATAAATAATTCATAATAATTATGTTTTGTGTATGAAATAAAATATAATTTGTTCTCTATAATATGTGAAATGTTGATATTAAAAATATATAACATACGAAATATAATATGCAATCTGATTTTTTCATTTGTAAAATAGCGATAAATTAAAAATATGTTTTTGTAAGAAATGCTAATATATTTGTATATTATAATATGTAAATCAATGATATATATAAAAAAATAATAAATTGAATGTTTTGGTAAGAAATAGAAAATCATTTGTGTTGATTAATTTTGTACAATATTGGCAGTAAAATAATACCTAACAAAAGACTTTTATGAAAAATATTACAAGGAATAAATTAAATTGCCAAGAGCGTTATCCGAATAATGTTACAAGTGGAATAGAAAACAATAAAGACTGGAAAATAGTAAAACTATAGAGCCAATAATTAAATCCTCCTAGAATCCTCAAATATCACACTGTGCGGCGGTGGCATTGCTGCCAATAGGGTTGGTTACCCATGCCGGACTGATCGAAGGTGACAAGCCAGACGATAAAAGTACCTTGGTCGAAAGAGTGACGATCTTTCACCGTAAAAATGCAACCTTCCAGAAATGCGGACATGGGTTGCACTGGGGTAAAATTTTATGGAGGTCAAATAGTCCCGCATTCCGATCTTCGGGCGGGGACTACTTCAGGAAACCCATGCCAAAGACTCAAACATAGGGACATGTTCCTAGGAACATGGAATGTTAGAACTTTATATAATATCCGGGCACCAGAGATATTAACGCGGGAATTAGATAAACCACCCTTGAATATAGTCGCTTTACAGGACGTTAGGTGGCCAGGAGAAGGTAGTCAGGAATCAGGAAGCTTTGCGTTATACTGCGGGGGTGCAGAAAGACCTGAATTTGGAACAGGTTTTTAGTCAGAAGGAGGATCCTGTCCGCTATCCGAGATATTAAGTTTGTCAGTGATAGGATATCATACATAATTCTAAAGGGTAAACGACATGATTTTATAATCGTAAATGTACAAAAGATAAAGATGACACGATCAAAGATGAGTTTTATGAAGAATTGGAATATGTATTTGATAGCCTTTCACGGTATCATATGAAAATGATCTTACGAGATTTTAATGCAAAATTGGGGCGGGAAGATATATTCAAACCAACAATAGGCAAAGTCAGTCTTCATGAAAATACGACAGTGGGGTTAGATTAGTCACATTTGCCACATCAAAAAATCTCATTGTTAAGAGCACAACATTTCAGCATCCACTTGACCTACGGAAGTTTTCATGTGCAGAATTAAAAATACATATTACATTATAAATAGTTTATATACTCGTATAATGTTGCATAGGACCTAAATATCATATTTTTTATGATATTTGTTTTTAATTTCTCGCGATTCTCCTGTAAAACGCTACCTCCCCAGAGAGGAAAAAAAAATGAAAACCTCTGGTCTAAGCAATATATGTAATTGTGGAAACCAGAATTCACAATTCAGTGAGACCTAAACTCTCACACATGTCCTAGGTTCATGTCAGCATGTTGAACTTATCTGCAACAACTGACATCAATTCCATACGAAGCGTGATACCGATACCGGCTGCATTGAAACAACGAGAATACGAAATGCATCAGCAAGTGCACTTCTCGCTCGAGATGAATTGAGTCACACAGATCCAATATCAATAGTTCGAGAGAGATTTCTGCGAAATAATGATCAAAAGATTTAAATGAAGAATAATATTTCTGAGATAATTAATAAAGGTATTTCTCATATGTAATGTCACGAGCGATTTCCAAATCATCGATAAATTCACGAGTGAATTTATTTAGAGAATTTGCAAATCAAGAGTGACATATGTTAGGACTATTCAACGAATAAAATTAAGATGTTTACTCAAAAATAATTATTTAAATATAATTTTATATATATATATATATATTTAATGTAAACGGCGATGTTTGAAAACAAATCAGAAATGTGTGGTTAGGTTTCATTTGTTTATTCATTGCAACTTGAGCATATTATTTGTCGAATTGGATCGCAATATTGTTCGGATGCACTCAAGTGGAGAAAAATGAATATATTATAACAAACATTATAGGCTATTAATTTATTTTTAATAAAAACTCGGTAAAATTATTATTTAAAAATACAATTATTGATCACACAATTATCAAGTGTGTAGTTAGAAGGAATCTGTTCATTATGTGCTATATTCTGTGTATTTGGTGGAGAGTTAGTCACTGCATAATAATGCTCTGACTTGTTCAGAATATTAAGCAGGAGGAGCTTTCTTTATCACAAAAGCAGGATATGGTAACGAGAATTCGGTAAAGAGCGAGGTGAAACATGACTGTAATTAGTTGTAAAACAAAATGCATTGAAACGTGGTTAGTCATTAATTCTCATTTGGGTCATGAGTTAAATAGTCATCGTAATCTTTCTGTTATAATTTGTTATCCTCTGTCGTGGCCTGTCATCTGGCTTTATTTGTTGAACAATTTGCACCTTATAGGGGTACAAACAAAGCCGCTTATGAAGCACTCGATGCACAGTTGATCTCGGCATATTGAACTGCTGGGAAGCTTGGCGAATTGATTTTTGTGAACTTCACTGAAATCCTGCTCTAATTTCTTCAATCTTTTCTTCTGAAACACGTGTACGAACACCTCCTGATTCTTTTTTTAACGCTTCCAGTCATCAGAAACTTCTCAAGCCATGCCTTAATGGTCTTCCCATCAGATGCATTTCCTCCATATTCTCTCCGGTAATTTATTTGCACTGTAATTATTGACTTTCGTCTCTGCATACCAAAAAAACAGTTTGTGCTCGTTGCTGAGACGTCGCCATTTTGTTTTATGTCATTATTGTTCAATATGCGACAGATGGATTAAATGCAACAATGAAAACAAAAATTCTTTGAGTTTCTGTTTCTTTTAATATCAACCTCAATTCATAATTACGCATACTTTGAGAGTTATGATTAATTAAAATATAGGAGGTTTGAATGGGACACAGTGTATATTAAATAAATGAATATCATATACGATACATTCCCAATTTAAGGTATAATGATTAATCTCTTCAAGAAGTGAAAGAAAAAGGATCGAGTGGGCCGTGGTTTGAATAACTGGTGGAAGTAATTCCCCTGTTAATGTCATGGAAACTAAACAAACATTATATTGAAATGTAATATTTACAAAATACGATGGCCAATGACAGCATTTATTCGCTGATCGTTATGATTTTAGGATACATAATGTTTTATCAATATGGCTGTGAAAACAGTATTTGTATGCAAGCCTTTTTGGTCGTTATGCTAATATTATTCACAGCATTCACACTTTCCTGGGTGTATGACGATATTTTTCTTCTCATAATCAACCTTAAGAGCTAATGACTTTACAAACAACCATGTGAAATTGTGCATGTAATGGAAATATAATTATCAAGTTTTATATCTATTTACAATATGTATCATATTATTAGATATTTACAATAAAATGTGAATTCAGGTAATTAGTTTATCATCGGAAATGGAATACAGCAGCATTTGTGTTATGTTTAGTAAGTATGACTGCACAGGCCTATAGAAGTTTATATTCTATAAGGGGGGGGGACCTACACCTTTGAGGGTCAGAAAAAGTCATTTTTCATTTTTTTTCATATAGATTGAAACTTCATTTTTAATTAGTGAAAGAGTTTCATTGATATCCTTATTACCTTTCAAGTTATGTTTAAAAATGTGCAATGCTGTTACTCGAGTGAGCCCTTTAATTTTATAAGGTACCAACATCTTCGGTAAGTTTGCCGCTTGTTTTCTGTAACTTAATTTTTTCAATATGGTTTCCCTGATAACTCCCAAAGTTTTCAAGATATTGAGATGAAATTTTGCATGTATGTGTAGTTTACAGAGATGAACAAAATATACTACAATTAGTAATGTACCTATTATATTTTGTTTTAAACATATTTTTAATACACATTTTAACAAAAATGTGTAAGTATCAATTTAAAATGACTATTTAACTCATGTCCCAAATGGGAGTCATTGACCAATCACGTTTCAATGATTTCTGTTTTACAACCAATCAGAGTCGTGTTTCATCAAATATTTATCAGTGTTATAATTACCATATTAAAGAAAGCTCCTCCTTACAATATTGCGTTCCTTTGGCAATAAATAGTATGATCCGGTTGCAGTGATAAACAAAAGAAGCAGTAGAAGCGTACCTATCGTTTCTCATTTGTTTTCAAACATCGCCGTTTACATTAAATATATAAATATTTTAAAATAGCTATAGTTAAATAATGATTTGTGAATAAACAGCTTAATTTTATTCGTTAAATAGTCCTAACAAATGCCACTCTTGATTTCCAAATTCTCACATAAATTCACTCCTCACTTCGTGAGTCGTGAATTTATCGATAATTTGGAAATCACTCGTGGCATTACTCATGAAAAATAAAATATTTACACTCTATATAATTAAACAGTTGTAGCTACAATATTAGTGAGTAAAATAAACATGTTCAGCTGATATTTTGAATACTTAATTAACCATAAAGACTGAAGAAAATTGTACTTAATTACACAAAGATGCTTACATTATTATATAGATGTCACATACCAAATATCATTTATGTAACCAGCATTTGTTGCTGAGAAAAATTATATTGAAATATGCCATATTTTTAATGGTTAAAGGCATAGGTCCCCCCTTAATTACCCAAATTTTGATAGCTTTACTTACTTCCTAGAGTTGTTTTATTTTAAATAAATTCCAGCTTAACATAGGATGATGCTTTAAAGGCAGATATTATCTTTAGAATTTTGAGTAATTACGAAAAAGAACTAAGTTATGGATGCTCAGCCTATAACAGTTATATTTATTATAAATTAAATAAAAATAAAACGTAGTTTTATTTGATTTTCTTATTTATTATATAATTCAGTGACAGCTGTTTCGGTACGCTGTACCGAAACTACGTTTTATTTTTATTTAATTAATAAATATGGATTTTCATCAAGTAAACACCAACTCAATTGATTATAATTATTATAGTTATAAATACTGCCAGCTATACAATGCTAACATTTATCTATTACTGAACAAGTTATAAATTATCTACGAAACGTTTACAGCCAAGCTGTGACATAATTGATAATCTTCGTTAGACAAAAAATACAACAATATAAAGTTAGGGTGAGTTACTTTCATTAGCGTTTTTAGTTAAAACGTATGGTCTTATAATTGTATGAATAATTTATCAATTACTTCAGTAATAGTTAAATTTCGGGCTTATTAGCTGTGAATATTTACAAAATAACTGTTATAAGTTCGCCATATATAGTTTCTTAATAGTTTTTAATTCATAACAGAAATGAGGTAATTTTTACTTATCAAATTAATGTTTTTATTATTTTATATTTCACCATTGAGGCTATGTTTTATTATAAATTGTATATACGTTTTTTCCGTCTTCCTAAATTTTTCTTTATTATTCCATGTATCGTATTCCTGTAAAGATGGAGTAAAACTCCGGAAAGCTTCACAGGAATAAGATATAATAAGGAAAAATTGAGGAAGACGGCGTGTAACAAAACACAAGAAAAAATGTATATACAATTTATAATAGAGGTAATTATAAAGAAATTATAAGTAGCGGACTTAGAAAAACAATTACAACCTAACAAATGTATATACACATAAAAAAGCCAATAAAAATTATATCTGTCCATTTTGTCTATTGTAGATTACTAGTTAAGCCCTATGTCACATTTGGTTAGGTTATAATATTATATAGTTTAAAGTTAATAAAATAAATTTCGTTTGAATAGCTGGGAACCGTTATAACTATTATACGTTTGATAGTGGAATGCAGGCTTTCACGGCCGGTAATCATGGCAATAAAAGATTCCGGGCTATGTGGGCCGTGGTCTATAACTGGCGTTTCTTCCAGACGTTTCTCCCTCAACTGCGGAGGGCATCTTCAGTGGCGAGCGCTTCCAGCTGTTGTTTCTCTGTCGTAGACTCGACTGCGATTCGCCACTGAAGATGCCCTCCGCAGTTAAGGGAGAAACGTCTGGAAGAAACGCCAGTTATAGACCACGGCCACATAGCCCGGAATCTTTTATTGCTATTATACGTTTGCTTTCTTCGTATCCTCATAATCACCGATGTGTACATTTTTGTGTACGAAGTTTAATAAAATGAATTACTTTTAACAGTATATCCAAATGTAATCTGATTTATTATTATTAGGCCTATTCAAATTATTTCTATCAAGGATCTGCCCAATTCCGCCTCAGGGAATTGGTCTTCCCATCGCTTCTTCGGCCTTCCATGATTTATCTTCCAGTTAAATATGAAAGCAAATAGTTTTTGAGATAGCCATTGGATCCGTATTATGTGTCCGGACCACTTATTTCAGTAAACGTATATGTATTCAATGATAGCTATGTTGTTTAATTCTTCTTGATGTAATATTTCGTTCACAATCAAAAAGAGTGAAGCCTGATAGGCGTTTTAACAGTCTCATCCATTCGCTTCTTTCCATAGGAGTTTTTTATGTTAATATTCATGTTCCAGATCCATTATTATTATTATTGTTATTATTATTATTATTATTATAAAAATATGCTCAACTTGTGTTCAACTCAGGGTCGGGTCGAGGAATGAGATGAAGATTTATATTTATAGAGGTCTGTGAACTACAAGGGTGTAGGTCGACCATCCCTGACGCACCGTCACAGGGGCGGATGAATGAAATGAAACGAAATGGATGAGATGGGTATTGAGGAATTGTGGAATGAAATTTGTGACAGGGGAAAACGGGAGAAACCCCGAGAAAAACGTGCCCAAGCTGCGTTTCGTCCACTATGAAACCCACATGGAGTGGCCGACACTCGTTCTCGGGACCCCAGCGATGAGAGGTAGCATCTAACCGCTTGCGCTACGGAGCCTATTATTATTATTGTTACTAATGATTATTGTTATTATTATTGTTATTATTTTGTTATTGTTATTATTTTATTATTATTATTATTATTATTATTATTATTATTATTATTATTATTATTATTATTAGGTACTATTATTCTTAGGGCACCGGAAGCTGTGTTTACATGTTAAACAAATTGGCTTATTTTTACTATTATTACAATTATTATTCGGAATTGTACAGCATCCCACTGCCTACACCATTAATGTCAATCTTAACACTTCCATGTTAAATATGTATATTCTTCGGTAAATACATCGAGGATAACAAATTATAACAGAAAGATTACGATGACTTTCACTCATGACCCAAATGAGAATTAATGACTAATTACTTTTCAATGCATTTTGTTTTACAACTAATTACAGTCGTGTTTCACCTCGCTCTTTATCGAATTCTCGTTACCATATCCTGCTTTTGTGATAAAGAAAGCTCCTCCTGTTTAATATTCTGAACAAGTCAGAGCATTATTATGCAGTGACTAACTCTTCAACAAATACACTGAATATAGCAAATAATGAACAGATTCCTTCTAACTACACACTTGATAATTGTGTGATCAATAATTGTATTTTTAAATAATAATTTTACCGAGTTGTTTATTAAAAATAAATTAATAGCCTATAATGTTTGTTATAATATACAGTTTGATGTGTTTCATTTTTTCTCCACTTCAGTGCATTCGAACAATATTGCGATTCAATCGATAAATAATATGCTCAAGTTGCAATGGATAAACAAATGAAACATAACCACACATTTCTGATTTGTTTTCAAACATCGCCGTTTACTTTAAATATATAGGCTAAGTATTTTTTTAAATAACTATATTTAAATAATGATTTTTGAGTAAACGGCTGAATTTTATTCGTTGAATAGTCCTAACATATGTCACTCTTGATTTCCAAATCTTCTAAATAAATTCACTCGTGAATTTATTGATGATTTGGAAATCGCTCGTGACATTACATATGAGAAATAATTATAATTATTATTTCAGAAATATTATTCTTCATTTAAATCTCTTGATCATTATTTCGCAGAAATCTCTCTCGAACTATTGATATTGGATCTGTGTGACTCAATTCATTTCGAGCAAGGAAGTGCACTTGTTGATGCATTTCGTATTCTCGTTGTTTCAATGCAGCCGGTATCGGTATCACGCTTCGTATGGAATTGATGCCAGTTGTTGCAGATAAGTTCAACATGCTGACATGAACCTAGGACATGTATGAGAGTTTAGGTCTAACTGCATTGTGAATCCTGGTTTCTTCCACGAATATTCTCCACTGAGGCAACATTTCGTTATTTCTCACAATTCTATATTGCTTAAACGAGGGGTTTTCATTTTGTTCCCCTCTGGGGAGGCAGCGTTTCACAAGAGAATCGCGAGAAATTAAAAAAATATTCTGCACCGCGTGTTGTTGGTGCTGGACCATACCGATGTTGTTGATAAATATTTTGAGTTGAAAACATAGACTGCTCAAATTAAGATATCTTTGCCCGGGCCCATAAAAGACAAAGATTAATTCAACTTTCCTTAATGAATTGTTAAACATGTAATATGTTGTAAGCTACACAGCCTATAATCGTGGAAGCTTTAAGGAAAGAGGAACTCACATGCGCTTGAGTAAGCTTTGGAATTTTACCTTCATATCTGACATAGACTAGCTACTAAATCAATAGGCAGAAGTATATAAAATTAGATAACTAAAGTTTAATGCGAGTCAAGAAACAGTCAGATATAACACTGAAATAAATAAAAAATAATAGTTTGACATTGAAAATAAGTTAACAAAAGAAATAATAATACTATCATCGATCATCAATACAAAATAACAATATTAACAAACCATACATACGATATTACATTCACACTAGTCCAGCCAAGGGTTGGGGTACACGGTCCTTGTGGCCCCACCCTGGCCTAAAGGACTAATAAACCAAACGAGCTCCTCTGAGCTATATCGACCATACTCCCCACGAAAGATAAACAGATGATGATTTAATGTTAGAAAGAACAGCTCTATATAAAAGTTCACTAGGAGAGGGGAGTATGCGCGATAGCACACGGCGCGTAATAGGAAAGGAGGAGGCAGGTAGGAGAGAATTTGGCACTGTTCACTAAAATAACAAAATAAATCAAGACGCGATGACGTATTGCGCAGTATGACGTAATCCATGTATCGAAAACTTGATTTCGGTACAATCCTAAAATGTGATATTTAGGTCCTATGAAATATTATATATAAAGTATTTATAATGTAATATGTATTCTTAATTCTACACATGACAACTTTCGTAAGTCAAGTGGATTAGTGGTTATCATGCTCGCCTATGGTTCAAAGGTTCGTGGTTCAAATCTGGTCGGAGTCAATGGATTTTCGGGGTGAAATATGACTTTAAACATCTTATTGTTTCCAGATGACTAAATAATACTTGCAAATTCAGAAGATAATCTGCAGAAAGTTCTGTATAGACTTAATAAAATTACAGAAGAATATGAATTGAAGATATCTACAGAGAAAACAAAAATTATGTTATTTCAAGGTGTAGATCCTGTTAGTAGTAAAATTGTACTTAACAATAACATTTTGGAGCAGGTGAATAATTTTACATATCTAAGATACAATATCTCATATGATGAAGAAAAGGGTGTAAATGCAAAAATATCAAAATTTTAAGGATTTTAGGATTAATAAATTCTATCTTCAAGCCACAGTTGTCCAAAAAACATTGAAGACTAAAAGTCTATAAAACACTGGCTCTTCCAACCCTTTTGCATGGTAGCGAAGTATGGACATTTAAACAGAAGATATACAGATACTTAGATCTGCTGAAATGATATATCTTCGGAGGATTGCAGGATACACACAACTAGATCATAAGAAAAAAATACATCTTAGAAGAATTACACAAGGAATCTTTAGAAAACAAAATTTCTGATTATAAATCAAGATGAACGCAACATGTTCATGGAATGGAAGATCACAGGATACCCAAACAAATGTTAAGATATATCAACCTGCAGGAAGAAGAAGACGAAGACATCCACTCGAAACACTTTTAGATGGCGTTTCTCTTGAACCCAAACAGGCCAACAAATGGCCTAAATTCGTGAATGGACTATAGTGATATGATGAAAAATTCTGAGTATGGGTTCCTTGGGAAAGAAACTAAAGCCGTGAGTCTCTTGTCTTCTACTCATGACACGTAAAAGAGCCTCAAACCTGAAGAGAAGTTTCTGAACGAAATTTGTAGGTTCTTCCATGCCTAGATCTGAATTCTGACGCTAATATGCTTACCAACTACAGTGGGTCGTTAAATAAGTCATATAGATAATATCGTATGTATATAAAATCGCTTTAACAACGTGATCACGTCTTCCGGAAAAAAATGTATGTGTTAAATATTGCATGTACATTTCTTCTCCATCTTCCCTATTACCCTCTTATCCCTATTCTATCCTCCTTTTTTCACACGTTTGTACAATGGATTAAAGAAGCATTTGATTCAACCTGTCGAGTCCATACTACCTTCGGTATTCATTCAATTCAAATTGCAGATGTTTTTACACGCTTTATATTAGCTTGATCTGTATCTATCTACGTAACGGAATTTTTCAACACGATTTTCACCCACTTAAAAACATTGGATCGACTTGAAACTGTGTATACTTGTAAAGGACCAATGATAATATAATAATTTCATAATTTATTTCTAAGATCCTGGCCAGGACCATGACGACATCAAAGAAATAAAGACCGGTATAATAGGTTGCGGACGTATCGACTTTTTAGTCTATCGTTGTGGTAGCTCAGTTGGTAGAGTGGTGGACTGTAGTGGTATATAATTTCAGTAATCCATAGGTTGCTGGTTCAAATCCGGAGGATTTTTTTAGAAGAGTATTACTTTTAGTTCATACTAGAATATTATCGAATTTAAAGATATTTACATTTTTAGAAAACCAAACTAAAAAATAAATAATAGTTTAAAAAACTAAAACAACACGCTTTATTAGAAAACCGAACTAAAAAATGAGAAATAATTTTAATTTTCAACACGCTTGGGATAAAATTAAAGTGGCCAACAAAAAAATCATCTCCAACACATCTAGAATAAAACTAGAGTTATCTACAAAAAAAAATAATTTTACCATCAAAAGCATCAATTAATATATTTGATAATAAACAGATATTGGTAAAAGTAAAGTCTCTAAGCAGAAAACGTAGAAACCATAAAAAGCACCCCACGCTTTTGATGATTTTTTTTGTAAATAACTCTAATTTTATTCTAGATGTGTTGGAGATTATTTCTTTGTTGACCACTTTAATTATATCCCAAGCGTGTTGGAAATTAAAATTATTTTTAATTTTTTAGTTCGTTTTTCTAATAACGCGTGTTGTTTTAGTTTTTTTGAACTATTATTTATTATTGTACATAATCTAATGTAAATTTTATTGCTATCATTTTAATAACAATAAAAAATAAAGTGTTATCGAAGGAACTAAATACGTTTCTTAATTTGTATGAATGGATTAAAAGGTATAAATATATTTATTGTATTAAATTCCAGTCCATCGTTGTGGTCTGGGGGTAGATTCGCTGCCTTGAAAGGACTGGGCCCGAGTTCGAGGTTCTTTTCAGATATACAACTGGCATTTAACTGTTGATTTGATAGATGAAAAGACTACTAACTATCAAATAAACAGTTAGATGCCTGTTTAACATTAAGAAAGTTCCTCTAAACTAGTCTTGGACAAGAAGCGAAATATGAGTTCAGATGTAAAATCCTACTAATTTACAATTTAAATAAAACCTCGTAGAAGTGTTTAATCCAAATATCTAGGAACAATAATTATAATCAATTGAGTTGGTGTTTACTTGATGAAAATCCATATTTATCATTAAATAAAAATAAAACGTAGTTTTATTTGATTTTCATATTTATTATATAATTCAGTGACAGCTGTTTCGGTACATTGTACCTTCTTGAGACATGTTAAATTATGAATTGTGTTCCTACTGATCTAAGCAACAATTCAACGATATTTATTTAAATTTTTTAATTTAACAAAGGGGATTCATTGTATTGTTGCTTAGATCAGTTGGAGCACAATTCATAATTTGTTAACATGTCTGAAGAAGGTACAGTGTACCGAAACAGCTGTCACTGAATTATATAATAAATATGAAAATCAAATAATAAATAACAATAATTATAGATAGGAATGAGATGCACAAAGAAATTAAACATAGACTCAATTCTGAAAATACATGTTATTATGCATTACAGGAACTCTTGTCTTTCTAAATACTCTAAAAAAAAGTTGAACTGAAAAAAAAACTTAATCTCCAAGTTATATTATATGGATGGTCCACCGCTGTGGTCTCGAGGTAGCGTGCTACCTTGTCACCCAGCGGGCCCGGGTTCGATCCCCGACCGGGACAGTTTTTCTGTGTGAGGTTTTTATCGGGGTTTTTGCCCATCTGTAAGACAAAGGTCAGGAAAACTTTAAGGCCCAAACGGTCCCCGAAATCATCGGCTATCGCAATCATCATCATTCATATTCATCTTAGATTAAGCTTAGGATTAAGGACTCTCCTGGCGCACCACTATAATCTACACCACCCATCACATCATCGGGGCAACGTAACCCCGCCTTCCAGACGCCCCAACCTCAGAAGTGGGTTACAAGTACGCCATGCCAGGAGGGAACACCAGGAATGTCAAAAGACAACTTGGGGCATTTGCAAAAAAAATATTATATGGATGTGAAACACAGACTCGTTACTTTAAGGTAGGAGCAAAGATTATGGGTACATAAATTTCTTAGGATAAATTTTGGATCAAAGAAAATGAACAGACAACTGAATGAAAAAGACTTCATAACAGTGAGTTAAAGGATATTTATAATAAACTAAGATATGACAAGAACAGTTAAATCTCATAGACTGTGATGGGCAGGACATGTGGCACGAATTGGGAATATAAAAGGGGGCTTGGAAGATTCTTGTATGTAAAACAGAGAGGAAAACGCCCAGTCGGTAGACCAATAATGATGTGGGAGAATAACATTAACCATGAATTAAGGGAAACAGATTATACAGGGGATAATTGCAAAACATTAGCTCAGGATAGGGATATGTGGAGAGCTTATGTTAGCGCGGCCATGAACCTACGGGTTCGATAGTACCAGTGAGTTAGTTAATTGGTGTTATATCCCAACAAATATATGTGTATATATATATATATTATTGATTTTTTTCCAGTAACTTTTGCTGTGCGTCAAAGCGATGATACGAATCAGGAGGATAGAGTTTCAGGTTCTGTTTTGATACAGGTATGCAGATAATGTATTGTGTGTGGTGACGTACGAACTTGTAGTTCACCAATTCGCCACCCATCTCATCGCTTGTCCTCACTCTATCAATACGAGTATAACATAGAATATCCATAATATTCCCTTTTCTCATTTGAAATCATGAAGGATTAAATAATTAATAATTGGGTTCCAAACAATCCCTGATAAGTACTGCCATTCCATTTATTCAAATTTAATTTTAATACAAGTTATGAGTACTAAATATAAATAATGTTATGAACTGATACCTCGGATAGTTTTATCCTGAGACCTTCGGTTCACTATCTCAAATTGGACGATGTTATGCATCAACCGACTACTAAGCGCCATTTTAAAATTGAGATTTTGATGTCATCTGTTGCACTGGATCATGAAGTAAGTGTACGCATACTTTTAGCGCCAAATATTTAAATATAACCTTATTATTAAAGAAAAACGTATACGCCATTAGTCCAAAGAGATTCTATGTTTTGCAACAAACGGATATGAAATCAGATCTTCATAAATGCTGATCTAAATTTTGCATCATGCAGCAAAGCGCCACATGTTCCCGCTCTTAGATTGTTGATGTATAACTGTCAAACAAGGAAAATAACTTATAAGATCCAGCATTATTCGCTTGGCGTTACAATAAATAATGAAGATTGACTTAAACTTTAAATGTATTTTTCTGGAAACTTACACAATGGCGCATAACAGGTTGATGCATATCGCCGTCCAATTGGTGTGTAGAAATCCTGCTAAAGTGAGTCATATTTTTATAAGATATTAACAGGTTTAACGAATTCTACGCCGAATCATTGAGGAACAGGATGACCTGTTGAAACGAAGTAAACAACATCTGCATGAACGAGGGACAGAAGCAAAAGGAACACAACGTCAACAAGGGAAAAGTATAGTTAGATTTAGAATATATATAATACAGCAGACATTTACATTTGTACAATTAAGTAACTAAAACACGATGTGGTATTGTCGAAGAGAGCAAACACAGAGACACAGACAAAAACAAAGCAATGCATACTTCACATGTCCACCAATACGTTTATCAGAATTTAATTGAGTGTTACTCCCCACCTCTCTCTATACTCCGCTTAGTACCTAACCTGTAGTTTTTTTTTAAAGAATTCCCAAGTTCTGGATATTACAACAGCTTAGAATTGAGGATACTGGTGCTCAATTATTCATAAGTAATGCCATGAGTGATTTCCAAATTATCGATAAATTCACGACTCACGAAGTCAGGAGTGAATTTATCTAGAGAATTTGGAAATCAAGAGTGACATTCGTTAGAACTATTTAACGAATAAAATTAAGCAATTACTCACAAATCATTATTTAACTATAGTTATTTTTAAATATTTGTATATTTAATGTAAACGGCGATGTTCGAAATAAAATGAGAAACGATTGGGTACGCTCCATTTCCTTCTTTTGTTCATCACTACAACCAGATCATATTATTTATTGCCAAAGGATCGAAATGTTGTAAGAATGCACCATAGTGAGAAATTTATAACCAACGTTATAGGTATTAATTAACTTCTGATGTCCTATTGTAAATATGTCAATTATATTTTTCTGAACGTCATTTCCTGGAAAATAATTCGTTTAAGAAAGTGCAATCAGTGGTTTTTTTTTCTTTGTGGTATAATCAATTGTTACAAATGTTTTTATCTCTCGTATGCGCTTACTGTTGACATTCATGCACTATATATACAATCAGGTAGCCGTATTTCTTGGAGGGTAAGTCACTGCAAGATAATGCTATGGCCTATTCAGAATGGTAAAAATGGCTTTCTTTATTATGATAAACTTTAGTTGGTAAATTCTAGGCGAAACACGACTATGATTGGTTGCAAACAAAAAAACATTGAAACGTGATTGTTCATAGATTCCCATTTGAGACATGAGTTAAATAGTCTCAGAAAACAGTTCTTTTTTTAATATCAATCATATAACATACATTTAAAGAACATAAGAGATGAAAATGGTCGTATCACAGGAACTGCGTAAACTAAGCGAATTCTTAAACAAGTCGAATTTATGGTCTGATTTTCTTGGTTTTCAGGACATACATTTTTTTTGTTAATTAAATGGCTTGAATCCCAATATCTGGCGATAAAACAAACAAGGCGGCCACTAGAGAAATGATTTACATTTCAGATTTCAGGTAAACACTCACACTCAACCGTCCTATTTCACTAACTTTTGGATAACACTTTTCTCGTTTTTACAATATCACATAAAGCCTATCCAGTTTCGTTGCGAAAAAATAGAAAATTGTTGCCGCTAGAACGATTTATAAATTTAAACTTAAGGTGAACACATACTTCGAATTGTCAAATTTTTAATATTAATTAGCTCGATCTTATCTTCATTGTTGGGTTTGGTTCCGAAAAAAAAAACTGCTGCCGCTAGAGCGTTAACACGTACACACGGTTTAAAATATTTTATGTCCCTTATTTAATTAACATATTTATACAGTGACAATAGAGCACCTGTATATATTATACTGTACCAGCAAAGAAAATAAAATATTTTGGATTTCATGATACAGATTTGCTTTAAAACCCTACATTTTTTATAAAGCATAAGCGATTAATTATTTGTCTGTAAAATATGACGTACTGTACATTACGCTGGCATGACTGTAAGAAGTTTGATTTGTAACGAACGCTGTGTTTTCAGAAATATCAACTGTTGTTATGTATCGGTCCAAATTTCAAACACGTTAGGACAAACACGTCACTTCCTTTCTTTCCTTGTATAAAACTGCGATTCTGGACGTCTTGACTTTAGTCCTGAACTGTCACGATGTTTGAGATTATTTTATATATAGTAGTAGCCATAATAATCGGAATCTTTTTATATATGACCAATCGGCATGTGTACAAGTCTGTTATGCTGGGGGTGCTCAGATGTATAATCATCACAGTTTTCTTGTACACTATTTTATTCAGTCTGGCTTTGTTCCAAGAAGGTATGGCCCGACTCATCAAGATCTTGAAGGAGAAGCAGGTCTACGAGTAAATAACAATTACAGGTAACTGAATACTTTATTCACGTCAGGAGGTTCAAATAAATACGGTCATTTCATCTTGAAGAATGCCATATATATTACATACGAATTTTTCAGATAAATGAGACATTTGAAGAACATTGGGGAAATACGTAATGTCACAAAAAACAATGATTGGAAGAAAAAAAAATCAATGTTTGATCAGTCCTTGTATTCCCCAGCATAACAAAACTAGATCTGTTGACTTCACTGCGGTATTCAACGTCTTTACAATGTTTGTCATTACTAGGCCCACCGTTGTGGTCTCGAGGTAGCGCGCTGACTTGTCACGCAACGGACCCGGGCTTGATTACTGGTCGGGACAGGCTCCTGGGTGAGGTTTTTTCGGGGTTTCTCCTGAACTGTAAGACAAATGTCAGGAAGCTTAAGCCCCAACGGTGCCCGAAAATCATCCGGCCATCATCATCCTTATCATTATCCTCTATCACCGGAGTGGAAAGTAACGAAATCTACCACACCTATATTTCCTTAGTAAATCTGCAAAGCATAGCATGTAAATGCTATAAATGCAGTGAAAGATCTGCCCTCGGGCACAATTACTGTGGATGGAGACATACGAATTTATCAGATAAATGAGCACATTTAAAGAACATTGGGGGAAAATAAGTAATGTCACAATAATCAATAATTAGAAAAAAAAGCTTAATTTCAAGATATGAGAAGTCATTGTATTCGATATAAATAAATATCCTAGATTGTGACGTTTATATCCATTTGTTATTTAAGATTTATTGTTTGGGGGAAATACGTAATGTCAAAGCAAAACAAAACTAGAACCGTTGATTTCACTGTATTTTACAAAGTTTACCGTTACTAGAGATGAAACCTCTCCTTCCAATGGCGCGAGTTTGCTTAAGATTTGAATAAACAGTAGAGGTCACTCTGAACAGCGATCAGATGTAAACAAGAGCAGCATTCAGACTTCCAAAGTATACATCCATCCATAGTAATTCTACCCGAGGGTAGGTATTTCACTGCAATCATAGCATTTTCATGCTACGCTTTGCAGCTTTACTAGGGAGTTATAGGTGTGGTAGCTTCCCGTTGCTTTCCACACCGGTGAAGGATGATGATAATGATGTGGTGATGGCAGGATGATTTTCGGGAACCGTTGGGCCCTAAGCATCCTGGCATTTGTCTTACAGGTGAGGAAAAACCCCGAAGAAAATTTTACCTAGGAGTCTGTCCCGACCGATCATCGAACCCGGACCCACTGCGTGACAATGCAGCATGCTACCTCGAGACCACAGCTGTGGACAAGTATACATCGGTGGAATTTAAAAGTTGTGCACTGACTCTCCGGAACATTTGGAGTGAAATATAATTAATTTAAAGTGGTTATTTTAAAATATTGCTGCATCCAGACTGTACAGAAAACGGCTCAACTGCACTTCTACTAGCACTTGATTTTTCATTTATATAGTTGTAAACTATAGCTCTTCTTCTGTATTTACTAACATAATTTAACACTTTAAATTTTTTCGAACAATTTTTTATAACATTATTAAACAATTTTGAAGTATTTATTTAAATACACAAATAATATTATGACACTGTTAGACAATATTGTGATGCTAACTGCTATTTTCTCCACAGAGTATATTACTTAGTTTATAAATTTTCTATCGCTGTTTTGGGTTATCGCTGGTTGGGTCGGCGTTAGGGAGTGATAAGTAAGTGTACACCCATTTTTAAGAAACGTTTTGGTAATTGTACTATTATTATATTTTTTAACATAGATTTGGGGAGTTATTGGAAATATTGGTCATTTAAATTTCATAGCGACCGATAGTAATCGAGGATGATAATCGATATGTGGTTCGATTGTGGATTATCACTGGCTCTATAAACTCTGGCGCATGCGCACTCTTGTTCTATAGGACTTTGAAAATATTTTACGCTAGTTTAAGTGCAGTTTTTCCTAGAAACCTATTCTAACCCCCCTCCTCTATGACGTCATGTAAAATTATAACGTCAACTATTCGCTATAGTATAGTGTATATAAATTTATATCGTTATTATTTTTAGATACCCCGTGCTGATTACCCGGAAATCTACGCATCCCGATGTACTAAGCATAAATGAGCTGAAAGATAAAATGCGTTATTTTTGAGTTATTCTTAAAACGTGAACATATGCTGTCGCTGACTTTTCTGTAGAGTTTTTTAGATATTCAGTTCTGTCTACAATAATTTTGTGTATTTGTTATGGTTTAGGCAGCAAAGCCATTTAAGCTTACAGAAAATGACATTTTTCACGTTTTTTTCACAACAGAAAGTGAGTTTTAAGGGTGAAGGGCTTGAGCTTTAAGACTCCTTTATAACCTGTAATCTTCCCTTGAAAATCCTGAACATTTTACAAAAAACCCATGGCAATCGGATGAATGGTATGGCAGCACATGGTTGCCCGAGAATCTATTTATCCCCATCTCCTTGGCATCAATGAGCCATAAAAATGGCTTTTGTGTGTTATCTGTAAAAGAGCAACATATGCTGTCGCGGACTTTTTTGTACAGTTTTTTGAGATAATCAATTCTGTGTAAATTAATTTAGTATGTTAGTTATTATTTAGGCAGCTTAAGCCATTTAAACGTCAAATAAATAATAGTTTTACAAAACTAAAACAACACGCTTATTAGAAAACCGAGCTAAGAAAATGAAAAATAATTTTAATTTTCAGCACGCCTGGGATAAATTAAAGTGGTCAATAAAAAAATCATCTCCAACACATATAGAATAAAACTAGAGTTATCAACAAAAAGAAAATGTTTTTACCATCAAAAGCATGGGGTGCTCAACATCAATTAATATATTTGATAAGACATATATTGGTAAAAGTAGTCTCTAAGAAGAAAACGTAAAAATCATAAAAAGCACCCCACGCTTTTAATGGTGAAATTATTTTCTTTTTGTTGATAACTCTAATTTTATTCTATATGCCTTGGAGATGATTTTTTTGTTGACCACTTTAATTTTATCCCAAGCGTGTTGGAAATTAAAATTATTTTTCATTTTTTTTAGTTCGGTTTTCTAATAAGCGTGTTGTTTTCGTTTTTTTAAAACTATTATTTATTTTTTATTTTTTTAGTTGTAATATTTTACAGAATAAGATAAAAATATCTTTAAATTCGAAACTATAGTAGTACGAGCTAAAAGTAATACTCCTCTAAAAAATATCCTCCCAGCTGGATTTGAACCAGCGACCTATAGATCATTGAAATTACATACCACTAGAGTTCACCGCTCTACCATCTGAGTTCTTACAACGATTGACTAAACAGTCGACAAGTCCGCAACCTATTATAACAGTTTTAATTTTTTAAAATTTTCTGATGATTCTGGCCAGGATTTTTGAAACAAAATACAATATTATTGTATTGTCACGGGTCTTTTACAAGTTTGCAAAGGTTCAAGTCGATCCAATGTTTCTAAATGGGTGAAAATCGTGTTCGAAGATACCGTTACATAGATACAAAGACACTCTTTTGATTTTCTGATGATTCTGGCCAAGATTTTAGAAAGAAAATATGAAATGATTGTATTGTCACGGGTCCTCAACAAGTATACAAAGTTTCAAGTCGATCCAATGATTTTAAGTGGGTAAAAATCGCGTTGAAAGATTCCGTTACATAGATAGATAGACAGATAGATAGATACAGGTCATGCTAATATAAAGCGTGTAAAAAGTATTATTTTTCCCGTTTTTCACTACAAAGGGTGATTTGTAAGGGTGTAGGAGTTGAGTGTCACAACTCTCTAATAGCGTATATTCATCCCGGGGATCTCCTGAACATTTTGCAAATATCCCACCAAAATCGGATCAACTGTATGGCCGCGCATAAAGTACATACATACGTACATACGTACGTACAAACAAACACACGTACGTACATACGTACGTACAAACAAACAAACACACGTACGTACATACGTACGTATAAACAAACAAACACACGTACGTACATACGTACGTACAAACAAACAAACACACGTACGTACATACGTACGTACAAACAAAGAAACATACGTACGTACAAACATCCATTTTTATATGTTAGATGATGCCACTGCGGCTGCTCTCACGTTTTTCTTAATATAAATATTAATTACTATCGATGATTCATATTAAACATAAAAAATGAAAACAATTACATACAATGAGTCAAAGTTAAACTAATACTCCTGTGGATACATTATTTTGTGTTAAAAAGGAATTGTATGCGTTATTTTTTAATCTAAATTTAATAACTCTGAAAAGAATTGCACAAATTCAAAATTGATGGTCAAACAATTGATAAATTAGGAAAAAAAAAAACAAGGAAGTACAGCTTTTGAAACCCGATGTAAGGTCAAAATATAACTGCTATTTATTTTGTTGCATTTTTTATCCAATGCCCCAGGTTGTCAATTCGACATTTCGTGTTACCTACTGGAATTGACGTAGTTGTAACCCACTTCTGAGGTTGGGGCGCCTGGAAGACGGAGTAATGGGTGATGATGATAGTGGCGCGCCAGGAGATTCCTTAATTCTAAACTTAATCTAAGGCGAATATGATTCAATATGATTATGATGGTCATATGATGTTCGGGGAGTGTTTGTGCCTTAGTTTCCTGACATTTGTCTTACGGGTGAGGAAAAACCCCAAAAAAAAGCCTCACCCAGGAAACTGTCCCGACCAGGGGTCGAACCCGAGCCCGTTGCGTGACAAGACAATATGCTACCTCGAGACCACAGCGATTTATTTCTTTTTTGTAAAATTTATGTACGAATATAACATCATTGTGGTATTCCCATCGTTTAATTCTTCGCAATAACTGTGGGTTATTTTTCTCCATTTTTCTGGATTTTTTAGTTCAGGATAGGGATACATGGAGAACGTGTCTCCGCGGCCATGAAACTAAGAGTTCGATAAAGCCATTGAGTTAGATATAAGTGTTGTAATAATGAAGTACAATAATACCACCAGTCTCTGACAAAGTGTTTACAATATCTTAATTTACTTGTTAAATTTTTTATTTACAAAATTAATTAAAATATAAGTAATTCATCTTAAAAATAGGATGGTGTACTTTAAGAAATGCACGAATGGGAGTGAAAGAGGGGCATGGAATCTTCCTGTAGGAAACGCAGAAGGAAATGCCTACTTGGCACACCAAGAATGAGGTGCGAGAATGTTAACCGTGATTTGAGGAAAGTAGATTATACAGGGGATCATTGGAAATCATTCGCTCGGAAAACGAATCTATGGAGTACTTATTTCCGTGCGGACATCCATTTTTATATGTTAGATGATGCCACTGCGGCTGCTCTCACGTTTTTCTTAATATAAATATTAATTACTATCGATGATTCATATTAAACATAAAAAATGAAAACAATTACATACAATGAGTCAAAGTTAAACTAATACTCCTGTGGATACATTATTTTGTGTTAAAAAGGAATTGTATGCGTTATTTTTTAATCTAAATTTAATAACTCTGAAAAGAATTGCACAAATTCAAAATTGATGGTCAAACAATTGATAAATTAGGAAAAAAAAAAACAAGGAAGTACAGCTTTTGAAACCCGATGTAAGGTCAAAATATAACTGCTATTTATTTTGTTGCATTTTTTATCCAATGCCCCAGGTTGTCAATTCGACATTTCGTGTTACCTACTGGAATTGACGTAGTTGTAACCCACTTCTGAGGTTGGGGCGCCTGGAAGACGGAGTAATGGGTGATGATGATAGTGGCGCGCCAGGAGATTCCTTAATTCTAAACTTAATCTAAGGCGAATATGATTCAATATGATTATGATGGTCATATGATGTTCGGGGAGTGTTTGTGCCTTAGTTTCCTGACATTTGTCTTACGGGTGAGGAAAAACCCCCAAAAAAAAGCCTCACCCAGGAAACTGTCCCGACCAGGGGTCGAACCCGAGCCCGTTGCGTGACAAGACAATATGCTACCTCGAGACCACAGCGATTTATTTCTTTTTTGTAAAATTTATGTACGAATATAACATCATTGTGGTATTCCCATCGTTTAATTCTTCGCAATAACTGTGGGTTATTTTTCTCCATTTTTCTGGATTTTTTAGTTCAGGATAGGGATACATGGAGAACGTGTCTCCGCGGCCATGAAACTAAGAGTTCGATAAAGCCATTGAGTTAGATATAAGTGTTGTAATAATGAAGTACAATAATACCACCAGTCTCTGACAAAGTGTTTACAATATCTTAATTTACTTTGTTAAATTTTTTATTTACAAAATTAATTAAAATATAAGTAATTCATCTTAAAAATAGGATGGTGTACTTTAAGAAATGCACGAATGGGAGTGAAAGAGGGGCATGGAATCTTCCTGTAGGAAACGCAGAAGGAAATGCCTACTTGGCACACCAAGAATGAGGTGCGAGAATGTTAACCGTGATTTGAGGAAAGTAGATTATACAGGGGATCATTGGAAATCATTCGCTCGGAAAACGAATCTATGGAGTACTTATTTCCGTGCGGACATGAAACTAAGAGTTTCATAGAGCCATTCAGTTAGTATTTTCAGAAATATGGTGCATATATATATATATACATACAGGGTATAATAGGACCTCACAGACTTAATTATAGGGATTATAGGTCAAGCAGAATGAATCATTTTTTGAGAAGGAACATATAGTCCCAATCACGTCATTTATGAGTTATGCGCAGATGAAAGTGTTCACCCGTGAGGGTCTGAATTGAATACAAAAAATTGTACTCGTAAGATTTTATTGAAAAAGGCATGTTTTTACAATAAATGTCGAACCTGTGCCTCATTGCATGTTTGATATCATCGCAGCAACGATTCTTTTTGTCGTATTCAAAACACTTATTTTTTTGAACACTTATTGTAAAAACATTCATTTTCTAATAAAATGATACGTGCAGAATCGTTTGTATTCAATTCCGACCCTTACGGGTGTGTATAACTCATAAACGACGTGTTTGCGACTATGTGTTCCTTCACAAAAAATGATCCTCTCTGCATGACCCACCATCCCTATAATTTTGTCGGTGAGGTCCTATTACACCCTATATATATATATGAAAACTTTGTTTAATATTTATGTATAAAACTGATGGGGTTATTAGCAAATTTCTACCTCGCTGCAAAATATATAGTTTCAGTTCCTTATATTGAATGGCCAATAAAACTTTGATATTGAAGTGACGTGTTAATGACGTAATACCACCCCTAGCCTAATAAGGAAGGCAGAATTACATTAGTGCACAAGTCGATAGTTAAACTGAATGGAAGTAAAATGTTTGTCATGTACGTCTTGTGTTTGGTATTCATGCAGTTTTGCTGGTGCCTGGTGCGGGTTTTACTATTCATTTTTGGGGACCTTATTGTCATTTACTACGATTTTTATATTAGGTTTTGCTAAACCTAGTAAATGTTATTAAAATGGAGGTAGAGGGGTTTTAAATTTATTTTATTTTACATAATGTCAATCTCATAGTTTCAAAGTATTTGAAGTAGGCCCTCTCTTCATAAAAAGAAAATTAAATTCATGACAGCTTTAAAAATTCGATAAGGTAAGACAATTATCTTTTTTGTATAATTTCCTAGTATTCGGTACGTTGTATAGGCCTATATCGTTTATGCTCTATTATTGGTGGCATATCAACGTACGATATGATACAGGAACCGTGCATCATATATGTTCAATGGTTCATCAGGAAAACAAATTTATCATAAGTAGTGATCAATTGTAATGAAATATTGTATATATTTTAGAACGTTCCTTAAATCCCCCCTGGTATTTTGAATCAACATTGTGTTTCTGCTTAAGAAAACTCATCATAGGCAGGCTATGGAATTATAGGG
Source organism: Diploptera punctata (assembly GCA_030220185.1). Lineage (NCBI taxonomy): Eukaryota > Metazoa > Arthropoda > Insecta > Blattodea > Blaberidae > Diploptera > Diploptera punctata. The sequence goes on along the minus strand of JASPKZ010007366.1, from coordinate 137,415 downwards.
CTGAAGTTACATTTTCTACGTATTCTGAAATTGGTTTATTGGTTTGGAAGAGACTTGAAAGGCTAGGATAAATGTAACTTACGTATAACTCGTTGCTGGTAGAAAATAAAGTATAAAACCATGAATTTAGGGGTAATTAACGAGCCAAATAAGTCATCCCTCCAGTTAGTATTGAAAGAAACCACCACCGATTTAATAAAATATTTTTGAAATTGTGTTTTTACTACTACTAAAAAGTAGTAGGTTGTAGGACTTTATTACACTAAAACTAAAATACGTACAATGTTGTTTAGTAATGTGGGTCGCACGGGCAGTAAGCCGTACGTGCTGTTGACAGTCCGTTAAAGTAAAATAATGTTTGGTAATGATATAACGTAAAAACAAACACGATAATATTACAATTAGATAATGATAAAATTACGTAATAAATTAGATTATGTAGAATTATTAAAAATGAATGGTATGGCATTTTTATAACATATTTATTCACAAATGAGTGTTCTTATTTTTCGCTTTTTGTCCAGAAATTTACACAAGTTTATGCAATTTTCTGGAAAACTAAAAAGTAAATAAATAACTGAGTAGATAATTCTTACCAAGAACAAGTGACTAAAGTCACTTAAATGATACTTGAACGATATCAGTTCAGTAACCATAGTTATGTTCGTTTGTCGTTAACAATATGGACAAAATCTGATCTAGAACATTTAGTTCTTCTACGCTAGGAGTTCCCTCCCTACTCATTGTATTTCGTTAGGTGAGCGAAAATCGGTTGAGGAAATAAATTTAGTTTAAATTTTATTGGATAATCTGGCGCACCAAAAGGAAATGTTGGCTTTACTGTTTGAAGCTGAGATCGTAAGAAGAGCATCGTTAAATAAAATACAAACTCAAACCTAACCTAAATGTAACCCATTAACACGTCTTTATATAAATAACAAAACAAGAGTTTAAAAAATCCAGCAGACTTTGATATAAAATTTATATTAACCCCAAATGCCTTACAGTAGACTAAACTTTCTTCGTCATACTGAAACTTAAAAAAAGGAGAAATAACAATCATAGGGCAACATTTTTTTCGTTAGGATTTTTAACTATGTGCAAATATGAAGTAGAACTCGCATGTTATTTCTTAGACATCAGAAGTAATATTGTCCGATATGATATTGCTTGGTCCAAAATTCTCATATTCATATTCTAGAAATCTCAGTTAAAGAATTCCCCTAACACCTCGCCTTCCTATTGTCCAACAAACTCCAACATAAGTGTTCGACTTACAAAAAGTGTTAACAAATTTTATTAGTTTATTAAAGATTTGGCATTTTAAAAATTAATTTTGAAGTTTATAGCAATAGGAACGTCAGGATTAGAATGATGTGGCATTTTATGAAAGTAATCATAATCATCATGAGCTAGTAAAATATTTGTATTTCTAAGTTTCATTTTTGTTTTAATACTTTTATCCAGTGGATGGGGGAGAGGTAATCACGTTAATCAATTCATGCGCGTTACTAATTAGATGACCACTTCAAGAGGTCAGTCTCTTCCCAAATCAATTCTCCATTAGATATGTTGAACGTTACAGTATTTTAACCACTGATGTAAAGTTCTTTTGACTTTTGTTTGTGAATATTTCTACCCATCCCGATACTCGAAAGTTCGGTAACGAACACACCTTACGCCTATTATCTTTTAGGCATAACTCTTTTATTATGAGAGTGACTATTGAAACATGAAATCGATCATTCTCCCTCCTGTACACAAAACTGAAGAGATATGTAATTTGTTGATACAGTAAATTAAAATTAAACCTAGCACTAATTTAACAAAAGGGTCTTTCTTTCGCATTTTATGTAGAATATTTTATCGTGAATTTGAAAGAATCGTCGGCCGAATTATGCATAAGCTAGATTGAAACATAAAATTACAAATTTTGATGGCATTTGGTCACATTTGCAACTTATCATTGCAGAAGGAATCTATTTCCTTTGATAATACATTTTGACCGATAAAACCGTTAATAAACATCTGATAGAATGGGTCGTGATAACATATAATTCAAGTAACAATGTTTCGTAATTTTAACGTGGTTTTTGGTTTCCGTAAATATGCCCCTTTTTGTTGGTAACTGGGCGTGAAATGGATAACAGAGAACAAAGTTTATTTATTTGCCATTTGTGTTGTATTTGTAGTCCGTAAATATCTCGTAGAAAACCGAAAAAAAATCTACTCGTTCATTGCTTATGGAAACATAAACATGTCTAAATGCAAGTTTGCAGGTTCAAAAGTTTAATATAAACATAGTAATGCATAATTTAATGACAATCTAATGTTTCAGGTACTTTACTAAACACCACACTACTTTATGGCTAATCTAAATGTGAAATAATTAAATAAGTGTACTAAAAGGTTCGAGTAATTTTTGTTAGCTATGTAGGCTTTTCTAGCAGTAATCAGCCTATGCTATCTTGAAATATCACCTAACAATCAGTGACGCTTTAGTTGATAGTTACTATGCAACAAAAACTATACTTTAAATTCTAACAAGCCATACTATCAAAACATAAGAGTTCAACAAAACATAAAATACACTCCAATGATAAAATCTATAATTGCAGAATATAACTATTTATTGATGTATAGACTTTTTCCCAAAGCCCACATTACTCTTCTAAAAATGTTTCCTCAATAAATAAATTTCATTAAAAACACAAAATATACCAACATATATATTAAAATGATCTGAACTCAGGAATATTCTAAACAACACGTTAGAGAATCAGGTTTATTAGCTTGTCTAATTAACTAATAGTTATTATATTCCTTTAAGTTGTGCCCATAAATCACAGCTACATTACATTCTTACATTATTCCTATATTAACTTCATTCAGTTATCGGGTATTTTCCATGATTTCTTCTGATGAAAAACCACAAGAACATTCCTTACATTGATAATACATATTGGTGTGCGTTGTTTTCACATATTTATTTGATTCATTGTAGACTGTTATTTGCATTAAAAAATCTCATGTTTAATCAATGTTACTGTTCTAGGATGGTTTAAGTAAATAGTTTTTTACAGAAAAAAGAGGGATTGTAATTTACATGAGCACGTGGCGTTAGTAACTGAAAGTTACTGTTTCAAATGTGTGTATACTGTTTTTTGTCAGAAGAAGGCACAATGGTGGAAATCTAAATTAGGACAATTAACAAGTAAACCTTCTCTCATTTGATACCGGTTTTCCTGAAACCCATATATTTTCTGGAGCTTATGTCACACGTAGACAACCTGTGAAATCGTAGGGGAAGAGGGACAAACTTTTAGAAGCTATAAGATCCCCAAAGTGTAAGTAACGTTTTGGAAATATGACGCCAAAAGTCGCTAAAATGCTCGTTTCACGTATTTATATGAACTCATAATATGGTGGGAAGGTGGAAATCTCAATATAAAGGAAGAAAGAATTCGTTGAATAGAAACAATATACTTTGGGATGTTGAAAATGTCTTGTTATAGACTTGGAAACAAAATTGATTGCCTCTTGCAATAGATGTGCAATTCATCAAATAAACAGTGAGACGGGCAGGAAGACAGTTCACAATGGGCACATTTTACAAAACCGATAGCCTCACTCTTTGTACACACATCAATTGTCAATGACTCGAAGCAGTAATCCATTGGCACAACTCACATTCTAAGTATCCACCCTTACAAAAAGTATACTTAATAATGTTATTGAAACGAGGAGCACTGAGCTGATATAGGGAAAATGACTGCAGGGCCAGAAAAGTATCGCGATGCCAAATGTGATCCTGTGTCTCGATAATGATTGTGTCCGTTACGTAATTAACTAAATATTTGTAGTGTCTGAAAAAATGAATTCCAGAGATTCGATCGTTCCCGTACAATCTTCAGGTTCTTTTTGTAGGACTTTACCATCAGGTACTTTTGATGCAGACAATGCATGATCTATGTAAAAAACAATGAATCCACTAAAAACAGAATTTTGTTCTGTCGTCAGGCATACTTGGCCAAAATATCTCACGATAGAACCGTTTGAGGTCTGCTTTCGACATATTTGCTGTTTTATCGTATATTCGGAGGATCTGCTGGTTTTGACTGCGGGAATTTTCCAGATGGCTCGCATACAAGCACATACGTTAGTACTTGACAGCAACATACGGGAACATACAAGAAATAGAGACGTAATTACGGGAATATGTCCTTATATACACACTTTGTGGATCCTATAGCTTCTAAACGCTTGTCCCTCTGCCCCTAAGATTTCACAGGTTGTCTACTTGTGACATAAGCTTTCAGAAAATGTATGGGTTTCCGGAAAACCGGTATCAAAGGAGAGAAGGATTACTTGTAAGAACAAACACATGCTCAACTTATAGGTTATCACTAGGGCTAGGATTTTATGCAATAAAAGATAAGATTGCAATGCAGTTAGTATATATTATTAAACTGTTTTTATGTAAAGCCAAGATAATAGTCAAAAGCCTTACTTCTTATTATACTATTCAACTGTTTGTATGTGAAACCAAAACAACACAGTAGTAGGTTAACTTCTGATTATAATACGTTGTAATCTTATCTTTTAGTACATAAAAATCATAGCCTAGTTGTAACTTATTACCCTTCACAACTACCCAGCGTGATCATTTAACTATTACATTTAGACCAATAGGCCTACATAATTATTAAAAATATACAAAATATGATCAAACCTACGGTAGATTAATAAGACAAATATAAGTTATGTGACTACCTCACTGGAACTATCGAACCCGTAGGTTCATTGCCGCGGAGTCATAAGCCACCATACATCCCTATCCTAAGCTAGTGTTTTCCAATATAATCCACGTCCCTTAAATCATACCTACTTACTTACTCACTGTCACTATCGAATCCGAAGGTTCCTGGCCGCGCGGACATAAGCTCTCCATACATTCCTATCCTGAGCCAATTCTTTCCAATCATTCCCTGTATAATCTGCTTCCCTCAAATCATAGTTAATGTTGTTCTCCCACCTCATTCTTGGCCTACCAACTGGGCGTTTTCCTTCTGGCTTTCCTACAAGAAGCTTCCATGCACGTCTTTCATTCCCCATACGCGCAACATGTCCTGCCCATCGCAGTCTACGAGACTTAACTGTTCTTATTATATCTGGCTTCCTATAAAGACCATGTAGTTCATTGTTATGTAGTCTTCTCCCTTAAATCATAGTTAATGTTATTCTCCCGCCTGATTCTTGGACTACCAACTGGGAGTTTTCCCCCTCCGTTTTCCTACAAGAACCTTCCATGAATGTCTTTCATTCCCCATTCGTGACACACATCTTACTTATCGCAGTCTAAGAGATTTAACTGTTCTTACCGTATTATGTCAGGCTTCCTATAAAGGCCGTGTAGTTCACTGTTAAGAGGTCTTCTCTGTTCATCTTTTTGTTCCAAAAATGTTCCTAAAACTTCATTCTCAAATACTCGTAATCTCCTTTCCTCCCTTAAACTAAAGGTCCACGTTTCGCATCCATATAAGTGGTAGAATATAAGGTATGCAACTAGTATTTTAATTTAATTTTTGACTATTCTATGCCAGGATAACTATCAGCTGTGAATATTCTATCGGAGAACAAATGACTAGTAGCGCCATGTTGACTAACGTGATAACATGTTCCCGCTAGAGCCAATTGCCGAACTGTTTATAAACATATAAGATGACTTTACCAGGGTCCACATACATGCGTGGAGGTGAGAAAATGGGCAAGTTAGTGTACACCATATTAGTTTAGCGTTCGCTTGATTGTTAGCGTCTTTTTTGATAAGATGACTACACTGTTTGAGAAATAAATATTTACATTAAAAGAATGGTGATTTTAGGGTACTTTTGGCTAAAGTTTATTTTATTATAAGGCTTTATTTAACTTTTGAAAAAATCAATATACTAAGTTTCTCTCGAGGAATTATTCCCATACTCCAGCAATAATTATTTTTGTATATTTGAATTCAAGTAGATGATACTAAGGATAGAAGCCCCGTTTGTTTATTTATTTTTACTTTAAGATTCGTGCGTATAGATAATTACAACTGTACTATTAGATAAATAAATGAACTAAAATATGGAATACTAACATTGATAAAGAAATCGCTATTATTGCTAAGGTTAGGAATAAAAATATTATGGGAATACCAGGTCGTCAGAAAATGTCAATTTGCTGTGAAGCAGCAACTGCAGCACCACAGCTCTGCTTCCCTCAGAACCCTCTTCCAGGCATCATTGGATCTAGCAACAGCTACCATCCTTAGATTCTCAGCTTCCTCAGATCCTCTAAAATCCCATCTATACAATGAAGTCTCGGTCGTCCCACATTCATTTTTCCTTAAAATTTACATTCTATGATTTTCTTGGGTATCTCATGTTGTCATTTCATCGCAATATTGAAACTTTAGTTCTGTGGCATTAGGGTAATAGTACGTAAGTACGATTTTACTGATTTTTATTTAGCAGATTATTATTTCAGATATACATAATTTTTCTTCCTCTATCATAACGGTAGCGTCCTTAAGTAATATATCATTTCTTATGGTAGATATCTCTTGGTCAGAAATAATGCAAATCTCAGATTATTAAGTTATTTGAATATTTATAAGCCTTCGTGAAGTTTTCAGAAATGTACGTATGTTTACACTGTGGCCACAGATTTCATGTAATCACATCAGGATACTTCTGCAACTGACATAACTCAGATATCTTTAAATCATTCTCCTTTGTCGCATATTGGGCCATATTTTCTTATTATATTTTTTTTCAAGTGAACTGTCGTGACATATCAGTATTTTACTACGAAGAATTTTCAAAAGTTGCCACTTTACTGGAATAAGATTCCATCCTTAACAATGATGTCAAAAAGCTAACAGAAATGACTGACACTCACACTGAGATTATATTCAGGTGGAATTACTCAACTAGCATTAGGTTGGTATCACGGTATGAAACGCAAAGTAACCGTTAAAAATAATATCGACGATAACTGATTAGAACTGAAATAGTTGGTAACCTTGTGGTTCGTTACAATATGAATATCAACACAATCATATTGTAAATAAAAGAATAAAATATATAAACGTTAAAATACCTGAAAAAGCATAAAATATCATTTTAATGAGCCTGGGGCTTTTACTTTTCTCACATAAATTTCCTCTGAAATTAACATACTAATTCTATCTAAACTTTGGCCCATATTCAATTTAGTACAGGGTACTGATTGTTAGATGGTAATAAAAGATTCCGGGCTATATGGCCGTGGTCTATAACTGGCGTTTCTTCCAGACGTTTCTCCCTCAACTGCGGAGGGCATCTTCAGTGGCGAGCGCTTCCAGCTGTTGTTTCCCTGTCGTAGACTCGACTGCGAAAGGCGAGCGCTTCCAGCTGTTGTTTACCTGTCGTAGACTCGACTGCGACAGGAAAACAACAGCTGGAAGCGCTCGCCACTGAAGATGCTCTCCGCAGTTGAGGGCGAATTCGCAGTCGAGTCTACGACAGGGAAACAGCTGGAAGCGCTCGCCACTGAAGATGCCCTCCGCAGTTGAGGGAGAAACGTCTGGAAGAAACGCCAGTTATAGACCACGGCCACATAGCCCGGAATCTTTTATTACCATGATTACCGGCCGTGAAAGCCTGCATTCCAATGATTGTTAGATGTTTATACTACTTTTTCGTGAAACGTATGTCTTGGAAGTGTAGTAAATATATCTTCAACTCGCGTCTATCACTGGTTCGGGTCGAGAGATGAGATGAAGCCTCTATATTTGAGGTAAATGAACGACAAGGATGTCGGCCGAATATACCTGACACACCGTCACAAAGGCGGATGAAAAAATGTAATGAAATTATGAGAAATTGTGAAAAAAAATGTAGCAAGGGAAAACACGAGAAACCCATGAAAACTTCATTTCACCCACAATCAAACCCACACGGAGTGACAGATTGATCTCGATACCCGTGCGGCGAGGGTCGAGGGTCTAACAACTGGCGTCACGGAGCCACCTTCTCGAAAATTCGAGGAAAAAAATAATGATTCCTTACCTTAGGCCTTCTGTTACAAATTTAGTATAAACTCATTGATATGATTTCTTCACGTACAACGTCACGTTATCATTGGATTATTGTGAACGCTATAAATGTTATTCCTACAAATGTTCAAATTAATAGTTGATTTTCGTTTTAATGCATTTAGAAGGTACACTATTCTTACTGAGCATATGACATTAAAGTGGTATTATTTTATTGTTTTAAAAACATAATGAATTAATCTGTTACTAAGTTTACCTATCTCTACCGTACAATGAAAGTTCCATATACTTTTGACAAAAACGTTCGATTTCTAATATTAAATATTAGTCTCTCCTTACCTGAAACCAGTGAACGACTTTGTCATTTTGTATGACGCTCGGCAGCAAGCTGGTTCGCCGTCAGCGCTTGTCGTTACCGGAGAACGGGTCTCTCTGCAATCGCACGTTAGTTTTCCTTTTCCTTGCCTATACAGATATGTATGTATGTAATAGCTATAATAGGCAACTAAATGACTTGTGTATTTTCAGAACTGACTGAATCAACTTGAAGATGAGACATCGTAATGAAGCCTTGATACGCAATTCAATTTCAACTATTAATCTTCATGGCAAAAGTAACGTTGGATTTTCGCCTGCTCAACATTTTACTTCATTTTAATGTGATTTTAATTTTTCAATTTGAATATTTTAAGTAAGAGTAAATTTGAAACAATATTTAATTCCACAAAGTAATAGACTTCATTATTACAAGACATTATATTGCAGTTTGTGATTTTAATTCTACAATTTGAATATTTTAAGTAAGAGTAAATTTGAAACAGTATTTGATTCAAAAATGTAATGAACTTCATTATTACAAGATTTTTTTAATGTGAATAACATTGTTTTAATACAATGTAGATGTGATTGTTTAGACGTAACTGCTCTTAACTAATGAACTTGAATTTATGTGTATTTTAGAATTGTGAACTTGAAGGACAGTTATGTAATTTCATTGTAAGTTTCAGAACCCTGTTTTGTATTTGATTCAATAAAGGAATGTACTGACTTAATTATCTATTTTTCTAAATTCTAAAACACTTCCGAAAACTTAAAAACTGAGTTAACATAAAAAACTTTGCATAAAAAATGTAAATCTCCTATTTTGTATGAAAATTTTTTCGTGGTCTTATTCAGATTTTTTGAATTTTTAACAATGTATTAACTTTTTTGTAACTGGTTCCTAGTGAGAATGTTACCATTTTATTTTTATTGCTACTTCTTCCTTGGTTTTCCTGTTTTTTTCCTTTCTTGTTTACATTTTATTTTCATTTTTCACCCAAGTAAAGGCAAACGTCAAGAACCAAGGTGGGGATTTTAAGACTCCTGCAATTGTCCCGGAATCGAATCCAGATCATCGGAGTAAAAGATACGGACTCTATCGACAATGAAACGTATAGGACACTATAATGTCTAAATACAACAATTAAATGTTAGAGAAAGTAAGAGTTAGGATTGCAACACAGTTTAGTGAACAATAATCTTTTGATTGTTTTTGTTTAGGTTCCGTTTGTACGAATGGCAAAAATAAAAGTAGCCGCACTCTTTTAGCAGGAAAATGTTATAACGCGTTGTTGATTCGTTGCTTAAATTACCGACATCGAATTTCAAAACCGCCAATATGACTTATTACAAGAAAATAGGATCCTGCAAAATCAGAAAACTACCTCACAAGCCTTTTTTTTCTGGAGAAATAACTTTAAAAATTCGTTGATTCTATACGAATTCCACTGTTCAAGTATCCACTCAAGAGAAGTCTAAATTTTAATTCCAAAATGTTCATACGTAATTGCACTGAGGTGTACTGGAAGGAAGAACGAAGAGATCATCTTTGTACCGTACTCATGTTAGAATAGGTCCATCTTATACTGGGGTCATCCAATATTTCTTCGTCATACTGGTCTGTAGCGAAAAATCTCTTTCGGGATTAGTTTCATTCCAGATATTGAATTTTAAGGTAGAATTTAGTGATGAGGTACATATTATTAGTGTACTTTCTTGCTGCTGGTAAATCGAACCATGTAAACAGTATAATTCATTGAAACTTGTCTACGGAATATCGTACAATTTTCAGTCCTTTAATTACGAATTTGAAATTAAAATTCGAGCCCACGACTTCTCGAAAAGTAGTTTTAAACACTACCGCTCGAGTTAGATTGGTTCAATATGTTCTCTGAACAGCTAATATATTATGATGGTGTTCGGGATCTATTTCCACCACCATATTTCTGAAATTCGTCTTAAGTGGGGAAAAACATCTGGAACTTGCCTGTGCGGAGGATCAGAACTTGGTTCGCTGTGACAGAGAAAACGCCGTTACCACTAAATTGGTATAGTGATTATTATTACTTCCACCGCTGTGGTCTCGAGGTAGCGTGCTGCCTTGCCACGCAGCGGGCCCGGGTTCGATTCCCGGTCGGGAAAGGCCCTTGGCGAGGTTTTTTTTCGGGATTTTTCCTCACCTATAAGACTCTGAGTAAGCTTAGGGCCCAACGGTCCCCGAAAATCGTCCGGCCAACATCAGCCTTATCCTTCACCAGTGTGGAAAGCAACGGGAAGCTACCACACCTATAGTTCCTTAGTAAAGCTGCAAGCATTGTATGAAAATGCTATGATTGCAGTGAAGGACCTGCCTTCGACAGAATTACTATGGATGGATAATAATTTTATTAGCTAATTTCTAAATAATGAAGCTGCTACGACTGCTTTCACGGTGTTTTCTTAATCTACATATTCTCATCGATGGTTTTTATTGGAAACAAGGAAGAACTTAAAAATTGCATACAGTGAGTCAAAGTCAAACTTACACTCTTAAGGATATTTTTTTATTTTGTGTTAAAAATAATTGTATGTTTTATTTTTTCAATCTAATTTAACTCAGAAACGAAGTGCACAAATTCAAAATGTAAATGTAAAAAGTCAGTGTAAGTTTCAGAAATGGGTTTCGTATTTTATTCAATTCACCGACTTGATTATAAAGCGCTTCCGAAAATCTTAAAAATAGAGTTAATATAGAAGAAGTAAATAAAAAACACAAATCTCGTATTTTTTAGGAAAATGTCTCCTTGAACTTATTTTTTAATTTCTTGGAATATGTTATTTTTTTAAATGACTGATACCTCGGAGAATATTAACTAACTCGCTGGCACTATCGAACCCGTAGGTTCATTGCCGCGCGGACATAAGCTCTCCATACATCTCTATCCTGAGCTAAAGTTTTCCAATCACTCGCTGTATAATCTAATTCCCTCAAATCATGATTGTTATTCTCCTACATCATTCTTGCTCTATCAACCGCACGTCTTCTGGTTTTCCCACAAGAAGCCTCCATGCACGTATTTTATTCCCCATTCTTGCCACATGCCTTGCCCATCATGGTCTGCGAGACTTAATTATGAGAATATTACCATTTTATTTTTTGCGTCTTTTTTCCTCTTGGTCTTCCTGGTTCTTTCCTTATTTGTTTATATTTTGGTTTCATTTTTCACTCATGTACAGGGCAAACGTCAAGAACCAAGTGTGGATTTTAAGAATTCTGCAACTCGCGCGAAATCGGAAGCCCGGCTGATCGGAATAAAAGGGTAGGGGACTCCACTGACCAGCGCTCGCGGATAAGTACAGTGTCAATCGTTTAAATAAAATTAAATAATTCATACGGATAATCAAAGTCAATCTTTCAACCACAGCTTAAGTGAGTAATAAGTTCACTTTTTTACCGTTTTTGGTCTCGGTTTCGTATGTATGAACTGGCGTCAAAAATGAAGTTAGCCGCGCCATCGATTCACATAACTGCAAAAATGTTCTAACGCATTTCTGATTCGTTGCTTAAATTATCGCCTTTGAATTTCGAAAGCGGCAGCAAAACTTATTACAAGAAAATAGAATCCTACAAAATCAGCGCTTCTTTCTAGAGAAATAACTTTCCAGATTTTTCGATTCTATTATAATCTGGCCGCCCCACGATCGCTGCAGCCACTCAGGAAAAGCCTTCTTCTGCTCCTACATCATTATCTCGAGTATTAAGCCTGTTGACTCATTTCAATTTTCACTCAAAGCTAGAATTATTTAAACTTGGTTCAGAGCATCTTCCTGTGTGGGCGTCCAACATTTCTCGCTCCATGTGGTTTATTAATTTCGCGCAATTTGATTTGTGAAAACTTTCTCCTGGGCATTCTATTACAAGAAGTTATTTTCAGGCGTTCCTATATTTAATGATTCGATCTGTAAGGTTGGAAATCATGTAGTTCGACAAAAGTCTTCGATTTTAATTCCATAATGTTCTTATATAAGTGGAATATTGAACCCGTCTGAGGTGGACTGGAAAGCACGAATCGCTACCATCTTTCCTTACGACTGATTGCACCTTTGTCTTTTCAACAGACCTGTAGTTGTGAAATCTCAACACAACTTGTCAATCATATTGATCCAGGCCACACGGGGTATAAGACTAACTCAAATACAAAAAACCCCCCCCCCCGTTTTAAACTCTACAGATCAATAATAGACTTCAACATCCTCATAACTTATGTAACTGTACTGTAATTAAAGAGCATGTACACTTAGGGTCAATTTCACCAACGGAAGTAACTGTATTACGCCAGTTTTCCCCGTATATAATGCATAGCTTAAACTGGCGTAATACATATTCCTCTGTTGGTGAAACCGACCCTTAGCAAACAAAAACGAGCGGACTCTGGATCTCGAACATTTCGAAGTTTACACGCGCGATTCACATGAGTAAACTAATTGCAGAGTAGAGATAAAATACGTTCCTCTTCCTGCAATGAAGATAATTATTTTACGCACAGTAAGCCAGTGAACGCTTAGCTCAGTGCCTTATGGCTTTTCGCATGCAAGAGGACACAGGTTCGATTCCCCATGAGGTCAATTTATTTTAAATGTTACAATACTTTATATTTTATTCTATTTAAAGAAAAATGAACTAATTATTTTGAAGTATTACTATTATTATTTTTTAAGATTACTAATGTGGGAAGGGGGGAAATTTGCAGATTAGAGGAAAATCAGGGCAAAAACCATATGAAGGCTGGTACGATAATGCGTGTAGGGAAGGAAAGACGAGCGGAGAGGGCTTTAGTGAGGTTCAGAAAGGAGGGTGGCAACTTCAATCGGCGGGTGTACATAGAGACGAGGAGACGATATAAAGATATAACGGCTAGAACCAAGGAGAATTGGGAGGGAAAAATCTTGGAGAGAATTAATCAGGCTATGAAGGAACGGGATGTTACCAAAAATTTGGAAAGTAATTAGGGAAATTAAATATCGTATAAAAGTAAGTAAAATTTCTCCAGAAACTTGGGTACTTCATTTCGAAAGGGTGTTTACAGGAGGGGGGAATTGGGAGGGACCGCGGCTATTATTAGTTGGTCATGACGTACCAATGCTAGACTCGGAGATAACAAAAATAGAGGTGAGGGATGCGATTCGATCCATGAAAAATGGAAAAGCTCCTGGTCTAGACGGTATACCAGCCAAGTTCTATAAAGAAGCCTTCAAAATTGATAAATGGACAGGGTACATAGTAGGTACTATTAACATTTTTGAAAAAGGAAGCTATCCAGATGAATGGTCCACATCAATACTGCATCCTATTTACAAGGGTAAGGGTGGAGTTAACAATCCGAACAATTACCGCGGTGTCTCTCTTCTGCCGGTGTTTGGAAAAATGTATTGCACGGTGCTATATAACAGGCTAAAAAATTGGATAAATGAAAATAATAAAATTTCACGATACCAAGCCATGTTCAGGGAAGGCTTCAGGACGGCGGACAATCTATTTGTCCTGAGAACTGCAATTAACAGATGTTTGAGTGTCAAACGAGGCAGGTTACACTGTACTTTTATAGATCTGAAAAAAACATTTCACTCTGTTCAACACAATGCCCTATGGCAGAAATTATGGCACCTAGGAGTATCGGGAACTATGATTAGGGCGCTAATGGGAATTTATAAAAAAGTGGAGTTCTGTGTTAAATATGGGAGGAACCATGTTTCAGAAAATATAAAGGCAGTTAAGGGTGTAAAACAGGGATGCGTATTGTCACCATTGTTATTTAACTTATTTATAGACGATGTTGGTTTGATGCTGGAAGTAGAGGGGATCGTTGCTCCAACGGTGGGTGGACGACGTATTCCTGTTCTAATGTATGCAGATGAAAGAGACTTGCAAAGAGTGTATAATTAAAATGATTGCAAGAGTTAGAAGAGAATAAATAACAAAGTAAACTAATCATAAGTTTTACGACTTATGCCTCTTTTCCACAAAAATAGATGACATGCAGAAAGGTTTAGATTTACTATCGACATACTGTACGACTTGGGGACTTACTGTTAACGTTAGCAAAACTAAAGCCATGACTTTTAAAAACGGGTCGGTATACAGCGGGAGGGAAAGGTGGACATACCGTGGTGAGAATTTAGGAAATGTTAAAAACTTAGTCTAATTGGGGATGACTTTGACAATGAATGGAAAATGGACGAGACACATCGAGAATGCAACAATGAGAGCTAGGAGCCGGACAAGCGAAATGCTTACTAATACGTCAAAATTGCGAAACATACTGATGCGTACACTAGAACAGGTTTATTCTTCGACTGTGAGAGCGACCATGCTGTATGGCTCAGAATTATGGGGAGGGAACGAACGGGGACACTAGATAAAATTCAACCTATGTTTCTTAAGAAAGTGATAAGATTAGCAACGGGAACGTCAAATTGTGGCATACTGAAAGAATTCGGTACATTTTCGGACACGATAAGGGGCAAAATTATGGCTATTGAGTATTGGTTGGACATAATAAACGGGAATCAGGACTCGCTTAGAGCAGAGTGTTACAATGAACAAAAAAGACAGTGTGTTTCTGCAGATTGGGTAATCGGTGTAGGAAGGGGATTGAAGGGAATAGGGATGGGTTGGGTATGGGAGAGGAGTACGCGGAACAATATATGTTTGGAAGACAGTTAAGAAGAGACTAATCGATATAGACAGGCAGTATATAGAAGCAGAGTGTAGCCAGAAAATATCGCTCACCCTGCAGACGGAACTGAAACTTTCGTGGGGAAGGGAGAAATATATTGACTCTTTGGATGGGGATGATAGAAGTGCTATTGCATGGTTTCATTTGGGGGGATGGCTGGCCCATAATTTAACAACTGATGAAGGCATTAAACTATGCCCACTATGCGATGACCATGAAAACTGGCAGCATATTATAGCATTCTGTAGAGAGACAGAACAACTTAGATTACAGATGCTGCCGGAGAGATTTCTCAGGTCGGATCGAGGGAGAGTGGCGTGTTGGGATCGTTTAGGACGGATCGAGAGTGAATCAAAAACATGCAATTTTTTGGGTACAGTAAGGAAATTGAGATATAACAAAATTGTAGATTAAGGATATATGTATTATCAATAAGAAGAATCTCAATATGGTCTTTGTTTTCGATCTTTAATTATATTATATAATAAGTAGGTCTGATAAGTTGAATAGTCTAATAGTGTATTTGATGCCTGTAGGGACGGGGGGGAGGGCGGATGAGCGTGCGGTGTGTATATGTGTGGGGGTGTGTGGATGTATGTGTGTGTGTTTTTTTCTAATTGGTTTTTAGCATTTTTTTAATATTAATGTACGGAATATCGATGAATGTAGATATGTATTATTGTGATTTAGTGTAGACATAGATTTTACTTATATGTAGCCTGTTATTGTTTTTTGATACAGGTGTATTTGTAGGTATTTGTTTATATTATTAGTTTTATTTTTTATTCATGGAAAAATAATGCACATACGGCCAAGCAGGCCCGTGCGCAATGTAAATGCATATGTATTTTCTTTATTCTGAAAAAAGGGCAATAAATTCCATTATCTATCTATCTATCTATCTATCTATCTATCTTATTACTATTGTCCATCATCTAAACGCTATTATTAAGCTGGAATTGTCCTGTATAAAATAAATGTTTTAAAGTAAGGGTGATTTTTTTTGACTCACTCAAATATAATAAATAAATCCATGAATATATTAAGCTATATTATATTTTATTATAGGTATATATTTATAGCATTTTTATTAAAACGTGATACTGCATGTGCAATTAAATTCATGCTGGTAGCTAAATAGTGTTATAGAGTTTACGAAGGCAGGAATATTACTTAAAATAGTGAAAAGTGGATGTAGATTACGTGGCTGGAATTAAAATCTTACAGAATGTATTTTGCGGAAATACAAAAAAAAAAAAAAAAAAAAAAAAAATGATCACTGTCGAGGGACCTGAAACCTGAATCTCATACATATTTCATTTTCATAATTGGATTAACGATCTATACTACTCGAATGTCGGATACTAGTCGCCTAAATCCTGATTACATTTTTTACTTTTACACAATGCACGAGAATTAAACTTTATTCTAAATGTCGCAATTTGAGTAATATTGTATACGTCAAACACTCTTAAATGTCTACAAACATGTCTCCTTCACTGCTCTTTAACTATTCAAGACGATTAAAACAGAATGCAGCGTATTTAAAACATTTAATAATATTACCTCCTGAATGACAGCTTTAGCTCTTCGAGCATACGCAGTGGGTCATAACAGGGACTCTGCGTATTGAATCCGCCCATTATCTTTTCTTTATTTTTCTTGCTAATTGTACATCTTATTTATCAATTTCAGTTATATTCCTGGTATTCTCATATATTAAGTAAAAAAAAAATTCATTTTCAGTTCGTTATACTGAACGGCCAATAAGATTTGATATTGAAATGACGTATAAATGACGTGATACCACCCCCAACCTAATCAGGAATATATTTAGTGTTTGACAGGATTACATTAGTGTACAAGCTGGTAACGAAGGGTCACGTCTACGCTGAAAGGAAGTACAATCGTCACTATGGTCGGCAAAATTTTAGTCTTGTTTTATCTGATCTTATTTTTCTCGTTTTTGGTGTGGATTTTTCTATGCATTTATTTGGATCCCCGTGAAATCCACTTCGACTTTCCATTTGGAATTAGACAAATCTAGTAGATTATATATAAAATAGAGATGGAGAGTTTTTAAATTTATTTTATTTTATGTTGATTTCATAGTTTGAACGTTTTTCAAGTAGGTCTACACTACATATAAGGATATTAAATCCATGGAGACGTTAAAAATTAGATAAGGTAAGACAATTTATATTTTCCTAGTATTCAATATGTTACATATTTCGTTTATGCTGTAACTAGCATTAGTGACATATCAGCGTACGATTTGATATACGAGCCGTGCCCCAAGAACACAAGTCAATTCATTATAGATAATGACTAATTATAACAAAATATTGCATATATGTTTTAGCAAGTTCCTTATATACCCAGGTAGGCTCAACTGCACTTCTACTAGAGCTTGATTTTTCTGTTATATTGTTGTAAACTATAGCTCTTATCTATTTACTAACATTTAATATTTTAAACTTTTTCAAACAATTTTTATAACATTATTAGACAATTTTGAAGTATTTATTTAAATATGCAGATCACAATATTATGACACTGTTAAACAATATTGTGAAGCTAACTGCTATTTTCTCCACAAAGTATATTACTTAGTCCATGGTTTTTCTATTGCTATCTTGAGTTATCGCTGGTTGGATCAGCGTTAGGGAGTGATAAGTAAGTGTGCACCCATTTTTAATAAACATTTGGTAAATCTAATATTATTAATATATTTTTAACATAGATTTGGGGATTTATTGCAAATATTGGTCATTTAAATTTTATATCGACGGATAGTAATCGAGGATGATAATCGATACGTGGTTCGATTGTGGGATATCGCTGGCTCTATAATCTCTGACGCGTGCGCACTGTTGTTCTATAGACTTCGAAAATATTTCACGTTAGTTTAAGTGCAGTTTTTCCCCCAGGTATTTTGAATCAGCATTGCTTTTGTGTGGAAGAAAACTCGTCACATGGATGCTATAATATTGCAGATCTGCATTTCTCATTTTGTCTATAAATATTCAGAAATTGGTTTGTAGTTTGGACAAGGCTACGATAAATGTAACTTGCGTATCATTTGTTCCTGGTATAAAATGAAGCATAAAATAATTAATTCAGGCGGAGACTAATGAGCTAAACAAATAGGTTCACATTCAGAATGTTATGGTGAGAAAAGCTCGTTTTAAGATATTCTAATTGTTTGTGTGCGTGGTTTTATTTATTTATTTTTTTGATTTTCAGATTGTATATGCAAAAAATTAAATTAATTTAAAGCAAATTTAAAATAATATTCTAGTCTCTACGCCCCAGTTAGTATCGTAAGAAGCCGCGACTGAATTAATAAAATATTTGACTAACTTCACTTCTACTTACTCTTGATTTTTCAGATAATCATAAGTAATGCTACGAGTGATTTCCAAATTATCGATAAATTCACGACTCAGGAAGTGAGGAGTGTATTTAACTAGAGAATTTGGAAATCAAGAGTGGCATTTGTTAGGACTATTTAACGATTAAAATTAAGCTCTTTACTAAAAAATAATTATTTGAATATAGTTACCGGTGTTTTAAAATATGTATATAGTTAATGTAAACGGCGATGTTTGTAAACAAATTAGAAATGTGAGGTTATGTATATTCACTGCAACTCGATCATATTATTTTGCCAAATAGGATCTCAATATTGTAACAATGCACACCTAGTGGAGAAATAATGTTGAACACACACCATCGACACTGCTGGTGATCATTATAATCAGTAAATTAAGAAACAGGTTAATCAGTTAATTTATTTTAGTAAACACCCTCGGTTAAAACACGGAATGCTTTTCATTATTGTTGCTACATTGAATGTATTTTGATTTGGAAAAAATAATAGTCTAATCTGTTCAGAATATTTATCACAACGCAGGAGTTGATAGAGAGAAATGCATGTAAAGAGCGAGTTGAAACACGACTGTCATTGTGTATAAACAGAATGTCATTGAACACGTTATTGGGTCATTGACTACCATTTGCGACATGAGTTAAATAGTCGTTGTAAAGGATAGCTCTTCTATATTCAGCAAATTTAAAAAAATATATTTTAAACTTTTTTCATACATTTTATATCACATTATTAGTACAACATTTTTTCAGTATTTACTTTCAATAACCGCATCATAATATTATCGACACTCTATTAGACCACATTGTGAATGCCTAACATGCTATTTTCAGGCGTCCACAGAGTATAATTACTTAGTGGTAGGTCTGTTTTTGTTAACTCTCTGGTTATAGCGGCTTTATTAAAGTGATAAGGTTACAACTCCCATTTTTAATAAACGTTAGGTAATGTTTAATATTATTGATAATATTCCTTTAAACATAGATTTTCGGGATTTATTGCAAATATAGGTCATTTAATTATCTGTAAGCGACGCGACGTGCTGCCATCTCTCATCCGCTGCACGATTAGTACGATATACCGGTTTGACTAATCGGTATGTGGTTCAATGGTATGTTATCGGCTGGCTCATCTTAATTCTGTCGCATGGACACTGTTTGTTCTATAGAACTTTGAAAATGTATCAAGTAGATTTAATGCAATTTTTCCAAATATATGTTTAAGGTTGTATTTTTAATTCCACTACAAAGTAAGCAAATACATGAATAAATAATCTTCAACGAGAACAAATGACTGAATTATTAGTTACTTAAATTAAACGTGATCGATATTAGTTCAGTAGCCATAGTGTTGTGCGTTTGTCGTTTACAATAAGGAGATCTGATTTAGCATATTTGGCTATTCTATGTCAGGATTTCCCCTACTCATTTTATTTCGTTAGGTGATCCAAATAGGCAAGTTACGGAGAGGAAATAGTGTAAAACAGATTAGCTCAGATTACTGGATAAAATGGCGCACCATAAGGATAAGTTGACTGTTCTATTTGAACCTGAGTTCGTAAAAATCATTGTTAATAAAATACAAAGTAAAACCTAACCGAAATGTAACCATTTAACACCTGAATATAAACAGTAAAGCAAGGTAAGAAATCTAGCAGACCTCCATATAAAATGTTTGTCAATCCCCATAGTCTTAAAGTAGAAAGGACAGTTTTTTTTATTGTACTGAAACTTTGTGATTGCAGTAGATAAAAATGACAAATGCAATCATAGGCTAGTATTTGCATTTGGTTTTTAGCTTTGTATGAATATGAAGTAAAACTTGCATGTTATTTCTTAGACACAAGAAGTACTGATGTCAGATATTGTATACATCTTGGTTCAAAATTCTGTTAGTTTAATATTGTAGAAGTCTCAATTAAGGATATGCCCCCCCCCATGCTGAAACTTCGTTTACTACTGTTCAACAAACGCCAACTTAAGTGTTGGACTTAGAAGACGTTTTAGCAGATTTAATTAGTTTATTAAAGATTTGGCATTATAAACATTTATTTTCCTATTTGTAGCAATAGGAACGCCAGGATTTAGCATTGTGTGGCTTTTGTGAAAGTAATCAGAATCATAAAAAGCTATTGTTAAAATAGTTATTCTACGTTTCATTTTTGTTTTAATACATTCCTCCACTGGACGAGGACAGAGCTAATCACGTTAATCCATTCGTGCGCGTTATTACCTATATGACAGATATTTGACCATTTATATAGATCAGTCTCTTCCATAACGAATTCTCCATTATATATTTCTAACTTTAGAATATTTGAACCACTGATGTATAATTCTTTTATGATTTTTGTTTGTTTGTGAATATTTCTACCAAACCTAGTAGGGAGTGGAAATTTCTGCGTGAACGCACCTTATGCTTTCTAACTCTTAGGTATAACTCCTTTACTATGCAAGTGACTATTAAAATAAGAAATCGATAATTCTCACTTCTGCATACAAAACTTGAAATGGCTGAAATTTGTTGTTACAGGAAATTAAAATTGAATTTCGCACTTAATTTTCAACAGCGATTTTTTTTGTTTGGACTTTTATGTAGAATAATATTTTGTGAATTTTAAAAACGCATAATTACACTTATGCGAGTTTGAAACATAAGATTACAAATTTTTATAGAATTTGGACACATTTTCCATTTATCGTGATTGCAGAAAAAAATATATTTCCTTTACTAATAACGACTTTTGAGTGATTGCCACTCATGCATTTCAGTAATGTTTCATAATTTTAACATGGTTTCTGGGATCCGTAAATAAGCCCCTTTGTTTTTGGTAACTGGAAGTGAAATGGATGACAAAGAACAAAGTTTATTTATTTGCCATTTGTGTTGTGTATTTGTAGTCCCTAAATATCTCTCCGAAAAGAAAATCTACTCCTTCATTTCTTATGAAATCATAAATAAAAGTCTAAATGCAAGTTTGCAAGTTTAAAAGTGTAATTTAAATATAGTAACGCATTATTTAATGTACTATTTGACGTTTAGGTAATTTTCTGGAACACCACACTCCTTTATGGCTAATCTAAATGTGAAATAACTAAATAACATACTGTATGCTAAAAGGTTAGAGTAATTTTTATTAGCTATGTAGACTATTCTAGATGAAATAAGTCTTAGCTATCTCGAAGTAGCATCTAACAATCAGTGACGCTTTAGTTCATAGTTACTAGGCAACAAACCCTAGACTTTATATTCTATCAAAACATAAAATAAAAGTTCAAGAAAACGTAGAATACACTTCATCGATAAAACTTATAAATTGCAGCATATAATAATGTTTATTCATGTATCGTCTTTTTTTCCAAAGCCCAGATTTCTCTTTCTCTAAAAATAACGTTTCTGCAATAAATAAATTTTATTAAATACACAAAATATACAACAAATATATTACAATGATCTGATCTCAAAAATATTATAGACAACACGTTATATAATTAGGTTCAATAGCTAGTCTAAGGGTCGGTTTCACCAACAGAGGTAAATGTATTACGCCAGTTTAAGCTATGCATTAAACACGGGGAAAACGGACGTAATAAAGTTACCTCTGTTGGTGAAATTGACCCTAAGTAACTAATAGTCATTAGTATATTCCTTTAAGACTACATTGGAAACACCATCTTGAAAGAATTAGTTCAAATCGGATCCCCAAAGCTGTTTATAATTATATACCAAGAGGACGAAGATCACTGGGCCGTCCTATGAAACGCTGGAGGGAAAATTTTCTATAGGATCGTAACAGGCCTTGGCCTAATACTTGGAAGGAAGAAGAAGATATTCCTTTAAGTTGTACCCATAAATCACAGCTATTTATAATAAGGATTTCATAGATTATTCCTGTGTTAACTTAAATCCGTTTTCAGGTATTTGCCATTATTTCTCCGTATGAAAAACCACAAGAACATTCCTTACATTATTAATATATATTGGTGTGCGTTGTTTTCACAATTCTTTGATTCATTGTAGTCATTTCATTAAAATGCTTGGGGATTGTACACTTTAACTTATCTGATATATTTTCAAAGTTCCATAGAACAATAGTGCGCATGCGCCAAAGTTTATAGAGCTAGCGATAACCCACCATCGAACCACATATCGATTATCATCTCTGGTTACATGTGATGTTTACGTATGTAGACACATTTAAAGTGTAACGAACCTAAAAGTTAACTATCTAACTCACACTTCCATCCATATTAATTCTGCCCGAGGATAGGTCTTTCACTGCAATCATAGCATTTCCATGCTATGCTTTGCAGCTTTATTAGGGAATTGTAGGTGTGGTAATGTCCGGTTGCTTTCCACACCGGTGAAGGATGATGATGATGATAATGATAATGAGGATGATGGCCATATGATTTCGGGAACTGTTTGGGCCTTAAAACTTTGCTGATATTTGTCTTGCAGGTGAGGAAAAACCCCGAGAAAACCTCACCCAGAAATACTGCCCCGACCGGGGATCGAACCCGGGTCTGCTGCGTGACAAAGCAGCACGCTTCCTCGAGACCACAGCGGTGGACAACACACACTTAACCTAATTAAATTACTCTAACCTATGGTGGATCCCATTAAATGCGATTCTTTTTACTCCTTAATAATCGCAACCATCGATAACCCATTAGTTCCAACTATGTAATATAAAAATTCTAAAATAAATTTATAAACTTTGTTTTAAATATTTTAAAATATTTAAAAATGTTACTAAATACAGAAGAAGGGTTATAATTCACAATAATAAACTGAAAAAATGATGGGTAACTCATTCTAAACTTGTTTTTTTTTTTAAATGTTTAATCAGTAATACTGAACTCATTTGGTTTAAAAATAAATAGTTTTCTACAGAAAAGGAGAGGGATTGTAGTCCAGATGACTATGTGGCCTTTATAACTAAAATATATTAAATTGACGAATTACTGTTTCAAATGTGCGTATAATGTATGTTTTTTTGTCAGATAAAAGCATGATAATGATGGAAATGTAAATTAGGGCAACTAAGAAGAAACGATACATGATGAACATGAACACGAAAGTTATAATTCTCACAATCCAGCGTGATTATTTAACTATTGCATTTAGACCAATAAATATTAAAACCTATCCAAAATGTGACCAAACTTACAACCTACGGTATATTAAAAAAGACAAATGAAATGTATGTAATTAACTCACTGGCACCATCGAACCTGTAGGCACACAGCCGCGCAGACATAAGCTTTCCAGACGTCCCTACTCTGAGCTAATGTTTTCTAATCATTCCCTGTATAATCCACTTCCCTCAAATCGTGTTTAATGTTACTCTCCCACCTCATTCTCGGTTTACCAACTGGGCGTTTTCCCTCTGGTTTTCCTAAAAGAAGTTTACATGTACGTCTTTCATTCCTCATTCGTGTCTCGTGTCCTGCCCATCGCAATCTACGAGACTTAACTGTTCTTATTATTTCTGGCTTCCTATAAAGAGTATGTAGTACACTGTTATTCAGTATTTTGTATTCACCTATCTGTTCATCTCTCTTTGCTCCAACATTTTTCCCAAGAACTTGATTTTCAAATACTCGTAATCTCCTTTCCTATATTAAAGTAAGAGTCCACGTTTCGTATCCATATAATATAACTGATAGATGACTACTAATTTTTATTTTATTTATTTATGTATTTATTTTGCTATTCTATGCTAGAAAATTACTTGTGAATAATCGATCGAAGAACAAATATCTAGTAGTGTCATGTTGACTAACGCGATAAAACACGTTCCCGCTAGAGACAATTGCCAAACTGTTTACAAACATATAAGGCGATTCTCTGCCAGGAGTCCACATACATGAGTAGACAAGTTAGGGTGAGAAAATGGGCAAGTTATTGTACATCAGATTAGATCAGCTTTCGCTTGTAAGTTACGCGTTTTTTTTAATAAGTTGACTACGCTGAAATGTGTAATAAATATGTATATTAAAAGTATGATGATTTTAGGTTACTTAAGGCTGAAGTTTATTTAGGGCTTTTATGAATTATTTTTGAAAAATATAAACATACTATGTTTCTCTCAGGTAATATCATACACTCCTGCAATAATTTTTTTCCGTATATTTTAATTCAAGTAGGTGGTACTAAGGCACATAATCCCTGTTTCTTATAATTTTTGTACTTTACGTTTCGTCCCGTATAAAAAATTACAACTGTTCTACTGGATACATAAATGAACTAAATTATGCGATATTAACATTAATAAAACATGCTGATATTATTAAGATTAGGAATACAAACATGAGAATGCCAAATCGCCAGAAAATGGAAATATACTATGAAGTAACAACAGTAGCACTATAGCCCGATTAGATCCTCGGCTACCCTCACAACACTGTTCCAGGCATCTTTCGTTCTATCAACAGCCACCATCCTTCGATTCTCTGCTTCCTCAGATCCTCCAAAATTCCTATTATTCAACGAAGTCACGGTCGTCCCACATTAATTCTTCCTTCAAATTTACTTTGCATGATTTTCTTGGGTATCTCATGTTAAGTCATTCCATCGCAATATTGAATTATTTAATTGTGTGGCATTACGGTAAAAGTACATATGTCCAATTTTAGTGATTTTTATTTAGAAGATTATTATTTCAGAAATACAGCATTTTTCTTCCTTTATCATAACGTCCTTAAGTAATAGCTAATTTCTTATGGTAGATATCTCTTGGTCAGAAGTATTAAACATTTCAGATTATTATTTGAATATTACTAAGCTCTCGTGAATTTTTCAGACATGTATGTTTACACTGTGGCCTCAGAATTGACATAATCACATCAGGAGACTTATGCAAGTGATATAGCCCAGTTATATTCACGAGACGTATGCAAGTGATATAGCCCAGTTATATTCGACATTCTCCTTTGTCGTATATTGGACGATACATTTTATTATATATATATATATATATATATATATATAATGTTTGTTTGTTTGTACTTTATGCGCGGTCATACTGTTGATCCGATTGTGATGGGGGTTTTTGCAAAATATTCAGGAGATTCCCGGGATGAACATAGGCTATAAGAGAGTTGTCATATTCAACCCCTGTACCCCTAAAAATCACTCTTTGTAGTGAAAAGCGTGAAATTGTCACTATTTTGACGCTTAAATGGCTTACGCTGCCTAAACCATGACAAATACAACAAATTAATGTACACAGAATTGAATACCTCAAAAAACTCTACAAAAAAGTTCGGGACAGCATATGTTTATCTTCTACGGGTAACTCGCAATAACCATTTTTGTCTTTCATTGATGTCAAGAAGATCGAGATAAGCAGATTCCCGTGCAAGCATCACAGCACACGCCTGGTGGTAAAAACACATTAACATTTATGTACGAGTAGCAGTGCACGCCGGGTATTAGCTAGTATATATATTATATATTTTTTTTTTTCAATTCATACTAATCAAGGAGTTAAACAATGATGCAGTATCTCTCCAGTTTTGTTTAACCAATACATCAATGATATAATAAAAAAATGGAACGAAGAAACAAATAAAGGAATAAAATTAAATAAAACATACTACTTGAAAACATTATTATATGCTGATGAGCAGGTAATAATAGCAAATACGGAAGACGAGCTTCAAAGGAATATTTTTAAATTACATAATATATGTGAACAATATAATCTCAAAATATCTATAGAAAAAACTAAGGTAATGGCATTCCAAGGGAAAAATCAAATCAGATCCAAAATAGTAATAAGAAACAAAATCATAGAACAGGTGAACCATCTCAATTATCTAGGATGTGACATTTCATTTAATTATGATAATGATATAATTAATAAAATAGCAAAATTCCAGGGAATATGTGGTACGATAAAACGATCACTAAATAACAAAACAACAAGAGAGACCCAATTGAAATTTTATAAAACATCGGCAGTACCGGTACTGCTCTATGGATCAGAAGCCTGGATACACAAAAAACAAGATCTAAGTAGAATAACGGCGGCAGAAATGAATTTTTTTAGATCTGTTAAAGGGTGCACTAAGGAAGACAGAATCAAGAACACAGAAATGAGACAGGAACTTGAAATATTTGCAATAACTGATAAAATAGATACATATAGACAAAAAATGGAAGCAACACATAGACAGAATGAATGAAGATAGATATCCAAAACAAATAACAAAATACAAACCGAAAGTCACCCGAGATGTGGGCAGACCTAGAAAGAGATGGGCTGATGTCGGAACGGGTCAACAGACCTAATCCATGAATGCAGATGATGATTTTTTTTTCAAATGAAGTCTGTCTTGACATACCCGTCTTTACTATGAACTTTCAAAATGTGGCACTTTACAGGAATAAGATTCCATCCTTAGCATTAATTAAAAAGAAAATCTAACAGAAATGACTGAGACTAACGCTGAGATGTATAACGAGGGCTAATTGTTTCTTGTCGGGCCACGTTGTGGCCAATTTCTATTATAGGTATTCCCTTGACCATTGACATATAGCTGTGTCTTATCACTATGTGGTGAGTAGTGGAATCATTTGTTAAATAAAATATTCACTTATTCTTCTATAAATTATGTATCATTTACTAAAGAAGTCTTAATAATAAAGATGAAACTTCTTCTTTCTGTTTACATAATTTAATCTGATGGCTAATATTTTGATATCAAATTAATCGTTATCTCTTAATTTTGTAAAATTCTTTAACGATTCTTCTCCAATTATTTAAATATTCTTCTCACTTTGATTATAATAATATTTAATTATTATTTGCAATTATTTTTATAATCGTATATCAACTTGCTTATAGGCTGTTTTTATTGTTATTGAAATTTCACCAATTTAAATCATATCATAAATATAATTACGTTCACTTGACTTATCTAATGAACGTTCTTTTTATATATTTTCTGTAAGTTATTTCACTTAACACGTATGTTAAATAAACTTGTATGTGGTGAACATTAAATGGCGTCGTTGTTTCATCATATACTTGTGGCCATCTCTTCGTCCTTTGTTGTAGATTATCATGTTGTCAAGAAATAACACGATTCACTCGCCCTTTCTCTCAATAACCAATCATATTTTTATCGTTTGGACGACTTAAGCCCACGTTATTTGAACATTCGTTTGTCGTAATCAATTGTAACTTCAGCATCTATTGTTTACTACAACAATATGTAACATAATCATTGTTACTATTCTCTTCGATGTTACAGAAATTATTCATTATATATTAACATTATACAATAAATATTATGTAATATAAATGTCTTTATACCATTATTTAAATTGAATTATTAAATAAATAGAATCCCAAAATTGTTATTAAAATAAGATTAACTTTTCCGGTTATAAATGATTGTCAAGTGGAATTACTCTTCTAGCATTAGGTTGGTAGCATGATTTCAAATAAAAACTACGCATTAAAAATAATATCGACGATAACTGATTAGAACTCAAATAGTTGGTAACATACGGTCCGTTACAATATGCATATCAACATGTTTATATTGTAATATATATATATATATATATATATATATATATATGACAAGATAAGAAAAATAAATGTCTGGATATATATATATATATATATATATATATATATATATATATTATATAAAAGACAAAAACATTGACGTTAAAAAATGGGACGGTTTATGGTAAAGCAGAGGAATGGAAATTCAGAGATCAAATACTTCAAAACGTGAAACATTTTGAATATCTTGGTACGACGTTGAAAATGAACGGAAAGTGGAAGAAACATATTGATATAGCATTATTCAAAGGGAGGGGACAACTTAATAGTATTCTCAGTATTCTAGGTAGAGTGCCTGATATTCCAGTTAGTACGTTAGAAAAAATGTATGGAGCGATGGTGAGGCCAGTAATGTACTATGGTAGTGC
Source organism: Diploptera punctata (assembly GCA_030220185.1). Classification (NCBI taxonomy): domain Eukaryota; kingdom Metazoa; phylum Arthropoda; class Insecta; order Blattodea; family Blaberidae; genus Diploptera; species Diploptera punctata. The sequence continues at coordinate 108,953 of JASPKZ010007366.1, read as the reverse complement.
GATTTGGGGATTTGAAAGAACGGAAATACTAAATAAGGTATATATGCATTTTCTAAAATATATTACAGGACTTAGTAAGGCCGTTTCTAACAGTGGAATTTTATATGCATTTGGGTTATTTCAGGACGACATAAACTGCAAAATTCGTTTACTCAAGGGCTAATTGAAGGTGAACAAACAATGCTCAGAGCAATATGTTACGATCACCAAATTAGAAACTCAAATATGAAATTCTGGACAGACGAGGTTAGGAGAGAACTCCTAAAGATTGGGTATGGGAAAAAAGGACTGAAAATCGCAAGAATGTGTGGAGAAAAATAAGGAGGAGGTACTTAGATATAAACCGACAAAATATTTTGGCCGAATGTGCGGGAAAACGATCACTGTTTTTACAAAGAGACCTAAAACAAGTTTGGGGTAAAGAATTTTATATACTTAATCTAGGATTTGAAGAGAGATCAGGACTTGCTTGGTTCAGGTTAGGGGCATGGAATTTTTTAAAAATTAGCGACGATCACGATATGCGAATATGTCCAATGTGCGGGAGCTTTGAAGACGAGATACATATATTAGGAAAATGTAACGATTTGGAATATTGCAGGCGTCAGTTATTAACGGAAAGATTTATAAATTCGAATCGTGAAATATTGGCATGCTGCGAGTTATTGGTAAGCACAGAAAATTGGATAAACTTGGGTAGATTTCTGGACAAAACGCGGAAAACTCATTCATGAATAAGTAAATGTGTTATATTGCAATACCATTACTTCTTAATAATTCTAATTAACTAAGTTAATGTGTAATGCAATTATATTGTTATCTAATTGTAATATTATTGTTTTATTTTTTGTTTTAAGTATATTATTACCAAACATCAACTTATTGTAACGGACTGTCAACAGCCCGTGCGACCCATATTTGTAAATAACATTGTATGTATCTTACCTTTAGTCTAATAAAGTCCTTATGTATATATACATATATATGAATTTTAAAATATCTGAAAAAGTATAAAATATAAATGTCATTTTAATGTATCTGGAGCGTTTACACTTTTCATCCATTCTTTTGCTCGGAAATTAACATTCCAATTGTTTCTAAACTTTACGCCATATTCAATTTAGATGGACTCGTATAGGGTAAAGGATGGTAAAGGATGGTAAGATAGTGATACTACTTATTTCGTGATAAAGTATTTGTCTGCAAAGTGTAGTAATATATCAACTCGTTTCCAACTCAGGTTCAGGTCGAGGGACGGGACGAAGCCTCTCTATTTAGAGGTAAGTGAAGAACAAGGGTGTAGGCCAATCATGACTGAAGCACCGTCACAAAGGCGGATGAACAACATAAAATGAAATTATACAAGAAATGGTGAAATTAAATTTGTGGCAAAGGAAAACGTGATAAACCCAAGAAAACCCCATTTCATCCACAACCAAACCCACATGGAGTGACAGACTGATCTCGATACCCGTGCGGTGAGGGTCGAGGGTGTAACAACTTGCGCCACGGAGCCACTTTCTCGAAAATACGAGGAAAACATAATTATTCCTTACCTTAGTCCTTTTGTTACAAATTTAGTATAAACTCATTGATATGATTTCTTCACGTAAAGTGTCACGTTATCATTGGATTATTGTGAACGTTATAATTGTTATTCCTACAAATATTAAATTAATAGTTGATTTTCGTTTTAATGCATTTAGAAGGTACACTATTTATTCTTGCAGAACATATGTGACAATGAAGTAATATTATAATTTTGTAGTTTTAAAAAAATTCACGAATTAATATATCACAAAGTTACCTAATTCTACATACAATGAAAATAAAGTTTGGTTTTTAATATTACATTTTAGTCCCTCATTACCTCACACCAGTGAACGATTTTATTATTTCCTATAACGCACGGCGGCAAGCGCTCCGCCATCAGCACTTGTTTCCAGAGAACGGGTCCCGCTGCAATCACACGTTTGTTTTCCTTTTCCTGTGCCTTGCCTATATAGAAATGTGTATATGTATGTAGATATAATAGGCAACTAAATGAGATTTGTATTTTCAGAACTGACGGAATCAACTTGAAGATGAGACATCGTATTCAAGCCTTGATACGTAATTCATTTTCAACTTTTAATCTTCATGGAAAAAGTAACGTTGGATTTCGCCTGCTCAAAATTTTATTCCAGTTTAATGTGATTTTAATTTTCCAATTTGAATATTTTAAGTAAGAGTAAATTTGAAACAGTATTTATGATTCCATCAAGTATTGAACTTCATTATTGCAAGAAATTTTTAAATGCGAATAAAATTATTTTAATACAATGTAATGCTCTTAACTAATGAACTTGAATTTATGTGTATTTTAGAATTGTGAACTTGAAGGACAATTGTTATTTCAATGTAAGTTTCAGAACCCTGTTTTGTATTTGATTCAATAAAGAAATGTACTGACTTAATTATCTATTTTTTAATTGCAAAACGCTTCCGTTAATGTGTATATGTATATAGCTATAATAGGCAACTGAGCTAACATAAAAAACTGAATCTCCTATTATGTGGGAAAATGTCTTCCCGGTATTAATCAGATATTTTAACTTTTTTAACAGTGTATTAATTTTTATGACTGGTTCCTCGTGAGAATATTACCATTTTATATTTTTGCTACTTCATCCTTGGTTTTCCTCTTTCATTCCTTTCTTGTTTACATTTTATTTCCATTTTTCACTCAAGTACAGGCAAACGTCAAGAATCAAGGTGGGGATTTTAATATTTCTGCAATTGTCCCGGAATCGAATCCAGATCATCGGAGTAAAAGATACGGCCTCCATCGACAATGAAACGAATAGGACACTATTAGTACCTATAACGTCTAAATACAACCATTAATTGTTAGAGAAAGTAAGAGTTATGATTGCAACACAATTTAGTCTTTTGATTGTTTTTGTTTAGGTTCCGTATGTACGACTGGCAAAAATAAAAGTAGCCGCACTTTTTAACAGGAAAATATTGTAACGCGTTGTTGATTCGTTGCTTAAATTACCGACATCTAATTTCAAAACCGCCAGCAGGACTCATGAGAAAATAGGATCCTGCAAAATCAGAAAACTACCTCACCAGCCCTTTTCCTTATTTTCTGGAGAAATAACTTTCCAGATTAGTTGATTCTATACGAATTTCACTACTGAAGTATCCACTCAGGAAAAGTCTAGATTTTAACTGCAAGATGTTCATATTTAATTCCACTGAGGTGGACTGAAGAACGAAGAGATATTTCTTAGGATCTAATGTTAAAATAGGTTTATCCATCTTATACTGGGATCATCCAATATTTCTTCGTCCTAGTGGTCTGTAGTGAAAAATCTCTTTCGGGTTTACAATTTCATTCCAGAGATTGAGATTTGAGATTGAATTTAATGATGAGGTACACTCTTAGACAAAAAAATGAATCATCCGCAGATTCTATCAACCGATCGTAGAACTCCGTGAGTGCTCGCAGAAGCCGTATTCACATCAACACGTTTTCAGCAATTGAACTGGATTGTTTGCTAGTTACCTCAGTGCACACTCAAGCAGCATGAGAGGTTTAGTGTGCTTCTGTGGTCGAGATGTTTAACAGACATCATCTGCGTTCGTAACCACACGAGTTCGATTCCTGCTCTACTTTTTATTAAACTGAATGCTAGAATAGCATTTCGCCTGTAATATAGTTTCATATTTGATTTTATGTTTGAGGTTTATGGCTTTAATGCACACACAAACGTGTAAAAACATAAATTAAAACCTTCTTCTAATAGATAAACTAGGAAAGAAAATTATATCTTCTAAAATGAAAACTTTAACATAAACAAAATCAATATGGGGTGTATGAACCCTCAGCATCTATTACCGCTCTCAATCTGCGGGGCATTGAGATTGCCTTGAGCCTATGTCCTTGTGTGTGTGCTGAGCTATGTAAAACTCAATACGATTCATTATAAAAATACTTGTTAGAGGCTCTTGTTTTGCGCAGACGTCTGCGCATCACAGTCTATTAAGTGCAATACATTGAAATTACCTAGATCAAACCCTGAATGTGGTAAATATAATTGTTACAATAACAACAATAACACTGATTTAATTCATATGTCAAAATAAAATATATTTAATTCATAAAATATTTTAATGCAAATATCACGGAAAAAACTGCATAATAGAGGACGCGAACGTGCGACCTTCATTAACAGAAACAGTGACTGCATGCTTTACCGCTGACCTAACGGGACATATTTAGTTCACGCCATTAACTCAGGGACTGCACAATTATGACTAGTTTCCTAGTTTGAACCCAGCGCTGTGCTGAGTAGGACTTAGAAGAAAATGTTAGGTTCAAGAGATGACTCATTTTTTGTCTAAGGATGTACACCCTTAGACAAAAAAGTCATCCGCTGATTCTATCAATCGATCGGGGAACTTCGTGAGCGCTCGCGGAAACCGTATTCACATCAACATATTTTCAGTAATTGAACTGGGTTGTTTGCAAGTAAATGCAGTGCACACTCGAGCAACATGAAATAGAGAGTCTGGCTTAGTGTGTATCCGTGGTCGATAGATTTAACAGACATCGTCTGCGTTAGTAACCTCATGGGTTCGATCCCCGTTCTACTTTTTTTAAACTTAATGTTAGAATAGCATTACGCATGTAATATAGTTTCATATTTAATTTTATATTTGAGTTTTATGGCTTTAATGCACACACAAAACACACAAAAACATAAATTAAAACATTCTTCTAATAAGTAAATGAGGTAAGAAAATAATGTTTTCTAAAATGAAAACTTTAACAAAAACAAAATCAATATCGGGTGTAAGAAACCTCAGCATCTATTACCGCCCTCAAATCTGCAGGGCATTGATGCAATCAAATTTCTACAGGTACGTGGACAGTCAGCTAGAGCATCCCAGACGTCTTGAATTTGTGTCCATAAGCTATCTTTCGTCTTCCGTGCATTTTCAGGCCAATTAGAGTTCATCTCTATTTTCATTTTAGTCCACACATTTTCGATTGGATTCAAATCTGATGAACGGAAATTTGATTTGCCTTCAACAATGAAATCAAATTTCGCTAAACACATTTCAGAGAGCGGCCATAGTTTCAACAATATCGATAATACAATGTCAATTATACACAGAGAAGAAAAAGAGACACAAAATTGACATTTTAGAAAAAATCGAAATTATTAAGGAGGCCAAGAATACAAACATTCTCAACGAAAATATGCCTAATGAGCAAAACCCTCTATTAGACATATACAGTTAATTCAATACTACAACAACTCCAGAAGATGAAGCATGCTTCGAAAAGCCTAGAGCGAAATCAACGAAAATTTCAAATAATTGAGGAAGACGATAGTATACAGGGTAAAAAAAATATAATTTAACATTGTTATAACCTCAACAGTATAACAAGAATTATGAATTTAAAAAGTATACAGTAATTCAAATGTCAAAATAAAATATATTTAAATCATAAAACATTTTAATACAAATATCACGAAAAAAATTGCATAATTGAAGACGCGAACCTGCGACCTTCATTAACAGAAACAGTGACCCCCATGCTTTACCGCTGACCTATTAGGAGAAGTAGGAGAGTCTTCAGTTCATGCCACGTAACACAGTAGCTCCGGGACTGCACAATTATGACTAGTTTCCTAGTTTGAACCGAGCGCTGTGGCGAGTATGACTTAGATGAAATGTGCGTTCAAGGGATGACTCATTTTTTGTCTAAGAGTGTACATATTATCAGTGTACTTTTTTGCTGCTGTTAACTCGAACCATGAAACAGTACAATTAAGTGAAACTCGCTTAAGGAATATCGAACAATGTTCAGTCTTTTAATTACGAATTCAAAATTAAAATTAGACCTCTCGAAAAGTAGTTTCAAACGCTACCGCTTCATTTAATTCTATTAGTTTAATATGTTTTTGAACAAAGTTAATATATGAATGATTATGATGGTGTTCGCAATATATTTCCGCCCCGATACTGAAATTCGTCTTAAGTGAGGAAAAACTTCTGGAACTTGCCTGTGCGGAGGATCAAAACTTGGTTCGCTGCGACACAGAAAACGCCGTTATCACTAAATTAGTATAATAATATTAGCCAATTTCTAATTAATGAAACTACTATGGTTGCTTTCACGGTGTTTTCTTAATATACATATTGTCATCGATGGCTTTTATTAGACTCGGAAAAAAATTAAAAAATTGCATACAATGAGTCAAAGTCAAACTTAAACTCTTGAGGATATATTTTTTTTTATGTTGTTTTAGAAATAATTGTATGTTTTTTTAAATCTAAATTAATAACTCAGAATCGAAGTGCACAATTTTAGAATGTAAAATGTAAATGTCAGTTTCAGAACTGTGTTTCGTATTTTATTCAAAATAAGGAAATTAGCTGACTTATTTATTTTCTAATTATAAAACGCTTAAGAAAACCTTATAAATTAATATAAAAAAATAATTAAAAAACCACAAATCTAGTATTTTGTAGGAAAATACCTCCCTGAACTTTTTTTTAATCTCATAGAATATATTAGTTTTTTAAAATTATTATTGATACCTCATGAGAATATTAACTAACTCACTGGGACTATCGAACTCGTAGATACATAGCCTCGCGGACATAAGCGCTCCATATATCCCTATCCTGAGCTAAAGTTTTCCAATCATTCGTTGTATAATCTACTTCCCTCAAATCATGGTTAATGTTATTCTCCCACCCCATTCTTACACTATCAACTGCGCGTTCTCCTTCTTTTTTCTAAAAAAGACTCCATGCACCTATTCACTCGCAATTCTTGCCACAAGCCTTGCCCATCGCGGTCTACGGGACTTAATTGTGAGAATATTACCATTGTATTTTTGCTACTTTTTCCCCCTTGGTCTTCCTGGTTTTTCCCTTTTTTGTTTACATTTTCTTATCATTTTTCACTAAAGGGCAAACGTCAAGAACCAAGGTGTGGATTTTAAGAATTCTGCAATTAGCCCGAAATCGAATCCAGGTTATCGGAGTAAAACTTAGGGACTCCACAGACCATGTCACGGATACTACACTATTAGTGGCTATTATGTCTAAATACAATTAATAATTGATAGGGAGGGTAAAAGTTAAGATTGCAACACAGTTTAGTGAGTAATAATACTTTTGTTTTTGTCTCGGTTCCGTATACATGAAGGTTGCCGCACTCTTTAACATTGTAACGCATTGCTGATTCGTTGCTTAAATTATAATAATAATAATAATAATAATAATAATAATAATAATAGCTTTATTTTACCTGGCAGAGTTAAGGCCTTAAGGCCTTGTCTACCACTCAACCAGGTTTAAAAAAAATACAAACAAAAAATAGTCTTAAATCTAAATTACAATATATATATATAAACGATTACAAGTTATGAATACAATACAATTAATATTTATAATGTATTTTGATTTACTCTAAATTTAACGAATTAAATATATAATATGTACAATATATATAAAAAACAGGAAAAGATTAATGACATAGTATAAAATTAAATAAATAGAGAAAAATTAATTATTAGACAACAGGTAACTGTATAAGCGTGACTTAAAGGTACCAAGTGTGCGGCAACCCCTGATATCTTGAGGAAGGAGATTCCAGGAGCGGGCAGAGGCTACTGTGAAGGAAGTAGAATAGGAGGAAGTGCTATGAAGAGGAATTGTTAGCAGACTGCTATCTTGTGATCTAGTGTCAATATTGTGGTAAGAGGATAACTTCTCAAATCTAGACGCCAGGTAAGTAGGGATGTAGGAATTCAGAAGCTTGAAAAGTAGTGAAAGAGAGTGCAATTTACGTCTGTCAGTAAGACGGAGCCAAGAGAGGTTATTAAAGTGTTCGGAAATATGGTCATAACGGCGGATATTGAAAATGAATCGAACGCAAGCATTATGAACACGCTGCAGTCTCTGCGACAAGTCATAGTTTAGATCATTATATATAATGTCACAATAATCGAAGTGTGGTAACACAAGATTCTGCACAAGGATTTGTTTTAACGAAACTGGGAGAAAATTCTTTAAACGTCTAAGATAATGTAAGATGGAGAAAGTCTTTTTACATATGTGTTTCACTTGTGTTTGCCAGGTTAAATTTGCGTCTAGATGTAGTCCAAGATCTATTACTGAAGAAGAATAAGGGATGATTATATTATTTATAGTAATGTTTGGTAGTGTAGATATGTCAAAGGTTGTAAGCAGTCTCTGTTGTCCCATTAGAATTACTTGTGACTTGTTAGGATTTAGATTTAGACCGATACTTGAAGACCAGTTAAAGATGGATATGAGATCGTCATTCATTTTTGTCAAGCTGTTATAGAGAGAATGAGGAGGTGAATGTAGGTAAATTTGGAGATCATCAGCGTAGAGGTGATAACGGCAGTGCTTTAGTACAGTTGGCAAGTCATTTATGTAGATTGAGAAAAGAAGAGGTCCGAGAACACTGCCCTGGGGGACTCCAGCCGGCACGTTGCGCCAAGACGAAGATCTAGAGTTTAATGAAACGTATTGTTGACGACCGTGCAGGTATGAGTCGAACCAGGATACAGCGCTGTCAGACAAGTGTAGGTGCTTGAGCTTTATCATAAGTAAGTCGTGGTCTACTGTGTCAAAAGCTTTGCTGAAGTCAAGTAAGGTTAAAAGAGTCAATTGACGTCTGTCCACGGCTTCACGAATATCTTCAGTAATTTTTAGCAAAGCTGTGGTTGTGCTATGACCATATCTAAAGCCGGATTGATAAGGATCAAGGAGGTGATTTTCTTGGAGATATTCAGTCATTTGCTTATGTACAATATGTTCCAGGGCTTTAGATAATGTCGGAAGGATGCTAATCGGTCGGTAGTCATTACAGTTAGCAGGTGTACTTATTTTTGGTATAGGCCGAACTCTAGACTGTTTCCATACAGTAGGGAAGATAGAAGTTATAAGGGAAGCATTAAAAATATGAGTCACTGTGGGTAGTATAATGTCAATGATTTTATTTTAGCATTAAAATGCTGATGTTATCTGTTCCTTGTGCATTGGATTTAATGCGCTTGAGTGCTTTTTTAAACCGTATATAGGCGACACGCGACAAAATGTCGTTTAATTAAAGTGAAATTTATCTCTTCATATATGGGGGGATGGGGATAAGTCTTTAAGAATGTCTGTTTTAGTCTTGTTGGTATGGAGGGGGTATGGTCATGGGTATTGAGGTAAAATGTTCATTTAAGTCATCTACAGAAATGTCTATAGAGTCAGGTTGAGGGATTCAACTGTCTAAGTCCCATTGCACGGAGATTTCGCCAAGTGTCCCGGATTTGCAATGATTTCAGGTCCGATTATACTGTGGGCGTGTCGTAGTTTGGGCATTGCGTATAGTTTGTGTAGTTGTGTTTCTAAGTTGTTTGTACAGTGGCCAGTTTCTCGTCATTTTTATGTCGTCTGTATGGTCGGTATGCTTTGTCTCGTTTTGACATAAGTTCACGTATTGAGTCATTCATCCAGGGTGCCGGGGGCGCGACGGAAAAATCGTCGGGTTTTTACTGGTGCATGTCTATATTATAGTTGTAATATCAGTGTATTAAATGTGTCTACTTTTTCATAAAACTGATAGCAGATGCCATATTGTTGTACCAAGGTGGTAGTTCTAAAGCGTCTGATTTTTAGTTTAGTATCGTCTATGTTCTTGTAAATTTCTGTTATGTAATCCATTTTTTCTTTAGAGAGTATTTTAGGACATTGGAGTGAGCTATTCTACGAATACAATGTCATGAGCAGATATGCCGGGAGGCAGGAATTTGTCCATATGACAGTACTTTCTGTGGATGTGTATAGTCCACTATGAAGTCCAAGTAGAGTGTCGGTATTAGCAGTATGATGTGTGGCAGAGATAGGAACAATTGTCATATTTATTAAGCTTTGGAACATATTTTTAAGTTGTATGGCTGGTGAGTCAGTCTGAGAAGAAGATTTGTATAAAAATCGCCCTGCGGACAAATAAACGTGATTCATTAAGACGGTAATGGAATTCGTTCAGAGCGTTTTCTAGATTCCGAAAGGTGCCTTATTTTTGGAGGTTTGTATACAATGCATAAGAGACATTTTTTTAGACTGGCTTGAATTTCTACCAATAAGAACTCGGGGCGAGCGGAATATACAGAAGGGGACTTGTGGACAATTCTTGGATTAAGCTCATTTGATATAAAGGCACAAACTCCTCCACCTCTTTTATCTATTCTGTCATTTCTGAGCAATGTATATCCGTCTAGGTGAACAAGGGACGAAGGTATGGAAGGGGTCAGCCAGGTTTCCGAAATTAAAATGGCGCTCAGTCCAAGAGATGAAAATATGGTTTCAAACTCATCAAAGTGGGACAGAATGCTTTGTGAATTTACGTGAGCGATTTTAAGTGATGATTTATCAATAGAAAATGCATTCTTAAGTAGACTAGTAGTATTTGTTGTTGGAGGGGATGGTTGGGATTGAGGAATGTTGCTACCTGCGTTAAAAGTTGTCTGCACAATAAGAGGGTGATTGGAGAAGGTGAGTGAGTCAGAGGTTGCAAACATGTCTTCATTTGTCAGCTCAATGTTGCCAATAGCAGAAAGTAAAAATAAACTATGTACTGTAATAACTCTAATAAAATTAAAATAATTTAGCTAAACAAAGAACTTAAATTAAAATAAAACAAGTAAGTTGTCCTAAATAAAAATAATAAACTTAAAACTTACCTAAATTAGAAATAAATTAACAATATAATTGTTAGCAAAGAAAAGACAAAGTAAACATATTTTACACTCAGGTCCTATCTAGTTGATATCCGTAGAAGATCTAATTTTGCGTTTTTCGCCATTCACTTTAGCTATGACGGCACCGTCCATTGTCCATACATTTTGAATACCGTATTTCTGTATACTCTCTTGTAGCAGGCGATAGCGACACTTCGTTAGGTCCTCGCGAACAGTGACCCCACTTCCTTTCAACTTTTTCTTGCTTAGAAAACTTCACTGCGCTTGCGGTAACTAACAAATTTCACTATTATAGCCGCGGTCTTTCAGCATTACTAACACCAACACGGTGACTTCTGTCAATGTCAGTCACTGATAAATCGACACCGATTTTTTTGGCCACCTCGATGGCTTTCTGGTCAGTGTCCTCTCCGGCCTCTTCTTTTACACCAAAATTCCTGAGGCATTGACGTCTCTGGTTCTGTTTCTAAGAGTCGTCTATTTTGGGTTTCATAACACCTCAATCTTTCTGTCTTTTTCATCGAGGGTCTTTTTCAGATCCTCAATTACTTTAGTGTTGTCCTGGATGGTCTTCTGCAGTTCCGCCACCCACTACTGGTCCCGCAACATGGACACAAACACCTGCAGAGTGCCGGGATCCTGTAGCGCCTCTTTCACCACACGTTTCACAGCTTCCTCCGTAGAACTTGTCGAATCATTGTTAGAATTACGTGTGTTTTTTCCCATGTTGTTAAATGTACACACTTTTGACACTAACTAATATAAATTTAAACTTAAACTCACTACGAATATACAACTTTAGCTATGAAATAACGAAGGCACCTGCTGAAAAATAACTTAAAACCTGGAGCGTAACTTGTGCGTGTTAGTAGCTAGCCGCCATGACACATACAGCCATTATTATTATTATTATTATCGCCTTTGAATTTTAAAAGCGGCAGCAGGAATTATTACAAGAAAATAGGATCCTGCAAAATCAGCAAACTACCTCTCCAGCGCTTCTTCCTGGAGAAATAACTTTCCAGTTCTTCGAATCTATTATAATCTAACTATCGAGACATACACACAAGAAAAGTCTTCTTCTTCTTCGTCATCATCTAAGGATTAGGACTGTTGACTCGTTTCGGTTTCATCAAAGCTAGTATTATTAAAATTGTTCAGACCATCTTCTGTGTGGGCGTCCAACATGTCTTCTTCCGTGTGGTTTATAATTCAGCAATAATTTTGGAAATCTTTCTTCTGTCATTCTTTTAAAAAGTTCTTCCCAGGCGTTCTTATATTTAATTATTCGATCTGTAAGTTTGGAAATATTTAGTTCGAGAAAAATCTGGATTTTAATTCTAGAATGTTCATATTTAAGGGAATATGAACCTCTGAGGTGGACTGAAGAACGATTACATTTTTCTTACGACTTACTTTGTTTCAAACAGACCAGTAGTTGTGAAATCTCAACACACTTGTCAATCGTATTGATCAGCACAACACAGTGTATAAGGCTACTTCAAATACATGTTTTAAACTCTACAAGATTAATAGACTTCAACTATTATTAAGCTGGAATATGCCTATACAAACTAAATATTTAAAATTAAGTTTGAATTTTTCTCTCACTCAAACTTAATAAATAAATAATTAAATAAATCAATGAATATATTAAGCTAAATTATATTTTATTATATAAATTTATAGCATTTTTATTAAAACGTGATACTGCATATACGATTAAATTTATACTAGTAGCTAAATAGCAGGAGTATTACCTAAAATAGTGAAAAATGGATGTAGATTACGTGGCTGAAATTACATGTTGTAGAATGTATTTTGCGGAAATACAAAAAATAAAAAGTAATCACTGTCGAGGGATTTGAAGTCTGGATCTCATACATATTTCATTTTCGTAATTGGTTTAACGATCTACACTACTCGAATGTCGGATACTAGTAGCATAAATCCTGGTTGTCTTATTTACTTTTACATTATGCACGAGAATTGAACTTTATTCTAAATGTAGTAATTTGTATAATATTGTATACATCAAACATTCCTAAATATCTACAAACATGTCTCCTTCACTGCTCTTTAAGTGTTTGAGACGATTATAATAGAATACAGCGTATTTAAAACATTTAATAGTGTGTTACCTCGTGAATCACAGCTTTAGCTCTTCGAACATAAGCAGTGGGTCATAACAGGGACTCTGCGTTTTGAATCCGCTCATTCTTTTTCCTTAATTTGTTTTAGCTTAGTGTACATCTTATTTATCAATTTCAGTTATATATCTGTTATACTCATGTAATAAGTAAAAATCATTTTCAGTTTCTTATACTGAACGGCCAATAATATTTGATATTGAAATGACGTATTAATGACGTGATATCACCCCCAGCCTAATCAAGAATGTATTTAGTGTCTGGCAGGATTACATTAGTGCGCAAGCTGGTAACGAAGGGTTACGTCTACGCTGAAAGGAAGTACAATCGTCACTATGGTTGACATAATGTTGGTCTTGTGTTTTCTGTTTCTATTTTTCTGGTACTTGGTGGAGATTCTTCTATACAGTCATTGGGATCTCGATGAAATCTACTTCGACTTTCCTTTCAGAATTAGACATATCTAGTAGATTATATTAAAAGAGAGATGGAGAGTTTTTAAATTCATTTTATTCTACTAGATGTTAAATTCGTAATTTCAAATTATTTCAAGTATGTCTACTCCACTTATAAGAAAATAAATCCATGGAGGCGTTAAAGATTGTATAAGGTAAGACAATTTATATTTTCCTAGTATCCGATACGTTAAAATTTTCGTATATGCTGTAACTAGTATTAGTGACATATGATTTGATACACGAGTCGTGCTTCCTGTATGTTCAATGGTACACTGAATCCCCAAGAAAACAAGACAATTCATTATAAATAATGACTAATTATAATAAAATATTGCATATATTTTTTAGCAAGTTCCTTATATACTCAGGTATTTTGAATCAGCATTCTTAACATTCAGAATGCTGTGGCGAGAAAAGCTTGTTTTTTTTAAGATATTCTAATTGTTTGCGTATGTGTCTTTTTTAGATTTTCAAATTCTATATGCATAAAATTAAATTAATTTAAAGCTAATTTAAAATAATGTTCTAGTGATCGCTCCAGTTAGTATCGAAACAAGCCGCCTCTGATTTAATGAAATATTTGACTGAACTGCACTTCTACTTACTCTTGATTTTTCAATTATCGTAAACTATAGCTCTTCTTCTATATTTACCAACATTTTCTAATATTTTATGCTTTTCCAAACAATTTTTGTAACATTATTAGAGAATTTTCAAGCATTTATTTCAATATGCAAATCACAATATTACGACATTATACAGTTACATGTTGCCTAATAATTAGTTTTTCGCTATCTATTTAAATATATGCAATGTCATTAATACATTTTCTCGTTTTTTATATATCTTGTACATATTATATATTTAATTCGTTGAATCTAGAGAAAATCAAATACATTACAAATATTAATTGTATTGTATTTGTAACATGTAATCGTTTATGCATATTGTAATTTAGATGTAAGACTATTTTTTTAAACCTGGTTGAATGGCAGACAAGGCCTTATGGCCTTAACTCTGCCAGGTAAAATAAAGCTGTTATTATTATTATTATTATTATTATTATTATTATTATTATTATTATTATTATTATTATTATTATTATTATTATTATTATTATTATTATTATTATTATTATTATTATTATTATTATTATTATTATTATTATTATTATTATTATTATTATTATTATTATTATCATCATCATCATCATCATTACCACCACTACTGTCACTATCGTCGTCGTCGTTAGACAATATCGTGATGCTACTATTTGCTCCACAGAGTATGTTACTCGTGTATGATTTTTCTATCGCTGGTTAGAACGGCGTTAGGAAGTGATAAGTGTACACCTATTTTTATTAAACGTTCGATAATTTTAATATTATTGATATGTTTATTTAACATAGATTTGTGGTTTTATTGCAAATATGTCATTTAAATTTCATAGCGACGTGCTGTCTTCTATCATAAGCTGTACGAACTTTAGCACGATAGATAATCGATATGTGGCAAGGGTGATAGTCGATATGTGATTCGATGGCTTTATGAACCCTGGGGCATGAGCATTGTTGTTCTATAGAAGTTTGAAAATATATCAAATAAGTTTAGTGCAATTTTTGCAAATATATGTTTAAGGTTGTATTTTTAATTTCACTAAAAAGTAAACAAATACATGAATAAATAATCCTCACCAAGAATAAATGACTGAATTATTAGTTACTTAAATTAATCTTGATCGATATTAGTTCAATAACCATAATGTTGTTAATTTGTCGTTTAAAATAAGGTGAATATTTGATTTAACATATTTGGCTATTCTATGTCAGGAGCCCCCTACTCATTTCATTTCGTTAGGTGAGCCAAATAGGCAAGTTATGGAGAGGAAATAGTGTAAAACAGATTAGTTCAGATTACTGGATAAAATGGCACACCATAAGGATAAGTTGACTATTCTATTTGAACTGAGCTCGTAAAAAGCATTGTTAATAAAATACAAAGTAAAACCGAACCGAAATGTAACCAGTTAACACCTGAATATAAACAGTAAAGCAAGTCAAAAAAAAATCTAGCAGACCTCCATACAAAATGTTTGTCAATCCCCATAGTCTTAAAGTAGAAAGGACAGTTTTTTTTATCATACTGAACCTTGACGGTTGCAGTAGATAAAAATGATCATAGGCTAAGCATTTTCATTTGGATTTTAGTTTTGTGTGGATATGAAGTAAAACTTGCATGTTATTTCTTAGACACAAGAAGAACTGATGTCAAATATTATATCCTTCTTGGTACAAAATTCTGATAGTTTCATATTCTAGAAGTCTCAATTAAGGAAATGCCCTCCTGTTCTGAAACTTCCTTTACTACTGTTCAACAAACGCCAAGTTAAGTGTTGGACTTAAAAGACTTTTAGGAAATTTAATTAGTTTACTAATATTTGGCATTTTAACGTTTATTTTGACATTTATAGCAATAGGAACGCCAGGATTTAGCATTTTGTAGCTTTTATGAAAGTAATCAGAATGATAAAAAGCTATTATTAAAATAATTCGTTCTACGTTTCATTTTTCTTTTAATGTATTCCTCCAATTGACGAGGACAGAGTTAATCACGTTAATCCATTCGTGCGCGTTACCACTTAGATGACAGGTATCTGACCACTTCAATAGATCAGTCTCTTCCCTAACCAATTCTCCATTATAAATTTCGAACTTAAAAAATATTTGAACCACTGATGTAAAATTATTTTATGACTTTTGTTTATTGTAAATATTTCAACCAATCCTCGTAGTCTATTTCTGCGCGAAAACATCTTATGCTTACTAACTCTTAGGCATAACTCTTTTACTATGCAAGTGACTATTAATACAAGAAATCGATAATTCTCACTCCTGCATACAAAACTGGAAATGGCTGAAATTTGTTGTTACAGGAAATTAAAATTGAACTTAGCACTTATTTCTCAAAAGCTGTATTTTTTTTTAATTTTATGTAGAATACTTATATTTTGATGTAATATATGTTTGCCCTGGTGAGTGGAAGAGAAGGCCACATGGCCTCAACTCCACCAGGCTAAATAAATAAAATATTTTATTATGAATTTTAAAAAACGCATAATTACACTTATGCGAGTTTTGAAACATAAAATTACATTTTTTTTATAGAATTTGGACACTTTTTCCATTTATCGTGATTGCAGAAAATATCTATTTCCTTTACTAATAACGAGTTTTGAGTGATAAATAAACAATTTATTGAATTAATCGTGATGGAATATATTTAAAGTAATTGCCACTCATGCATTTCAGTAATGTTTCATAATTTTAACATGGTTTCTGGGATCCGTAAATAAGCCCCTATCTTTTTTGGCAACTGGACGTGAAATGGATAACGAAGAACAAAGTTTGTTTATTTGCCATTTGTGTTGTGTATTTGTAGTACCTAAATATTTCTCCGAACAAAAAAAAAATCTACTTTATCATCGCTTACGAAAACATAAATAAAAGTATAAATGCAAGTTTGCAAGTTTAAAGTTTAATTTAAACAGAGTAACTCATTATTTAATGTGCTATTTGATGTTTTAGGTAATTTTCTAGAACACCACACTCCTTTATGGCTAATCTAAATGTGAAATAACTAAATAACACACAGTATGCTAAAAGGTTAGAATAATTTTTGTTAGCCATTCTAGATGAAATAAGTCTTTGCTATCTCGGAGTAGCATCTAACAATCAGTGACGCTTTAGTTCATAGTTACTAGGCAACAAACCCTGTAATTTTTATTTTAATAACAAAATATAAAATAAAAGTTCAACAAAACGTAGAATACACATCAATGACCCATCCATCCATAGTAATTCTGCCCGAAGGCAGGTCCTTCACTGCAGTCATAGCATTTTCATGCTATGCTTGCAGCTTTACTAGGTAGCTTCCCGTTGCTTTCCACACCGGTGAAGGATGATGATGATGATAAGGATGATGTTGATGGCCATATGATTTCGGGGACCGTTTGGACCTTAAAGTTTTCCTGACATTTGTCTTACAGATGAGGAAAAACCTCACCCAGAAAAACTGCCCCGACCGGGGATCGAACCCGGGCCCGCTGCGTGACAAGGCAGCACGCTACCTCGAGACCACAGCGGTGGACACACCATGATAAAAGTTAGAAATTGCAGAATATAATAATGTTTATCCGTGTATCGTCTTTTTTTCCCAAAGCCCACATTACTCTTTCTCTAAAATAACGTTTCTACAATAAATACATTTTATTAAATACACAAAATAAATAACATATATATTAAAATGATGTGAACTCAAAAATAGTATAAACAACACGTTACAGAATCAGGTTTATTAGGTAGTCTAAATTACTAATAGTTATTAGTATATTGCTTTACGTTGTACCCATAAATCACAGCTATTTGTAATAAGGATTTCTTGGATTATTCCTATATTAACTTCATTCAGTTATAAGGTGGTTTCCATGATTGGTTCGGATGAAAAACCACAAAAACATTCCTTAGATTGATAATACATATTGGTGTGCGTTGTTTTCACACTTTTCTTTGACTTATTGTTGAGTCATTTGCATTAGAATGTTAATTTTGGGGATTGTCCTGTTTAACTTACCTGATATATTTTTAAAGTCCTATTGAACAACATTGAGCATCGGCCAAAGTTTATTGAGCCAGCGATAACCCACCATCGAACCACATATCGATTATCATCTCTGGTTACAGATAATGTTTTTACGTATTTAGACACATTTAAAATATAACGAACCTAAAATCTAACTATCTAACTCACACTTAACCTAATTCAATTACTCTAACTTAGGGTTGATCCCATGAAATGCCCTCTTTTTTCACTCCTTAATAATCGCAACCATCGATAATCCATTAGTTCCAACTATGTAATATACTCTCTGGAGAAAATAGCAAACTCACCATCACAATATGTGTATTTGAATAAATGCTTAAAATTCTAAAATAAATTTATAAACATTGTTTTAGATATTTTAAAATATTTAAAAATGTTACTAAATACAGAAGAAGGGTTATAATTCACAATAATAAACTGAAAAAATGAAGGGTAACTCATTCTAAACTTATTTTTTTAAATGTTTAATCAATAATACTGATCTCAGTTGGTTTAAATAAATAGTTTTCTACAGTAAAGGAGAGGGATTGTAGTCCAGATGACTACGTAGTGTTTGTAAGTAACAGGTAATAAATGGACGAATTACTGTTTCAAATGTGTGTATAATGTATGTTTTTTTTTTGTCAGAAGGAAGCATGATAATGATGGAAATGTAAATTAGGGCAATTAAGAAGAAACGATACATGATGAACTTATAAGTTATAACCCCCCACAACTATTCAGCGTGATAATTTAACTATTACATTTAGACCAATACATATTAAAACCTCTCCAAAATGTGACCTAACTTATAACCTACGGCAGATTAAACAAATACACATATAATGTATGTAACTAACTCACTGGCACTATCGAACCTGTAGGCACACAGCTGCTCAGACATAAGCTTTCCATACACACCTACTCTGAGCTAATGTTTTCTATCGTTCCCTGTATAATCCACTTTCTTCAAATCGTGTTTAAAATTACTCTCCCACCTCAATCTCGGTCTACCAACTGGGCGTTTTCCCTCTGGTTTTCCTAAAAGAAGTTTACATGTACGTATTTCATTCCTCATTCGTGTCTCTTGTCCTGCCCATCGCAGTCTACGAGACTTAACTGTTCTTAGTATTTATGGCTTCCTATAAAGACTATGTAGTTCACTGTTATTCAGTCTTCTGCATTCACCTGTCTGTTCATCTCTCTTTGCTCCAAAATTGTTCATAAGAACTTTATTTTCAATTACTCCTGCTTTTCTTCCCTTAAAATAAGAGTCCACGTTTCGCATCAATATAATATAACTGATGGAATATAAGGTATGTGACTAATAATTTTTATTTCATTTATTTATTTTCCTATTCTATGCTAGAAAATTACTTGTGAATTATCCATCGGAGAACAAATGTCTAGTAGTGTCATGTTGACTAACGTGATAAAACACGTTCGTGCTAGAGCCAATTGCCAAACTGTTTACAAACATATAAGGTGATTCTTTACCTGGAGTCCACATACTTGAGTGGACTTGTTAGGGCGAGAATTATGGGTAAGTTAGTGTACATCATATTAGATCAGCGTTCGCTTGTTTGTTAGCGCGTTTTTTTTGTAAGTTGACTACACTGTCTGAGAAATGAGTAATAAATATTTACATTATAAATATGGTGATTTTGGGTTACTTTTAGTTTAAAGTTTATTTTAAGGCTTTTCTTCATTATTTTTGGAAATATTCAAACACACTATGTTTCTCTCAGGTAATTATTCATATAACCTTGCAGTAAATGTTTTCTCCTACATTCGAATTCAAGTAGGTAGATCTAAGGCATAGTATCCCCGTTTTTTACTTTTTTGTTTACTTCAAGGTTCGTGCGTATGAATAATTACAACTGTTTTATTGGATAAATAAACAAACATTAATAAAAAATGCATGATGTTACTAAGGTTAGGATTACAAACATGATGAGAATACCAGGTCTCCAGAAAATGTAAATTTGCTATGAAGCAGCAACAACAGCACTACAGCCCGATTAGAGCCTCGACTTCCCTCAGAACCGTCTTCCAGGCATTTTTGGATCTAGGAACAGGCACCATCCTAGGAATCTCAGATTCTCAGATTCTCAGATCCTCCAAAATCCCATCTATCCAACGAAGTCATTGTCGTCCCACATTCATTTTTCCTTCAAATTTATATTCCATGATTTTCTTGGGTATCTCATGTTAAGTCATTCCATCTGGGGCAGTAATTTGGAGGGGCATGTTAAATATCACTGGGGTTTCACTTTGATTTGTGAATTGTTACTTGCCCTTCCTCGGTAGCTAGTCGGTTCCTGTTTCAGGGTGAGCGCTGAGACTCCTATCTATAACGGGTTCGGAAGGAGAATTGCGTGGGAACAGACAATCACTAATTATTTGAATTATTTTATTGAATTAATCTCTGCCAATTTAAATGAACGTTACACAGTAAAAATAAAACTGTTCTGTCCCTGGCCTTCGATATTTCGCTAATGAGGACTAGCAAATGACTAATGAGTTCGGGAGATTTTCCCTAAGTCCATAATCGTTGTTACAAGATATTTTTTTTTACTATACAATCAAGATCTTCTTCCTTCTAAGTGTCGAGTATAAGTGTAAGTGTATTAAATTTTGTCCTCATGAGTTCCGTATCGAAGTCAGGACCAATTATTCCCATATATGGTCTATACCCTAACTCTCATTTTGATTGGTTAGAATATTTAATCACATGTCATCCAAGGGGTGTAACTATTTTTATTTAAACCACCACCTACCTTTTGATTTTATTCTCACGGCTAGGGACTGTGTTTGCCAGCTTGGGCTTTTCGCGATTGTAAATTTGGAGTTTGACATTTCTCCCAAACGTGAGTTTTGAAGCTAGACCCAGCTTAAACATTTCAGGTCTAATTTGAGGAGTTACATGTTTATGACCTCTTTTACTTAGGGTTTCAACCGCTTCTTGTGAGAACTATTTACCAATATGAAACTTAATTTATTTTTAACTATATTCTGTTCCTTCATTATTTATTCATTTCTTATATTCATTAATCACTATTAGGGCCGTATCATATTCGTCTCACAATGCCTCTTGTTAAAACAAAAAAAATACTAACGTAAAGTTAAAAATATCTTTTTTTTTTTAACACAGCTCCCCTTAGAAGAGAAGTAATTAAATATGCTAATTACATCAAACCAAAATGTATTAAACTATTACTTTTCCTACAAGTACCATATATGGAAATGTTTTTACAAACACCAATCAATAACAGACACCCTATAAAAATACTGCCCCAAAGTGTCGCCCAACGAAAGGGTCTTTTTACTGTGACAAAATGTTTTCAACGTGAGTGCATTCAAAATAAGAATGATTCACGAAAGTTATGGACTGAACATCATGATCCAGCAACAGTGTGGAAGACAACATTCAAACCACGAGATGGAAGGTGCAGCTAGAAGTGGACAACAATCCAGGAGCAGATCAACCTAGATAACCGATGGCGGATCTCTACAAACCTGACGTAAGACAAACAATGATGATATACCAAGGTAAAGTGACAGATTTGTTAAAAAAATAATAGAACATAAAAGTTGTCAAAAGACGGAAAAATAAAGTATGTGGAAAAATTAACAAATGAAACGAAAGTGCTGAATAACATAAAAAAATATTTTTTGTGAATAGAAAATAAATATTAATATTAATAAATTGTAGAATTAAATAAATAATGGAGGGAAATAATATAAATTTACATAGTGGAGAAAATTTGCTAGAGGGTCAAAACAAAGTGGAATCAAATAGAATAAATAAGTCCCAGAACGACTTTGAATATTTCATGAGGCAAATGTTAACGTCAATGAGGGAAGATATGAATAAAAGTAATAAAGAATTGAGAGAAGAAATAAGTAAGTCAAACGAATCCATAAAGTCCTTGAAAGTAGAGATAAAACACAGTCATGACTCTCTTAAGCTAGAAATTCAGGGGACAGTAGAAAAATTGACCACAAACGTAGCAGAAAAAAGAGTCAGATAAGGATAAATAAGTATAATGGAAGAGAGATAGGTTATGAAAATCCCCAAGAAAATAAATGTAAAATTAACAATGAGATTTATATGGTAGTTAATCCAACAGACGAAAGTACTGTAGATGAAACTCAAAGGGAATCAGATAGGGAAATGACACTTCAGAATGAGGGAAAAAAATGCGAGCCAACTATTATAGATGTAGACAAAATACCTCAAACCAATGATGATGAAGTACATGGAAATATATTTAAATGCAATAATGAAATGCATGTTATTAATGATGTTAAATTAAATCAAAATGGAACAACTGACCTGATGATTTCGGTACAGCCAAACATCCGCTCAGTGTTCCAATTTGAAAAATTTGGATATGCAAAGTAGATGCATGGGAAAGATACGAACAAAGTATGAAAATAAAAACAAGAAAAAGGTAGGGCGTAAAGAAAATATGCATAAGACATACCGCGTAATAAAGAAGCGCCAAATAAATAGGAGGAAATGGTCGAAAAACAGTCATTACGTTAGATTCAAAGGTAACATAATGAAGTACTGGACTAAAGTAATGCATAATGAGAGAGAATGTTACCTAGAAAAATATCGTGCTGAAATATTTGATCCGGGCGCGAAATTATCGCAAAGTGGTAGAATGCAAAGTTCAGTCTATCCTGTTAGAATGAATTTAATATCAGTTAGACATTAACATGCACCTGCATTGTATGCACAATTAAATAAATGTGTAATTAGTAAATAAGACTATATCTGGTAATATTAGTATGATAAATGCAAGAAGTGTTGGTCATGCATTAGTATTAGGAAGATTTAATGAGAAATAGTTTAAAAGGGTCTTATATTTGTACTTGCTAGAAAACATGAGACTAGATAAATGTTGACGAAAACAGGGGAAGAAAATTTTAATCTACAGAGGGAGCGAGAGGCACCACCCCGCTTTATATAAAAAAAATAATAAAAATAATTAGTATGTATATTTGCCTTAATCTAAAGCGTGAACAATAACAGAGACGATGATAATAATAAAGTAAATTGTGAAAATTACAAAGAAATGAACAGCTGATCGTAGTGGGAATATTTAAGAAAACGTTGAACCCAGTCTAGAATAGAGATAAAAATCAGTTCACTAAACTTAAAATGTTTGTAAAAGATGAAAGAGTGCGAGTGAGACGGAAATAGGCACTCCCTTCACAGGTACAAAATTCATTTGTCGAAAACAAGTTACTTACCCAAATACGATGTGAAACGAAGGAAATGAAGGTTTAAACCAAACTTTTAAATATCATTGAAATATATATAATTAAATATGTGCTATTATAACTTCATAGTTAATGTTCTTAAAAACCTAATACTATTCTTAAGGAATAAAACGGAAGCGTTATAAGCATACGAAACTTTAAGAAAGAGGTTAAGGCATCGTCCTTTTAACAGTTTATGATTGGTGACAGATAAAAAAATATAGCGTAGACAAAGTGAAAGAATGAATAAATACAGGATCAAAGCCCGAAGGAGGCGTTTATATTATGTCCTTTTAAATGATAAACGTTCGCTCATATGGTAGCGAGAATTGTTATGGGTAGATAGAGCGACATGATTTTGATTCGACCGGTGTTGTCGAGTTGTTTACTAATGAAATATAAATTGTCGTCAAAAACGAAATTGACGAGTATGAGCTACGATGATATAAAATTCTGTATACAGCGACGGTTCTGCGCGTATGAAATGTGATATTATGTTACCGACAAGTAAATAAATAAGGATAATTTCCACCTTAATCGATTGAATAAAATAATATGCGAATGATGAATAAAGGAGTTCTATAAAGAATAAATAGTTTTTCAAGGTATTGTGAAGATCAGTCAGTGAACATGCTGAGAATAAATTTTCAATGACCACAGCAAGGGAGCGCCTATTTAAAAAAAAAAAGATAGATTTACAAATGAATTATTATGATGAATCGTGAAATGTTCTGAAAACTGAGATCGCGATATAAACATATATGATTCTTATTAAATACCGATATACTTATTTATAAAGGATAATCATCGGAAATTACATAGGAAACTAATTAGTAAAGTTACCATTTGATTAAAAGAGGGCAAATATGTTTACGGCAACATTAAGATCTATGTCTCATTAAATAAATAAATGACCCAAATAGAATAAATTAGTAGCTAATTAGAATAAAAAAAATGTTAGTTTATAATAAGTGAGTTCCAGTGCATATGTAAAGTGTGAACCATGGAAAGTGCGAACGATATAGAGGGATGATAAAAAAAATGTTCATGACATTGCAAAAATAAACTGAGTGATATATGGAAAACGTATTATGCTAAATTACCGAGCGTGTGAGAAATAAAAGTGACGTAATCAAAACAGAAACAAACGTATAATAAAGTAAAAAACGAGAAGATGTATGGGATATGATAAAGTACCCATAGGGTTAAAATAAGAAAAACATTTGTTGATTATAAAAAAAAATAAGTAAGGTGAATCACCGATCGCAAATTGAGTTTTAATGTACATGTTTTTGTTGTTGTTGTTCTAGTGGTAATATGCAGAAAACTGTAAGTAAACCAGGGTGATATATGTTCAATAATATAATCTATTTGGTGTTGTAAAAACATTTCCATATATGGTACTTGTAGGAAAAGTAATAGTTTAATACATTTTGGTCTGATGTAATTAGCATATTTAATTACTTCTCTTCTAAGGGGAGCTGTGTTAAAAAAAAAAAGATATTTTTAACTTTACGTTAGTATTTTTTTTTGTTTTAACAAGAGGCATTGTGAGACGAATATGATACGGCCCTAATAGTGATTGTCTGTTCCCACGCAATTCTCCTTCCGAACCCGTTATAGATAGGAGTCTCAGCGCTCACCCTGAAACAGGAACCGACTAGCTACCGAGGAAGGGCAAGTAAATTCACAATTAAATCAAAGTGAAACCCTAGTGGAACAAAAGTGAGTTTAACGGCCTCCAAATTACTGCCCCACATCCCAATATTGAAACTTTAATTCTGTGGCATTGGGGTGAAAGTACATATGTCGATTTCAGTGATTTTTATTTTGAAGATTAATATTTCAGAAATACAGCATTTCTTCCTCTATTATAACGTCCTTAAGTAATAGATAATTTCTTATCTCTTGGTCAGAAGTATTGCAAATTTCAGATAATTAAGTTATTTGAATATTACTAAGCTCTCGTGAAGTTTTCAGACATGTATGTTTGCACTGTGACCTCAGAATTGATGTAATCACATGCAAGTGATATGGTTCAGTTATATTCACCATTCTCCTTTGTTGCATATTGGGCGATAATTTCTTATATATATATATATATATACATTTATTTATTTATACATTTATACATTTATTTATTTATACATTTATTTATTTATACATTTATTTATTTATACATTTATTTATTTATACATTTATTTATTTATACATTTATTTATTTATATATATAATATATATTATTTTATATATTATATTTATTTATATATATCTATTTATTTATATATATATATTTATATTTTATATATATATATATATTTATATTTATATATATTTATTTATATATATATATTTATTTATATATTATATTTATTTATATATATATATATATCTTTATTATATCTATATTTATATATATTATTTCTATATATTTATTTATCTAATATTTATTTAATCTATCGATATATCTTTCTTTCTTTCTCTCTATCTCTCTTTCTTTCTTTCTCTCTTCTCTCTCTTTCTTTCTTTCTCTCTCTCTCTTTCTTTCTCTCTCTCTCTCTTTCTTTCTTTCTTTCTCTCTCTCTTTCTTTCTTTCTCTCTCTCTCTTTTCTTTCTCTCTCTCTCTCTTTCTTTCTCTATTTCTCTGTCCCTTTCTTTATTTTATTTGTATATTTATTTATTTTGTTTATTTATTTATTTAAATGAATTCTCTTGACATATCAGTCTTTTACTATCATGAACTTTCAAAACGTGACACTTTACTAGAATAAGATTCCATCCTTAACATTAATTAAAAACAAAAGATAACAGAAGTGACTGACACTAATACTGAGATGATACTCAAGTGCAATTACTCAACTAGCATTAGGTTGGTACTATGATATCAAATGCAAAACATATGTTAAAATAATATCGACAATAACTGATTAGAACTCAAACAGTTGGTAGCTTGCGGTCCGTTACAATATGCATATCAACATATTTGTATTGTAATAATTTACATATATACATATATTTATATATAAATTTTAAAATATCTGAAAAAATAAAAATATCATTTTAAAGTGTCTGGAGCGTTGACACTTTTCATCCATTCTTTTGCTCGGAAGTTAACATTCCAATTGTTTCTAAACTTTCGCCATATTCAATTTAGACGAAGTAGTATAGGGTAAAGGATAGTAAGATGATGATACTACTTATTTATGATAAAGTATTTGTCTTCAAAGTGTAGTAAGTATGTTAACTCGTTTACGACTCAGGTTCATATAGTTAGAGGTAAGTGAACGACAAGGGTGTAGGCCAATCATGACTGAAACACCGTCACAAAGGCGGATGAACAATATAAAATGAAATAATACTAGAAATGGTGAAATTAAATTTGTGGCAAGGGAAAACATGAGAAACCCAAAATAGCCTCAATTCGTCCACAACCAAACACACACGAAATGATAGACTAATCTTGATACCCGAGCGATGAGAGTCGGGGGTCTAACAACTTGCGCCACGGAGCCGCCTTCTCGAATATGCAAGGAAAAAGTAATTATTCCTTACCGCAATCCTTTTGTTACAAATTTAGTACATACTGATTGATATTATGCCTTTCCGTTCAATGTCATTGAATTATTGTGAACATTTTAATTGTTACTACTACAAATATTAGAATTAATATTGAAGTTCTTATCGCACTTAGAAGGTACAATATTAATTCTAACTGAGCATATGACATTAAAGTAGTATTATAATTATTTAGTTGTATAAACATTATCAAGAATTCATCTGTCACCAAGTTATATCTACCATACAATTAATATTTCATAAATTTTCGACAAATGGTTTGATTTTTAATAATAAGTTTTGGTCTCTCTTTACCTGAAACCAGTGAACGACTTTGTCATTTTCTATGACGCTCGGCAGCAAGGGTAATGTGGGCTTTGGAAAAAAAAGACAACGCTTGTCGTTCCCGGAGAACGGGACCACTGCAGATGGCACATTCGTTTTCTTTTCCTATGCCTTGCCTATATACAAATGTGTGTGTGTGTGTATATATATATATATATATATATATATATAGCTATAATATAAACAATTAAACGTCTCGTGTATTTTCAGAACTGACGGAATCAACTAGAATGAGACATCGTATTGAAGATTTGATGGGTAATTAATTTTCAACTTTTAATCTTCATGAAAAACTGACGTTGGATTTTCGCCTACTCAATATTTTATTTCAGTTCAATGTGATTTTAATTTTTCAATTCGAATATTTTAAGTAAGAGTAAATTTGAAACGGTGTTTAAGATTCCACAAAGTGATAAACTTCATTATTACAAGAATTTTTATAATGAGAATAACTTTGTTTTAATAAAATGTACATGTGATTGTTTAGATGTAAATGCTCTTAACTAATGAATTTGAATTTATCTGTATTTTAGAATTGTGAACTTGAAGGACAATAATTTTATAATTTCATTTTTTTTAAGTTTCAGAACCCTGTTTTGTATTGGATTCAATAAAGAAATATACTGACCTAAATCTTTATTTTTTAATTATAAAACGCTTCAGAAAACTTAAGAACTAAGTTAACATAAAAAACTTCGCATAAAAAATGTAAATCTCGTATTTTGTAGGAAAATGTCTTCCTGGTCTTATTCAGATTCTTTTAATTTTTAATAGTATTAATTTTTTATATTATGACTGATTCCTTGTGAGAATATTAACATTTTCTTTTTTGCTAGATTGTTTCCTTGGTTTTCCTGGTTTTTTCTTTATTTCCATCTTCGTTTAAATTTTCTTTCCATTTCAAACTCAACTACAGGACAAACGTCAAGAACTAAGGTTCGGATTTTAAGTATTCTGCAATTGCCCCGGAACTGAATCCAGATCATCGGAGTGAAATGTATGGACTCCAGTGAAAATGTCACGGATAGTTCACTATTAGTAGCTATAGTGTATAAATACAACTATTAATTGATAGAGCAAATAGAAGTTAAGATTGCAACAGAGTTTACTGAGTAATAAGACCCTAGATTGTACAACTGGCAAAAATGAAGGCAGCCACACTGTTTAACAGGAAAATATTGTAATGCATTGTTAATTCGTTGCTTAAATTACCGCCTTTGAATCTGAATTTCAAAGGCGGCAGCAGGACTTACTACAAGAAAATAGGATCCTGCAAAATCAGCAAACTACCTCTCTACATTTCTTTCTGGAGAAATAACTTTCCAGGATCATCAATTTTATAATAATTTCATCATTGAAGCATCCATTCAAGAAAAGTGGGGATTTAATTCCAAAATGTTTATACGTAAGTCCATCGAGGCGACTGAAATAACGTAGACAAGATCTTCTTTATTATGACAGAATACACTTTGTTTCAAACAGAGCAGCAGTTCTGAAATCAATATATGTTACAAATTCTACAGGATTAATAGACTTTAGCTTTCTCATACCTCATTGTAACTTTACTGTCATTAAAAGTCTTGTACCGCCTTTCAAAGAATTGATGGCGCACACATGGTTTTCAAGTCCCAGAACGAAGCCGTTGCGCATGATCAGAGGTCAGCTACTTGGCTCACAGGTGCAGACCATGAGAGTTAACTGCTCTTATTGTAAAATTTTATTTTTAAGAGGGTAGAATTTGAACTGGAATATATCTGATTTCCAATTGTCATTAATTGTAAATTTAAGGCTCCGATTTCCCATGAAGACAATTTCGATCAAGTTTACTCATTTTCTCCACTCACCTGTCCGTTCGTCTCGCTTTGGCCCAACATTTTTCTAAGCACTTTATTCTTAAATAATCGTTAATATTTTTTCCTCTCTAAACTAAGAAACCACTTATTAATGCGTATAGTGCAACTCGAAAAATTGTTTGTATTTTTGATTTAACATTTTAAGAGAAAAATTGGAATGACAGTATCCCTTACGGTGCTTAATAGCATACGTCTCCTGAATTTAAGCTATGTTTATTTTCTTTCTTCCTTTCGTTTTTGTAATATTATTCGAAGATATTTGAATTCAGCCACATCTTTAAAATTCCCCTCATTTGTCGTTTGGTGTTCACTCCTATTTAACAATGTATTTATATGTGTGACTATCTAACTAACTCACTGCTTCTAATCAAGCCCGTAGGGTCATGGCTGCGTGGACATAAGCTCTCCTCACATATGTATCCTGAGCTAATGTTTTCCAATCATCCATTGTATCACTGTATACTCTACTTCCCTCGAATAATGGATAATGGTATTCTCCCCACTTCATTCTTGGTCTATCAAATGGGCATTTCCTTCTAGTTTTCCTATCAGAAGCTTCCATGCACCTCTTTCATCCTCATACGTGCCACATGTCATGCCCATCGCAGCCTACGAGACTTAACTTGTCGTATTATATTTCGCTTCCTATACATATCATATAGCTCACTATTATGTAGGTTTCCCCCATTCACCTGTTTGTTCATCTCGTTCTGGCCCAAACGTTTACCTAATAACTTTATTATCGAATACTCGTAAACTTCGTTCCGCCCTTAAAGGAACAGTCCATATTTCGCATCCATATGATATAGGCCTAACTGGGAGAATAACTATTTTATATCTTTTCAGTTTAACGTTTTTTTTAAAGGAGTTGGGACAAGAGTCTCTGTAATGCATAGGTCCTAATAGTATGCATTTCCAGATTTGAGCCTATGTTTAATTTCTTTCCTATTTGTAATTATTGTTCCTATGTACTTGAATTCAGCCACTTCTTCAAAATTTCCTTCAGTTGTCATTAGTTGTCCAAATTCCATTAAATAACTCATTTCTATGTCTGAACATATATTTAGTTTTATTGATGATTACTTCCAGTCCCAATTTCTTAATGTCATTCGATAGAATGTGTGTGTTGGCCCTTGGTATCTCCTCTTTATCGCTCAATAATACCACATAATCAGTATAAACTAACAGCCTATTAATACCATTGAGTTGTAGACCTTCATTTTGCAAAGATTCTATGGCAAGTTCCAATACAAAATTGAATAGTAGAGGAGATAGTGCATCTCCTTGCTTTAACACATTGTGCATTTTAAAAGTATCCAAAAACTGTTTGCCTACACGCACCCTAGTCTTCGTGCCATTTAGACACATTCATATAAGTCTAACTAACTTTTTAGGATTTTTGAACTGCTGAATGATACTATATAACTTCTCCCTCTTAACTAAATCGTACGCCTTTTTTTAAGTCTACATTTAGTTGATGTACAATACCATTATATTCCCATTTATTGTCTAAAATCTGTCTTATGCTAAAAATATGACTGTTGTAGACCTGTTTTTTTTTTAAATACTTAAATTAGTTTAGTAGATATAAGTTCGTGTTTTAAGGCCCTAATATGGCAACATTGATAGATACATTTAGTTTTATTCATATTTACATTCTCACCACTGTGTCTCGTGGTACATAAGTAGAGGGACCGAATTGGATCTTCGGACGTGATAAGTTTTCCACGGTGAGATGTTTTCGGGGTTTTATCTCGAGACGAATGTTGATACATTTCAAGGCTCAAATGGCCCCTAAACTGCATTTGACCGTCATAATCACCATATCATTTTAGCTTTGTTTAGTATGAATGTATGAATGCTGTTTCTTTATTTAAGTGTAGGTATTGTATCGGACGTATCCTAGGCATTGTGCTGATCCCTCATCCAAGGAGGTCCTATATGCTATTGTGTTTTCTTGTATGTATGTGATCAAGGATTTAAATACTCTTTCCCAAAAGATTGTGATAATGTAAGGCCCGGTGGGATGTGGCACCAAATAGTAATAAAAAGGGAGAGGTTGAAATAAGAATGCAGAAGAAATATTTTAACTGCAGCCCTAATTTCTCTGTGAAGTTACTATAATACATGAACATTTTTGTCCACATATACATATATATATATATATATATATATATATAAAAGTACTTTGGTCGAAAGAGTGACGATCTTTCACCGTAAAAATACAACCGTCAAGAAATGCGGACATGGGTTCAACTGGGGTAAAATTTTCCGGAGGTCAAATAGTCCCCCATTCGGATCTCCGGGCGGGGACTACTTCAGGGAACCCATGCCAAAGGCTCAAACACAGGGACATGTTCCTAGGAACATGGAATGTTAGGACGTTATACAATAGCGGGGCGCTAGAGATATTAACGCGGGAATTAGATAAATCGCCTTTGGATATAGTCGCTTTACAGGAAGTTAGGTGGCCAGGAGAAGGTAGTCAGGAATCAGGAAGCTTTGCATTATACTACGGGGGTGCAGAAAGACCTGCATTTGGAACGGGTTTTTTAGTCAGAAGGAGGATCCTGTCCGCTATCCGGGATATTAAGTTTGTTAGTGATAGGATATCATACATAATTCTAAAGGGTAAACGACATGATTTTATAATTGTAAATGTACATGCCCCCACAGAAGATAAAGATGACAAGATCAAGGATGAGTTCTATGAAGAATTAGAATGCTTATTTGATAGCCTTTCACGATATCACATGAAAATTGTCCTAGGAGATTTTAATGCAAAAGTGGGGCGGGAAGATATATTCAAACCAACTATAGGCAAATTCAGTCTTCATGAAGATAGTAACGACAACGGGGTAGATTGGTCACATTTGCCACATCAAAGAATCTCATTGTTAAGAGCACAACATTTCAGCATAAGGATATGCATAAATACACCTGGACGTACCCAGATGGAGAAACTCGGAACCAGATAGGTCATGTATTAGTGGATAAACGCTGGCACAGTAGCATCATTGATGTTAGATCAGTTAGAGGGACAGACTTCAATTCGGATCATCATCTGGTCAGAGTGAAAATTAGACAACGGCCATCGCTTATGAGAGGAACAAACGCTAAAGATGATTCTGTAAAATTTGAATTAAAAAACTTGAAAAATGATGAAATGCGGCAAGAATACCAAATCAAAATTACTAATAGATTTGAAGTACTGGAATCTTCCGATGACAATGTGGCAAACGAAGAAGAAACTGATATAAATAAAGAATGGGAGGCTATAAGAGATACTATTAAATTGTCAGCATCAGAAAGCATTGGATTTTTAAAAAAGAGGCAAAACAAGAAATGGTTTGATGAGGAATGTGCCAACATTGTAAAGAAAAGAAAGCTAGCAAAAATGAAATGGTTACACGAGCCAAATGAGGTAAATTTAGAGCAATTGGGTAGTGTTAGACGAGAAACCACCAAGTTACTAAAGAGTAAAAAGAGGGAATATTTGAGAGAGAAGATTAATGATCTTGAAATGAATGCAAAAAATAGGAACATTAGAGAATTATATCAGGGAATTAGTGTAGAGAAGAAATGGTTTCAGGCTAGAACAAACATAATTTGGAATGAAAATGGGGATATGATTGCAGATTCCAGGAGTATATTAAATAGATGGAAAAGTTACTTTAATCAGCTATTAAATGTACATACAGAACAGGACATTGAGGAGGATAATTTACAGAGAGCAGAAATGCTAGTCGCAGAACCAAGTGCATTAGAGGTTGAAATGGCGATTGAAAAATTGAAGATGTATAAAGCATCAGGTTCAGATGAGATCCCAGCAGAACTGATAAAATCAGGGGGAGAAAAATTGATGGAGAAGATACGCTGGTTGCTTAGTATGATTTGGAAAAAAGAAGCTCTTCCAGATGAATGGAAGGAATCAAATATCGTACCAATTTATAAGAAAGGAGATAAAACTGATTGCAACAACTACAGGGGCATCTTATTACTTTCAACTTCGTACAAAATTCTAACAAATATATTAGTAAGCAGACTTATTCCCTATATTGATGACATTGTAGGAGATCATCAATGTGCATTTAGAAGAAACAGGTCTACAACAGATCAGATTTTTAGTATAAGACAGATTTTAGAAAAGAAATGGGAATATAATGGTACTGTACATCAACTGTATGTAGACTTCAAAAAAGCATATGATTCAATTAAGAGGGAGAAGTTATATAGTATCCTGCTGGAGTTCGGAATTCCTAAAAAGTTAGTTAGACTTATAAGAATGTGTCTAAATGGCACAAGGAGTAGGGTGAGTGTAGGCAAACAGTTTTCGGACACTTTTGAAATCCAGAATGGATTGAAGCAAGGAGATGCACTTTCTCCTCTACTATTTAATTTTGTACTAGAGCATGCCATTAAATCTTTAGAGAATGAGGAAGGCTTACAACTCAATGGTATTAATAAGCTGTTAGTTTATGCTGATGATGTAGTATTATTGGCTGATAGCGAGGAGATACTGAAGGACAACACGCACACGCTATTGAGTAACACTAAGAAATTAGGACTGGAAGTAAATATCAATCAAACTAGATATATGGTCACACGTAGAAATTAATTATATAATGGAAATGGACAGCTAATGGCAAATGAGGGAAATTTTGAGGAAGTGTCTGAATTCAAATTCCTAGGAACAATAATCACAAATAGGAATGAGATGCACAAAGAAATTAAACATAGGCTCAATTCTGGAAATGCGTGCTATTATGCATTACAGAGACTCTTGATGTCCCAACTCCTTTCAAAAAACGTAAAACTGAAAATATATAAAACTATTATTCTACCAGTTATATTATATGGGTGCGAAACATGGACTCTTACTTTAAGGGAAGAAAGGAGATTTCAAGTATTTGAGAATAAAGTACTTAGGAAAATTTTTGGACCAAAGAGAGATGAACAGACAGGTGAATGGAGAAGACTACATAACAATGAACTACTTGGTCTTTATGGGAAGCCAGATATAATAAGAACAGTTAAGTCTCGTAGACTGCGATGGGCAGGACATGTTGCACGTATGGGGAATGAAAGATGTGCATGGAAGCTTCTTGTAGGAAAACCACAGGGAAAACGCCCAGTTGGTAGACCAAGAATGAGGTGGGAGAATAACATTAACTATGATTTGAAGGAAGTAGATTATACAGGGAATGATTGGAAAGCATTAGCTCAAGATAGGGATGTATGGAGAGCTTATATCCGCGCGGCCATGAACCTACGGGTTCGATAGTGCCAGTGAGTAAGTATATATACACACACAGGGTATTAATGAATAACACCGACAAACTTTCAGGTATTGTAGAGGAGTGGTGGGTGAACAATTTGATATAAGGGACTTATGGTGTGTGAAGCCACATTTTGAAGTTACATGACGTTCTTTAAACTGGACGTTCTTACTCGTTAAGCAACAATGAAGCAAACTATGAATATGGTTTGTCTTGGGAATACTTCAGTTCTTCTCCAGTTGTAGGATAAACCCTAGTTTTAATTGCAAATATATCAGCATTTTCAAAATTTTGAGCCCTGAAGTTACGGAAATTTCGTCTTTCGGCAGGAGCCAGTGCGCCACTGACAGTCTGTATTTCGTGCTCTGCCATGCAATTGTGCAAACATCGTTCGCAATATTAGCTCAATGGGTAGCATGCTTATGAATGAATGTTGTATTGCCGGGTTCAAACCCCTCTTGTTTTTGTATTTTTATTTCCTTCCTTATTTTTATTCACAGGAGGATATGTTTTTGTAGTTACTTAATTCACTCTCTGATATTCTGTTTAAGCATTACTATTTGTTTTTAATTAAACTGGTTGCGTGATTTGTTTACATGAAACGCATAGGTAATTTTTTAAAAATACTGTACATTTATACCAACTGCTCATGCGCGTGCCCGTGATAGTAACGACTGAAACCAGTCTGTTTCACTACTCCTTTGAAACTTGTAGGATCACCTTCTCACTTTGTCAGGAATATAAGAAACCATCTGGATAATGTCTTCCTTTAACGTTGGATTGGTCGAGGCGGACCTGTAGCGTGGCCTCCACGTTCACCTGATCTCACTCCTTCAGATTTCTTGCTATGGGGACACCTTAAGAGCCTCGTTTATCAGACTCCAGTCGACTCAGATGAGGATTATATTATATATATATATCATCATCCGGTATCATGGCAGCTGCCGCCGTCTTCCGGAAACCAAACGCCAATTCCTCTCTGTCCATCCATTGATCCTCCTCCATTCCTTGATATTCATAGCTACTTGTACCCCTTCTATCCAAGTTTTCTTCGGTCTTCCTCTCTTCCTCCTTATCATTGGGATCCATTCCATAACAATTTTTGGCAATCTTTGCTCTGGCATTCTTTTGACATGACCATACCACTGCAATCTTTTATTTTCTATAATGTCTATGATGTCCGGCTCCTCTTCCACACCCATAATTTCCCTTATTTCTTTATTTTGTATTGTATCCATTCTAGATTTTCCAGCTGATCTTCTTAAAACATCCATTTCTGTACTTAAAATTCTTTTCATTTCCATGGTAGGAATTTGCCAGATTTCAGCACCATATGTTAAAATGCTCTGAATTATGGTTTGATATATTTGTAATTTTCTATTTTTTGTAACATTTTTGCTCCACCAAACAGAGTTTAAAGCATTTATTGCTTGTTTTGTTTGTGCGATTCTATTTTTAATTTCCACTGTGTTATCGCCTGAATGGTCTAATTTTGTTCCTAAATAAGTGCATTCAATACTAGGTTTTAGTTCTTCTCCAATTGTTGAAATTTATATTTTCCATTTTTTCTCCTATACAGAGGTATTTAGTTTTCTCAATGCTTATATAAAGTCCCCATTTTTCATACTCTTATTTTAGTTTATTAGCCATATATTCTACGTTATCGTGGTCCTGTGCTATTAATACCAGGTCATTTGCAAAATTTAGTGAATATACATGTGTATTTTGGATGGGTATGCCCATATCGATGTTATAATGTAAAATGTTGGCATTTAGTAATGAAGGCCAAATATTATATGAAAAGAAACATTAACACCTCAACTGAGATTTGAACCAAAGACCTCTAATTTTAGACGCCAAAGCTACCATTTGTGCTATTCAGTCTCCCAATGCAAATGTCAATTATTTTCCTCTCGTATAGGCCTACAATTCTCTATAATAAGACGCAGCGAGACATCTTTATGGCAGGAACGCTTTATATAAATATAACAGAGATGAAGCTTCTCCTTCCAATGACGCGAGTTTGACTAAGCTTCAAGCATACTATCCGATGTAGCGGAACATTGGCCTGCTTCGTTTGCGGATGATTTGCGAACTAATGCTTGCCATCCTGCGTACACTCGCTTCACCTCAGTCTTAACCTACGTACGCTGGGTAAGTGCTTCATTTGCTTTTTGTTTCTGACTATGTATGGTTAGTATCTACATCCGTGCGACGCAGCCGCACTGCTGCTATAACTGGAGGTAAACTTTCCACTGTCTTTTAATACAGTAGAGGTCACTCTGAACTCTAAACAGCACTCAGATGTAAACAGGAGTAGGATTCAGTCTTAAAGATAAAGTATATTTCGGTGGAATGTAAAAGTTGCACACTGACTGTTCGAAACATTTTGACTGAAATATAACTAATGTAAGGTGATTATTCTAAACTGTTGCTGTAATCAGACGGTACAGAAGACTATTAAAACCCCCTTCCCGCTGACTTCATGTACAATGATCGCATCAACTGTACGCTGATATCGTGTTTACGAAGGAATTGTTACATCTCCATATATATATATATATAATATATATATATATATATATATATTCATACTTATATCCGCGAAAATCTGCAATATAACATATATATATATATATATATATATATATATAACAAATACCTGATCATGTCTTGATTTCACGCCGGAAATGTTTGTTTTCTTTTTCCCCCTGAGGTTTTCTCATTTCCAGAATTTCGACCCACCAACACTCTCCACTCCTCTTCCTTCCCCCCATAATTTTATCTTTATTCATTCATTCATTCATTCATTCATTCATTCATTTCAAAGTAACTTTCACCTCATCACATATTATGCAAAAATTAATATACTATTTAGCAAACCACTGGTGTATAAATTATGTTTTTGTGGTGATCTAATGATGTGCACTCTTATACTTCTCCATGACTCCGACCCATGTGTCAACTTAGAATACGGTCAAATGGAGAGTAGTCACCCATCCGTGCGGCCTTAGACCCAGCCCAAATAAATGGCAGTATAAGTCATGTGTGTGAATGCATGATATACATATAACCAGGAACAACATAACAGAATACATATCACTGCAAAGCAGATTTCATCTCAATTGTTCCATAAAAGAAATATGGGTAATAAAATGAATCAAACAATATGATTGCCGTGTAAGGGTCTTACGATTCGAATTCATTCTTACCAATCTAATCTAATAATCTGATTTCGAATTTAACCTACACCAACCTATGAGGGATAATAACAAAAAAATGCCGTCCTTTAAAATCAATATTTTAGAGGTTTTCTGGAGAAATATACGATACAACATATTCCACATGAGTCTACAATTAATAAAGAATTCACTGCATCATAACAATATTACAATTTCATCATCATCGGTATCGACGATTAGACCTTAAGGTCTGTTCCGATCTATTATTAGAATTGGTTTATCCATATTGTATCTGAGTCATCCAATGTTTCTTCTTTCTAGTGGTCTGTAGTGTAGCGTCTGTTTGG
This sequence comes from Diploptera punctata, assembly GCA_030220185.1. NCBI lineage: Eukaryota > Metazoa > Arthropoda > Insecta > Blattodea > Blaberidae > Diploptera > Diploptera punctata. The sequence goes on along the minus strand of JASPKZ010007366.1, from coordinate 71,079 downwards.
GGATTACAATTTCATTCCACTATTTATAGATGGAGTTTTGAGATTGAATTTATTGATGGCGTACTTATCAGACTGTATTCTCGTGCTGCTCAAACAGTATAATCCATTGATACTTACCTAAGGAAAGCTGAACAATTTTCAGTCCTTTAATCATTACGAATTTAAAATTAAAATTTGAACCCAGGACTTCTCGAAAACTAGTTTCAAACGCTACCGCTTGAGCTAACTCGATCAATTAGATATGTTCTTTAAATGAGATTAATGTGATAGGAATTATTATGATGGCGACAAGGTGTTCGGAATCTATTTCCGCCTTGATGTTTCCTGAAATTTGTCTTACGTGAGCAAAACCTTCACCCGGAACTTGCCTGTGCGGAGGATCAAACTTGGTTCGTTGTGACAGAGAAAAGGCCGTTAGTACTAAACTAGTATAATAATTATTAGTGAATTTATAAATAATGATGCCACTGCGGCTTCTCTCATGTTTTTCTTAAATACATATTGGCATCGATGATTCTTATTAGACACTAGCTAATACCCGGCGTGCGCTGCTACGCCTAAATAAATAAAACATTAATGTGCTTTTGTGTTTAGTTGAATAAGTTAAAGGAAAAATAATTATAAATTTATATTTTCTAGATACCCCTTGCTGATTACCCGGCGTTGCCCAGGAATCCACTTATCCCGATCTTCTTGACATAAATATGAGCTGAAATATGAAAATTGTGTTTTATGTTTAGTTAAATAAGTAAGAGGAAAAATTTATATCGTAATTACTTTTAGATACCCCGTGCTGTTTACCCGGCGTTGCCCGGAAATCTACTTGTCTCGAACTTCTTGGCATAAATGAGCTAAAAGACAAAATTCGTTATTGTGAGTTATCCGTAAAACAATAACCGGCATCTGCTGCTATGCTTGCACAGGAATCTACGTACTTTTCTCGGTCTTTTTGGCATCAATGAAAGACAAGAATGGTTATTGTGAGTTATTCGTAAGAGATAAACATATGCTGTTGCGGACTTTTTTTTAGAGCTTTTTGACATTATATAACATTAATTTTGTGTATTTGATATGGTTTAGGCAGCGTAATACATTTAAGCGTCCAAAGAGCTACTTTTTTCACGCTTTCCACTACAAAGGACCATTTTAAAGGTATAGGAGTTCAGTATCACAACTCTCTTATAGCCTATGTTCATCCCGGGAATCTCCTGAACATTTTGCAAAAAGCTCCATCACAATCGGATCATAAAATACGATCAAACAAATAAAAAAACATTCATTTTATATACTAGATAAAGAAATTAAAAGAAAAATTACATACAAACAGTCAAAATCAAACTTATACTCTTGATGATTTTTTTTTGTATTAAAGAAGAATTGTATGTGTTATTTGTTTTTAAATTTAAATTTAAAAACTTAGAAGGGAAGTACACAATTTCAAAAGTAATTGTCAAACAATTGATAAATTATGAAAAAAGTAAGCAAGTAGAAATTTTGAAACCCGGTAAGAAATGAAAATCTTAAGAACTATTCAGGGGAAAACATTATTTGTTAAAATACACAACACAGAAATTAGGGACAAATGCCATATTCAAGACATAACCAAATTTATTATAAATAGGCGAAAATACTGGAATGGTCATATAGAAAGAATGGAAGAAAACCGGCTTGCAAAAAGAGCTAAAGAAGATAGACCAATAGACGGAAGAAGAACAAGAGGAAGACTAGCCAAGACATGGATAGACAGTGAATGCACATCCAGTACGTCTTCCTCCGAGGAGTGATTTTGGAAATAAACAGGATTAAAATCCTACAAATTAAGTTTAAGAAGAAGAAGAAGGTATGAGGTCAAAATACAACCGATACTTATTTTGTTGTTAAATTTCTGTACGACTATTACATCACTGTCGGATACACATCGTTTAGTGTTACTTGTCTCTTTTCGCAATAATTGTGGGTTACTTTTCTCCATTCTCCTGGATTTTTTTTTTATTTTACACGCTTTATATTAGCTTGACCTGTATCTATCTATGTAACGGAATTTTTCAACGCGATTTTCACCCACTTAAAATAATTGGATCGACTTGAAACTTTGTATACTTTAAAGGACCAATGACAATACAATAATTTAATAATGTGTTTCTAAAATCGTGGCCAGAATCATCAGAAAATCAAAAAAAGTGTCTGTGTAATTATGTAACGGAATATTTCAACACGATTTTCACCCACAAAAATGATTGGATCAACTTGAAACTTTGTATACTTGTAAAGAACCAATGACAATGCAATAATCTTATAATTGTTTTTCCAAATCCTGGCCAGAATCATCACAAAATAAAAAAAAGTGTTTGTGTAATTATGTAACGAAATCTTTCAACACGATTTTCACCCACTTAAAAATCATTGGATCGATTTGAAACATTGTATACTTGTAAAGGATCAATGACAATACAATAATTTCATAAATGTTTCTAAAATCCTGACCAGAATCAGCAGAAAATCAAAATAATAAAAACCGGTATAATAGGTTGCGGACTTATCAACTTTTTACTCAAAGGTTGTAAGAGCTCAGTTGGTGGAGCGGTGGGCTGTAGTGGTATTTTTTTTAGTAGAGTATTACTTTTAGCTCATACTACAATAGTATGGAATTTAAAGATATTTACATTTTTATCTTATTCTGTAAAATATTAACACTAAAAAATTAAAAATAAATAATAGTTAGAAAACCAAAAACAACACGCTTTATCAGAAAACCGAACTAAAAAATGAAAAAAATAATTTTAATTTTCAACACGCTTGGGATAAAATTAAAGTGGCCAACAAAAAATCATCAACACATCTAGAATAAAACTAGAGTTATCTACAAAAAAAATTAGCATCAAAAGCGTGGAGTGCTCTATATCAATTAATATATTTGATAATAAACAGATATTATAAAAGTAAAGTATCTAAGAAGAAAATGTAAAAACTATAAAAAGCACCCCACGCTTTTGATGTTAAAATTATTTTTTTGTAGATAACTCTAGTTTTATTCTACATGTGTTAATGGTTTTTTGTTGACCACTTTAATTTTATCCGAAGCATGTTGAAAATTAAAATTATTTTTCATTTTTTAGTTCGGTTTTCTAATAAAGCGTGTTGTTTTAGTTTTTTTAAACTTATATTTATTTTAGTTCAGTGTAGTGATGCATTGAAAAGTTGTCTCCGCGGCCATGAAACTACGGATTCGATAAAGCAATTCAGTTAGTTATAACTATGGCTAGAATTTGTATATAATTACATATGCTTTCCCTTTGCTTATATATGGGTAACATTGATAAATGTCCATGAATTAGAAACTTGTTTATCATATAAGAAAATTTATGATTACACATTTTTACACATTTGATCATAATTACATATTTTTACACATTTAAAAAATTATGTAAATTTACATATTATTCCTCTTAATTAAAAGACATCATAAGCGGAAAATAATTTAAAACAATATCCATCCATAGTAATTCTGTCCAAGGGCAGGTCTTTCACTACAATCTTAGCATTTTCATGCTATGCTTTGCAGCTTTACTAGGGAATTATAGGTGTGGTAGCTTCCCGTTGCTTTTCACGCCGGTGAAGGATGGTGATGATGATAATGATAAGGATGATGATGATGGCCGGATGATTTGCGGGGACCGTTGGGCCTTAAGGTTTCTGACAAATTTTCTTATAGGTGAGGAAAAACCCCGAAAAAACCTCACCCAGGGGCCAGTTCCGACCGGGAATCGAACCCGGGACCGCTGCGTGACAGGGCAGCACGCTACCTTGAGACCACAGCGGTGGACTAAAACAATATTTGTTTACATAAAGAACTCGGATACCTGATTGTTCACTGAAAATATTTTTTCCAGTCTATACAAAAGCTGCTGACACACGGTCAAAGAAGAATTCCATTTACTAAACACGATAAACATAGATACAGGAAGACTCTAAAGTCTTGAGAATAGGATTCCACATAGCAAGATCTCTTTTAAAACTTGGACGATTTTCTCTATTTAATAATGAAGTAGTAGAATGTGGTATAGTTGGTTAAGGCAATATCCTATAAGCTGGAAAATCGAGAGTCGAAACCCGATGGGGGTCAGAATTTTTAAACTGCTTAATCTTCTGGCGGCATCACGACCCTGGGATCGATTCAGCCTATAAAAAATTAATACCATTCTATGCTGTGGGGGTAAAAATGGCTATCACACAAGGATGAAATCTCATGCCGATTGTGTAGGAAAATGGGAGTCTTAACCTCCCAGTACCCCTAAGACCTCTAGTGGAATCATTTTATAATGAACCACGACCATACCCTTCTTACCAATTTGTCAAGCATTTAACTGTCCCATTCCTTCAAATTTGATCTATTTTAAAGTTAACATTTAATATAAATTTATATAAAATTAAATTTAATGTATTTGATATTACATATTTTAAGGAATTTTTATGTAATCTAACACTTTCTACATAATATTATTACATAAATATGTACAGCCTTTGAAATAATTGTTGGCGCACAGGTAATTTTCAAGGCCCAGAACGAAGCCACTGCGCCAGACCAGAGGTCGGTTGTTTGGTTCACAAGTATACAAATCTAAAATCCGCTCCATTTCGTTGTGTGTCGTGGAATGGAAAATAATTTCGCGTATATAAGTAGTGCGGTAAATGCTGTAAATAAAACAAAAAAAATAAAAAAAAACAAAGAAAATTATTTGAGATAGGGACGAGAGAGAGAGAGAGAGAGAGAGAGAGAGAGAGAGAGAGAGAGAGAGAGAGAGAGAGAGAGAGAGAGAGAAAGAAAAAAAGGCATGACAGCGGGATCGAACACGCGACCTCCTGCATGGGAAATAAAAAGCTCCCTCCACTAGACCACGACCGTTTACTAATAAAAACTGTCTGTATGAAGCAATGCTATACCCCAGGACTTACCTGCATAATGAAACAATATATTTACTTGTCTTAATTTAAATTATACGCATTTTACATTAGTAGTGGAAATAAACAATATTGTTATGCCTTGTGTTTTTTAACAAAGTAACGAGATTTTACAATCGTTATTCATTATCCATCCATCCATAGGAATTCTGCCCAAAGGCAGGTACTTCACTGCAATCAAAGCATTTTCATGCTTTACTAGGGAATTGTAGGTGTAGTAGCTTCCCGTTTCCTTTAATTAATTAATTTCCCTATATATATATACGCATTTATTTATATAACGTAGCCTGCTAACATGTAGGCATTAAAGAAATAACGACGTCATTAAAAAAAGTCCTGGTCAGGATGGAACCTGGGCCTGCGTTGTCGCAAGCGTCTACTGAAGCGAACAATACAAATGCTGCATCAAAAGTAAGCGCCAATATACTATTGATTGGTTTAAGAGACCATTACCTGCTTTCAGTCATCTGATAACTCTATTAACTTAGAAATTCAATTAATACAATTATTTGTTGAAATTCTTTCAATAACTATTGGTATAAATCTATGATTGGCCCCTTACGCCGCCGGATTTGATCCCTAAGGAGACAACACTTGTAACAACTTACTAGTGTGAATCGCTCTTCTAAACTTTTAACTTTTCACCATCAAGAGTTGCGCCATCATTTTTTTCAAAGGATGTACATGTTTTGCATGTTAATATTACGTAAAAATCCTAGGCTTAGTTATAACTTATAAGCACTGTAAAAATGAAGTTCAATAATACCACTAGTTTGTAAGAAAGTATTCCTAATAATTAACACGTTAAAATTTTTATTTGTATAATTAATTAAAATATAAATATTTGAGAATAAAGTTCTTAGGAAAATTTTTGGACCAAAGACAGATGAACAGACAGGTGAATGGAGAAGTCTGCATAACAATGAATTACTACAGGGTCTTTATAGGAAGCCAGATATAATGAAAACAGTTAAGTCTCGTAGACTGCGGTGGGCAGGACATGTGGCACGAATCGGGAATGAAAGATGTGCATGGAAGATTCTTGTAGGAAAACCAGAGGGAAAACGCCCAGTTGGTAGACTAAGAATGAGGTGGGAGAATAACATTAACTATGATTTGAGGGAAGTAGATTATACAGGGGATGATTGGAAAACATTGGCTCAGGATCGGGATATATGGAGAGCTTATGTCCGCGCGGCCATGAAACTACGGGTTCGATAGTGCCAGTTAGTTAGTTAGATAAATATTTAATCTTAAAAATAGGACGTTGTACGTCTATATATGCACGAATGGGAATGAAAGAAGGGCATGGAAATTTTATGTAGGAAACGCAGAGGGAAAACGCCCACTTGGTAGACCAAGAATGAGTTGGGAGAATATTAAGTGATTTAAAGGAAGCAGATTACATAGGAAATGAGTGGAAATAATTAGCTTAGAAAAGGAATCTATGTAGAACTTATGTCCTTGCGGACATGAAACTAAGAGTTTGGTGCAGCCATTGAGTTAGAATTTATAGAAATATGGCGCATATATATGAAAACTTTGGTTAATATTTATCTCTAAGGGTCGGTTTCATCAACAGAGGTAACTGTATTACGTCAGTTTAAGCTATGCATTATACACGGGGAAAACTGGCGTAATACAGTTACCTCTGTTGGTGATACCGACTCTAAAACTGAGGGATTTATTAGCAAATGTCTATCTCGCTGCAAAGTCATGTACGTCTTATTTGTAAATTTCAGTTATATTCCTGATACACTTAACGTAGTAAGCAAACATTTAAGTTTCAGTTCCTAAAGCGGCCCCTACACTATCAATATTTACGTCAATATATTGCACAATAATTGACATTGTACAATAATATTGAGCGTGTGTAGATCATTGAAAGATTGCGCAATATATTGAGTTAATAAAAAGCAGATTGATTTTTATTGTGCAATCTAGTAAATATCGCGTCGTCTGTTAGCAATATTGCGCAATACTAGTTGTTCTGTGTTCTATCTTCTTATTATTCCACATGTTGACTACATAAGTATCACCCACGAACTAATTTATTGAGCAATAATATTGCACCGTGTGGGTTGGCCAAGTAATACTATTGTACAAAATATTGTGGAATATATTGACGTAAATATTGATCGTGTAGGGGCCGCTTTACTAAACGGCCAATAAAAATTGTCATTGAAATGACGTGTTAATGACGTAATACCACCCCTAACCTAATCAAGAAGGAACTTACTGTTTGACTGGATTACATTAGTGCACAAGTTTATAACGAAGGCGTAAGTCCACAATGCAACAAAGTACAATCTTCTACATGGTTGCCATTATGTGGGTCTTGTGCTCACTGTATATACAGTTTTCTTGGTGCAGGCCAGTGCCTTGTGGGGATACTTCATTTTTTGGAAAACTAGAAGAACTCTACTACGATGTTTGTAATAAGTTTAGACAAACCTACTAGATTATATTAAAATGGAGATATGGGTTTTCTAATTTATTTTATTTTGCATGATGTTAGTTTCATTGTTTCAAAGTATTTGAAGTAAGGCCTATTTTACATGTAAGGAAATGAAATCATGGCAACGTTAAAAGTTGAATAAGGTAAGACAATTATAACAGTTTGATAATTTCCTAGTACCCGGTATATATATCGTTTATGCTCTAACTTGTATTGGTGACATATCAATGTATGTTTTGATACACGAGCCGTGCGTCCTGTGTGTTCAATGGTTCACTGAATCCCTAAGAAAACAAATTCATTATAAATAGTGACTAATTGTAATGAAACATTGTATATACTTTAGTAAGTTCCTTACATACTCAGGTATTTTGAATTAACATTGTATTTCTGCTGAAGAAAACTCGTCACATGCACGCTATAGAATTACAGATCTGCATTCTGTATTTTCGAAGTATCCTGAAATTGGTTTGTTGGTTTGGAAGAGACGAAAATCTATGATAAATTAAACTTGCTTATAACTTGTTGCTGGTAGAAAATAAAGCATAAAATCACGAATTTAGGAGCAGACTAACGAGCCAAACCATAACACATTCCGAATGCTATGGCGAGAAAAACTTGTTTCGTTATTCTAATTTTTTTTTTAAATTTTCAAATTGAATATGCATAATATGAATTTAAATTAAAAATAGGAAAAACTGCACTTAAACTAGCGTGAAATATTTTCAAAGGCCTATAGAACAATAGTGCGATTACCACATTTTTTAATATTTTTAATTTTTTCAACCAATTTTATAACATTATTATAACATTTTGAAGTATTTATTTAAATACACAAATCACAATATTATGACACTATTGGACAATTTTGCGATGCTAACTGCCATTTTCTCCAGAGAGTATATTACTTAGTCTGATTTTTCTATCGCTGTTTAGCGATATCGCTGGTTGGTTCAGCGTTAGGGAGTGATAAGTAAGTGTACATCCATTTTTAATGAACGTTTGGTAATTTTGAATTGTTAATATATTTTTGAACATAGATTTGGGGATTTATTGCAAAGATTGGTCATTTAAATTTCATAGCGACGGGTAGTAATCGAGGATAATCGATATGTGGTTCGATTGTGAATTATTGGTGGCTCTATAAACGCTGGCGCAAGCGCACTGTTCTATAGGATTTTGAAAATATTTCATGCAAGTTTAAGTGCAGTTTTTTTTCGAAATTTGTAAGTTTAACATGCTAATATATACATAGTAACGAATTATTTAACGTACTATTTGATTTTTCTAGTATTTTACTAGAACTCCACATTCCTTTATGCCTAATCTAAATGTGAAATAACTAAATAACATACTATATACTAAACGTTTGAGTAATTTTTGTTAGCTACTATGTAGGCCATTCGTGTAAAAATCACTCTATGCTGTCTTAAAATAGCAGCTAACAATAGTGACGCTTTAAGTACATAGTTGCTAGGAATCAAAACATATATTGTATTTTTTCCTTCAACGCCCTAGGTTGTCACTTAAACATTGCTGGTGTTCTTTCCTGACATTGGTGTAATGGTTGCCCATTTCTGAGGTTGGGGCGCCTGGAAGCCGGAGTTACTGTCCCGGTAATATGATGGGTGATGACAGTGATACGCCAGTAGTCCTTAAACCTAAAATTAATCTGTGGTGAAAATGAATGAAGATGATTATTATGGTCATATGACATTCGGAGACCGTTCGGGCTTTAAATTTTCTTGACGCTTGTGTTGCAAGTGAGGAAAAATCACGAAGAAACCTCAGAAGTAAATATTGTCCAGACCGGGATCGAACCCGTACCAAATGCGTGACAAGGCAGCACGCTACATCGAGACCACAGCGGTGCACTAACACAACACAAAACATGCTATCAAAACATAAAATACGGGTTCAACGTAATGTAAAATACAATTTAGAGCGATTCCATGAAAATGTCATACCGAGGTGAAAATTTTGAAATTAATGCAGGAATATTTTTTTTTGGCGTAATATATATCTTTAAGGATCAAATTTTCTGATTCTATAAGATAATGTTCCATAATTATATTATTTTAATCTAATATTAGTGGTAGAACTTGTCATATTCCAAACCTGTAAAAACAAGCAAAATTTTACCAATTTGTCGTTTAATGATTTCATCGTATTAATTCGTTTTATTTTACAAACTCTTTTGTTAAACCATACTTTGGTCCTCCCTAGTCGTAAATGTAATAAATTTAATTGCATTCTAATGTTCTATATACCTTAAATTTGTCCCATAATTGTTAACTCCAAGCTACGGTCAGCCAGTCACAGAAGACGTATAAAAATTACTGTACACAACATAATAATTGATGTAATAAAATTTCCTCTTTGATTCTACGTTATCGGTACACAACTAACAAAAAAGTATTGAAGACATTTTCTTGTAAAGTCATTATGTTTCCCGCTAGTATCCCGTGACTGACTGACTTTTTGTCCTATCATATATATATGCTAATAAGCATGGTGCAGTCAGTTGCTTGCTGCACTCCGCTGAGGATTAACATAAGCATGGTTTAGGAAATCTGGTAGATTGTTCGGCTCAGCTGTTCCATAAAATAATTACTGACCCCTTTTCTGTGTCAATTTGAGCTAAAAGACAGTTAGCGGAAGCATTTAAATATATTCAGGAATATATTCAGGAAAAAGGATGCAGTAAACGAAGCAGCCATACTTGTTGATTTCTCAGAAAATTATACCTACAAAGAACAAAATGATATCGAAGTTGTTCATTGGAAAAATTAACATAGGCCTATCTCAATATTAACTGCTGTTGCCTAGTTTATATGGAAGGTGACAGAGAAGTTCAAAAGAAATACTTTGTTTTAGTGTCAGGTTATGTGACACATAGCAAGTGTACTATAGATGTTTACTATAGAAAAGTTTTTTTTAACATAGTGATTTCTTCCAAAACTTGAGGTGATAAAAATTTTGATTTGGAGCAGCAGGTAATAGAAATATGTCTAAACATTTAGCAATGTGATACTGCTTACTTGCATATTTAGATTTTGACATAAAATGGAACTTATTTGAATCGCACCATGGAAAGGGGACTATAGATGCGATGGCGGCCAAGTAAAAAAGATGGCACGGATGTATGAAAAATCGGGAAAGAAGATACAAAATGATGCAGAATTATGTAATGTGAGCTGTAAAACCAACCAAATAACTGGAGTCACAAAATTATATAGAAGAAGGAAAGACTGTTTTAGAAAAAACAATTTGAATATTTTGCATCTATCACAGACTCATTGCGTATAGAACGTGAAAGCGTTGGACCCGTATGTTAGAGTATGCACAACTGTCAAACAATCAGCGCAACAAATTCATAAGTTCGTGTGTTAAAAAAACTGAATGGTGTGACAGGCCTAGAAAGTCCTTGGCTGCCAATATCACATCCAAGTATATCAATCACAGAGGTGGACATTCATCTAACCAACATATAGGTGACATGTGGTCAGCATGTCGGATACTCCAGCCGTTATGGCTGGTTTTCTCGACCGCAACCGCTAAATATTCTAGCTGCCCAAAATTTTCATGATTCTGGGCGAGCACAAATCCCATTGTGGCTGAAATTTCATGGAAAATTTCTTCTCTCGTGGGGCTCGAATCAGTGCTCTCTATTGAGACATCTTTACACAAAACATTAAGTTACAGCATGGGACTTAATGCGTGACAGGAAACATTATTTTTATTAATGGGTCAAGTTAGCGGCGAGAAGTGATTGTATATGCGATCTCATATATCGATGTTATGATCTGAGTCATCAGAACTCGGGCTAATTAAAGTTATATTTTTAATGTTGTTTAAAAGTAGAATTCAATACGTCAGCAATTGTTTACTAACTACAGCTTAGTAATGCGATTTACGATAATTTGTTTTGAAAGTACATGCACTCTGATGAAAAACTAACTATTAAGAATGTATAAGCATTCTGGGGGGGAGTTAAATTTTTATTTCAGTGGTTCAATCTAGAAATGAAAAATATTAAATCTTACATCAGGTAAACTGTAATAAACTCCACTCCAACCCCGACAGGCCTAGAAGGTCCTTGGTCTACCAACCGGCTGCTAGCCTCACATCCACATGTGTTAATCAGAGGTAGACGTGGTCAGCATGTCGGATCCCCCAGCCGTTATAGTTGGTCTTATCGACCTGGAGTCGTTATATATTGTAGCTACCCAAACGCCTCACGATGCTGGGTGGGCACAGGTCCCATGCTGGCCGAAATTCAATGCGAAAAAGTCTTCCCCATGGGGACACGAACCAGCGTAAGTCCCATAGATCTGCGCTAAGGTTTCTTTCCTTAACCACCGGACTAAGTTGTAATCAGTTCCTATATCCATACATGCATAGTAATTCTGCCCGAGGGCAGGTCTTTCACTGCAATCATAGCATTTTGATGCTATGATTTGCAGCTTTACTAGGGAATTGTGGATGTGATAGCTTCCCGTTGCTTTCAACACCGGTGAAGGATGATGATGATGGCCATATGATTTCAGGGACCGTTTGGGTCTTAACGTTTTCCTGACATTTGTCTTACAGGTGAGGAAAAACCCCGATAAAAACCTCGCCCAGAAAAACTGTCCCAACCGGGGATCGAACCCGGGCCCGCTGCGTGACAAGGCAGCACGCTACTTCGTGACCACATACATGCATACAATTTTAGTAGGTATATTTAACAATAGAGAAGGCGCTTTGTAATTAAGTATTTAATTGTTTAATTATTTTATATAATTTAAAATGGTACATGGTAAGCGATTTAACTTAATTTCATTATTGATTTAAATTAATATTTACTTAACAGAAAAATTAAATTGAACAAGTTTCGTAGAATTGATAATGTATTTGCAGTTCTTCATTAATTTCTGTTACCGAAACCGTTTATCTGTTTCATAGTATTTTGTTATATTTGTGTAATATTTGCATTTAGAAATTCTAAATTAAATTCAGATATGTCAGTCAGTCACAAAATAATGTCAGTCAGTCACACATCACATATTAGGTCATAAGGTCGGGTTTAATTGTGATTGAGTTTTATTTTTTTGTTTAAAATATAACTTGAAAAATGTGCCCTCCAAACGGTATTTTGGAAAATTGAATTAAGAATCACATTTTAGAGAATGATGTAGATGAACATGTTAAGCTGCATGATGAGTTGACATTTATGTCAGTCAGTCACACATACTTTGACAGATAATAAATAACAGTTTTTCTTCAGAGGTTGTATATTTATGTACAATCTTAATCAGACACTTTTCCTCTATCATATCACGTATATAACACCTCTAATTACCAATTGTAATATTTATGCAAGCACTTTGCAACAAAAGTGTATTGTAAATGTCAGTCAGTCACATATGAAATTACTCTTTAATAATAAAACTTATAAATGGAAGAATGTAACAATGTTAGATCTATCGTCTTTTTTTTTTAAACCCACATTTCTCTTTGTCTGAACATATCGTTTCCGCAATGAATACCAGTAAATAGCATTAAATGTACTAAATATACAACATACACTAAAATAATGTGAATGTAGATAAAATATTGTAGACAACACGTTACAAAATTAGGTTTAGTAAGTTGCTGCTCTTAGAACGCTCCCTTTGATCGTGTTCTAATTTGATCATCTCGTTACTAACTCTGCTTTTGGAACTACAGTAGTATAAATAACTATGAGTTTTTAGCATATTCCTTTAATTGTATCCACAAATCACAGCTATTGTTAATAAGGATTTTTTAGATTATTTCTGTATTAACTTCTCATTGAGTTTTTAGGTATTTTCCAAGCTCTTCTGACGAAAAACCACGCACATTCTTCAGATAGATATTTATATACTGGTACAATTACCAGTACGCTGTTTTCACATTTTTCTTTGATTTACTGCAGACAGTCATTATCATTAGAAGGTCTCTTAATATATTTAATCAATATTACTATTCTCATTTGGTTTAGATGAATGGGAGTTTTTTACAGAAAAGGAGAGGAATTGTAGCCTTGTTGACTGAGGTATTGTTTATAAATGAAAGCAAATAAGTTATCCAATTGCTGTTTTGAAATGTATATGTATAATGTATTTGTGGTTTTTGGTCACAAGAAAGCATACGAATGGTGGAAATGAAAATTAGGGAATTAAAAAGAAGCGATGTATGCTGAAATTGTAATAGTTATAATTTATAACCCTGCACAACTATCCAGTGCGATAATTTAAGTATTAAATTTATACCAACAAACATTAAAATCTAACCGAAATGGAACTAATCTTACAACATATAGTAGAATAAAAAGATAAATATAAGGTATGCGACTAGAAATTAAATTTCATTTATATATCTCGTTATTCTATGTCTTGTAAGTTCCCGGAGAACTGGTCCCGCTTCATTTTCATATTCGGTTTTCTCTTCCTATGCCTTCCCTCTACAGAGTACCTTTTTTAAAAAAATGATCAAGGTATCTCAATATACTACGTATCTCACCTGCTTCGTCGGTATTTTTTGCAACACCCTGTGTATGCATGCATACACACACACATGTACACATATATGCATGCACACATATATACATGCACACACACCACACACACACACACACACACACACACACACACATATATATATATATATGTGCACACACACATACACATATACATATATCATCATCATCATCTTCATTCATGGATTAGGTCTGTTGACCCGTTCCGACTTCAGCCCATCTCTTTCTAGGTCTGCCCACATCTCGGGTGCCTTTAGGTTTGTATTTTGTTATTTGTTTTGGATATCTGTCTTCATTCATTCTGTCTATGTGTTGCTTCCATTTTTGTCTATATGTATCCATTTTATCAGTTATTGCAAATATTTCAAGTTCCTGTCTTATTTCTGTGTTTTTGATTCTGTCTTCCTTAGTGCACCCTTTAACAAGATCTCAAAAATTTCATTTCTGCCGCCGTTATCCTACTTAGGTCTTGTTTTTTATGTATCCAGCCTTCTGAACCATAGAGCAGTACCGGTACTGCCAACATTTTATAAAATTTCAGTTGGGTCTCTCTTGTTGTTTTGTTATTTAGTGTTCGTTTTATCGTACCACATATTCCCTGGAATTTTGCTATTTTATTATTTATATCATTATCATAATTAAATGAAATGTCACATCCTAGATAATTGAGATGGTTCACCTGTTTTATGATTTTGTTTCCTATTACTATTTTCGATCTGATTTGATTTTTCCCTTGGAATGCCATTACCTTAGTTTTTTCTATGGATATTTTGAGATTATATTGTTCACATATATTATGTAGTTTAAAAATATTCCTCTGAAGTTCGTCTTCTGTATTTGCTATTATTACCTGGTCATCAGCGTATAATAATGTTTTCAAGTAGTGTGTTTTATCTAATTTTATTCCTTTATTTGTTTCTTCGTTCCATTTTTTTATTATATCATTGATGTATAGGTTAAATAAAACTGGAGAGATACTGCATCCTTGTTTAACTCCTTGATTAGTATGAATTTTATTTTTACTTACTTCATTTCTAGTTTTTATAACAAAATTTGTGTTCCAGTACAAACTCTTTATAGCTGCTATTAAGTGTTTCGGAATTCCTTTTTCTTTTAAAATTGTCCAGAGTTTTCCTCTGTCTACTTTATCAAATGCCTTGACAAAATCAATAAAAGCTATGTATGTTTCTATGTTATATTCTCTTCTTTTGTTTATAAATTCTTTTATCGTAAATATATTATCCATACATGAACGCCCTGGTCTGAATCCACTTTGTTCTTCTGTTAACATTACCTCTGCTATTTGTTTTAACCTAAATGTTAAGATTCTTGAGTATATTTTATAGCCTGCAGTTAAAATGCTTATTCCTCTGTAGTTGTTGCAGTCTTTACGTTCTCCTTTCTTAAAAATAGATTGTACTATTGCTGTTGTCCAGGTTTCTGGTATTGTTGCTTGTTTCCAACATAAATTTAAAAAATGTAATAATCTCAGTTTAAAAAAAATTCCTCCATATTTTATTAATTCCATATTAATTCCGTCTATTCCAGCTGCCTTTCTGTTCTTTGTTGTTTTCAGTACTTCTTCTAATTCTTCCATTGTTATCATATCTATTCCTATCTCACACTCATATATGTTATCTTTAGTTATTTTATTTTCATTATACCACAGTTTTTTATAATGTTCTTCCCATTGTTTCTCCTTAATTGCATTGATCTGTATTGTATCTTTTTCTTGTTTATTTAGATGTTTCATTACTTTATAGGCTATTTTTTGCTGCCCATGTATATCGTATTCTAGTCTGCTTATATATCTATCCCAACTGACTTTGTGTGCTTTCTTAATTTCTCTTTTGGCTATTGCACTTTTATGTTTGTAATCAGCTCTTAATTAATAAATATATATATATATATATCTAGAGAGAGAGAGAGAGAGGAGAGAGAGAGAGAGAGAGAGAGAGAGAGAGAGAGATAATATAGAATATTAAATGGCTTTGTGTATTTTCAGAACTGACGAAATAATCTTGAAGACGACACATCGTATTAAAGCCATGAGATGCAATTTATTTTAATTTTTTTTTATCTTCATGGAAAAACTGACGTTGGACCTTCGCCTGCCCAATATTTTATTTCAGTTTAATGTGATTAAAATTTTTCTTTTTTAATATTTTAAGCAAGTGTAAATTTGAAACAGTGTTTATGATATCACATAAAATATATACTTCATTATTAGAAGAAATTTGTTTAATGTGAATAACATTTCTTTAATAAAATGCAGATGTGATTGTTTAGATTTAAATGATCTTAACTAATAAACTTGAATTTATCTGTATTTTGCAACGTGAACTAGAAGGATAATAAATTATTTGGTTTCAATGTAGGCCTATGTTTCAGAACTCCATGTTTCGTATTTTATTCAATAAGTATATCAACTTATCTATTTTTTCATTTATAAAACGCATCCGAAAACCTTAAAAATCGAGTTAATAAGAAAAAAATTAAAAAAAAATGTAAATCTCGTATTTTGTAGGAAAATGTCTCCCAGAACTTGTATTTTTTTATAATATAACTGATACCTCATGAAGGCATGTGTATATTAAACTCAATGGCACTATCGAACCCGTAGGTTTATGGCCGGGCGGACAAAGCTCTCCGCACAACCATATCTGAGCTAAATGTTTTCCTGTAATGTTTATTAAAATACCTCTTCGGGATTCTAGCCATGTCTTGTAGTATTGTCTTCACGTTTCATCACCTTCTGTGCGTGACATCTTTAGGAGATTTTGCCTGTGTAGATTTTCTTAGCAACTGTTAATTAGCTATTAACTTGAGCAGACAATACTACAAGACACGGCCAAAAAATCCCGAAAAGTATATTAATATACTTAACGATGTCCGTGAAAGTCTTAATCAATATATTATTCCCTGTATAATATGCTTCCCTCAAATCATGGTTAATATTATTCTCCCACCACATTCTAGGTTTACCAACGGGGCGATTTCCTTCTGGTTTTCCTACAATAAATCTCCATGCACGTGTTTCATTCCCAATTCTTGCCAGATGTCCTGCCGCTCACGGTCCAAGAGACTTAACTGTAAGAATTCTGTATTTTTTTTGCTATTCTTTTTTCCCCCTTGATCTTCCTGGTTTTCCCCCTTTTTTACATTTGTTTCATTTTTTATTCATATACAGAGCAAATCTCACTCCCTACATTGATGACATTCAAGGAGATCATCAACGTGCATTTAGATTAAACAGATCTACAACAGATCAGATTTTTAGTATAAGACAGATTTTAGAAAAGAAATGGGAATATAATGGTACTGTACATCAACTATATGTAGACTTCGAAAAAGCATATGATTCAATTAAGAGGGAGAAGTTATATAGTATCCTGTTGGAGTTCGGAATTCCTAAAATGTTAGACTTATACGAATGTGTCTAAATGGCACAAAGACTAGGGTGCGTGTAGGCAAACAGTTTTCGGACACTTTTGAAATACAGAATGGGTTGAAGCAAGGAGATGCACTATCTCCTCTACTATTTAATTTTGTACTAGAGCATGACATTAAATCTTTAGAGAATGAGGAAGGCTTGGTATTAATAAGCTGTTAGTTTATGCTGATGATGTAGTAATATTGGCCGATAGCGAGGAGATAGTAAAGGACAACTCGCACACACTATTGAGTAACACTAAGAAATTGGGACTGGAAGTAAATATCAATAAAACTAAATAAATGGTCACACGCAGAAATACATTACATAATGTAAATGGACAGCTAATGACAAATGAGGGAAATTTTGAGGAAGTGGCTGAATTCAAATATCTAGGAACAGTAATCACAAACAGGAATGAGATGCACAAAGAAATTAAACATAGGCTCAATTCTGGAAATGCGTGCTATTTTGCATTGCAGAGACTCTTGATGTCCCAACTCCTTTCAAAAAACGTCACACTGAAAATATATAAACTATTATTCGACCAGTTATATTATATGGATGCGAAACATGGACACTTACTTTAAGGGAGTAGAGGAGATTACAAGTAATTGAGAATAAAGTACTTAGGAAAATTTTTGGACCAAAGAGAGATGAACGAACAGTTGAACGGAGACTACATAACAATGAACTACATGGTCTTTATAGGAAGCCAGATATAATAACAGTTTAGTCTCGTAGACTGAGATGGGCAGGACATGTTGCACGTATGGGGAATGAAAGATTTGCATGGAAGCTTCTTATAGGAAAGCCAGAGACGCCCAGTTGGTAGACCAAGAATGAGGTGGGAGAATAACATTAACTATAATTTGAGGGAAGTGGATTATACAGGGAATGATTGGAAGGCATGAGCTCAGGATAGGGATGTATGGAGAGCTTATCTCCGCGCAGCCATGAACCTACGGGTTCGATAGTGCCAGTGAGTAAGTAAGTAATACAGAGCAAATCAATAACCAAGATAGGGGTTTTAAGAATTCTGCAATTAGCCCGGAATCGCATCCAGGTCATCGGACTAAAAGATAGGGATTTTATCGACCAAATCACGGATAGTACACTATTAGTACCTGTAATGTTTAATTTACAGAGAGACCTAAAACACGTCTGGGGAAAAGAATCGTATATACTCAACCTAGGATTTAAGGAGAGATCAGGGCTTGCTTGGATTAGGCTAGGGGCATGGAAATTTCTAAAAATTAGCGACGATCACGATATGCGAATATGTCCAATGTGCGGGAACTTTGAAGGTGAGATACATATATCAGGAAAATGTAATGATTTAGAATATTGGAGACGTCAGTTATTACCGGAAAGATTTCTAAATTCAAATCGGGAAAGATTGGCATGCTACGAGTTATTGGTAAATCCAGAAAATTGGATAAACCTCGGTAAATTTCTGGACAAAACGCGGAAAATAAGGACAACACTCATTCATGAATAAATATGTTATCAAAATGCAATACCATTAATTATTAACAATTATATATAAATTAATTAGTGTATAATGCTATTGTGTTATTATTTAATTGTAATATTATTGTTTTATTTATGTAATTGTAATGTTAATGTTTTTTAGTGTATAATGCTATTGTGTTATTATTTAATTGTAATATTATTGTGTTTTCTATATGTAATTGTAATGTTATTGCTGTTTTTGTTGTTTATTTTTCTTTACACTAGTACCAATTATTACTTTATTGTAACGGACTGTCAACAGCACGTGTGGCTTACTGCCCGTGCGACCCATATTTGTAAATACTATTGTAAATATCTTACTTTTTGTCTAATAAAGTCATACTACTACTACTACTAATTACAATTACTAATTGATAGGGAAGGTTAAGATTGTAACACGGTGTAGTAAGTAATAACACTTCTAATGTTCCGGGCTACGTGGCCGTGGTATATAGTTGGTGTTTTTTCCAGACTTTTTCCCTCAACTGCGGAGGGCATTCTCAGTACCTCGCCACTGAAGATGCCCTCCGCAGTTGAGGGAGAAACGTCTGGAAGAAATACCAGCTATAGACCACGGCCACGTAGCCCGGAATCTTTATTATTACCGGCCGTGAAAGCCTGCTTTCCACAATAAGACCTTTGATTGTTTTTGGTTCGGTTCCATATATATATATATATATACACGACTGACAAAAATTAACGCAGCCGCACTCTTTAACAGGAAAATACTGTAACGCATTGTTGAGCCTTTGCTAAAATTATCGCGATTTAATTTCAAAAGGGACGGCAGGACTTATTGTAAGAAAATAGGATCCTGCAAAATCAGCAAACTACCTCTCCAGCCTTTGTTTCTAGAGAAATGACTTTCCAGATTCGTCGATTCTATTAGAATTTAACTCACTATCGAGGCATCCACTCGAGAATGGCCTTGATTTTAATTCCAGAATGTTCTTATGTATGGACCAGTGAGATGGACTGAAGAACGAAGATATCTTCTTTCTTACGATTGAGTGCACTTTATTTCAACAATCACACCTATCAATCATATTGAAAAACACAACACAGTCGGTGTAAAAAATTACTTCAAATATATATTACAAACTCTACAAGACTAATAAACTTCAACTTCCCCATACCTTTATATAATTTTACTGTAATTAAAAATCATGTACACTTCGGAAAAAAAAAAGCTGACTCCTGATCTCCAACATTTCAAGTTTTAACGCGCGATTCACACTAGTAAACTAATTGCGCAGTTGAGCTACAATACGTTCCCCTTCCTCCAATGAAGATAATTATTTTACGCATAGTAAGCCAACGAACGCTTAGCTCAGTGTCTTGTGATCTTTCGAATGCAAGTGGTCACATGTTCGATTCCCTATGAAGTCAATTGTTTTAATTTTTACAATGCTTTATATTTTATTCTGTCTGTCCACTTTAAATAAAGAACAAACTAACTATTTGGAAGTATTACTATTATTATACTGTTATAATTGCCCATAATCTATCGGATATTTTCAACTGGAATTTACCTAGGCCTATATAAACTGAATATTTTTAATTAAGTGTGATTTTTTACTAAAACGTAATAAATGAATACATACATATATGAAGTTATCTTCTCTTTTATTATACAAATTAAAGCATTATTATTAAAACGCGATACTGCATAAACAATTAAATGTATACTGGTAGCCAAATAGTTTTATAGAGTTTACGAGGGCAGGAATATTACATATAATATTGGAAATGTTCATTGATGATATGGCTGGAATTAAATGTTGTAGAATGTATTATGCGCAAATACATAAACATAAAAATAAATCACTGTCGAGGGATTTGAGGCCTGGCTCTCATACATATTTCATTTTCGTAATTGGTTTAACGATCTACATTACTCGAACGTCGGATACTAGTCAACTAAATCCTGGTTGTCTTTTTTACTTTTACAATATGCACGAGAATTGAACTTCATTCGAAATGTCTCAATTTGAGTAATATTGTATATGTCAAACACTCTTAACTATCTAGAAACATGTCTCCTTCACTGTTTTTAATACTCATACACACACACACGCACACACACACACACACACACACACACATATATATATATATATATATATATATATCTAAAAATGAACAGACAAAGTAAGAAATAAAGACGTGCTAGACAGAGTGGGTGAAAGAAGAACAATACTGGAACTCATAAAGAAGAGGAAAAGCCACTGACTAAGAAGAAACTGCCTGCTAATGGATGCCCTAGAAGGAATGATCAACGGAAAGAAAGTTTAAGGCAAAAAGAGACATTAGATAATAGACAATGTTGAAATAAATGGTGTGCATGCAGATTCAAAAATGAAAGCCGAGTTAAGGAAAGAGTGGAGAATGCTGAATTTGTAGTGAAAGACTTGCTCTTGGGCAGAACACTATGAATGAATACATATACGCATTCTACTTTGAGTTAACCAGCTAGCAACATCTACAGCGAGCTCGCCAACTCCAGCGTGAATCAGCTTTGCCGAGTGTACACCTTCAAGCTTATCTATGGTGAGACGTCATAGTGCTCCACAAGAGTAAATCGACGCTGTCTTGTGCGTGGATGGTGACCGGTAGTTCAAATGTGCTGTGATTGGTCAAAATAAAAAATGATCTAATTGACTAATTAAAGTGCGTGGCAGCCTTCTAGTCCGGGCACGTGCCCGGTCCAGTTTTTAAAGTTCAAATGAGCTTTTTTTTATTAAATACCGTGTGCTTTGTGACATCGAAATAGTGTTATGGCTCTACGCAAAATTTTTATGTTAAAGTTAACCCTATAATTAGTGGCAAGTGTATCCAGTGAATCTAATTTAGTGCGAACTAAGTTTTGGATCACCAAGCATGGCATCTGTGCCAGATCTGGGCGAGTCAATGGATCTTGAAGAACCCGGACTTCTCATTCTTAGGGAGGACGCTCACCAAAATTTTAGAAGCATATTGTTTCATGTAAATTCAAACGTAGTGAGAGTGAAGAACTTAAAATACTGCTCTTCACCATATTCGGGGTATATTCATATTCATGGTAAATTACTTTCAAACCTACCAAGAAGTTGAGAGGTCCGAATCAGCTGGGGAGGTTACCAACCACTGCTTGGATCGACTTAACCATACTATTGATAAATATGAGCCGGTACTCGAGCACTTTACAAATTTTCTAACTGAATTGAGAGTATGTGCTATAGAAATACAAAATGCTTGTTTCATATTCCAGCAATAAAAGAATCTAAATCCATTTCTGAAGCCAGTGATGTGCCTACAAGGGACGTCACTTAAGAACAAAGAAAAAGAAAAAAGAAATCTAAAAAAATCTAAATCTAAAGAGCGTAGCGTACCAATAAAAAATATAAAAATATATACCAAAACAGTTAAAGAACTTAGAGAAATGGTTAAAATTTTCCAATTTGGTTTAGCACAACCAAGTCAATCCAAGCAAACGGTGGAGGTTGTAGCTGAAGTTCCAGCAGTTGCCACAAGTAATCCTTTTTCTGTTATTTCAGAACCTTCTACTTCAACTGCTGGAATATCTTCACCGGTAGTGCCATCTCTAATAGAGGAAAGTACGCCAACAGCTCAAACAGTGAAAGCACCTTCTTGTTGCCCTGTTCGTATAGGACAAAGACCCTCGCCAATTACTGTAATTGGTCATGGGGATTTGTTCCGTATGAACAGGAAACTTAAAACCTTACTTAGCGAACCTTTCAAAGTAGTAAATACACCAGAAAGGTTGCGGTATTACACATCAAATGTAGATGATTTTTCAAAGCTTAGGGAGTATTTTCATTCCATGTAAGTGGAATATTTACTTATCAGCTGAAAAATGATCTTCCGCCTGATGCTGGTACTCAAAAGGCTGCCTTTAAGTACACCTATAAATGATATATGAGAGGAAATCCTTTCTTTAGAATATCCTCTCAAAGGGATCAAACAAATTACTAAAACTGAAAATGATATTACTAGAAAATTACCTATTTGCAATCTTGAATTGAAGAACACTCCTCCGTGTCGCAAAATTGAAAACATGAAGCGCCTTTTGTTCACTGTTATTGCTGTTGAACCATATAGGCCAAGCCGGGGCTTAAGCAATGCTTTCGTTGCCAGTCCTTCAACCATACTTTCCCTGGATACAAACGGACTTCACGCTGTGTTGTCTGTGCTGAACCACACAGTCATAAAGAGTGTAAAATTATAGCTGAAGCACAGTGCAACAAAAATTTGCTGAGGTGTGCAAATTGCGGGGAGTCTGGCCAACCATCTTCCTACAGAGCCTATCCTGCCTTTCAGGCAGCCCAGGAATAATACAATAAAGTAACTAAACCTATACCTCATCCTATTAAACTAAAAAAACCCAACCTCATACTTTCACATCTGTGGTGGTAAATCCAAATATATTTTTTACCTATGCCTTACAAATTGGCAGCGATTTACCAAACCAAGAGTAAACAGCAATGTTCAAACTCAGGGCCACCTACAGTGTACTTTCCCCTTAAGCGATAGGCCTACTGCAGAGGCAATGCTCCGGAATATCGAGCCTTTACTGGCTGGATTTTTATCTCTCTTGGAGCGTTTCCTCTTTACGCTTCGCATCTTTAATATATGCCTAGCATAGATTAAAATCTTAAGATGAACTACTAAGTAAATTGTAAGAGATTCACTCGCCTAATATAGTGAGGCTCACTCCGCATTGTCTGACTTTCGGACTCTCTGCTTGCCAGCGGTGCGATTTCTGACGCCCTATTTTGGCGCGACAATATCCACAATTTACTAACTCTGTTGACAAGTTCGGCGAACATATCTTGCTGCCATATGGCTAGGGTTAAGAAGAGCAACAACTCAATATCGGTAGTCACAAAGGTATTTGGCTGCCGTGTATCACATCGTAGGCTACAGAGCAGCACATTGGAGGTACCAGTCAACGTCATCCTCCAGCAGCAACAGCTCTTTATCTGTGTAAGACGATTAAAACAAAATACAGCGCATTTTAAACATTTAACAATGCGTTGCCTCATGAATCATAGATTTAGCTTTTGGAGCATGAGCAGTGGTTCATAACAGGGATTCTGCATTTTGAAGCCGTTCATTATTTTTTTTCTTTCTTTTTCCGAAGTGTGTATTATGTTATTTTTCAATTTCACTTATATTCCTGGTATACTCATGTAATAAGTAAAAAATCCAATTTCAGTTCCTTATACTGAACTGCCAATGAAATTTTATATTCAAACGACATGTTAATGACGGTAATACTACCCCATCTTAATGAAAATATTTTTCGTGTTTGATAGGATTACATCAGTGTACCATTGATAACGAAGATTTAAGTCTATAGTGAAACTAAGTACAGTCGTCACTATGGTTATAATCATGTGGATCTTGTATTTACTTTGTCTACAGTTTGTCTGGTACCTGGTGTTTTTTTTGAGACATCGATTAAATCTACTACAACGTTTCTATTGGATTGGATTTATACGAATCTAGTAGATTATATTAAAATGGAGATGGGGTTTTTTTAGATTTATTTTATTTTACATGGTGTTAATTTTATAGTTTCAACGTATATCAAGTAGGTCTTCCCTACATACCAAAAATGAAATTCAAGGCGGTATTAAAAAGTAGATAAGGTAAGACAATTTATAATTTCCTAGTATCCGATACATTACATATATCGTTTATACTACTATTGGTGACATATCAACGTACGATTTGATACAGAAGTCGTGCATCTTATATATTCAATGGTTCACTGAACCTCTAGAAAACAAATCAATTCATTATATATAGTGACTAATTGTTATAAAATATTATACATATTTTCAGCAAGTTCCTTAAATACTCTGGTATTTTGAATTAGCATTGTATTTCTGCAGACGAAAACCGTCACATGACTATAGAATTTACATATCAGCATTTTGCATTTTCTCTCTAAGTATCCTGAAATTGGTTTGTAGGTTTGGAAGAGACGCGAAAGACTAGGTTAAATGTAACTTGCGTATAACTTGTTGCTGGTGGAAAATATGACATAAAATCGTGAATTTAGGCGGAGGCTAACGAGCCAAACTATAAGAAGCACATTCAGAATGTTATGTCGAGAAAAACTTGTTTTTAGTTAATCTAATTGTCCGTGGTGGTTTTTTTTTAGATTTTCAAATTTGATATGCATAAAACGAAACAAATTTAAAATAATAATCTTGTCATCTCTCCAGTTAGTATAGGAACAAGCCACCACTGATTTAATAAAATAATTGTTAAGGTTATGTTTTTACTTTCACTAAAATGTAAAGAAATAATTGAATAGATAATTCTTACCAAAAAGTGACTGAATTATAAATAACTCATCCAAATGAAACTTGAACGATATTATTTCAGTAAGCTTTGTTCGTTTGTCATGAGGAGAAAATCTGATTTAGCACATTTGGGTATTCTATGACAGGAGTCACCCTACTCATTTTATTTCGTAAGGTGAGCCAAATTGGCAAGGTAGGATGAGGAAATAGTGTACAAAAATTAGTTTAGTTTATTCAATAATCTGACGCACCATAACTAAAAGTTGCCTATTCTATTTGAACCTGAACCCGCAAAAGCATCCTCAATAAAATGAAAACTGAAACCTAACCGAAGTGTAATCAATTAACACCTGCATATTAATAGCAAAACAATTTACAAAAAATCTAGCAGACTTCGATATGAAAATTTTTATCAACCCCAATAGCCTATAGCAACCCCTACATGATCCATATTTACGTCAATATATTGCACAATATTATTACTTGGCCAACCCACACGGTACAATATTATTGCTCAATAAATTGTTTCGCTGTTCATACTTGTGCGGTTAACATGTGAAATAATAAGAAGACAGAACACAGAACCGAACTAATATTGCCAACGGACGACGCATTTATTTACTGCTGTCCGTCGCCGGGGCGTATTCGGTAGAGTCCCGAGCCTCCACTCCGGTGACCTGGGTTCTATTCCCGGCGGAGTAGGGGATTTCAAATCTCCACCTTGGGTCTGGGTGTGTGTCCTGTCTTGTGTTTGTATGTGTGAACAAGATAAAAAGTTTAACGAAAGTAAAACAAAAAGGAATAAGAGTGCAAACGAAAGAAAACGATAAAGATATTAAAAAAACTAGATTGCACAATAAAAATAAAACTGTTTTTGATTGACTCAATATATTACGCAATCTTTCAATGTGTTCTACACACGCTCTGTATTATTGTACAATGTCAATTATTGTGCAATATGTAGACGTAAATATTGATCGTGTAGGGACCGCTTTGAAGTAGAATGAACTTTTTTTTATCATACTGAAACCTAACGGCTACAATAATTAAAAAGGGCAAATGCAATCATATAGCTAAATATATTCGGTTGGATTTTACCTTTATGTAAATATGAAGTAAAACTTGGATGTTATATCTTAGAGATAGGGAATATAATGCCAGATATACTATCTTGCATGGTTCAAAATTTTGATTGTTTCATATTGTAGAAATCTGAATTAAGGATAACCCCCCGTCCTGAATCTCCTTTTACTATTGTTCAACAAACACCAACATAAGTGTTTGACTTATAAGAAATATTAGCAGATTTAATTACTTTTTTTAATGTTTGGCAATTAAAAAAATTATTTTGAAGTTTATAGCAATAGGAACGGCAGGATTTTATAGTGTTTTATGCAAGTATTCATAATCATCAAAAGCTATTATTAAATTACTTGTCTTTCTAAATTTCCTTTTTGTTTTAATACTTTTCTCCATTGGTTGGGAAAAGAGGTAATCACGTTAATCCATTCATGCGCGTTACTAATTACATGATCAGATATTTGACCATTTCAAGAGATCCGTCTCTTTCCAAACCAATTCTCGATAAAATATTTTGTACGTTAGAACATTTGAACCCATAATGTAAAATTATTTTATGATTTTTGTTTCTTTGTGAATATTTCTACCCATCCGTGTACTCGAAATTTCTGTAACGAAAACATCTTGGCCTTACTATCTTTAGGCATAACTATTTTTACTAGGCGAGTGACTATTAAAACATGAAATCGAACATTCTGCCTCCTGTACACAAAACTGGAAATAACAGTAATTTGTTGCTACCAGAAATTAAAATTAAACTTCGCACTTATTTCACAAAATCGTTATTTCACATCTTATGTAGGATAACATTTTATCGTCAATTTACATATAGAAAAATTACACTTAACCGAGTTTGAAACATAAAATTACAAATTTTGATAGCGTTTGGACACATTTTCTATTTATTGTGACTGCAAAGAGAAACTATTTCCTATACTAATAAACACTTTCATGAGTGATCCATCTATAGTAATTCTGCCAGAAGGCAAGTCCTTCACCGCAATCATAGCATTTTCATGCTATGCTTGCAGCATTACTAGGAATTGTAGGTGAGGTAGCTTCTCGTTGCTTTCCACACCGGTGAAAGATGATGTTGGTGATGATGATGACCGTATGATTTCGGGGACCGTCTGGGCCTTAAAGTTTTCCTCACGCTTGTCTTACAGGTGAGGAAAAACCCCGATAAAAACCTCACCCAGAAAAACTGCCCCGACCGGGGATCGAACCCGGGCCCGCTGCGTGACAAGGCAGCACGCAACCTCGAGCCACAGCGGTGGACTCATGAGTGATAAGGCAATAAAAAATAATTTATACAATGGGTCATAAGTACATAAAATTCAAGTAATTGCCATTGATTCATTACAACAATATTTCATAATGTTAACATTGTTTCTGGGTTTCTTAAATAAGTTCCTTTTTATTGGTAACTGGATGTGAAATCTACGACAAAGAACAAAAAGTGTTTTTTGCCATTTATGATGTGTATTTGTTATAATATATATATATATATATATATATATATATATATATATATATATATATAGAGAGAGAGAGAGAGAGAGAGAGAGCTATAATATAGAATATTAAATGACTAGTGTATTTTCAGAACTGACAAAATCGACTTGAAGATGAGACGCCGGTTTGAAGTCTTGAGATGTAATTCATGTTCAACTCTTTTTTTAATCTTCATGGAAAAACATACGATGGACGTTTGCCTGGTTAACATATTATTTCAGTTTAAAGTGTTTTTAAATTTAAATTTGAATATTTTAAGTAAGAGTAAATTTGAAACAGTATGTATGATTTCATAAATCGATTAATTCATTTTTGCCAAGAAATTTGTTAATGTGAATAACATTGTTGTAATGGGAAATTTTGAGGAAGTGGCTAAATTCAAATACCTTACTTACTTACTTACTCAGTGGCACTATCGAACCCGTAGGTTCATGGCCGCGCGGACATAAGCTCTCCATACATCCCTATCCTGAGCTAATGCTTTCCAATCATTCCCTGTATAATCTACTTCCCTCAAATCATAGTTAATGTTGTTCTCCCACCTCATTCTTGGTCTACCAACTGGGCGTTTTCCCTCTGGTTTTCCTACAAGAAGCTTCCATGCACGTCTTTCATTCCCCATACGTGCAACATGTCCTGCCCATCGCAGTCTACGAGACTTAACTTCTCTTATTATATCTGGCTTCCTATAAAGACCATGTAGTTCATTGTTATGTAGTCTTCTCCATTCACCTGTCTGTTCATCTCTCTTTGGTCCAAAAATTTTCCTAAGAACTTTATTCTCAAATACTCGTAATCTCCTTTCCTCCCTTAAAGTAAGAGTCCATGTTTCGCACCCATATAATATAACTGGTAGAATAATAGTTTTATATATTTTCAGCTTAACGTTTTTTGAAAGGAGTTGGGACATCAAAAGTCTCTGCAATGCATAATAGCATGCATTTCCAGAATTGAGCCTATGTTTAATTTCTTTGTGCGTCTCATTCCTATTTGTGATTATTGTTCCTAGGTATTTGAATTCAGCCACTTCCTCAAAATTTCCCTCATTTGTCATTAGCTGTCCATTTCCATTATATACTGAATTTCTACCTGTGACCATATATTTAGTTTTACTGATATTTACTTCCAGTCCTAATTTCTTAGTGTTACTCAATAGTGAAATTCAAATACCTAGGAACAATATTCAGAAATAGGAATGAGATGCAGAAAGAAATTAAACATAGGCTCAATTCTGGAAATGCGTGCTATTATGCATTGCAGAGACTCTTGATGTCCCAACTCCTTTCAAAAAACGTTAAACTGAAAATATATAAAACTATTATTCAACCAGTTATAATATATGGATGCGAAAAACGGACTCTTACTTTAAGGGAGGAAAATTTTTGGACCAAAGAGAGATGAACAAACAGGTGAATGGAGAATACTACATAACGATGAACTACATGGTCTTTATAGGAAGCAAGATATAATAAGAACAGTTAAGTCTCATAGACTGCGATGGGCAGGACATGTTGCACGTATGGGGAATGAAAGACTTGCATGGAAACTTCTTGTAGGAAAGCCAGAAGGAAAACGCCCAGTTGGTAGACCAAGAATGAGGTGGGAAAATAACATTAACTATGATTTGAGGGAAGTAGATTATACTGGGAATGATTGGAAAACATTAGCTCAGGATAGGGATGTATGGAGAACTTATGTCCTCTCGGCCATTAACCTATGGGTTCGATAGTGCCGGTGAGTAAGTAAGTAAGTAAGTAACATTGTTCTAATACAATGTAGATGGGATTGTTTAGACGTAACTGCTTTCAACTAATGAACTTGAATTTATTTGCATTTTAAAATTGTCTACTTGAAGGAAAAATATGTATTTTCAAAGCAAGTTTTAGAACTCTGTATTTCCTATTTTAATCAATAAAGAAATGGACTGATTGACTTCATTCTTTTTTTAAACTGAAACTCTTCCTAAAACCATATACACACAGTCAATATAACATATTTAACCAAAAATATAAATTCATATTTTGTAGAAAATGTCATTATTATCTTGTTCAATTTTTTAACTTTGCTATATTAAACATTTTAATATGATATATTATAATTGATACCCCATGAGAATTTTACCAATTATTTTTTTCTTGCTACGTTTTTCCCCCCTTGTTTTTCATGTTTTCGGCTTTTTGTTTTTATTTTATATTTTCACTACAGTACAGGACAAACGTGAAGAACCAAGGTGCTAATTTCACCATTTATCCTATTATTCCGGCACCGAATCCAGGTCATCTAAGCAAAAGGTAGGAACTCCACTGACCACGTCACGGATAGAACACTATTGGTACATATAGTGCTTAAAAGGTAAAAATAATATATATATATATATATAGAGAGAGAGAGAGAGAGAGAGAGAGAGAGAGAGAGCTATAATATAGAATATTAAATGACTAGTGTATTTTCAGAACTGACAAAATCGACTTGAAGATGAGACGCCGGTTTGAAGTCTTGAGATGTAATTCATGTTCAACTCTTTTTTTAATCTTCATGGAAAAACATACGATGGACGTTTGCCTGGTTAACATATTATTTCAGTTTAAAGTGTTTTTAAATTTAAATTTGAATATTTTAAGTAAGAGTAAATTTGAAACAGTATGTATGATTTCATAAATCGATTAATTCATTTTTGCAAGAAATTTGTTTAATGTGAATAACATTGTTGTAATGGGAAATTTTGAGGAAGTGGCTAAATTCAAATACCTTACTTACTTACTTACTCAGTGGCACTATCGAACCCGTAGGTTCATGGCCGCGCGGACATAAGCTCTCCATACATCCCTATCCTGAGCTAATGCTTTCCAATCATTCCCTGTATAATCTACTTCCCTCAAATCATAGTTAATGTTGTTCTCCCACCTCATTCTTGGTCTACCAACTGGGCGTTTTCCCTCTGGTTTTCCTACAAGAAGCTTCCATGCACGTCTTTCATTCCCCATACGTGCAACATGTCCTGCCCATCGCAGTCTACGAGACTTAACTTCTCTTATTATATCTGGCTTCCTATAAAGACCATGTAGTTCATTGTTATGTAGTCTTCTCCATTCACCTGTCTGTTCATCTCTCTTTGGTCCAAAAATTTTCCTAAGAACTTTATTCTCAAATACTCGTAATCTCCTTTCCTCCCTTAAAGTAAGAGTCCATGTTTCGCACCCATATAATATAACTGGTAGAATAATAGTTTTATATATTTTCAGCTTAACGTTTTTTGAAAGGAGTTGGGACATCAAAAGTCTCTGCAATGCATAATAGCATGCATTTCCAGAATTGAGCCTATGTTTAATTTCTTTGTGCGTCTCATTCCTATTTGTGATTATTGTTCCTAGGTATTTGAATTCAGCCACTTCCTCAAAATTTCCCTCATTTGTCATTAGCTGTCCATTTCCATTATATACTGAATTTCTACCTGTGACCATATATTTAGTTTTACTGATATTTACTTCCAGTCCTAATTTCTTAGTGTTACTCAATAGTGAAATTCAAATACCTAGGAACAATAATCAGAAATAGGAATGAGATGCAGAAAGAAATTAAACATAGGCTCAATTCTGGAAATGCGTGCTATTATGCATTGCAGAGACTCTTGATGTCCCAACTCCTTTCAAAAAACGTTAAACTGAAAATATATAAAACTATTATTCAACCAGTTATAATATATGGATGCGAAAAACGGACTCTTACTTTAAGGGAGGAAAATTTTTGGACCAAAGAGAGATGAACAAACAGGTGAATGGAGAATACTACATAACGATGAACTACATGGTCTTTATAGGAAGCAAGATATAATAAGAACAGTTAAGTCTCATAGACTGCGATGGGCAGGACATGTTGCACGTATGGGGAATGAAAGACTTGCATGGAAACTTCTTGTAGGAAAGCCAGAAGGAAAACGCCCAGTTGGTAGACCAAGAATGAGGTGGGAAAATAACATTAACTATGATTTGAGGGAAGTAGATTATACTGGGAATGATTGGAAAACATTAGCTCAGGATAGGGATGTATGGAGAACTTATGTCCTCTCGGCCATTAACCTATGGGTTCGATAGTGCCGGTGAGTAAGTAAGTAAGTAAGTAAGTAACATTGTTCTAATACAATGTAGATGGGATTGTTTAGACGTAACTGCTTTCAACTAATGAACTTGAATTTATTTGCATTTTAAAATTGTCTACTTGAAGGAAAATTATGTATTTTCAAAGCAAGTTTTAGAACTCTGTATTTCCTATTTTAATCAATAAAGAAATGGACTGATTGACTTCATTCTTTTTTTAAACTGAACAACTCTTCCTAAAACCATATACACACAGTCAATATAACATATTTAACCAAAAATATAAATTCATATTTTGTAGAAAATGTCATTATTATCTTGTTCAATTTTTTAACTTTGCTATATTAAACATTTTAATATGATATATTATAATTGATACCCCATGAGAATTTTACCAATTATTTTTTTCTTGCTACGTTTTTCCCCCCTTGTTTTTCATGTTTTCGGCTTTTTGTTTTTATTTTATATTTTCACTACAGTACAGGACAAACGTGAAGAACCAAGGTGCTAATTTCACCATTTATCCTATTATTCCGGCACCGAATCCAGGTCATCTAAGCAAAAGGTAGGAACTCCACTGACCACGTCACGGATAGAACACTATTGGTACATATAGTGCTTAAAAGGTAAAAATAAAGTAATCCAACTCCAGACTTCAAAAATCCCTTGGGTGGTAGGAAATTAAGGCTTCCATCTTGTAGACAATCGGGACGATATGTTAGCCTGGTTGTCAGCCCAGCGCGACAGCCGCCTTCACCCACAGAAAAGTCAGGTACTCATTTCGATTGGAGGCTGAGTCCACATCAGGACCATGGTGCAGCCTGAAAGTGAGAGACAGTTAAAAATCCTGACCCACCAAGATTCGAACCCCAGATCTTCCGGCACGCATTAGCGTGCCCTCATAATATCTAAAAACAATTGAATCGTTTATTTGGTAAAGGCCATATACCCATATTTTTCATAATGCAACTTTTTACAGAAATGAGTAATCTGATCACAGGTGCACTTATACTGTGAAACAACCATTTCTCCATGCCTCTTATATGCATTAAAATGGTAAGGATACCTGCTTGTTTATTTTCAAAGGGTCGTATTTCCGGTTATATTTGAGCTTTCCCATAGGGACTTTTGGTTTCAAAGAGATATATTTGGAGGCATGACAGAATTTATACATCATCAGAATATTATGAATTAATCTGTTCATCCACCTCAAAATGTAAGATAACAAACATAAAAAATGAAGATATTTTGGACTACAAAGACTGGTGACGGATCCTTTATAAAAATAATACTTTTTCATTAAGCTCATATGCAAATGTGCACATACCGAAAGAACAAAGAGCAGTTCCAAATTTCTAAGCATGTTCAATTTGAATACACTGCAACCAAACCTGGTATTGTCATTGCCCACAATACAATCTACGGTCTTGAGAAAGATGTATTCTGATTGGGTAGACCTGCAAATGATGCTCTGCCACTGCCACATACGTGGGCTTATAATGGCAAAATTCTAATAAACATTAAAAAAAGTAATGGCATTAAGAAGCTGCTACAATATACACTCGAGGAAAAAAGAACTTCCACAATGAGTTTTGTCAATGGTCTAAAACAGAAAAAAGTGTTCCAGTGGAAGAGGATTAAAAAAATATATTGTTTCTGTTTCTTAATATACGATTTTTGTGCATTTTTGTACATTCATCTTTTCAATTTCAATATCAATAAGACAAACTTCTTAATA
Source organism: Diploptera punctata (assembly GCA_030220185.1). Taxonomy (NCBI): domain Eukaryota; kingdom Metazoa; phylum Arthropoda; class Insecta; order Blattodea; family Blaberidae; genus Diploptera; species Diploptera punctata. Next base: position 37,426 of record JASPKZ010007366.1, on the reverse strand, counting down.
ATTGGTTCATATCTACATGTAAATGGAAAAAACAAAATTTCCACCTCAAAAGTTTAGTCTTTTATTAAATTCGTTGTTTTTCTTTGTAACATTATAAGAGTATTAAGGTTTTTATTAAAAAATCGGAAAATAATAAATTTAAAAAAAAATTCAAACTAATTAGAATTTTTGTAAATCGGGAAGAAAATAATAATTTTTCCTCAACAGATTTGTATTAGTCCGTTTTTCTTTCACTTATTATATAATATGATTTCCAATCATTCATTTTTTATCATCTTTATCCTCATCTCATATTAGGTAACAAATAACCTCGTTTAGAAAATCACAGGTGCTTAAAATATGTTGTTGTGAACAATTGAGGTGCACTCATGTACTTCCCCCTCACTCCGAGCCTGTATGTTAACTTAGGGCAGAAAAGTGTCAAAGGAAGGGTTGTCGCCCCCGCCCTCGAGGCCTTGACTCAGCCTAAATAAATGGCGGTGTGAATCATGTATATGAATCCATGATGTGTGTCCAACTAGGGACATCATAACAGACTACATATCACAGTAGAGTAAATTGAATCTCACTCGTTCCATAAAATAAAGACGGTAATACAATGAAACAAAAATAAGGTTGTAAGGGTCTTAAAATTCAAACTCATTTTTACCACTCTAATCTAATAACCTGATTTAGAATTTAACCTACATAAACCTATGAGGAATAAGACCTCCTGTCCGCAGGCAGGGTAGTTAGAATGCATTTATTGGTGAGCTAGTCCTAGGAAGTGAATGTTATAATAGTATTTCAATGAATAAATACATACATAAAACTCCTGGCGCGACAGGCCTACAAGGCCCTTAGCCTACCATCCGGCTGCTGGCCTCACATCCACATGTGTCAATCACAGAGGCAGATGATAATCAGCCAGTGTAGGGGTGACATGTGGTCAGCATGTCGAGTCCCCCAGCCGTTATAGCTGGTTTTCCCAACCTGGAGCCGCTACTTATTGTAGCTACCCAAATGCATCACGATGCTGGGTGGGCACCGGTCCCATACTGGCCGAAATACCATGAGAAAATTTCTTCCCCCATGGAGACTCGAACCAGCGCAAGTCCCGTAGCTCTGCGCCAAGGTTTCCTGCCTTAACCACTCGGCTACGGCGCGGGACAAAAATACATACATACATTATTAAATTGCGTCTATCTACGTACCCCTTACTTCCCAGTGTGAGGATTAGTGTACTCCCTAGTGGGACTGTTTAACCGAGCTAATTTAATTACGCTTATTTTCCCAAAGATGTCAGAGAATGATAGATGGTCGACATATCGCCTCAGTGAGACATTTAGTGGCCAACTAATGTATTATTTGGATGAATTATGGAGAATAAATTTAGCACAGATACCTCTTTATTCAGGCTGACAGTTCTTTTACGAACTTGATAATCTTCAGATTTGAACTACCGTTTAAAGACAAAATTGTCCTTAGATTTTTTCAATCTTAAAAATCCATCGACTCTGGCCGGATTTGAACCCACATCCCTCGGAACTTAACCACTAGCTCATCTCGGCCGTTAGAAATTACATACCATTATAAATATAAATTATGTATTAACGAGGATAAAATAGGCTAAGTGTAGTAACACACGTTCAAAGAATTATTATTAAATTATTTGTGGTCTAGTAATAACATCCTTGCCTCACACTCAGGGGGCTCGAATTCGATCCCCGGTCGGGACACGTTTCCTATATGAGATTTTTCCGCCATTTTTTCCTCACCTGTAATACAAATGTCAGAAAACTTCAATACCTAAGCAACCCCCTTCCGAATCTGGCCATCACAATCATTCATATCAAATTCGACTCATTTGGTCTGAACATGTGATTGTCTCAAATGTTCGTATTATATCGAAGGTTTTCTTAATGAGTTGATCACTAACCTTGGGAATCTCCACGTGTCTTTGTGAGGTCAAAAAATAAAGGATGTGTGTGATCTAGTGTATAAATCCCCCTCCATTAACTCACCAATAAAATTAATAAATTACGTATAACGTAAATTTCCGAGAAAATAATTCTTCAAACTCGGATTCCCATGTCTCTGATTTCATATCTCGCGGTAGGTCAATGGGGCTGGGGATTCTGCACGATTTTCTACTTCATATGTCATGGGAAATCATATGTTGGAATTTAACTGTAATTTTCTACTTGAAAATTAATAATAATGCAAAGAAAGTTAGTACCAGCCCAGTAATGTAGGACACGTGAATACAGAGACGATCCTGGTGGAGTAGTGCTTGGACCGTGCTCCCCTTTTCTTCTGAGGTTCGTGGGTTCAAATCCTTGTTATGGTCATTGAATTTTTCATGGCCTGAAAATCACTATTATTGGTTTCTATAGAATGCAACTGAAGCCGTGGGTCCCGTATCGAAGATTTACGACACGTAAGAGAATTTGAAGGCTAGAAAAAGTGGCCTATGAACAAAATTTGTCAAACTTTCATACCCAGAATTGAATTGGATTGATAATAACTTTATTTGTTGAGGTGCATCATTAACCCATTCGACCTGAAAAGATGAGGTGTACTCGCCGACAGTTAAATGGCATTGAAGACGGAAGATGGATACATAATTGTGGTTCTGCATTTTCTATTTTCTCTCTAAGTATAAAATCATGAATTAAGGCGAAGACTAACGAATCACACCATAAGAACTACATTCAGAATATTACGGCTAGAAAAACGTGTTGTAAGTTAATCTAATAGTTTGTGTGTGTGTGTGTGTGTTTTTTTTTTGGGTTTTCAAATTTTATGTGCATAAAGAAAAAACAATTTAAAGCCAATTTTAAGTAATCTTAGCCATCCTTTGAGTTAGTATTGAAAGATGCCGCCACTAATTTAATAAAATTATTGTAAAAAGGGTGGAATTAAATGTTATAGAATGTATTTTTCGGAAATACGGAAAACAATAAGGATTTGCGGCGTGTCGAGGGATTTGAGGCGTGGATCTCATACATATTTCATGTCGTAATATTGTTTAACCACCTACACTACTCGACCGTCGGATACCAGTCGTCTAAATCCTTTTTTTTTTTTTTTTTTTTTTTTTTTTTTTTTTTTTTTTTTTTTTTGGCAATGTCTAGCATCGCCCAGTGCGCTGCACTAGAACCAGTTGCGGCTCCCTGGCAGCAAATACCATAGTGATTATCTAGATGGAGTTTAACCACTTAACCCACTATATCTAGCGGCGTTTGTGTTCAGTTTATACAAAATTTTGTAAAGGGAAGGGGATGAAATGAGGTGTAATCCTACTAAAGCAGGGCATCGTAAACCACTCGGCCGGACAAGCAGAGAGTCCGAAAGCCGACCGAGCGGAATGAGCCACACTACTTTAGCTGTCATACAGCACTCATTTCATTAGCTGGACCATCAAAGTCTAGCAAATATGTTCCGGTGAATTGCACGTCGCTATATTAGATGCCCTATATTGCGAACAATTGGATTTGTATGATTTTGGATTAGTTGGAACATTTTGTCCACACGTTCTTCAATCGTAGTCGCAATATACGGCATCTGTGCTTGGTTGTGAAGCTCTGCGATCCTCGTGTACATTGGTGCCGAAAAAATAATTTTGAAACATTTATTCTGAATTATTTGAACTTTCTTTTTGTGACATCCAGCGAGGATGCTCCAGGCTTCACAACCATACAGCAACATGCTTCGGATCACAGCTGTGTAAAGAATCAGCTTGATCCGAGAGGATAGTGTAGGTGACTTGAAAAATGGATAAAGTAAGGCAATTGCAGCATTTGATTTATGAATAAGATGCCGAATATGAATTTTGAACGTAAGCTTGGAATCCAGATGGATTCCGAGATACTTGACTGAAGGCTCTGGTCGGAAATGATGAGTTCCCAAGGTGAGTTGGATTTGGTTTGGTCTACTAGTCTTTGAAAACAAAACAGCTTTTGTTTTGTTAACATTGAGCTTAATGTTCCATAGACCAAACCAGGAATGGTAGGAATTTAAGGCGGACTGGATTATTGGGACGCGTCGAGGTAATAGACGGAATGGAGCCTGAAGATACAAACAAGTATCATCATCAAAGGATGCTAGGTTAATACGGTTAAAATTAGGGATGTCTGACACATAGAGAGTGTACAGAATCGGAGAGAGGACTGCACCTTGAGGAACTCCCGCCAAGAGTGGCTTGCAGTCAGAATTATACCCACTAACCGACACATAAAAGTGTCGGTTAGTTAGGTATTTAGCTATAATTTTAATTAAATCAGCCGAAATTTGAAATTTTATTAATTTGTATAATAGTCCATTTATCCAAGTCGTATCGAATGCCTTCTCAATATCGAGGAACACTGCCAAAGTACTTTTTCTTGTTGTTAAATCCCGTAACAACTTGGTCAACCAGTCGAGCAAGTTGGAGCGGAGTACTGTGTGTTTTTCTAAAGCCAAATTGGTGAGTAGGAATAAGGTTCTATCTACCACCTCTATTTTTAGTCTTGCCAAAATGAGTTTCTCCATAACTTTCCCCAGCACAGGTAGAAGACTGATTGGCCTTAAGTTGTCCGGGTTGGTTGGATCTTTACCAGGCTTTGGTATAGCTACAACTTTGGCTTTTTTCCAGACCTCAGGGAAGTACTGGTACTTGAGACAAAGTTTAGCTATTTGAAGGAATAGGAGAAGGGATTTTAGCGGTAAATATTTTACCGCCAAATATGGTATCCGGTCATGACCGGGGGCACGTTTGGAAGGTAGATTATGGATTACGGCTTTCAATTCTGAAAGCCGTATATCAGGAAGGGTGAGAGGGATAGGTCTCTCAAGAAAAGTACTTACTGTATGGTATACTTCAGCTTCGTGAGCCGGTGTGGTGAGCTCATGTGGGCGAAACCTTGATTCTAGGTGTTTAGAGAGAGCTTGGGCTTTCTCCCCGTGGGAGGTAAGCCCAATCTCCGTCATAAAATATAGCTGATGGAGGAGGCGGAGCTCGACTCCTTCTAATTCTTTTTAATATCTCCCACGGAGGAGTTTTAGCATCTGTGAAACGCTGAAGGGAAGAATCCCATTCAGCATTTCGCATTTCTTCTAATCGGTTTCGCGCCAAATGAGCATAGCGATTGTAAAGTTGTTTGTGTTGGGGTGCGCCAAAAGTACGGTATAATCTGAGATATCGTTTTCTTCTCAGTTAAATAATTTTGGAGTGTAGGATCGTATGGTTTTGTATTTGCATTTTTTGTTTGTTTGTGTTGTAGATAGTGTAATGGCCGTTTGTATACTAGCCTGTAAAACTAAGGACAGCGTGTTCTATTTGTTCTGTTGATTGGACAGAAAGTGTCGGCTTAACCCATTGGTTAAGCATGTGTGTATAACTCTGCCAATCAGTGTGATCATAATACATGTTTGGGGGAGAGGACAACAAAAATGTGGGACTGATTTTAAAGAGTATAGGACTGTGATCTGAGTTAAGTACGTCTGTAATTGTGGTGACGTGTGGAGAGATAGGTACATTCTTCGAGAGAACTATATCCAGTATATCTGATCGAAAGCCAACATGTGTGTTTCTAAAGTATGTATGTTCCCTTGGAGCGGAAATTTCTATGTTATGATGTTGACAAAAATTTTGGAGTATCACACCAGATCCATTTTGGGTACGACAATTCCAAAGAAGATGTTTACTATTGAAGTCTCCCGCTAACAAGTAGTTAGGGGAGACGGAAGTGAGAGCGTTTAGGTCGTACCCTCGTTAGGAGTCTGGAAGGTGATTTGTAAATAGAAACTATATAAATTGATTCGCGGTCTGAAATTGGCAAGAAGATGGCTGTTGCTTCAATAAATTGAAGCCTGGGTGTAGGGGCCACTCTGTGGTCAATGGTTTGTTTAATACAAATTGCTGTACCTCCAAGGGGACCATTCAATCGGTCATTTCTATATATACAATAATTCGGAATTTTGAATTTGTTACCTGGTTTCAAAAAAGTTTCATTCAGAAGAAGAATGTCAATATCTCTCTCTTGTATAAAATTAATAAGCTCTCGAATCTGTTTAAGTACACCATTGGCATTAAAAGCCGCAACATTGAGAAAGCTTCCGGTATGGAACCTACACATATTCACCGAAACACATATTTACTAGATTTGTCATGAACGCAAACTTCTCCATTGGAGATTGTAATTGAGCTAATAATGGCTCTAAGTTATTGAGAAGTTCGCGTCCCTGACTTGATAGAGGGAGTTGAGAGGCTTGTCTATTCGGGCTTTTAGCAGTGCTTTGTGATTGAAAATTTGGCTGGCCAGTTGCTTGGCTGAAGGAAATATTTGGATTGATTGGTTTTGAAGAAAAAGTTCTGCGTTGAATGTTTTGCTGTTTTGAATTTGAATTATTTTCTGTACGTTTCAGAAAGGCAGCTTTTGCTGCAACGTATGATGGACATTCTCTGTATGAGGCAGGGTGACCTGACGCTCCACAATTTGCACATTTTAGTTTTGATTTGTCGGTCAAAGCTTCTTGCTTGACAGGGCATTTACTGTGATTATGGGGTTCTGCGCAAACTACGCACTTGGGCGTCAGGCTACACCCTGCAAATGTATGATTAAAACGTTGACAGTTGAAGCACTGCTTCAGCCCTGATCGGGGTCTATAAGGCTCCACTGCTACAATCATATAGTTGAGTTTTGTGAGGTTGAATATTTCTCGACCGGAATCATTATTGTCGAGTTCCAATATAAAGATAGGAAGTGGTACCAGTTTTTCGTTTTCTTTCTTTGAAATTTGTTTTACTGTCTTGATAGGGTATTTAAGAGATTGAAGCTCTTCGAATATATCATCTTTTGATGTACTGGCTGGAAGTCGTTTTAATACCACCCTCAATGGCAGATCTTGCTTCATTATGTAGTGGTAGTGCTGTTTACCTACAGCAGAAAAATATTCTTTGAGTAACTTATGATCTGCCACTGAGGTGGCGTAGTATCGCAGACCTTCTGGCGTGCTAACTACTTTGAGATCTCCACTAAGTTTAGAAGTGATTTCTTTATTCATTTTGAAGGCATCAGCTTGTCCAATAACTGTAATTGGGGGCGGTCTTGGTTCTTTTTTAGGTGGTAGCACACCAGTGGGCTGCGAATTTGTTGTAGCAGTAGGAGCCCTAGCCTCTTTTGATGGTCCAGCTTCAGATGCGGGACGTTTGTCAGTTTCATTCATATTAGCCAATATGGAATAAGGGTTTGAAACTGACACTTCCTGTGAATATGACACGGTTGGTACCTTTTTTCTGGGATTTGATTGTTTCCTCATTTTCTTTTCTGGTGTTTCGTATTGGTTTTCATTTCGTTTTTTATGTTCACTTGATGACTCTGTGCGTTCTTCACCATATGTTAGGAAACAAGTGGTTTGAACGTCCATAGCCATCTTCTGTACAGCATTTAGAATCTTTTCTAGATATTGAGTTTTGTCATTAGACTTTCCTTTTAGTTGACTTAATGCATCAGAGTAATTCCGCGTCATATCCAAGGCTGTGTCAGACCGCTCGAACTCTGGGTATGTTTGTAAATAACTTGAAATGATCCAGAAAGTGCCTTGAATTTTATTTGCAACTGTGGAAAATTTGGAATCTGGTTTGAAATTTTGTTTCTTTATATACGCTTCAAATTGATTTGAAGCTATATCCCAGATTTCAAGGGGGCTGTAGTCCCGCACCTCTTGTCTAAATCCTAGTTGTCTTGTTTAGTTTTACACTATGCACGAGGATTGAACATTATTCGAAATGTCGCAATTTGAGTAATATTTTATATGTCGAAAACCTCTAAATATCCAGAAACACATCTCCATCACTGCTCTTTAACTATTTATGAGGATTAAAACCAAATACAGCATATTTAAAACATTTAACAATGCGTTACCACGTGAATCACAGCTCTAGCTCTTCGAGCATGCGCAAATGGTCATAACAGTGACTGCGTATTAAAGCCGCTCATTTTTTGTTGCAAAATGTACATCTTATTATCAATTTCAGTTATATTCCTCGTATGCTCATTTAATAACTAAACAATTAAATTTCAGTCCCTTACACTGAACGGCCAATAAAATGTGATATAGAAATGACGTGTTAATGACATAATACCACCCCCAGCCTAATCGAGAAAGTGTTTAGTGTTTGTCAGGATTACATTAGTGCACAAGCTGATAACGAAGGGTTACGTCTACACTGAAATAAAGTACAATAGTCTCTGTGGTTATCATGAATAGGGTCTTGTGTTTACTGTATCTACTTTTCAGATGCCTGGTGGGGATTCTTCTATACTTTCTTCGAGAACTCTATGAAACCTACTACAGCGTTCTTATTAGATTTATATAAATCTACTACATTATATTAAAATGAAGATTGAGGGTTTTTAAATTTATTTTATTTCATATGATGTTAATTTCATAATTTCAAAGTGTTTCAAGTAAGTCTACTCTTCGTGTAAGGAAATGAAATTCATGGCGGAGTTAAAAATTAGGTAAGGTAAGACAATTTATAATTTCTTAGTATCCTGTACGTTACATATATCGTTTTATGTCTAAAATGTATTGGTGACATATCAACATATGATTTGATACAGGAGCCGTGCGTCCTATATGGTCAATGGTTCAATGAAACCCTAAGAAAACAAATCAATTCATTATAAATAATGACTAATTGTAATGAAAATTGTAGATAATTTTCAGCAAGTTCCTAAATACTCTGGTATTTTGAATCAGCATTGTGTTTCTGCTGGAGAAAACTAGATACAGAATACCAGTTCTGCATTTTTTTCTCTAGAAGTTTCCTGAAATTGGTATGTACGTTTGGAAGAGACAAAGTCTAGGTTGAATGTAACTTACATATAACATGTTGCTGGTATAAAAAAAGCGTGAAATCATGAATTAAGGGCGGAGACTAACGAACCAAAGCATTAAGAATCACATTCAGAATGTTGTGGCGAGAAAACTTCTTTTAAGTTAATCTAATAGTTTTTTACACGATTTTCAAATTGTATATGCACAATGAGAAATTAATTTAAAGCTAATTTAAAATCTTAAGGCATCCCTCCAGTTAGTATTGAAAGACGCTGCCACTGATTTAATAAAATAATTTGTTTAAGGTCGTAGTTTTTTTCACAAAAAAAAAATAAAGAAATAACTGAATAAATAACACTTAAGAAAAAAGTGACTGAATTATTAGTCATTTAAATGAAACTTCAACGATATTAGTTGAATACCCATTGTTTTGTTCGTTTATCATTTACAATGAGGAGAAAATCTGACTGAGCATATTTGGCCATTCTATAACAGGAGGCCCCCTACTCATTTTATTTTGTTAGGTGAGCCAATTGGCAAGGTATGCTGAGAAAATAGTGTGCAACAGATTAGTTCAGTTTATTGGATAATATGGCGAACCATAAGGAAAAGTTGACAATTCTATTTGAACCTGAGCTCGTAAAAATCATTAATAAAATACAAACTGAAACCTAACCAAAATGTAACCAATTAACATCAACATATAATAGCAAAACAAGTTTTAAAAATCTAGCAGACCTCGATATAAATTTTTAATCAAACCCAGTAGCCTTCATGTAGAATGAGCATGTCTTTATCATACAGAAACTTTGCTGCTACAGAAGATCAAAAAGGACAAATACAACCATAGGGCTAAATATTCTCGTTTTGATTTAAACTTTGAGTAAATATGAAGTAAAGCTTGCATGTTATTTCTTACACAAGAAGTACTAATGTCAGATATGGTATCCTGCTTGGTTCAAATTTCGGATAGTTTCATATTGTAGAAAACTTAATTAAGGATGTGTCACTCTATCTTGAAAATCCCTTTACTATTGTGCAACAAAACCCAACATAAGTGTTCGACTTACAAGAAATGACAGCAGATTAAATTAGCTCATGAAAGATATGGCATTAAAAAAAAATATATATATGTTCAAGTTAATAGCAATAGTAACGTCAGGATCTAGAATTTTGTGGCATTTTATGAAAGTAACCATAATCATGAAAAACTATTATTAAAATATTTGTCTTCCTACTTTTCATTTTTGTTTTAACACATCTCTCTAGTGGATGGGGATAAATGTAATCATGCTCGTGACTTACTACCTGACCAGGTATTTGACCACTTCAAGAGATCAGTCTCTTCCCAAACCAATTATCCATTAGATATTTTAAACGTAAAAAATATTTTAAACACTGGAGTAAAATTCTTTGATGGTATTTGTTTGATTGTGAATATTTCCACCAATCCTGATACTCGAAATTTATGTAACGAATACACTTTAGAATTACTATCTTTTAGGCATAACTTTTTTACTTACTATGCGAGTGACTATTAACCTTTTGAACGCCATGCCCGGCGTACGCCTGTGAAAGTGCGTGTACAGCGGTACGCCACGCCCGGCAGGCTCCGGTTTTCAATCTTATTATTTTAAATATTTTTTTCCCGAAGTTTTTACTTCAATAAACTAAAATTATTTTTCGTTCTGTGTTTATACATCCTTTCTTAGCAATACTTTGCACATCCCTTACAGAATAACGGTACAGGCTGGTTGTAAATCGGTTTTCTAAAGGAGGGTGTACATTCATGTTTCAAGGCCTTTTTTTTTTTTTGCTATGGAATATTGCAATTTCAGAATTTTCTCTTTATTTACTTTATTTTTAGTTGAAAAGATACCTGGCCAAGGGGTAGCTCGTGCTGTGGAATACAGTGATTCATGTCTCGAAGTTGACGAAAATACAATACGCGAGTTTATTGTGACAGTTTTATCAGAAGATGAGAGTGACAGTAACAGTTCATCAAATGGTTATTCGTTTGACGAATGTGATAGTAGTCCTGTTTCTAAGAGAATAGTATTACAATCTAAGCCTGTAAATAGTAAAGCAAGTGATGTAGACCTAAATGAACAGAGTGTGACTGATAGTGGTGGGCGTGTCGCGACAGACGAAACACGTGGCATACAACAGCTGTTTGACTGGAACTGATTCGAACCCAGGACCATAAAAAATGTTCAACAATATTTAATATTATAAGTGTTTAGTGATAATACCATCAACATTATTCAGTAGAATAAATGTTTTAGTGATAGTGATAACAAATTTCAATAAAGACACCGTGCTGAATTCGAACCTGGGATCTTTACAAGTGGAAGCAACACTGCCTAACCTTCAAATAAATGTATAATAGTGAGTTTAAATTAAATTTAGCATGGCATGTAGACAGGTAAACATACTTTATATAGGTTTATATTATATAGTATGGCGTAGTACTTTAAATTTAAAAAACCTGGCACCCACAGCCCAGCTGGCAAAAGGGAAACTCGGCAGTCAAAAGGTTAAAACAAAAAGTTGATCAGTCTCCCTCCTGCACACAAAACAGGAAATAGCTGTAAGTTTTGGTAATGGAAATTAAAATTAAACTTCGCACTTACTTCACAAAATCGTTTTGTTTTCTCATCTTATGTCGAATAATGTTTTATCGTGGACTTAAAAATCGTAAAATTAAACTTTAGTGAGTTTGAAAAATAAAATAAAATATTTTGGCTCAATTGCACTTCTACTAGCGCTTGATTTTTCAGTTATATTGTTGTAAACTATAGCTCTTCTTCTGTATTTACTAACATTATTTAATATTTTTAAATTTTTCAAACAATTTTTATAACATTATTAGACAATATTTTTTTTTTCAAATGCCTCAGGTTTGTCTTTCGACATTCCTGGTTTTTCTCCTGGCATGGCGTACTTGTAACCCACTTCTGAGGTTGGGGCGCGTGGAAGGCGGGTTTACTAATCTGTTGTACACTATTTTCAGAGCATACCTTGCCAATATACGTTATGATATGACGGGTGATGATGATGATAATGGTGCGCCAGGAGAGTCCATAATCCTAAGCTTAACCTAAGATGAATATGAATGATGATGATTGAGATTATTAGACAATATTGAAGTTTTTATTTAAATATGCAAATCACAATATTATGACACTGTTAGACAATATTGTGATGCCAAATGCTATTTTCTCCACAAAGTATATTACTTAGTCTATGATTTTTCTATCGCTGTTTCGGGTTATCGCTAGTTGGATCAGCGTTAGGGAGTGATGAGTACGTGTACACGAATTTTTAATAAAAGTTCGGTAATTTTAATATTATTAATACATGTTTTTAACATAGAGTTGAGGATTTATTGGAAATATTGGCCATTTAAATTTCATAGCGATCGATAGTAGTCGAGGATGATAATCGATATGTGGTTCGATTGTGGGTTATCGCTGGCTCTATAAACTGTGGCGCATGCGCACTCTTGTTCTATAGGACTTTGAAAATATTTCACGCTAGTTTAAGTGCAGTTTTTCCAAAATTTGTATGGCATTTGGATACTTTTTTATTTATCGTGATTGCAAAAAGAACAATTTACTATACTAATAAGCACTTCTATAAGTGACAAAGCCATACATTTATTTAATGGTTCATGATTACATACAATTCAAAAGTAATTCTCTGATGCATTACAAAAACATTTCATAATGTGAACATGGTTTCTGAGTTCCGCAAATAGGTGCTTTTTTTTGTTACCTGGACTGAAATGGATAATAAAGAACAAAAGTATTTATTTGCTATATGTGTTGTATATTTGTATGTGTATATATATATATGGTATTATAAGAAAAATAAATGCCTGGACGGGATTCGAACCCGGATCTCTGAGTCTGTACCTCAGTGTGATATTCATTACACCACCAGGCGAATCCAATTCAAACATTTATTTTTCCTATATATGTATTATATTCTCCATTATTACTAGATGTCGCGAGAACTCGGGTCTTCACTGCCATCTAGTAGCTGACTATAACAAGTAAGCAAATTAAAGAGAAAATTTTTACTTTATAGCAGTGACGCTTTATCGATGTTATAATTAAATGTTTAACATTGAGCAATGCAAGCTTAATATGGTATGATAAGAAAAATAAATGCCTGGACGGGATTCGAACCCGGATATATATATATATATATATATATATATATATATATAGAGAGAGAGAGAGAGAGAGAGAGAGAGAGAGGGGAGAGAGAGAAAGAGAACGCTATAATACAGGATATTAAATAACTTGTGTATTTTCAGAAATGACGAAATCGACTTGAAGATGAGACTTTGTTGTGAAGCCTTGAGATGCAGTTCATTTTCAACTTTTTTAATCTTCGTGGAAAAACAGGGGTTGGACTTTCGTCTCCTCAGCATTTTATTTCATTTTAATGTGATTCTAATTCTTCAATTTTAATATTTCAGTGAGGATAAATTTGAAACAGTATTTATGATTCCACAAAGTAATAAACTTTATTATTACAATATATTTTATTTCAGTGTAATATGATTCTAATTTTTCAATTTGAATATTTTAAGTAAGAGTAAATTTGAAAAAAAGTACGTATGATTCCATAAAGTGATTCAATTCATTTTTGCAAGAAATTTGTTTAATGTGAATAACATTGTTTTAATACAATGTAGATGTGATTGTTTAGATGTAAATGCTCTTAACTAATAAACTTGAATTTATCTGTATTTTAGAATTGTGTACCTGAAGGGAAATTATGTATTTTCAATGTAAGCTTTAAAACTGTTTCATATTTTAATCAATAAAAAATGGACACATTGACTTCATTCTTTCTTAAACTAAACTCTTCCAAAAGCCATATGCCCTCAGTCAATACAACATTTTAAAATAACAAATATAAATTTTATATTTTGTGGGAAAATGTCGTTCTTATCAAGTTCAATTTTTTGACTTTATTATATTGAACATGTTTATATAATATATCTGATGCCCTATGAGAATGTTACTAATTATTCCTTCTTGCAACTTTGTTTCCTCCGTTTTAGTAGTTTGTTTTCCGCTTTTTGTTCAGATTTTCGTTTATTTCTTTCACTAATGTACAGGAAAAACGTAAGGAACCAAGGTGTGAATTGTACTAATTCTCAAATTAGTCTGGAACGAATCCAGGTTATTCAAGTAAAAGGAATTCCACTGACCACGTAATAGATAGGACAATATTGGTACCTGTAGTGTTCAAAAGGTAAAAGTAAATCTTACTAAAGACCTCGAGAATTCCTTGGGTGGCAGGACGTTAAGACTCCCACCTTCTAGACAATCGGCACGAGGTTTCAGCCGCCTTTACCCTCAGAACATGTCTGGTACTCATTTCGATTGGAGAATGAGTCCACTTCAGGGCCATGGTGCAGCCAGAAGGTTTGAGAGTTTAAAAATCCTGACCCATAAGGACTCGAACCCCTGACCTTCCACAACGCCACTGCGTGCCCCCATAATGTGTCTAGAAACAATTGAATCAGTTATTTGAAAAATGCCATATACCCAGATACTTCATTTCATAATTTCATTTTATTACAGAAAAATTTCTCTGAACAGATGTGCACATGTATTGTGAAAGAACAATTTCTCCATGCCTCATATATGCATTAAAATTGTGAGGAGATTTTGTTTATTTTGAAGGTCCGGTTATATTACTGCCTTGCGATGGGGACTCTGGTGTTTCAAAGAGATTTATACACCTTCAGAATATTATGAATTAATCGGTTTATCCACCTCAAAATTTAAGATAAAAAATGAAGATACTTTGGACTACAAATTCTTTAAGTTTCAAGTCCATAACTATTACTACTCCAGCATAATTTTTTTTTAATTCATAAATAATAGGGTATCTAATCCTAGTTTATTAATTAGATTTCATAGCCTCATCAAAAATAATTAGAAATAAATTAAAATTTAAATTTCACCTAAAAACTTACCTTTTAAATCTCCAGCTAAAAGATTAACTACTAACTAAAAATATTTACTTATATTCCATGTATAACCGCGACTGCTGGCACATATTTTATAAAAATACTTTCTCATTAAGCTCACGTGCAAATGTGCATATACCGAAAGAACAAAGTCCAGTTCCAAATTTCTAAGCGTGTTCAATTTGAATACACTGCAACCAAGCCTGGTATTGTCATTGCCCATAATACCATGTACTGTCTTGAGAAAGATGTGATCTCATTGGGTAGAACTGCACATGATGCTCTGTCACTGTCACACAATAATGGCAAGATTCTAATAAACATTAAAAAATTAATGGCATTAAGAGGCTGCTACAATATACACTAGAGGAAAAAAAAACGTCCACAATGAGTTGTGTCAATGGTCTACAACTGAAAGAAGTACTCCAGTGGAAGATGATTTAAAAAAAATAGATTGCTTCTGTTTCTTAATATAGGATTTTTCGTGCATTATTGTACATTCATCTTTTCAATATCAATAAGGCGAACTTCGTAACTTCATAATTGGTTCATATCTACATGTAAATGGAAAAGGCCCTATTTCCACCTCAAAAGTTTAGTATTTTATTAAATTCGTTGTTTTTCTTTGTAACATTATAAGAGCATTAAGATTCAAACTAATTAGGATTTAGTAAATCGGGAAGAAAATAATAATATTTCCTCATCAGTTTTGTATTAGTCCGCTTTTATTTCACATACATCATTTGATATCCAATCATTCATTTCTTATCATCTTTATCCTCATCTCATATTAGGTAACAAATAACCTGTTTAGAAAATCACAGGTGTTTAAAATATGTTGTTGTGATCTAAAGAGGTGCACTCATGTACTTACCCCTCAATCCGAACCTATATGTTAACTCCGGGCAGAAAAGAGTCAAAAGAAGAGTTGTCGCCCCCGCCCTCGAGACCTTGACTCAGCCTAAATAAATGGCGGTGTGAATCACGTGTATGAATCCATCATGTGTGTCCAACTACGGACACCATAACAGACTACATATCACAATAGAGTAAATTTTAAGACACTTGTTCCATAAAATAAAAACGGTAATACAACGAACCAAAAATAATGTTGCCGTATAAGGGATTAAAATTCAAACTCATTTTACCACTCTAATCTAATAACGGGGAGCTGAGGCTAATTGGGATTTCCGGATCATTGATCTGGTCAAAAACCCTGATGGAACTGATATTTAACCTCTGGGCGAATTTCGGTAAAGTCCGGAGGGTCTAACTTAGCCAAATCCACTCTCCTCAGCTCCAATTTGGGGCCCTCGGGACCTTCTTAAGATCTTTTAAGATTTTAAGATGCAAAAAAGAGAGTGGGGTGTGGAACGAAACGGTAAACTACCACACCTATATATCTCTAGTAAAGCTGCAAACATGGTATGATGAGTCTTTCCACGGTAAAAGACTCCGGACGTAAATTATCCCCCCTTTTGGATGTCCGGGAGGGGATACTACGGAAAGGTACATCATGCAGTCAACAGAAGAGAAGAAAAGAAGACTAAGGATTGGAGCCTGGAATGTGAGAACTCTTCTGCAAGCCGTGAAACTGGAAAATTTGAAGGAAGAAATGAGAAGAAACAAAGTGGATGTGATGGGAATATCAGAAGTGAGGTGGGAACAAAGTGGTGAATTAGTGAGTGATGAATTTAGAATGTTTTATTCCGGTGGTGATTCTAAAGGAAATCATGGTGTCGGTGTAGTATTAGGACCACATGTGAAAGAAAAAGTGATACCCAGTGAGTTATGTGGATAATCGGATGATAATGGTGAGGTTAAGAGGAAAAAAAGAGGACTTGGTAATAGTGCAAATTTACATGCCCCATAGTGGGTTAGCAGATGCAGAAGCGGAGGAAAGATATGACAAGATAGAAGAGATTGTTGAGAGAGAGAAGAAGAGGACATGCGGTAGCCTAATGGGTGACTGGAATGCTGTAGTTGGAGAAGGACAGGATGGAAGGACAGTTGGAAGATATGGATTAGGCAAAAGGAATGAGAGAGGCGAATCACTGGTGAGTTTCTGTAAAAGGAATTCAATCATAATTGGAAATACAATGTTTCAACAGCATAAAAAGAAGAGGATACCTACGGATAAGCCCTATGGACAACACACGACACCATATCGACTACATATTGATACAGGAAAGATTCCGAAATTGCTTGAAAAATGCGAAGACCCTACCAGGAGCAGATATCAATTCAGACCATGTCTTACTAATAGGCGAAGTAGATATTTGCCTGAAGAAGATAAGAGGAAGTCAGGCAACAAAGACGTTTGACTTGGAGAAACTTAAAACTGAAGAGGAAAGGAGAAAATTCCAACAAAAGTTTCAGGATAAAGCCTCTATCATGAAAATCCCATATGGCAATACCTAGGAACACTGGAGTCATTTAAAAACCTCTATACAGATAACTGCAAAGGAAACAATAGGATATAAAGAGGGCAAGAATATTAAGAAACCTTGGGTCACACAAAATTTTTTTAGAGAAAATGGAAGAAAGAACAAAATGAAAAAAAGCAATAGAGTAGAAGCCAAAATAAACTACAGGAAACTAATCAACGAACTTATAAGAAAATCTGACAAGTCAAGGGAAGAATGGATGAAGCAGAAATGTAAAGAACTGCAGAATCTGGCGAGGAAAGGAAAATATGATTTAATGTACCAGGAAGTTAAAGGCTTGGAATATGGAAAGAAGAGCAAGAAAATTATGTGGCTGATTGAGGACGAAAATAATGAAGAAATAACAGACAAACAGGGAATTATGAATACATGGGGAAAATATGTAGAAGAGCTATATGAGAAGAAATCGTCCGGCTAACTTGGATACGAAGAAGACGTATCAGAAGATGAAAAGGTATTTTCAATTCTGAAGGAAGAAGTTGAACTAGCAATTAAGGAAATGAAAAATGGAAAAGCAACAGGGGTAGATGGAATTCCCATTGAATTGGTTAAATGATTGGGTGAAGGAAAGAAGGAAATTCTGCGTTTATGCAACAAGATATATAAAGGAGGTGAATGGCCCGAAGGATTGACTGAGACAGTGTTAATACCAATACCGAAGACACTCGTAAATAATGCAAAGAAATGAAAGGAGTTCAGGAATATCAGCTTGATATCACACTCTGCAACGATTCTCCTGCGAATACTGAATCGACGTTTACGTTCTACGATGGAAAGCGAATTGGAAGAAGAACAGTTTGGCTTCAGGAAGGGAAAGGGTACAAGAGATGCAATTGGATTGATACGGACAATAGGAGAAATATATATAGAAAAAGATAAAGACGTTTATGCAGTATTTGTTGACCTAGAAAAGCCTTGGCAGAGTAAATTGGAATAAACTCCTGAAGATCTTGAAGAAATTGGCGTGAACTTGAAGGAGGGAAGGCTCATAAGTAGTCTTTATGTGAAATAGCGAATAAAAGTGAAGATGGGAGAAGAAATGTCAGAGGGAAGAGAAATTGGAAGGGGGGTAAGAAAATGAGGTCCTCTATCACCTACCCTTTTCAACATCTACCTGGAAGACCTAATGAAGAACTGCTTCAGCAAACCGGAAGGCGTAAACATGGGAGGAAGAACTATAAAGTGCATAAGATTTGCTGATGACATGACTTTGCTAGCAGAAGATGCAATGACACTGAGAAACATGCTGATATAGCTAAATGATAAGTGCGGGGATTATGGGATGACAATGAAGATAAATATTAATAAGACGAAGGCCATGATTATAGGAAAGAAACCAAGGAAAATAAACAAGAGGATTAACGATGATGTCATTGAGCAACTGGAGAGCTTCAAATGCTTGGGCTCTACTATCAGTAGTAACATGAACTGCGGTCAAAAAGTAAAGCAGAGGATAGCAATGGCAAAAGACGCTTTCAACAAGAAGAGAAGCATTTTCTGCGGACTTTTGGAAAACAATTACAGAAGAGGCTAGTCAAGTGCTTTGTGTGGAGTGTAGCATTGTGTGGTGCAGAGACTTGCGTATTACGAAGGAATGAAGAAAAGCGAATGGAAGCTTTTGAGATGTGGATATGGAGAAAAATGGAACGTATAAAATGGACAAAGTAGGAAATAAAGATGTGCTAGACAGAGTGGGTGATAGATGAACAATGCTGGAACTCATAAAGAAGAGGAAAAGAAATTGGATTGGTCACTGGCTAAGAAGAAACTGCCTGTTGAAGGATGCCCGAGAAGGAATGGTTAACGGAAAAAGTTAGAGACAGTAAAAGACATCAGATGATAGACAATATTAAAATAGATGGTTTGTATGCAGATACAAAAAGGAAAGCTGAGTTAAGGAAAGAGTGGAGAATGCTGAGTTTGCAGTGAACGACCTGCTCTTGCGCAAAAACTATGAATGAATGAAATCTAATAACCTAATTTAGAATTTAACCTACATCAACCTATGAGGAATAAGACCTCCTGTCCGCAGGCAGGGTAGTTAGAATGCATTTATTGGTGAGCTAGTCCAAGGAAGTGAATGTTCTAATAGCATTTCAATGAATAAATACATACATACATTACTAAATTGCGTCTATCTACGTACCCCTTACTTCCCAGCGTGGGGATTAGTTTACTCGCTAGTGGGAGTTTTAACTGAGCTAATTTAATTAATTAATTTAATTTAGATGTCAGCGAATGATAGATGGTTGACATATCGTCTCAGTGAGACATTTAGCCGCCAAATAACGTATTATTTGGATGAATTATGGAGAGTATTTTTTGCACAGAGACCTCTTTATTCAGGCTGACAGTTCTCCTACGAGCTTGATAATCTTCAGTTTCAAACTACCGTATAAAGTACCTCCTGGAGAAATTGTCCTTAGATTTTTCCATCTTAAAAACCCATCGACTTTGGCCGGATTTTAACCCACATCCCTCGGAACTCGGCCGTTAGAAATTACATATAATTATAAATATAAATTATGTATTAACGAGGGAAAAATAGGCTAAATGTAGTAACACAGGTTCAAAGAATTATTAAACTATTTGTGGTGTACTAATAACATCCTTGCCTCACTCTCAGGGGGCTCGAATTCGATCCCCGGTCGGGACACGTTTCCTATATCAGATTTTTCCGCCATTTTTTCCTCGCCTGTAATAAAAATGTCAGAAAACATCAATGCCTAAGCAACCCCCTTCCCAATGTGGCCATCACAATCATTCATATCAAATTCGACTAATTTGGTCTGAACATGTGATTGTCTCAAATGTTCGTATTATATCGAAGGTTTTCCTAATGAGTTGATCACTAAACTTGGGAAGCTCTTTGCGTGGTCAAAACATAAAGTATGTGTGTGATCTAGGATATAAAACACTGTCCCTTAACTCACTAGTAAAATTAATAAATTATAACGTAAATTTCCGAGAAAATAATTCTTCAAACTCGTATTCTCATGTTTCTGATTTCATATCTCGCGGTAAGTCAATGGGGCTGGGGTTTCTCCACGATTTTCTATTTCATGTGTCATGGGAAATCATATGTTGGAATTTAACTGTAATTTTCTAATTGAAAATTAATAATATTACAAAGAAAGTTAGTACCAGCCCACTAATGTAAGACACGTGAGTACAATTTCGATCCTGGTGGAGTAGTGCTAGGACCGTGCTCCCTTTTCTTCTGAGGTTCGTGAGTTCAAATCCTTGTCATGGCCATTCGATTTTTCATGGTGTGATGATCATTATTACTGATTCCTACAGAATGCAACTGAAGCCGTAGGTCCCGTATCGAAGTTTTACGACACGTGAGAGAACTTCAAGGCTAGAAAAAGTGGCCTATGAACGAAATTTGTCAAACTTTCACACCCAGAATTGAATTAGATTGGTAATCACTTTATTTGTTAAAGAGCATCAAAAGACGAGGTACACTCGCCGGCAGTTAAATGGCATTGAACTCAGAAGATGGATATGTAATTGTAGTTCTGCGTTTTGTATTTTCTCTCTAACAAGGAATGTACTTATGTTGAACCAGTTGGATTGTAACAAAAATTGGAAGATGTGTTGACTGAAGGATACTGAACACCGTGCCATTAGTAATTTCGCTGCAAATTCAATAGAATGCATAATATTTAATAGGAAATAAGGAACAAGAAGAAAATAAATAAAGGCTAGGCATCGGTACATGACAGAACAATAAGTAAAACAATCGTAAAAAATAAAATAAATAAATAAAAATAGATACTGATAGTGTGGTGAACGAGGGAAGAACAACAAAGGGACAGGAAGAGAGAGATAAACTAACGAAATTAATATTGCAACGGAGCGGCACGGTTACTTGGAGAGCAGCGCACCAGAGTGTGAATGTATTTTTTTTTTCACTCCTGCAATCGAATATTCGTACTGTATATACCAATTGTTTCTATTTAGACATAGAAACTCAATAAATTGAAAGTACAATAGAATATTTGTTTTATCATTTATTAATAGCATATTTATGGTGTAAATTAACACTTTTTGTAGGACATTACAACATATTTACACGTAAATTTGTACATCAACAGGTAATAGTCTTGTCAGTCAATAAAATATGTCATCAAAAGAATAATATGGACATAATTAATCCATTTTACATCTTAACTACGTTAGAATCTATAGTTCAGAAACATTTGAAAAACACGAAGAACCCGAACTGAAGGATGTCCAGTTTGCGTATTTTCTGGCAGAACTTACAGAAAAAAATATTGGAATGGTTTAGAGGATGTTAGTGAAAATACCTTAGATTTCGAAGGCTATGCTACTTGCAGTCGAAAGCTCAGACAGAAAGGACGTTTTGAAGACTTTTAAATTGCCAACGATTCCAGTGAGGAACGTGACAATTCAATTAGCTTTGAGCCGTCTCCTGTTAAAAAACATAAATATCCTAACGTACAGTCTGTCTATTCTGAAGAAACTTTGGAAACATTTATGAATATAGGGTGTCAGGGAAATCTGGCCCGAAGTCTTATTCACAAATAATAAAAAATGGCCATCATTAATTAAGAACCGAAATCTAAGAACAGTTTTGAATTATGTAGAAAAAAAATCTTATCTAGCTTCACCATTAAAAAACAAGGACCCCTACAAAATCGCCCAAATTAAGGACTACATCCTTAATAAGATTCGAGATTCTCGAGATCGGGGGTTGATAGTGCACTATAGGCATTCACAATTGTGGGCGCTTTTTCGAGCAAAGGAATTGGGTTTGAATGAATTTAAAGCTTCAAATACATTCATTTCAAATTTCAAAAAAGTGAACAATGTTTCTTCAAGAAAAATTTCCAAATTTGTCACTGTCAACGGTATTGAAACGATACTCAAACTATTGAAAACGTAAATAAATTTGGAGGAGACGTTAATCACACCATTCAAGAAAACTGCATACCAACAAAGAATGTGTGGAACTGTGACCAAAGTAAATTTAATTATGAAATGACATGAAACAGAACACTGGCAATCAAAGGTAAAAAGCTCACTGTTGATACAGTTCAAAACCCATGGAACTGCGCATTCTTACACAATATATGTTCTTATTTCAATGTGTGGGCAACTTGGGAATAGGTTATACCTCTGTTTTCAATAACCTACTGGAAACAAATTTTGGCCCAAAGTTCAGAAGACGATAGAGCAGAATGCGCCTCCAAATGTGTATGTCGACTATAGCCAGTGGAAAAATGACAAAAGAACAGTTTAAAACATACTTAAAACATGTGTTTAGTAAAAACATTGAAATGGATTCACTTACAGTATGCGAATCGTGGTCCGGACATATGGACGAACAATTGCTACAGGCTGTTTACCCAATAAAAGTATAAGGCTGAAAATTATTCCTGTAGGAGCCACCAAATACATACAACCAATTGATGTTTTTTCCCCCATCAATATAAGATCCATGTGTGACGACTTGAAGAATATGTGCGTCTAAAATCAGATGGTGACGTGAAAATGTCTGATAAATTCTTTATTATAAAACTGCATGTCTTTGTATACAATCAACTGCCAGTAGAAATTTACAATGCTTTATGTGTATTTATGCTTGGAAAAGTCTTGCTATAACGTGGACCAAAGTGTAACGAGGTTCACAAATGTGATTGAAAATGAATTTCACATTGGTTTTAGTGAATGTGCCACATATAACTGCTCCAGGATTGCCATCAGCAGATGCTCATTGTGTTCTAAAAAATTTTGTTACAACCATTTCATCGAAGACCCTCATTATCACTATTGATGTTATGGTAAATGATAATTTGTTTTTGTCACTACAGTACACGAAATTATAATCGAGTCTGAATTTCAACTAAAAATAAGTATACAGTGATCTGGGATCTGTATAAACTAGTCAAATATAATTATTAATATTAAGAAGGAGGGAAATTAATATTTACGTTATTCGCACTGCAAGCAGCACTTGTGCTTGAAACTATCTGCAATGAGCAACCGTGCAGTTACGGACCGGTCAATGAGACGCGATTGAAATTTAATGACAAGTATCACGAGTTTTATTAAATTTGCAGCAAAATGACTAACATCATCATATTCCATGTCAATTAATTACCATATCCTCCAATTTTTGTTACAATCCAACTGGTCCAACATAGGTACTTCCCTTGTAAGTACAAAATCATGAATTAAGCGGTAGTATAACGATTTAAAACCACATTCAGAATATTACGGCGAGAAAAACGTGTTGTAAGTTATTCTATTACTTTGTGTGTGTTTCTTTTTAGATTTTCAAATTTATGTGCATAATGGAAAATTAATTTAAAGCCAATCTTAAGTATTACTCTTAGTCATCCTTTCAGTTAGTATGGAAAAAACGCCGCCATTGATTTAATAAAATTAGTGTAAAAAGGATAGAATTTAATGTTAAAGAATTATTTGCGGAAATACTGAAAAATAAATTGAAAGTAATCACTGTCGAGGGATTTGAAGCCTGGAACTCATACATATGTCATTTCGTAATATTGGTTTAACCATGTACACTACTCGAACGTCGGATACCAGTCGCCTAACTCCTAGTTGTCTTGTTTAGTGTTAACTGTGCACGAGGATTGAACATTATTCGAAATGTCGCAATTTGAGTAATATTTTATACGTCGAAAACTCCTAAATATCCAGAAATATATCTCCTTCACTGCTCTTTAACTATTTATGAGGATTAGAACCATATACAGGATATTTAAACCATTTAACAATGCATTACCTCGTGAATCACAGCTAAAGAACTACACTGCGTTTTGAAGCCGCTCATTTTTTTTTTTTGCAAAGTGTACATCTGATTTATCAATTTCAGTTATATTCCAGGTATACTCATGTAATTGGTAAGAAGAAATCTCTTTCCGTTCCTTATACTGAACTGCCAATAAAATTTGATATTGAAGTTACCTGCTAATGACGTAATACCACCACCAACCTAAACAAAGAAGGTATTTGGTGTTCGACTGGATTACATTAGTGTACAAGCTGGTAACGAAGGGGAAACAAACTAGCATTCAATCAAGCATCAGGATGAATTGTGTATTGTGGTTAATATGTATGCTTATCTATTTTCTGGTGGTGATTCTATTGTACTTATTTAATGTGGAAGAATTACAACGTATTGCTAGATTTGTATTAATCTGATAGTTCATATTAAAATGGAAATGTAGGGTTTTTAAATTTATTTCATGTAACATCTATTTCATTTCATAATTTCCAAGTATTACTGAACGTGTAAGGAAATGAAATCCATGGCGGCTTTAAAAATTTGATAAGGTAAGACGATTTATAATGTCCTACTATCCGGTACGTTACATATATCGTTTATGCTCAAACTAGTATTGGTGACATATCAACGTAAGATTTGACATAGGAGATGTGCGTCCTATATGGTTCGCTGTACCCCAAAGAAAACAAATTAATTCGTTATAGATGGTGACTAATTGTAATGAAGTATTGTATGTGTTTTAGCAAATTCCTTAAAACCTCGGGTATTTTGAATTAGTTTTATGTTTCTGCTGAAGAAAACTTCACATGGAGGGTATATAATTGCAGTTCTGCATTTTGTGTTTTCTCTCTATGTATCCAGAAATTGGTTTGTAGGTTTGGAAAAGACGTGAAATGCAAAGTTAAATGTAACTTATATATATATATATATATCTTGTTGCTGGTAGTTCATAAACGATAAAACATTAATGCAGACGGAGATAAACGAGTCAAACTATAACAACGACATTCAGAATATAACGGCGAGATCAATTTTTTTAAGTTATTCTAATTGTTTGTGTTTCCTTTAGATTTTCAAATTGCAAATGCATATAATGTAATGAACGTAAACAAATATAAAACAATCCACTATTCCCTAAAGTTAGTATAAGAACAAGCAGTCACAGATTTAATAAAGTAATGTTTAATGTTGTTTTACTTTCACTAAAAAGTATAAAATAACTGAATAGGCAATTCGTACCAAAGATAAGTGACTGAATTAAATAAAACTTGAAGGATATTAATTCAGTACCCATAGTTTTGTTTGTTTGTTCTTTACAATGAGGAGAAAATCTGATTTAGCATATGGGGCTATTCTATGTCAGGAGTCCCCCTACTAATTTATTTCATTTTGTGAGCCAATGTGGCAATATAGGGTGATACATTAATATATATGTTTGGTTTATTGGATAATATGGCGCACTACTAAGAAACGTTACCTATTCTATTTTAGGATGAGCTCGTAAAAAGAATCGTTAATAAAACACAAATTAATACCAAAGCGAAATGTAACCAATTAACACTTGCATATAAATAGCAAAACAAGCTAAAAATCTAACAGACCTTGATACATAATTTTTAAAAATCCAAGAAGCCTTAAAGTTGAATGAACAATCTTTTTTTTTTCATGCTGATACTTAGCGGTTACAGTACATAAGTGGGAAAAATACAATCGTAGGACTAGATATTTTCAGATGGATTTTAGCTTTATGTAAATATGAAGTAAAAATTGGATGTTATTTGTTAGACGTAGGTAAATAATTCTGATAGTTTCATATTCTAGAAATCTCAATTAAGAATATCTCCATGCCCTGAAACTCCTTTTACTATCGTTCGATGGACCCCAATATCAATGTTTGACTTATAAGAAATGTTAGCAGATTTATTTAGTTGATTCAAGATTTGACATTTAAAAAAAATATTTTGAAGTTTATAACAATAGGAACGTCAGAATTTAGCATTTTGTGGCGTTTTATAAAAGTAATCATAATCCTGAAGAGCCATTATTAAAATATTTGTCTTTCTACTTTTCATTTTCGTTTTAATAAATTTCTCAAGTGGATGGGGAGAGACGTAATCACGTTAACCCATTAATACGTCATACTAATTAGATGACCAGGTATTTGACCACTTAAAGAGAACAGTTTCGTACCAAACAAATTATCCATTATATATTTAGTTTTAGAATATTTGAAAGAGTTATGTAAAATTCTTTTATGATTTTTGTTCCTTTGTGAATATTTTTACCGATCCTGGTACTCGAAATGTCTGTAATGAATACACCTTAGGCTTACTATCTTAAGGCATAACTATTTTACTACGCGAGTGACTATTAAAACAAGAAATCCATCATTCTCCCTCCTGTACACAAGACTGAAAATAGCTATAATTTGTAGGTACAGGAAATTAAAATTAAAACACTTATTTCACAAAAGCGTTTTTTTTTCGTGTGTTATGTGGAATAATACTTTACGTTTATTTAAAAACCGCAAAATTAAACTTAAGCGAGATTGAAACATAAAATTGCAGATTTTGATAGCATCTGGACACATTTCGTATTTATCGTGATTGCAAAAATAATTATTTGCTATACTGAAGCACTTTTATGACTGACAAAGCCATAAATTTATAGAATGGGCCATGGTTATGTACAATTCAAAGTATATTACAATAATGTTTCATAATTTTTACAAGGTTTCTACGTTCCGAAAATAAGTCCCTTTTTGTTTGTTACTGGTTCAACATAGAATAAAATGTATTTATTTGCCATTTGTATTGTGTGTGTATATATATATATATATATATATATATATATATATATATATATATAGGGAGTGAGAGAGAGTTAGCTATAATTAAGGATATTAAATGACTTGTGTATTTTCAGAACTGACGAAATCAACTTGAAGATGAGACATCGTTGTGAAGCCTTTTTCCAACTTTTTTTTTTAATCTTCATGGGTTAACGTTTGACTTTCGCCTGCTCAGCAATTTATTTCAGTTTAATGTGATTTTGATTTTTCGATTTAAAATTTTAAGTGAGAATAAGTTTGAAACAGTATTTATGATTTCATAAGGTAAAAAGCTTCATTATAAGATATTGTATTTCAGTTTAATGTGATTTTAATTTTTCGATTTGAATATTTTAAGTGAGAATAAGTTTGACACAGTATTGATGATTCCACAAAGTAACAAACTTTTTATATTTTATTTCAGTGTAATATGATCTTAACTTTTCGATTATTTTGAATATTTTAAGTAAGAGTAAATTTGAAACAGTATTTACGAATCCATAAATTGATAAACTTCATTATTACAAGGAATTTTGTTTAATGTGAATAACATTGTTTTAATACAATGTAGATGTGATTGTTTAGATGTAAATGCTCTTAACTAATGATCTTGAATTTATCTGTATTTTAGAATTGTGTACTTGAATGAAAATTATGTATTTTTAAAGTAAGTTTTAGAACTCTGTATTTCCTATTGGAATGAATAAAGAAATGTACTGATTGACTTCAATCTTTTTTTTAAACTAAAACTCTTCCGAAAACCATATACACTCGGTAACTATAAATTTTGTAAGTAAAAAAATATAAATTTCATATTTTGTAGGAAAATATCCTTATCTTGTTCAATTTTTTTTAACGTTGTTATATTAAACATGTTTATATATTATAGCTGATACCCCATGAGGAATTTACCAATAATTTTTTCTTGCTGCATTTATTTCTTCTGTATCGTGTTTTCTGCTTTTTGTTTACATTTAGTTTTTTTTTTAAGTACAGGACTAAATATTTTCAAAGAGCATGTTGGGAATTTAACTAATTTTACATTTAGTTGGGAATAGAATCCAGGTCATCCAAGTAAAAGGTAGGATCCCCACTGATCTCATCACTGATAGAACACTATTGGTACCTATAATGTTTTAAGGGTAAAACTGAAGTAATCCCACTACAGACCTCAAAAATCACTTGTGTGGTAGGAAGTTAAGGCTTCCACCTTCTACACAATCGGCACGAGATATCAGCCGGGTTGTCAGCCCTGCGTGAGAGCCGCCTTTACCCACACACCAAATTTGGTATTCATTTCGATTGGAGGCAGAGTCCACCTCAGCGCCATGATGGAGCCAGACGTTTTAAGATAGTTTAACAATTCTAAACTTGCGGGACGCCACTACGTGCCCCCGTAATGTGTCTAATAATAATCTAATTAAAATTTACCATTACATAATTATACTACAAAGACTTGTAGCCAAACCATTACAAACATGATACTTTTTCAATTCGCTAACGGGCAAATATTCATATACCGAGAGAACGCAAAGTACAGTTCCAAATTTCTAAGTGTGTTCAATTTCAACAATCTGCTACTAAACCTGGTATTTCATTGCCCATACTACAATCGACGATCTTGTGAAATGAGTTCACATTGGGCGGACCTGCACATAATACTCCGACACTGCTACATTAGCGAGCTCATAATGGAAACATTGTAATAAACATCAATAAATTGACATTAAGAAGTTGCTACAATATATACCTGAGGAGAAAACATACTTCTAACAATGAGTCGTGTCAGTTGCCTACAACAGAAAAAACTGCTTTAGTAGAAGAGACCTCTTTTTTTTAATATATTCCTTCTGATTCTCCAAATAAGGCTTATCGTGCATTATTGTAAATTGTTCTTATCAATTTCAATATCAACAAAGCAAACAAACTTGTTTATTGACTTAATAATTGGTTCATATCCACATGTAATTAGAAAAGGCCATATTTCCACCTCGTACAGTATTCCCTTTTATTAAAGACCATTGTTTTTCTTTGTAAAATTACATTAAGATTTATACTACTTGAATCGCCGAGTTGAAAAGGGAAGAAACTCCAACTACCCTACTTTTTTAGAAAACAAAAAAAAAACGTAACTTCTTACAGATTGCTCTAACAAATTTTTGACTAACTACAATATTGACCCTCTGCTTACAGGGAAAGCAAATATAGCGAGAACCCATAATGCCTATATATACACGTCTTTTATTATCGTTCGAAGGCAGTAGAGTTTCTTCCTTTTTCAAATCATCCAAAATTAATACAACATTATTACATAAATGAACTTCATTAGTAATTATACGACACGAAACTATATAAAGCCCTCAGATAACCAAGAAACACATATTTAACAAACTTGCTTCCCTTTGCAATCCTTTGGAGAATGATCATTAACCATATGCGATGTAAAACGAAGTATAGCTTTATCAATTTTTGCTAATAAATTTGGAAAAGCTTTTCTGCATATTTGTATTCTTACAGTTCCATTCAAAGTAAAAAAGAAAAAAAAATAATTTCGTCCTATCACAAATGATGGCTTTTCTCTTTTACTGCCTCTATGTCTCGCTAATGGAGCACACTTTATCAGTCCCGTAACATATAATTCTGTCATCTTTAATTTTTCCATTACACAAAGACGTGATTAAGGACATTATTTGATCTTCCCCTGATACCTTTTCAAAACACTTTTTTGGTCAACTGAAATGGATGAAAAATATATGCACAATGAGAGGAGCACACCGTAGCATAATTGGTTTTGGCAATATTCCACAAGTTGTAAAGTGGTGGCTTGAGGTCCAGTGGGTAAGGATTTTCAAAATGACCTGAACATTATAATGGCACCTTGGCCCTGGGAGTAAATACTAGATTCCTGTTCTAAGAGAAAAGGTGGCCGTCACGAAGGGCTGACAACCTCGCTAATATCTCTGGAAAATTTTCTAAAAAGATGCGAGCCTTAACCTCTTACTACCCCAAGGATCTCCTGAGCCCTGTAGTGAGATACCTTTCATTACAAACAAAATTAATACGGATGCTACGGTAGTAAGTATTATTGGGAAAATATACATAGTTTGTTATTTAATGAATTTTAAGATTAATACTACGAATATAAATATTATTATAATATTTAATATAAACAAAACCAAGGCATTTTACATATAGCTAGGACCTGTATGTTTAGCTGGCATGACAGCTCCCTTAGCGGTTGTATATTCTTAAACATTCGCTTTGACTATTTTATGTTTGTTTATGGGATATTCATACATGTTAAGTGTACCTTTTTTTGGCGCATTTCCATTTCTGATACATTTCCCACCGAAAATTTACAATAAAATCAGGTTATAACTTGACAGTTGCAATCCAATACGAATATTATCGTGCAAAACTGCAGATTCCTTTTTTCACTTGCACGTATTGGCGCTGGCACTTTACCACCTAATGAGATAAGACGGAAGAAACTCGGGAAATTCTTCCTTCTTCAACTCAGTGCTAACTTCACTTATGCCCAATTACAAGCAGAATAGTCGAAGTTTCTCTCTTGTTTAACTACATCATGTTTCGAAGCAAGTTTTACATTTTGTATATCTTAACCCATTTTCGAATAAAAAATTGAGTTTCTTCACTTTTCAACACAGCGATTCAATTAGGATTTGGTAAATGTGGAGGAAAATAATGTTTCCTTAACAATTTTTGTTATTTAGTTCTCCCTGTTTACTGTAAAATTTAGAAATATGTATATGTGACCTTTTCGAAATAACCGATTCAATAATAATCTTAATTGAACTAATAACAAAGGAAAGGATTTCTATGTATAGTAAAACTCCTCCCTTATTCATGGTTCCGTTATTCACGTTTTCATTAATCGCGGGTTAGAAAATTGCAACACAGTTCCTGTATTTGCGGCTAAAAATGTCTTTATTGGCGAATCCAGTCGGTGTATCAGAAGGATTAGATGTCGTTTACTAAAGCATCGACAACATTTTTTACTGCAGGCACGTGTCTAGGCGGCTTTTACGAAGAGTGGTTCAAATCAAATGGACAAATTAATATAAAAGTAAAACAAACCTTGTTGTCACTAAGCCTAGCGTTCGTTGTTAAAAGCGGCCGCCGCCGTATTCATGTGCAGGATTTAAATATTCGCTCCCAACAGATTGTGGCGACTATGAGATCCCGATGGCATGTGGCACAATTAGTACTTGAAGGGAGAGGTTGAAATAAGAATGAAGAAGAAAAATATTATATACAGTTCCCAGTTCTCAGTGAAGGTACTGTAACGCAAGAAACGTTTTGTGTGTGTGTGTGTGTTTCGATGTTATAGTTTAAATTTGTTGCATTTAGCAATGAAGGCCTAATATTATATTAAAAGTTTAATTAACACTCTAACTGGGATTAAAACCCGAACCTCAAGCTATATACACTAGAGCTGCAATTTGTGCTAATCACATTCCTAATGCAAGTATCAATTTTCCAGCCCCTCTCATATACAGTTCCTATCATAATAGGAAGCGAGACATTACTCGCAATGCCACCTCACGACTTCTATAACAAGAAATAATTTATAATGAGAATGTTAACTTTATGGCACGAACGTCTGTATATATATATATATATATATATATAACTAGAAATGAAACCTCTCCATGGAATGACGAGTTTGACCATACTGTACAGGTAACTCTGAACAGCTGAACAGCGCAGCGGTCACATATAAACAAGAGAATGATTCAAACTTACAAAGTAAATAATAACGTTCCGTACTGAGTGTTCGAATCATTTGGAGTGAAATATAACAAATGAAAAGTGTTTATACTAAACTGTTGCTGTAACCAGACGGTGCAGAAGACTATTCTAATCCTCTTCGCTCTGATGTCATATTCAAATGTTCACATCAACCATAAGCTGATATCGTGTTATTGAAATAAAACTTCCTCCTCCTCTCTCTCTCTCTCTTTCTCTCTCTCTCTCTCTCTCTCTCTCTCTCTCTCTCTATATATATATATATATATATATATATATATATATTTTTATGTGTGTGTGTGTGTGTGTGTAACAAATACGATAACATTTTTTTATTTCACAACGGGATTTTTTGGTTCTTGTCGGGGCTCTCCCTTTTCCCGAATTTCATCCTTTCATCCCACCAATACTCTCCACTTTTTTTCCTCCCATATATGGTATTTCATCTCCAATCATTCATTTCTTATCACCTTTATCGCATCTCATCTTAACAAACAAATAATCTGGTTTAGCAAACTACAAAATATGTTGTTATGGTGATCTAATGGGCCACACTCATGTACTTCCCATGCAATCGAGCCCATGTTTCAACGTAGAGCAGAAAAGAGTCGAAGGAAGGGTTTGTCGCCCCCACCCTCAAGGCCTTGAGCTCAGTCAAATAAGTGGCGGTGTGAATCACGTGTGTGAATCCATGATATGTGTCGAACTACAAACACATAACTGACTACAGAACACGAGGATTGAACATTATTCGAAATGTCGCAATTTGAGTAATATTTTATACGTCGAAAACTCCTAAATATCCAGAAATATATCTCTTCACTGCTCTTTAACATTTATGAGGATTATAACCAAGTACAGCATATTTAAACCATTTAACAATGCATTACTCGTGAATCACAGCTAAAGAACTACACTGCGTTTTGAAGCCGCTAATTTTTTTTTTTGCAAAGTGTACATGTGATTTATCAATTTCAGTTATATTCCAGGTATACTCTGTAATTGGTAAGAATAAATCTGTTTCCGTTCCTTATACTGAACTGCCAATAAAATTTGATATTGAAGTTACCTGCTAATGACGTAATACCACCCCCAGCCTAATCAAGAAGGCATTTGGTGTTCGACTGGATTACATTAGTGTACAAGCTGGTAACGAAGGGGAAACAAACTAGCATTCAATCAAGCATCAGGATGAATTGTGTATTGTGGTTAATATGTATGCTTATCTATTTTCTGGTGGTGATTCTATTGTACTTATTTAATGTGGAGAAGAATTACAACGTATTGCTAGATTTGTATTAATCTGATAGTTCATATTAAAATGGAAATGTAGGGTTTTTAATTTATTTCATGTAAACATCTATTTCATTTCATAATTTCCAAGTATTACTGAACGTGTAAGGAAATGAAATCCATGGCGGCTTTAAAAATTTGATAAGGTAATAGACGATTTATAATGTCCTAGTATCCGGTACGTTACATATATCGTTTATGCTCAAACTAGTATTGGTGACATATCAACGTAATATTTGACATAGGAGCCGTGCGTCCTATATGGTTCGCTGTACCCCAAAGAAAACAAATTAATCGTTATAAATGGTGACTAATAGTAATGAAGTATGTGTTTTAGCAAAATCCTTAAAACCTCGGGTTATTTTGAATTAGTTTTATGTTTCTGCTGAAAGAAACCTTCACATGTAGGGTATATAATTGCAGTTCTGCGTTTTGTATTTTCTCTAAGTATCCAGAAATTGGTTTGTAGTGGTTTGGAAAAGACGTGAAATGCAAAGTTAAATGTAACTTTATATTATATATATATAATATATATATATATATATATATATCTTTGTTGCTGGTAGTTCATAAAGGATAAAACATTAATGCAGACGGAGAAAAACGAGTCAAAACTAGAACAACGACATTCAGAATATAACGGCGAGATGAATTTTTTTTAAGTTATTCTAATTGTTGTGTTTCCTTTAGATTTTCAAATTGCAAATGCATATAATGCAATGAAGTAAACAAATTTAAAACAATCCACTATTCCCTCAAGTTAGTATAAGAACAAGCGGCCACAGATTTAATATAATAATCTTTAATGTTGTTTTTACTTTCACTAAAAAGTATAATAAATAACTGAATGGTAATTCTTACCACGGACAAGTGACTGAATTAAATAAAACTTGAAGGATATTAATTCAGTACCCTATAGTTTGTTCGTTTGTTCTTTACAATGAGGAGAAATCTGATTTAGCATATGGGGCTATTCTATGTCAGGAGTCCCCCTACTAATTTATTTCGTTTTGTGAGCCAATTTGGCAACATAGGGTGATACATTAATATATTAGTTTGGTTATTGGATAATATGGCGCACTACTAAGAAACGTTTCCTATTCTATTTTAGCATGAGCTCGTAAAAAGAATCGTTTATAAAACACAAATTAATACCAAAGCGAAATGTAACCAATTAACACTTCCAATATAAACAGACCAAACAAGCTAAAAATCTAACAGACCTTGATACATATTTTTTAAAAATCCAAGAAGCCTTAAAGTTGAATGAACAATATATTTTTTTTTCATGCTGATACTTCGCGGTTTACAGTACATAAGTGGGAAAAAATACAATCGTAGGACTAAATATTTTCAGTTGGATTTTAGCTTTATGTAAATATGAAGTAAAAAACTCGATGTTATTTGTTAGACGTAGGTAAATAATTGTGATAGATTCAGATTCTAGAAATCTCAATTAAGGATATCTCCATGCCCTGAAACTCCTTTTACTATCGTTCGATAGACCCCATATTCAATGTTAGACATACAAGAAATGTTAGCAGATTTATTTAGTTGATTAAAGATTTGACATTAAAAAAAATATTTGAAGTTTATAGCAATAGGAACGTCAGAATTTAGCATTTGTGGCGTTTTTATAAAAGTAATCATAAGCCTGAAGAGCTATATTTAAATATTTGTCTTTCTACTTTTCATTTTCGTTTTAATACATTTCTCAAGTGGATGGGGAGAGACATAATCACGTTTTAAACCCCATTACACGTCATACTATTAGATGACAGGGTATTGACACTTCAAAGGAAACAGTTTTGTACCAAACAAAATTATCCATTATGTATTTTGAGTTTTTGGAATATTTGGAAAGTTATGTAAAATTCTTTTATGATTTTTTTGTTTGTTTGTGAATATTTTTACCGATCCTGGTACTCGAAAGGTCTGTAACGATAAACCTTAGGCTTCTATTTAAGGCCATAACTATTTTACTACGCGAGTGACTATTAAAACAAGAAATCCATCATTCTCCCTCCTGTACACAAAACTGAAAAAGCTATTAAATTTGTAGGTACAGGAAATTAAAATTAAAAACACTTATTTCACAAAAGCGTTTTTTTTTCGTGTCTTATGTGGAATAATACTTTACGTTTATTTAAAAATCGCCAAAATTTAAACTTAAGCGAGATTGAAATCATTAAATTACAGATTTGATAGCATCTGGACACATTTGTTAATATCGTGATTGCAAAAATAATTTGTATTGAAGCACTTGTATGACTGACAAAGCCATACATTTATAGAATGGGTCATGGTTATGTACAATTCAAAGTATATTACAATAATGTTTATAATTTTTACAAGGTTTCTAGGTTCCGAAAATAAGTCCCTTTTTGGTTCTTACTGGTTCACTGGTTCAACAGAATAAAATGTCTTTATTTGCCATTTGTATTGTTTCTATTAATATTTTAATATATGGTTGATATATATATTCTATAGAGAGGAGAGAGAGAGGGAGCGAGAGAGAGGAGTGGAGAGGGAGAGAGAGAGAGTGTGAAGTTACCTTAATTTAGGAATTAATCTTGTGTTTTCAGAATGACGAAATCTTGAAATGAGACCTCGTTGTGAGCCTTTCAATTTTTTTTTTAATTCAGGGGTAACGTTTGACTTTGCTCTAAGCAATTATTTCAGTTTAATGTGATTTTGATTTTTCGATTAAAATTTTAATGAGAATAAGTTTTGAAACGTTTTATTTAATTTTTAAGGAAAAGCTTCATATAAGATATTGTATTCAGTTAATTGATTTAATTTTGATTGAAATTTAAGTGAGAATAAGTTTGACAATATTGATTGATTCCACAAAGTACAAACTTTTAATTTATTTCAGTGTAATATTATCTTAACTTTTCGATTATTTGAATATTTAAGTAGAGAACAATTGAAACGGTTATTTACGACTCCCTAATTGATAACTTCATTATGCAAGAATTTGTTTAATGTGATAACATTGTTTAATAAATGTAGAGTGTTTTAGATGGAAATGCTTTAACTACTGATCTTGAATTTATCTGTATTTAGAATGGTGTTTTGATGAAATATGTATTCAAAGTAAGTTTTAGACTTGTATTTCCTATTGGATGAATAAGAAATGTTCTGAGCTTCAATCTTTTTTTTAAACTAAGACTTCCGAAAACCCTATACATCGGTAAATATAAATTTTGTCATTAAAAAAATATAATTTTCTTATTTGTACGAAAATATCCTATCTTGTTCAATTTTTTAAGTTGTTATATAAAAAATGTTTTATATTAAGCTGCTACCCCATGAGGAATTTCCCATAATTTTTTCTTGCTGATTTATTTCTTCTGTATCTTGTTTTGTTTTGTTTACTTTAGTTTTTTAAAGTCAGGACTAAATATTTTCACAGATATGTTGGATTTAATCATTTACATTTAGTGGGAATAGAATCCAGGTCATCCAAGTTAAGTTGGTCCACTGATCCATCACGGATAGAACATATTGGTCCCTATAAGTTTTAAGGGTTAAACTGAAGTCCCATTACAGACCTCAAAAATCACTTGTGTGGTAGGAATTAGGCTTCCACCTTCTACCTAATCGGCCGAAATCCGCCGGGTGTCAGCCTGGTGAGAGCCGCGTTACCCTCCGAACAAATTTGGTACTCATTCGATTGGAGGCAGATCACTCGCGCCATGGAAGCCAGACGTTTTAAGATGTTTAACAATTCTAAACTTCCGACGCCACTCGTGCCCGTCTGTCTAATATAATCTATTAAAATGTACGATAACAAATTTATTTGGACTACAAGATGTGGCAACCTTACAAACAAATACTGTTTCCAATTCGCTAACGGCAAATTCCATATACCGAGAGAACGCAAAGTACAGTTCCAAATTTCTAAGGTGTTCAATTTAAAATTGCCATAACCTGGTATTTCATGCCCATATACAACGACGATCTTTTGAAATGAGTTACTGGGCGGCCTGCACATAATACTCCGACACTGACTACATTACGAGAAATAATGGAAACATGTAATAAACATCAATAAATGACATTAAGAAGCTGCTACAAATATACCTGAGGAGGGAGAAAAAACATATTCTAACAATGAGTCGTTTGTCAGTTGCCTGACAACAGAAAAAACTGCTCTAGTTAGAAGAGGACTTTTTTTAATAGATGCTTCTGATTCTCCAATAGGATTTATTGTGCATTAGTGTAAAATTTTCGTTATCAATTTCAATATCAATAAGCAAAACAAACTTGTTTATGACTGAGTAATTGGGCTCATATTCACATGTAATTAGAAAAGGCCATATTTCCAACTCTACAGCCATTCCCTTTTATTAAATGACCATTGTGGTTCTTTGTAAAATTACATTTAAGATTTATACTACTGAAATCGCTGAGTTGAAAAAGGACAGAACGAAACTCCAAAGTACTCGTTTTAGGAAAAAAAAAAAAAAAAAAAAAAAAAAACAAAAACAATAACA